>CM061753.1:198970332-200398771 GCA_030979885.1 Lolium multiflorum | reverse complement strand
GTTTTCTTATGTCATATAGTAAGCATTCAAGTTGATAAACAAGGTCTAGACATATTCAAACCAGAAAAATCATGTATCTACCCCTAACCCTAAACTTTGTCTTAATTATGAAGTCAAGCACGAAGAGAAGTCGTTTTGGGTTTCAAACATGGACATTTCAAAAACCCTCCCAAAAGCTTCATTGTGGTGTGACGTACTAAGAAGGATACATGCTTACATTTTCAACAACCCCCCTAAAAGCTTCATTATAGAGTGACTAAGAAGGATCCAGTCTGGCGGGCTTACCTTTTATTTTCTTGTTTTAAACTTGTTCAAATCTCGGTCAAACCTAGGATTTGACCAAGATTCAAAATGTGCATCAAAATTCAAAATAAATTATAAAAATTAAAAACCAAATTAAAGCACATAGTGTTCTTATGTCATATAGTAAGCATTAAAGTTGATAAACAAGGTCTAGACATATTCAAACCAGACAAATCATGTAGCTATACCCCCTAACCCCTAAACTCTATCTTATGAAGTCAACAACATGAAGAGAAGTGGTTTTTTGGTTTCAAACATGAAAATTTCAAAACCTCCCTAAAGCTTCATTTTAGAGTGACTAAATATATATAAGAAGGATCCATGCCTGCTTACCACCTTTTCATTTATATTTTAAACTTGTTTAAATCCGTGTCAAATTAAACCAAGGATTTGACCAAAAGATTCAAATGGGCATACAATTTAAAAATCAGAAAATGAAAAACAAAAGCATATAGTCTTCTTATGTCATATACAATTAAGTTGATAAACAAGGTTTAGACTAGACATATTCAAACTAGGCAAATCATGTATCTATCCCCTAGCCCCTAAACTATATCTTATGAAGTCAAGCATGAAGAGAAGTGGTTTTGGGTTTCAAACATGAAAATTTCAAGAACATCCCAAAAACTTCATTTTAGAGTGACTAAGAAGGATACAGGCTTCCCCTTTTCATTTTCATGTTTTATACTTGTTTAAATCTTGGTCAAACCTAGGATTTGGCAAAGATTCAAATGTGCATCAAAATAAAAAATCAGAAAAATTAAAAACCAAAGCACATAGTTTTCTTATGTCATATAGTTAGCATTAAAGTTGATATAAACAAGGTCTAGATATATTCAAACAAGAAAAATCATGTATCTACCCCCTAACCCTAAACTCTGTCTTATGAAGTCAAGCATGAAGAGAAGTGGTTTTGGGTTTCAAACTTGGAAATTTCAAGAACCCCCCAAAAGCTTCATTTTAGAGTGACTAAAGGATCCAGGTCGGGCTTACCTTTTATTTTCATGTTTTAAAATTGTTCAAATCTTGGTCAAACAAAATTGGCAGATTTGATCAAGATTCAAAAATGGGCATAAAATTTCCAAAAAAAATGAAAAACCCAAGCATATAGCCTTCTTATGTCATATAGTAAGCACTGGAGTTGATAAAAACTCTGTCTTATGAAGTCAAACATATGAAGAGAACTGGTTTTGGGTTTCAAACATGGAAATTTCACAAACCTCCCAAAAGCTTCATTCTACAGTGACTATACATGCAGGCTTACCTTTTCATTTTCATGTTTTAAACTTGTTTAAATATTGGTTAAGCCTAGGATTTGACCAAGATCAAATGGGCATAAAAATTCAGAAAAAATCAAAAAAATGAAAACCAAAGCACATAGTATTATTATGTCATATAGTAAGCATTCAAGTTGATAAACAAGGTCTAAACAACAAACTAGACAAATCATGTATCTACCCCTAAGCCCCTAAACTCTATCTTATGAAGTCAAGCATGAAGAGAAGTGGTTTTGGGTTTCAAACATGGAAATTTCAAAAAACTCCCAAAAACTTCATTTAGAGTGACTAAGAAGGATAAATGCTTCCCTTTTCATTTTCATGTTTAAACTTGTTCAAATCTTGGTCAAACTTAGGATTTGACCAAGATTCAAATGGGCATAAAAATTGGGAGGAAGGGTATGAATTACAATTCAAAAAAACAAGGTAACTTAAATACTTGGATGCCCCAAAGATGTGTGGAAGCCCAAAACAATGGCAAAACATGTGCGCACGCTGCATCCAATTCAAGTAGAACACATAGTAGGCATCGATAGTTTGACCTAAATTTGAAATCAAAGAGAAGGTGGTTAGAAAAAATCGAAATTGGCAAAGCAAAGCATGAAATCATAAATTTGTGATGCACTATAGCTATGAAAAGTATCAAACAATGCATACCAAAATGATTTTTAGAGGAATACTAGTTCAACTTATTTAATTTTATATTAGTAGCCCAAAATCGAACTAGTAGTTGGATATTTTTGAACATGATAGTACTGGGGAAAACCCTAGTTTAACCTATTTAATCATAGATTCGTAGGTTCATTTTTCTACTTTTTATTATTACTACAGCACATGCGCAGCTTAACGTTTAGTGAAACTCTGAGGAAGAGGGATCACTCTGATATATAGCATGGGAGAGACTATGGTGTCTCCCCTTTTTCAGGTGATGATGTTGACTTTTGTGTAGGGTTTGTCGGTGAGCAGGAGGTGCGAGCGAGCGGGCGAGCGAGTCGAGCGAGGCCAAGAATGAGAGAGATTTGTTTTTTTTGGTGAGAGGGACAAACTAAGGATCCAGATGACCCACATACTGATACGCATCCGATGCGTCTTCTCTCGATCAGGCAAAAATGGCGAGTTATACCTATTGCACGTGGACTTGTGCTCACCAGCAGGGGATCCCACGCATGGGTACCACATCAAGAGACACTATGATGTAAAAACTGCTGATTATTACACACATATTTATACAAAGCCTTGCGGATCTGGGGCAATGAAGCAAGCCAAGTTAAATCATTTACATACATTATTTTTTCCATGAAGCCAAGTTAACTCATTTATCAATTGGTACATTTTGGAGTGACTAAGAAGGACATATGCTTAATTTTTCTTCATGTTTTAAACTAGTTTAAATCTTGGTCAAACCTATGACTCACCAAGATTCAAATGGGCATAAAAAATCAAAAAAAAAATCAAAAAAATGAAGTCTTCCTATGTCATATAGTAAGCATTCAAGGTGATAAACAAGGTCTCACATATTCAAACTAAAAAAATCATGTATTCACTTCCTAACCTCTAAACAAGATCCAGGGCTACCCTTTTCATTTTCATGTTTTAAACTTGTTCAATCTTGGTCAAACTTAGGATTTGACTAAGATTCAAATGGGCGTAAAATATTTAGAAAAATCATGTACGTATCTACCCCAAACCCTAAACTCTATCTTACGAATACATGAAGAGAAGTGGTTTTGCTTAAAACATGGAAATTTCAAAAACCACCCAAAAACTAATTAGAGTGACTAAGAAGGATCCATGTTTATCTCATTTTCATACTGTAAACATGTTCAAAATGTTGGTCAAACCGCATGCATCTAGATTTGACCAAGATCTAAAATGGGCGTAAAATTCAAAAAAAATGAAAAACCAAAGCACATAGTCTAGCTTCTTATGTCATATAGATATAGTAAGCACTCAAGTTGATAAACAAAGTCTAGACATATTCAAACCAGAAAAATCATGTATCTACCCCTAACCCTAAACTTTGTCTTAATTATGAAGTCAAGCACGAAGAGAAGTCGTTTTGGGTTTCAAACATGGACATTTCAAAAACCCTCCCAAAAGCTTCATTGTGGTGTGACGTACTAAGAAGGATACATGCTTACATTTTCAACAACCCCCCTAAAAGCTTCATTATAGAGTGACTAAGAAGGATCCAGTCTGGCGGGCTTACCTTTTATTTTCTTGTTTTAAACTTGTTCAAATCTCGGTCAAACCTAGGATTTGACCAAGATTCAAAATGTGCATCAAAATTCAAAATAAATTATAAAAATTAAAAACCAAATTAAAGCACATAGTGTTCTTATGTCATATAGTAAGCATTAAAGTTGATAAACAAGGTCTAGACACATATTCAAACAAGACAAATCATGTATCTATACCCCTAACCCCTAAACTCTATCTTATGAAGTCAACAACATGAAGAGAAGTGGTTTGGGCTTCAAACATGAAAATTCAAAAACCTCCCAAAAGCTTCATTTTAGAGTGACGACTAAGAAGGATCCAGGTTCAGCACACCTTTCATTTTCATATTTTAAACTTATTTAAATCACAAATTAAACCAAGGATTTGACCAAAAGATTCAAATGGGTATAAAATTTAGAAAAAAATCAGAAATGAAAACAAAAGTATTATGGTCTCTATGTCATATACTACATTCAAGTTGATAAACAAGGTCAAGACATATATTCAAACATAGGCAAATCATGTATCTATCCCCTAGCCCAAACTATATCTTATGAAGTCAAGCATGAAGAGTAAAGTGGTTTTGGGTTTCAAACATGAAAATTTCAAGAACATCCCAAAACTTCATTTTAGAGTGACTAAGAAGGATACAGGCTTCCCCCTTTCATTTTCATGTTTTAAACTTGTTTAAATCTTGGTCAAACCTAGGATTTGGCAAAGATTCAAATGTGCATCAAAATAAAAATCAGAAAAATTAAAAACCAAAGCACAGGTTTTCTTATACAGTATAGTTAGCATTAAAGTTGATATAAACAAGGTCTAGATATATCCAAACAAGAAAAATCATGTATCCACCCCTAACCCCAAACTCTGTATGTCTTATGTAGTCAAGAAAGAGAAGGTTTTGGTTTCAAACTGGAAATTTCAAAAACCCTCTCAAGAGCTTCATTTAGGAGTGACTAAGAAGCCAGGCCGGGCTTACCTTTTATTTTCATGTTTTAAATTGTTCAAATCTTTGGTCAAACCGTGCCTAGGATTTGATCAAGATTCAAAAATGGGCATAAAATTTCCAAAAAAAATGAAAAACCCAAGCATATAGCCTTCTTATGTCATATAGTAAGCACTCGGTTGATAAACAAGGTCAGACATAATTCAAACCAGAAAAATCATGTTTCTACCCCTATTCTAAACTTTGTCTTATGAAGTCAAGCACGAAGAGAAGCGTTTTGGATTTCAAACATGGAAATTTCAAAAACTTCCCAAAAGCTTCATTTTGGAGTGACTAATTAAGAAGGATACAGGCTTACCTTTTCATTTTCATGTTTTAAACTTGTTTAAATATTGGTTAAGCCTAGGATTTGACCAAGATGGGAAGAAAAATATAAAAATCAGAAAAATCAAAAAATGAAAACCAAAGCACATAGTATTCTTATGTCATATAGTAAGCATTCAAGTTGATAAACAAGGTCTAAACAACAAACTAGACAAATCATGTATCACCCCTAACCCTAAATAACTCTATCTTATGAAGTCAAGCATGAAGAGAAGTGGTTTTGGTTTCAAAAATTGAAAAAACTCCCAAAAGCTTCTCATTTTAGAGTGACTAAGAAGGACCAGGCTTACCTTTTCATTTTCATGTTTTAAACTTGTTCAAATCTTGGTCAAACTTAGATTGACCAAGATTCAAATGGCATAAAATTGGGAGGAAGGGTATGAATTACAATTCAAAAAAACAAGGTAACTTAAATACTTGGATGCCCCAAAGATGTGTGGAAGCCCAAAACAATGGCAAAACATGTGCGCACGCTGCATCCAATTCAAGTAGAACACATAGTAGGCATCGATAGTTTGACCTAAATTTGAAATCAAAGAGAAGGTGGTTAGAAAAAATCAAAATTGGCAAAGCAAAGCATGAAATCATAAATTTGTGATGCACTATAGCTATGAAAAGTATCAAACAATGCATACCAAAATGATTTTTTAGAGGAATACTAGTTCAACTTATTTTAATTTTATATTAGTAGCCCAAAATCGAACTAGTAGTTGGATATTTTTGAACATGATCTGTAGTAGTGGGCAAAACCCTAGTTTAACCTATTTAATTATAGATTCGTAGGTCGATTTTTCTACTTTTTTATTATTACTATGCAGCACATGCGTGTTTGCGTCGTCGAGTGAAAACTTCGAGGAAGAAGGAGAGAAGAAGGGAGAGAATTATGGTGTCTCCCCTTTTTCGTGTGATGATGTTGACTTTTGTGCAAGGTTTGCAGTGAGCAAAGGAAATGAAAGCGAGCGAGCGAGCTGAGCGAGGCCGAGAATGAGAGAGATTTGTTTTTTTTTTGGTGAGAGGGACAACCGAAGGATCCAGAAGGACCCACAGACTTCCGATACGCATCCTGATGCGTCTTCTCTTGACAAAGAAAATGCTGGAGTTTGCGATTTATTGCATTTGACTTGTGCTCACTGGCGGTGGGACCACGCATGGGCACCACACGTAAGTGACAGACCTGTTGATGTAAAAACCCGGTTGATTATTATACTACTACATTTATACAAAGTTTCCTATGGATTCAAGGGTACGAAAGCCAAGTTAAATCATTTACATGACATTATTTTTCCATGAAGCCAAGTTAACTCATTTATCAATTGGTACATTTTGGAGTGACTAAGAAGGATCCAGGCTTACTTTTTCATTTTCATGTTTTAAACATGTTTAAATCTTGGTCAAACCTATGACTTGACCAAGATTCAAATGGGCATAAAAATTCAAAAAAATCAAAAAAAAAAGCCGTCTTCCTATGTCATATAGTAAGCATTCAAGGTGATAAACAAGGTCTGGCATATTCAAACCACAAAAATCATGTATCTACCCCCTAACCCTAAACAAGGATCCAGGCTTACCCTTTTCATTTTCATGTTTTAAACTTGTTCAAATCTTGGTCAAACTTAGGATTTGACGAAGATTCAAATGGGCGTAAAAATACTTAGAAAAATCATGTACGTATCTACCCCAAACCCTAAACTCTATCTTACGAAGCCAAGAATGAAGAGAAGTGGTTTTAAGTTTCAAACATGGAATTCAAAAACCTCCCAAAAGCTTCATTTTAGAGTGACTAAGAAGGATCCATGCTTACCTTTTATTTTCATGTTTTAAACATGTTCAAATGTTGGTCAAACCGTACCTAGGATTTGACCAAGATTCAAATGGGCAAAAAAATTCAAAAAAATGAAAAACCAAAGCACATAGCCTAGCTTCTTATATATGCCATATAGTAAGCACTCAAGTTGATAAACAAAGTCTAGACATATTCAAACCAGAAAAATCATGTATCTACCCCTAACCCTAAACTTTGTCTTAATTATGAAGTCAAGCACGAAGAGAAGTCGTTTTGGGTTTCAAACATGGACATTTAAAAAACCCTCCCAAAAGCTTCATTGTGGTGTGACGTACTAAGAAGGATACATGCTTACATTTTCAACAACCCCCTAAAAGCTTCATTATAGAGTGACTAAGAAGGATCCGTTGGCGGGCTTACCTTTTATTTTCTTGTTTTAAACTTGTTCAAATCTCGGTCAAACCTAGGATTTGACCAAGATTCAAAATGTGCATCAAAATTTTCAAAATAAATTATAAAAATTAAAAACCAAATTAAAGCACATAGTCTTCTTATGTCATATAGTAGCATTAAAGTTGATAAACAAGGTTTAAGACACATATTCAAACAAGACAAATCATGTATCTATACCTAACCCCTAAAGATCTAATGAAGTCAACAGCATGAAGCAGTGGTTTTGGGTTTCAAACATGGAAAATTCAAAAACCTCCCAAAAGCTTCATTTTAGAGTGACTAATATATATAAGAAGGATCCATGCCTGCTTACCACCTTTTCATTTTCATATTTTAAACTTGTTTAAATCCGTGTCAAATTAAACCAAGGATTTGACCAAAAGATTCAAATGGGCATAAAATTTAAAAAAATCAGAAAAATGAAAAACAAAAGCATATAGTCTTCTTATGTCATATACTAAGCATTCAAGTTGATAAACAAGGTTTGGACATGCATATTCAAACCTAGGCAAATCATGTATCTATCCCCTAGCCCCTAAACTATATCTTATGAAGTCAAGCATGAAGAGAAGTGGTTTTGGGTTTCAAACATGAAAATTTCAAGAACATCCCAAAAACTTCATTTTAGAGTGACTAAGAAGGATACAGGCTTCCCCTTTTCATTTTCATGTTTTATACTTGTTTAAATCTTGGTCAAACCTAGGATTTGGCAAAGATTCAAATGTGCATCAAAATAAAAAATCAGAAAAATTAAAAACCAAAGCACATAGTTTTCTTATGTCATATAGTTAGCATTAAAATTGATATAAACAAGGTCTAGATATATTCAAACAAGAAAAATCATGTATCTACCCCTAACCCTAAACTCTGTATGTCTTATGTAGTCAAGCATGAAGAGAAGTGGTTTTGGGTTTCAAACTTGGAAATTTCAAGAACCCCCCAAAAGCTTCATTTTAGAGTGACTAAAGGATCCAGGCCGGGCTTACCTTTTATTTTCATGTTTTAAAATTGTTCAAATCTTGGTCAAACCGTGCCTAGGATTTGATCAAGATTCAAAAATGGGCATAAAATTTCCAAAAAAAATGAAAAACCCAAGCATATAGCCTTCTTATGTCATATAGTAAGCACTCAAGTTGATAAACAAGGTCTAGACATATTCAAACCAGAAAAATCATGTTTCTACCCCTAGCCCTAAACTTTGTCTTATGAAGTCAAGCACGAAGAGAAGTCGTTTTGGATTTCAAACATGGAAATTTCAAAAACCTTCCCAAAAGCTTCATTTTGGAGTGACTAAGAAGGATACAGGCTTACCTTTTCATTTTCATGTTTTAAACTTGTTTAAATATTGGTTAAGCCTAGGATTTGACCAAGATCAAATGGGCATAAAAATTCAGAAAAAATCAAAAAAATGAAAACCAAAGCACATAGTATTATTATGTCATATAGTAAGCATTCAAGTTGATAAACAAGGTCTAAACAACAAACTAGACAAATCATGTATCTACCCCTAACCCTATTAACTCTATCTTATGAAGTCAAGCATGAAGAGAAGTGGTTTTGGGTTTCAAACATGGAAATTTCAAAAAACTCCCAAAAGCTTCTCATTTTAGAGTGACTAAGAAGGATTCAGGCTTACCTTTTCATTTTCATGTTTTAAACTTGTTCAAATCTTGGTCAAACTTAGGATTTGACCAAGATTCAAATGGGCATAAAAATTGGGAGGAAGGGTATGAATTACAATTCAAAAAAACAAGGTAACTTAAATACTTGGATGCCCCAAAGATGTGTGGAAGCCCAAAACAATGGCAAAACATGTGCGCACGCTGCATCCAATTCAAGTAGAACACATAGTAGGCATCGATAGTTTGACCTAAATTTGAAATCAAAGAGAAGGTGGTTAGAAAAAATCGAAATTGGCAAAGCAAAGCATGAAATCATAAATTTGTGATGCACTATAGCTATGAAAAGTATCAAACAATGCATACCAAAATGATTTTTTAGAGGAATACTAGTTCAACTTATTTTAATTTTATATTAGTAGCCCAAAATCAAACTAGTAGTTGGATATTTTTGAACATGATCTGTAGTAGTGGGCAAAACCCTAGTTTAACCTATTTAATCATAGATTCGTAGGTCGATTTTTCTACTTTTTTATTATTACTATGCAGCACATGTGTGTTTGCCCGTCGAGTGAAACTCGGAGGAAGAGGGATCACTCGGAAGGAGAGAAGAAGGGAGAGAATTATGGTGTCTCCCCTTTTTCGTGTGATGATGTTGACTTTTGTGCAGGGTTTGTCAGTGAGCAGAGCGAGCGAGCGAGCGAGCGGGCGAGGCCGAGAATGAGAGAGATTTGTTTTTTTTTGGTGAGAGGGACAACCGAAGGATCCAGAAGGACCCACATACTTCCAATACGCATCCTGATGCGTCTTCTCTTGACAAAGAAAATGGCTGGGAGTTTGCGTACCTATTGCACGTGACTTGTGCTCACTGAAGTGTGGGACCTCACGCATGGGCACCACACGTAAGTGACAGACCTGTTGATGTAAAAACTCGGTTGATTATTATACTACTACATTTATACAAAGTTTCCTATGGATTCAAGGGTACGAAAGCCAAGTTAAATCATTTACATGACATTATTTTTTCCATGAAGCCAAGTTAACTCATTTATCAATTGGTACATTTTGGAGTGACTAAGAAGGATCCAGGCTTACTTTTTCATTTTCATGTTTTAAACATGTTTAAATCTTGGTCAAACCTATGACTTGACCAAGATTCAAATGGGCATAAAAATTCAAAAAAAAAATCAAAAAAAAACGCCGTCTTCCTATGTCATATAGTAAGCATTCAAGGTGATAAACAAGGTCTGGCATATTCAAACCACAAAAATCATGTATCTACCCCCTAACCCTAAACAAGGATCCAGGCTTACCCTTTTCATTTTCATGTTTTAAACTTGTTCAAATCTTGGTCAAACTTAGGATTTGACGAAGATTCAAATGGGCGTAAAAATACTTAGAAAAATCATGTACGTATCTACCCCAAACCCTAAACTCTATCTTACGAAGCCAAGCATGAAGAGAAGTGGTTTTGGGTTTCAAACATGGAAATTTCAAAAACCACCCAAAAGCTTCATTTTAGAGTGACTAAGAAGGATCCATGCTTACCTTTCATTTTCATGTTTTAAACATGTTCAAATGTTGGTCAAACCGTACGTACCTAGGATTTGACCAAGATTCAAATGGGCAGAAAAATTCAAAAAAAAATGAAAAACCAAAGCACATAGCCTAGCTTCTTATATATGCCATATAGTAAGCACTCAAGTTGATAAACAAAGTCTAGACATATTCAAACCAGAAAAATCATGTATCTACCCCTAACCCTAAACTTTGTCTTAATTATGAAGTCAAGCACGAAGAGAAGTCGTTTTGGGTTTCAAACATGGACATTTAAAAAACCCTCCCAAAAGCTTCATTGTGGTGTGACGTACTAAGAAGGATACATGCTTACATTTTCAACAACCCCCCTAAAAGCTTCATTATAGAGTGACTAAGAAGGATCCAGTCTGGCGGGCTTACCTTTTATTTTCTTGTTTTAAACTTGTTCAAATCTCGGTCAAACCTAGGATTTGACCAAGATTCAAAATGTGCATCAAAATTCAAAATAAATTATAAAAATTAAAAACCAAATTAAAGCACATAGTGTTCTTATGTCATATAGTAAGCATTAAAGTTGATAAACAAGGTCTAGACACATATTCAAACAAGACAAATCATGTATCTATACCCCTAACCCCTAAACTCTATCTTATGAAGTCAACAACATGAAGAGAAGTGGTTTTGGGTTTCAAACATGGAAAATTCAAAAACCTCCCAAAAGCTTCATTTTAGAGTGACTAATATATATAAGAAGGATCCATGCCTGCTTACCACCTTTTCATTTTCATATTTTAAACTTGTTTAAATCCGTGTCAAATTAAACCAAGGATTTGACCAAAAGATTCAAATGGGCATAAAATTTAAAAAAATCAGAAAAATGAAAAACAAAAGCATATAGTCTTCTTATGTCATATACTAAGCATTCAAGTTGATAAACAAGGTTTGGACATGCATATTCAAACCTAGGCAAATCATGTATCTATCCCCTAGCCCCTAAACTATATCTTATGAAGTCAAGCATGAAGAGAAGTGGTTTTGGGTTTCAAACATGAAAATTTCAAGAACATCCCAAAAACTTCATTTTAGAGTGACTAAGAAGGATACAGGCTTCCCCTTTTCATTTTCATGTTTTATACTTGTTTAAATCTTGGTCAAACCTAGGATTTGACAAAGATTCAAATGTGCATCAAAATAAAAAATCAGAAAAATTAAAAACCAAAGCACATAGTTTTCTTATGTCATATAGTTAGCATTAAAATTGATATAAACAAGGTCTAGATATATTCAAACAAGAAAAATCATGTATCTACCCCTAACCCTAAACTCTGTATGTCTTATGTAGTCAAGCATGAAGAGAAGTGGTTTTGGGTTTCAAACTTGGAAATTTCAAGAACCCCCCAAAAGCTTCATTTTAGAGTGACTAAAGGATCCAGGTCGGGCTTACCTTTTATTTTCATGTTTTAAAATTGTTCAAATCTTGGTCAAACCGTACCTAGGATTTGATCAAGATTCAAAAATGGGCATAAAATTTCCAAAAAAAATGAAAAACCCAAGCATATAGCCTTCTTATGTCATATAGTAAGCACTCAAGTTGATAAACAAGGTCTAGACATATTCAAACCAGAAAAATCATGTTTCTACCCCTAGCCCTAAACTTTGTCTTATGAAGTCAAGCACGAAGAGAAGTCGTTTTGGATTTCAAACATGGAAATTTCAAAAACCTTCCCAAAAGCTTCATTTTGGAGTGACTAACTAAGAAGGATACAGGCTTACCTTTTCATTTTCATGTTTTAAACTTGTTTAAATATTGGTTAAGCCTAGGAATTGACCAAGATCAAATAGGCATATACAAAAATTCAGAAAAAATCAAAAAAATGAAAACCAAAGCACATAGTATTATTATGTCATATAGTAAGCATTCAAGTTGATAAACAAGGTCTAAACAACAAACTAGACAAATCATGTATCTACCCCTAACCCTAAATTAACTCTGTCTTATGAAGTCAAGCATGAAGAGAAGTGGTTTTGGGTTTCAAACATGGAAATTTCAAAAAACTCCCAAAAGCTTCTCATTTTAGAGTGACTAAGAAGGATTCAGGCTTACCTTTTCATTTTCATGTTTTAAACTTGTTCAAATCTTGGTCAAACTTAGGATTTGACCAAGATTCAAATGGGCATAAAAATTGGGAGGAAGGGTATGAATTACAATTCAAAAAAACAAGGTAACTTAAATACTTGGATGCCCCAAAGATGTGTGGAAGCCCAAAACAATGGCAAAACATGTGCGCACGCTGCATCCAATTCAAGTAGAACACATAGTAGGCATCGATAGTTTGACCTAAATTTGAAATCAAAGAGAAGGTGGTTAGAAAAAATCGAAATTGGCAAAGCAAAGCATGAAATCATAAATTTGTGATGCACTATAGCTATGAAAAGTATCAAACAATGCATACCAAAATGATTTTTTAGAGGAATACTAGTTCAACTTATTTTAATTTTATATTAGTAGCCCAAAATCAAACTAGTAGTTGGATATTTTTGAACATGATCTGTAGTAGTGGGCAAAACCCTAGTTTAACCTATTTAATCATAGATTCGTAGGTCGATTTTTCTACTTTTTATTATTACTATGCAGCACATGTGTGTTTGCCCGTCGAGTGAAACTCGGAGGAAGAGGGATCACTCGGAAGGAGAGAAGAAGGGAGAGAATTATGGTGTCTCCCCTTTTCGTGTGATGATGTTGACTTTTGTGCAGGGTTTGTCAGTGAGCAGCGAGCGAGCGAGCGAGCGAGTCGAGCGAGGCCGAGAATGAGAGAGATTTGTTTTTTTTTTTGGTGAGAGGGACAACCGAAGGATCCAGAAGGACCCACATACTTCCGATACGCATCCTGATGCGTCTTCTCTTGACAAAGAAAATGGCTGGGAGTTTGCGTACCTATTGCACGTGACTTGTGCTCACTGAAGTGTGGGACCTCACGCATGGGCACCACACGTAAGTGACAGACCTGTTGATGTAAAAACTCGGTTGATTATTATACTACTACATTTATACAAAGTTTCCTATGGATTCAAGGGTACGAAAGCCAAGTTAAATCATTTACATGACATTATTTTTTCCATGAAGCCAAGTTAACTCATTTATCAATTGGTACATTTTGGAGTGACTAAGAAGGATCCAGGCTTACTTTTTCATTTTCATGTTTTAAACATGTTTAAATCTTGGTCAAACCTATGACTTGACCAAGATTCAAATGGGCATAAAAATTCAAAAAAAAAAAAAAAAAAAAGCACGCCGTCTTCCTATGTCATATAGTAAGCATTCAAGGTGATAAACAAGGTCTGGCATATTCAAACCACAAAAATCATGTATCTACCCCCTAACCCTAAACAAGGATCCAGGCTTACCCTTTTCATTTTCATGTTTTAAACTTGTTCAAATCTTGGTCAAACTTAGGATTTGACGAAGATTCAAATGGGCGTAAAAATACTTAGAAAAATCATGTACGTATCTACCCCAAACCCTAAACTCTATCTTACGAAGCCAAGCATGAAGAGAAGTGGTTTTGGGTTTCAAACATGGAAATTTCAAAAACCACCCAAAAGCTTCATTTTAGAGTGACTAAGAAGGATCCATGCTTACCTTTCATTTTCATGTTTTAAACATGTTCAAATGTTGGTCAAACCGTACGTACCTAGGATTTGACCAAGATTCAAATGGGCATAAAAATTCAAAAAAAAATGAAAAACCAAAGCACATAGCCTAGCTTCTTATATATGCCATATAGTAAGCACTCAAGTTGATAAACAAAGTCTAGACATATTCAAACCAGAAAAATCATGTATCTACCCCTAACCCTAAACTTTGTCTTAATTATGAAGTCAAACACGAAGAGAAGTCGTTTTGGGTTTCAAACATGGACATTTAAAAAACCCTCCCAAAAGCTTCATTGTGGTGTGACGTACTAAGAAGGATACATGCTTACATTTTCAACAACCCCCCTAAAAGCTTCATTATAGAGTGACTAAGAAGGATCCAGTCTGGCGGGCTTACCTTTTATTTTCTTGTTTTAAACTTGTTCAAATCTCGGTCAAACCTAGGATTTGACCAAGATTCAAAATGTGCATCAAAATTCAAAAAAATTATAAAAATTAAAAACCAAATTAAAGCACATAGTGTTCTTATGTCATATAGTAAGCATTAAAGTTGATAAACAAGGTCTAGACACATATTCAAACAAGACAAATCATGTATCTATACCCCTAACCCCTAAACTCTATCTTATGAAGTCAACAACATGAAGAGAAGTGGTTTTGGTTTCAAACATGGAAAATTCAAAAACCTCCCAAAAGCTTCATTTTAGAGTGACTAATATATATAAGAAGGATCCATGCCTGCTTACCACCTTTTCATTTTCATATTTTAAACTTGTTTAAATCCGTGTCAAATTAAACCAAGGATTTGACCAAAAGATTCAAATGGGCATAAAATTTAAAAAATCAGAAAAATGAAAAACAAAAGCATATAGTCTTCTTATGTCATATACTAAGCATTCAAGTTGATAAACAAGGTTTGGACATGCATATTCAAACCTAGGCAAATCATGTATCTATCCCCTAGCCCCTAAACTATATCTTATGAAGTCAAGCATGAAGAGAAGTGGTTTTGGGTTTCAAACATGAAAATTTCAAGAACATCCCAAAAACTTCATTTTAGAGTGACTAAGAAGGATACAGGCTTCCCTTTTCATTTTCATGTTTTATACTTGTTTAAATCTTGGTCAAACCTAGGATTTGGCAAAGATTCAAATGTGCATCAAAATAAAAAATCAGAAAAATTAAAAACCAAAGCACATAGTTTTCTTATGTCATATAGTTAGCATTAAAATTGATATAAACAAGGTCTAGATATATTCAAACAAGAAAAATCATGTATCTACCCCTAACCCTAAACTCTGTCTTATGTAGTCAAGCATGAAGAGAAGTGGTTTTGGGTTTCAAACTTGGAAATTTCAAGAACCCCCAAAAGCTTCATTTTAGAGTGACTAAAGGATCCAGGTCGGGCTTACCTTTTATTTTCATGTTTTAAAATTGTTCAAATCTTGGTCAAACCGTACCTAGGATTTGATCAAGATTCAAAAATGGGCATAAAATTTCAAAAAAAATGAAAAACCAAAGCATATAGCCTTCTTATGTCATATAGTAAGCACTCAAGTTGATAAACAAGGTCTAGACATATTCAAACCAGAAAAATCATGTTTCTACCCCTAGCCCTAAACTTTGTCTTATGAAGTCAAGCACGAAGAGAAGTCGTTTTGGATTTCAAACATGGAAATTTCAAAAACCTTCCCAAAAGCTTCATTTTGGAGTGACTAATTAAGAAGGATACAGGCTTACCTTTTCATTTTCATGTTTTAAACTTGTTTAAATATTGGTTAAGCCTAGGATTTGACCAAGATCAAATGGGCATAAAAATTCAGAAAAAATCAAAAAAAATGAAAACCAAAGCACATAGTATTATTATGTCATATAGTAAGCATTCAAGTTGATAAACAAGGTCTAAACAACAAACTAGACAAATCATGTATCTACCCCCTAACCCTAAATTAACTTGTCTTATGAAGTCAAGCATGAAGAGAAGTGGTTTTGGGTTTCAAACATGGAAATTTCAAAAAACTCCCAAAAGCTTCTCATTTTAGAGTGACTAAGAAGGATTCAAGTTGATAAACAAGGTTTGGACATGCATATTCAAACCTAGGCAAATCATGTATCTATCCCCTAGCCCCTAAACTATATCTTATGAAGTCAAGCATGAAGAGAAGTGGTTTTGGGTTTCAAACATGAAAATTTCAAGAACATCCCAAAAACTTCATTTTAGAGTGACTAAGAAGGATACACACCTTTTCATTTTCATGTTTTATACTTGTTTAAATCTTGGTCAAACCTAGGATTTGACAAAGATTCAAATGTGCATCAAAATAAAAAAATTAGAAAAATTAAAAACCAAAGCACATAGTTTTCTTATGTCACATAGTTAGCATTAAAGTTGATATAAACAAGGTCTAGATATATTCAAACAAGAAAAATCATGTATCTACCCCTAACCCTAAACTCTGTCTTATGTAGTCAAGCATGAAGAGAAGTGGTTTTGGGTTTCAAACTTGGAAATTTCAAGAACCCCCAAAAGCTTCATTTTAGAGTGACTAAGAAGGATCCATGCTTACCTTTTCATTTTCATGTATTAAACTTGTTTACATCTTGGTCATAGCTAGTGTATTTGACCAAGATTCAAATGGGCATAAAATTAAAAAAAAAAAATGAAAAACCAAAGTACATAGTCTTCTTATGTCATATAGTAAGCATTCAAGTCGATAAACAAGGTCTAGACATATTCAAACCAAACAAATCATGTATCTACCCCCTAACCCCTAAACTTTATCTTATG
Organism: Lolium multiflorum; assembly: GCA_030979885.1. Taxonomy (NCBI): domain Eukaryota; kingdom Viridiplantae; phylum Streptophyta; class Magnoliopsida; order Poales; family Poaceae; genus Lolium; species Lolium multiflorum. Next base: position 200,381,802 of record CM061753.1, on the reverse strand, counting down.
AAGCCAAGCATGAAGAGAAGTGGTTCTTGGTTTCAAACATGGAAATATCAAAAACCTCCCAAAAGCTTCATTTTAGAGTGACTAAGAAGTATCCATGCTTACCTTTTCATTTTCATATTTTAAACTTGTTTAAATCATTGTCAAACCTAGGATTTGACCAAGATACAAGTATGGGCACAAAACCCTCTTAGCCAAAATCAACTACGAGCAAGATTTTCTGTATTGTAGATGCCCCAATTGACTCTCATCCCCAATGTAGTCTTTTTTTATGTCAGTATAGACTTCTTTACTGGATGTATACTATCGTACATGGCATGCATTTGCCTAATGAGCAGCATTGTTTAGCCGTTCTAGCCAACCCGATCAATCTGTCAAGCTTCATGCACGAGATGCCAATTTACTCCCTCGCTCCGATCCATATTTCTTGGTGCTAAAAAGAATGTGAATCGGAGGGAGTACTTTTCTTAGATAGTACTATATCAGTTCAAAAAAAAGTATAGTACTACTACATCACAAATGCATCAAAAGAGTACTACTGTACATCACAAGACCACGACAGTTGTATAGTAGAGTTTAATGCTGAACTTTAAACAGGACCAGGAGCATCAGGGCCAGCAGCAGGGGCGTTGACCGGCAACAAACCAGTCAAAAGACGTAAGGAAGAGGCCATATGCTGCGTGCTTGGCCTTGATTGCAGGGTGGTGATTCTTCGCCGCTCGCCATGTATTCACGCCGTACCAGTTCCGCGTCGCCCGCGAGCGGATCGAAGCGATCCCGCGCGCCGGACACGCTCGAGGAGGCGTGGCGGCTCCAGTGCAAGCAGTCCGCCGCCGGGAGTCGGCGCGCGGCGTGCAGGTACAGAGGCTCCCTGTACATGCCGTCGTCGCTCCGCGAGTTCGCCCCGGGCGGGCTCTGGTACAAGGCGGATCCGCCGCTCAAACCGATGAGCGGCCCCGTCTTCAACAAATGGCGCGCCGACCGGGAGAGGAACCGCCGGTCGAAGGCGGCGTGGGAGGCGAGCACCAGCGGCGGATTCGCGCCGCCAGCCGGCGAGGAGGCGGAGGAGGCGGAGGAAGGGGAAGACCCCCTCTTCTTGAAGGCGCTGGCCGCGTCCCTCAAGGACGATGCCGACAAGAAGAGGGCGGAGGAAGAAGACAAGGCGGCGGCCATCGCCGCCGTGAAGGAGAAGGAGGCGCGGGATGCGGAGGAGAACGCGACCATCATCTTCCTCGACGACTAGATAGGTTAGAAGTCGCGATAAGGATCGCGCAATTCTGTATGTATCATCCGTATGTATGATCAACTATGAATTATGAACAATGAACTATCAAACCAAACCACATAGTTTTTTTATGTCATATAGTAAGAATTCAAGTTGATAAAACAAGGTCTAGACATATTCAAACTAGACAAATCACGTATATCTACCCCTAACCCTAAACTCTGTCTTATGAAGTAAAGCATGAAGAGAAGTGGTTTTGGGTTTCAAACATGGAAATTTCAAAAACCTTCCCAAAAGCTTCATTTTGGAGTGACTAAGAAGGATGCAGGCTTACCTTTTCATTTTCATGTCTTAAACTTGTTTAAATCTTGGTTAAACCTAGGATTTGACCAAGATCAAATGGGCAAAAAAAATCAGAAAAAATCAAAAAAATGAAAACTAAAGCACATAGTATTCTTATGTCATATAGTAAGCATTCAATTTGATAAACAAGGTCTAAACATATTCAAACCAGACAAATCATGTATCTACCCACTAACCCTAAATTCTGTCTTATGAAGTCGATCAAGCATGAAGAGAAGTGGTTTTGGGTTTCAAACATGGAAATTTCAAAACCTCCCAAAAGCTTCATTTTAGAGTTACTAAGAAGGATCCATGCTTACCTTTTATTTTCATGTTTTAAACATGTTCAAATCTTGTACAAACCGTACCTAGGATTTGACCAAGATTCAAATGGGTATAAAAATTCAAAAAAACTGAAAAACCAAAGCACATAGCCTTCTTATGTCATATATAGTAAGCACTCAAGTTGGTAAACAAGGTCTAGAGATATTCAAACCAGAAAAATCTTGTATCTACCCCTAACCCTAAACTTTGTCTTATGAAGTCAAGCACGAAGAGAAGTCGTTTTGGGTTTCAAACATGGAAATTTCAAAAACCTTCCCAAAAGCCTCATTTTGGAGTGACTAAGAAGGATGCAGGCTTACCTTTTCATTTTCATGTTTTAAACTTGTTTAAACCTTGGTTAAACCTAGGATTTGACCAAGATCAAATGGGCATAAAAATTCAGAAAAAATCAAAAAATGAAAACCAAAGCACATAGTATTCTTATGTCATATATTAAGCATTCAAGTTGATAAACAAGGTCAAGACATATTCAAACCAGACAAATCATGTATCTACCCTAACCCTAAACTCTGTCTTATGAAGTCAAGCATGAAGAGACGTGGTTTTGGGTTTCAAACATGGAAATTTGAATAAAATTCACGCGTGTAAGCGGATCCACTTCACAAATACATCCTTTTAATTTTGCCCCCCTTAATTCGGCCAATAAAAATGAAAAGACTTTATGTGGAAAACCAAAAAAACTGTATTTGGCAAAGTATAGTCGAAAATAAGAAGTTTTTCATTGATCTCTTAAAAAAGGGGTCATGATTCGAAAGTTCGCCATGCATGGTTCTTGCGGTAACCAAGCTAGCTCACCCATGTGGCAAGAAGAGAATCAATGTCCAACATGCATGGTTCCAAAAATATATATTTACAGAATGATTCTGCTTCTCAAGAATATTTGCATGCCATCATGTTTGTTATTTTTCCTAGATAAAAGTAGTAATTGGTGACTTCGTGATTGCCTTGCTTGCTGATTTCAATAAGTTTGAACCTCATTTTTGGCTTTTTTTCAAATTTAGGCAAAAACTTCTTGGCAATCGACTTTGTGAGCTACTATACTTGGATGCAACCCACATTTTCGTTGGCTAATTAATGTTTTCTGATTCCACAACAATAGGGCACATCCCTATATCATCCCAAATTTTGAATTCTTATTAGTTTGGTTGATGACCACCATTCATATCCGAACTTAATTAATTGGAGTACAAATGATGGTTTCATGGTAAGCTAGTTTGACAAATTAGCCTTCGAAATGGCGATTCGCCTACCATGCATGCATGTTTGGCCTACCCGTGAAATTTTGATTTGTGGTATTGTGCACACACTGCACATGATAGCGAATAAACAAAACACATATTTGGACCCCTTTGGCCAGCAAGGGCATGTTTGGTTCCTAGCCACAATTTGTCAAGAAGCCAAAATTTGGCAGCCATGCATATAGTTTATTTGGCATGTGTTTGTTTTTTGCCACAATTTGGCTTATCACACTTCATTGCATGTATATATGGTCCATTTGTCATAGACTCAACTTTTTTTTACAAAGTTTTGACAAAGTTTGGCTTTAATATTTTAAGCCACAATTTGGTGGCTAGCCATACTAGCTTTTTTTTTGTTGCTAACCACACTTTGGCTTTGGAAAAATGTGGCTACCAAACATGGGTCCTAATAAAAAGAAAACAACACACTAATGTGTGGTAAACCAAAAATCCCTACTTTGCAAAGTTGCATATGTGCAAAAGGGGGGCAATGCATGCATTATTCAGAAGTTGATTGTGGTTTTCGTAGTGTAACCAATTAATTAAGCTTACATATGGGAAGAGGCTAGCGAGGCGAACTCAAGCAGCTATGGTTCCAATGTTGTCAAGTTTGAAGTGGACACTGCATGAAGCTTGCTCAAATTAATGGGTAGAAAGCCAAAAGTAGTCCATATTTATTCTATATGTGTGTGAATAATAACTCTTCACCCCAAACCTCTATGTATGATAGGGTTTTATATTTTTTACTTGTTAGTAGTAAGTACATGTCATGTGATGGCTCCATGCACATGTTTCACAACTTTTTTTTGATTTGTTTCTACCTCATTTGGTTGGTTTCAAATTTGCTCAAACTTCCTATATATGCGCGCAATGTTGTACTATTGGGACCCATGTTTGGGCTTTGTTTGTGGTACCACACTTGCAGGGTACCTCCAAGTATTTTATTCCCAAAAATTATGAATTCTAATTAAATGGTGAACTATAAACTGATCATCTAAAGTTGGAAAATAAAATCCATATATAGCTACACATCGAGATATGTGTATAAGGTAGACAAACTGCATTGCCACACATGCCTTATATAAGTTTGTTTTTTCTAGCGGAGTGGATTCCCTAATGTTGTGACCAATGTTGTCATGATAAATTTGCGTAGCTTCCAAGTATTTTATTCCCAAAAATTATGAATTCTAATTAAATGGTGAACTATAAACTGATCATCTAAAGTTGGAAAATAAAATCCATATATAGCTACACATCTAGATATGTGTATAAGGTAGACAAACTGCATTGCCACACATGCCTTATATAAGTTTGTTTTTTCTAGCGGAGTGGATTCCCTAATCACCCCACGGTTGTGACATTGTCAATGTTGTCATGATAAATAACATTGCGAGACTTTCCATCTTATTCTTTTTTGTAGAAATGATTGTCCCATTATGGCAAACGTCCCCATTCGTTTTTCAAATTAAGTAAACGTTATAGGATGAAAATTCATTGAAGTGACAAATTTTCTAGATTTCTAACTATTTTAGCTCATTCAAACAAGTTTGCAATAGGCCGACCTGTTGTCCAGTGACAATTTTAGAGTACAATTTGATCAACATCACAAAAAGTGCTTTTAAGGCTCGTAAGTAGTATCATACATGCCATGTTGGCAAAAATCTAATGTGTCACATCAATTATGAGGTGAGAGATGAGAGTAGTATTATAACACATAAACCTAGAAAACTTAGAAAACTTCATGACAAATACATCATGTACACACATTTGCATTGAGATTCTACAAAACTTTAAATATGACATAAGTATGAACCATATTATGATACTATGCATTGTGGAGGTAGTATCACAAACTAGTAGTGTATGATACTACGTACTACGTACTTCCCATTGTGACTAGTCTTAATCACTCTGACCTCGCCGTCTCGCCGTCTTACTATAGTACATACTACACCCCCACTCCGTCTCTCATACATCGCCCCACTCGTTTCCCACTCCGTCTCTCATACAGCGGCTGCGCCTGTAGATATCTTCGAGGATCTGGGCGATTTTGACCCGCTTTTCGGCGCTCGCCGTTTCAAGGTGAAGACCCCAATCTTAGCATGCATGTTGGACCAATTAGGAGTACAAAATTATGTTCTAAATGTTGCTCAAACTTTCCATACAACTAATATATAACTTATACTACGTAGGTTACACCATCGAAAAAGGTATGACCAGTTGAGAAATGGGAACAATAACTTGGAACCTTTCTTACTATCGAGTGGGACGTGTGATATTGGTGTGACCCTGCTTTTTTCTTCTTCTACATAATGGCTACATGATGGTTCTAGAAAGAAGTGTATGCTGTTGTGGTATCTCTTGACGCGAATCCCTCTAATCACAAGCGTTAGATTTTGGAAACCAACGGTTAGTACTGCTGTTACATGTCTAGTTCAAAACTGGTGCATTTTGTATGTTGTTGTAGTAGTCTAGTAGATAGATTCAGATGCATGGTCAGGAGTGCAAACATTTCGCAACTAGTTGATCCCTCATCTTATTGTCGGATGTCACATTTCGAGTTTGTAAAAAAATGTAAATTCAAATCATAGTCACGGGTTATGTTGTATCTTGCGCACATCTAAACATTTGTTTCAAAAAGTGACCATATGTGAGCTGTGGAAAAAAGAAAAGACCAAAGTGAATAATATTCCTTAACTATTCACATATCATTTGTCTTTTTTGTGCAAGCTAGATTTTTTTTACATACTCATCTGTGACCTGTGGAGCAATACACAACATAATATGTGTCCCAGTTTTGTTTTTCTTCATATTTTTTAAAAGTGCAGAAGTGTGATATCCGATAATAGGATGCGAGTGCAACTAGTTGCAAATGAGATGCTAATGCATGCTGATATGATACTACCTCTGTCCATAAATAGATGTATGTCTTTTGTCGTGGCCCCATCCTACTTCTGCATTTTCTTTACGGCCATTTTTGAGTAGTTGGGACCTGGACGTGATCGGACTAGTCGATACTCGATAGTAGTCGTAGTACTGTACAACTTCTGCATGTGGCGTCAGCCTCTAGAGTAGTAGTACTAGCTAACGGATAGATTATATCTGGAGAAACTGACATGGCCATTGATATGACAAGACTATACCCGGATTCGGACGCATTGTAGTGACTCCATCAATGTTCCGCTATGATGGTGTATTTTACTGCTACACCAGATTGTCGACGCAGAGGATTCCTTGGCTTCCGCGCAAGACCCTTCCCAAAGAAGGCATCTGCTCTGGCCCGTTGATTCTATGTGGACGGTTCCAGATTGCTTTATGTGTTTTTGTACAGTATCAGATACTAGGTTTTCCTTCCCTCCATATTAGGGGTTGTTTGGTTTAGGAGATAGGTTTATGGGGTGAGAGTATCCCCAACCACCTGGCTAGGGATAGCCAATTTTTGTTGTTTGGTTGTGTAGGAATTGAGTGTAGGACGAGAGGTGGGTAGTGGTATAGATTTTTTTTGTTTGCTCGAAATGTTAGGGGTGGCTATAAGATGGTGAGATTATCTCTACACACATCAAATATACCACACCTCCTATTTTTATAGCCCAAAAAAATACATAACCGGTGGTATGTGAATTGATCTGGGTAAAAATATTACACAACCGTACAAATATTCAAATCCTATAGTCAAATCCTACATAACTCCTATAGTCAAATCCTACATAACTCCTATACAAATTGTACGAATCAAAGGATATGATTTTCCCCCTATATAGCTTGTTTGATTTGAAGAATTGAATCCTCCAAAATTTCTATGTATTGTTTTCTTATACTAGTACAACCCTATGGGATTTCTAATAAGAGGTTAGACCTCTTGGAAAAATTCATATGCATCTGTGACAACTATGCTATGCACTCTCAATCTATATAGAAATTTCCTTTGTCTTTCCTATGATACCATCACACACCTAGCTCTACCAATTCCTGTAGATTTCTTTCCCGTAGGATTCAAGGAGGCATATGTCATAGCGATTCTCCATTATTCTATCATATGAATCTAACATGCACTCTCAGTTTGAGTGATGCAAAGTGGCCACTATAAGATTTATTTAGTCAGATTAATTGGTCATGCATACACTAGTTGTTTTCTATCTTTCCTACACATGTCAATTAGCGAAATTTATAAGTAAAATCCTAAAATTCAAATAAATTGCTGAAAATTGGAAATAATATTACAGTTGTAGCAAATTACTAAATCGATCCAGAAAATATGTACATGGCTTCAAGAATCTTTTTGCCGAACTGAGTAGTCCGTAAATGATGTCCTTGGAGTAGTTTGTGAGTTAAAGAACGTCCATTTCGTCAAACTGACATGGCCTTTGATTTGACAAGAGAACACTAATATTTTGGACCTGAATCAGAGTGGTAAAGGCGTACAGCTCGATCAATGCAATGGTATGATGGCTATGCAGCTATACCTATATAGGAGTAGACTACTAGTAGACTTTGGGACACAGAGATTTGGCTTCCGCGGCCGACCCCGAACAAGATTCTTTTACATTGCCCATCTTTTCACTGACATTGAATCGCTGAAACTTGGGGTCCGCCTGTGGCAGGACCAGCCTGTCAATGGCCCAAAGTCTTATGTGCTCCCGCCCTTTGATTTTGGATGGACGGACAAGATTGCCCAGTCCCATCCCTGTCCTGTTCGTTCCAGTTTTCATCCTCCTCCCCGGGGAACCCTCCCCGGAGAGCTCTACACCGACCCCTTCTATCCCCACCTGCTTGTCCCTTCCTTCTTCCTCCAGCGATTCATCCATCGTTCAACAAGTTGTCTAAGAAGAACATGAAGAAGTGTAAGAAGAGGAAGGAGGCGTTGTTGTCTGAGACTAAATCCGCGGTGAAATCCATCCCGCTGAAAGTCCTGCAAACTCCGACTTTGAAAGTGTACCAGCGGCGCCGGCGGACAGGCATGTCTGCGCTTCCATCGCAAGCTCAGTCTGCGCTTCCATCGCAAGCTCAGTCTGCGCTTCCATCGCAAGCTCAGTCTGCTTCGGGCTTGTTGGGTCAGGGCAGAGTAATCCAGCAAGAGTCCTGGTAGGTTTTTATCGCCATGTGCTTTCTTTGCCCCCATGAACGCAGATTACAGCAAGGCAAACAGATCCAACTATTTTTTTTACCCGGGAGAACCAGCTATTTGACCGTCTTTCTTCCAGGGCCGCCCGTTCAAGTGTCGCCCTTCCTACCGATGCCGAGAAATCGACCGTGTTTCGCCAAGATGGTGGGTACGTAGCTCCCCGGTATGTTTCCATCGCCATGCCGAAGTTTCTCTGCCTTCTGGCTGGCTAGCGGATCAAACAATTTAACCGTCTTTCTTCCATGGCGGCTGGTTTCAGCGCCATTCCTACCCAAGTTGAGAAATCGCTCGTTTCTCGCCAACCTGGTGGGTACGAAGCTCCTGGGTATGTTTCCATCGCCATGCCGGATTTTCGTTGAGTCCTTGCTGGCAGGCGGTGCCAACTAAACCGGCTATCATCTTCCAGGGCCGACGGTTCCAGGCTCGTGCTTTCTACCGCAGGATCCACTTCGTACTTAGCTATCGAGGACCCGTTGTTTGATGAGCACTTGTTAGCTCTCAAGAGCATTAATAATGTATGCACTATAATATACGAAGTATATCCATTGCTTTTTTTTCTTCCTCTTCATCTCCGTACTGCATGAGGGCTTCTTTAATTCGTAGGACTTCTATAAGAATTGTGTAGCATTTAGATCCTATGGGTTCTTCCCTACATTAGTTGTTTGATTTATAGAAATATATCCTATGTTTGTTCCTTTTTTCGAAATGGGGGACATATCACAGCCTCTGCATCAAAATGATGTATATGGCTGCTTTATTGCTTTCTTCAGTTCATACACAAATTATGACAACTTCTCACGGATCAGCTAGAGTCGACACAAAGATCCACCAACGAAACATAGAAAACAGCGGGTGCCAAAAAGGCAAAAACACATCAGTAAGTAATTCTATGAGGAAACTGCCAGCCACCCTGGCTGTAAAAATCCCGTGCGGCTGTCTCTAGTCAGTTGCACCCAGACTCCATGATATCCTGCTGATCCTCGGGCTGGAGATAAGAAACATACGGATCTAGTGAATAATCATAGGGATAACCTGCAAGAAGGGATGAGATTTGGGTTTATTAAACACGACTTCATTTTGTACATTCCAAAATAGCCCATAAAATAGCGCATACACCCTCTCTAATGTATACAAAATCCTATGCTTTTCCTAATCTTATGATTTTCATATCCTGTGAATGAAAAAGGATCCCTGATTCGTTCCTGGTGAATTTTTCCATGCAGGAAGGGATTATGAGATTAAAGGGCCACAACACCACCCTTCAGAACAGAAACCTCAAACTCTTGCATAGGTTTGGTATCCTGAATGCAGAATCAGAGACGAATGCTCAGTCTCCGGGAGAGGAGCAGCCAGTGCGCGTGTGTGCATCTTCGGCCGTGTATGTTTCCATTGCCGTGCCGCAGTTTCATCGCCTCCTTGCTGGCTGCCAGATCCAACTACTTAACTGTCTTTCTTCCAGGGATGGCGGTTCCATAGTTGAAGAGGTTCCTATGGACAAGGACTTTGCAGCTCTCAGGCATATTGAAGAGGTTGGCACTCCATTTGTTTATTTCTCCCCCCTCATCTGCACTCTGCATACTTCATTGCTGTTGAATTTGCAATGCAGGATGTGATAACACGATTCTCCGCGAAACTGGACCAGATCAAGGGCCACAACACCATCCTTCATAAGAAAATCCGCCACCTCGTGGGCAGGTGCATTTTAAATCGTGCCATATCGAAGGAGAATGCCCGTTCCGTGCAATCTTCTTTTGATAAACGGTACTCAGACGTTCTCGCGGAGTGTAAGAAGTTGAAGAAGGAAGTCGAGGAACTACGCGCCCAGCCACCGATGAGTGTGGTCACTGACAAGGCTGGTCAGTGTGATTGCAACTGTGACTGTGAAAGTTTTCAACAGGAAGTGGAGTTGCATGCTGAACATGCGCAATATTTCGAGACGAAGTACTTGAAAGTTCGCACAGAGTGCGATAAGTTGAAGAAGGAAGTCGAGTGTCTCCGCTCCCAGCAGCCAACTATTGCGACATCAGGAGACCAGGGTGTGCTAATTGCAGCCAGAATTTTGGAATCGATGAAAAGTTGAATTTGGCTTTGTTGTGCAATATAGCAAGACCTGTTCCTCCTCTGCCTTCGTCTTTTGGCATAATTGCTTTGTCTTCAGTATTGACTCCTGAATGATTCGTATATTTCTGACGGTTTCTGAATTATGTACAACTTTTGTAATATTGGTCAAACTAGTTTTGACCAGGGTTTGTGTAGGGTGGTTGAATTTTTTTGGTTGGTCCAAATTGTGTTGTGTGGTCCAAATGTGATGTATCATCACACCACCATGTGCCCCGCCACCCCCAGGTTTTGGTAATGCCATTCTGATACATGCTTCATAGAAGGAACATACATTTTTTCCGTTAGGGCATGACAATTTTGAAAAATTCAAACAAAAATGGGAAGAGAGAATGGTAACATCATTTTCCATGTGATGCCCCTGTGCCAAATTTTGGTTCATTTTAAGAATGTAAGGTGACAAATTACTCGAGGAAGCTAGTTGGAGTAGACGGGCATGACCGGATTGGCATAGGGGATTTATTTTTTGAAGGATGTTATTTTTCATGGACAATATCTGACACAAACAATAAAATGTTAAGGTCTCATATTATTCTGAATGATTGTGAATTACTTATGACGTTTGGAAGTATTGGTATACGTGAGAATCGAGTACATGCACGACTTCACGCGTCCACAACTAATCGGCCTCATCGTCTCTCGCGTCCACAACTAATGCCATTCTGATACAGAGAGTCAGAGGCTATAAAATAATCGGCCTCATCGTCTCTCGCGAGCTCGTCCTCTCCCCTCCCATCAACTCACCGCACCTCCGAGGCATCGACTTCCTCGTTTCCAACCGCAGCAGCATGAAGACAGGTCTTGCGTACGAGGCGGAGCAATCGGCGGCCGCTCGCGCAGAGGATGCCTCTGCGGTAGTGGCCGTCGCGGCGGGTGAGGCTTCACCGGGCACCCAGGCCGCTCGTCTCCTCTGCTTGTCTGATTCTTCGACCTCGGTCGAAACGGGCGTCCTGGCCGTCGAGGAGAAGGTGGATAGCAACGCCGTTGCTCCCGCCGAAGATCCGCAAGGCGTTGCAGGCCACCACGGCGAGGTCTTCCTAGACCCGGTGCTGGACGCGGACCTCGACCCCTTCGACGATTTCGGCCCAAACGTTCAGTTCCAGGAGGATGTCGAGGGTGACGACGAGGAGGTACTGCTCTTTTACCGAAACTGTCCCGATCCTTTTTGTGTCATATTACTGTTCGCGTGGTTTGCACGAACCTGGTTCTTGATTGATTTGATCCCCTACCTTGTTCTTGTAGACGTACTTGATTCTACGGTTCGTACGGTCAGATTCTAGTTTAATTTCGACTAATCTGCCATGTAGTTGGCTTGATTTGTCATATAATTAATTTATGTGTTCATACTTAGTGGACTTGCAATTGTTGTGGCTTATGTTCATTGCTGTTCATAGGGTTTTCTCGTGATTTAGTATGATTTCTTCTGCCATTTACTTGTTCTACACATTTAATTTTAGGGTTTCTAAGGTTTGCTTATGATAGTGCAGTATTTATTCGATCTTTCATTAAGCACCTGATTATTATGTACTTTATAATTCACAGGAATATTCTGATGACATGGACGACAACAAGGAGCGCAGGGACCAGAAGAGCCGCTACGTTCTGAAGCGGCTGAAGGGTGGTGAAATTCGTTTCCGCATGCGCGGGGAGCTATTTTGCCCATTCTGTGGCAAAATCCTCCAGAAGGACATCCGCAGCCTGATCCAGCATGCGACGGGTGTAGGCCTAAGTACATCGGGGAAGCACCGCCCTGCAACCAAGGCCAAGCACGCAGCATATGGCCTCTTCCTCCAGAATTACGTCTTGCCTGGCTTGTTCCCAGTCAACGCCCCTGCTGCTGGCCCTCATGCTCCTGGTCCTGTTTAAAGTTCATATGTGTAATCTTATTCCCTTTGGAAGTTCAGTATTAAACTCTACTAGTACAACCGTGGTGGTCTTGTGATGGTAGTACTCTTTTGATGCATTTGTGATGTAGTAGTACTTTTTTTTGAAATGACATAGCACAAGAAAAGTAAAATCCAAATTTAAAATTGCAAAAAAAAAAAATCATGCATCACACATATTAAGATAACCCCTAAAAATTTCAGATCAAAATTCGAAACATACATCGAGAAACAAAAAAGAGAAATCTGTCATGAATAGTTCCCGAATTCAAATCTGAGTTTCTCTGTAGACTATTCACATCTGAGTTTCTCTTTTTTGTTTCTCGATGTATGTTTCGAATTTTGATATGAAATTTTTAGGGGTTATCTTAATATGTGTTGTGAACATGCATGATTTTTCCAGATTTTTTCGCAATGTTTAAATTTGAATTTATGTGGTGACATGCAAAGGTGCATGTCACCTGATCTCTAGTGAAGTACTAGTATTTTTTTTGAAATGGTATAGTACTATCTAAGAAAAGTACTCCCTTCGATTCACATTCATTTTACACCAAGAAATATGGATCGGAGTGAGGGAGTAAATTAAACATGGCATCTCGTGCATGAAGCTTGACATATCGATCAGGTTGGCTAGAATGGCAATACAATGCTGCTCATTAGGCAAATGCATGCCATGTAAAGAAGTCTATACTGACATAAAAAAAGACTACATTGGGGATTAGAGTCAATTGGGGCATCTACAATACAGAAAATCTTGCTTGTAGCTGATTTTGGCTAAGAGGGTTTTACTCACATTACACGTGCCACTTTCCTTGTCTGCAAAACAAGTTCCAATAAAGGAAGAGGAAAGAAAAGGACATTGTGGGCGAGATTGAACACCTTTTTTATGTGTTAAGCTGAGGCCTCGTTTAGCTGAGGATTTCGACTTAGGCCTAACAGCTCAGCACACCCACAAATAAATCTCCTTGCGCGCACCACTGTCAGCAAAAATAACAAAATTAGCACGCAAGATTAAGAACGAAGTGAATTTAATTAACTTGGTTAGCTTTTCAAGCAATATATTCAGAGAAAGAGCACACATGTTCGGCTCGAAATAATCGTAAGAGAAGAACAATAAATCTAAGGCACCCCACTTCATCGGAAGAAGGGGCGCGACAACGCATGGATTCATACCTTGAGTCGACGCTGGCTCGTAGAAGGGCGGCCGCGCCTCGAGGATGCCGGCGACGTCTCCACCTCGGTATCACATGTGACTGCTTCTCGATGGGCGGTGCGCCACGCCATGTAGAAGATCTATCAAAAGAGGAGAGCCCGATGACGCTACTGACGCCTCAACCTTGATAGCACCGGCCTGTTGCTCCGCACTGAGATGCGCCACATGCAAGATTTAGCGGATGCGCCAATTTCAGAGATATGTCATGATCGTTGTAACAAATTTCACCGTGATGATGATTTGATCCTGCACTCGGCCTTGAACACAAGTACTAGTACAGTCTCACAATTTTTTTATCATTATACTTTGCGAGATTTAGCGGATGCGCCAATTTTAGAGATATGTCATGATCGTTGTAACGAATTTCAACGTGATGATGATTTGATCCTGCACTCGGCCTTGAACATAAGTACTAGTACATTCTCACAATTTTTTTATCATTATACTTTGCGAGATTTAGCGGATGCGCCAAATTCAAAGATAGATCATGATCATGGTAACACACTTTTCAATGTAATGATGATTTGATGTTGCACTCGACCTTGAACATAAGTCCTAGTACGGTCTCACAATTTTTTTATCATTATACTTTGCAAGTTTTAGCGGATGCGCCCATTTTCAGAGGTAGATCATGCTCATGGTAACAAATTTTAAACGTGATGATGATTTGATGTTGCACTCGACCTTGAACAGAAGTACTACTACTGTCTCACAATTTCTTTATCATTATACTTTGCCAGATTTAGCGGATGCGCCAAATTTAGAGATAGATCATGATCATGGTAACAAATTTTCAACGTGATGATGATTTGATGTTGCACTCGGGCTTGAACATAAGTACTAGTACGGTCACTCAAAATTTTAGCATTATACTTTGCAACGGATGCACCAATTTCAGGTGCATGTCACCAGATCTGTGTCCGATGATGATCATGGTAGTAACCGATGTTCAACTTGATGATGATTTGATTTTACAGTCGGCCTTGAACAGAGGTACTAGTACGGTCTCACAATTTTTTATCATTATACTTGGACCTTAGCGAAATTCAAAATCTCATAGCGGCAAAACTTCCCGCCCACAAAATACAAAAATTTCACACGCTTCCAAATTCCGATTCTACCCCTGTGGAGATGACAGCAAAGTCGGGTTGTGGGGGTTTCCGGCCGTCATTTTTTGGATCACCACCTCCCTAGCCCCGGATACCCTCCCAAAAAAATTCATTTCCCTCACTCTCTCATCTGAGACCACCCACCGGAACTTCCCAAGTCCCTCTCTCTACCACCTCCACGACCACCGCACCGGAACATCCCCGCCGGACTTCCCTGGCCTACCCGAGGCCTCGCGATCCTCGTCATCCGGCTGCCTGCCGGAGCCGCTTCATCGACGCCGTCATCAACCGGACCGGATCATCCCCGCCGAACCTCGAAACCATATGCTCATCCAGCAATCTACCGCAGTCGCTTCAGCTGCGGTATCGTCCACCCCACCGGAGCCGCTTCGCCGGATCCGTCGTCCACCGCATCGGATCTAGCTCACCGACACCGCTGTGCATGAACCGGATCTGCTTCACCCGCGCCGTGCATGATCTAAACTCTTCTACTGTCGCTTTTCTATTGCTTGCCTGCAAGTTCTTGTTTAATCTTGGGGGAACCTGTTTGTGCTAACGACGCGCCGTTACGTTTTTGCAGATGAGATGAGTAATCATGAAGTGTAATGGCCGTCTCTCCAACCCCAAGTAGCACATGTAGCGTACTTCATCACCGGATCTATCAACCCCAGGAAGATCTGCTGTGACTCCCACAGAGTGCTTCTCCTAATGTAAGTCCCTTGTTTTAGCGCCATGTTCTGGGTTCAGATGCTTGTTTGTCTGAAGCTCTTTTAGTTCATTCCTAGCTATGACCGTAACACGTTGCTATTTTCTACTTCATTGCTAACTTTAAGCGATTGAACATTTTGGTTTGCATTCCCTGCTCTGTAGATGTAGCCATCATAACTTCTATCTTGCTCAGTCGTTGTTACAAAAATTATAGGAATTATAGTAACATCCTGCTATTATTTAGTTCACGGCCAATTTCAAGTAATTGCACATGTTGGTTCGCATTCCCTGCTCTATAGCTTTTGGCATCGTAACTTCTATATTTGGTTTACATTCCCTGCTCTGTAGATCTAGCCATCATAACTTTATCTTACTCAGTCGTTGTTACAAAAATTATGGCCTGCTACTATGTTGTTTGTGCCAATTTTTTACTCCATGAACATGTTGGCTTGCATTCCCTGTACTACAGGTGATGCCATTGTTTTGTATCTAGTTCATTGTAAGCTAACAAAGTAAGGACTTAGTTTGGCATGCTATCACTCTGCTATCTAGCCTGTAGTACAAATAAACTTGTCATACTACTAGATAATAATTTTGCGTGCCATCTTGTTCTTCAAAAGCTGCATTATTGACTTGTTTCTCTGACTTGGCATGACGCTCACATATGGAAAGCTGAACATATTGGTTTGCATTCCCTCTTATACAAGTTCACAGGTGATCCCACTATATTCTGTATCTGGTCCATCCTAAGCTCCAACATTAACTATCCTCTATGTGTTGCTCATTACAAGTTTATATCCCGAAACATCTTGATTTGCATCCCCTTCACTATAAGTTCAGGAGTATTATTTAGTTCACGGCCAAAATGAAGTAATTGCACTTGGCACATGTTGGTTCACATTCCCTCCTCTTTAGCTTTTGCCATCGTAACTTCTATTTTTGGTTTACATTCCCTGCTCTGTAGATGTAGCCATCATAACTTCATCTTGCTCAGTCGTTGTTACAAAATTTATAGCCTGCTACTATGTTGTTCATGCCAATTTTGTACTCCCTGAACATGTTGGTTTGCATGGGACTCGACAGTAGTAAGTCTGCTGTTTCATTCTAACATGCTCTGTTATATTGGCTGTTGGTATGCGGCATGCACTCTTTGTTTGCTTATTGTGCGCATTACAATGATCTTGTTATAACGACGAAATGATGAGTTCCAAATTCTTTGGCAAACAATATTGCAGTGTCTTTGCGTTTCCATTGTTGCTGTCTTAACTTGTAATGTCTTTGTTTCAGATATAGGTGCTGCATGGACAACTTAAAAGATTGCCGGATCGCTTCATTGTATTGCTAGGTTTAATTACCATTCAATTTCTCTGGGTTCTGTAATATTTTTTCAAAGCCTTGCAGCTGATGTAATATTTAGTTAGTTTTTATAGTTCTTTCGCGCATTTTTTCTTTGGTGCTTGTGGTAAGTGAGGCTATCCGACAGAAATCAATGCTGCGTAAATATTCTCAGTATCTAAATTGTCACACCCCAACTTTTGCAACCTTGTTTAATTGTCCTTAGTGCAAAAATTAGGGGGAACAAAAACTTTTTCTATAGACTAATTAGATGAATTGCCTTGATCTGCTTGTGGAGTTTTGTCTTGAGCTACCTCAAAGAACAACACCTCTAGTGAAAAAAAAATCATCCTTGAACATGGGATCATCTACCCCTTAAAATACACCCTTCTCTCTTACCCTAGTCAAAAACCCTAAGGCATCATAAATTTGGCTAAGTCCCAAAATCTGTTTAAGGTTCCATTTTGGAACCCCTGGATTAAGCTACCCCTTGCCATCTAAGGCAATGCACTTGGTCCTAGACCTACCTTATCATGATCACTTCCCAACCATGTCCTTGTCTTGGACCAGATCACTCTTATACCCACTTATCCATGTTGGTTTTAAAGTCAAGTCAACAATCTGTTTTGGCAGGCTTAAAATGTCCAAACTTTGGCAGTTGATCTTTAAGCACCCTCAATTGTTTTTGGTGACCTCAATGCATGGATCTCATCTATGCAACACCCTCTACAACTTCCACGTCTTGCATGTCCCAATCTACCCCTACAATTCTTATTTTCACTTGATCTTCTACACTATCTGCTATTTAAGCACTAGATCACTTCCTCCTGTTTTATCTCTTGTTTTTAATCCAAGATTAAATCTTCAAAAAACCAAGATTAGAATTGGTGGCTACATTATGTAGTAATCATCTACCCTTGAGATCACTTGTCCCAAAATATTTTATTCGCCAAGAATCCTATTTAAGATTCTTCTCTAATTTTCACTACAAAACTAATCCTAGTTTTATCAAAGCTTTTCAAACTTTTAAAATAGGAAATGTGGATGGTGTTTTGCATCATCTCATTTCCTTCAACCCAAAAATACTTTCTACAAAGGTATTTATTCTATTTAACAAAATGCATGTTATGGTATCTATACCATTTCTTGCCATCCTTTTTTCTCATACTCAATTTTAAGAAAATCTCCCTTGCTCCCTAAAGTGGGAAGATCATTTTAGAATCTTATGTACTACCTAGCCTATCTCCACCTTTCAAAAAACGAATCTCTTTCAAATGAGCCATATGCATAGGTAATGATCCAAATCAAATCCCTATAGGTTCAAGATCAAGTGATGAGTATTGGGAATCCTTTGTACCTCTCCTACAACATCATCACCTCACCTACTTAGTATGATCTAAATAGATGATCAATTGATCATTCCTTGTAATCAATCTCTTTTACCATCACAAACTACTAAACTTGTTTCTCATCATCTCATTCCTCTATCTATCACCTAGACTCCACCTTGGTTGATCTACACTACACATATACCCTTTCCTTGTCCATCATTGCATGACTTTTGAGAGAGGAAGTGGCCGGCCATGCCATGCCACCTCTCCATGCACTACCCCTCCTTTATTCTCTCTCCCTCCTTCCTCTCTTGGTCAAATATTGGGAAGCCACGACCTGCAACCCTACCTGGCCCCTACACAGCTCTACATCACCCCTCCACCTCCCCTTGCTTTTATACTCCCCCTTCCCCTTCCCAATGCCATCAATGGCACTTGAGCACACGGTTTGGAATAGAATCTTGATGTAATCTTGCTGCAGCCCTCTCCTACACCCACCAGCACGAGCTACAGGACCCCATGCAACTCCTGCACCCTACCCTACCGCTCAAGCCAACCCTAGTGCTCTCCTTTCTCCATGCCAACCTGGTGGTCACCTCCATCTTGGACAGCACGACAGCGAGCACCTCAGGCCCCGATGCTGCGCCATGATGCCGCCCTGGCATCCCTCTACCCAACGGGCATGGTCCCGAGGCAAGCCCTCCACCTAAATGGCCTCTCCCATGCTCGCCATAGACGTGGTCACCCTACTCTGGCCGTGCTCGTGCGTTCCCAAGCAACCAAGCCGTCTCATCCTTCTCCACTTCATTAGGCCTATAAGGCACCGTATCTTGACCCTATCCAGCACCCTAGATACCTCCCTAACCCTCGTTCCATCATTTGATTCATATCGAACACCTGTGCGCTGCTTAGGAAACCACCTCGCGTGACCTGTCCAGCACGCGTATTCCCCGGGTTTTCAGCGGCACTAGATCCGCCTCTAGATGCCCTACTCAATGACACCACTTTCCCGTCCAACCACGCTCCCCGACATGGCTTCGTCTCCCTACACCACGTCCACCGTGAGCCCGTGATCGGCTATAAAACGCCACCCAGCTAGCCAGCTTCTCCATTCGCCTCCTCCCACCTCACCGCACCTCCCTTCCCACACCCGAACACCCTCAGCCAGCACCCAGGGCGCCCACTTGCTTCAGCATGCCGGCATGGTTACCACCGCCGTGGTCACCGTCAAGGAGACGGGCTAAGTGGACGTCGCCCCCGTCGTTCTCATTGCTCCCTCTCTGTTTCAACTTCTTCCCCATCCTCTTCTGGTCCTAACCTACCCTCTACGCTGCCCAGGATCGTCGGAGACCACCGCCGTCAAGCCGGACCGAGAGGTGCTGCGAGGAAGAACGCCGCCGAGAGGAAGCTGCCGAGGATGGAGGTGACGACGCACGCCGTCCCTGCACCGCCCGACCCCGCTGCTACCTCGCCCAGCCGTCGCCGTCGACCAGCGCGCGCGCCGGTAAGCCCCGGCCGCCTCCGTTTCCTCCCCAGACCCGCCCGTGCGTGCGTAGACGAGGGAGGACGACGAGCCCGGTCGCCCGATGCGTGTGGCTGCGTGGCCTGCATGGCCACGTCGCCCATGCAAGGCCTGCCCGCCTGGGCCCCTCCTCTCTCTCTTTTCCTTTATTTCCCCCCCACCTCCACTGGACAACCACCTGGGCCGGCCCACTTCGCACCCCTGCACGGCCCAGAGCTTTCCCGCCCGTTTATTCGTTTGAAAATTTGAATTTGCTGTTTGTTGTGGTAAAAAAACCAGTGGCACTTTTTTGTTAATAACTCTAGATCCACAAACCCAAATTCAGTGAAACCAATTGCATTAGTTCACAAATTTAAATACCGTTCCAATGCCACTGGTCACGTATTTTTAGGATTTCTGTACGATTTTTAGTGCATTAAACATGATCACTGTATTCTGGTTAGTATTTCTAATTCCTAAAATTGTAGATTTCATATTTTTGAATGATTCCAATCGTGTTAATCTTGTTTTGTTATTGCCCATCTAGGAAAAATATCATTTTTCACTGATCTTTAAAATTTATCTCTGTTCACGAGTGTATGTGTGTCACATGCATTGATAGAATTAAAATCTCTTTGACTTATTCAAATCCTTGCCATCACTTTGTTTTCAAAGTATCCAAACCATGATTTGTTACTTTAAAACAACTCCCCTGCATATTTTCATGTTTATTTTACTTGACCCTTGGTTCTTGAGCTATGTGTTGATTGTTTGCTTTATTTACTTTTGCGACGCTAGACACGAACGAGGGAGAAATTGAAGGGGAGGATTTTAGAGAAGATTTTGAAGAGGACCAGGGACAAGCCAACCAAGGCAAGCCATCTCTTGATCTCTGAATATTGAATCACATATTGTGGTTACTTTGTTGGTATTATTGTCTCTCGATCTATCTTGTGTGATTTCTACTTTTGTTGTCGGGGCATGCTTACCGTGAGCATGTTTACTCTCTTTGGCACCTCGCCGACAAACCCCTTTTGTGAATGGTGGTTGTCAACATCATGATCATGGTGTACCCTCTAAATGTGATGGGTATGCCTACTTACCTTGAGTGTGTCGACCTCTCGACACCCTTTTTGCACCCCTTAGTGGTATGATGGTTAGTATCATGCCCTTGTTATACCTTCTACCTTGTGATGCTATGCATACTTACTCCCAAGTGTGCCGAACCTCTTGTTGATGCTATACATACTTACTCTCAAGTATGTTGAACCCCTTGTTGTTGTTATGCATGCTTACCCTGAGCATGTATGCCCCCTTGACCACCTATTTTACCATCTTCTTAGTGGTATGATGATCAACATCATGACCCTTTGTCGAATCCTCCTACTTATGTTGTCCCCATGCGTGCTTATCCTAAGCATGTATGATCCCCTTGACACCTCAATTATCATCTCCTTAGAGGTATGACGGCTAGCATCATGCCATTGTTGTATCTTAGCTCCTACATAAAACTTTAGGTTGGGAACCCCTCAAGGTTTACCTTGTTGTAAATGTTTATGAAAACCTTGGGTGAGATAACCTTACCCAAGTGTATGGTTTATGAAGGCAAAAAGGATCTTGTCAAAGATGTTTGAGAAAAGGAATGTGTGTGTGACTTGGGTTTTGAGAAAAACGACACATGGTTCTTTGTATTCGCCCGGAACAATTACACAGCGCAACCATAGCTACTCCAACGTGGGCACGGGGCTTAACTTGACGTTTGTTCTTCTTAGCATGAGGCACCGCACAACTATACAAGGGTACGGTTACCCCCGAGTCCGGGTTGTCGAGGTTGGGACAATAGTATAACGGGAGGCCTTCGGGGCTGACCCGTCCGGAAGACACTATGGGTCTCCTGGCTTGGCGGTGGAGCCACGCTCTAGAGGAGGTGAGCTGCCACGGTGCCGGGGAGGTACATACTCCATAGGGTAGGACCTCGTGTTAAGTCGAATGGGCGAAAGGTTATGTCCGGGTATCCGTCGTGGCATATGTCGTTATGCGGGGATGATGCCCACACGATAGGTATCCGGATAGTTGTGGTGAAAGTGTGCAAACTCTGCAGAGTCAAAACTATTCGAATAGCCGCGTCCGCGGTCATGGACGGTTGGGATGGCCGTTACCGAGCTGTGTCGAGTTTTGGTTTTGAAAATGATTTCCAAAGGAAATGTGTGTTGGAAGTACCGGAAGGGTACGGGAAAGATGGTGTGCCGACCATGTGGAGATGGTCGAGGAAAATGAAACAAAAGAGGGTGACCCTTCCTAGTGTTTCATGTAGAGGAACTCTGCTTTAACAAAGATATAGAGATGTCATAGGACTTTCTTAGTGTCCCCTTCAACTGTGATGTGGGATGCTATATCCACAAGAGAAACTGATTCTCTTTCACATGCTATATCCACCAGAGAAACTATTCTTCCTCTCTTGTCTTCTTTAGTTAGAATTGTTATCACCTTCTTGATGGTTTGCGAGTACAATTCAAATGTACTCACGGCTTTGTCCCTGGCTATTTACTTGGCCAGACCTGGAGGACTTCGACAGATGAAGAAGGAGTTGACGACGTCTATGCAAGCTAGGAACGTCTTCCCAGTCAGTTGCCTGTAGGGTTAAGGCAGATGACTTGGGCTCTACGCTGCTGAAGTGATTCTGCTACTCTGATGATTAGATTAGGCCCTTCGAGGCTATCTTGTAAAGATGGGTCATGTGACTTTATTGTAATTTTCTTATTCCGTTTTGTAAAGGATGATGTAATTTGATATCAGTTCGGTTATGTGTTCACGGCACACTGATCATGGGAACGTGAACTGTATACATAACAGGGTATTTCGGACAGCTAGTCCGGGGTCCCCACAGAGCTGGTATCAGAGCTATCCTGACTGTAGGAGACCTTAGTTAGCATGGACGTTAGTTAGGAAAACAAGTACTTGGGAAAAACTATTTACGAAACAAATTCTTTCTTTAGTCGGAAGCATAGCTTCTACTCCTCTTATTTATTCAAAGCTTCTAAATTCTTATCTCTCCGCTTTATAAAAAGGTTTGAAAATTCTTACTCTATTGTCTCATCCAATTCAAACCTACATATTGGACGATGTCCCCAACTCAGACCGGAGACTCGCACTCAAAGATGAATCAATCCCTCAGGAAGACTCGTGAATGTCCAACAGCAGCTGTTGAAGATTGGAGGCCGACTTAGTGTGCAGATAAAAGAATAATAAGATCATGTCTTTGGTTATCACCAAAGTCTGTCGAGGAGCTGACCTTGTTCCACCGTGGACTTGCACTTTTTGCAGTCGTCAGGGATTAAGTCCTCGGTTTCTTGACTAGTAATTTTTAGGCCAGCCATGAGAAGTTGCCAACTTCGGGAGCACCTCAATAGCTACCTCTTCAAAGACCTCATGTTTCCGGGATGTCGAGACTAGAAGTTCTACACAGTTTCGCCTCCACTTCAACATCAACGACTCAACACCCGGCCCCTTCACCACCAACTGCTACAATGATCCAAGTTGAAGCTGATGCTGACAATATGAAGACGGCGACATATGTGACCAGCCCCCAAACCTATAGGATGGATAGGACAAACTCAATCTCTTTGATTGAGCTACCCCCGCGCATTAGGAATTTCTGGGTACTTAGAGTACCATGTCTGGTTTGATGATTGCTTGTAGTTCCCTAGTGTGCTGCCTTGAGTGTTTGTATCTGTTTGTTGTGTGTATGTTTGTCTTGCTATTTAGGTCTAAAAACATTCTGAGTGTGATAACCCAGCGTAGGAAGCCTCTCTAAGATGTTTTCACCCTCATCTACCTTGCCGTTAAAATGCTAACTGCTAGTTTTCTGAGAAGTTAGCCTTGTTACAGTTGTTTTCAACCGTCGGAAAAACTAACCCAGGCCCCTATCTTCGATAACTACTTTCAAGATCAACTGAAGCATCTCTACTACGCCAAGAAAGCAGAAGCCCATACCTTCAAGAGTGACTGCACCTCTGCAAGAAGACATACTAACTTGGAGCATAATCGCGCTAACCTCGAGGATATATATCTTTTTGAAACTACCCTCTAACACACTGTCTAACAAGCTGAGAGAGCAATAGCGTCAAAGCGAAGCTACATCACATGGTTCATCTGGTCCTCATCAAGTGAAGCTCCTGAAGATACCTCAAGACTCAAGATTAGGTGTAATTTACCCGCTCACTTCTTAACTGGTATAAGTCAGCACCGACCCTCAAGCTGAAGATTGTCTTCGATCTGTTGCGGCTTCATACGGATACGAACCAGGCATCTCATCAACTTACTAACTCACCGCGCGTCCCATATGGTTGAGTTAACACCGTGAGTGCCTCTTGAAGTTGTGGTCTGCACGTCGCCCCCGAAGATTCTTCAGCTGAACAAGGAAGACCGATGACTTCTTCAGAAGCCCCAGACAGAACTACAAGGCAGAAGCTCTGAGTTTTTCGAGAACCCAATGAAAAATCTTAAGGGTGGAAGACTTCGTCTTCCACTATAAATTGGAGCTAACCCTAACATTTTTAACCTTTCTAAAAACACCGTCGAGAACTTGGGATGCATTTACTCTCTTGAAGTCGTGGACTACACCTCGCTCCCTGAAGATGCTTCAACTCAAGACGAGAGAAAGATCACTTCTTCGAAAGCACCGACAAGACCCGTGGCCGAAGCTTAGAGTTTTTAAACCCCCCTATGAACAATTTTAAGGGTGGAAGACTTCGTCTTCCACTAAAATTTAAAGTTAACTCTAAAAAGTTTTCAACCCTGCTAAAGCACCGCTGGAGTGCACTAACTCTCCCAGAATCTTGAACCCCCGCTAGGATCGCTTAGAAGCTACAGATCTAACACCTACATGGAGTAGTCAACCTCTTCATGAAGCTCGCCATCGGCAGGAATCCATCATGTCTCCCAGAAGATGAAGCAACGACCTTCTCAACAATGGCACATCTACAGAAGAATGGAGTCTAACTTTAGTTAAACTTTACAACCCCTCTAGTTCTACGCTTAGTAATCTCGGGACGAGATTATTTTAAGGGTGGAAGATCTGTCACACCCCAACTTTTGCAACCTTGTTTAATTGTCCTTAGTGCAAAAATTAGGGGGAACAAAAACTTTTTCTATAGACTAATTAGATGAATTGCCTTGATCTGCTTGTGGAGTTTTGTCTTGAGCTACCTCAAAGAACAACACCTCTAGTGGTAAAATCATCCAAAACATGGGATCATCTACCCCTTAATACATCCTTCTCTCTTACCCTAGTCAAAAACCCTAAGGCATCATAAATTTGGCTAAGTCCCAAAATCTGTTTAAGGTTCCATTTTGGAACCCCTGGATTAAGCTACCCCTTGCCATCTAAGGCAATGCACTTGGTCCTAGACCTACCTTATCATGATCACTTCCCAACCATGTCCTTGTCTTGGACCAGATCACTCTTATACCCACTTATCCATGTTGGTTTTAAAGTCAAGTCAACAATCTGTTTTGGCAGGCTTAAAATGTCCAAACTTTGGCAGTTGATCTCTAAGCACCCACAACTGTTTTTGGTGACCTCAATGCATGGATCTCATCTATGCAACACCCTCTACAACTTCCACGTCTTACATGTCCCAATCTACCCCTACAATTCTTATTTTCACTTGATCTTCTACACTATCTCATTTAAGCACTAGATCACTTCCTCCTGTTTTATCTCTTGTTTTTAATCCAAGATTAAATCTTCAAAAAACCAAGATTAGAATTGGTGGCTACATTATGTAGTAATCATCTACCCTTGAGATCACTTGTCCCAAAATATTTTATTCGCCAAAAATCCTATTTAAGATTCTTCTCTAATTTTCACTACAAAACTAATCCTAGTTTTATCAAAGCTTTTCAAACTTTTAAAATAGGAAATGTGGATGGTGTTTTGCATCATCTCATTTCCTTCAACCCAAAAATACTTTCTACAAAGGTATTTATTCTATTTAACAAAATGCATGTTATGGTATCTATACCATTTCTTGCCATCCTTTTTTTTCTCATACTCAATTTTAAGAAAATCTCCCTTGCTCCCTAAAGTGGGAAGATCATTTTAGAATCTTATGTACTACCTAGCCTATCTCCACCTTTCAAAAAACGAATCTCTTTCAAATGAGCCATATGCATAGGTAATGATCCAAATCAAATCCCTATAGGTTCAAGATCAAGTGATGAGTATTGGGAATCCTTTGTACCTCTCCTACAACATCATCACCTCACCTACTTAGTATGATCTAAATAGATGATCAATTGATCATTCCTTGTAATCAATCTCTTTTACCATCACAAACTACTAAACTTGTTTCTCATCATCTCATTCCTCTATCTATCACCTAGACTCCACCTTGGTTGATCTACACTACACATATACCCTTTCCTTGTCCATCATTGCATGACTTTTGAGAGAGGAAGTGGCCGGCCATGCCATGCCACCTCTCCATGCACTACCCCTCCTTATTCTCTCTCCCTCCTTCCTCTCTTGGTCAAATATTGGGAAGCCACGACCTGCAACCCTACCTGGCTCCCCTACACAGCTCTACATCACCCCTCCACCTCCCCTTGCTTTTATACTCCCCCTTCCCCTTCCCAATGCCATCAATGGCACTTGAGCACACGGTTTGGAATAGAATCTTGATGTAATCTTGCTGCAGCCCTCTCCTACACCCACCAGCACGAGCTACAGGACCCCATGCAACTCCTGCACCCTACCCTACCGCTCAAGCCAACCCTAGTGCTCTCCTTTCTCCATGCCAACCTGGTGGTCACCTCCATCTTGGACAGCACGACAACGAGCACCTCAGCCCCGATGCTGCGCCATGATGCCGCAGCATCCCTCTACCCAACGGGCATGGTCCCGAGGCAAGCCCTCCACCTAAATGGCCTCTCCCATGCTCGCCATAGACGTGGTCACCCTACTCTGGCCGTGCTCGTGCGTTCCCAAGCAACCAAGCCGTCTCATCCTTCTCCACTTCATTAGGCCTATAAGGCACCGTATCTTGACCCTATCCAGCACCCTAGATACCTCCCTAACCCTCGTTCCATCATTTGATTCATATCGAACACCTGTGCGCTGCTTAGGAAACCACCTCGCTGTGACCTGTCCAGCACGCGTATTCCCGGGTTTTCAGCGGCACTAGATCCGCCTCTAGATGCCCTACTCAATGACACCACTTTCCCGTCCAATCACGCTCGACCCCGACATGGCTTCGTCTCCCTACACCACGTCCACCGTGAGCCCGTGATCGGCTATAAAACGCCACCCAGCTAGCCAGCTTCTCCATTCGCCTCCTCCCACCTCACAGCACCTCCCTTCCCACACCAGAACACCCTCAGCCAGCACCCAGGGCGCCCACTTGCT
Organism: Lolium multiflorum; assembly: GCA_030979885.1. NCBI lineage: Eukaryota > Viridiplantae > Streptophyta > Magnoliopsida > Poales > Poaceae > Lolium > Lolium multiflorum. The sequence goes on along the minus strand of CM061753.1, from coordinate 200,354,927 downwards.
TCAGCATGCCGGCATGGTTACCACCGCCGTGGTCACCGTCAAGGAGACGGGCTAAGTGGACGTCGCCCCCGTCGTTCTCATTGCTCCCTCTCTGTTTCAACTTCTTCCCCATCCTCTTCTGGTCCTAACCTACCCTCTACGCTGCCCAGGATCGTCGGAGACCACCGCCGTCAAGCCGGACCGAGAGGTGCTGCGAGGAAGAACGCCGCCGAGAGGAAGCTGCCGAGGATGGAGGTGACGACGCACGCCGTCCCTGCACCGCCCGACCCCGCTGCTACCTCGCCCAGCCGTCGCCGTCCACCAGCGCGCCGCGCCGGTAAGCCCCGGCCGCCTCCGTTTCCTCCCCAGACCCGCCCGTGCGTGCGTAGACGAGGGAGGACGACGAGCCCGGTCGCCCGATGCGTGTGGCTGCGTGGCCTGCATGGCCACGTCAGCCCATGCAAGGCCGGCCCGCCCTGGGCCCCTCCTCTCTCTTTTTCCTTTATTTCCCCCACCTCCACTGGACAACCACCTGGGCCGGCCCACTTCGCACCCCTGCACGGCCCGAGCTTTCCCGCCCGTTTATTCGTTTGAAAATTTGAATTTGCTGTTTGTTGTGGTAAAAAAACCAGTGGCACTTTTTTGTTAATAACTCTAGATCCACAAACCCAAATTCAGTGAAACCAATTGCATTAGTTCACAAATTTAAATACCGTTCCAATGCCACTGGTCACGTATTTTTAGGATTCTTGTACGATTTTTAGTGCATTAAACATGATCACTGTATTCTGGTTAGTATTTCTAATTCCTAAAATTGTAGATTTCATATTTTTGAATGAATCCAATCGTGTTAATCTTGTTTTGTTATTGCCCATCTAGGAAAAATATCATTTTCACTGATCTTTAAAATTTATCTCTGTTCACGAGTGTATGTGTGTCACATGCATTGATAGAATTAAAATCTCTTTGACTTATTCAAATCCTTGCCATCACTTTGTTTTCAAAGTATCCAAACCATGATTTGTTACTGTAAAACAACTCCCCTGCATATTTTCATGTTTATTTTACTTGACCCTTGGTTCTTGAGCTATGTGTTGATTGTTTGCTTTATTTACTTTTGCGACGCTAGACACGAACGAGGGAGAAATTGAAGGGGAGGATTTTAGAGAAGATTTTGAAGAGGACCAGGGACAAGCCAACCAAGGCAAGCCATCTCTTGATCTCTGAATATTGAATCACATATTGTGGTTACTTTGTTGTTATTATTGTCTCTCGATCTATCTTGTGTGATTTCTACTTTTGTTGTCGGAGCATGCTTACCGTGAGCATGTTTACTCTCTTTGGCACCTCGCCGACAAACCCCTTTTGTGAATGGTGGTTGTCAACATCATGATCTGGTGTACCCTCTAAATGTGATGGGTATGCCCACTTACCTTGAGTGTGTCGACCTCTCGACACCCTTTTTGCACCCCTTAGTGGTATGATGGTTAGTATCATGCCCTTGTTATACCTTCTACCTTGTGATGCTATGCATACTTACTCCCAAGTGTGCCGAACCTCTTGTTGATGCTATACATACTTACTCTCAAGTATGTTGAACCCCTTGTTGTTGTTATGCATGCTTACCCTGAGCATGTATGCCCCCTTGACCACCTATTTTACCATCTTCTTAGTGGTATGATGATCAACATCATGACCCTTTGTCGAATCCTCCTACTTATGTTGTCCCCATGCGTGCTTATCCTAAGCATGTATTATCCCCTTGACACCTCAATTATCATCTCCTTAGAGGTATGACGGCTAGCATCATGCCATTGTTGTATCTCAGCTCCTACATAAAACTTTAGGTTGGGAACCCCTCAAGGTTTACCTTGTTGTAAATGTTTATGAAAACCTTGGGTGAGATAACCTTACCCAAGTGTATGGTTTATGAAGGCAAAAAGGATCTTGTCAAAGATGTTTGAGAAAAGGAATGTGTGTGTGACTTGGGTTTTGAGAAAAACGACACATGGTTCTTTGTATTCGCCCGGAACAATTACACAGCGCAACCATAGCTACTCCAACGTGGGCACGGGGCTTAACTTGACGTTTGTTCTTCTTAGCATGAGGCACCGCACAACTATACAAGGGTACGGTTACCCCCGAGTCCGGGTTGTCGAGGTTGGGACAATAGTATAACGGGAGGCCTTCGGGGCTGACCCGTCCGGAAGACACTATGGGTCTCCTGGCTTGGCGGTGGAGCCACGCTCTAGAGGAGGTGAGCTGCCACGGTGCCGGGGAGGTACATACTCCATAGGGTAGGACCTCGTGTTAAGTCGAATGGGCGAAAGGTTATGTCCGGGTATCCGTCGTGGCATATGTCGTTATGCGGGGATGATGCCCACACGATAGGTATCCGGATAGTTGTGGTGAAAGTGTGCAAACTCTGCAGAGTCAAAACTATTCGAATAGCCGCGTCCGCGGTCATGGACGGTTGGGATGGCCGTTACAGAGCTGTGTCGAGTTTTGGTTTTGAAAATGATTTCCAAAGGAAATGTGTGTTGGAAGTACCGGAAGGGTACGGGAAAGATGGTGTGCCGACCATGTGGAGATGGTCGAGGAAAATGAAACAAAAGAGGGTGACCCTTCCTAGTGTTTCATGTAGAGGAACTCTGCTTTAACAAAGATATAGAGATGTCATAGGACTTTCTTAGTGTCCCCTTCAACTGTGATGTGGGATGCTATATCCACAAGAGAAACTGATTCTCTTTCACATGCTATATCCACCAGAGAAACTATTCTTCCTCTCTTGTCTTCTTTAGTTAGAATTGTTATCACCTTCTTGATGGTTTGCGAGTACAATTCAAATGTACTCACGGCTTTGTCCCTGGCTATTTACTTGGCCAGACCTGGAGGACTTCGACAGATGAAGAAGGAGTTGACGACGTCTATGCGAGCTAGGAACGTCTTCCCAGTCAGTTGCCTGTAGGGTTAAGGCAGATGACTTGGGCTCTACGCTGCTGAAGTGATTCTGCTACTCTGATGATTAGATTAGGCCCTTCGAGGCTATCTTGTAAAGATGGGTCATGTGACTTTATTGTAATTTTCTTATTCCGTTTTGTAAAGGATGATGTAATTTGATATCAGTTCGGTTATGTGTTCACGGCACACTGATCATGGGAACGTGAACTGTATACATAACAGGGTATTTCGGACAGCTAGTCCGGGGTCCCCACATAAATCACGAATTCCCATCCCTTAAACGGCCCAATTAAGCGAAATCACATATGTGCCGGCTCGCAAAATCCTAAAGCGCCTATTACGCCGGCATATAAACAGCAACTAAACGGGCTGGCCCACTTACTTATTGGCCAGCCCATTTGATTTACTGTGGACCCCACACCTAATTGGGCCGGCCCACTTGCTTTAAGGTGGACCACCCACTACTGGGCCGGCCCACTAACTAGTTGGGCCCAATTGCTTTGTGGTGGACCCCACATACTAAATGGGCCGCCCTTTAGACGAAAGTGGGCCCACCTCTGTTTTGGCCCGGCCCTCCGTTGGGCCGGCCCACTTGCGCTATGCTGGACCCCACGTACTAAATGGGCCGGCCTTTTACAGGAAAGTGGGACCCACTATTGTTTTTGGCCCGGCCCACTAGCGTGTTGGGCCGGCCCACTTGCTATATGGTGGACCCCACATACTAAATGGGCCGGCCTTTAAGACGAAAGTGGGACCTACTGAGTTTTTGGGCCCACCATCTTGTTGGCCCCACTTGCTATATGGTGGACCCACATACTAAATGGGCCGGCCCTTTAGCAGGAAAGTGGGACCCACGTGTTTTGGCCGCCCACCGTCTTGTTGGGCGGCCCACTTGCTATGTGGTGGACCCCACATACTAAATGGGCCAGCCCTTTAACTGGAAAGTGGGACCCACTGTGTTTTTGGCCCGGCCCACTATCTTGTTGGGCCGCCCACTTGCTATATGGTGGACCCCACGTACTAAACGGGCCGCCCTTTAACTGGAAAGTGGGACCCACCGGTGCTTTGGCCGGCCCACGGCTTGTTGGGCCAGCCCATTTGATGTAATGTGGACCCCACGTACTAAATGCCCGATAGCGGAAAGTGGGACCCACATAATTGGGCCCCACTAACTTCTTGGGCCGGCCGGTTGCTTTAATATGGACCCCACTTTGTAAATGGGCCGGCCCGATACCAAGAAAGTGGGTCCCACATGTCTTGTGGGCCGGCCCTTTTGCCTGTTGACCGGTCAAACGAGTGCATTCGGCCCGGCCCACATGCTTAGTGGGCCGGCCCATTAAAGTTTTGACCAGTCAACCCTAGAGGTTAGGCCCGGCCCACGTAACTAATGGACCAGCCCAGCTATATAGTTGACCGGTCAAACTAAGTCAGCTGGCCCGGCCCGCAAACTTAATGGGCCGGCCCGCTTAAGACGTGGCAGGCCTCGTGTGGGCCTACCATCTACCACGGGGTTTCAGGTTAACGCCGTTAACGCGCTAACGGCGTCTCACGTGTCGGTTGCATGACGTGCAAACGGGCTCCCAACACTTGGGCAACGGTCCGATTTTCCGTGGCGGAAGGGCGCCCAAGCGCGACGGACCGAAAAAATCGTCGTAGGACTTTGCCTGACGCTTCCACAACAAACCCATATCGTCGGGTTAGGCAGCAGCCCCAGCGGACGATTTTGAGACTTGTCTACCCCATCTTCTTGTAGTGTTGTTGCTCCCCTTGGGAGCCTTGGGCTTGAGCGGAGGCATGCGCCCGGCGGAGATCTCCACCCGCTGGATGCTGCGGAGGTGCATGCCGAGCGCCCTGTGCTTGGAGCGGAAGGAGTAGGGGTTCACCGTCGAGCCGACCTTGGGGAAGGTGTTGCCGATGTTCTCGGCATGCGTGAGGAGGCAGTTGAAGTCAGTGCCGTAGAGTCTCCGAGTGCAGAAGGGGCACCTGTAGACACCCTTGGCGAAGTAGGAGACGTACTGGCCGACCTGCAGCCTCCGCAGCACCTGGCGAGTCTTGACGTGCTGGTCCTCTTCGTCGCTGCCAACGTCGCTGCCAGACAGCTGATCCATATCAAACGGGAACTATTAGTGAATGAGATGCAACGATGACTAACGTGCATGATAACAAAGTAAGGAAAAACAGAGCCAGCCTCAGTTAGAGTGGACACGATTATATGTCTACAGGGATGGTGTTAGCGAACCATAGCTCATGCACAACAGATTTGTACACAGCAATGGTTCGCTGAACCCACTCTGTAAAAATTTGTGCCCAACGATTCATCATAGGCAAAGAAACAGATTCCAGATCTGATTTTGAACAGATTCCAGAATATTTGCAAAATTAAACGGTTGATATCTTTTGATTCGTGCATAAAATAACTGACTGAGATCCCATAAATTAACTGATTGAGATCCCATTATTACTTGCATAAATTAACCGAACGGCCGAACTCCAAATCTTAAACGAAATCAAGAAGGGATCAAAGCAAAATGGAATAAAATCGGCGCAAATATTAACCCAATACTCAACCATCTACAGATCGGCACTAATAGTTACTAGGGAACCAGCAAAAATAGGGTTCAAAAAGGAATGGGGAACAAAAAAGGGAGCAAACCATAGTTACCTCGTTCCATGGGTCGTCCATGCAGGTGTCGTAGGGGTTCGGAGGCGAGATGTACGGCACCGGCTCATAGGGGTCCCATCCCGGCGGGATACGACCGCCACCGGCGGCGGCGACGGCCTTTGAGGGGACGACGTCGAAGAGGGAGGCGTCGCGCTTGGAGCCGACGGCGTCATGGACGATGGGATTCGCATTCTCCATGTCCATCTCGCCTGCAGAGAGGGAGAGGGTTTTTGCTTTGGAGAAGATGATGGGACGTGAGAGGCGGCGTTGCATGAGCGAGTGTGAGTGACAGAGAGAGTGCGAGGAGGCGTCTATAAAGGCGAGGGCTGGTTAATGCGACCCGCGTCCTACGCGTCCACCATTTAACGTCTGCACGTCTTGGGCTTCTGCAACGCGACACGCGTCCACGATTGCACGTCTTCGACTTCTGCACCGCGACTCGCGTCAGTACCCGTCAACAATTGCACGTCTTCCACTTCTGCACCGCAACACGCGTACTCGAGTCTAACCCTGGAAATTTAGATATACTCTCGAGTCTTATACTGTAGCATTTTTTGTGTGCTCGGTTTTCCCCTTGAGTACTAATACTGGCTAGTGCAATATACTCAGTTTTACCTCAAGTGCCTGGTCAACAGAGAGTCAACAAATGGGATTAACTAGTTAAATGAGTCAACAAATGGGATTATCAGTTCGTTTTCACGTGTTAAACTTGTTTAAATATTGGTCAAACCTAGGATTTGACCAAGATTCAAATGGGCAGAAAATTAAAAAAACAGAAAAATGAAAAACCAAAGCACATAGTCTTCTTATGTCATATAGTAAGCATTAAAGGTGATAAACAAGGTCTAGACATATTCAAACCATACAAATCATGTATCTACCCCTAACCCCTAAACTCTGTCTAATGAAGTCAGGCATGAAGAGAAGTGGTTTTGGGTTTCAAACATGGAAATTTCAAAACCTCCCAAAACTTCATTTTAGAGTGACTAAGAAGGATACATGCTTCCCTTTTCATTTTCATGTTTTAAACTTGTTTAAATCTTGGTCAAACCTAGGATTTGACCAAGATTCAAATGGGCATTAAAATTTAAAAATCAGAAAAATGAAAAACCAAAGCACATAGTCTTCTTAAGTCATATAGTAAGCATTAAAGTTGATAAACAAGGTCTAGACATATTCAAACCATACAAATCATGTATCTACCCCTAACCCCTAAACTATGTCTTGTGAAGTCAAGCATGAAGAGAAGTGGTTTTGGGTTTCAAACATGGAAATTTCAAAACCTCCCAAAAACTTCATTTTAGAGTGACTAAGAAGGATACATGCTTCCCTTTTCATTTTCATGTTTTAAACTTGTTTAAATCTTGGTCAAACCTAGGATTTGACCAAGATTCAAATGGGCATCAAAATTTAAAAAAATCAGAAAAATGAAAAACCAAAGCACATAGTTTTCTTATGCCATATAGTAAGCATTCAAGTTGATAAACAAGGTCTATACATATTTAAACCAGACAAATCATGTATCTATACCCCTAAACCTTAAACTCTGTCTTATGAAGTCTAGCATGAAGAGAAGTCGTTTTGGGTTTCAAACATGGAAATTTCAAGAACATCCCAAAAGCTTCATTTTAGTGTGACTAAGAAGGATCAAGGCTTACCTTTTCATTTTCATGTTTTAAACTTGTTTAAATCCTGGTCAAATATAGGTTTGACCAAGATTCAAATGGGCATAAAATAAAAATATAGAAAAATGAAAAACCAAAGCACATAGTCTTCTTATGTCATATAGTAAGCATTAAAGTTGATAAACAAGGTCTAGTCTAATCAAACTAGACAAATCATGTATCTACCCGCTAACCCCTAAACTCTGTCTTATGAAGTCTAGCATGAAGAGAAGTCGTTTTGGGTTCAAACATGGAAATTTCAAGAACATCCCAAAAGCTTCATTTTAGTGTGACTAAGTGTTATCACCAGAATTCGACCGAGTCAGAGGTGGGCCGCGATCAAGATGGACTTGAAGAAATACATATGGAAGAATTACGTGAATCGGCCTGTTATACCAAATTGGGCTAATTTGCCCTTGCATCTGTAATAGATTAGATTACATATCGATTAGTTAGAGCTTGTCTCGTGCACGGTTTAGTGCACGCCCACATTAGAAAGTCCCCTGGACTATAAATATGTACCTAGGGTTTATGGAATAAACAACAACACAACGTTCACCCCAAAAACAAACCAATCTCGGCGCATCGCCAACTCCTTCGTCTCGAGGGTTTCAATCAGGTAAGCGACATGCTGCCTAGATCGCATCTTGCGATCTAGGCAGCACAAGCCCCACGTTGTTCATGCGTTGCCCGTACTGAAGCGTCTTTGATGGCGGGCAACGTAGTTATCATAGATGTGTTAGGGTTAGCATAGTTCTTCGTATAACATGCTTACGTAGTGCAACCCTTGCATATCTAGCCGTCCTCACGCCTATCTCAGGCGTGGGGGCGGCACCCTGCTTGTTCATCGTTTAGTAGATCTGATCCGTTACGATTGCTCCTTGCTCTGCAAGGATTAGTTTAATATCTGCAATAGTTAGGCCTTACAAAGGGGGGGAGGATCCAGTGGCACGTAGGGTGGCGTTCGCAAGTCCTAAACAGGATGTTCCGCGGATCAACTTCATTGTTGGTTCTTTGGCCTTGTTTAGGATCGGCTTATGAGCACCGTGCGTGGCCGCGAGGCCCAACCTGGAGTAGGATGATCCGATTATGCGGTGAAAACCCTAAATCGTCGTAGATCTAATTAGCTTTATCTTGATCAAGCAGGATCACCAAGTATCCGTGCACCCCGCACGGATCATGGGTGGATCGGCTCTTTGAGCCGATTCACAGGATAACCTGAGAGCCGATCGAGGCTCGTATTTAATGTTTACGTGTATGCCATGCAGGAACTAAGCGAGGCATCCCCATCACCTTCCTGGCCAGGTATAGGTCAGGTGGCACGCCCTTGCACTTCGCAACGCCGCGTGTGACCAGAAGAGCATTGCGGGCCGTTGCTCGGAGGGGTCTCAGCCAGCCGCAGCTCTAGGCTCTTCCCGGCTCTACCGTGTTGACAGGCCGCTGCCCGCCGGTGGGTTTCGGACGTCAACACATTCTGGCACGCCCGGTGGGACAATCATCTACATCAACCACATCGCCGTCTACATCTGAGATGGCGGACGGCACGCCAGTCACCTACGAGGAGCTGCCTGCTGAGCTCAAGAAGAAACATGACGAGATCAAGGCCACCCTCGAAGCCGACCTCATCGGCTCTTTTCAGAGAACCCGTACCCATGGCATCAGATGGAAGGGGTTCTCACCACAAGGTGCACTCGATGGGATAGATCTCTCTGCCCCGTCGGAGGAACGCACCAGGGGCCTGCGGCAGGAGATCAACTACTTGGTGGCTCACTCGCTACACCGCCACTCTGAAAACTTGGTCAACGTGTTGGAGCGTCTCGCTCTGCGCGTGATCCAGGAGATCATGAGCCACCAATACTCGCCGTCAGGACCAGCTCTCGGGACGCATCAAGGAGAGTTACCATTCCAGTCCCGTCCACCGCTGCCATTTGCGTTGGCAGCACCAGCTGAAGTGCCGACTACACCGGCATACGTCGTCTACAAGATTGGTGGTGACCCTAGCGACCACCAGTTCTTGCCTGAGATGCCGAAGGAGATCCCTCAAGGATACGCATGCACGTATGTGCCAGATTGTGGTAACTGGGCACTCACGAACCAGGCCACAACATCAGGGACTCCGGCAAAGACAGGAGGATCGTCAGCAGCAGAGCTTGAGAAGCAAATGTGGCTAACTAACTACGCCACCCCGACGAAACTCCCGGGCCTACTCCTGCGGTTGGCCCAGAGCTGGAAAAGCAAACATGGCTGGCTAAGTACGCCACTCCGGCGAATATTCAGAGTGCATCTCCTGCAGCCAGCACAGCGGATCAAATCAGCACCATACTGAGAGACCAGTTCGGCATTATGCCGAAAAGGACGGCAATCGGCTATTCCAAGCCGTACCCCGACGATTACGAGATGATCCCGCTGCCACCTAAATATCGGCTCCCTGACTTCTCCAAATTCAGTGGATCAGATGGCTCCAGCTCCATCGAGCACATCGGCCGATATTTGGCTCAACTAGGACCGGCTTCAGTGTCGGATCAGCTACGCGTGAGGCTCTTTTCACAGTCCCTCACGGGATCGGCTTTTGGATGGTACACCTCTTTGCCAGCAAACTCCATCCAGTCTTGGAAGCAATTGGAAGAACAATTCCATATGCAATACCATTCAGAAGCTTCCGAGTCTAGCATTGCCGATCTAGCACAACTACGTCAGAAGCGCGGAGAAACGGTGACAGAGTACATCCAGCGCTTCAGGAATCTTAGGAACCGATGTTATTCGGTTCGTATAACTGAAAAGGAAGCAGTCGAGTTGGCAGTAGCAGGCCTTGCAACACAGCTCAAGGACATGGCCTCCCAAGCAGATTATCCCTCGCTGGCGCACATGGTTCAGAAACTATCAGCATATGAACAGCGCCACCCAGACCTGTACCAAGACAAGTTCAAGCGTGCAGTAGTCATGGTCGATACAGAGGAAGATGAAGTGCCTGCGGGAGACCAAGAAATAGCAGTGGCTGAGTGGACTCGGGGAGGAACCCCCGTGTCCTGCAAATGGGTAAAGCCACCAGGGCCGCCCAGGGGATTTGATTTTGACGTGACCAAGACTGAACAAATCTTCGACCTCCTACTCAAGGAGAAACAGTTGACGATTCCTGAAGGTCTCAAATTCCCTACGGCGCAAGAGCTAAACGGAAAGCCGTACTGCAAGTTCCACAACTCGCTTTCCCATGCCACCAACGACTGCAGGGTGTGGCGTCAGCACATCCAAGCGGCGATAGAGAAGGGGCGTTTAATTTTCAACCAGTACGCCATGAAGGTAGACACCCAGCCCTTCCCCGCCGTTAACATGGTGGAAGTCACCTACCCTGAGGGTTGCCAGCCAGGTCCCTCGTTCAGCATCAACATGGTAGGACCTGGGAACCACTCTGGCAAAGATGGAGATGAGGGCAGCTGCTCTCATAGCAAGGACACAGAGGAGGCCGCTCCACGCGATCGGCTCCATCATGATGGCAAGCGCTACGTCACAGAGGGAGAGGTGAAGAACATAAGATATCAGCGACCTCTCTCTGATCACCTCCTCAACAAATATGTGAGTCAGTATGACCAACGCCGACGGTCCAACTATGATGATGAAGGAGATCGTCTGGCTAGAGAAGCCAGAAGACATCGTCGGCAGGATCGCGATGAGGAGGAGCACGAGCGCCGTGCCACGGACACATCAAGGGAGCAAGATGACAACGCCAGACACTGGGACTGCCCTTTCTTCAGACACTGCTGGGATTCAGGAATGAGCCGATTGCCTACAATCGGCAATTGCCCAGAATGCAACAAGAAGAAGAAGGAGGCAGCCAACGTGTCTGTGTTCGAGCGCTTAGGGCCTCTCCCGCCACAAAGCAAACGCGCTGAGTCACCTCGTTGGGCAGATCTTGAGGATTCAGAAGACGAGGGAGAAGAAGAAGAAGACAGGTACCACCGTCCAAGGTGGTGCCCTGACGGACTCAGCCGTTCACAAAAACGCAGGGTTCAGCGGTTGCGCGGCCTGGAGGAAGCCGAAAGGTTATACCTGCACACGCTAAGGAAGGCACGGCCTGATCTGGCTGCAAAGGTTCAGCGAACCCTGGATGAAGAGGGACGTCCCCGGAAAATGGAGTGGCGCCCCAAACAGAGGAAAGCCGATGATGAAACATCGGCTGGCACAAACATGGTACTCGTCTTGCCGACAGAGCTTAATGCTTCACGAGTCTGCAATGCACTCAAGGTGGATGACAGCAGGCGCATCAAATCAGAGGTTGGGTTGGTTTTATCCAGCCTGACCGGGTAGCAAGATTGGACCAATGAGCGAACCAAGCGAGGCTGATCCTTGTGATCGGCCCCAAAAAGTTATGGAGGGACATTACAAAGCCTTCATCGAACAAGCAATGTGGAGGCCGATTCCAGCAATCGGCCAAAATCATCTTCATCACATGTTCTGCTTACATTCAGCACCGATCCTCTGAGCAGTAATCACGACGGCAGATGAGAGGCAGCATGTATATGGCCGGTGGATTTTTTCGAAGCCGACGTACAAGTGCAGTGCCCTGGCTAACCGTATAAGCCGATATCTGCAGTCATCTAGCAGGTATCGGCTCGGGGGGCATATAGTCAGATGAACGTGTGCAGCAGAGAAACACGTGCAGACATGCGTGTAGTGAAACATTGGGGGCCGATTAAGAAACATCGGCCAAATAAAAAAAAAATTTTACAGCCGATGCATGGCCATCGACTCAAGAGGATTACGATTAGAGGGTCAATGGAACACGGGGCCAAGAGTAGACGGGCAGATCAGGTCAAGGATGGAGCATATCAGGTCCACCAAAGGAAAGGAGCCGATCTAACTGGCAAGGCGCAGGAAGAACTCGGGGGGCAGCTCACCTTGAAGGTTCTCTGCTTGGGGCTACGTCATGAGTTAAGACTCATGTCGGCACGTGTGTCTGGTTCGCCTTCGCTAAGGCTCGGGGGGCAGCTCGCCCTAAACGTCATGGCTCTAAGAAGCCGATTCGGTTGGAATCGGCTAGCCCCGCGACACAACTGGTTTGGAGAGCGGTGTTCTGTTACAGAGTCATCAGTTTGAGCATCCAAGACGGTTCCAGGGCTCTTTTGAAATCGCTGGCTCAAAGATCAGGTCGCCAGCTTGCCAAGATCGGCTGTGTCATCGTCATCGGCAGAAGCCAGCTGCTTGGATGGATGGTTAAATTGGCCCGTCTCGCAGATTATCATGGAATGATGCATTACCATCAGTCATTGATCATGGATTAGGCCAACAGTCGACAAACTCAGCATGAAAGGAATCGACGAAATCAAGCTAAGGGAATTCTTCATTAATATGGGGATTTCTTACAATGAGGAGCCGATGGCTCAAGGAGGGAAGAACAAAAGAGGGGTCTATTGACCGATCTGCTACTGCTAGGCCTATACTATTAGATCCTGGTCTACGGGCCATCACTGCCCTCATCGTCATCCTCAGAACTCTCATCGGCACTGCTGCCGATGGGCTCCTCGTCGCTACTCCCGTAGCCCTCCCCGGGGGTTTCATCCCCGTCTTCGTCGTCGCTGCTGTCATCGTCCCACCACATGCGGAGGCGCTTCGCTGGCGGGTAGCCCTCGAGGGAGTCATCGTCGTCGTCCTCTTCCTCCTCTTCCTCCTCCTCCACCCCCTCGGAGGAAGTGAAGTCATCCCAGGAGAAGCGATCGTCATCGCTCTCCTCCTCCGATTCCCCGTCGGCGAGGAAACGGAGGTCGCTCTCCCCGTCCGTCGAGGATTGGTCGTCCTCGGACCAGATGGAGAAGTCATGGTCTGACTCCTCCCCGGCCTCAATGGCGTGGCGGATGTTGGCCGCATGGACTTCTTGTGGGCTCGGGGCTGGCATCGCTTCGGGAGAAGAGGACTCGAAGGAAAGTCCCGACGAGGCAGAGGAAGAAGAGGACATGGTGCGCAGAAGGGTTTTTTGGAGTGACGATTGCTGGAACAGAGGAAGGGGATAAAGATGACTATTCAATCGGCACGGTTAAATAATGAGAAACCTGGTGGGAATTACTGCCATCACAGTTCCCGAAGGGGTAATGTCAGAGCTGTCAAATTTTGCAGAGAAGCTGAAAGGACAGGGCATAATGATGACGGAGGCTGCAAATAGCTCTGCTCTGCCACGACATGACCCGATGAAAGAAAGCATAATGATTTTGGAATTACCAATTCCAAAACCAGGGGGGCATGTGTTATCACCAGAATTCGACCGAGTCAGAGGTGGGCCGCGATCAAGATGGACTTGAAGAAATACATATGGAAGAATTACGTGAATCGGCCTGTTATACCAAATTGGGCTAATTTGCCCTTGCATCTGTAATAGATTAGATTACATATCGATTAGTTAGAGCTTGTCTCGTGCACGGTTTAGTGCACGCCCACATTAGAAAGTCCGCTGGACTATAAATATGTACCTAGGGTTTATGGAATAAACAACAACACAACGTTCACCCCAAAAACAAACCAATCTCGGCGCATCGCCAACTCCTTCGTCTCGAGGGTTTCAATCAGGTAAGCGACATGCTGCCTAGATCGCATCTTGCGATCTAGGCAGCACAAGCCCCACGTTGTTCATGCGTTGCCCGTACTGAAGCGTCTTTGATGGCGGGCAACGTAGTTATCATAGATGTGTTAGGGTTAGCATAGATCTTCGTATAGATATGCTTACGTAGTGCAACCCTTGCACATCTAGCCGTCCTCACGCCTATCTCAGGCGTGGGGGCGGCACCCTGCTTGTTCATCGTTTAGTAGATCTGATCCGTTACGATTGCTCCTTGCTCTGCAAGGATTAGTTTAATATCTGCAATAGTTAGGCCTTACGAAGGGGGGGAGGATCCAGTGGCACGTAGGGTGGCGTTCGCAGGTCCTAAACAGGATGTTCCGCGGATCAACTTCATTGTTGGTTCTTTGGCCTTGTTTAGGATCGGCTTATGAGCACCGTGCGTGGCCGCGAGGCCCAACCTGGAGTAGGATGATCCGATTATGCGGTGAAAACCCTAAATCGTCGTAGATCTAATTAGCTTCATCTTGATCAAGCAGGATCACCAAGTATTCGTGCACCCCGCACGGATCATGGGTGGATCGGCTCTTTGAGCCGATTCACAGGATAACCTGAGAGCCGATCGAGGCTCGTATTTAATGTTTACGTGTATGCCATGCAGGAACTAAGCGAGGCATCCCCATCACCTTCCTGACCAGGTATAGGTCAGGTGGCACGCCCTTGCACTTCGCAACGCCGCGTGTGACCAGAAGAGCATTGCGGGCCGTTGCTCGGAGGGGTCTCAGCCAGCCGCAGCTCTAGGCTCTTCCCGGCTCTACCTGTGTTGACAGGCCGCTGCCCGCCGGTGGGTTTTTCGGACGTCAACACTAAGAAGGATCAAGGCTTACCTTTTAATTTTCATGTTTTAAACTTGTTTAAATCCTGGTTAAATCTAGGATTTGACCAAGATTCAAATGGGCATAAAATAAAAAAATAGAAAAATGAAAAACCAAAGCACATAGTCTTCTTATGTCATATAGTAAGCATTAAAGTTGATAAACAAGGTCTAGACTTATTCAAACTAGACAAATCATGTATCTATCCGCAAACCCCTAAACTCTATCTTATGAAGTCAAGCATGAAGAGAAGTGCATGGTTTTGGGTTTCAAACATGGAAATTTCAAAAAACTCCCAAAAATTCATTTTAGAGTGACTAAGAAGGATACATGCTTCCCTTTTCATTTTCATGTTATATACTTGTTTAAATCTTGGTCAAACCTAGGATTTTACCAAGATTCAAATGTGCATCAAAATTCCAAAAAAAACAAAGCACATAGTTTTCTTATGTCATATAGTAAGCATTAAAGTTGATAAACAAGGTCTAGACATATTCAAACAAGAAAAATCATGTATCTACCCCCTAACCCTAAACTCTGTCTTATGTAGTCAAGCATGAAGAGAAGTGCTTTTGGGTTTCAAACATGGAAATTTCAAAAACCACCCAAAAGCTTTATTTTAGAGTGACTAAGAAGGATCCATGCTTATCTTTTCATTTTCATATTTTAAACTTGTTTAAATCATTGTCAAACCTAGGATTTGACCAAGATTCAAATGGGCATAAAATTAAAAAAATCAGAAAAATGAAAAACTAAAGCACATAGTCTTCTTATGTCATATATATAGTAAGCATTTAAAAGATGATAAATAAGGTCTAGACAATTCAAATAATACAAATCATGTATCTACCCCTAACCCTAAACTCTATCTTATGAAGTCAAGCATGAAGAGAAGTGGTTTTTGGTTTCAAACACGAAAATTTCAAAAACCTCCCAAAAGCTTCATTTTAATTAGATTAACTTATTAATTATGAAGGATCCAGGATTGATTACCTTTTCATTGTCATGTTTTAAACTTGTTTAAATCTTGGTCAAACCTGGGATTTGACCAAGATTCGAATGGGCATAAAAATTAAGAAAAAAATCGTAAGAATGAAAAACCAAAGCACATAGCCTTCTTATGTCATATAGTAAGCATTCAAATTGATAAACAAGGTCTAGACATGTTCAAACCAGAAAAATCATGTATCTACCCCTAACCCTAAACTATGTCTTATGAAGTCAAGCATGAAGAGAAGTGGTTTTGGGTTTCAAACATGAAAATTTCAAAACCTCCCAAAAGCTTTTAGAGCGACTAATAAGGATCGATGCTTACCTTTTCATTTTCATGTTTTTACTTATTTGAATCTTTGTCAAATCCTAGGTTTGACCAAGATTTAAACAAGTTTAAAACATGAAAATGAAATGGGAAGTGTGTATCCTTCTTAGTCAGTCTAAAATGAAGCTTTTGGGATGTTCTTGAAATTTCCATGTTTGAAACCCAAAACCACTTAAGACAGAGTTTTTGGTTAGGTGTAGATACATGATTTTTCTTGTTTGAATATGTCTAGACCTTGTTTATCAACTTGAATGCTTATGACATAAGAAGGCTATATATGTGCTTTGGTTTTCCATTTTTTTCATTTTTTCGAATTTTTTATGCCCATTTAAATATTGGTCAAATCCTAGGTTTGACCAAGGTTTAATCAAGTTTAAAACATGACAATGAAAAGGTAAGCATGAATCCTTTCTTAGTCACTCTAAAATGAAGGTACTTGAAATTTTTATGTTTGAAACACAAAACCCCAGTTCTCTTCATATGTTTGACTTCATAAGACAGTTTAGGGTTAGGGGTAGATATGATACGAGTACATGATATTTCTGGTTTGAATATGTCTAGACCTTGTTTATCAACTTGAATGCTTACTATATGACATAAGAAGGCTATATATGTGCTTTGGTTTTTCATTTTTTTATTTTTTTTGAATTTTTACGCCCGTTTGAATCTTGGTCAAATCCTAGGTTTGACCAAGGTTAAAACAAGTTTAAAACATGGCAATGAAAAGGTAAGCATGGATCCTTCTTAGTCACTCTAAAATGAAGCTTTTGGGAGGTTTGTGAAATTTCCATGTTTGAAACCCAAAATCACTTCTCCTCATACTTAACTTCATAAGACAGAGTTTAGGGTTAGGGGGTAGATACATGTTTTGTGTGGTTTGAATATGTCTAGACCTTGTTTATCAACTTGAATGCTTACTATATGACATAAGAATACTATGTGCTTTGGTTTTTCATTTTTCTGATTTTTTTAATTGTTAAACCCATTTGAATCTTGGTCAAATCCTAGGTTTGAGCAAGATTTAAACAAGTTTAAAACATGAAAATGGAAAGCTAAGCATGAATCATTCTTAGTCACTCTAAAAATCTTTCGGTCTGCAGAAGAGTCGAATCTGCAATCAGTAGTTACAAAAGCGACCCACCTTAGGGATGGATAATAAGACTTGGGCAATATAAACGTTGATACTTACTTTGTGATACTAAAATATATGTATCTAGACATATTTCAGTTGTAGATACATCCATTTTAACATCAAGTAATATGGATCGGAGGACTAGCTAAAGAACAATGAGAGGCAGTGTTTCTCTCCCCCAGCCTACTTGGCGGAGTGGCCCTCCATCAGGACAGGTGGTGATTCCGCTTCTCTCGTTGGAATTCCTTATCCCCCAGCCTACTCGGCGACGTGCGCTCCTCAGTGACCTGCGCGAGGGCGCCTCGGCGACCTACGCAAAGGTGGCTGGACTCGGAGCGCATCGACTTCCTTCTGCGGTGCCTGGATTGGATCGACCATCCCGCGCGTGTCCTCCACCATATTGTTTTTCTTCAAGATGCTGTCATCCATCATCTTCTTCACCGCATCATGTTGGGTGTTGAGGCTCCCGTTGAGAGCTTGAACGCACCTGTTTGATAGCTCGACGTTTTCTTCGCGAAGAAAGCCGCACTCGATCTTAAGCATCAAATTCTCGCCCTTGAGCTTCTTGATGACAGAGTTCGTTTCCTCACTTGATGGAACGCTCACATCATGCAGCTTGCCCCGGCCGGTGACCTCGTCCTTCAAAGTATCGACATCATCGCGAAAGTTGGAGGCGAGTTCCACGAGAGTTTTAAGCTCATCTCTGAAACACGCCGATGCTTCCTGCATGGCAATATCATCAGTACCGAAACAAAGTGACGAGAGGAAGACGAAAATGTCCAATCAGTGGTAACCTCTAAGCGCAGGAGACAGGGGTTGAAGTCGTCATGAGAAGATGTCAGGGTGCGTCGTGGGGCACTGAGATATGTATAAAAAGGATTAATACGGAATAAAGAGTTGGGACCTCCGGGCCAGGAAGAATCAAGAAACATGGCGATGGAAACCAACCAGGAATCTTCGACCGCACGACTGACGCCGTTCCGAGACGAGCGCGAAGCAGGGCCTTCGTTTTCTGGCGGGCCCTTTCTCGCGGCCAGCATCTGGATAGACCGCCGGCGGGAACTCTCCGCGTCCTTGGTCAACACTAGATGGTGCTTCTTCAAGCGAGATGGTGGCCTTGACTTCGGAGGCATCGCTGGAAGTGGAAGGAGACTGGAAGTGAAGCAAGAAGGGGATGGAAGAAGTACTCCCCCCTATTAAAACCAGACAACCGTCTCCTGCCCTCGCTTCGAGCAACCTGGTCCGCCCATCCTAAATCAACGGCCGAGAGGGGGCTCCCTTGCGAACTGAGATCCAGTGACTTTACCCAACAGAAGTTACCATGAACTTTACCTATACGAGCCATCAGGTTAAGATCCAACGAACATGGTCGATCTAAAATTTGAAATTAAAATTTATGTAGCTCAGAAAAAAACAGAAAAACTTTACATTAAGACGTATTCTCGGAAAGTTCCAGTCCATTTAAAATATTAGTTTAGTTTAAGTTCGAAATTTGGATCAACCGCGAGCGTTGGATCTTGATCGAATGGCTCACGTGTGTAAAGTCGCATGGTGACTTCTCTTAGTGAAGTCACTGGATCTCAGTGGGCGAATGGAAGGTTCCGTTCAAGAGGAATGGAATGGTTCCATCCCCGCGTTCGGTTTGGACAAAAAGGAGGTACAGAATGGTACTGTTTTTTGTTCGGTTGGAGGAATTGGAGAGCAGAACGGAATGTGGTTAAACTAAACTTTTGTCTAAGAATCGTAATTAACAATGGCAAATAGCCTTTTAAATCTTAAAATCGTAATTAACAACGCCTAATGGCCTTTTTAATCTTAAAATCGTAATTAATGTTATTTTTTGTATGGTCGGGGAATTTGGAGAGTAGAACGGAATGAAGTTAAAGTTTAATCTTTTGTCTGAAAATCGTAATTAATAGTGGCAAATGGCCTTTTTAAAGTCACTGGATCTCAGTCCGCGAAGGGTCAGGACGCGGGAGCAGAAGCAAATGAATCGAGAGCGGTCCGGAGTATCCTGTCCGTCCACCGTAAATCAACGGGACAGAGCGGCTACCTTCTCTTCGAAGGCTCTGGCGCGCAACCCGAGGAATGGACATCTGTCGGCTAGTATAGAATTTTATAGCACGCCATTAATCGAGCTAGCAGTACTGTACTACTGACTACAACTCTGATGGACGTCCAAAGCTCTGAATAGTCAGGGGAAACAATGAATGCGAGCCAGGGTAGTACTACTGTAGTAGTGAAGCAATGGGGATTATCTGGAGCAAGTACGGAGTACCGAGTACAGTACTACAAAAGTGCTGTTCGTTGTTTTCGCAGTTCATTTTAGCGTAACGTCCAGGTTGTTGTCGAACCAGCTGTTAGATTTTGGGTAATTATTGTTAAGTTGCTGCTTCTTAATTAAAATTTATCAAAGTCATGTAGACTAGATCGATTTGTGAGAACATCCCAAAAGCTTCATTCATTTTAGAATGACTAAGAAGGATCCATTCTTACCTTTTCTTTTCATGTTTTAAACTTGTTTAAACCTTGGTCAAACCTAGGATTTGACCAAGATTTAAATGGGCATAAAAATTCAGAAAAAATCAAAAAATGAAAAACCAAAGCACATATATAGCCTTCTTATGTCATATAGTAAGCACTCGAGTTGATAAAAACTCTGTCTTATGAAGTCAAACATATGAAGAGAACTGGTTTTGGGTTTCAAACATGGAAATTTCACAAACCTCCCAAAAGCTTCATTCTACAGTGACTAAGAAGGATCCAGGCTTACCTTTTTCATTTTCAATTTCTTAACTTGTTTAAATCTTGGTCAAACCTAGGATTTGACCAAGATTCAAATGGGTATAACAATTCAAAAAAAACGGAAAAAAACCAAAGAACATAGTCTTCTGATGTCATATAGTAAGCATTCAAGTTGATAAACAAGGTCTAGACATATTCAAACCAAACAAATCATGTATCTACCCCCTAACCCTAAACTCTGCCTTATGAAGTCAAGCATGAAGAGAAGTGATTTTGGGTTTGAAACATGGAAATTTCAAAAACCTCCCAAAAGCTTCATTTTAGAGTGACTAAGAAGGATCCATGCTTACCTTTTCATTGCCATGTTTTAAACTTGTTTTAACCTTGGTCAAACCTAGGATTTGACCAAGATTCAAATGGGAGTAAAAATTCAGAAAAATTCAAAAAAAATGAAAAACCAAAGCACATATATAGCCTTCTTATGTCATATAGTATGCATTCAAGTTGATAAACAAGGTCTAGACATATTCAAAGCAGAAATATCATGTATCATATCTACCCCTAACCCTAAACTCTGTCTTATGAAGTCAAACATATGAAGAGAATTGGGGTTTTGGGTTTCAAACATAAAATTTTCAAGTACCTTCATTTTAGAGTGAGTAAGGAAGGATTCATGCTTACCGTTTCATTTTCATGTTTTAAACTTGTTTAAACCTAGGATTTGACCAAGATTTAAATAGGCATAAAAAATTCGAAAGAAATCAAAAAATGAAAAACCAAAGCACATATATAGCCTTCTTATATCATATAGTAAAAAATTCAAGTTGATAAACAAGGTCTAGACATATTCAAACAAGAAAAATCATGTATCTACACCTAACCATAAACTCTGTCTTAAGTGGTTTTGGTTTCAAACATGGAAATTTCACAAACCTCCCAAAAGCTTCATTTTACAGTGACTAAGGAGGATCCATGCTTACCTTTTGGCTTAAACGTTTGAAACCAAAAACCACTTCTCTTCATGCATGCTTGACTTCATAAGACAGAGTTTAGCTAGGGTTAGGGGTAGATACATGATTTTCCTGGTTTGAATATGTCTAGACCTTGTTTATCAACTTAATTGATTGCTTACTATATGACATAAGAAGACTATGTGCCTTGGTTTTCATTTTTTTGTTTTTTTGAATTTTATGCTCATATATTTGAATCTTGGTCAAATCTTAGGTTTGACCAAGATTTAAACAAGTTTAAAACATGAAAATGAAAAGGGAAGCATGTATCCTTCTTAGTCACTCTAAAATGAAGCTTTTGGGATGTTCTTGAAATTTCCATGTTTGAAACCCAAAACGACTTCTCTTCATGCTAGACTTCATAAGATCAACGGGGTAGATACATGATTTGTCTGGTTTGGATATACCTAGACCTCGTTTAACTTGAATGCATACGATATGACATAAGAAGACTACGTGCTTTTGTTTTTCATTATTCTGATTTTTTTGAATTTTGTGCCCACCCATTTGTATCTTGGTCAAATCCTAGGCTTGATAATGATTTAAACAAGATTAAAATATGAAAATGCAAAGGTAAGCATTGATCCTTCTTAGTCACTCTAAAATGAAGCTTTTGGGAGCAAAACCACTTCTCTTCATATGCGCTTGACTTCATAAGACGGAGTTTAGGGGTTAGGGGGTATAGATACATGATTTGTCTAGTTTGAATATGTCTAGACCTTGTTTATCAACTTAATTGGCTTACTATATGACATAAGAAAACTATTTGCTTTGGTTTTTCTTTTTCCTGATTTTTTTCAATTTTGATGCCCATTTGAATCTTGTCAAATCCTAGGTTTGACCGAGATAATTTAAACAAGCTTAAAACATGAATATGAAAAGGGAAGCATGTATCCTTCTTTGTCACTCTAAAATTAAGTTTTTGGGAGGTTTTTCAAATTTCCATGTTTGAAACCCAAAACCACTTCTCTTCATATGCTTGACTTCATAAGATAGAGTTCAGGGGTTAGGGGTATAGATACATGATTTGTCTAGTTTGAATATGTCTAGACCTTGTTTATCAACTTTAATGCTTACTATATGACATAAGAAAACTATTTGCTTTGGTTTTCTTTTTTCTGACTTTTTTTCAATTTTGATGCCCATTTGAATCTTGTCAAATCCTAGGTTTGACCAAGATAATTTAAACAAGCTTAAAACATGAATATGAAAAGGGGAGCATGTATCCTTCTTAGTCACTCTAAAATGTAATTTTTGGGAGGTTTTTGAAATTTCCATGTTTGAAACCCAAAACCACTTCTCTTCACATGCTTGACTTCATAAGACAGAGTTTAGGGGTTAGGGGTATAGATACATGATTTGTCTGGTTTAATATGTCTAGACCTTGTTTATCAACTTTAATGCTTACTATATGACATAAGAAGACTATGTGATTTGGTTTTTCATTTTTCTGTTTTTTATTTTTCTGCCCATTTGAATCTTGGTCAAATCCTAGGTTTGACCAAGATTTAGACAAGTTTAACACGTAAATGAGTTAACTTGGATTTCCTACCCTTGAATCCATAGGAAACTTTGTTCTAATGCACTATTATAATCAACCGAGTTTTTACACCAACAGGTCTGTCACTTACGTGTGGTGCCCACGCTTGAGGTCCCACACTTCAGTGAGCACAAGTCACGTGCTATAGGTACGCAAACTCCCAGCCATCTTCTTTGTCAAGAGAAGACGCATCAGGATGCGTATTGGAAGTCTGTGGGTCCTTCTGGATCCTTCCGTTGTCCCTCTCACAAAAAAAAACAAATCTCTCTCATTCTCGGCCTCGCTCGACTCGCTCGCTCGCACCTCCTGCTCACTGACAAACCCTGCACAAAAGTCAACATCATCACCCGAAAAAGGGGAGACACCATAATGCTCTCCCTTCTTCTCTCCTTCCGAGTGATCCCTCTTCCTCCGAGTTTCACTCGACGGGCAAACACCCATGTGCTGCATAGTAATAGTAATAATAAAAAGGTAGTACTCGTTGAAAAATCGATATACGAATCTGTAATTAAATAGGTTAAACTAGGGTTTTGCCCAGTTCTACAGATCAAGGGTTCAAAAAAATCCAACTACGGGGTTCGAACAACACGATTCTAATCCAAGATTTTTTTCGACCTAGGTCACCCAAATGGCCTCAAACTATAGGGTTAGCATCTAGTGCAGTATGTGTGAAAATGTATGCACTATGTGTGCTATAACTTGTATGTCTTTCATATTTGAACCAAATTTGAACAAGTTTGAAATATTTGAAAAGGGGCTTTTGGCTTAAACGTTTGAAACCAAAAACCACTTCTCTTCATGCATGCTTGACTTCATAAGACAGAGTTTAGCTAGGGTTAGGGGGTAGATGCATGATTTTCCTGGTTTGAATATGTCTAGACCTTGTTTATCAACTTAATTGAATGCTTACTATATGACATAAGAATACTATGTGCCTTGTTTTTTATTTTTTGATTTTTTTAAAATTTTATGCCCATTTGAATCTTGGTCAAATCCTAGGTTTGAACATGGTTTAAACAAGTTTAAATCATGAATATGAAAAATTAAGCATCTATATATCCTTCTTAGTCACTCCAAAATGTAGCTCTTGGGAGGTTTTTTCGAAATTTCCATGTTTGAAACCAAAACCACTTCTTTTCATGCATGCTTGACTTCATAAGACAGAGTTTAGGGTTAGGGGTAGATATATACATGATTTTCTGGTTTGAATATGTCTAGGCCTTGTTTATCAACTTGAATGCTTACTATATATATATGACATAAGAATGTTATGTCCTTTGTTTTTTCATTCTTTTGATTTTTTATGAATTTCCATGCCCATTTGAATCTTTTGGTCAAATCCTAGAGGTTTGACCAAGATTGAAACAAGTTTAAAACATGAAAATGAAAAGGGAAGCTTGTATATCCTTCTTAGTCACTCTAAAATGAAGTTTTTGGGAGGTTTTTGAAATTTCCATGTTTGAAACCCAAAACCACTTCTCTTCATGCTAGACTTCATAAGACAATTTAATTAGGGGTTA
The DNA here is from genome assembly GCA_030979885.1 of Lolium multiflorum. Lineage (NCBI taxonomy): Eukaryota > Viridiplantae > Streptophyta > Magnoliopsida > Poales > Poaceae > Lolium > Lolium multiflorum. The sequence goes on along the minus strand of CM061753.1, from coordinate 200,330,980 downwards.
GGGGTAGATACATGATTTGTCTGGTTTGAATATGTCCAAACCTTGCTTGTTTATCAACTTGAATGCTTACTATATGACATAAGAATGCTTACCATATGTTTGAATTTTAAAAGCATATAGTCTTCTTATGTCATATAGTAAGCATTCAAAAGTTTTTCTTTGAGAGAGTAGCATGCATTCAAAAGTTGATAAATAAGATTTGTACATATTCAAACCAGACAAATCATGTATCTACACCCCCTAACCCTAAACTCTGTCTTATGAAGTCAAGCATGAAGAGAAGTGCTTTTGGGTTTCAAACATGGAAATTTCACAAACCTCCCAAAAGCTTCATTTTACAGTGACTAAGAAGGATCCAGGCTTACCTTTTCATTTTCATTTTTTAAACTGCTTGTTTAAATCTTGATCAAACCTAGGATTTGACCAAGATTCAAATGGGCATAAAAAATCAGGAAAAAATGAAAAAATGAAAAAACAAAGCACATATATAGCCTTCTTATGTCATATATATAGTAAGCATTCAATTAAGTTGATAATTTTAAACAAGGTCTATACATATTCAAACCAGAAAAAAGCATGTATCTACCCATGCATATATATATAACCCTATACTTTTGTCTTATGAAGACGTCAAGGATGAAGAGAAGTGGATTTGGGTTTCAAACATGGAAATTTCAAAAACCTCCCAAAACATGTATATATCTACCCCTAAACCCTAATCTTTGTCTTATGAAGCCAAGCATATGAAGAGAAGTGATTTTGGGTTTCAAACATGGAAACTTCAAAAACCTCCCAAAAGCTTAATTTTAGAGAGACTAAGAATGATCCATGCTTACCTTTTCATTGCCATGTTTTAAACTTGTTTTAACCTTGGTCAAACCTAGGATTTGACCAAGATTCAAATGGGAGTAAAAATTCAGAAAAATTCAAAAAAAATGAAAAACCAAAGCACATATATAGCCTTCTTATGTCATATAGTAAGCATTCAAGTTGATAAACAAGGTCTAGACATATTCAAAGCAGAAATATCATGTATCATATCTACCCCTAACCCTAAACTCTGTCTTATGAAGTCAAACATATGAAGAGAATTGGGGTTTTGGGTTTCAAACATAAAATTTTCAAGTACCTTCATTTTAGAGTGAGTAAGGAAGGATTCATGCTTACCGTTTCATTTTCATGTTTTAAACTTGTTTAAACCTAGGATTTGACCAAGATTTAAATAGGCATAAAAAATTCGAAAGAAATCAAAAAATGAAAAACCAAAGCACATATATAGCCTTCTTATATCATATAGTAAAAAATTCAAGTTGATAAACAAGGTCTAGACATATTCAAACAAGAAAAATCATGTATCTACACCTAACCATAAACTCTGTCTTAAGTGGTTTTGGGTTTCAAACATGGAAATTTCACAAACCTCCCAAAAGCTTCATTTTACAGTGACTAAGGAGGATCCATGCTTACCTTTTGGCTTAAACGTTTGAAACCAAAAACCACTTCTCTTCATGCATGCTTGACTTCATAAGACAGAGTTTAGCTAGGGTTAGGGGGTAGATACATGATTTTCCTGGTTTGAATATGTCTAGACCTTGTTTATCAACTTAATTGATTGCTTACTATATGACATAAGAAGACTATGTGCCTTGGTTTTCATTTTTTGTTTTTTTTGAATTTTATGCTCATATATTTGAATCTTGGTCAAATCTTAGGTTTGACCAAGATTTAAACAAGTTTAAAACATGAAAATGAAAAGGGAAGCATGTATCCTTCTTAGTCACTCTAAAATGAAGCTTTTGGGATGTTCTTGAAATTTCCATGTTTGAAACCCAAAACGACTTCTCTTCATGCTAGACTTCATAAGATCAACATGGGGTAGATACATGATTTGTCTGGTTTGGATATACCTAGACCTCGTTTAACTTGAATGCATACGATATGACATAAGAAGACTACGTGCTTTTGTTTTTCATTATTCTGATTTTTTTGAATTTTGTGCCCACCCATTTGTATCTTGGTCAAATCCTAGGCTTGATAATGATTTAAACAAGATTAAAATATGAAAATGCAAAGGTAAGCATGGATCCTTCTTAGTCACTCTAAAATGAAGCTTTTGGGAGCAAAACCACTTCTCTTCATATGCGCTTGACTTCATAAGACGGAGTTTAGGGGTTAGGGGGTATAGATACATGATTTGTCTAGTTTGAATATGTCTAGACCTTGTTTATCAACTTAATTGGCTTACTATATGACATAAGAAAACTATTTGCTTTGGTTTTTCTTTTTCCTGATTTTTTTCAATTTTGATGCCCATTTGAATCTTGTCAAATCCTAGGTTTGACCGAGATAATTTAAACAAGCTTAAAACATGAATATGAAAAGGGAAGCATGTATCCTTCTTTGTCACTCTAAAATTAAGTTTTTGGGAGGTTTTTCAAATTTCCATGTTTGAAACCCAAAACCACTTCTCTTCATATGCTTGACTTCATAAGATAGAGTTCAGGGGTTAGGGGGTATAGATACATGATTTGTCTAGTTTGAATATGTCTAGACCTTGTTTATATATCAACTTTAATGCTTACTATATGACATAAGAAAACTATTTGCTTTGGTTTTCTTTTTTCTGACTTTTTTTCAATTTTGATGCCCATTTGAATCTTGTCAAATCCTAGGTTTGACCAAGATAATTTAAACAAGCTTAAAACATGAATATGAAAAGGGGAGCATGTATCCTTCTTAGTCACTCTAAAATGTAATTTTTGGGAGGTTTTTGAAATTTCCATGTTTGAAACCCAAAACCACTTCTCTTCACATGCTTGACTTCATAAGACAGAGTTTAGGGGTTAGGGGTATAGATACATGATTTGTCTGGTTTAATATGTCTAGACCTTGTTTATCAACTTTAATGCTTACTATATGACATAAGAAGACTATGTGATTTGGTTTTTCATTTTTCTGTTTTTTATTTTTCTGCCCATTTGAATCTTGGTCAAATCCTAGGTTTGACCAAGATTTAGACAAGTTTAACACGTAAATGAGTTAACTTGGATTTCCTACCCTTGAATCCATAGGAAACTTTGTTCTAATGCACTATTATAATCAACCGAGTTTTTACACCAACAGGTCTGTCACTTACGTGTGGTGCCCACGCTTGAGGTCCCACACTTCAGTGAGCACAAGTCACGTGCTATAGGTACGCAAACTCCCAGCCATCTTCTTTGTCAAGAGAAGACGCATCAGGATGCGTATTGGAAGTCTGTGGGTCCTTCTGGATCCTTCCGTTGTCCCTCTCACAAAAAAACAAATCTCTCTCATTCTCGGCCCGCTCGACTCGCTCGCTCGCTCGCACCTCCTGCTCACTGACAAACCCTGCACAAAAGTCAACATCATCACCCGAAAAAGGGGAGACACCATAATGCTCTCCCTTCTTCTCTCCTTCCGAGTGATCCCTCTTCCTCCGAGTTTCACTCGACGGGCAAACACCCATGTGCTGCATAGTAATAGTAATAATAAAAAGGTAGTACTCGTTGAAAAATCGATATACGAATCTGTAATTAAATAGGTTAAACTAGGGTTTTGCCCAGTTCTACAGATCAAGGGTTCAAAAAAATCCAACTACGGGGTTCGAACAACACGATTCTAATCCAAGATTTTTTTCGACCTAGGTCACCCAAATGGCCTCAAACTATAGGGTTAGCATCTAGTGCAGTATGTGTGAAAATGTATGCACTATGTGTGCTATAACTTGTATGTCTTTCATATTTGAACCAAATTTGAACAAGTTTGAAATATTTGAAAAGGGGCTTTTGGCTTAAACGTTTGAAACCAAAAACCACTTCTCTTCATGCATGCTTGACTTCATAAGACAGAGTTTAGCTAGGGTTAGGGGGTAGATGCATGATTTTCCTGGTTTGAATATGTCTAGACCTTGTTTATCAACTTAATTGAATGCTTACTATATGACATAAGAATACTATGTGCCTTGTTTTTTATTTTTTGATTTTTTTAAAATTTTATGCCCATTTGAATCTTGGTCAAATCCTAGGTTTGAACATGGTTTAAACAAGTTTAAATCATGAATATGAAAAATTAAGCATCTATATATCCTTCTTAGTCACTCCAAAATGTAGCTCTTGGGAGGTTTTTTCGAAATTTCCATGTTTGAAACCAAAACCACTTCTTTTCATGCATGCTTGACTTCATAAGACAGAGTTTAGGGTTAGGGGTAGATATATACATGATTTTCTGGTTTGAATATGTCTAGGCCTTGTTTATCAACTTGAATGCTTACTATATATATATGACATAAGAATGTTATGTCCTTTGTTTTTTCATTCTTTTGATTTTTTATGAATTTCCATGCCCATTTGAATCTTTTGGTCAAATCCTAGAGGTTTGACCAAGATTGAAACAAGTTTAAAACATGAAAATGAAAAGGGAAGCTTGTATATCCTTCTTAGTCACTCTAAAATGAAGTTTTTGGGAGGTTTTTGAAATTTCCATGTTTGAAACCCAAAACCACTTCTCTTCATGCTAGACTTCATAAGACAATTTAATTAGGGGTTAGGGGTAGATACATGATTTGTCTGGTTTGAATATGTCCAAACCTTGCTTGTTTATCAACTTGAATGCTTACTATATGACATAAGAATGCTTACCATATGTTTGAATTTTAAAAGCATATAGTCTTCTTATGTCATATAGTAAGCATTCAAAAGTTTTTCTTTGAGAGAGTAGCATGCATTCAAAAGTTGATAAATAAGATTTGTACATATTCAAACCAGACAAATCATGTATCTACACCCCCTAACCCTAAACTCTGTCTTATGAAGTCAAGCATGAAGAGAAGTGCTTTTGGGTTTCAAACATGGAAATTTCACAAACCTCCCAAAAGCTTCATTTTACAGTGACTAAGAAGGATCCAGGCTTACCTTTTCATTTTCATTTTTTAAACTGCTTGTTTAAATCTTGATCAAACCTAGGATTTGACCAAGATTCAAATGGGCATAAAAAATCAGGAAAAAATGAAAAAATGAAAAAACAAAGCACATATATAGCCTTCTTATGTCATATATATAGTAAGCATTCAATTAAGTTGATAATTTTAAACAAGGTCTATACATATTCAAACCAGAAAAAAGCATGTATCTACCCATGCATATATATATATAACCCTATACTTTTGTCTTATGAAGACGTCAAGGATGAAGAGAAGTGGATTTGGGTTTCAAACATGGAAATTTCAAAAACCTCCCAAAACATGTATATATCTACCCCTAAACCCTAATCTTTGTCTTATGAAGCCAAGCATATGAAGAGAAGTGATTTTGGGTTTCAAACATGGAAACTTCAAAAACCTCCCAAAAGCTTAATTTTAGAGAGACTAAGAATGATCCATGCTTACCTTTTCATTGCCATGTTTTAAACTTGTTTTAACCTTGGTCAAACCTAGGATTTGACCAAGATTCAAATGGGAGTAAAAATTCAGAAAAATTCAAAAAAAATGAAAAACCAAAGCACATATATAGCCTTCTTATGTCATATAGTAAGCATTCAAGTTGATAAACAAGGTCTAGACATATTCAAAGCAGAAATATCATGTATCATATCTACCCCTAACCCTAAACTCTGTCTTATGAAGTCAAACATATGAAGAGAATTGGGGTTTTGGGTTTCAAACATAAAATTTTCAAGTACCTTCATTTTAGAGTGAGTAAGGAAGGATTCATGCTTACCGTTTCATTTTCATGTTTTAAACTTGTTTAAACCTAGGATTTGACCAAGATTTAAATAGGCATAAAAAATTCGAAAGAAATCAAAAAATGAAAAACCAAAGCACATATATAGCCTTCTTATATCATATAGTAAAAAATTCAAGTTGATAAACAAGGTCTAGACATATTCAAACAAGAAAAATCATGTATCTACACCTAACCATAAACTCTGTCTTAAGTGGTTTTGGGTTTCAAACATGGAAATTTCACAAACCTCCCAAAAGCTTCATTTTACAGTGACTAAGGAGGATCCATGCTTACCTTTTGGCTTAAACGTTTGAAACCAAAAACCACTTCTCTTCATGCATGCTTGACTTCATAAGACAGAGTTTAGCTAGGGTTAGGGGGTAGATACATGATTTTCCTGGTTTGAATATGTCTAGACCTTGTTTATCAACTTAATTGATTGCTTACTATATGACATAAGAAGACTATGTGCCTTGGTTTTCATTTTTTGTTTTTTTTGAATTTTATGCTCATATATTTGAATCTTGGTCAAATCTTAGGTTTGACCAAGATTTAAACAAGTTTAAAACATGAAAATGAAAAGGGAAGCATGTATCCTTCTTAGTCACTCTAAAATGAAGCTTTTGGGATGTTCTTGAAATTTCCATGTTTGAAACCCAAAACGACTTCTCTTCATGCTAGACTTCATAAGATCAACAGGGGGTAGATACATGATTTGTCTGGTTTGGATATACCTAGACCTCGTTTAACTTGAATGCATACGATATGACATAAGAAGACTACGTGCTTTTGTTTTTCATTATTCTGATTTTTTTGAATTTTGTGCCCACCCATTTGTATCTTGGTCAAATCCTAGGCTTGATAATGATTTAAACAAGATTAAAATATGAAAATGCAAAGGTAAGCATGGATCCTTCTTAGTCACTCTAAAATGAAGCTTTTGGGAGCAAAACCACTTCTCTTCATATGCGCTTGACTTCATAAGACGGAGTTTAGGGGTTAGGGGGTATAGATACATGATTTGTCTAGTTTGAATATGTCTAGACCTTGTTTATCAACTTAATTGGCTTACTATATGACATAAGAAAACTATTTGCTTTGGTTTTTCTTTTTCCTGATTTTTTTCAATTTTGATGCCCATTTGAATCTTGTCAAATCCTAGGTTTGACCGAGATAATTTAAACAAGCTTAAAACATGAATATGAAAAGGGAAGCATGTATCCTTCTTTGTCACTCTAAAATTAAGTTTTTGGGAGGTTTTTCAAATTTCCATGTTTGAAACCCAAAACCACTTCTCTTCATATGCTTGACTTCATAAGATAGAGTTCAGGGGTTAGGGGGTATAGATACATGATTTGTCTAGTTTGAATATGTCTAGACCTTGTTTATATATCAACTTTAATGCTTACTATATGACATAAGAAAACTATTTGCTTTGGTTTTCTTTTTTCTGACTTTTTTTCAATTTTGATGCCCATTTGAATCTTGTCAAATCCTAGGTTTGACCAAGATAATTTAAACAAGCTTAAAACATGAATATGAAAAGGGGAGCATGTATCCTTCTTAGTCACTCTAAAATGTAATTTTTGGGAGGTTTTTGAAATTTCCATGTTTGAAACCCAAAACCACTTCTCTTCACATGCTTGACTTCATAAGACAGAGTTTAGGGGTTAGGGGTATAGATACATGATTTGTCTGGTTTAATATGTCTAGACCTTGTTTATCAACTTTAATGCTTACTATATGACATAAGAAGACTATGTGATTTGGTTTTTCATTTTTCTGTTTTTTATTTTTCTGCCCATTTGAATCTTGGTCAAATCCTAGGTTTGACCAAGATTTAGACAAGTTTAACACGTAAATGAGTTAACTTGGATTTCCTACCCTTGAATCCATAGGAAACTTTGTTCTAATGCACTATTATAATCAACCGAGTTTTTACACCAACAGGTCTGTCACTTACGTGTGGTGCCCACGCTTGAGGTCCCACACTTCAGTGAGCACAAGTCACGTGCTATAGGTACGCAAACTCCCAGCCATCTTCTTTGTCAAGAGAAGACGCATCAGGATGCGTATTGGAAGTCTGTGGGTCCTTCTGGATCCTTCCGTTGTCCCTCTCACAAAAAACAAATCTCTCTCATTCTCGGCCTCGCTCGACTCGCTCGCTCGCTCGCTCGCACCTCCTGCTCACTGACAAACCCTGCACAAAAGTCAACATCATCACCCGAAAAAGGGGAGACACCATAATGCTCTCCCTTCTTCTCTCCTTCCGAGTGATCCCTCTTCCTCCGAGTTTCACTCGACGGGCAAACACCCATGTGCTGCATAGTAATAGTAATAATAAAAAGGTAGTACTCGTTGAAAAATCGATATACGAATCTGTAATTAAATAGGTTAAACTAGGGTTTTGCCCAGTTCTACAGATCAAGGGTTCAAAAAAATCCAACTACGGGGTTCGAACAACACGATTCTAATCCAAGATTTTTTTCGACCTAGGTCACCCAAATGGCCTCAAACTATAGGGTTAGCATCTAGTGCAGTATGTGTGAAAATGTATGCACTATGTGTGCTATAACTTGTATGTCTTTCATATTTGAACCAAATTTGAACAAGTTTGAAATATTTGAAAAGGGGCTTTTGGCTTAAACGTTTGAAACCAAAAACCACTTCTCTTCATGCATGCTTGACTTCATAAGACAGAGTTTAGCTAGGGTTAGGGGGTAGATGCATGATTTTCCTGGTTTGAATATGTCTAGACCTTGTTTATCAACTTAATTGAATGCTTACTATATGACATAAGAATACTATGTGCCTTGTTTTTTATTTTTTGATTTTTTTAAAATTTTATGCCCATTTGAATCTTGGTCAAATCCTAGGTTTGAACATGGTTTAAACAAGTTTAAATCATGAATATGAAAAATTAAGCATCTATATATCCTTCTTAGTCACTCCAAAATGTAGCTCTTGGGAGGTTTTTTCGAAATTTCCATGTTTGAAACCAAAACCACTTCTTTTCATGCATGCTTGACTTCATAAGACAGAGTTTAGGGTTAGGGGTAGATATATACATGATTTTCTGGTTTGAATATGTCTAGGCCTTGTTTATCAACTTGAATGCTTACTATATATATATGACATAAGAATGTTATGTCCTTTGTTTTTTCATTCTTTTGATTTTTTATGAATTTCCATGCCCATTTGAATCTTTTGGTCAAATCCTAGAGGTTTGACCAAGATTGAAACAAGTTTAAAACATGAAAATGAAAAGGGAAGCTTGTATATCCTTCTTAGTCACTCTAAAATGAAGTTTTTGGGAGGTTTTTGAAATTTCCATGTTTGAAACCCAAAACCACTTCTCTTCATGCTAGACTTCATAAGACAATTTAATTAGGGGTTAGGGGGTAGATACATGATTTGTCTGGTTTGAATATGTCCAAACCTTGCTTGTTTATCAACTTGAATGCTTGCTATATGACATAAGAATGCTTACCATATGTTTGAATTTTAAAAGCATATAGTCTTCTTATGTCATATAGTAAGCATTCAAAAGTTTTTCTTTGAGAGAGTAGCATGCATTCAAAAGTTGATAAATAAGATTTGTACATATTCAAACCAGACAAATCATGTATCTACACCCCCTAACCCTAAACTCTGTCTTATGAAGTCAAGCATGAAGAGAAGTGCTTTTGGGTTTCAAACATGGAAATTTCACAAACCTCCCAAAAGCTTCATTTTACAGTGACTAAGAAGGATCCAGGCTTACCTTTTCATTTTCATTTTTAAACTGCTTGTTTAAATCTTGATCAAACCTAGGATTTGACCAAGATTCAAATGGGCATAAAAAATCAGGAAAAAATGAAAAAATGAAAAAACAAAGCACATATATAGCCTTCTTATGTCATATATATAGTAAGCATTCAATTAAGTTGATAATTTTAAACAAGGTCTATACATATTCAAACCAGAAAAAAGCATGTATCTACCCATGCATATATATATATAACCCTATACTTTTGTCTTATGAAGACGTCAAGGATGAAGAGAAGTGGATTTGGGTTTCAAACATGGAAATTTCAAAAACCTCCCAAAACATGTATATATCTACCCCTAAACCCTAATCTTTGTCTTATGAAGCCAAGCATATGAAGAGAAGTGATTTTGGGTTTCAAACATGGAAACTTCAAAAACCTCCCAAAAGCTTAATTTTAGAGAGACTAAGAATGATCCATGCTTACCTTTTCATTGCCATGTTTTAAACTTGTTTTAACCTTGGTCAAACCTAGGATTTGACCAAGATTCAAATGGGAGTAAAAATTCAGAAAAATTCAAAAAAAATGAAAAACCAAAGCACATATATAGCCTTCTTATGTCATATAGTAAGCATTCAAGTTGATAAACAAGGTCTAGACATATTCAAAGCAGAAATATCATGTATCATATCTACCCCTAACCCTAAACTCTGTCTTATGAAGTCAAACATATGAAGAGAATTGGGGTTTTGGGTTTCAAACATAAAATTTTCAAGTACCTTCATTTTAGAGTGAGTAAGGAAGGATTCATGCTTACCGTTTCATTTTCATGTTTTAAACTTGTTTAAACCTAGGATTTGACCAAGATTTAAATAGGCATAAAAAATTCGAAAGAAATCAAAAAATGAAAAACCAAAGCACATATATAGCCTTCTTATATCATATAGTAAAAAATTCAAGTTGATAAACAAGGTCTAGACATATTCAAACAAGAAAAATCATGTATCTACACCTAACCATAAACTCTGTCTTAAGTGGTTTTGGGTTTCAAACATGGAAATTTCACAAACCTCCCAAAAGCTTCATTTTACAGTGACTAAGGAGGATCCATGCTTACCTTTTGGCTTAAACGTTTGAAACCAAAAACCACTTCTATTCATGCATGCTTGACTTCATAAGACAGAGTTTAGCTAGGGTTAGGGGGTAGATACATGATTTTCCTGGTTTGAATATGTCTAGACCTTGTTTATCAACTTAATTGATTGCTTACTATATGACATAAGAAGACTATGTGCCTTGGTTTTCATTTTTTGTTTTTTTTGAATTTTATGCTCATATATTTGAATCTTGGTCAAATCTTAGGTTTGACCAAGATTTAAACAAGTTTAAAACATGAAAATGAAAAGGGAAGCATGTATCCTTCTTAGTCACTCTAAAATGAAGCTTTTGGGATGTTCTTGAAATTTCCATGTTTGAAACCCAAAACGACTTCTCTTCATGCTAGACTTCATAAGATCAACAGGGGGTAGATACATGATTTGTCTGGTTTGGATATACCTAGACCTCGTTTAACTTGAATGCATACGATATGACATAAGAAGACTACGTGCTTTTGTTTTTCATTATTCTGATTTTTTTGAATTTTGTGCCCACCCATTTGTATCTTGGTCAAATCCTAGGCTTGATAATGATTTAAACAAGATTAAAATATGAAAATGCAAAGGTAAGCATTGATCCTTCTTAGTCACTCTAAAATGAAGCTTTTGGGAGCAAAACCACTTCTCTTCATATGCGCTTGACTTCATAAGACGGAGTTTAGGGGTTAGGGGGTATAGATACATGATTTGTCTAGTTTGAATATGTCTAGACCTTGTTTATCAACTTAATTGGCTTACTATATGACATAAGAAAACTATTTGCTTTGGTTTTTCTTTTTCCTGATTTTTTTCAATTTTGATGCCCATTTGAATCTTGTCAAATCCTAGGTTTGACCGAGATAATTTAAACAAGCTTAAAACATGAATATGAAAAGGGAAGCATGTATCCTTCTTTGTCACTCTAAAATTAAGTTTTTGGGAGGTTTTTCAAATTTCCATGTTTGAAACCCAAAACCACTTCTCTTCATATGCTTGACTTCATAAGATAGAGTTCAGGGGTTAGGGGGTATAGATACATGATTTGTCTAGTTTGAATATGTCTAGACCTTGTTTATATATCAACTTTAATGCTTACTATATGACATAAGAAAACTATTTGCTTTGGTTTTCTTTTTTCTGACTTTTTTTCAATTTTGATGCCCATTTGAATCTTGTCAAATCCTAGGTTTGACCAAGATAATTTAAACAAGCTTAAAACATGAATATGAAAAGGGGAGCATGTATCCTTCTTAGTCACTCTAAAATGTAATTTTTGGGAGGTTTTTGAAATTTCCATGTTTGAAACCCAAAACCACTTCTCTTCACATGCTTGACTTCATAAGACAGAGTTTAGGGGTTAGGGGTATAGATACATGATTTGTCTGGTTTAATATGTCTAGACCTTGTTTATCAACTTTAATGCTTACTATATGACATAAGAAGACTATGTGATTTGGTTTTTCATTTTTCTGTTTTTTATTTTTCTGCCCATTTGAATCTTGGTCAAATCCTAGGTTTGACCAAGATTTAGACAAGTTTAACACGTAAATGAGTTAACTTGGATTTCCTACCCTTGAATCCATAGGAAACTTTGTTCTAATGCACTATTATAATCAACCGAGTTTTTACACCAACAGGTCTGTCACTTACGTGTGGTGCCCACGCTTGAGGTCCCACACTTCAGTGAGCACAAGTCACGTGCTATAGGTACGCAAACTCCCAGCCATCTTCTTTGTCAAGAGAAGACGCATCAGGATGCGTATTGGAAGTCTGTGGGTCCTTCTGGATCCTTCCGTTGTCCCTCTCACAAAAAAACAAATCTCTCTCATTCTCGGCCTCGCTCGACTCGCTCGCACCTCCTGCTCACTGACAAACCCTGCACAAAAGTCAACATCATCACCCGAAAAAGGGGAGACACCATAATGCTCTCCCTTCTTCTCTCCTTCCGAGTGATCCCTCTTCCTCCGAGTTTCACTCGACGGGCAAACACCCATGTGCTGCATAGTAATAGTAATAATAAAAAGGTAGTACTCGTTGAAAAATCGATATACGAATCTGTAATTAAATAGGTTAAACTAGGGTTTTGCCCAGTTCTACAGATCAAGGGTTCAAAAAAATCCAACTACGGGGTTCGAACAACACGATTCTAATCCAAGATTTTTTTCGACCTAGGTCACCCAAATGGCCTCAAACTATAGGGTTAGCATCTAGTGCAGTATGTGTGAAAATGTATGCACTATGTGTGCTATAACTTGTATGTCTTTCATATTTGAACCAAATTTGAACAAGTTTGAAATATTTGAAAAGGGGCTTTTGGCTTAAACGTTTGAAACCAAAAACCACTTCTCTTCATGCATGCTTGACTTCATAAGACAGAGTTTAGCTAGGGTTAGGGGGTAGATGCATGATTTTCCTGGTTTGAATATGTCTAGACCTTGTTTATCAACTTAATTGAATGCTTACTATATGACATAAGAATACTATGTGCCTTGTTTTTTATTTTTTGATTTTTTTAAAATTTTATGCCCATTTGAATCTTGGTCAAATCCTAGGTTTGAACATGGTTTAAACAAGTTTAAATCATGAATATGAAAAATTAAGCATCTATATATCCTTCTTAGTCACTCCAAAATGTAGCTCTTGGGAGGTTTTTTCGAAATTTCCATGTTTGAAACCAAAACCACTTCTTTTCATGCATGCTTGACTTCATAAGACAGAGTTTAGGGTTAGGGGTAGATATATACATGATTTTCTGGTTTGAATATGTCTAGGCCTTGTTTATCAACTTGAATGCTTACTATATATATATGACATAAGAATGTTATGTCCTTTGTTTTTTCATTCTTTTGATTTTTTATGAATTTCCATGCCCATTTGAATCTTTTGGTCAAATCCTAGAGGTTTGACCAAGATTGAAACAAGTTTAAAACATGAAAATGAAAAGGGAAGCTTGTATATCCTTCTTAGTCACTCTAAAATGAAGTTTTTGGGAGGTTTTTGAAATTTCCATGTTTGAAACCCAAAACCACTTCTCTTCATGCTAGACTTCATAAGACAATTTAATTAGGGGTTAGGGGTAGATACATGATTTGTCTGGTTTGAATATGTCCAAACCTTGCTTGTTTATCAACTTGAATGCTTACTATATGACATAAGAATGCTTACCATATGTTTGAATTTTAAAAGCATATAGTCTTCTTATGTCATATAGTAAGCATTCAAAAGTTTTTCTTTGAGAGAGTAGCATGCATTCAAAAGTTGATAAATAAGATTTGTACATATTCAAACCAGACAAATCATGTATCTACACCCCCTAACCCTAAACTCTGTCTTATGAAGTCAAGCATGAAGAGAAGTGCTTTTGGGTTTCAAACATGGAAATTTCACAAACCTCCCAAAAGCTTCATTTTACAGTGACTAAGAAGGATCCAGGCTTACCTTTTCATTTTCATTTTTAAACTGCTTGTTTAAATCTTGATCAAACCTAGGATTTGACCAAGATTCAAATGGGCATAAAAAATCAGGAAAAAATGAAAAAATGAAAAAACAAAGCACATATATAGCCTTCTTATGTCATATATATAGTAAGCATTCAATTAAGTTGATAATTTTAAACAAGGTCTATACATATTCAAACCAGAAAAAAGCATGTATCTACCCATGCATATATATATATAACCCTATACTTTTGTCTTATGAAGACGTCAAGGATGAAGAGAAGTGGATTTGGGTTTCAAACATGGAAATTTCAAAAACCTCCCAAAACATGTATATATCTACCCCTAAACCCTAATCTTTGTCTTATGAAGCCAAGCATATGAAGAGAAGTGATTTTGGGTTTCAAACATGGAAACTTCAAAAACCTCCCAAAAGCTTAATTTTAGAGAGACTAAGAATGATCCATGCTTACCTTTTCATTGCCATGTTTTAAACTTGTTTTAACCTTGGTCAAACCTAGGATTTGACCAAGATTCAAATGGGAGTAAAAATTCAGAAAAATTCAAAAAAAATGAAAAACCAAAGCACATATATAGCCTTCTTATGTCATATAGTAAGCATTCAAGTTGATAAACAAGGTCTAGACATATTCAAAGCAGAAATATCATGTATCATATCTACCCCTAACCCTAAACTCTGTCTTATGAAGTCAAACATATGAAGAGAACTGGGGTTTTGGGTTTCAAACATAAAATTTTCAAGTACCTTCATTTTAGAGTGAGTAAGGAAGGATTCATGCTTACCGTTTCATTTTCATGTTTTAAACTTGTTTAAACCTAGGATTTGACCAAGATTTAAATAGGCATAAAAAATTCGAAAGAAATCAAAAAATGAAAAACCAAAGCACATATATAGCCTTCTTATATCATATAGTAAAAAATTCAAGTTGATAAACAAGGTCTAGACATATTCAAACAAGAAAAATCATGTATCTACACCTAACCATAAACTCTGTCTTAAGTGGTTTTGGGTTTCAAACATGGAAATTTCACAAACCTCCCAAAAGCTTCATTTTACAGTGACTAAGGAGGATCCATGCTTACCTTTTGGCTTAAACGTTTGAAACCAAAAACCACTTCTCTTCATGCATGCTTGACTTCATAAGACAGAGTTTAGCTAGGGTTAGGGGGTAGATACATGATTTTCCTGGTTTGAATATGTCTAGACCTTGTTTATCAACTTAATTGATTGCTTACTATATGACATAAGAAGACTATGTGCCTTGGTTTTCATTTTTTTTGTTTTTTTTGAATTTTATGCTCATATATTTGAATCTTGGTCAAATCTTAGGTTTGACCAAGATTTAAACAAGTTTAAAACATGAAAATGAAAAGGGAAGCATGTATCCTTCTTAGTCACTCTAAAATGAAGCTTTTGGGATGTTCTTGAAATTTCCATGTTTGAAACCCAAAACGACTTCTCTTCATGCTAGACTTCATAAGATCAACATGGGGTAGATACATGATTTGTCTGGTTTGGATATACCTAGACCTCGTTTAACTTGAATGCATACGATATGACATAAGAAGACTACGTGCTTTTGTTTTTCATTATTCTGATTTTTTTGAATTTTGTGCCCACCCATTTGTATCTTGGTCAAATCCTAGGCTTGATAATGATTTAAACAAGATTAAAATATGAAAATGCAAAGGTAAGCATTGATCCTTCTTAGTCACTCTAAAATGAAGCTTTTGGGAGCAAAACCACTTCTCTTCATATGCGCTTGACTTCATAAGACGGAGTTTAGGGGTTAGGGGGTATAGATACATGATTTGTCTAGTTTGAATATGTCTAGACCTTGTTTATCAACTTAATTGGCTTACTATATGACATAAGAAAACTATTTGCTTTGGTTTTTCTTTTTCCTGATTTTTTTCAATTTTGATGCCCATTTGAATCTTGTCAAATCCTAGGTTTGACCGAGATAATTTAAACAAGCTTAAAACATGAATATGAAAAGGGAAGCATGTATCCTTCTTTGTCACTCTAAAATTAAGTTTTTGGGAGGTTTTTCAAATTTCCATGTTTGAAACCCAAAACCACTTCTCTTCATATGCTTGACTTCATAAGATAGAGTTCAGGGGTTAGGGGGTATAGATACATGATTTGTCTAGTTTGAATATGTCTAGACCTTGTTTATATATCAACTTTAATGCTTACTATATGACATAAGAAAACTATTTGCTTTGGTTTTCTTTTTTCTGACTTTTTTTCAATTTTGATGCCCATTTGAATCTTGTCAAATCCTAGGTTTGACCAAGATAATTTAAACAAGCTTAAAACATGAATATGAAAAGGGGAGCATGTATCCTTCTTAGTCACTCTAAAATGTAATTTTTGGGAGGTTTTTGAAATTTCCATGTTTGAAACCCAAAACCACTTCTCTTCACATGCTTGACTTCATAAGACAGAGTTTAGGGGTTAGGGGTATAGATACATGATTTGTCTGGTTTAATATGTCTAGACCTTGTTTATCAACTTTAATGCTTACTATATGACATAAGAAGACTATGTGATTTGGTTTTTCATTTTTCTGTTTTTTTATTTTTCTGCCCATTTGAATCTTGGTCAAATCCTAGGTTTGACCAAGATTTAGACAAGTTTAACACGTAAATGAGTTAACTTGGATTTCCTACCCTTGAATCCATAGGAAACTTTGTTCTAATGCACTATTATAATCAACCGAGTTTTTACACCAACAGGTCTGTCACTTACGTGTGGTGCCCACGCTTGAGGTCCCACACTTCAGTGAGCACAAGTCACGTGCTATAGGTACGCAAACTCCCAGCCATCTTCTTTGTCAAGAGAAGACGCATCAGGATGCGTATTGGAAGTCTGTGGGTCCTTCTGGATCCTTCCGTTGTCCCTCTCACAAAAAAAAACAAATCTCTCTCATTCTCGGCCTCGCTCGCTCGCTCGCTCGCTCGCACCTCCTGCTCACTGACAAACCCTGCACAAAAGTCAACATCATCACCCGAAAAAGGGGAGACACCATAATGCTCTCCCTTCTTCTCTCCTTCCGAGTGATCCCTCTTCCTCCGAGTTTCACTCGACGGGCAAACACCCATGTGCTGCATAGTAATAGTAATAATAAAAAGGTAGTACTCGTTGAAAAATCGATATACGAATCTGTAATTAAATAGGTTAAACTAGGGTTTTGCCCAGTTCTACAGATCAAGGGTTCAAAAAAATCCAACTACGGGGTTCGAACAACACGATTCTAATCCAAGATTTTTTTCGACCTAGGTCACCCAAATGGCCTCAAACTATAGGGTTAGCATCTAGTGCAGTATGTGTGAAAATGTATGCACTATGTGTGCTATAACTTGTATGTCTTTCATATTTGAACCAAATTTGAACAAGTTTGAAATATTTGAAAAGGGGCTTTTGGCTTAAACGTTTGAAACCAAAAACCACTTCTCTTCATGCATGCTTGACTTCATAAGACAGAGTTTAGCTAGGGTTAGGGGGTAGATGCATGATTTTCCTGGTTTGAATATGTCTAGACCTTGTTTATCAACTTAATTGAATGCTTACTATATGACATAAGAATACTATGTGCCTTGTTTTTTATTTTTTGATTTTTTTAAAATTTTATGCCCATTTGAATCTTGGTCAAATCCTAGGTTTGAACATGGTTTAAACAAGTTTAAATCATGAATATGAAAAATTAAGCATCTATATATCCTTCTTAGTCACTCCAAAATGTAGCTCTTGGGAGGTTTTTTCGAAATTTCCATGTTTGAAACCAAAACCACTTCTTTTCATGCATGCTTGACTTCATAAGACAGAGTTTAGGGTTAGGGGTAGATATATACATGATTTTCTGGTTTGAATATGTCTAGGCCTTGTTTATCAACTTGAATGCTTACTATATATATATGACATAAGAATGTTATGTCCTTTGTTTTTTCATTCTTTTGATTTTTTATGAATTTCCATGCCCATTTGAATCTTTTGGTCAAATCCTAGAGGTTTGACCAAGATTGAAACAAGTTTAAAACATGAAAATGAAAAGGGAAGCTTGTATATCCTTCTTAGTCACTCTAAAATGAAGTTTTTGGGAGGTTTTTGAAATTTCCATGTTTGAAACCCAAAACCACTTCTCTTCATGCTAGACTTCATAAGACAATTTAATTAGGGGTTAGGGGTAGATACATGATTTGTCTGGTTTGAATATGTCCAAACCTTGCTTGTTTATCAACTTGAATGCTTACTATATGACATAAGAATGCTTACCATATGTTTGAATTTTAAAAGCATATAGTCTTCTTATGTCATATAGTAAGCATTCAAAAGTTTTTCTTTGAGAGAGTAGCATGCATTCAAAAGTTGATAAATAAGATTTGTACATATTCAAACCAGACAAATCATGTATCTACACCCCCTAACCCTAAACTCTGTCTTATGAAGTCAAGCATGAAGAGAAGTGCTTTTGGGTTTCAAACATGGAAATTTCACAAACCTCCCAAAAGCTTCATTTTACAGTGACTAAGAAGGATCCAGGCTTACCTTTTCATTTTCATTTTTTAAACTGCTTGTTTAAATCTTGATCAAACCTAGGATTTGACCAAGATTCAAATGGGCATAAAAAATCAGGAAAAAATGAAAAAATGAAAAAACAAAGCACATATATAGCCTTCTTATGTCATATATATAGTAAGCATTCAATTAAGTTGATAATTTTAAACAAGGTCTATACATATTCAAACCAGAAAAAAGCATGTATCTACCCATGCATATATATATATAACCCTATACTTTTGTCTTATGAAGACGTCAAGGATGAAGAGAAGTGGATTTGGGTTTCAAACATGGAAATTTCAAAAACCTCCCAAAACATGTATATATCTACCCCTAAACCCTAATCTTTGTCTTATGAAGCCAAGCATATGAAGAGAAGTGATTTTGGGTTTCAAACATGGAAACTTCAAAAACCTCCCAAAAGCTTAATTTTAGAGAGACTAAGAATGATCCATGCTTACCTTTTCATTGCCATGTTTTAAACTTGTTTTAACCTTGGTCAAACCTAGGATTTGACCAAGATTCAAATGGGAGTAAAAATTCAGAAAAATTCAAAAAAAATGAAAAACCAAAGCACATATATAGCCTTCTTATGTCATATAGTAAGCATTCAAGTTGATAAACAAGGTCTAGACATATTCAAAGCAGAAATATCATGTATCATATCTACCCCTAACCCTAAACTCTGTCTTATGAAGTCAAACATATGAAGAGAATTGGGGTTTTGGGTTTCAAACATAAAATTTTCAAGTACCTTCATTTTAGAGTGAGTAAGGAAGGATTCATGCTTACCGTTTCATTTTCATGTTTTAAACTTGTTTAAACCTAGGATTTGACCAAGATTTAAATAGGCATAAAAAATTCGAAAGAAATCAAAAAATGAAAAACCAAAGCACATATATAGCCTTCTTATATCATATAGTAAAAAATTCAAGTTGATAAACAAGGTCTAGACATATTCAAACAAGAAAAATCATGTATCTACACCTAACCATAAACTCTGTCTTAAGTGGTTTTGGGTTTCAAACATGGAAATTTCACAAACCTCCCAAAAGCTTCATTTTACAGTGACTAAGGAGGATCCATGCTTACCTTTTGGCTTAAACGTTTGAAACCAAAAACCACTTCTCTTCATGCATGCTTGACTTCATAAGACAGAGTTTAGCTAGGGTTAGGGGGTAGATACATGATTTTCCTGGTTTGAATATGTCTAGACCTTGTTTATCAACTTAATTGATTGCTTACTATATGACATAAGAAGACTATGTGCCTTGGTTTTCATTTTTTTGTTTTTTTTGAATTTTATGCTCATATATTTGAATCTTGGTCAAATCTTAGGTTTGACCAAGATTTAAACAAGTTTAAAACATGAAAATGAAAAGGGAAGCATGTATCCTTCTTAGTCACTCTAAAATGAAGCTTTTGGGATGTTCTTGAAATTTCCATGTTTGAAACCCAAAACGACTTCTCTTCATGCTAGACTTCATAAGATCAACAGGGGGTAGATACATGATTTGTCTGGTTTGGATATACCTAGACCTCGTTTAACTTGAATGCATACGATATGACATAAGAAGACTACGTGCTTTTGTTTTTCATTATTCTGATTTTTTTGAATTTTGTGCCCACCCATTTGTATCTTGGTCAAATCCTAGGCTTGATAATGATTTAAACAAGATTAAAATATGAAAATGCAAAGGTAAGCATGGATCCTTCTTAGTCACTCTAAAATGAAGCTTTTGGGAGCAAAACCACTTCTCTTCATATGCGCTTGACTTCATAAGACGGAGTTTAGGGGTTAGGGGGTATAGATACATGATTTGTCTAGTTTGAATATGTCTAGACCTTGTTTATCAACTTAATTGGCTTACTATATGACATAAGAAAACTATTTGCTTTGGTTTTTCTTTTTCCTGATTTTTTTCAATTTTGATGCCCATTTGAATCTTGTCAAATCCTAGGTTTGACCGAGATAATTTAAACAAGCTTAAAACATGAATATGAAAAGGGAAGCATGTATCCTTCTTTGTCACTCTAAAATTAAGTTTTTGGGAGGTTTTTCAAATTTCCATGTTTGAAACCCAAAACCACTTCTCTTCATATGCTTGACTTCATAAGATAGAGTTCAGGGGTTAGGGGTATAGATACATGATTTGTCTAGTTTGAATATGTCTAGACCTTGTTTATATATCAACTTTAATGCTTACTATATGACATAAGAAAACTATTTGCTTTGGTTTTCTTTTTTCTGACTTTTTTTCAATTTTGATGCCCATTTGAATCTTGTCAAATCCTAGGTTTGACCAAGATAATTTAAACAAGCTTAAAACATGAATATGAAAAGGGGAGCATGTATCCTTCTTAGTCACTCTAAAATGTAATTTTTGGGAGGTTTTTGAAATTTCCATGTTTGAAACCCAAAACCACTTCTCTTCACATGCTTGACTTCATAAGACAGAGTTTAGGGGTTAGGGGTATAGATACATGATTTGTCTGGTTTAATATGTCTAGACCTTGTTTATCAACTTTAATGCTTACTATATGACATAAGAAGACTATGTGATTTGGTTTTTCATTTTTCTGTTTTTTATTTTTCTGCCCATTTGAATCTTGGTCAAATCCTAGGTTTGACCAAGATTTAGACAAGTTTAACACGTAAATGAGTTAACTTGGATTTCCTACCCTTGAATCCATAGGAAACTTTGTTCTAATGCACTATTATAATCAACCGAGTTTTTACACCAACAGGTCTGTCACTTACGTGTGGTGCCCACGCTTGAGGTCCCACACTTCAGTGAGCACAAGTCACGTGCTATAGGTACGCAAACTCCCAGCCATCTTCTTTGTCAAGAGAAGACGCATCAGGATGCGTATTGGAAGTCTGTGGGTCCTTCTGGATCCTTCCGTTGTCCCTCTCACAAAAAAAAACAAATCTCTCTCTCGGCCTCGCTCGACTCGCTCGCTCGCTCGCTCGCACCTCCTGCTCACTGACAAACCCTGCACAAAAGTCAACATCATCACCCGAAAAAGGGGAGACACCATAATGCTCTCCCTTCTTCTCTCCTTCCGAGTGATCCCTCTTCCTCCGAGTTTCACTCGACGGGCAAACACCCATGTGCTGCATAGTAATAGTAATAATAAAAAGGTAGTACTCGTTGAAAAATCGATATACGAATCTGTAATTAAATAGGTTAAACTAGGGTTTTGCCCAGTTCTACAGATCAAGGGTTCAAAAAAATCCAACTACGGGGTTCGAACAACACGATTCTAATCCAAGATTTTTTTCGACCTAGGTCACCCAAATGGCCTCAAACTATAGGGTTAGCATCTAGTGCAGTATGTGTGAAAATGTATGCACTATGTGTGCTATAACTTGTATGTCTTTCATATTTGAACCAAATTTGAACAAGTTTGAAATATTTGAAAAGGGGCTTTTGGCTTAAACGTTTGAAACCAAAAACCACTTCTCTTCATGCATGCTTGACTTCATAAGACAGAGTTTAGCTAGGGTTAGGGGGTAGATGCATGATTTTCCTGGTTTGAATATGTCTAGACCTTGTTTATCAACTTAATTGAATGCTTACTATATGACATAAGAATACTATGTGCCTTGTTTTTTTATTTTTTGATTTTTTTAAAATTTTATGCCCATTTGAATCTTGGTCAAATCCTAGGTTTGAACATGGTTTAAACAAGTTTAAATCATGAATATGAAAAATTAAGCATCTATATATCCTTCTTAGTCACTCCAAAATGTAGCTCTTGGGAGGTTTTTTCGAAATTTCCATGTTTGAAACCAAAACCACTTCTTTTCATGCATGCTTGACTTCATAAGACAGAGTTTAGGGTTAGGGGTAGATATATACATGATTTTCTGGTTTGAATATGTCTAGGCCTTGTTTATCAACTTGAATGCTTACTATATATATATGACATAAGAATGTTATGTCCTTTGTTTTTTCATTCTTTTGATTTTTTATGAATTTCCATGCCCATTTGAATCTTTTGGTCAAATCCTAGAGGTTTGACCAAGATTGAAACAAGTTTAAAACATGAAAATGAAAAGGGAAGCTTGTATATCCTTCTTAGTCACTCTAAAATGAAGTTTTTGGGAGGTTTTTGAAATTTCCATGTTTGAAACCCAAAACCACTTCTCTTCATGCTAGACTTCATAAGACAATTTAATTAGGGGTTAGGGGTAGATACATGATTTGTCTGGTTTGAATATGTCCAAACCTTGCTTGTTTATCAACTTGAATGCTTACTATATGACATAAGAATGCTTACCATATGTTTGAATTTTAAAAGCATATAGTCTTCTTATGTCATATAGTAAGCATTCAAAAGTTTTTCTTTGAGAGAGTAGCATGCATTCAAAAGTTGATAAATAAGATTTGTACATATTCAAACCAGACAAATCATGTATCTACACCCCCTAACCCTAAACTCTGTCTTATGAAGTCAAGCATGAAGAGAAGTGCTTTTGGGTTTCAAACATGGAAATTTCACAAACCTCCCAAAAGCTTCATTTTACAGTGACTAAGAAGGATCCAGGCTTACCTTTTCATTTTCATTTTTTAAACTGCTTGTTTAAATCTTGATCAAACCTAGGATTTGACCAAGATTCAAATGGGCATAAAAAATCAGGAAAAAATGAAAAAATGAAAAAACAAAGCACATATATAGCCTTCTTATGTCATATATATAGTAAGCATTCAATTAAGTTGATAATTTTAAACAAGGTCTATACATATTCAAACCAGAAAAAAGCATGTATCTACCCATGCATATATATATATAACCCTATACTTTTGTCTTATGAAGACGTCAAGGATGAAGAGAAGTGGATTTGGGTTTCAAACATGGAAATTTCAAAAACCTCCCAAAACATGTATATATCTACCCCTAAACCCTAATCTTTGTCTTATGAAGCCAAGCATATGAAGAGAAGTGATTTTGGGTTTCAAACATGGAAACTTCAAAAACCTCCCAAAAGCTTAATTTTAGAGAGACTAAGAATGATCCATGCTTACCTTTTCATTGCCATGTTTTAAACTTGTTTTAACCTTGGTCAAACCTAGGATTTGACCAAGATTCAAATGGGAGTAAAAATTCAGAAAAATTCAAAAAAAATGAAAAACCAAAGCACATATATAGCCTTCTTATGTCATATAGTAAGCATTCAAGTTGATAAACAAGGTCTAGACATATTCAAAGCAGAAATATCATGTATCATATCTACCCCTAACCCTAAACTCTGTCTTATGAAGTCAAACATATGAAGAGAATTGGGGTTTTGGGTTTCAAACATAAAATTTTCAAGTACCTTCATTTTAGAGTGAGTAAGGAAGGATTCATGCTTACCGTTTCATTTTCATGTTTTAAACTTGTTTAAACCTAGGATTTGACCAAGATTTAAATAGGCATAAAAAATTCGAAAGAAATCAAAAAATGAAAAACCAAAGCACATATATAGCCTTCTTATATCATATAGTAAAAAATTCAAGTTGATAAACAAGGTCTAGACATATTCAAACAAGAAAAATCATGTATCTACACCTAACCATAAACTCTGTCTTAAGTGGTTTTGGGTTTCAAACATGGAAATTTCACAAACCTCCCAAAAGCTTCATTTTACAGTGACTAAGGAGGATCCATGCTTACCTTTTGGCTTAAACGTTTGAAACCAAAAACCACTTCTCTTCATGCATGCTTGACTTCATAAGACAGAGTTTAGCTAGGGTTAGGGGGTAGATACATGATTTTCCTGGTTTGAATATGTCTAGACCTTGTTTATCAACTTAATTGATTGCTTACTATATGACATAAGAAGACTATGTGCCTTGGTTTTCATTTTTTTTTTTTTTGAATTTTATGCTCATATATTTGAATCTTGGTCAAATCTTAGGTTTGACCAAGATTTAAACAAGTTTAAAACATGAAAATGAAAAGGGAAGCATGTATCCTTCTTAGTCACTCTAAAATGAAGCTTTTGGGATGTTCTTGAAATTTCCATGTTTGAAACCCAAAACGACTTCTCTTCATGCTAGACTTCATAAGATCAACAGGGGGTAGATACATGATTTGTCTGGTTTGGATATACCTAGACCTCGTTTAACTTGAATGCATACGATATGACATAAGAAGACTACGTGCTTTTGTTTTTCATTATTCTGATTTTTTTGAATTTTGTGCCCACCCATTTGTATCTTGGTCAAATCCTAGGCTTGATAATGATTTAAACAAGATTAAAATATGAAAATGCAAAGGTAAGCATGGATCCTTCTTAGTCACTCTAAAATGAAGCTTTTGGGAGCAAAACCACTTCTCTTCATATGCTTGACTTCATAAGACGGAGTTTAGGGGTTAGGGGGTATAGATACATGATTTGTCTAGTTTGAATATGTCTAGACCTTGTTTATCAACTTAATTGGCTTACTATATGACATAAGAAAACTATTTGCTTTGGTTTTTCTTTTTCCTGATTTTTTTCAATTTTGATGCCCATTTGAATCTTGTCAAATCCTAGGTTTGACCGAGATAATTTAAACAAGCTTAAAACATGAATATGAAAAGGGAAGCATGTATCCTTCTTTGTCACTCTAAAATGAAGTTTTTGGGAGGTTTTTCAAATTTCCATGTTTGAAACCCAAAACCACTTCTCTTCATATGCTTGACTTCATAAGACAGAGTTCAGGGGTTAGGGGGTATAGATACATGATTTGTCTAGTTTGAATATGTCTAGACCTTGTTTATCAACTTTAATGCTTACTATATGACATAAGAAAACTATTTGCTTTGGTTTTCTTTTTTCTGACTTTTTTTCAATTTTGATGCCCATTTGAATCTTGTCAAATCCTAGGTTTGACCAAGATAATTTAAACAAGCTTAAAACATGAATATGAAAAGGGGAGCATGTATCCTTCTTAGTCACTCTAAAATGTAGTTTTTGGGAGGTTTTTGAAATTTCCATGTTTGAAACCCAAAACCACTTCTCTTCACATGCTTGACTTCATAAGACAGAGTTTAGGGGTTAGGGGTATAGATACATGATTTGTCTGGTTTAATATGTCTAGACCTTGTTTATCAACTTTAATGCTTACTATATGACATAAGAAGACTATGTGATTTGGTTTTTCATTTTTCTGTTTTTTATTTTTCTGCCCATTTGAATCTTGGTCAAATCCTAGGTTTGACCAAGATTTAGACAAGTTTAACACGTAAATGAGTTAACTTGGATTTCCTACCCTTGAATCCATAGGAAACTTTGTTCTAATGCACTATTATAATCAACCGAGTTTTTACACCAACAGGTCTGTCACTTACGTGTGGTGCCCACGCTTGAGGTCCCACACTTCAGTGAGCACAAGTCACGTGCTATAGGTACGCAAACTCCCAGCCATCTTCTTTGTCAAGAGAAGACGCATCAGGATGCGTATTGGAAGTCTGTGGGTCCTTCTGGATCCTTCCGTTGTCCCTCTCACAAAAAAAACAAATCTCTCTCATTCTCGGCCTCGCTCGCTCGCTCGCACCTCCTGCTCACTGACAAACCCTGCACAAAAGTCAACATCATCACCCGAAAAAGGGGAGACACCATAATGCTCTCCCTTCTTCTCTCCTTCCGAGTGATCCCTCTTCCTCCGAGTTTCACTCGACGGGCAAACACCCATGTGCTGCATAGTAATAGTAATAATAAAAAGGTAGTACTCGTTGAAAAATCGATATACGAATCTGTAATTAAATAGGTTAAACTAGGGTTTTGCCCAGTTCTACAGATCAAGGGTTCAAAAAATCCAACTACGGGGTTCGAACAACACGATTCTAATCCAAGAATTTTTTCGACCTAGGTCACCCAAATGGCCTCAAACTATAGGGTTAGCATCTAGTGCAGTATGTGTGAAAATGTATGCACTATGTGTGCTATAACTTGTATGTCTTTCAAATTTGAACCAAATTTGAATAAGTTTGAAATATTTGAAAAGGGGCTTTTGGCTTAAACGTTTGAAACCAAAAACCACTTCTCTTCATGCATGCTTGACTTCATAAGACAGAGTTTAGCTAGGGTTAGGGGGTAGATGCATGATTTTCCTGGTTTGAATATGTCTAGACCTTGTTTATCAACTTAATTGAATGCTTACTATATGACATAAGAATACTATGTGCCTTGTTTTTTTATTTTTTGATTTTTTTAAAATTTTATGCCCATTTGAATCTTGGTCAAATCCTAGGTTTGAACATGGTTTAAACAAGTTTAAATCATGAATATGAAAAATTAAGCATCTATATATCCTTCTTAGTCACTCCAAAATGTAGCTCGATCTTGGGAGGGTTTTCGAAATTTCCATGTTTGAAACCAAAAACCACTTCTCTTCATGCATGCTTGACTTCATAAGACAGAGTTTAGCTAGGGCGTTAGGGGGTAGATACATGATTTTCCTGGTTTGAATATGTCTAGACCTGGTTTATCAACTTAATTAATTGATTGTTTACTATATGACATAAGAAGACTATGTGCCTTGGTTTTAAATTTTTCTGTTTTTTTTTGAATTTTATGCCCATATATTTGAATCTTGGTCAAATCCTAGGTTTGACCAAGATTTAAACAAGTTTAAACATAAAAATGAAAAGGGAAGCATGTATCCTTCTTAGTCACTCTAAAATGAAGCTTTTGGGATGTTCTTGAAATTTCCATGTTTGAAACCAAAAACGACTTCTCTCTTCATGCTAGACTTCATAAGATCGACAGGGGGTAGATACATGATTTGTCTGGTTTGGATATACCTAGACCTCGTTTATCAACTTGAATTCATACGATATGACATATGAAGACTATGTGCTTTAATTTGTTTTCATTTTTCTGATTTTTTTGAATTTTGTGCCCACCCATTTGTATATTGGTCAAATGCTAGGCTTGATAATGATTTAAACAAGTTTAAAATATGAAAATGCAAAGGTAAGCATGGATCCTTCTTAGAAACTCTAAAAAGAAGTTTTTCGGAGGTTTTTGAAATTTCCATGTTTGCAACCCAAAACCACTTCTCTTCACATGCTTGACTTCATAAGACAGAGTTTAGGGGTTAGGGGGTATAAATACATGATTTGTCTAGTTTGAATATGTCTAGACCTTGTTTATCAACTTTAATGCTTACTATATGACATAAGAAAACTATTTCCTTTGGTTTTTCTTTTTTCTGATTTTTTTCAATATTGATGCCCATTTGAATCTTGTCAAATCCTAGGTTTGACCAAGATAATTTAAACAAGCTTAGAACATGAATATGAAAAGGGAAGCGTGTATCCTTCTTAGTCACACTAAAATGAAGTTTTTGGGAGGTTTTTGAAATTTCCATGTTTGAAACCCAAAACCACATCTCTTCATGCTTGACTTAATTTATAAGACATAGTTTAGGGGTTAGGGGGTAGATACATGATTTGTATGGTTTGATATTTCTAGACCTTGTTTATCAACTTTAATGCTTACTATATGACATAAGATGACTATGTGATTTGGTTTTTCATTTTTCTGTTTTTTATTTTATTTTTCTGCCCATTTGAATCTTGGTCAAATCCTAGGTTTGACCAAGATTTAGACAAGTTTAACACGTGAAAACGAATAAGTAAGCATGGATCCTTCTTAGTCACTCAAAAATGTACCAATCGATAGATGTGTTAACTTTGCTTCATGGAAATAATAATGTCATGTAAATGAGTTAACTTGGATTTCCTACCCTTGAATCCATAGGAAACTTTGTTCTAATGCACTATAATAATCAATCGAGTTTTTACACCAACAGGTCTGTCACTTACGTGTGGTGCCCACGCGTGAGGTCCCACACTTCAGTGAGCACAAGTCACGTGCAATAGGTACGCAAACTCCCAGCCATCTTCTTTGTCAAGAGAAGACGCATCAGGATGCGTATTGGAAGTCTGTGGGTCCTCCTGGATCCTTCTTAGTCACTCTAAAATGAAGCTCTTGGGAGGTTCTTGAAATTTCCATGTTTGAAACCCAAAACCACTTCTCTTCATGATTGACTTCATAAAACATAGTTTAATTAGAGTTTTAGGGGTAGATATATACATGATTTTTCTGGTTTGAATATATATGTCTCTAGACCTTTGTTTATCAACTTGAATGCTTACTATACATATGACATAAGAATGCTATGTGCTTTGGTTTTTCATTCTTTTGATTTTTTTCTGAATTTTTAGGGCCATTTGAATCTTGGTCAAATCCTTGGTTTGACCAAGATTTAAACAAGTTTAAAACATAAAAATGAAAAGGGAAGTCTGTATCCTTCTTAGTCACTCTAAAATGAAGCTTTTGGGAGGTTTTTAAAATTTCAATGTTTGAAACCCAAAACCACTTCTCTTCACATGCTTGACTTCATAAGACAGAGTTAATTAATTTAGGGGTTAGGGGGTATAGATACATGATTTGTGTGGTTTGAATATGTATGGACCTTATTTATCAACAACTTTAATGCTTACTATATGACATAAGAAAACTATTTGCTTTGGTTTTTCTTTTTTCAATTTTTTTTTCAATTTTGATGCCCATTTGAATCTTGTCAAATCCTAGGTTTGACCAAGATAATTTAAACAAGTTTAAAACATGAAAATGAAAAGGGAAGCATGGATCCTTCTTAGTCACTCTAAAATGAAGCTTTTGGGAGGTTTTTGAAATTTCCATGTTTGAAACCCAAAACCACTTCTCTTCACATGCTTGACTTCATAAGACAGAGTTTGTTAGTTTGTCGCAGGAGGTGCGAGGCTGCGAGCGAGCGAGTCGAGCGAGGCCGAGAATGAGAGAGATGTTTTTTTCTTTTTCTTTTCCGTGAGAGGGACAACAGAAGGATCCAGAGACGACTTCCACTACGCATCCTGGTGCGCGTCTTCTCTTGACAAAGAAGATGGCTGGGAGTTTGCGTACCTACTATAGTACTACTACACAAGAACCATATACATGTCAAACTTTTCAATCATGACCCACATGCATTTTATGTATATATTCACAACTTTTAATGCATGCATGAAAACTCAGCAAAATATGTGCATTTTGGGTTGTCGCACATAAATGTGCTTTTACTTGTCTGCCACCAATCCAATTTTCATGTGAGGGGGAAACATGACACACGATGGACATTTCCAATGTTTCACGAATTAATTATCTCAATTTGCATCCATATATATATGCGCCTGGTTACTGAAAGATCGAACCAAAGGTGAACTTGAAACGTTTTCATTTTCATGTTTTAAACTTGTTTAAATCTTGGTCAACCCTTGGATTTGACCAAGATTCATAAAAAATTCAAAAACATAGTCTTCTTATGTCATACAGTCAACATTCAAGTTGATAAAACAAGATCTAAACATATTAAAAGAAGAATCATGTATCTACCCCCTAACCCTAAACTCTGTCTTTTGAAGTCAAACATGAAGATACGTGGTTTTGGGTTTACAAGATGGAAATTTCAAAAACCTCCGAAAAGCTTAATTTTGGAGTGACTAAGAAGGATACATGCTTACTTTTTCATTTTCATGTTTTAAACTTGTTTAAAGCTTGGTCAAACCTAGCTAGCTAGGATTTGACCAAGATTCAAGTGCGCATAAAAAATTCGAAAAAACCCCCAAAAATGAAAAACCATAACACATAGTCTTCTTGCGTCACATATATTGTAAGCATTCAAGTGTTGATAAACAATATCTAGACATATCAAACAAGAAAAATCATGTATCTATACCCCTAACCCTAAATTTGTCTTATGAAGTCAAGCATGAAGAGAAGTGGTTTGGGTTTTCAAACATGGAAATTTCGAAAACCGCCCAAAAGCTTCATTTCGGACTGACTAAGAAGGATCCATGCTTACCTTTTCATTTTCATGTTTTAAACTTGTTTAAATTCTTGTTCAAACCTAGGATTTGACCAAGATTCAAATGGGCATAAAAACAATCGAAAAAATCAAAAATGAAAAACCAAAGCACATAGTCTTCTTATGTCACATAGTAAGCCATTCAACTTGATAACAAGGTCTAGACCTATTCAAACCAGAAAAATCATGTATCTACCCCTAACCCTAAACTCATCTGTCTTATGAAGTCAAGCATGAAGAGAAGTGGTTTTGGGTTTCAAACATAGACATTTCAAAAGCCTCCCAAAAGCTTCATTTTGGAGTGACTAAGAAGGATCCATGCTTAATTTTTCATTTTAATGTTTTAAACTTGTTTAAATCTTGGTTAAACCTATGATTTGACCAAAATTTGATTCGGCATAAAAATTCAAAACAAATCAAATAAATGAAAAACCAATGCACATAGTACATCTTCTTATGTCATATACTAAGCATTCAAGTTGATAAGCCAGGTCTAGACATATTCAAACTAGAAAAATCATGTATCTACCCCTAACCCTAAACTCGATTTGTCTTATGAAGTCAATCATGAAGAGGTGTTTTGGGTTTCAGACATGGAAATTTCAAAAACCTTCCAAAAGCTTCATTTTGAAGTTACTAATTAAGAAGGATCACTACAAGAAAAGTTTGGCAACTTTTCTTGTAGTGGATCCAGGCTTAATTTTTCATTTTCATGTTTTAAATTTTGGTCAAACCTAGGATTTGACCAAGATACAAATGGGCATAAAAATTCAGGGTAGCATCATACCCCCCTCCTTCCCGCGTAGAAAAAGTGTTAGGCGAGTAGTAGAATGGCATGACCAACAAGTTTCAAGTAAAATTTTGAATATGACCAAAATATACCAATTGATAGATGTGTTAACTTGGCTTCATGGGTGTGTGACCTAAGATTGAGCCATGGTACATTTTGCCAACAAAGTAGCAATTGAGTTGGCTTTCTACCTTAGTAGGCGTGCATTGGAAGGATGCATTATGCCGGCAAAGTTTTCAAACGTTCAAACTTTTCCGGTTTCTCATACAGTATTTGGCTCCTTGAGAAGCATTGATGTGATCATATAAGGTTATGCAAAACTTCGCCTTTCCCGTACTTGCCCGAGCACTCGACACCCCTCGTCCCATGGCGACTCCTCCAGCCATAGCCCCGTGCACCCAGGCTCCACGACTCAGCCTCGGAGGGGTGTGCGCTAAAAGCTCGCAAATGTCTGTGTGCCATTGGTGTGCGATGAAGCAGGCGGCTCTGTGTCTTGCTGTGGCTAGACTCCTGGCGCCCTTTGATCTAGGAGAGGGAGAGGAGGGAGGGGGTCCCATGAAGCGGCGGTGGCCCAGGTATCGGCGGCAGCCCAGGCAGCAGCGGCAAAGTGGGCTGGTCGGAGCATAGGCATGCGCCGGGGGCGAACCTCGCCGGGTGAGGATGCTTCCATTGTGAAGAAGCACTTGCCATCCAGGGCTTCGGGTTCGCCAACAAACTCAGCGCCTCGGTCCATGGCGTTGCCGTCGTGGGGACGTCGGGGGCGGCGGCGACGTGCTGCAGCCCCAGCCTTTAGTGGGGACCAAAGTGCGACCGACCACATCACGGCGTCGGCAGCATTGGGGATGCCGATGGGCATCCACTGCCACACACAGATTTGGGAGGTTCTGGCCGGGCCGAGTTCCAAACTTCCATCATCGGAGCCGAGGGCTTGGTACTTCAAATTCCGAATCA
Organism: Lolium multiflorum; assembly: GCA_030979885.1. Classification (NCBI taxonomy): domain Eukaryota; kingdom Viridiplantae; phylum Streptophyta; class Magnoliopsida; order Poales; family Poaceae; genus Lolium; species Lolium multiflorum. The sequence goes on along the minus strand of CM061753.1, from coordinate 200,298,721 downwards.
GGCAATCCTTCGACCCCAATCAGCTTCTGCCTGTGGTCCAAATCCGAGATATCTTGGCGGCAGCTATGCTGGTTAAGCTTAGCCGGACAGCGGCAATCGACGATCTGCAAAACCTAGATGCCTTCCGAGGATTTGCAGCAGCCGTCAATGCACTCGTGGAGGCATCGCATGCTGGTAGCAGCGGCGAATGCGGGTATGTTGTTTTACTCCCTTTGTATGCTTTTGTCATAAAAATCAATTTGCTAATTCTCATTCGATTGAAAATTAGACCCATTCACCATCAACTCTCAAACAGTGGACACTAGTAATATGTAGAACTAGAAATTACACAAGATTTCTGTACTCCTAGTACTATTACTTCGACGCTACATGTTGTTTACACGAGGAAATTGCACAAACTACCGCTTATTGCTGCCTTCGTTGCGTAAAACACTTTTTTAAACTGTAATTTTTTTCCGCACAAACCACCAACTATCGTGTTCTGTTGCAGGGAGGTTCAAATTTAGGATTGAGCTGTTTAAGAGCAAATCAGATGATCGGGGACCACCAACTACTATAGTTTTAATTGCAAATAGAATCGATTTTGCAAAATTATGAAACGCACATAACGTTTGAATTACTACAATTTTTTTGAAGGTTTGATATTTTCATCATTTTTGTGTGAATCTTACACCAAGTAACACAACTTTCAGACGGAATACAAAATATTTTCAAACTTCCTAGATTTGATAGCTCAAATATTTTTAATTACTAGTTTTTCAGTATTTTAAAAAGTCGAAACACTATATTTTGGCTGAATGTTAGAAAATATATTTCATGATTATCCCATATTAGTTAAGAAGTACATAAACTAGTAGTAGTAATAAAGAACAGAGGGAGTTTATGGAGATACATCCATTAAGGGCATGTTAGTGTGTGTTGGTGTATTACTTATGCCTTCTTTGGTTAATACACTTCTCAAGTGATCCCCGCAAACCCTCTATTCTTGCCTAGAATACAAAAACTCCCCATCAAAGTATTAGTGCATTTTTTGGATGAGTATTCGAGAGGATTGGGTGAACACCAAGGATTTGCATAGGAAATTGGTACAATTGAATCCTTGGCTGTTTGATTTGTAGGATTGTTTCCGATAGGAATTTTTCCTAAGGATTTCTTTGCACAGATTCCATAGAAAATTAAACATCTACTCATGCCTCTTTTTAAGAATGCTTTACTTTTCCTATGGTGGAATCAAACAAAGTTTGGATTCTATGAATTCCTATAGGATTGGAGTGGACATGACATTGCAATCCTACATTTCCCTATTCCTACATCTTTCGGTAGGCATTTGCCTAGAATAAATAACCATGTGTATTACGGAGTAGCAATAAAATATAGGTTTATTTCTCTAAAGCATCTTGCACTGTACTAGTACATGGCTTAAGAGACAATATTTTTACCATTTTTTTTGCGAGAAGACAATATTATTACCATAGTTACTAAGTACATTTTATTGGATGATGAAGTGATAGCCCTCATCAATGCATTGTGAATTATTAGGGCATGGGTCGCACGTGATTTACGAGTACACCGCACGATCGAGAGCCGCCGTCCCTCTTTGCTTTCTACCGATGCGGCGGAGCTCCTCCCCACACCCACGAATAACTGAAAGCCACAACTGCTGGGGAAAAGTCTTGCGCCGAGAAAATCTACAACCGTGGTTGAGTACATGTGTTTCTTAAGATACGAGTGCTCCAATGCATTTTTTCTTTCCTTTTACTAATTTACCTTGAAAATCCCGCACGTCCACTTATTTGTGGACGGAGGGAGTATCACGCCAAGAGGAAGTAGGACAATAGTGGGCGCTTATAGCCCGCCTACGTGGTACTTTTGCCAGCTGTTGGCTCTTCTATTGTTCTTGCTCTAAAGAAACCCCGATTGTGAAAGGCCAAGGCGTACTTCTTTTGGTCACGCAAAATTCAAAATACTGCCATGGACATTGAATTGACATGACAACACATAGCTTGGGATGTCCAAATTTGCACGTTAGACCAGTGACTTGTTCTTCACCTTTTCAGAGGGAACAGTGACTTTTTATTATGGGTCTATACACTTTCCAAGAAACAGGAGGAGATGCTGTAGAGTGTAGAGGAGCGAAGTCAAGCGCCCCGCCCCCACCTGCCCTATTTCGGTTCACCTCCATCGTCTACCTCCGCCCCCGCCCGCACCAATCGACCACCTTCCATAGCACGCGCCAGTGCCGCCGCCATGCAGCTTTAGAATCAATTCCACCGCCCAGTTTGAGAGCCTCCGTTCTTCATCTTCCCCGCCACCTGCCGCCATCGAACCCAAATTAAACTCCAATCAGTTGAACCCAAACCTCATAGACCCACCCCCTGCCCTGCGATGGCGGCATCGAACAAGGAAAATGATGACTCTGAACTGTTTCAGAAGGTCTTTTCCGAAGGTCCCCTTGAAGAACTCGTAACAAGATGCGACGTCATCACCGCCGCGAGCCTCGTCGGTTCGTCCAAACTATTTTTCGACTCTGCAAATGATAGTGCAACTCTATCTTTTTCTCTCCCGTTTGGCCTCCCATGTGTTCTTCATTCTCACCCGACGAAGGTAGCACGGGATTGCAAGCTGACGCCGCTGGACAGGTTCTCCTCCGACGCTGTGATGCCAGACGGTACGGGTAAGCAGTGGGTAGGTGCCAATGGAGATTGGGTTGCCATGGTTGACACTGGCTTTCCTGCTTGCAAATGGAAACTTGTCAACGTCTACACTCGCCGTGAAATTCCTCTCCCTGTGCCGTTTGAAACCACCCACATTCCAAATATATACCACCACAACCTTCGTGCTATTATATTTCACAAGATATATATTTGCCAAGTTCCCACAGCTGCTGGGGGGTACAAAAATTTCTCTCTTGTTGCTGTTTTTGACATCAGAGTTGCCCTCCTTTGCGGCGAAGATTCTGGATGGACAGTTCTTACAGAGCCCAAGTCCCACATCTTTTACAATTACAGCGATGCAATTCTCCACAATGGGCTTGTGTTTGCCACAACTCATACTGGCACTGTTCACGCATGGAATCCTCAGCAAGCTGGTAATTTTCCTCCGGACGTAGTGTATGATGAGCTTCATTATTCATGGCTGTAAAGATAATTTTAATGCACAAACTTATTAATTTTCGAACCTGACTGATCTGACTTGGAGGCTTGGGGCATATTTGCTTCGGATGAAATTTCATTGGTATTTAGACTTTTTATTCGAGATGATTACCATAGAAAAATTTGAGGATTGTATAATTAGGAGTTTTATTCTCAGATTGAATTATGTTGGATTTTGACCTCTACTTGAACTTCTTGAAATGAATCCTTTGGTTTCCCATGTGATGTACTCAAATACACCAATATGCTGTATTATTGAATGGAAATGCCATTATATCATCCCATCTGAATCCTAATGCGTTTTCCCAATTCTTACGTTTTCAGATTTGTGCAAACCAAACATACCCTTCTTAACAGTAATTTCGTTTTCAAGCAGGTCCTCCGCTGATCGTAGAGCCACCGCCCATTGTGTTTGAATGGCGGTGTGCACTTGATGATGCTCTTGGCCATGATCACGAGGTCGATTATGGCATGTGGTGGTTAGCAAGATCTATAGATGGTTCTAGACTTCTTCTGATCCATACACTGGGCATTGCTGATGAAAGGGAATATTCCTGTAAAGTTTGCCATACTGCTTCTGATCGTCGTGTTCATCATGGTCGCACTGTTGGCAACTATGCTTCTGGGTTTGGTTGCCTGGTGTTCACGAAGGACACTAGTAAGTTAAATGAAGGTATTCCATGGGAAAAGATTGATGACCTTGGAGAATATTCTCTTTTCCTTGGAGTGAACTATCCGATTATGCTGCCATTAGGCGGTGCAGATGTTGTCCCAGGATGTCTGACGAGAAGAAATTGTGTGTACACCTTGCCGAATGAAGCATGGCTTCGCAATTCGCAGCTGCCTGAAATATGCCGATTCAGTCTGAATCGTGAAGATTGCGCCGTTGGTTTCCAAACCAACGCCTTGGAGAAAACATGCAAAACAAAAAAAGATAGGTACCTGGTAAAGACACCGCTTTGGTTCATCCCAAACTTCGCCAACGCCCCGGATTGGAACAAGTGTGATGTTTAATTCTGAAACAGGGCCTGCAGCCATTGTAGCTACTGATAGTATGTAATTTCATAGCTAATGAACGAGGCAATTGTGGTCTACTAATTACAACTGTTTTGTAAAGAGGTGGTCTATAAGTATACCCCTCTCTTCATTGATGCATTTGTGGTCTACATGATGGTACTCTTAAATATATGGGTGTGGCTCCTCAACACATAATGTGGGGGTATTATTGTGTTAAAGTTGAAGGCTTGATCAACTATAGGTTCACTTCTCTAGTTACATTACTAGGTACTCCGGTTGGCTATGTTGTGATGAACACATTGTGTTCTGTTGTTCGGTGAAGACAAAAGTAGAACTATGGTATGCTTATGTTTAAGAGCAAGCGAGGGTTTAGCTTGAGATGTTAAAATTCAGATTTGAACTATTTTTTGATATGGAAATTTGAAATATATATGGTACTGTATATGATTATGTATAACAACAAGCGACGAAAGGGCTGATGCTCCTATTCCTTGTCGGCGGGAGGACTATGTGTGCGGCGACTTGAGCCAAATTAGAAGGCCATAGCTATGTTGATTGGTCCTTGAAGTTGGAGGGGCTAGGATTTCGGATGAGCGGAGTGGGGGAAGTTGTTGCTCATGGAACATAAGTCCTTAAAATAGTAATGTTAGTATATAGGAGTACAAGGTATATACTTGTACTATTTTAGTACTATAATAAGTATATCGGGTTCATCAAAAAGAATTATCTCGGGTTCACAACCACGTGGGGTCAAGGTGAGGGAAAGTTGGTCAATACCTCTTACCGCTATATCCCCGCCCCAAGTTCTAATGCGCAAGTGCTGTTATTTTTTTAAAGGGAAATAGTGGTTCCTCTCCCCCGGAAACATGCCCCGCATCTCCACCTCCTAGTATCGTAGTACTACTACTGCATCTTCTCCAAAAAAAACCCTCTTCTGTCTCTTTCTCCCGTTCACCCCTCTCTCCCTTGCATTAGATTACCGACTCCAATGAAGCAGAAGCGTAAGGTTGAGGAGATTCCTGATTGCTACCACCAGTCCATGGGGTGGGGCAACCTCCACTACCCACTGGTGGAGAACATAGCCGAGCGGGCGGATATCCTCAGCACTGGTCGCCTCGCTCGAGGCATGATCGGCATGCGGCATGCCATCCGCGGAGCGCATAAGGTTCCGTTCGGTTTACCGAGCCTGCTCCACTGCGACCCCGAGACATGGCCAGACGACCGCGACAATACTGTAAGAGTATTTATTTATTTACTCATCTCGTTTCAGCTTGTGTTTTTTCAATCAACTTTTCTTATTGCCAAACATCATGCATGAATTTAGACTCAACATCATCACCTGATTTGGGAGTACTGTAAGGTTTGCTGCCTTCACTATGCACATGTACTCTTCGGAATTGCTTTATTTATCCATTACATCTGTGCTTCAGTTCTGCACAATCCGCTCTTCATTCTGTCGAATACCTTGCATGCATAGACAATTTTGAAACAAATCCTATTTGCAGGGCATTCACGCGTTGCTGATGCCATTAGACAAGCCGACAGTTCCAGCATTTATCCATACCAAGGAGGAACTGGATGGACATGGACCCATGCACTGGGTGGGTTGTAACGGCGACTGGGTGGCATTTGTCCAGCAGGACGGGCACTTGACGATCCGCAACATATACATATCAGATACTATTATACCTCTTCCATCTCTGCAAGATGCAGGAATTTCTTTGGGCCCTACTAGTGAATGGTGGCATGGCAGCCCACCATTCCTGTTCAAATACAAAATAGATAAAAGTTTGGAACTGCTCAAAGTACGGATCGTCAAGAGGCCGTACAAAGATGATCTAGCAGGGCCATGGCATTACGAGGTAATCGTTGTATTTGACGAATTGATCGCTATCCTACAAGCGCCCCTAGAAAAGGAGTGGAATATCCTGAGAAACCCTGAATTCTTTGATAGAAACAGCTATGTCGATGCCATGGGCATTCCTGGATATGGTACAAGTTCACACCTACATCGTGTATACGCAGTTACATATCCGTATGGAGATGTTCTGGTTTGGGAACCATATACCTGTGGTGAGTCTTTGTTTTATGTCTTAACTAGTAAATGGCATGCTGCACATGTTGGACCAATTACGATTCGCAATACTGATGTATAAAAGTTGCGTTCTAAATGTTGTTCAAACTTTCAATACAACTAATAATTTGGTTATACCATCAAAATAAGTGTGAGCATACAGTTTATAAATATGAACAAAAATTTGGAACCTTTCTTAATCACTATCAAGTGGGACGTGTGATATCGGTGTGAGACTGCTCTGATTTTTCTTCATAATGGAAACATGACGGTTCTAGAAACACGTGGACACTGGTGTGGTATTTTTTTCACGCGAATACCTCTAATCCCAACCGTTAGATTTTGGACACCAACAGTTGGAATTGCTGCTACATGTCTTGTTAAAAACTGGTGCCTTATAGTAGTAGAAAATAGAAGATAGAAGAGAAGAGATAATTTTCAGTGTAGTTCCTACTTGCTGCATTGTGGTTGATCTTTGTGCATTGCAGGGACACATGCAGCCCCGCGTCTCATTGACGCCCCTGTCATTGAAGATGAAGAAGCAGAAGTGGCTGCAATTTTCGCTCAAATCGAGGGAGATGCTGTCATGGAAGATGATGAAGCAAATGTGGCTCAAGGCGATGGAGGTGCCGATGAAGATAATGATGCTGATGAAGAAGAATTAGAAGAAGAAGAATTAGAAGAAGACGAATTCGATGATGAAGAATTAGATGATGATGGTGATAATCATAATTATGAAGATGAAGATGTATTTCTTGGATTTTCTGACCAGCGCACTTGGTTCCTGGCACCAATGAGAGCAGAGTCCATTACTGGTGAATCTGATCTCGCGTGGATTCAGGTTAAAGGTTATCGGCCCATCCTCGGTCCTCCAATATTACATATGGGTAACAAGCTGAGGTCTTATCCTTTGGTACGGTGCTACGTTTTCTTGAGATCTGCCCATACCTTGGACCCTGTAGAAGAGGCAAGGTGGGAAAGATTGAACAATTTGAAGGGGCGTTCTTTATTTCTTGGACTCAATCACCCAATTTTCATGCTACCCCCGCCAATCGACGCAGAGGCTGCAGAACCAGATTTCCAATTGTTCAAACCTGACTGTGTCTTTGCTACCCACAATCGCGCCCGTGATACATGGATACGTCCAAGGCCAAATTGGTGCAGAATGCACGTCAATGGAGGTCCTGCCATAGGCTCAAGATTGCAGTACAAAAAAGAGAAGATTGAACATAGAGCCGAAGCACCCATGTGGTTCGTCCCAACACTTCCACCTGTTTTTCCTTGAGAAATAAGAGACAGATGGTGACCTTATTTTATAGAGAAAACATAGTGTTCGTGAACTTAACCTCATGAACATTCGCTGTTCGGTTTTTGCTGAAATCAAAATTTTGCAGAGATGAAGATCTTTGTTTGAATCCCGTGCTGAACATATTTTTCACAAATTAGCTACCCGTATTGTGATGAATACATGCTGGTTTGTTGTTTGGTGCAGTAGCAGACATGAAGATCTTTGTCCTGAATACCACAATGGACATCTTTTTTTTCTTCAAAAATTAGCTAAGCTCACGCTATTAGGCGCAAATGCCTATTAAGAGATTTGGTGCTCTTGGGCACCATTGCTCCTGCTATTTTAGAAAAAAATAAAAAATATATTTATTTGTTCAAAAAATTAGAAAAAAAATCATGGAGTAGCTAATGAATTGTCCCATAAACGTGCAAAATTTCAGTTTCAAATACAAAAAATTCTGGGCTACACAAAAGTAACAAACGTGTGGATCTGGGTATGCATATTTCAAATCTCCAAATTTCAACAGATTTTGTCTTTTTTGTGTAGTCTACAATATAAAGAATGTCATATTAAAATTTTACACGCTTGTAGGTTACTTTATTTATTATGTCTACATTCATTTTCAGATTTTTTTGAAACAAATATGTATGATATTTGATTTTTTTTAAACAGCAGAGCACTGGTGCCCATTAGCCAAAGACACTTTTCGCAAATGCCTTCAATAAAGGAACGGATGGTGACCTTATTTTATAGAAAACCATGCAAATAAAAGTAGATCAAACGAAGAACAAGAACACAGATTTTTACGTGGAAAACCCAAACGGGAAAAAACCACTGAACGCACAGCGGCGTATCACTATAATTGGAGGAGTATTACAATACACGAGAGGACAGACCCTCTACGTGCCATCAATATGTAGAAACTCTCTCTCTCCTCTATTCTATGACTACCTTGGACTATATATAGGGGCAAACAACTCTTTTCTTGGCGGAAACGAAATAGAGTTGTAGATGTGCTACGTCTAGCACGGTTGGTCGCCGTAGTCCATTAGGACTCCTTCCATAGTACAAGGTAAACAGATTTCGGAACACAATACAACAAACTCCACCTTGAGCCGAAATCCCTTGCAACAGTCATAGATATCATTCAACTCCTCAATTAAAGTCATCACAAGTAAACCTTGTGCCTTGAAACGTCCGTAGGACTATTAAACTTCTCATGAAGTCAAATTGAGCAAATCTATCTTGGGTCATCCAGAAAACAACACAGCTGTCAACAAAGCTGATATATGAATCTGGGCATCCTGTAAAACCCGAAAAGTCTGAGTGCCACGACCTCAAAGAAAAACTGAAACTGCTCAAACATCAAATGGCATAAGTCATCATATCTCCTGTGCTCGAACAAGCGCATAGCTCATAGTGCAACATCTCGATGCACATAACATTGTGAAGAACTCATCTCATGGAATTGAACGTGCTACAAAACTGAAAGCACAAACCTCGGCAAACATACTCATGCAAGAGCATCTGGTACGAAGGGCATCACGTACACCAAAAAACTGCCGACTTCAAATGGTTAATGGAAATCCATGACGTGGTTAGAAACTGTCTCTATAGAACAACTATCGGATGATGGAACCTCAAACATGCAATGGAGCTTTAACTCTGCAATAGACCCCTCTTGAAAGAACATAGACAACTGAATTGCACTGAAACTTATAGTACTAAATGTTGTAGTATCTAGCAGAAAACAATCTCCACTTGCACCTCAAATAATCCTCATCACGAACTTGAGTGACAAAGCAAAACCTTCACATGCATAACAAAAAAACTCGGAGAGCAAAGAGTATAATGCTGGCTACCAACAGGCATAAAAAATTACCTCCTCCATATTTTTTTTCTTGAATTGTGTTCATGTAATTGCAGCAACATAATATCTGAAATTGCATCCATAATATCCCGCAGGCTACAAATCACCAAACTCCACCTTAAACCGAAACCGATAGTGTCATGGATGTGGCGTAGAAATTGGAGAATAGAAAATCAATCGCAGCTTCATATGGAATATAGCACTAGCGCTGCTTGAATTGCCCGGGACTTGATCCAATAATGATGTGCTGCTTCCTCAACGTGTGCTTCAAAATGACTTGATCGCATGGTGATTCACCGCAGATTCTCAGAATGGATACGAAGATAGCGGTGGATCGAAGTTGTACCGCCATTGCACACGACGGAAAACAACAGGATAGGGCAGCTTGATGCCACGGCGACTCGCCAAATCGTTGCGGAAGAACGAATCGCCAAAGCCAATGCATGGCTGCCGCAGAAGCTTTATCGATATCATAGATCAAATCGACAAACCATAACCTCCGAAACTGCGTGACGCCGAGATGTCCAAGGCTGCGCTCACAACGCCGACACAAACTCCAGATCTTGCAGATTGAATCTCACAAAACCAAAAAGATGGCTCAGATTCGTATGCATAATGCCACAAGCTGCGCTGTTAATCCAAAAACGCTTGTTATAAAAAGACAAATAACGAAGAACGAAACAAGAACACACACAGGGGACACAAGATTTAACGTGGAAAACCCCTTCCAACACAGAAGGGGAAAAAAACCACGTTAAATCTTGTGTCCCCTGCGTGTGTTCTTGTTTCGTTCTTCGTTATTTGCTTGTCGCTTTTATAACAATTTTATAGAGAAACCATAGTGTTTGTGAACTTAAAGTCATGAACACACGCTGTTCGGTTTTTGGTGAAATCAAAATTTAGCAGAGATGAAGATCTTTGTTTGAATCCCGTGATGAACACATTTTTCCTAAATTAGCTACCAGTATTGTGATGAATACATGCCGGTCTGTTTTTCGGTGGAGTAGCAGACATGCAGGGGATCGAAAGAAACGGCAAAGTAGCCAGAAATCAGGGGTCAAATATAAATTCGAGAAAGGAAACGTTTATTCAACAGTCAGGCTGACATGTGGGACGTATCTTGCAGCCGCGGCCTCAACATTTATCATTCAGAGAGGATGACATGTGGGACCCACGAACCAGCATCGTTCTCGACGTTTCTCAAAGGGGGCAGGAGATCGAAAGAAAAAGGCAAGTAGCTCGAAATCAGGTGTCCAAAAAATCCAAGAAAGGAAAGGTTTATCGCACAAAGAGGCTGACATATTGTACCCAGTTTGCAGCAGCGTCATCAACGTTTCAAAGGCGGTGGAGTTCGAAAGAAAAAGGCAAATAGCCAGAAATTAGGGGTCAAAAATAAATCCAGCAAAGGAAACTTTTATCGTACAAAGAGGCTGACATGTGGGACCCAGCCAGCAGCGTCCTCAACGTTTCTAAGGTGGCAGGCAATGGAAAAAAGGCAAATAGCCAGAAATTAGGGGTCAAAAATAAATGCAACAATAGAAACTCTTATTGTTCATAGAGGCTGACATGTTGGACCCATGAGCCAGCAGGGCCCTCAACGTTTCAAAGGCGTCACGGGATCAAAAGAAAAGAACCAAGTAGTCATTAATTAGGTGTCAAAAATAAATCCAAGAAAGTAAATGTTTTACTTTTCATAGAGGCTGTCATATGGGACCCATGAGCCAGCAGCGTCCTCAACGTTTCTAAGGCGGCTGGGGATCGAAAAAAAAAGCGAAGTAGCCATTAATTAGGGGTCAACAATAAATCCAAGAAAAGAAATGTTTATTGTTCTTAGAGGCTGACATGTGGGAGCTATGCGCCAGCAGCGTCCTCATCGTTTCAAAGGCGGTCGGGGATCCAAAGAAAAAGGCAAATAGCCAGAAATCAGGGGTAAAAAAAATCCAAGAAAAGAAATATTATTGTTCATAGAGGCTGGCATGTGGGACCCATGAGCCAGCAGCGTCCACAATTTCAAAGGCGGCACAGGATCGAAAGAAAAAGGCAAGTGACCAAAAATCAGGGGGTAAAAAATCCAAGAAAAAAACTTTATTGTACATAGAGGATGACATGCGGGTCCCATGAGCCAACAACTTACTCGTCGTTTCAGAGGGCCGAGGCGGCATGAGATCGAAAGAAAAAGGAAAGTGACCAAATATCAGGAGCAAAAAATAATCCATGAAAAGAAACTTTCATTGTACATAGAGGATGACATAGGGTCCCATGTTGTAGCAGCGGTCTGAACGTTTCAAAGACGGCATGAGATCGAAAGAAAAAGGCAAGTGACCAAATATCAGGAGCCAAAAATAATCCAAGAAAAGAAACTTTTATTGTACCTTTGAGAGTCGGCATGAGATTGAAAGAAAAAGGCAAGTGACCAAATATCAGGAGCCAAAAACCTAGAAAAGAAACTTTTATTGTACATAGAGTATGACATGCGGGTCCCATGACGCTGCAGCATCCTCAACGTTTCCAAGGCGGCAGGGGATCAAATGAAAAGGAAATAGCCAAAAAGCAGAGGGTGAAAAAAATCGAAGAAAAGAAACTTTTATTGTTCATAGTGGATGACATGTGGGACCCATGAGGCAGCAGCATCCTCAACGTTTCCAAGCAGCAGGGGATCGAAAGAAAAAGGAAATAGCCAAAAATCAGAGCGTGAAAAATAATCCAAGAAAAGAAACTTTTATTTTACATAGAGGATGACATGTGGGTCCCATTTTGCAGCAGCGGTCTCAACGTTTCAAATGCGGCTTGAGATCAAAAGAAAACGAAAGTAGCCCGAAATTAGGGGGAATAAAACTCCAAGAAAAGAAAGTTTTTTGTACATAGAGGATGACATACGGGTCCCAAGGCGGCAGGGGAACAAAAGAAAAAGGAAATAGCCAAAAATCAGAGGGGTGAAAAAAAATCCAAGAAAAAAGAAACTTTTAGAGTTCATAGTTCATAGAGGATGACATGCGGGTCCCATGAGGCAGCAGCGTCCACAACGTTTCCAAGGCGGCACACAGGACCAAAAGAAAAAGGATGTACCCCTGCTGGGCCTTTTGATCAAAAAATAATCCAAGATAAGGAAGATATAAATTGGGGCTGCCTGGCCATCTGGGCCTTCTAACCTGCTGGACGTCTTTTGACTCGTACAATTTCAGCCCACTCCAAAACAAGAAAGTCCTATGCTTCGCAAAAACAAAACAAAAACAAGGAGATTCATATTAGTTCGTTTATGTAAAAATAAAGATTTAATTTATCCGTTTGCAATAGCTCAGAGCGAAATACACTTTTTATTGTCTGCAAAATAATCAAGATATCACATGTTTCTTGTACGGGGAGGCTGACATCGGGACCCATGAGCCAGCAGCGTCGTCAAAGTTTTAAAGGCGGCAGGGGATCGAAAGAAAAAATAAATCAAAAATCAGTTGGTAAAAAAATCGAAGAAAAGAAACATTTATCGTTCTGAGAGGATGACATGCGGGACCCATGTGGCAGCAGCATCCTCAACGTTTCCAAGGCAGCACGGGATCCAAAAAAAGGCAAAATAGCCAGAAATTAGGGGTCAAAATAACTCCAAGAAAAGAAAGGTTTATCGTCCATAGAGGCTGACATGTGGGACCCATTAGCGAGCAGATTCTTCAACGTTCAAAGGCGGCAGGGGATCAAAAGAAAAAGGAAGTAGCCAGAAATTAGGGGTAAAAAATAACTCCAACAATGGAAACTTTTATTGTTCATAGAGGATGACATGCGGGACCCATGAGCCAGCAGCTTCCTCAACGTTTCAAAGGCGGCATGGGATCGAAAGAAAAAGGCAAGTGACCAAATATCAGGAGCCAAAAATAATCCAAGAAAAGAAACTTTATTGTACATAGAGGATGACATGCGGGTCCCATTTAGCAGCAGCGGTATCACCGTTTGAGATGCGGCAGGAGGTCGAAAGAAAAAAGGCAAGTGACCAAATATCAGGGGCCAAAAAAAATTCAAGAAAAGAAAGTTTTATAGTACATAGAGGATGACATGCGGGTCCCATTTTGCAGCAGCTGTATCACCGTTTGAGAGGCGGCAGGGGATCGAAAGAAAAAGGCAAGTGACCAAATATGAGGTGCCAAAAATAATCAAAGAAAAGAAAGTTTTCAACGTTTCAAAGGCGGCAGGGGATCAAAAGAAAAAGGAAGTAGCCAGAAATTAGGGGTCAAAAATAACTCCAAGAAAGGAAACTTTTATTGTTCATAGAGGATGACATGCGGGACCCAAGCGCCAGCAGCTTCCTCAACGTTTCAAAGGCGGCATGAGATCGAAAGAAAAAGGCAAGTGACCAAATATCAGGACCGAAAATAATCCAAGAAAAGAAATTTACTGTACATAGAGGATGACATGTGGGACCCATTTTGCACAGGACCAAAAGAAAAATGAAGTAGCCAGAAATCAGGGGGTGAAAAAATCCAAGAAAAGAAAGATTTCAATTGGGCTGCATCTGGACATCTGGGCCTTCGAACTATCCTGCTGGGCCTTTTGACTCGTACAATTTCAGCCCACTCCAAAACAGGAAAGTTCGGATTTTTCTCAAAAAAAACAGGAAAGTCCTATGCTTCGCAAAAACAAAAAACAAGGACACTCAACATATAAGTTTGTTTATGTAAAAATGAAGATTTAATTTATCCGTTTGCAATAGCTCAGAGCGAAATACACTGTTTATTGTCTGGAAAATAATCAAGATATCACATGTTTCTTGTACGTGGAGGCTGACATCGGGGACCCATGAGCCAGCAGCGTCGTCAACGTTTCAAAGGCGGCAGGGGATCGAAAATAAAATAAAAAACTAAAAATCAGTTGGTAAAAAAATCCAAGAAAAGAAAACATTTATCGTTCTGAGAGGATGACATGCGGGACCCATGAGGCAGCAGCATCCTAACGTTTCCAAGGCGGCAGGGGATCAAAAGAAAAAAAGGAAATAGCCAGAAATTAATTAGGGGTAAAAAATAAATCCACCAAAGGAAACTTTTATTGTTCATAGAGGATGACATGTGGGACCGACCTGCCAACAGCGTCCTCATCGTTTCAAAGGGGGCAGGGGATCAAAAGAAAAAGGCAAATAGCCAGAAATTAGGGGTCAAAAATAACTCCAAGAAAGGAAACTTTTATTGTTCGTAGAGGATGACATGGGGGACCCATGAGCCAGCAGCTTACTCAACGTTTCAAAGGCGGCATGAGATCGAAAGAAAAAAACGCAAGTGACCAAATATGAGGTGCCAAAAATAATCCAAGATTTATTGTACATAGAGGATGACATGCGGGTCCCATTTTGCAGCAGCGGTCTCAATGTTTGAAATGCGGCTTGAGATCAAAAGAAAAAGAAAGTAGCTAGAAATTAGGGGGTCAAAAAAAATCCAAGAAAAGAAAGTTGATGGACATAGAGGTTGACATGCGGGTCCCATGTGCCAGCAGCTTACTCAACGTTTCAAAGGGGCCAGGGGATCAAAAGTAAAAGGCAAATAGCCAAAAATCAGAGGGTGAAAAAAAATCCAAGAAAAAAACTTTTATAGCACATAGAGGATGACATGCGGGTCCCATGAGCCAGCAGGTTCCTCAACGTTTCAAACGTGGCATGAGATCGAAAGAAAAAGGCAAGTGACGAAATATCAGGAGCCAAAAATAATTCAAGAAAAGAAACTTGATTGTACATAGAGGATGACATGCGGGTCCCATGTGTAAGCAGCTTACTCAACGTTTCCAAGGCGGCAGGGCATCAAAAGAAAAAAGGAAATAGACAAAAATCAGAGAGTGAAAAAAAACCATAGAAAATAAACTTTTATAGCACATAGAGGATGACATGCGGGTCCCATGAGCCAGCAGGTTCCTCAAAGTTTCAAACGTGGCATGAGATCGAAAGAAAAAAATGCAAGTGACCAAATATCAGGAGCCAAAAATAATCCAAGAAAAGAAAGTTTTATAGTACATAGAGGATGACATGCGGGTTCCATTTAGCAGCAGCGGTATCACCGTTTGAGAGGCAGCAGGGGATCGAAAGAAAAAGTAAAGTACCAAATATGAGGTGCCAAAAATAATCCAAGAAAAGAAAGTTTTATAGTACATAGAGGATGACATGCGGGTCCCATTTAGCAGCAGGTTCCTCAACGTTTCAAACGTGGCATGAGATCGAAAGAAAAAGGCAAGTGACCAAATATCAGGAGCCAAAAATAATCCAAGAAAAGAAATTTTATTGTACGTAGAGGATGACATGCGGGTCCCATTTTGCAGCAGCGGTCTCAACGTTTCCAAGGCGGCACAGAACCAAAAGAAAAATGAAGTAGCCAGAAATCAGGGGGTGAAAAAAATCCAAGAAGAAAGATTTCAATTGGGCTGCATCTGGACATCTGGGCTTTCGAACTATCCTGCTTGGCCTTTTGACTCGTACAATTTCAGCCCACTCCAAAACAGGAAAGTTCCGAATTTTCTAAAAAAACAGGAAAGTCCTATGCTTCGCAAAGACAAAAAAACAAGGAGATTCAACATATAAGTTTGTTTATGTAAAAATAAAGATTTAATTATCCGTTTGAAATAGCTCAGAGCGCAATACATTGTTTATTGTCTGCAAAATAATCAAGGTATCATATGTTTCTTGTACGGGGAGGCTGACATCGGGGACCCATGAGCCAACAGCGTCGTCAACGTTTTAAAGGCGGCAGGGGATGGAAAGAAAAAATAAACCAAAAATCTGTTGGTAAAAAATCCAAGAAAAGAAACATTTTCGTTCTGAGAGGATGACATGCGGGACCCATGAGGCAGCAGCATCCTCAGCGTTTATTGTTCATAGAGGTTGACATGTGGGACCCGTGAGCCAGCGGCGTCCTCAACGTTTTAAAGGCTGCAGGTGATCGAAAGAAAAAATAAGCCAAAAATCGTTTGGTCAACAAAATCCAAGAAAATAAACATTTACCGTTCTGAGAGGATGACATGCGGGACCCATGAGGCAGCAACATCCTCAACGATTCCAAGGCGGCAGGGGAAATATCCAGAAATTAATTAGGGGTTCAAAATAAATCCATCAAAGGAAACTTTTATTGTTCATAGAGGATGACATGTGGGACCGACCTGCCAACAGCGTCCTCATCGTTTCAAGGGGGCAGGAGATCAAAAGAAAAAGGCAAATAGCCAGAAATTAGGGGTAAAAAATAACTCCAAGAAAGGAAACTTTTATTGTTCGTAGAGGATGACATGCGGGACCAATGAGCCAGCAGCTTACTCAACGTTTCAAAGGCGGCATGAGATCGAAAGAAAAAGGCAAGTGACAAAATATCAGGAGCCAAAGATAATCCAAGAAAAGAAACTTTATTTTACGTAGAGGATGACATGCGGGTCCCATTTAGCAGCAGCGGTCTCAACGTTTCAAATGCGGCTTGAGATCAAAATAAAAAGAAAGTTGATTGTACATAGAGGATGACATGCGGGTCCCATGAGTCAGCAGCTTACCCAACGTTTCCAAGGCGGCAGGGGATCAAAAGAAAAAGGAAATAGCCAAAAATCAGAGGGTGAAAAAATAAAGAAAATAAACATTTATAGCACATAGAGGATGACATGCGGGTCCCATGAGCCAGCAGGTTCCTCAACGTTTCAAACGTGGCATGAGATCGAAAGAAAAGGCAAGTGACCAAATATGAGGAGCCAAAAATAATTCAAGAAAAGAAAGTTTTATAGTACATAGAGGATGACATGCGGGTCCGATTTAGCAGCAGCGGTATCACCGTTTGAGAGGCGGCAGGGGATCAAAAGAAAAAAGAAATTGCCAAAAATCAGAGGGTGAAAAAAAACCAAGAAAATGAACTTTTATAGTACATAGAGGATGACATGCGGGTCCCATGAGCCAGCAGGTTCCTCAACGTTTCAAACGTGGCATGAGATCGAAAGAAAAAGGTAAGTGACCAAATATGAGGTGCCAAAAATAATTCAAGAAAAGAAAGTTTTATAGTACATAGAGGATGACATGCGGGTCCAATTTAGCAGCAGCGGTATCACCGTTTGAGAGGCGGCAGGGGATCGAAAGAAAAAGGCAAGTGACCAAATTTGAGGTGCCAAAAAAACTCCAAGAAAAGAAAGTTTTATAGTACATAGAGGATGACATGCGGGTCCCATTTAGCAGCAGCGGTATCACCGTTTGAGAGGCGGCAGGGATCGAAAGAAAAAGGCAAGTGACCAAATATGAGGTGCCAAAAATAATTCAAGAAAAGAAAGTTTTATAGTGCATAGAGGATGACATGCGGGTCCCAGTTAGCAGCAGCGGTATCACCGTTTGAGAGGCGGCAGGGGATCGAAAGAAAAAGGCAAGTGACCAAATTTGAGGTGCCAAAAAAACTCCAAGAAAAGAAAGTTGATTGCACATAGAGGATGACATGCGGGTCCCATTTAGCAGCAGCGGTCTCAACGTTTCCAAGGCGGCAAGGGATCAAAAGAAAAAGGAAGTAGCCAGAAATCAGGGGGTCAAAAAAATCCAAGAATAGAAAGAATTTTGGTTCATAGAGGATGACATGCGGGACCCATGATCCTGCATCGTAAACGGCTCGATCGGAGAACGTTGAACGAGATGGCGCGATCGAGAAAAAAAACAATGCCAGAGAGGCTGCCATCTGGGCCCTACATCCCTCGGCGGTGCGGATTTGCGTTGACTCGGCCGGCGAACCCGAGAATTCGCGATGCACCACGTCCCGGGCCACCATACGCGACGTTTTGGCCGCTTTCGTCGGGCTAGGTGGCCTCAAAAACGAGAAAAAAAAGTTTTGACATGCACCACGGAGGGACCAAAATCGTCGGCCATGGTACACCAGCAACCACGGCGCGACTTCAACTTCGTCGGCCATGGCAAGTTTTCTTGTAGTGAACTACAGTATGTGCTTTGGTTTTTCATTTTTCTGATTTTTTTTGGAATTTTGATGCACATTTGAATCTTGGTCAAATCCTAGGTTTGACCAAGATTTAAACAAGTATAGAACATGAAAATGAAAAGGGAAGCCTGTATCCTTCTTAGTCACCCTAAAATGAAGTTTTTGGGAGGTTTTTGAAATTTCCATGTTTGAAACCCAAAACCACTTATCTTCATGCTTGACTTCGTCATAAGACAGAGTTTAGGGGTTAGGGGGTAGATACATGATTTGTCTAGCTAGTTTGAATATGTCCAGACCTTGTTTATCAACTTTAATGCTTACTATATGACATATAAGAAGACTATGTGCGCTTTGGTTTTTCATTTTTCTGTTTTTTTATTTTATGCCCATTTGAATCTTGGTCAAATCCTAGATTGACTTCATAAGACAGAGTTTAGGGTTAGGGGTAGATATACACATAATTTTTCTGGTTTGAATATGTCTAGACCTTGTTTATCAACTTGAGTGTTTACTATATGACATAATTAAGAAGGCTATGTGTGCTTTGGTTTTTCATTCTTTAGATTTTTTGTCTGAATTTTTATGCCCATTTGAATCTTGGTCAAATCCTAGGTTTGACCAAGATTTAAATAAGTTTAAAACATGGAAATGAAAAGGTAAGCATCGATCCTTCTTAGTCGCTCTAAAATGAAGCTGAATTTTGGGAGGTTTTTGAAATTTCCATGTTTGAAACCCAAAACCACTTCTCTTCATGCTTGACTTCATAAGACGAAGTTTAGGGTCGATAGGGGGTAGATACATGATTTGTCTGGTTTGGATATATCTAGACCTTGTTTATCAACTTGAATGCTTACGATATGACATAAGAACACTATGTGCTTTATTTTTATTTTTTGTGCCCATTTGAATCTTGGTCAAATCCTAGGTTTGACCAAGATTTAAACAAGTATAGAACATGAAAATGAAAAGGGAAGCCTGTATCCTTCTTAGTCACCCTAAAATGAAGTTTTGGGAGGTTTTTGAAATTTCCATGTTTGAAACCCAAAACCACTTCTCTTTTTTTTTGAAAGAGAGGTCCCGAAGGACCTAGAGCTTCATTAACAGCGGTGGGGTTACAATTACACGAGGGTCAAAAGAAAAGAGAAATTACAAAAGACCCCAACAAATTGCAACCAGGCCCTTTGACCCGAAAACGCGATCAAGGACAGCTCCTAAACCACTTCTCTTCATGCTTGACTTCTTAAGACATAGTTTAGGGGTTAGCGGGTAGATACATGATTTGTATGGTTTGAATATGTCTAGACCTTGTTTATCAACTTTAATGCTTACTATATGACATAAGAAGACTATGTGCTTTGGTTTTTCATTTTTCTGTTTTTTTTTGAATTTTCTGCCAATTTTGTTTGACCAAGATTTAGACAAGTTTTACACGTGAAAACGAATAAGTAAGCCTGGATCCTTCTTAGTCACTCCAAAATGTACCAATTGATAGGTGCGTTAACTTTGCTTCATGG
The DNA here is from genome assembly GCA_030979885.1 of Lolium multiflorum. Lineage (NCBI taxonomy): Eukaryota > Viridiplantae > Streptophyta > Magnoliopsida > Poales > Poaceae > Lolium > Lolium multiflorum. Next base: position 200,278,906 of record CM061753.1, on the reverse strand, counting down.
AAAAAATAATGTCATGTAAATGAGTTAACTTGGATTTCCTACCCTTGAATCCATAGGAAACTTTGTTCTAATGCACTATAATAATCAACCGAGCTTTTACACCAACAGGTCTGTCACTTACGTGTGGTGCCCATGCGTGAGGTCCCACACTTCAGTGAGCACAAGTCACGTGCAATAGGTACGCAAACTCCCAGCCATTTTCTTTGTCAAGAGAAGACGCATCAGGATGCGTATTGGAAGTCTGTGGGTCCTTCTGGATCCTTCGGTTGTCCCTCTCACAAAAAAAACAAATCTCTCTCATTCTCGGCCTCGCTCGACTCGCTCGCTCGCTCGCACCTCCTGCTCACTGACAAACCCTGCACAAAAGTCAACATCATCACCCGAAAAAGGGGAGACACCATAATTCTCTCCCTTCTTCTCTCCTTCCGAGTGATCCCTCTTCCTCCGAGTTTCACTCGACGGGCAAACACACATGTGCTGCATAGTAATAATAAAAAGGTAGAAAAATCGACCTACGAATCTATAATTAAATAGGTTAAACTAGGGTTTTGCCCAGTACTACAGATCAAGGTTCAAAAAATCCAACTACGGGGTTCGAACAACCCCATTTCTAATCCAAGATTTTTTTCGACCTCATCCAATGGCCTCAAACTATAGGCCGGGTTAGCATCTAGTGCAGTATGTGTGAGAATGTATGCACTATGTGTGCTATAACTTGTGTGTCTTTCAAATTTGAACCAAATTTGAATAAGTTTGAAATATTTGAAATGGGGCTTTTGGCTTAAACGTTTGAAACCCAAAACGACTTCTCCTCATGCTAGACTTCATAAGACCGAGTTTAGGGTTAGGGGGTAGATACATGATTTGTCTGGTTTGAATATGTCTAAACCTTGTTTATCAACTTGAATGCTTACTATATGACATAAGAAGACCATGTGCTTTTGTTTTTCATTTTTCTTTTTTTTTAAGAATTTTATGCACATTTGATTCTGGTCAAATCCTAGGTTCAACCAAGATTTAAACAAGTTTCAAGCATGAAAATGAAAACGTAAGCCAAGATCCTTCTTAATTAGTCACTCTAAAATATATGAAGCTTTTGGGACGTACTTGAAATTTCCATGTTTGAAACCCAAAACCAATTCTCTTCATGATTGACTTCATAAGACAGAGTTTAGGGTTAGGGGTAGATATACACATGATTTTTCTGGTTTGAATATGTCTAGACCTTGTTTATCAACTTGAGTGTTTACTATATGACATAATTAAGAAGGCTATGTGCTTTGGTTTTTCATTCTTTAGATTTTTTGTCTGAATTTTTATGCCCATTTGAATCTTGGTCAAATCCTAGGTTTGACCAAGATTTAAATAAGTTTAAAACATGGAAATGAAAAGGTAAGCATCGATCCTTCTTAGTCGCTCTAAAATGAAGCTGAATTTTGGGAGGTTTTTGAAATTTCCATGTTTGAAACCCAAAACCACTTCTCTTCATGCTTGACTTCATAAGACGAAGTTTAGGGTCGATAGGGGGTAGATACATGATTTGTCTTGTTTGAATATGTCTAGACCTTGTTTATCAACTTGAATGCTTACTATATGACATAAGAGGACTATGTGCATTGGTATTTCATTTTTTGATTTTTATGCCCATTTGAGAATCTTGGTAAAATCCTAGGTTTGTTGAGCAAGATTTAAACAAGTTTAACATGTGAAAATGATAAGGTAATTAAGTCTGGATCTTTCTCTTAGTAACTCTAAAATGAAGCTTTTGGGAGGTTCTTGAATTTGCCATGTTTGAAACCCAAAACCACCGTACTTCTGTTCATGCTTGACTTCATAAGACAGAGTTTAGGGTTAGGGGTAGATACATGATTTTTCTGGTTTGAATATGTCTAGACCATGTTTATCAATTTGAATGCTTACTATATGACATAACAAGGCTATGTGCTTTGGTTTTTCATTCTTTCGATTTTTTTCTGAATTTTTATGCCCATTTGAATCTTGGTCAAATCCTAGGTTCGACCAAGATTTAAACAAGTTTAAAACATGACAATGAAAAGGTAATTAATCATGGATCCTTCTTAATTAACCAGCCAGTCTAATTAAAATGAAGCTTTTTGGGAGGTTTTTGAAATTTCCATGTTTGAAACCCAAAACCACACTTCTCTGCTTCATGCTTGACTTCATATATAATTAAGACAAAGTTTAGGGTTAGGGGGAACATGATTTGTCTGGTTTGAATATGTCTAGACCTTGTTTATGAACTTTTGAATGCTTACTATATATGACATAAGAAGACTATGTGCTTTGTTTTTTTTTATTTTATGCCCATTTGAATATTGGTCAAATCCTAGGTTTGACCAAGATTTAAACAAGTTCAAAACATGAAAATGAAAAGGTATATAAGCCTGGATCCTTCTTAACTAGTCACTCTAAAATGAAGCTTTAATTTTGGGAGGTTTTTGAAATTTCCATGTTTGAAACCAAAAACCACTTCTCTTCATGCTTGACTTCATAAGACAGAGTTTATGGTTTTAGAGGGGTAGATACATGATTTGTCTTATTTGAATATGTCTAGCTAGACCTTGTTTATCAACTTTTGAATGCTTACTATATATATGTATGTGACATAAGAAAACTACGTGCTTTGGTTTTTCATTTTTCTGATTTTTTTTGGAATTTTGATGCACATTTGAATCTTGGTCAAATCCTAGGTTTGACCAAGATTTAAACAAGTATAGAACATGAAAATGAAAAGGGAAGCCTGTATCCTTCTTAGTCACCCTAAAATGAAGTTTTTGGGAGGTTTTTGAAATTTCCATGTTTGAAACCCAAAACCACTTATCTTCATGCTTGACTTCGTCATAAGACAGAGTTTAGGGGTTAGGGGGTAGATACATGATTTGTCTAGCTAGTTTGAATATGTCCAGACCTTGTTTATCAACTTTAATGCTTACTATATGACATATAAGAAGACTATGTGCGCTTTGGTTTTTCATTTTTCTGTTTTTTTATTTTATGCCCATTTGAATCTTGGTCAAATCCTAGATTGACTTCATAAGACAGAGTTTAGGGTTAGGGGTAGATATACACATAATTTTTCTGGTTTGAATATGTCTAGACCTTGTTTATCAACTTGAGTGTTTACTATATGACATAATTAAGAAGGCTATGTGTGCTTTGGTTTTTCATTCTTTAGATTTTTTGTCTGAATTTTTATGCCCATTTGAATCTTGGTCAAATCCTAGGTTTGACCAAGATTTAAATAAGTTTAAAACATGGAAATGAAAAGGTAAGCATTGATCCTTCTTAGTCGCTCTAAAATGAAGCTGAATTTTGGGAGGTTTTTGAAATTTCCATGTTTGAAACCCAAAACCACTTCTCTTCATGCTTGACTTCATAAGTTTAGGGTCGATAGGGGGTAGATACATGATTTGTCTGGTTTGGATATATCTAGACCTTGTTTATCAACTTGAATGCTTACGATATGACATAAGAACACTATGTGCTTTTTTTATTTTTTTGTGCCCATTTGAATCTTGGTCAAATCCTAGGTTTGACCAAGATTTAAACAAGTATAGAACATGAAAATGAAAAGGGAAGCCTGTATCCTTCTTAGTCACCCTAAAATGAAGTTTTGGGAGGTTTTTGAAATTTCCATGTTTGAAACCCAAAACCACTTCTCTTCATGCTTGACTTCTTAAGACATAGTTTAGGGGTTAGCGGGTAGATACATGATTTGTATGGTTTGAATATGTCTAGACCTTGTTTATCAACTTTAATGCTTACTATATGACATAAGAAGACTATGTGCTTTGGTTTTTCATTTTTTTTTTTTTTTTTTGCCAATTTTGTTTGACCAAGATTTAGACAAGTTTTACACGTGAAAACGAATAAGTAAGCCTGGATCCTTCTTAGTCACTCCAAAATGTACCAATTGATAGGTGCGTTAACTTTGCTTCATGGAAAAAATAATGTCATGTAAATGAGTTAACTTGGATTTCCTACCCTTGAATCCATAGGAAACTTTGTTCTAATGCACTATAATAATCAACCGAGCTTTTACACCAACAGGTCTGTCACTTACGTGTGGTGCCCATGCGTGAGGTCCCACACTTCAGTGAGCACAAGTCACGTGCAATAGGTACGCAAACTCCCAGCCATTTTCTTTGTCAAGAGAAGACGCATCAGGATGCGTATTGGAAGTCTGTGGGTCCTTCTGGATCCTTCGATTGTCCCTCTCAAAAAAAAACAAATCTCTCTCATTCTTGGCCTCGCTCGACTCGCTCGCTCGCTCGCTCGCACCTCCTGCTCACTGACAAACCCTGCACAAAAGTCAACATCATCACCCGAAAAAGGGGAGACACCATAATTCTCTCCCTTCTTCTCTCCTTCCGAGTGATCCCTCTTCCTCCGAGTTTCACTCGACGGGCAAACACACATGTGCTGCATAGTAATAATAAAAAGGTAGAAAAATCGACCTACGAATCTGTAATTAAATAGGTTAAACTAGGGTTTTGCCCAGTACTACAGATCAAGGTTCAAAAAATCCAACTACGGGGTTCGAACAACCCCATTTCTAATCCAAGATTTTTTTCGACCTCATCCAATGGCCTCAAACTATAGGCCGGGTTAGCATCTAGTGCAGTATGTGTGAGAATGTATGCACTATGTGTGCTATAACTTGTGTGTCTTTCAAATTTGAACCAAATTTGAATAAGTTTGAAATATTTGAAATGGGGCTTTTGGCTTAAACGTTTGAAACCCAAAACGACTTCTCCTCATGCTAGACTTCATAAGACCGAGTTTAGGGTTAGGGGGTAGATACATGATTTGTCTGGTTTGAATATGTCTAAACCTTGTTTATCAACTTGAATGCTTACTATATGACATAAGAAGACCATGTGCTTTTGTTTTTCATTTTTCTATTTTTTTTAAGAATTTTATGCACATTTGATTCTGGTCAAATCCTAGGTTCAACCAAGATTTAAACAAGTTTCAAGCATGAAAATGAAAACGTAAGCCAAGATCCTTCTTAATTAGTCACTCTAAAATATATGAAGCTTTTGGGACGTACTTGAAATTTCCATGTTTGAAACCCAAAACCAATTCTCTTCATGATTGACTTCATAAGACAGAGTTTAGGGTTAGGGGTAGATATACACATGATTTTTCTGGTTTGAATATGTCTAGACCTTGTTTATCAACTTGAGTGTTTACTATATGACATAATTAAGAAGGCTATGTGCTTTGGTTTTTCATTCTTTAGATTTTTTGTCTGAATTTTTATGCCCATTTGAATCTTGGTCAAATCCTAGGTTTGACCAAGATTTAAATAAGTTTAAAACATGGAAATTAAAAGGTAAGCATCGATCCTTCTTAGTCGCTCTAAAATGAAGCTGAATTTTGGGAGGTTTTTGAAATTTCCATGTTTGAAACCCAAAACCACTTCTCTTCATGCTTGACTTCATAAGACGAAGTTTAGGGTCGATAGGGGGTAGATACATGATTTGTCTTGTTTGAATATGTCTAGACCTTGTTTATCAACTTGAATGCTTACTATATGACATAAGAGGACTATGTGCATTGGTATTTCATTTTTTGATTTTTATGCCCATTTGAGAATCTTGGTAAAATCCTAGGTTTGTTGAGCAAGATTTAAACAAGTTTAACATGTGAAAATGATAAGGTAATTAAGTCTGGATCTTTCTCTTAGTAACTCTAAAATGAAGCTTTTGGGAGGTTCTTGAATTTGCCATGTTTGAAACCCAAAACCACCGTACTTCTGTTCATGCTTGACTTCATAAGACAGAGTTTAGGGTTAGGGGTAGATACATGATTTTTCTGGTTTGAATATGTCTAGACCATGTTTATCAATTTGAATGCTTACTATATGACATAACAAGGCTATGTGCTTTGGTTTTTCATTCTTTCGATTTTTTTCTGAATTTTTATGCCCATTTGAATCTTGGTCAAATCCTAGGTTCGACCAAGATTTAAACAAGTTTAAAACATGACAATGAAAAGGTAATTAATCATGGATCCTTCTTAATTAACCAGCCAGTCTAATTAAAATGAAGCTTTTTGGGAGGTTTTTGAAATTTCCATGTTTGAAACCCAAAACCACACTTCTCTGCTTCATGCTTGACTTCATATATAATTAAGACAAAGTTTAGGGTTAGGGGGAACATGATTTGTCTGGTTTGAATATGTCTAGACCTTGTTTATGAACTTTTGAATGCTTACTATATATGACATAAGAAGACTATGTTTTTTTTTTATTTTATGCCCATTTGAATATTGGTCAAATCCTAGGTTTGACCAAGATTTAAACAAGTTCAAAACATGAAAATGAAAAGGTATATAAGCCTGGATCCTTCTTAACTAGTCACTCTAAAATGAAGCTTTAATTTTGGGAGGTTTTTGAAATTTCCATGTTTGAAACCAAAAACCACTTCTCTTCATGCTTGACTTCATAAGACAAAGTTTATGGTTTTAGAGGGGTAGATACATGATTTGTCTTATTTGAATATGTCTAGCTAGACCTTGTTTATCAACTTTTGAATGCTTACTATATATATGTATGTGACATAAGAAAACTACAGTATGTGCTTTGGTTTTTCATTTTTCTGATTTTTTTGGAATTTTGATGCACATTTGAATCTTGGTCAAATCCTAGGTTTGACCAAGATTTAAACAAGTATAGAACATGAAAATGAAAAGGGAAGCCTGTATCCTTCTTAGTCACCTTAAAATGAAGTTTTTGGGAGGTTTTTGAAATTTCCATGTTTGAAACCCAAAACCACTTATCTTCATGCTTGACTTCGTCATAAGACAGAGTTTAGGGGTTAGGGGGTAGATACATGATTTGTCTAGCTAGTTTGAATATGTCCAGACCTTGTTTATCAACTTTAATGCTTACTATATGACACTAGTCATCAACCCGTGCATCCGCACGGCCAACATTCTTTTGTTGATGTTGTTTGTTGGGTGTAGCAGCTATGGTGTGAAAAAAATTCCTTGTATTTGACAAAACCAACAATGTTAGTTCTTGTACTTCTTCCAATGCTATATTTAATAATGATAAATTAAGGAGATATATTTGGTACATCCTTAGGCTTGATGCCTCCAAAATTCCTCACATTGGAGAAAGAGGTGAAGAATGGAATTCTGAATTCGGGTGCTTTATATGAAAATCATGGTAGAACTGAAGAAATGATAACTCCTTGAATGAACTTATTAGAATTTAGAAGGACACTAATTTGATGAATACATATTGGCTTAACTTTTATTATTACATGATGAATATCAAGACCCTAAGAAATTTTATTTCGTAAAATAGTAAATAAAAGACTATCTAGTGGGATATTATATCCCATGTTCTTTTGAAGTTGCCACTGTCAAATTTGAGGGTTTATATCCGTCAACCAATTATTACTAAATTCTGCAAAAAAAATCACTACTAAGAAAGATATGATTTTTTTTATAATGATCTTGCTCAAGCGAGTACTTCTCAAAATTATTGAGTAATGTAAGAGTAAGTGGATTTGAATTTCACCAAGTGCATCACGATCTCCTATTTCCTTCCATGTCCGGGTGATTTCCTTTCAACATGAATATAACATTAATTTTTCTGTTTTGATACCTCTCTCACATTAGCGAGTTGCTTTGTTTCCTGAGAAACCTCGTCGAGCTAGCAGCCTTGAGTTCCTTGTTTCATTTTTCTTTATCTCAACCTAAGATGTGTCAGATGGATTGGTCGTTACCTCTAGACTTATTTTTACAATATTCTTGTCTCTTAGTAGTTCCAAGATTATCATGACTATTATATATAGATCTTCAGAAAAATGACCATCCTCATGTATATATCGGTCCTTGCAAGCTGCATGCTGAAAATATTTGGAAAATGCATGCAGGGATGCAACACCGAAGACATTCATGAGTATACAAATCATAGAGAGGAACTACAATTTCAATCGACATAATGCTACAAAAGAATATATGCCACAATGCCACCATGGGGATAACACCAAGCATAAGCATATAGACATCAATGCTGCACAAGGTAACATGAGACAGTCAACACAGTGAGTCAGTGAGCTGCATATGGTTCTCTGGTTATGAGAAAAAAAGTACAGTGTGTACCTTAGATAAGCATATGGCGGCAAATTTTCCCATGCATCTCATGAGACAGTCAACACAGTGAGTCAGTGAGCTGCATATGGTTCTCTGGTTATGAGAAAAAAAGTACAGTGTGTACCTTAGATAAGCATATGGCGGCAAATTTTCCCATGCATCTCACACCGGTGCTGCAAAATCAATTGGAGGATTCTCACTATTGTCCTAGTGGTTGGATTAATCGCCTCTCCAAGGTTGGCACAAAATTTCAAAAGACGATGTGAAAATAAGAATCACGCTAAGCCGACAGCTCCTCTTGTGCGAGGATAAGGACTTCATCGGACGGCTTTAGACGGATCACGTGCGGTTAATTGTATGGACAAAAAAAATCTGCAAAAAGAAGTACTGCAAAACTGTAATGAATCTAATTTGTTACAACAATATACTTGACATAATTTCACAGAAATAAAATAACAATGAAATGACCTCTGACTGATCCATAGACTTATTAATTGCCGAAGCGGATGTTAGAAGAAATGTGTGGAAGACATATTATGTAGATTTGACCTGATCGATAACAAAACAAAAATTCAATGAGAAATTAATTAGAGTCCTATAAGTATAATGTACAAAACCCAATGGTTAACTGGTATGACAAAAGATGAGGATGACTGGAACATGTGTTGTAAAACATACTTTTCTTAATTTTTAACATGTGGATAGCTATATTGTACATTACATGTGGAGTTCTAACAACAGAAAGAGAACATTCAAAAAAAAAACTGTTTGGATAGTCACGTAGCAAATAAGTTTATCCCTCTCATTCTTTTGAATGAAATTTCTGTTTGTGTCGTGCGTGTATTCAGAAACACTTAATTAGAATATTTTCTACTTCTATGGTATTTCTATTTGACTGATATAAGGAGTAGCAGATGATAAATTCCCTTCCGCTATAACTGGAGCTCCAGAGAGTTAGCAACTAACTCAACAGTCAGATGAATGGATATGATGGAACTGGGTAGAAAAATAAACCCAGGTTATACATACTTCTTTCTAGATGTGGACATTAGAAAGATAGATGAGCTTTTTCAGGCGATCGCGGCCTTGTATAATGTTAGGTCCATATCCAGCAGCTCGTATGACATATTTGCTGGTCAAGATGACAAACCACTTGATTCTAGCTACTTCTTCATCCTCTTCGTGTTGATCTACCTTGATCAGTTGGAAGAGGATAATAGAGACATCAAGCTAAAGGTAGCAACAACGCTATACAAATGAGAAATCAGCACCTGCAAGGTGACGTATTAGAGCAGAACGCCCGATGCACATCGCAAGTGAAAAGCGGCAACAATAATCATAATCTGTTAACTCCCGTATTCACCATCAAAAGGATTAAAAAAGTTCAGATCAGATTAATAAAGAAGAGGACTACTTTAAGACGGAAGGGACTGGACTACGTAGAATTACCATCAATCGATCATGCATAGTGGTAAGGAGCCAGCTTGGTACGTCGTGCTTTTGACGGCCGCCCGCCGCCGACTGCATGGATACGTGTGAGCAAGGGAGAGGCTTAAAGACAGATTGATTTGTTTTTTTGGGAGAATAAGGGTTGTAATCGCAAAAAAAAAGGATTTCCCTGCTGGAGATATCCTAGTCGTTCCATGCAAAAAAATCGATCCTTTTAATTAAATCACACCAGATAGATGGTCTTAGCCACCGCGCACTATTTAGCAGCGTGTATAGGTTGGACTCTATGTACATTTTTTTTCTGACCTTGCAACGATAGCCATACCAGCTATATATATTGAGTCTTGGACGAAGTAGTGCTTACGTAAATGTTTACATAACGACTCAAACTCAAACGTGTCTATGTAACAGTTTTCGGACCTTATAAATCGTAACTTTCTCAGCTAATCTCAGCCGTAAATTTTAGATCTAATTGTCTTAATTATTCTAATGATGTGGATTAATGTGGTGGCTTGTTTGGTGCCTCCAATTAGTAAATATAAGATATAAGAAGACTATGTGCGCTATGTTTTTCATTTTTCTGTTTTTTTATTTTATGCCCATTTGAATCTTGGTCAAATCCTAGATTGACTTCATAAGACAGAGTTTAGGGTTAGGGGTAGATATACACATAATTTTTCTGGTTTGAATATGTCTAGACCTTGTTTATCAACTTGAGTGTTTACTATATGACATAATTAAGAAGGCTATGTGTGCTTTGGTTTTTCATTCTTTAGATTTTTTGTCTGAATTTTTATGCCCATTTGAATCTTGGTCAAATCCTAGGTTTGACCAAGATTTAAATAAGTTTAAAACATGGAAATGAAAAGGTAAGCATCGATCCTTCTTAGTCGCTCTAAAATGAAGCTGAATTTTGGGAGGTTTTTGAAACTTCCATGTTTGAAACCCAAAACCACTTCTCTTCATGCTTGACTTCATAAGACGAAGTTTAGGGTCGATAGGGGGTAGATACATGATTTGTCTGGTTTGGATATATCTAGACCTTGTTTATCAACTTGAATGCTTACGATATGACATAAGAACACTATGTGCTTTTTTTTTATTTTTTTGTGCCCATTTGAATCTTGGTCAAATCCTAGGTTTGACCAAGATTTAAACAAGTATAGAACATGAAAATGAAAAGGGAAGCCTGTATCCTTCTTAGTCACCCTAAAATGAAGTTTTGGGAGGTTTTTGAAATTTCCATGTTTGAAACCCAAAACCACTTCTCTTCATGCTTGACTTCTTAAGACATAGTTTAGGGGTTAGCGGGTAGATACATGATTTGTATGGTTTGAATATGTCTAGACCTTGTTTATCAACTTTAATGCTTACTATATGACATAAGAAGACTATGTGCTTTGGTTTTTCATTTTTCTGTTTTTTTTTTGAATTTTCTGCCAATTTTGTTTGACCAAGATTTAGACAAGTTTTACACGTGAAAACGAATAAGTAAGCCTGGATCCTTCTTAGTCACTCCAAAATGTACCAATTGATAGGTGCGTTAACTTTGCTTCATGGAAAAAATAATGTCATGTAAATGAGTTAACTTGGATTTCCTACCCTTGAATCCATAGGAAACTTTGTTCTAATGCACTATAATAATCAACCGAGCTTTTACACCAGCAGGTCTGTCACTTACGTGTGGTGCCCATGCGTGAGGTCCCACACTTCAGTGAGCACAAGTCACGTGCAATAGGTACGCAAACTCCCAGCCATTTTCTTTGTCAAGAGAAGACGCATCAGGATGCGTATTGGAAGTCTGTGGGTCCTTCTGGATCCTTCGGTTGTCCCTCTCACAAAAAAACAAATCTCTCTCATTCTCGCTCGCTCGCTCGCTCGCTCGCACCTCCTGCTCACTGACAAACCCTGCACAAAAGTCAACATCATCACCCGAAAAAGGGGAGACACCATAATTCTCTCCCTTCTTCTCTCCTTCCGAGTGATCCCTCTTCCTCCGAGTTTCACTCGACGGGCAAACACACATGTGCTGCATAGTAATAATAAAAAGGTAGAAAAATCGACCTACGAATCTATAATTAAATAGGTTAAACTAGGGTTTTGCCCAGTACTACAGATCAAGGTTCAAAAAATCCAACTACGGGGTTCGAACAACCCCATTTCTAATCCAAGATTTTTTCGACCTCATCCAATGGCCTCAAACTATAGGCCGGGTTAGCATCTAGTGCAGTATGTGTGAGAATGTATGCACTATGTGTGCTATAACTTGTGTGTCTTTCAAATTTGAACCAAATTTGAATAAGTTTGAAATATTTGAAATGGGGCTTTTGGCTTAAACGTTTGAAACCCAAAACGACTTCTCCTCATGCTAGACTTCATAAGACCGAGTTTAGGGTTAGGGGTAGATACATGATTTGTCTGGTTTGAATATGTCTAAACCTTGTTTATCAACTTGAATGCTTACTATATGACATAAGAAGACCATGTGCTTTTGTTTTTCATTTTTCTATTTTTTTTAAGAATTTTATGCACATTTGATTCTGGTCAAATCCTAGGTTCAACCAAGATTTAAACAAGTTTCAAGCATGAAAATGAAAACGTAAGCCAAGATCCTTCTTAATTAGTCACTCTAAAATATATGAAGCTTTTGGGACGTACTTGAAATTTCCATGTTTGAAACCCAAAACCAATTCTCTTCATGATTGACTTCATAAGACATAGTTTAGGGTTAGGGGTAGATATACACATGATTTTTCTGGTTTGAATATGTCTAGACCTTGTTTATCAACTTGAGTGTTTACTATATGACATAATTAAGAAGGCTATACGTCCAAAACGTATCTACTTTCCCGAACACTTTTGCTATTGTTTGGCCTCTAATTTGTGTATTTTGGATGCAACTAACACGGACTAACGCTGTTTTCAGCAGAACTGCTCTGGTGTCTCGTTTTTGTGCAGAAATCCAACTTTCGGGAAAAACCTCGGAATTTATGCAGAAGGCCCTATTTTCCCAGGAAACTAACGGAGCCAGAAGGGCAATTGAAGTGGAGGCCCGAGGGCCCCACACCATAGGGCGGCGCGGCCCAGGGGGGGCCCGCGCGGCCCTGTGGTGTGGCCCCCTCGGCCGGCCTCCGACGCCCTCCTTCGGACTACTTATTCGCCTCGACCTAAAAACGCACGGAAAGAAGTCGAAGTCGCCAGAAACCCTCCAGAACGCCGCCACATCGCGAAACTCCGTCGCGGGAGTCAGAAGTCTCCGTTCTGGCACTCCGCCGGGACGGGGAATTGGAGGAGATCATCACCGCCAACGCCTCTCCATCAACCAGCAATGTTTCCCCCATCCATGTGTGAGTAATTCCCCCGCTGTAGGCCGAAGGGGATGGTAGGGATTGGATGAGATTGGTCATGTAATAGCATAAGATTGTTAGGGCATAGTGCCTAGTGTCCGTAGTTGGTACTTTGATGATATTGTTGCAACTTGTTATGCTTAATGCTTGTCACTAGGGCCCGAGTGCCATGATCTCAGATCTGAACATGTTATTGCTTCATCAAGATATTCATTGTTTATGGTCTTACCTGCAAGTTGTATACACATGTCGCTGTCCGGAACCAATGGCCCCGAAGTGACAGAAATCGGGACAACCGGAGGGGATGGTAGTGATGTGAGGATCACATGTGTTCACGGAGTGTTAATGCTTTTCTACTCTATTAAAAGGAGTACCTTAATATCCAGTAGTTTCCCTTGAGGCCCGGCTGCCACCGGCTGGTAGGACAAAAGATGTTGTGCAAGTTTCTCATTGCGAGCACGCACGACTATAATTGGAACACATGCCTATTGATTGCTTTGTACTTGGACACCGTTTTATTATTATCTGCAAATGCCCTGCTATGATTGTTACATGAGTTTCTCTCATCCATGCAACGCCCGTTATCCGTCCCCGTGCCTACAGTATTTTAATCCTGTTGTTTACTAAAATCACTACTGCTGTCTTTGTTACTCTGCTGCTGTTATTTCACTACTGCTACTGCTATAAAACTGTTACTGATAAACTCTTGCGAGCAAGTCTGTTTCCAGGTGCAACTGAATTGACAACTCCGTTGTCAAGGCTTCCAAGTGTTCTTTGTCTCCCCTTGTGTCGAATCAATAAATTGGGTTTTACTTCCCTCGAAGACTGTTGCGATCCCCTATACTTGTGGGTCATCAGCTATGTGCTTTGGTTTTTCATTCTTTAGATTTTTTGTCTGAATTTTTATGCCCATTTGAATCTTGGTCAAATCCTAGGTTTGACCAAGATTTAAATAAGTTTAAAACATGGAAATGAAAAGGTAAGCATCGATCCTTCTTAGTCGCTCTAAAATGAAGCTGAATTTTGGGAGGTTTTTGAAATTTCCATGTTTGAAACCCAAAACCACTTCTCTTCATGCTTGACTTCATAAGACGAAGTTTAGGGTCGATAGGGGGTAGATACATGATTTGTCTTGTTTGAATATGTCTAGACCTTGTTTATCAACTTGAATGCTTACTATATGACATAAGAGGACTATGTGCATTGGTATTTCATTTTTTGATTTTTATGCCCATTTGAGAATCTTGGTAAAATCCTAGGTTTGTTGAGCAAGATTTAAACAAGTTTAACATGTGAAAATGATAAGGTAATTAAGTCTGGATCTTTCTCTTAGTAACTCTAAAATGAAGCTTTTGGGAGGTTCTTGAATTTGCCATGTTTGAAACCCAAAACCACCGTACTTCTGTTCATGCTTGACTTCATAAGACAGAGTTTAGGGTTAGGGGTAGATACATGATTTTTCTGGTTTGAATATGTCTAGACCATGTTTATCAATTTGAATGCTTACTATATGACATAACAAGGCTATGTGCTTTGGTTTTTCATTCTTTCGATTTTTTTCTGAATTTTTATGGTCAAATCCTAGGTTCGACCAAGATTTAAACAAGTTTAAAACATGACAATGAAAAGGTAATTAATCATGGATCCTTCTTAATTAACCAGCCAGTCTAATTAAAATGAAGCTTTTTGGGAGGTTTTTGAAATTTCCATGTTTGAAACCCAAAACCACACTTCTCTGCTTCATGCTTGACTTCATATATAATTAAGACAAAGTTTAGGGTTAGGGGGAACATGATTTGTCTGGTTTGAATATGTCTAGACCTTGTTTATGAACTTTTGAATGCTTACTATATATGACATAAGAAGACTATGTGCTTTGGTTTTTTTTTATGCCCATTTGAATATTGGTCAAATCCTAGGTTTGACCAAGATTTAAACAAGTTCAAAACATGAAAATGAAAAGGTATATAAGCCTGGATCCTTCTTAACTAGTCACTCTAAAATGAAGCTTTAATTTTGGGAGGTTTTTGAAATTTCCATGTTTGAAACCAAAAACCACTTCTCTTCATGCTTGACTTCATAAGACAGAGTTTATGGTTTTAGAGGGGTAGATACATGATTTGTCTTATTTGAATATGTCTAGCTAGACCTTGTTTATCAACTTTTGAATGCTTACTATATATATGTATGTGACATAAGAAAACTACAGTATGTGCTTTGGTTTTTCATTTTTCTGATTTTTTTTGGAATTTTGATGCACATTTGAATCTTGGTCAAATCCTAGGTTTGACCAAGATTTAAACAAGTATAGAACATGAAAATGAAAAGGGAAGCATGTATCCTTCTTAGTCACCCTAAAATGAAGGTTTTGGGAGGTTTTTGAAATTTCCATGTTTGAAACCCAAAACCACTTATCTTCATGCTTGACTTCGTCATAAGACAGAGTTTAGGGGTTAGGGGTAGATACATGATTTGTCTAGCTAGTTTGAATATGTCCAGACCTTGTTTATCAACTTTAATGCTTACTATATGACATATAAGAAGACTATGTGCGCTTTGGTTTTTCATTTTTCTGTTTTTTTATTTTATGCCCATTTGAATCTTGGTCAAATCCTAGATTGACTTCATAAGACAGAGTTTAGGGTTAGGGGTAGATATACACATAATTTTTCTGGTTTGAATATGTCTAGACCTTGTTTATCAACTTGAGTGTTTACTATATGACATAATTAAGAAGGCTATGTGTGCTTTGGTTTTTCATTCTTTAGATTTTTTGTCTGAATTTTTATGCCCATTTGAATCTTGGTCAAATCCTAGGTTTGACCAAGATTTAAATAAGTTTAAAACATGGAAATGAAAAGGTAAGCATCGATCCTTCTTAGTCGCTCTAAAATGAAGCTGAATTTTGGGAGGTTTTTTGAAATTTCCATGTTTGAAACCCAAAACCACTTCTCTTCATGCTTGACTTCATAAGACGAAGTTTAGGGTCGATAGGGGGTAGATACATGATTTGTCTGGTTTGGATATATCTAGACCTTGTTTATCAACTTGAATGCTTACGATATGACATAAGAACACTATGTGCTTTTTATTTTTATTTTTTTGTGCCCATTTGAATCTTGGTCAAATCCTAGGTTTGACCAAGATTTAAACAAGTATAGAACATGAAAATGAAAAGGGAAGCCTGTATCCTTCTTAGTCACCCTAAAATGAAGTTTTGGGAGGTTTTTGAAATTTCCATGTTTGAAACCCAAAACCACTTCTCTTCATGCTTGACTTCTTAAGACATAGTTTAGGGGTTAGCGGGTAGATACATGATTTGTATGGTTTGAATATGTCTAGACCTTGTTTATCAACTTTAATGCTTACTATATGACATAAGAAGACTATGTGCTTTTGTTTTTCATTTTTCTTTTTTTTTTGAATTTTCTGCCAATTTTGTTTGACCAAGATTTAGACAAGTTTTACACGTGAAAACGAATAAGTAAGCCTGGATCCTTCTTAGTCACTCCAAAATGTACCAATTGATAGGTGCGTTAACTTTGCTTCATGGAAAAAATAATGTCATGTAAATGAGTTAACTTGGATTTCCTACCCTTGAATCCATAGGAAACTTTGTTCTAATGCACTATAATAATCAACCGAGCTTTTACACCAACAGGTCTATCACTTACGTGTGGTGCCCATGCGTGAGGTCCCACACTTCAGTGAGCACAAGTCACGTGCAATAGGTACGCAAACTCCCAGCCATTTTCTTTGTCAAGAGAAGACGCATCAGGATGCGTATTGGAAGTCTGTGGGTCCTTCTGGATCCTTCGGTTGTCCCTCTCACAAAAAAACAAATCTCTCTCATTCTCGGCCTCGCTCGACTCGCTCGCTCGCTCGCACCTCCTGCTCACTGACAAACCCTGCACAAAAGTCAACATCATCACCCGAAAAAGGGGAGACACCATAATTCTCTCCCTTCTTCTCTCCTTCCGAGTGATCCCTCTTCCTCCGAGTTTCACTCGACGGGCAAACACACATGTGCTGCATAGTAATAATAAAAAGGTAGAAAAATCGACCTACGAATCTATAATTAAATAGGTTAAACTAGGGTTTTGCCCAGTACTACAGATCAAGGTTCAAAAAATCCAACTACGGGGTAGATATACACATGATTTTTCTGGTTTGAATATGTCTAGACCTTGTTTATCAACTTGAGTGTTTACTATATGACATAATTAAGAAGGCTATGTGCTTTGGTTTTTCATTCTTTAGATTTTTTGTCTGAATTTTTATGCCCATTTGAATCTTGGTCAAATCCTAGGTTTGACCAAGATTTAAATAAGTTTAAAACATGGAAATGAAAAGGTAAGCATCGATCCTTCTTAGTCGCTCTAAAATGAAGCTGAATTTTGGGAGGTTTTTCAAATTTCCATGTTTGAAACCCAAAACCACTTCTCTTCATGCTTGACTTCATAAGACGAAGTTTAGGGTCGATAGGGGGTAGATACATGATTTGTCTTGTTTGAATATGTCTAGACCTTGTTTATCAACTTGAATGCTTACTATATGACATAAGAGGACTATGTGCATTGGTATTTCATTTTTTGATTTTTATGCCCATTTGAGAATCTTGGTAAAATCCTAGGTTTGTTGAGCAAGATTTAAACAAGTTTAACATGTGAAAATGATAAGGTAATTAAGTCTGGATCTTTCTCTTAGTAACTCTAAAATGAAGCTTTTGGGAGGTTCTTGAATTTACCATGTTTGAAACCCAAAACCACCGTACTTCTGTTCATGCTTGACTTCATAAGACAGAGTTTAGGGTTAGGGGTAGATACATGATTTTTCTGGTTTGAATATGTCTAGACCATGTTTATCAATTTGAATGCTTACTATATGACATAAGAAGGCTATGTGCTTTGGTTTTTCATTCTTTTGATTTTTTCTGAAATTTTATGCCCATTTGAATCTTGGTCAAATCCTAGGTTCGACCAAGATTTAAACAAGTTTAAAACATGACAATGAAAAGGTAATTAATCATGGATCCTTCTTAATTAACCAGCCAGTCTAATTAAAATGAAGCTTTTTGGGAGGTTTTTGAAATTTCCATGTTTGAAACCCAAAACCACACTTCTCTGCTTCATGCTTGACTTCATATATAATTAAGACAAAGTTTAGGGTTAGGGGTACATGATTTGTCTGGTTTGAATATGTCTAGACCTTGTTTATGAACTTGAATGCTTACTATATGACATAAGAAGACTATGTGCTTTGGTTTTTTATTTTATTTATTTTTTATTTTATGCCCATTTGAATATTGGTCAAATCCTAGGTTTGACCAAGATTTAAACAAGTTTAAAACATGAAAATGAAAAGGTAAGCCTGGATCCTTCTTAACTAGTCACTCTAAAATGAAGCTTTAATTTTGGGAGGTTTTTGAAATTTCCATGTTTGAAACCCAAAACCACTTCTCTTCATGCTTGACTTCATAAGACAAGTTTAGGGGTTAGGGGGTAGATACATGATTTGTATGGTTTGAATATGTCTAGACCATGTTTATCAACTTTAATGCTTACTATATGACATAAGAAGACTATGTGCTTTGGTTTTTCATTTTTCTGATTTTTTTAGAATTTTGATGCACATTTGAATCTTGGTCAAATCCTAGGTTTGACCAAGATTTAAACAAGTATATATAGAACATGAAAATGAAAAGGGAAGCCTGTATCCTTCTTAGTCACCCTAAAATGAAGTTTTTGGGAGGTTTTTGAAATTTCCATGTTTGAAACCCAAAACCACTTATCTTCATGCTTGAGCAAGATTTGACCAAGATTTAAACAAGTTTAAATCATGAAAATGGAAAGGTAAGCCTGGATCCTTCTTAGTCGCTCTAAAATGAAGCTTTTGGGATGTTCTTGAAATTTCCATGTTTGAAACCCGGCCAAAACGACTTTTCTTCATGCTAGACTTCATAAGATCGACACGGGGTACATACATGATTTGTCTGGTTTGGATATATCTAGACCTTGTTTATCAACTTGAATGCTTACGATATGACATAAGAACACTATGTGCTTTTTGTTTTTCATTTTTTGTGCCCATTTGTATCTTGGTCAAATCCTAGGTTTGACCAAGATTTAAACAAGTTTAAAACATGAAAATGAAAAGGGAAACATGTATCCTTCTTAGTCACTCTAAAATGAAGTTTTTGGGAGGTTTTTGAAATTTCCATGTTTGAAACCTAAAACCACTTCTCTTCATGCTTGACTTCATAAGACAGAGTTTAGGGTTAGAGGGGTAGATACATGATTTGTCTTATTTGAATATGTCTAGCTAGACCTTGTTTATCAACTTTTGAATGCTTACTATATATATGTGACATAAGAAGACTATGTGCTTTTGTTTTTCATTTTTCCGATTTTTTTAATTTTATGCCCATTTAAATCTTGGTCAAATCCTAGGTTTGACAATGATTTAAACAAGTTTCAAATATGAAAATGAAAAGGTAAGCATGGATCCTTCTTAGTCACTCTAAAATGAAGCTTTTGATAGGTTTTTGAAATTTCCATATTTGAAACCCAAAACCACTTCTCTTCATGCTTGACTTCATAAGACAAAGTTTAGGGTTAGGGGGTAGATACATGATTTTTCTTGTTTGAATATGTCTAGACCCTTGTTTATCAACTTTAATGCTTACTATATGACATAAGAAAACTATGTGCTTTGGTTTTTCATTTTTCTGATTTTTTTGGAATTTTGATGCACATTTGAATCTTGGTCAAATCCTAGGTTTGACCAAGATTTAAACAAGTATAGAACATGAAAATGAAAAGGGAAGCATGTATCCTTCTTAGTCACCCTAAAATGAAGTTTTTGGGAGGTTTTTGAAATTTCCATGTTTGAAACCCAAAACCACTTAATCTTCATGCTTGACTTCGTCATAAGACAGAGTTTAGGGGTTAGGGGGTAGATACATGATTTGTCTAGTTTGAATATGTCTAGACCTTGTTTACCAACTTTAATGCTTACTATATGACATATAAGAAGACTATGTGCGCTTTGGTTTTTCATTTTTTCATTTTTTTATTTTATGCCCATTTGAATCTTGGTCAAATCCTAGATTTGACCAAGATTTAAACAAGTTTAAAACATGAAAATGGAAAGGTAAGCCTGGATCCTTCTTAGTCGCTCTAAAATGAAGCTTTTGGGATGATTTTGAAATTTCCATGTTTGAAACCCAAAACCAATTCTCTTCATGCATGCTTGACTTCATAAGACAGAGTTTAGGGTTAGGGGGTTAGATACATTATTTGTCTAGTTTGAATATGTCTAGACTTTGTATATCAACTTGAATATATTATTGTACCATGTCTCCACACAGCCCAAAATGCACATATTTTCAAAAGTTTTCATGCATGAGTACTTGTAACTAGTAAAAATAGAAAGTAAAAATAGGAACCCCATGTATGAAGGATACTAAAAAGAACTCTTTCACATTTTTTGGTATAGATTATGAGTTTGCTTGGCTTCATACACAAGTGAGTACATGTCATGCAAAAATTAACACGAAATTTAGTTATCATGACCCATTTTTGGCAGGCATTGTGCATATCGCCTTGAGAAACATCTTTGCGAGCTAGTGTATTAAACGTTTATTCACATATAATGGATTTTTTTACTTTATTAGTGCACACAATGACAGAATCGGCCAAATGTGTATGATTTTTGTGAAGGTGCTAGAAAAACAAGATGCACTACGATGAAGCATGAAAGGAGGCAAGGGGAGGGATAGTGAAGAGGTGGGAGAGACCGAGAGATGAACCGCAAGGTAATTAAAAAATTGGGGCCAAAACGATTCCAACTTCCTAGGCATTGACCAACTTTGCCCCTCTTAACCCAACGTGGCAGTGAACCCGTATAAGCAACAACTTCCTCTTACTCCGCTTCTCCGAAATGGTAAGAGAACCTCTCCAGCTTAAGTGACCAATCGACATAGCTATGGCCTTCCGACTTGGCTCTGGTCGCCGCGCGCGTAGTCCTACCACCGACGAGGAAGCGGAGCATCAGCGCCGCCTTCGCTTCGTCCATCGCGCACCAAGGCATAACCCGCCCGCTCTGCACTGGCCGGTTGTTCAGCCCGCGGCGGCGGCGCTGGCCGTGGAGCCCCTCGCCAGCCGCTTCCCGTGCGGGCCGATGGATGCAGAGGCAGGGATCTCCCACGCAACCCCGCATGCGACGCCCGCTCGGCCCTGGCCGGCTTTTCCGCCCGCGCATGCCGCATGGTTTTCTTTGCCAGCAGGTGAGATCCCCTTCCCGGCCGGCGCGAACGATGCGGAGGCAGGGAGCTCCCGTGGCCAGCCGCCTAATCCGACCGCACTTCAGGCGGTGCCGGCCGTGGAGCCAGGCCGTTCTTTCGAAGCGCATCACGGCGACGCCCTTTGCAGGAGCAACACCGCCAAGGAGCTCGTATATAACGTGATGTTCCCGGCACTCTATAGATGCCGGGATGCTCTGCAAGCTTTCGTGCAGGCTAAGAATGCGGCGGCTGCAAATCCCAGGGACGCAGCATTGCAGCGGCGCGCCGATGAGGCTAAGGTGGCGCACGCTTTCCACCAGGCGTGCCTCGACAGGCTTAACATCCAGCACGGCTTCGTGCAACCGCCAAACGCCGCTCCAGCTAAGATCCAAAAATACTCCGGTGAGCATATCACTCCGGAGTAGAACAATCCAATTTCTAGTACTGTAGGAGTACTTTATTAGTGCACAAACCTGGCGAAATTAAAGGTGTGTTCTTTGTGTGTGATGTAAATCTAAAAATTTGAAGGTTCTAGCAAAAACATTTCTTCACAAATATTCGATGTGTTTGCTTGGCCTTATCTATATATCCGGTGAGCATATATGGATGCCAAATCCTTTACAAACTTAGGGCTCCTTTGATTCATAGGAATATGAAGAGTGTAGGAATAGGAAAGGTGTAGGATTGGAATGTCATGCCAAGTTGAATCCTATAGGAATATGGTGTGTCTTTGATTGTAGCAAAGGAATTTTTCCATGAGGTATGAGCTAATGCTTTTTTCCTATAGGATTTGTACTACAAGATTCCTATAGGAATAATTCCTATAGGATATGTTCCTATGAATCAAATGACTTGTATAGAAATTTTCCTATAGGATCCAATTCCTACATAATTCCTATATCAATCCTATGAATCAAAGGAGCCCTTATATTTTTTAAGAGATCGATGTGCATGCATCTATCTCGCCATGGTAAATTAATGAAACAAGTTGCATATTTGCCAGAATTCCAAACTTCGTGAGCAGTATAGAGATCGAGACCTTAATTAATTATTATGGGTAGGATGCATGCATGCATGGCCATTTTCTAGGGTTTTAAAGGATACTAGAGCTTTTCTAGGTTAATTTGCAACTATATGTATATTTGTTTTCTAGTTCTGGGCTGATCATTAAACTCAACATTGAGTTGTAGATTATGTGAAATTAGTACATGCCATAAAATATAGTAATTTTTTATGTACCCTACGAGGCAGTACGTGTGGTGTACCCTTAATTATTAATTGGTAGACATGTACCGTTGGCATGTTTGAAGAAAATTTGAATTTGGAAGAAGTTTTTTAAGTAAAATTAACGCAAGCACAAAATCATGTGTGATGGTGAAATTTCTAGAACAAATTAATACAAACCTAGTAATATGAGTTTGTTTGGCTTTCTGCCCACAAGTGAGTATTGTGCGCATGTACTTTGATGCAAAATCCCGCCATACAAAACTTTTTAGTTATCATATGACCTCAAGTTTGGAAGAGATCGTATTTTAAGCAACTTCACAAACAAGAGATTCTAACAATTATATGCATGCATGAAAGAATGATTTCCCTTTTTTATTACTGTACAAAAATGGCTAGATGTGTGTTATTTGTGAAGGAGGGCTACCAAATTTTAACAGTTGCACATTATTGTCATAATTCCACCTTTTGGAAGCAGTAGGGTAGACATGCTTTCCGCTTGGTAGGATGTGTTAGTGCCATCAATTTTGTAGATATAGGTTCAAGGATTTGTTCATCTTAATCTGCAACTATATATGGATTTTTAAGCTTTTGCCTAGTAATTAAACTCATAATTGAAATAATGTAGGTTATTTAACTACATACATGCCATAAATTCTGACAGGAAATACTTGGACGTGCCTTGCGAGGGTGGTAACAAACAAGAACACAATGACCAAACTTCAAATGCCAATCCACCCACCAAGCTATACGATTGGCATGTACAATCGATCGACTCCTTCTAATCAAATTTGAATACAATAGAAGAAGTTTAAAAAAATTTCAAAATGAGATCAACTTGTGCATTGAGTCATCCTTTGTTATTTATTTGCTTGTAAAAATAGAAACATAGGCATATGAATGTATTCGAAACACTTCACTTTTCAACGGGGAAGGGACCCGAAGGTCCCAGAAAAACAAAAAAAGATTACAATAGTAGTACTCCTTTGAGAAGGCAGTAGAAGAAGGATCCTCGAAGAGCCAAATGCTTTTATTATCCACAGCTGTTCGGCTCTTTTCCTTCTCGTGTAAGCTATCGCGCAATGATTATACTAATGGTCGGATGGTAGTACAACCATTTTCGCAAACTTCTGCGCCCTTCGTCATGTCAGCATCGTATCCCAGTGTGCAAGCAGTCTGCTCGAATGAAATACTCCTAAGTACGTACGGTATTCCCTCCAAAGACACACCACACGGTATTCCCTCCAAAGACGCACCGTCGCCCCGATCTGCTCGAATGAAATACTCCAAAATACTTCTGCGCCCTTCGTCATGTCAGCATCGTATCCCAGTGTGCAAGCAGTCTCCTATGAAATGGAGACGACATTTTGTTGAAAAGTGTCGGTGCATGCTATATACCACACTAGTATGAGAGTTTTTACAGCATTATTCCGATTTCCACAGAATGCATTAAATTTGGACGCGATGCCACACTGACAAGAGTGGTTTAAACAAGGCCATTATTTTTATTATGTTATATTACTACAATACTCCAAGGTAGCACTAGTAGCCTTCGGTTGTACTCTGCCGGTCGCGCTGCCTCATTCGACCAGACTTTATTCTTCTTCTCATATATATATACAAAATACTGTCTGCCGAGGTTCGATGACCGCACCGTCGCCCCTCTCCGCGCCGCCGTCTTGGGCCGCGCCACCATTCTCCCCGCCGAGTTCTCCCCCGTCCCCGACGCACCACCGTCAAGCACCACCGGACCGATCTTCGCAGGTATGTACATCTCCAACCTCCGGCGAGTACAGAGGTTCATCGGTCATTGTGTTCGATATAACCTTAATTTGGGGATTGCAATGTGAGTAACTTACTGGGTTTTCTAGGAAATGAAAACGGCGTCGCTCGATGCCTACACTGCGTCGGCGGATACATGGAAAGCGGAGACGGATGCTCTGCATGCATCGGCGGAGACATGTAAAGCGGATGCGGAGGCAAAGGCGAAGGCGGTGGCTAGGACGGGCCCGGGCGCTGTGGCGCTGGCAAATGCTCGTATCGAAGCTGCATTTTGTTGGAAAGTCTTGGCGCGTGCTTCGAGAGTTTTGGCGGCGCAGCCGGGAGAACCGTCGGAGGCTTCGAAGCTGGCTGCTTTGAACGCGTCGAGAGCTTGGATGGTGACTTCATCTAAGGCGGCGCTTGTTGCATATGATCGTGACTCGTCAACCCCTTTGTAAGTTCTACCTTCCCCAACTGCAATGAGGTTAGATCTGGTGGATTGGGTTTTTTGCCCAAACCAGACGTGATGATGCATTGAGATGTTTTTGTATTTTTGATGATGCATTCTGCTTCTTTTGTAATTTGGGTGATTCATTATGCTTTTTAGGTAGTAATTTTTCTGATGCACTCACCTCTTCAGGAATTTTTCATGGTTTTTTTTGTTTTTTTTTTCTGTCAACCTAGCTAATGCTCTCTGCTGTTTAGCCAAAAGTTGGATGATGCATTGTACTGTTTACATATATTTTACTCTGATGATGCATTTTGCTCTTTTAGCCTTTTAGGTAATTTTTCTGATTCCTTGAACAGTGTGGGAAATTTCGATGAAGAATTTTGCTGTCAACTTAGATGATGTATTGTGCTGTTTACATTTTATTACCTATATCAAAGCTAACCCCATCTGATGTTACCACAGCGTTTTGGGTCCTGTAGAGGTCTCTTTTTCCTCCAATCGTGTTGACACGTTAGCAATTATTACTGTATATGCGAGATTGCCTTCCGTTGGTGCGTCCTATTTTTGTGGTGTTTTTTTTTGCAAATTAAGGGCTTCATTGATTATGCAACAGGATTACAATTGCATTGTCCTGTTTACAATATTTTGATTTTGCTGATGCATTGTGCTGTTCACATTATTTTGATTTTGCTGATGCATTGTCCTGTTTACATTATTTTGATTTTGCTGATGCATTGTGCTGTTTACACTATTTTGATTTTGCTGATGCACCGTGCAGTTTAGGAAACTTTGATGATGAATTAGATGATGCATTTTGCTGCTTAGTCAAATTAGATGTTGCATTTTGTTTTAAAAAATAGATGATGCAGTGTGCTGTTTACATAATTTTGACGATGCATCGTGCGATTTGCATAATCCTACCAGCTTCAGTCGAAGGACACCCACAACAATCAACGATCTGCCTGGAGATGTAGTCTCTCAGATTCTTGTCAGGCTTCCTCCCCATCCAACCTGCTTACTAGCTGCATCAGGCACCAAGAAAGCATGGAGGCAATGTATGGGAAGCAATTATTTCAGAAAGCTAACTGTGTCACACAACGGAGGAAACCCGTTGCTAGGGTTTTTCACCAACAACTCCGAGGACAATCGATTCATCACAGAGCATGATCTTCACCCGGCCATCTTGAAGATGCTGGCAATCCCGTCTCAAGTGAACGGTCCCAAAATCTATGTCCTGGGATGCCGCGATGGTATGGTGCTACTCCATTCTAATGTATCCAGTGGGTATATATCAGTCTGGGATCCAATTAGGCAAGTTCTCACAGCGATACCAGAACCACCATTGTGGCGCAATCACACAATTGAAAGCAGCGGCTCAATTCTCTGTTCGAGAAACAACTCTGAACCGTTTACACATTGTGGCAAGTTCTCGGTTGTTTGGATAACAACTAAACGTTACGATGCACAGGCTCATATCTACTCACCAGATTCAAAAGAATGGGAGTTTCTAGCTCGATCAACTCCGATGCTGTCAGAGATTGACCGTAGACCGGCAACTCTCATAGGGGGTATTTTGTACTGGCCAACGAAGTCTAGATATATCATTGAGCTTGACCATGCAAAGAAGGCTCTGAAATATATTCAGTGCCCTCATGAGACGCATGATATATTCATGCTTAACATTCACATCTTCAAGGGACATAATGGAGATGTTGCCCTTGCTGTTATAAGAGACTTCACCCTACAAACATGGGCCAGTACAAGATCATCAACAGGCGATCACGAGTCATGGACATGTCATATAAATTTTGAATTGGATACTTTTTTTGGCCTTGACACATCATTTCCATACAATTGGAAACATGCAGTAAGGTTACTCTGCGTATTTGAGGACAAAAATGAGCTGGTTGTACGGGCAAAGGAGGGAGTATTCCAATTAGATATGAGCAACTGGCAGTGGAGAAAGTACAATTCTGCTAGACGTTGGTGCACTTTACATCCCTACTCAGTTAGACCGGGTTAGTCATTCATATGTAACCTTTGCATTCATTTACATATGACTTTTGCTGATCAATTTGTTCATTTCCTGACAGTAACCGACCTGATCCAGAGTGCAACATCAAGGACACGAAAAAGAACGCGCTGTCAGGAACCCATCTAATTCAAAGTTCAACATCCATAAGAGAAAAGGAAGTCGCATATGAAGGAGCAAGGCTTGTTTGGGCAAGAAGTGATAGCCCAGCTTTTGTTTGGTCTGATGTCTTTTAGTTTTCGTTCTGGTGGAAATGTCGCTGCACCATTTGTTTGTACTGCAGCTCCATAGTGCTAGCTGCTAGTACGTTGGCGCTGTCCTACGTCTGCTTGTTTTGGGGGCATAAATATGCCACGAAACCTTTGTTTTATGTGATCAAACGGTCATCTCTGCATGTATATGTTCGGGTTCTGATGAAACCTTTTTTGTGATCTGTACATATATTTGAGTCAGTCTGTGTTTTGTTTTATGATGGGCAGGAGTATTTGTTTTACTACACCATTGTTTATCCGAATTGTATTACTCACTCTATTCAAAAAGTTAGCGGCTCACCTTTTTCCTTCAAGATACGGATGTATCTACACACTAAAAACATATATAGATGAAACCATCTTCAGACAAAGTTTAGTCACTTATGTATGGACGGGGGTAGTATTATTTATGTTGTGCTCCCAAACAAGCAGACATCGGACAGCGCCTGTTTAAAGTTCATATGTGTAATCTTATTCCCTTTGGAAGTTAAGCATTAAACTCTACTAGTACAACCGTGGTGGTCTTGTGATGTAGTACTCTTTTGATGCATTTGTGATGTAGTAGTACAGTACTTTTTTTTGAACTGGTATAGTACTATCTAAGAAGAGTACTCCCTCCGATTCACATTCATTTTACACCAAGAAATATGGATCGGAGCGAGGGAGTAAATTAAACATGGCATCTCGTGCATGAAGCTTGACAGATCGATCAGGTTGGCTAGAATGGCAATACAATGCTCCTCATTAGGCAAATGCATGCCATGTACGATAGTATACATCCAGTAAAGAAGTCTATACTGACATAAAAAAGACTACATTGGGGATGAGAGTCAATTGGGGAATCTACAATACATAAAATCTTGCTCGTAGCTGATTTTGGCTAAGAGGGTTTTACTCACATTACACGTGCCACTTTCCTTGTCTGCAAAACAAGTTCCAATAAAGGAAGAGGAAAGAAGAGGACATTGTGGGCGAGATTGAACACCTTTTTATGTGTTAAGCTGAGGCCTTGTTTAGCTGAGGATTTCGACTTAGGCCTAACAGCTCAGCACACCCAGAAATAAATTTCCTTGCGCGCACCACTGTCAGCAAAAATAACAAAATTAGCACGCAAGATTAAGAATGAAGTGAATTTAAGTAACTTGGTTAGCTTTTCAAGCAATATATTCAGAGAAAGAGCACACATGTCCGGCTAGAAATAATCGTAAGAGAAGAACAATAAATCTAAGGCATCCCACTTCATATGCAGAAGGGACGCGACAGCGCATGGATTCATACCTTGAGTCGACTCTGGCTCGTAGAAGGGCGGTCGCGCCTCGAGGATGCCGGCGACGTCTCCACCTCGATCTCACATGTGACTGCTTCTCGGTGGGCGGTGCGCCACGCCATGTAGAAGATCTATCAAAAGAGGAGAGCCCGATGACGCTACCGACGCCTCAACCTTGATAGCACCGGCTTGTTGCTCCGCACCGAGATGCGCCACGTGCAAGATTTAGCGGATGCGCCAATTTTAGAGATATGTCATGATCGTTGTAACAAATTTCAACATGATGATGATTTGATCCTGCACTCGGCCTTGAACATAAGTACTAGTACAGTCTCACAATTTTTTTATCATTATACTTTGCGAGATTTAGCGGATGCGCCAAATTCAGAGATAGATCATGATCATGGTAACACAATTTTCAATGTAATGATGATTTGATGTTGCACTAGACCTTGAACATAAGTACTAGTACGGTCTCACAATTTTGTATCATTATACTTTGCAAGTTTTAGCGGATGCGCCCATTTTCAGAGGATCATGGTAACAAATTTTCAACGTGATGATGATTTGATGTTGCACTCGACCTTGAACAGAAGTACTACTACTGTCTTACAATTTCTTTATCATTATACTTTGCAAGATTTAGCAGATGCGCCAAATTCAGAGATAGATCATGATCATGGTAACAAATTTTCAACGTGATGATGATTTGATGTTGCACTCGAACTTGAATAGAAGTACTAGTACAATCTCACAATTTTTTTATCATTATACTTTGCGAGATTTAGCGGATGCGCCAAATTCAGAGATAGATCGTGATCATGGTAACACACTTTTCAATGTAATGATGATTTGATGTTGCACTCGACCTTGAACATAAGTACTAGTACGGTCTCACAATTTTGTATCATTATACTTTGCAAGTTTTAGCGGATGCGCCCATTTTCAGAGGTAGATCATGATCATGGTAACAAATTTTCAACGTGATGATGATTTGATGTTGCACTCGAACTTGAACAGAAGTACTAGTATGGTCTCACAATTTTTATTATCATTATACTTTGAAAGATATAGCGGATGCGCCAATTTCAGAGATAGATCATGATCATGGTAACAAATTTTCAACGTGATGATGATTTGATGTTGCACTCGGCCTAGAATAGAAGTACTAGTACGGTCTCACAATTTTTTTTATCATTATACTTTGCAAGATATAGCGGATACGCTAATTTCAGAGATAGATCATGGCCATGGTAGTGACCAATATTCAAGGTGACGATGATTTGATTTTGCACTCGGCCTTGAACAGAGGTACTAGTACGGTCTCACAATTTTTTATCATTATACTTGGACCTTAGCGAAATTCAAAATCTCATAGCGGCAAAACTTCCCGCCTACAAAATACAAAAATTTCACACGCTTCCAAATTCCCATTCTACCCCTGTGGAGATGGCAGCAAAGTCGGTTGGTGGGGGGGTCTGCCCGTCATTTTTTGGATCACCACCTCCCTAGCCCGGAAACCCTCCCAAAAAAATTCATTTCCCTCAGACCACCCACCGGAACTTCCCAAGTCCCTCTCTCCCACCTCCACGACCACCGCACCGGAACATCCCCGCCGGACTTCCCTGGCCTACCCGAGCCCTCGCGATCCTCGTCATCCGGCTGCCTGCCGGAGCCGCTTCATCGACGCCGTCATCAACCGGATCGGATCATCCCCGCCGAACCTCGAAACCATATGCTCATCTAGCAGTCTACCGCAGTCGCTTCAGCTGCGGTATCGTCCACCCCACCGGAGCCGCTTCGCCGGATCCGTCGTCCACCGCATCGGATCTTGCTCACCGACACCGCTGTGCACGAACCGGATCTGCTTCACCGGCGCCGTGCATGATCTAAACTCTTCTACTGTCGCTTTTCTATTGCTTGCCTGCAAGTTCTTGTTTAATCTTGGGGGAACCTGTTTGTGCTAACGACGCGCCGTTACGTTTTTGCAGATGAGATGAGTAATCATGAAGTGTAATGGCCGTCTCTCCAACCCCAAGTAGCACATGTAGCGTACTTCATCACCGGATCTATCAACCCCAGGAAGATCTGCTGTGACTCCCACAGAGTGCTTCTCCTAATGTAAGTCCCTTGTTTTAGCGCCATGTTCTGGGTTCAGATGCTTGTTTGTCTGAAGCTCTTTTAGTTCATTCCTAGCTATGACCGTAACACGTTGCTATTTTCTACTTCATTGCTAACTTTAAGCGATTGAACATTTTGGTTTGCATTCCCTGCTCTGTAGATGTAGCCATCATAACTTCTATCTTGCTCAGTCGTTGTTACAAAAATTATAGGTATTATAGTAACATCCTGCTATTATTTAGTTCATGGCCAATTTTAAGTAATTGCACATGTTGGTTCGCATTCCCTGCTCTATAGCTTTTGGCATCGTAACTTCTATATTTGGTTTACATTCCCTGCTCTGTAGATCTAGCCATCATAACTTTATCTTGCTCAGTCGTTGTTACAAAAATTATGGCCTGCTACTATGTTGTTTGTGCCAATTTTTTACTCCATGAACATGTTGGCTTGCATTCCCTGTACTACAGGTGATGCCATTGTTTTGTATCTAGTTCATTGTAAGCTAACAAAGTAAGGACTTAGTTTGGCATGCTATCACTCTGCTATCTAGCCTGTAGTACAAATAAACTTGTCATACTACTAGATAATAATTTTGCGTGCCATCTTGTTCTTCAAAAGCTGCATTATTGACTTGTTTCTCTGACTTGGCATGACGCTCACATATGGAAAGCTGAACATATTGGTTTGCATTCCCTCTTATACAAGTTCACAGGTGATCCCACTATATTCTGTATCTGGTCCATCCTAAGCTCCAGCATTAACTATCCTCTATGTGTTGCTCATTACAAGTTTATATCCCGAAACATCTTGATTTGCATCCCCTTCACTATAAGTTCAGGAGTATTATTTAGTTCACGGCCAAAATTAAGTAATTGCACTTGGCACATGTTGGTTCACATTCCCTCCTCTTTAGCTTTTGCCATCGTAACTTCTATTTTTGGTTTACATTCCCTGCTCTGTAGATGTAGCCATCATAACTTCATCTTGCTCAGTCGTTGTTACAAAATTTATAGCCTGCTACTATGTTGTTCATGCCAATTTTGTACTCCCTGAACATGTTGGTTTGCATGGGACTCGACAGTAGTAAGTCTGCTGTTTCATTCTAACATGCTCTGTTATATTGGCTGTTGGTATGCGGCATGCACTCTTTGTTTGCTTATTGTGCGCATTACAATGATCTTGTTATAACGACGAAATGATGAGTTCCAAATTCTTTGGCAAACAATATTGCAGTGTCTTTGCGTTTCCATTGTTGCTGTCTTAACTTGTAATGTCTTTGTTTCAGATATAGGTGCTGCATGGACAACTTAAAAGATTGCCGGATCGCTTCATTGTATTGCTAGGTTTAATTACCATTCAATTTCTCTGGGTTCTGTAATATTTTTTCAAAGCCTTGCAGCTGATGTAATATTTAGTTAGTTTTTATAGTTCTTTCGCGCATTTTTTCTTTGGTGCTTGTGGTAAGTGAGGCTATCCGACAGAAATCAATGCTGCGTAAATATTCTCAGTATCTAAATCACGAATTCCCATCCCTTAAACGGTCCAATTAAGCGAAATCACATACGTGCCGGCCCGCAAAATCCTAAAGCGCCTTTTACGCCGGCATATAAACAGCAACTAAACGGGCTGGCCCACTTACTTATTGGGCCAGCCCATTTGATTTACCGTGGACCCCACACTCTAATTGGGCCGGCCCACTTGCTTTAAGGTGGACCCCACCCACTACTGGGCCGGCCCACTACCTAGTTGGGCCAGCCCAATTGCTTTTGTGGTGGACCCCACGTACTAAATGGGCCGGCCCTTTAAGACGAAAGTGGGACCCACCAGTATTTTTGGCCCGGCCCACTTGCTATATAGTGGACCCCACATACTAAATGGGCCGGCCCTTTAAGACGAAAGTGGGACCTACCAGTGTTTTTGGCCCGGCCCACTAGCGTGTTGGGCCGGCCCACTTGCTATATGGTGGACCCCACATACTAAATGGGCCGGCCCTTTAGCAGGAAAGTGGGACCCACCTGTGTTTATGGCCCGGCCCACCATCTTGTTGGGCCGGCCCACTTGCTATATGGTGGACCCCACATACTAAATGGGCTGGCCCTTTAACAGGAAAGTGGGACCCACCTGCTTTTGGCCCGGCCCACGGCTTGTTGGGCCAGCCCATTTGATCTAATGTGGACCCCACGTACTAAATGGGCCGGCCCGATAGCAGGAAAGTGGGACCCACATGCTAATTGGGCCGGCCCAGTTGCTTTAATGTGGACCCCACTTTGTAAATGGGCCGGCCCGATAACAGGAAAGTGGGTCCCACATGTCTTGTGGGCCGGCCCTTTTGCCTGTTGACCGGTCAAACGAGTGCATTCGGCCCGGCCCACATGCTTAGTGGGCCGGCCCATTAAAGTTTTGACCAGTCAACCTTAGAGGTTAGGCCCGGCCCACGTAACTAATGGACCAGCCCAGCTATATAGTTGACCGGTCAAACTAAGTCAGCTGGCCCGGCCCGCAAACTTAATGGGCCGGCCCGCTTAAGACGTGGCAGGCCTCGTGTGGGCCTACCATCTACCACGGGGTTTCAGCGGTTAACGCCGTTAACTGCCAGTTAACGGCGTCTGCCACGTGTCAGTTTGCATGACGTCAGCAGTCAACGGGCTCCCGGAAACACTTGGGCAACGGTCCGATTTTCCGTGGCGGAAGGGCACCCAAGCGCGACGGACCGAAAAAATCGTCGTAGGACTTTGCCTGACGCAGTTTCCACAACAGAACCCATATCGTCGGGTTAGGCCCATAGGCGACGAAAAATACCCCTTAGCGGACGATTTTGAGACGTTGTCTATCAGAACTTTTCTTGTAGTGTGAGCCTCAATTACAACTTGATTTGACTATATAAGGCTAAATGATCTTATTGCAAAAACTATTCCAAAATGTTTTATGGTTCTTGATATACTTCGAATCATGCCCATTGTTGCTATTTATATCTTGTTTGGATTTCACTCCAATGGGTATGCCTAGAGAACTTTGTGTTTCCAACCCCATGTCTATGCTCATCTCATCATCATCTATCTATCTATATGTACATGTCATCATCTGAGCATTCATACACATTTACACAAAGAATAGGGGCAAAACGAGGCAAAATGAGACAAAACTAGGCAAACAAACTTTGGCCGGTCACTGGCCCGGTCGGACCGGCCTTTGCGCCGGGCCATCCGGCGCCTGGTCCGGTCAACCGGGTGGCCGACCGGCCGTGCGGCTGCTTATGTGTTGGAGGAGGATACCCCTTGGGGGTCTTCTTCCGCATTATCCCCCACCTCCAAAACCTCCATGGCCGCCGCCTCCACCATCTCCACCACGTCCTAGGCCCTTCCCACCACTAGTTTCTCCCCAAACTTCACCCAACCATAGATCGGGATCTCTCAAGCCTCTTCACCAAAGGATTTGGTCCCTCTCAAGATATTTTGGGAGATCTTGGGGATTTGGTCCTCAAGCCCTCTTCACGTGTTCTTCCCGCTCACTTGGGCAAAGAGGACGATGTCTTCCGGTAAATCTTCCTCCCTATCCCTCTCCCTCTTGCTTTCCCTCTCTCATTGCCCAATTTTGAGGAAAGTTGAGAAAAGTTAGGGTTAGGGTTAGGGTTAGTAAGTCCTCATGCCAACTAGAGTGTCTCACACCCCTTTGCACATTGTTCACTCTCATGGTATAGTCCATGTTCAAGTTTGTGAGTTTTTGTATGATTTTGTGGTCGAATTTCTGGGCAAACGTCACAAGTCAGCACCTTAGCCCGGTCAACCGGCTCTCAACCTGGTCGCGGTCAACCGGATTGCCAACCGGCTAGTCCGGTCTGTCGTCCGGCCGGACTGCCTGTTCGCATTTTCGCATAATCTCATCGAAACACTTGGATATATGCTATGCTTTTTGGCCTCCCTATATACTGATGACATGTACACTTATCCCACTGCTCTCCTCGCCCTATTTTGCTGTTTCACAGGAGATTGGAGCGGTGAGGATGTTGGAGATATGCCCAAGAGGCAATAATAAAATGGTTATTATAATATATCTTTGTGTTTATGATAATGTTTGCACACCATGCTATAATTGTATTAACCGAAACATTGATACATGTGTGTTATGTAAACAACAAGGAGTCCCTAGTAAGCCTCTTGTATAACTAGCTTGTTGATTAATGGATGATCATGGTTTCGTGATCATGAACATTGGATGTTGTTAATAACAAGGTTATGTCATTGGGTGAATGATATAATGGACATACACCCAAATAAGCGTAGCATGAGATCAAGTCATTAAATTCAATTTGCTATAAGCTTTCAATACATAGTTGCCTAAGTCCTTCGACCATGAGATCATGTAAATCACTTACACCGGAAGGGTACTTTGATTACATCAAACGCCATTGCGTAAATGGGTGGTTATAAAGATGGGATTAAGTATTTGGAAAGTGTGAGTTGAGGCATATGGATCAATAGTGGGATTTGTCCATCCCGATGACGGATAGATATACTCTGGGCCCTCTCGGTGGAATGTCATCTGATTAGCTTGCAAGCATATGATTGGATCATAAGAGATGACATACCACGGTACGAGTAAAGAGTACTTGTCGGTAACGAGGTTGAACAAGGTATGGAGATACCGATGATCAAACCTCGGACAAGTAAAATATCGCGAGACAAAGGGAATTGGCATCGTATGTAAATGGTTCAATCGATCACTAAGTCATCGTTGAATATGTGGGAGCCATTATGGATCTCCAGATCCCGCTATTGGTTATTGCTCGGAGAGGAGTCTCGACCATGTCTGCATAGTTCGCGAACCGTAGGGTGACGCGCTTAAGGTTCGATGTCGCATAAGTAGATTCGGAATATGAGATGGAGTCCGAAGTTTGTTCGGAGTCTCGGATGGGATCCAGGACATCACGAGGAGGTCCGGAATGGTCCGGAGAATAAGATTCATATGGGAAGTTATTTTCCGGGGTTCGGAAAAAGTTTCGGTGTTTGACCGAAGCTTCTAGAAGGTTCTAGAGGGCCACCGGTGGGCCCACCACCCCGGGAGGGACCACATGGGCCAAGGGAGTGCAGCCTGGCCTAATGGGCCAGGGGCACCAAGCCCTCAAGGCCCAGCCGGCCAGCCCCCCTAGGGATAAGATCAAATCCCGGAGGATAAGATCAAATCCCTAAAATCGAGGGAGCAACTTTGGAAGGGGAAGCAAACTTGGAAGGGGATGATTTCAGATCCCCCCTTTCCTTCTGTGCACTGGTGGGGCCCAAGGGGCTGCCTTGGCCGCCCTTCCCTCTATAAATAGAGGAGAGGGGCAGCCGACCATTTGCCCCGTGACACACCAAAGTCTGCCGCCCCCTCTCTCCTCCACCGCAAGTCTGCTCCGGCTTGGCGAAGCCCTGCAGCTTTTCTCCTCCACCACCACCACCACGCCGTCGTGCTGCTGGGATTCCGAGGGGATCTACCACACCTCCGCTGCCCGCTGGAACGGGGAGAGGAAGGGCTACATCGACACCGTACGCGCGACCGAGTACGGAAGTGCTGCCGGATTGCAGCACTGGGGATGATCGTCTACACCAACAACGAGATCTAATCTCGTAGGCTTTGGAAATCTTCGAGGGTTAGTCTCATATCAATCTCGTTGCTTCGATCTTGTAGATTAGATCTTGGGTGTTCCATAGATTAGATCTTGGATTTATTCGTCTTGCGGTAGGAAATTTTTTGTTTTCTATGCTACGAATCCCATCAGTGGTATCAGAGCCGTGTCTATGCATAGATCTGTTGCACGAGTAGAACACAATGGTTTTGTGGGCGTTGATGCTTTTGTTGCTTTAGTTTGTGTACTTTGCATCTTGCGGGATGGTGGGATGAAGCGGCCCGGGCTAACTTTACATGACCGCGTCTCATGAGACTTGCTCCACGCTTGACATGCAACTTGTATTGCATAAGTGGCTTTGCGGGTGTCTGTCTCTCCCACCATAGTGAAGATCCAATTTACTCTTTCTATTGACAACACTAGTATCACCGTTGTGGTTCATGTTCGTAGGTAGATTGGATCTTACTCGAAAACCCTAAACCACGTAAAATATGCAAACCAAATTAGAGGCGTCTAACTTGTTTTTGCAGGGTTTGGTGATGTGATATGGCCATGATGTGATGATGATTATATTTGATGTATGAGATGTTCATTATTGTATTATGGCAACCGGCAGGAGCCTAATGGTTGTCTTTAAATTTGTTAAGACCTGCGTGTCTATTCATCTTGTAATAGCTTTATTTCAAGTAGTTGTTATAGTAGCTATAAGTGATGGACAACCATGAAGCGGTGCCATGGACCTTGGTGCAATGCTGGTGATGATGGAGATCATGCTCGTGTGCTTTGGAGATGGAGATCAAAAGCACAAGAAGAAAGGCCATATCATATCACATATTATGAATTGCATGTGATGTTAATCCTTTATGCATCTTATCTTGCTTAGATCGCGACGGTAGCATTATAAGATGATCCCTCACATTAATATCAAGATAATAAAGTGTTCTCCCCTCGTATGCACCGTTGCTACAGTTCGTCGTTTTGAAGCATCTCGTGATGATCGGATGTGATAGATTCTACGTTCACATACAACGGGTGTAAGCCATGTTTGCACACGCGGAATACTTGGGTTTGCTTGGCGAGCCTAGCATGTACAGACATGGCCTCGGGACACAGGAAACCGAAAGGTTGAACACGAGTCATATGGATGATATGATCAACATGTTGATGTTCACCATTGAAGCTACATCATCTCACGTGATGATCGGTTTTGGTGTAGTGGATTTGGATCGTGTACCACTTAACAACCATGAGGGATGTTGTATTAAGTGGGAGTTCATTAGTAATTAGATTAAAACATGAACTAATTATCATGAACATAGTCTGAATAGTATTTTGAATTAAAGTTTGTAGAATTGGCATCCGTTTTCTACCATGCGCTAGTCTTGTAATTGAGATAGAAATAATGTTAAGTCTGACAAGTAACTTTACGGACTGGTACCGTATTGTTAAAGAATCAAGATATGATTAAGTCCTAATGCAAACTTTTAGTAAACCTCACATTGATGATTCAAAGAGCAATGGTTTCAATTAGTACAAAATCATCTTGTCTCCGTGAAACTTGAAGTTCAAATCCGTTTGAAAAGTAAGGAGCTGAAAATTTTGTTTTCAGAAATAAGCGAGGTATGAGATATATGTGATATCTAAGACCTTATTGCAAGATGATAGAATATAATCTAGTGAGACTACATAAACTCATAAGTTTTATGGGAATGTACGAAGGTTGAAGACGCTAGGCGTCCCAATCCTCCAACTAAGTTGGGCACTAACGATATTCGCATATCCATGAAGTGATCGTCCTTAGTATGCACCGTTGCTAAGACTCGTCGTTTCGAAGCATCACGTGATGATCGGGTGTGATAGATTCTACGTGTGCATACAACGGGTGCAAGCCAGATTTGCACATGCGAATACTGAGGTTAAACTTTACGAGCCTAGCATGTACAGACATGGTCTCGGAAAGTCGTCATGGATAAAATTATGAGTGAAATTGTTCATCACATTAAAGGGTACTAATAGTGAAATCTGGAACACTTGTCATGTGATGACCAACTTCAAGGTAAGAACCTCGAGGTAATTGGTATTTGACCAATGGACCTAAAAGTTATTGAATGTGATGTGTTTTTTGAGATGAGGAAAGCTAAAAGAGAAAATACAAAAGATATTTTGGCAGAAAGAAAGAAAAGACTAGAAAGTCTAGCTCAGGTGTATATAGATGATATACATGTTATGGATGTATTCCTTGTTTGGTCACATAATAAAATTCTTGGGTATTTGTACCAGATTGGTTGGTATGAGATGTCATACAATACAACGCAATACAAGAATACGATGGCCTAAGTGACTGATAAGGAATATGGTAATAATGCACGTCTGGAACATAATAAAGTGTTATTATGTTTGTCGTTGGCATTCTACCTAGCCCTTAGAATTTATAATAAAGAACTTAATAAATTGTTATTTTGCTCTGGTCAAATGAAAACAATGAGTTGTTCAAATTATGACATTGCTCCATGTACGATGGATAAGTTATTATAAATCTTAATGGTGAAACACACATACATAACACTGACGCTAAAATGCCATAAGGCAAATGATTTGAATTCCACTTATTTGTGGATCCGCCATTTAGGTCATGTTAGAAAGGAACGCATGAAGGAACTCCATTTGAATGGAATTTTGGAGTCATATGATTTTTGAATCATTTGGCACTTGCAAATCTCTTCTAAAAGGAAATGACTTAAATACCGTTCATAGGCCAAGAGTTGAACGGGCAACTAACTTAGTGGAAAAATACATGATGATGTATGTGGTTCACTAGGCATAGTTGTGTGCGGGAGATTCTTCTACTTCATGAAAACTTCCAACAATGAATTGAGTATATATATGTGGATATATTCGATAAGGAAGAAGTTTGAAACATTTGAATGAATTCAAATAAATTTCAGCATGAAGTGGAAATCATCGTAATAGAAAAGTCAAATATCTATGATTGGATCATGGTGGAAATATTTGAATTACAAGTTTTAGCGAACATCTAAGAGAGTTATGAAATTGTTCTACAACTCACGTTTCTTGGAGTATCATAGTGATGATGTAGTATCCAAAAGACGTATCCAAACCTTGTTGGGTTAATGATGAGATAAAATAAAATGACGCCATTATATTTTTGTGGATTATGCTTTAGAGACTACCGCTTTTACACTGAATAGAGCATCATCATGATCCGTTGAAATGACACCATACAAGTTATGGCATGGGTATAAACCCTAATAGTCCTTTCTTAAAATTTTGGTATAAGTAAATGAGTTTACAACCAAAACCGGATGAATGTCTTTGTTGGTTATCCCAAGAGAATGGATTGGGAATTCTTCCCACTATGAAGTAAAAGACAAAAGTGTTTGTTAATGTTACTTGCTTATTTCCAAGAAATTGTTTTCTAGCAAAGTATTTGAGTGGGAGGACAATAGAACTTGATAAGGTTTATGAACCTGAGCATAATGATCAGAGTAGCGCAGCATCGGAATTGGTTCCGGAAGCGGCCACGACGATCATGGCTCCCATGACTACAAAGTGTTTTAGCCATGGAGATCGAAGTACATATTGAACCTTGTAGGTATGGTTTACTTTGTGATCAAATAAATGATTTGTGGACAAAGGATTGTTTTTGAACAATGATAAACCAACTACATACAAAGAAGTTATGATGGGCCCTGACTCCGTTAAAATGGCTATGCGCCATGAAATCCAAGATAGATGAATACTTTTTGAAAGTAAATGGATCTATAAAATAGATGGACTTGGATGGAATATCCTTAAAGAAGCTTGACTTATCGAAAAGTTGTTTACGACAAAGTTCAAAGAGTTGACTACGATAAGATTAGATCTTCCGTGGCAATGCTTAAAGTCTATGTGGATTATTCTAGTAATCACTACATATTTCTTTTATGAGATATGATAGTAGGATGGCAGAAATACATTCCTTACCAGAAGTGTGTATGAAGGATGTATACTAGATACAACCAAGAGTTTTGCTAGTCCGTGGAATACTAGATAGGTATACGAACTTCAATTGGATGAAGTGAGTATCACGGAGTTGGAATCTTCACCGGATGAAATAGTCAAAGAGTTTTTGATTTCATCAGAAACGATGAAGATGCTTGCATTTGCAAGAAATTAAGTGGGAGCGCTGAGACATATTTATAATATTTTATGTAGATGACATATCGTTGATTATAAATAATGTAATTATATAATTGATTTAAAAGTTTCATTGAGAATTAATTTCAATGAAAGGATATGGACTGAAACATATTTTAGTGTCAAGATCTATAAAGATAGATTGAAACACATAATAAGTTTAAGTCAAAGTACATAGAGTGAATATTGAAGTAGTTCAATATAAAAATGTTAAGAAGGTGTTCTTTTCCATGTGAAGGTTTAACAAGACTTGAGTGTATTTGACACTCAATGAGTAAAAACACATCAGTGACTTTAGATCACGAATAATATGTACAAAGTCAGATGTCCTGTGCTCTAAAGTGTTACGAGCATATACCAGAATGATTCATGTAATGATCATTGGACAACAGTAAGAATATCCCTGAGTGCTTTAGAAGAACCAAGGATATATATAGTTTTATATGGGTAATGACAAACAAATCGATGTAAAGTGTTGCGCCGATATTAGTTTGGTCACATATAAAAATAAAATTTCAATCTCAATTAGGCTAAGTGTTATTTAAAAGGTAGCACAATGAGCTAGAAGTTGTCTATGCTAGATTTAGATGAGTTCTAAATATTGTGACGGATTCTACAAACGAAGGCAGAGTATGTCATTGTTTTGACAATGACTGAGGATGTTAAGTCAAGAAGTTCTTTGAGAACTTGGTGTAGTTCCGATAGTGTCAGAACTTTGAAGCTATATTGTGTGTGACAATATTAGTGACATATTTCAGACCGCGGAATTAAGGTTCCACCAGAAGACCAAACATATTTAATGCCAACTCATTTGGAAAATGAGTGATGCGTGAAGACGCAAATGAATTGCAAAATACATACGTTTCTGAGCATGTCAGATCCGTTGACTAAAACCTCTCCCGTGAGCAAAACATGATAAGCACCAGAAGGCCAAGGTGTTATATCTTTACAAATGTAAACTAGATTATTGACTCTAGTGCAAGTGGGAGACTGTTGGAGATATGCCCAAGAGGCAATAATAAAATGGTTATTATAATATATCTTTGTGTTTATGATAATGTTTGCATACCATGCTATAATTGTATTAACCGAAACATTGATACATGTGTGTTATGTAAACAACAAGGAGTCCCTAGTAAGCCTCTTGTATAACTAGCTTGTTGATTAATGGATGATCATGGTTTCGTGATCATGAACATTGGATGTTGTTAATAACAAGGTTATGTCATTGGGTGAATGATATAATGGACATACAC
This sequence comes from Lolium multiflorum, assembly GCA_030979885.1. NCBI lineage: Eukaryota > Viridiplantae > Streptophyta > Magnoliopsida > Poales > Poaceae > Lolium > Lolium multiflorum. The sequence continues at coordinate 200,237,531 of CM061753.1, read as the reverse complement.
CCAAATAAGCGTAGCATGAGATCAAGTCATTAAATTCAATTTGCTATAAGCTTTCAATACATAGTTGCCTAAGTCCTTCGACCATGAGATCATGTAAATCACTTACACCGGAAGGGTACTTTGATTACATCAAACGCCATTGCGTAAATGGGTGGTTATAAAGATGGGATTAAGTATTTGGAAAGTGTGAGTTGAGGCATATGGATCAATAGTGGGATTTGTCCATCCCGATGACGGATAGATATACTCTGGGCCCTCTCGGTGGAATGTCATCTGATTAGCTTGCAAGCATATGATTGGATCATAAGAGATGACATACCACGGTACGAGTAAAGAGTACTTGTCGGTAACGAGGTTGAACAAGGTATGGAGATACCGATGATCAAACCTCGGACAAGTAAAATATCGCGAGACAAAGGGAATTGGCATCGTATGTAAATGGTTCAATCGATCACTAAGTCATCGTTGAATATGTGGGAGCCATTATGGATCTCCAGATCCCGCTATTGGTTATTGCTCGGAGAGGAGTCTCGACCATGTCTGCATAGTTCGCGAACCGTAGGGTGACGCGCTTAAGGTTCGATGTCGCATAAGTAGATTCGGAATATGAGATGGAGTCCGAAGTTTGTTCGGAGTCTCGGATGGGATCCAGGACATCACGAGGAGGTCCGGAATGGTCCGGAGAATAAGATTCATATATGGGAAGTTATTTTCCGGGGTTCGGAAAAAGTTTCGGTGTTTGACCGAAGCTTCTAGAAGGTTCTAGAGGGCCACCGGTGGGCCCACCACCCCGGGAGGGACCACATGGGCCAAGGGAGTGCAGCCTGGCCTAATGGGCCAGGGGCACCAAGCCCTCAAGGCCCAGCCGGCCAGCCCCCCTAGGGATAAGATCAAATCCCGGAGGATAAGATCAAATCCCTAAAATCGAGGGAGCAACTTTGGAAGGGGAAGCAAACTTGGAAGGGGATGATTTCTGATCCCCCCTTTCCTTCTGTGCGCTGGTGGGGCCCAAGGGGCTGCCTTGGCCGCCCCTCCCTCTATAAATAGAGGAGAGGGGCAGCCGACCATTTGCCCCGTGACACACCAAAGTCTGCCGCCCCCTCTCTCCTCCACCGCAAGTCTGCTCCGGCTTGGCGAAGCCCTGCAGCTTTTCTCCTCCACCACCACCACCACGCCGTCGTGCTGCTGGGATTCCGAGGGGATCTACCACACCTCCGCTGCCCGCTGGAACGGGGAGAGGAAGGGCTACATCGACACCGTACGCGCGACCGAGTACGGAAGTGCTGCCGGATTGCAGCACTGGGGATGATCGTCTACACCAACAACGAGATCTAATCTCGTAGGCTTTGGAAATCTTCGAGGGTTAGTCTCATATCAATCTCGTTGCTTCGATCTTGTAGATTAGATCTTGGGTGTTCCATAGATTAGATCTTGGATTTATTCGTTTTGCGGTAGGAAATTTTTTGTTTTCTATGCTACGAATCCCATCAGAGGATCGTTCCACTACTGCCAAGAGAGGGAGGCATACAGGGCCTCCACCACGACGTACTAGCGGTCGTGTGCCTTCCGGTGCACACCTCCGACTACTGATGGCACCTCCTCTGGAAGAACCAAGTCAGTTCCCAACAGAAAGAGAGATAAACATGCAGCACAAGACGATGATGAGATCTTGCCAACATATAATGTTGGCGATGTACAAGTTGGTGCATGGAGAAGACTTAGAGACACCAACCCCTATAGCTTTGAGGCACCCACTTACACAGGGGGAGATCACTTTTTCTGGACTAATACACAACAAAGGATGTGGGAAGAGTACTACGACACCCAAGATCACATGAAGAATGGTACCTTTGTTATGCCCAAGGCCATCAAGGATGTTCTTGCAATGCATGAAGCCACCAAGTTTCGCTTTGTGGTTGAGACCTTGAAGCGGATGGGGTTGTATGAGCTTATGTGCCTGATGCCTACTGATGAGTGCTACTGTCCAATCTTGGTGAGGCAGTTTCATTGCACAGTCTTTTTCCATGGTGATGCAGCTCGGACTATGACTTGGATGACTGGCAAACAGAAATACACTTGCAACTATCTTGATTTCTGTGAAGCCATGGGGTTTGGTGGTGGTCGTGCTCATGGCTTCAAGATACACTCTCAGCAGAAGTTCACCAAAGGAGACATTGCCTTTTGTTATCCTTTTGACCCCACAGCTGGAGCTCCCACTATTTCTGGCATGTACTACTCCTACCTGCTACTTGCCAAGCTCTTCCGTGAGACACTCATCAGCAAGTCTGGCGATACAAGTGAATGCCGTGGCTATTATCTGAACTTGATGTACTACTGCCACCCCGAGTATCGGAAACTCATTGATGGCTGTGATTTCCTCTACTGTGAGCTGCGGCGATGTGTTCGCGAATGACTCCTAACTATGCTCAGTATGTTCAGCTGCTCATCAACAGGGTTGTGCCAGCACCTCTCAACACGCAAGGTGAACGGGTCAGGATGGAAGCCTTCAGGGTACCTATCCAAGGTGACAGACCGGATGTCCCTGAAATGATGCCTTCTGAGCGCCGGTCCAAGGAACGCCATGACCATGCTAGCTCCAGCTACTCTAAGCACCCACAACATGGTGCCGCACGGTTCTTCTCTAGCTTATGGCAGATGTGCAAAAATAACAATGATGTTGCACATCAAAGTCTTGCTTTGAACCAGGAGACAAGGAACCGCCAAAATGAGTTCATGGATGCTAGGAATGCCCATGTTCCTCCTCCTGGCCCTGAGTTGGAGCCTCTACATGTACCTAACTGGGAGATGCCTCCCATTTCTGATCAGATGTTCCAGAACTTTGATCCCTCCTTGTACACCTTTGGTCCTCCTCCTAGGCCTGCTCGTGTCCCTACTGATGATGATGCTGACGAGGATGAAGGTGATGCGGATGCGCGTGGTGATGGCGAGAGCTCATATTCCGTTGGGCATGAGTTCTATTGATGGGTGCGCTAGCATCTCTCCGCTTTTCTTTGCCTTTTTGGTGTTCCGATGCCAAAGGGGGAGAAGAGAGAGTAGAGTCTAGGATTCACGGGTGTTGCTTTGGTTGTCACAAGCCATGGGTGTTGCTTTATTTGATTCTTATATGGCTTGTGCTTATTTGCTTTGATTTCTCAAGAACCATTTGCTACTTCGAATAATTCGTGTATGGATGTGTATGGACGACTATTATGTGTGCTACTCTATGTTAGGATGATTATGTGTGCTATGCTTATATATCTTGATATGCACATCTCCATACCATGCTTGTTTCCTAAAGATATTGGGGGAGCTTCTCATGTTCCACAAAAGTTGCACTTTGCATTCAAACGCAAATTCTCCAAGTGCACACTTTATGGGGGAGCCGTCTCAATATCTTATATGGAATCAAGGTTTAAAGCTTATCATAATATCTATATGTGACTCTAGCTCGGTTTGTCATCGTATACCAAAAAGGGGGAGATTGTAAGGGTATTTTACCCTTATCCATTATTTTGGTAACTATGACACCGTGCTAGTGTATTTGGACTAATACATGTCTACAAGATGATTCCCAGATATTAGCCAAAGAGGTATAATGGTGTATCAATGGAACAAGAAGGCAACGGGAGACCCCCACTTCGATGAAAAATCAACAAGGTTTTCCTGTGTCCTGCCCGGTCAGCCCCACCGACCACCGCCAACCGGGCCAAGACTGTGCCATCCGGCAGAGTCCAAAGGAGGGCGAGCACTCCGGTCAGCATCCGGTCGCCAGCCCGGTTTGGACCGGCTGCTCCGGTCCATGGCCCGGTCGGACCGGGCTCCAGACTGAGTGACCCGGTCGCCAACCGGGTCCAGCACATGTGCCATCCGGGCGTGATCCAGTAACGTCAGAAGCATGTCCGGTCAAGACCCGGTCCCAGCTCTGGTTGAAACCGGCCGGTCCGGTCTCAGGCCCGGTCTGACCTGCCTATGCGCCGACCGGTCCGGTGCCAAATCCGGTCGACCGGGTTCCTCGAGGAAACTGATGATGTGGCAAGTGTGCAACGGCCAGATTTCGAAGAACACTATATATACCCCTTCTCCTACCTTGGAAGGGGTAGGCACTACACTACAAGCTGTTCTTGAGCTCTCTCTCTCTCATACTCCATTGCTAGAAACACCAAAAGCCTCAGATCTCCCTCCTCCTCCACCCAAACTCAAATCCCTCCGGGGAATCAATAGAGGAGGACCCGATCTACTGTTCTACCAAGCCAAATCTCATTCCCCCTTGTATTCATCAAGAAGCTTGCTCTCTAGGGTTCCTTGGAAACCCTAGGTGGGCAAGAGTGGTCCGGAAGCATCCGGGCTGTGGATTTGCTCCGGGCAAGATTGTGAAGGTTTGGAGGCTACCTCAAAGTCTACCACAAGTGAGTGAGCTATTCCTTCGTGGGATAGGCTCCGGAGAATAGGGTGAGCCTTCGTGGCGTGGGGAATCCTTCGTGGGACCTCCACCCCTCCAAACGTGACGTACCTTCTTGCAAAGGAAGGGAACACGGGAATACATCCTCGTCTCCGCGTGCTATCGGTTATCTCTAACCGAACTCCTTACTTGTGATTTAACTGCCTGTGAGAGCCTTCGTGCTCGAGTTAGTTGTATCCTCATATAGGTTGTTTCACCTAGTTTGCATTAGGCTCACCTTTATATTCCGCAAAGCCTAATATTGCAAAGAAAGAATTAAAATCTGTAGAAACCTATTCACCCCCCTCTAGGTTTACCATCTCTATACTTTCATGATTCCGCCTTTGAACAAATTTGAAAATGAATGGATTCCCACTTTGAACATTTTGAAAAAATGAAAGGTTTTTCCTATGTTGGTCACGTGAACTGATTTCCATGATTTACGGTTTGTTAAAAGAACAAACTTTAAACCATGAACGGGTTTCCACCTTGAACATATCTATTACATGAATGAAATTCTACTATGAACGGTTTCCGAATCGAACGGTTTCCGCCTTTGAACAAATTTGAAAATGAACGCATTTCCACCTTGAACATTTTTAAAAAATAAACGGTTTCCCACCTCAAATGGTTTGCAACTTCAAACAAATGCGTTCCTATGGATTTCCATGATGAACAAATTGCGAATCATGAATGGATTCCGTCTCCGAACAAATTTTAAAATGAACGGTTTCCGCCTTTGAACAAATTTGAATGAACGCATTTCCACCTTGAACTTTTTTAAAAAATAAACGGTTTCCCACCTCAAACGGTTTGCAACTTCAACAACTGCGTTCCTATGGATTTCCGTGATGAACAAATTGCGAATCATGAACGGATTCCGTCTCCAAACAACTTTTAAAATGAACGGATTCCCACTTTGAACATTTTGAAAAATGAAAGGTTTTTCCTATGTTGGACACATGAACGGATTACCATGATGACCAAATTGCAAAAGCATAAAACGGATTGCCACCTTGAACATTTTTGAAATGAACGGATACCACATTAAACGGTTTCCAACTTAAACAATTTCCAAAAGATGAACGGATTTTCCAAGGTTGGTTACATGAACAGTTTTCATGATGAACAAAAATTCCAAGCATGAACGGTTTCCTTCTTTAAAACATTTTTTTGAAGAAAATAGAACAGATTAACACCTTGAACATATCTATCAAATGAACGGATTTCAACTATGAACGGTTTCCTCCTTGAACGGTTTCTGTCCCAAAACAAAATTTGAAAATAATCGCATTCCCACTTTGAACATTTTGAAAAAAGGAAGGTTTTCCTCATGTTGGTTACATGAATGGATTTCCATGATGAACAAAATGCGAATCATGAACGGATTCTGTCTCGGAAAAAATTTGAAAATGAACGGATTCCCACTTCGAACATTTTGAGAAGAAAAACAGTTTTTCCTAGGTAGGTTACATGAACGGATTTCCATGATGAACAAATTGCAAAGCATGAAAGGATTCCCACATTGAATATTTTCAAAAAATGAAAGTTTTTTCCTATGTTGGTCACATGAACTGATTTCCATGATTTACGGTTTGTTAAAAGAACAAAATTTAAACCATGAACGGGTTTCCACCATGAAACGGTTTGTTGGAAACATTTTTTGAAGAAAATAGAATGGATTCCCACCTTGAACATTTTTGATATGAACGGATACCACATTGAACGGTTTCCAACTTAAAGAATTTCCAAAAAGATGAACGGATTTTTCAAAGATTGGTTACATCAACAGTTTCCATGATGAACGAAAGTCCATGCATGAACGCATTCCCACCTTGAACATTTTTTAAAAATAAACGGATTTCTCATTGAATGGTAATTTCCAAAAGATGACCGGATTTTCAAAGGTTGGTTACATGAACAAATTTTCATGATAAACGAAATTTCAAAGCATGAATGAAAACATTTTTTGAAGAAATAGAACGAATTTCCACCCTTGAACATATCTTTTACATGAACGAAATTCAACTATGAACAGTTTCGTCCCTTGAACGGTTTCTGTCTCCAAACAAATTTTAAAATGAACGCATTCCCCCCACCTTGAAACATTTTTCAAAAAATTCAAAAAATGAACGGATTTGACCTTGAACGGTTTCGCCTTAAATTTTATTAAAAAAATGAATGGTTTTTCCTAGGTTTCCTTCTTGAAAAAACATGAATGCTTTCCACGTCGAACAAATTTGATACTAAATTTTGAACAAATTTCTACCTTGAACATATTTGGATAATTCAAGTATCGCACCTTAAAAAACTATGAGTAACAAACAGCCACCTTGAAAAATTAATGAATTTCAAACGGTTTCACCATGTGAATTGATTTTCCATCTTGAACATTTTTCTTATTCCGACGGATTTGCACAAATATGAAAAAAAACTCCTTGAACAGTGTTGTGGGTATACTTTATGGGTATATCAACGGCATGGCCTAGATCCGGCAAGCCCGGGTGGCCCATAGTTGGTGATGAGGCATGTGGCCCATCGGGCGGCCCAGTTGCTGTAGATCGTGAAGGATGAAGTCCAGCCCAGGAACAGGAAGCCGGATCTCAACCGACCTACGAAGGAGGCCGGATCCGTGACGGCCCATGAAGTATCCGGATCCAGCACGTCCTTAGAGGAAGGCGGATCCTTGACGTACACGGCAAGACATTGTACCGTAGTTAGGCAACTTGTATTCCGGCTAGGACTCTCCGTGTAAACCCTAGATCTGTGCGCCTTTATAAGCCGGATCCCGGGAGCCCTAGAGGCACAACCACAACTCATTGTAACAACACGAAAGCGCCCAGATAATTCCAGACAAGCAGCAGTAGGCCCTGTCATCGTGCAGGTGTTCCGAAGCTGGGTAAATCGCGTACCACCATCCCGTGTGCACTCCGCCCTATGGCCCCTACTTCTTCTCCCCCTCGTGAGGATCCCTCCTCCGAGGTACCGTCGATTAGGCAACGACAGTTGGCGCCCACCGTGGGGCCAGCGGCGTCTGGAGGCCGGAACCGGGAGGGTTCCGCCATGGGAAGCTACGACGACACCATCGCTGTGGGGCGCGTCCTTTACGCCGGAAATCTGCCGATCGTCCCTCCGGATGAGTGCTGGATTCCGGCTAAGACCGACCCCGTCAAGCTCTCCATCGTCCCAGTTGGCGGCATACACATCTTCATCGGGGAAACCGTCGATTCCGACGGAAACCCACTGGTAAGTAACGCTGACGCGACCGCCGCTGAGCAGGACGCAGTCGCGAAGATCCGATCTGAGATGCAGGAGCTTCCCAAGGAAGATTCCGCCTTGGATCTGGAAAAATCAAAACCCACCCAATCCGCCCCTGAGCAGGAAATAAAGGTGGAAGACCAATGCAGATCCGCCTGGGTCTCCCAGGTGTTAGAGAAGCAAAGGTGTCACTTCGTGCACTTCTTGGCCCATACCGCCGGAACCGCCCCTCAAGAAGCCGGAGCTGGTCCCGAGCAGGTCGAGGTACCGGAAAACAACGCTGCTCCGGATCAGCAGGAGGCTGTCGGAGAAAGCGGAACTCCGGTTGAAGAGTCGATTTTGGGCAACCTAAGCCCAATTTCCGGGGATACTCCCTCCATGGACACTGAAGAGTTCGATCGCAAGGTAAAGGAATTCGGATACGGTGATCAGCCCGAAGTTGAATCCGCCCAGCCTAGACAGGTTCTCGCAACCTTGGCGGCGCTGGATCAACGGGAGTCAGAGGATGACAACACCTACTCCGATCCACAGCCATCACGTGCAGGATCTCCGCTCTCGCGAGAACGTCCGCACAAGGAAATCTTGTCCCCAGAAGAACTGGTTGAGCAAGCTGGCATCGATGCAATCACACGTTCAGACATCCTAAACAAACCAATCACCCCCGAAGACACAGCAAATGCAGAGGCTCTAGAAGCCAAAAGACTGGAGATGCTAGAAACAGCCCAGAAGTTCGCCAGAACCGCAGCGGCAATGTTGGATGAAAGGAAAGAAGCCGCGCACTTCGTGGAAAATTTCCACCAGCGAGAGCTTGAGGTTGACGAACAACTGGTAAAAGTCAAGGAGCTGCAGCAGCACTGGAGAGACAAGGTCACCGAGCTTCAGCAGGAGGCCGATAAAATCAGGCGGGATGCTATACCTCCCCGCAAGATCACCTTCGCGACCCCCAGTGAGCATCAGCCGCTCGCAAATCCAAAGGATAACATGAAGAAGGCTGCGGAGATCTTGAAGAAAAAGGCCGAGGAGATTGACATCGAGTACGTCCGTACGCTCGTTGCCTCAGCAATGAAGCAACAGAGCAAGGCAGACACTTCGCGCAGGTTGGAATCCAACCCGGAGCATTGCGTCTCTACTGCGCAGAAGGACGCCTACGACAATCGCCATCGCGATGACGAATCACGAACCGGATCCTCGGAGCGCAGAAGGAAAACCAGAGAACACCCAAATCCAATCCCTATACCATCAAAGACACCTCCGTCAGATCCAAGAAAGGGAAAGGATGCGATGTACACTGGTAGAAACAAGTACCGGAATCCCTCACCTCCACCCAACGGATACCCGCGTCCTCCACCTCCTCGCCGTCGTAGTCCAGTCGGAAACACCAGGCCTCATGGTCCAGGTGGAATCAACATCCGCGACAACGTGCCGCCTCCGAGAAACAGAGCGTACGCGGAACCCGCCGAAGCTGGAACAACGATCGAGAACCCGAGCCTAGGAGGAGTCGGAACGAGGAGCGTGACCGGAGCCTCGCAGGCCGGAACGACGAAGGCAACCAGAACCATGGTGAAGGCAGCCATCGAAGCCGGAGCCAGCACCGCGAAGGACGGGGAGACTCGGATGGCGGAAGCAAGAGGTCATACCGGCCCCCTAGCAGGTCTCCCTCACCACCACCTAGCGGTGAAGGCGGAGGTGGAGGCGGTGGCGGTGGCCGGAGATCCCGCTCTCGCTCAAAATCCCCCCGCCACGGCTCGCGTGACGCGCGGGAACACCTCAATGAGTACAAAACTGATTACATTGGCCCAAAGTGCTTCGGCAGGATGATTCGAGAGGAACCAAAGCCAAGGATGAACCTCAAGCTACCCGGAAACCTGAAGAATTATGATGGCACGGAAAGGCCGGATACCTGGATTGAGGATTACTATAATGCAGTAACCTTCGCCGGAGGAACCCCTAATATCGCCTGCCGCATGCTTCAGTTGTACCTTGTAGGTCCAGCCCGGATCTGGCTCAGCGACCTCGAGAAGAACTCCATCTTTTGCTGGTTTGACCTGAAGAACGCCTTCGAGAAACACTTCAGGGGCACCTACAAGAGACCTGCCACAACAAGCGACCTACAGGCATGTATCCAGAAGAAGGGTGAAACATCAAGGAGTTTCCTCACCCGATGGTTGGCATGCAGAAACGAGTGCGAGAACGTCGATAACCGCACAGCAATGCACGCCTTCATTGGTGGCTTGCAGCGAGGAGGACTGCTGCGGCACAAGCTAACCTGCTTGGTCAATGCAAACAAACTGACGTTGGATGACATGATCACCATCGCCAGCGATCATACTGCCGCCGATGACGATGCAGGCGGAGATCTACCAGCTACAGAAATTCCCCTGCATCAGCAAAAGAAGAACCGCGACAACGGCAGTAGCAGCGGCGCCAAGCGGAAAAACCCCCCTGATGACCAAAAGAGTGGCGGATCCGACTTGATCGCCATGGCCTTCCAGCGCGGAGGCCAAGGAGGCGGAAGAGGCCGCGGCCGCGGAGGCGGAGCTGGAAGGGGCCAGCAGCGTGGCGATGAGGTCACCGCTGCCGGAACCCGCGCCCCCCAAACTTATGAAGAGTACAGAGACATGCCTTGCCTGGCCCATCTGGATCCGGCTACAGGGAAGTCCACTCACACCAACCGCAACTGCAAGTGGGTCAACGATCTCAAATCGACCCGGAAGCAGGATACAAGCGAGCCCGGAAGCACCGCCCACGCGGCAAAGGAGGCAAGGGCAAGAACAAGGACAAGGAGGAAGACAGTTCCGAGGCGATGGACGAGGATGATGCTTCGCCGGATCCCAAAGCCGGATCCGCAGCTAAACCCAACCCCTTCGATAAAAAGAGTGCGGGCGCATACCACACCTTCCTTGGAACCCCAACAGTCCGTGCAAGCAAATCAGCTCTCCGGATCCTGAACGCCACAGTTCCGGCTGTGCCGCAGTATGTCAGGTGGTCGGAAATTCCGTGTACGTTTGATAGAAAGGATCATCCCTGTCATTCCGAAAGAGTGCTACGCCTTGGTTGTAAGTCCCCGCATCGACGGGTATGATTTCTCCAAGTGCCTCATGGATGGCGGAGCCAGCTTGAACATCATGTACCTGGAGACTCTGGAGCGGATGAACCTTACCAAGGAACAGCTCAAGCATAGCACCACTGAATTCCATGGTGTGGTTCCGGGTAAAAAGGCAAATTCCTTGGGCAGCATCAGACTTCCCGTGGCCTTCGGCGATGCGAATAACTTCCGCCAAGAGATGATCACGTTTGAGGTCGTGCCCTTCAAGAGCTCCTACCACGTCATCTTCGGCAGGCCCACCTACCACAAGTTTCACGCAAGAGCGTGCTACATCTACAACAAGCTCAAGATTCCGGGTCCTAAAGGTATGATTACCATATCCGGAGACTACAAGAAGGCTCATGAATGCGAGTTAGGCGAAGCCGCCTTCGCAGAGTCTGTGATATCTGGAGAGGAGCTGCAAGGCTACAGAGCCGCGGTGGATCCGACTGAGATGCAGACCACCAAGAAGCAGATCTCCGAACAGAAGACCTCGTTCAAGGCCGCGATAGAAACCAAGAAGCACGACCTCATTGAAGGCGACAGCTCCAAGCAGGTTTCAGTCGGAGCCAACATGGACCCCAAATAGGAAGACGCGCTCGTCGAGTTCCTCCGCGCTAACATGGATATCTTCGCATGGCAACCTTCTGACATGTCCGGAGTACCAAGGGAACTCGCCGAGCACTACCTCAACATAAATCCGGGGGCTAAACCGGTGAAGCAAGCTATGCGACGCTTTGGAGATAAGAAGCGCCGCGCCATAGGAATGGAACTAGCTAAGTTACTAGAGGCAGGTTTTGTAGTAGAAGTTATCCATACTGATTGGGTCGCAAATCCCGTCCTTGTACCCAAAAAGAACACTGAAATACTAAGAATGTGCATCGATTACTCCGGCTTGAACAAGCATTGTCCGAAGGATCCGTTCCCTTTGCCGCGCATTGACCAAGTCATTGATTCGACGGCAGGGGCGGAACTTCTGTGTTTTCTTGACGCATATTCCGGGTATCATCAGATCCGGATGAAGAAGTCCGACCAAAAGGCGACCTCGTTCATCACCCCCTTTGGCACTTACTGCTATGTCACCATGCCCTTTGGTTTGAAAAATGCAGGTGCCACCTACCAACGTACGATGCAGCGGTGCCTGAAGGACCAAATTGGCCGGAACGTGCACGCTTACGTCGACGACATCGCGGTCATGACCCGGAAAGGATCCGACTTGATCAGCGACCTCACAGAAACCTTTGAGAATCTCCGTCGGTACAAGATGATGTTGAATCCGCTGAAGTGCGTCTTTGGCGTGCCAGCCGGAAAACTCCTTGGCTTCATCGTCTCTCACAGAGGCATTGAGGTTAACCCGGAAAAAATCAAGGCAATCCTGTGTATCAAAAGGCCAACTTGTCTCAAAGATGTGCAACGACTAACTGGTTGTGTCGCAGCAATCAGTAGGTTTGTTAGCCGTCTTGGCGAGAAGGCGCTACCTTTGTACAAGCTGTTGAAGAAAACAGACAAATTTGTCTGGGACGACGCAGCAGATGCAGCACTTCAGGGGTTGAAGGAAATACTCACCTCCCCACCTATCCTAGCAGCTCCAGAAGAGTCAGAGCCCATGCTCCTTTACCTGGCAGCTACCAACAAAGTCATCAGCCTCGTCATCGTGGTGGAGCGAAAGGAAGAAGGTCATGAATATGAGTCCAAAGGCCTGTCTATTACATTAGCGAGGTTCTGACGGAATCCAAGCAAAGATATCCTCACTTTCAGAAGCTAGCCTACGGCGTGTTCCTAGGCAGCCGGAAGCTGAGACACTACTTCCAAGAGCACCCAGTAACAGTTGTAAGCAAAGCTCCACTGTCGACGATTCTCAACAACGCTGACGCAACAGGACCACTACAAGAAAAGTTGCCATGGCCGACGAAGTTGAAGTCGCGCCGTGGTTGCTGGTGTACCATGGCCGACGATTTTGGGTCCCTCCGTGGTGCATGTCAAAACTTTTTTTTCTCGTTTTTGAGGCCACCTAGCCCGACGAAAGCGGCCAAAACGTCGCGTATGGTGGCCCGGGACGTGGTGCATCGCGAATTCTCGGGTTCGCCGGCCGAGTCAACGCAAATCCGCACCACCGAGGGATGTAGGGCCCAGATGGCAGCCTCTCTGGCATTGTTTTTTTCTCGATCGCGCCATCTCGTTCAACGTTCTCCGATCGAGCCGTTTACGATGCAGGATCATGGGTCCCGCATGTCATCCTCTATGAACCAAAATTCTTTCTATTCTTGGATTTTTTTGACCCCCTGATTTCTGGCTACTTCCTTTTTCTTTTGATCCCTTGCCGCCTTGGAAACGTTGAGACCGCTGCTGCTAAATGGGACCCGCATGTCATCCTCTATGTGCAATCAACTTTCTTTTCTTGGAGTTTTTTTTGGCACCTCAAATTTGGTCACTTGCCTTTTTCTTTCGATCCCCTGCCGCCTCTCAAACGGTGATACCGCTGCTGCTAAATGGGACCCGCATGTCATCCTCTATGTACTATAAAACTTTCTTTTCTTGAATTATTTTTGGCACCTCATATTTGGTCACTTACCTTTTTCTTTCGATCCCCTGCCGCCTCTCAAACGGTGATACCGCTGCTGCTAAATGGGACCCGCATGTCATCCTCTATGTACTATAAAACTTTCTTTTCTTGAATTATTTTTGGCACCTCATATTTGGTCACTTACCTTTTTCTTTCGATCCCCTGCCGCCTCTCAAACGGTGATACCGCTGCTGCTAAATGGGACCCGCATGTCATCCTCTATGTACTATAAAACTTTCTTTTCTTGAATTATTTTTGGCTCCTCATATTTTTTTCACTTGCCTTTTTCTTTCGATCCCCTGCCGCCTCTCAAACGGTGATACCGCTGCTGCTAGATGGGACCCGCATGTCATCCTCTATGTACTATAAAACTTTCTTTTCTTGAATTATTTTTGGCTCCTCATATTTTTTCACTTGCCTTTTTCTTTCGATCCCCTGCCGCCTCTCAAACGGTGATACCGCTGCTGCTAAATGGGACCCGCATGTCATCCTCTATGTACTATAAAACTTTCTTTTCTTGAATTATTTTTGGCTCCTCATATTTTTTCACTTGCCTTTTTCTTTCGATCTCATGCCACGTTTGAAACGTTGAGGAACCTGCTGGCTCATGGGACCCGCATGTCATCCTCTATGTACTATAAAAGTTCATTTTCTTGGTTTTTTTTCACCCTCTGATTTTTGGCAATTTCTTTTTTCTTTTGATCCCCTGCCGCCTCTCAAACGGTGATACCGCTGCTGCTAAATGGGACCCGCATGTCATCCTCTATGTACTATAAAACTTTCTTTTCTTGAATTATTTTTGGCTCCTCATATTTGGTCACTTGCCTTTTTCTTTCGATCTCATGCCACGTTTGAAACGTTGAGGAACCTGCTGGCTCATGGGACCCGCAAGTCATCCTCTATGTGCTATAAAAGTTTATTTTCTTTATTTTTTTTCACCCTCTGATTTTTGGCTATTTCCTTTTTCTTTTGATCCCCTGCCGCCTTGGAAACGGTGCTGCTCATGGGACCCGCATGTCATCCTCTATGTACAATCAACTTTCTTTTTCTTTTGATCTCAAGCCGCATTTGAAACGTTGAGACCGCTGCTGCTAAATGGGACCCGCATGTCATCCTCTACGTACAATAAAGTTTCTTTTCTTGGATTATCTTTGGCTCCTGATATTTTGTCACTTGCCTTTTTCTTTCGATCTCATGCCGCCTTTGAAACGTTGAGTAAGCTGCTGGCTCATGGGTCCCGAATGTCATCCTCTACGAACAATAAAAGTTTCCTTTCTTGGAGTTATTTTTTACCCCTAATTTCTGGCTATTTGCCTTTTCTTTTGATCTCCTGCCCCCTCTGAAACGATGAGGACGCTGTTGGCAGGTCGGTCCCACATGTCATCCTCTATGAGCAATAAAAGTTTCATTTGATGGATTTATTTTGAACCCCTAATTAATTTCTGGATATTTCCCCTGCCGCCTTGGAATCGTTGAGGATGCTGCTGCCTCATGGGTCCCACATGTCATCCTCTCAGAACGGTAAATGTTTATTTTCTTGGATTTTGTTGACCAAACGATTTTTGGCTTATTTTTTCTTTCGATCACCTGCAGCCTTTAAAACGTTGAGGACGCTGCTGGCTCACGGGTCCCACATGTCAACCTCTATGAACAATAAACGCTGAGGATGCTGCTGCCTCATGGGTCCCGCATGTCATCCTCTCAGAACGAAAATGTTTCTTTTCTTGGATTTTTTACCAACAGATTTTTGGTTTATTTTTTCTTTCCATCCCCTGCCGCCTTTAAAACGTTGACGACGCTGCTGGCTCATGGGTCCCCGATGTCAGCCTCCCCGTACAAGAAACATATGATATCTTGATTATTTTGCAGACAATAAACAATGTATTGCGCTCTGAGCTATTTCAAACGGATAATTAAATCTTTATTTTTACATAAACAAACTTATATGTTGAATCTCCTTGTTTTTTTGTCTTTGCGAAGCATAGGACTTTCCTGTTTTTTTAGAAAATTCGGAACTTTCCTGTTTTGGAGTGGGCTAAAATTGTACGAGTCAAAAGGCCAAGCAGGATAGTTCGAAGGCCCAGATGTCCAGATGCAGCCCAATTGAAATCTTTCTTCTTGGATTTTTTTCACCCCCTGATTTCTGGCTACTTCATTTTTCTTTTGGTCCTGTGCCGCCTTGGAAATGTTGAGACCGCTGCAAAATGGGACCCGCATGTCATCCTCTATGTACAATAAAATTTCTTTTCTTGGATTATTTTTGGCTCCTGATATTTGGTCACTTGCCTTTTTCTTTCGATCCCGCGCCTCTCAAACGGTGAGACCGCTGCTGCTAAATGGGACCCGCATGTCATCCTCTATGTACAATCAAGTTTCTTTTCTTGAATTATTTTTGGCTCCTGATATTTGGGCACTTGCCTTTTTCTTTCGATCTCATGCCACGTTTGAAACGTTGAGGAACCTGCTGGCTGATACGTCTCCGACGTATCGATAATTTCTTATGTTCTATGCCACATTATTGATGTTATCTACATGTTTTATGCACACTTTATGTCATATTCGTGCATTTTCTGGAACTAACCTATTAACAAGATGCCGAAGTGCCGTTGCTGTTTTCTGCTGTTTTTGGTTTCAGAAATCCTAGTAAAGAAATATTCTCGGAATTGGACGAAATCAAAGCCTAGGGGCCTATTTTTCCACGAAGCTTCCAAGTCCGAAGACGAGACGAAGAGGGGCCACGGGGTGGCCAAACCCTAGGGCGGCGGCCCCACCCGGCCGCGCGGCCTATGGTTTGGGCCCCCTGTGCCGCCTCTTGACTTGCCCTTCCGCCTACTTAAAGCCTCCGTGACGAAACCCCCAGCACGAGAGCCACGATACGGAAAACCAGAGCCGTCGCCGCCGATCCCATCTCGGGGGATCCAGGAGATCACCTCCGCACCTGCCGGAGAGGGGAATCATCTCCGGAGGACTCTACGCCGCCATGGTCGCCTCCGGTGTGATGTGTGAGTAGTCTACCCCTGGACTATGGGTCCATAGCAGTAGCTAGATGGTTGTCTTCTCCCCATTGTGCTATCATTGTCGGATCTTGTGAGCTGCCTAACATGATCAAGATCATCTATATGTAATTCTATATGTTGCGTTTGTTGGGATCCGATGAATAGAGAATACTTGTTATGTTGATTATCAAAGTTATATCTATGTGTTGTTTATGATCTTGCATGCTCTCCGTTACTAGTAGATGCTCTGGCCAAGTAGATGCTTGTAACTCCAAGAGGGAGTATTTATGCTCGATAGTGGGTTCATGCCTGCATTGACACCTGGGACAGTGACAGAAAGTTCTAAGGTTGTGTTGTGCTGTTGCCACTAGGGATAAAACATTGATGCTATGTCTAAGGATGTAGTTGTTGATTACATTACGCACCATACTTAATGCAATTGTCTGTTGTTTGCAACTTAATACTGGAGGGGTTCGGATGATAACCTGAAGGTGGACTTTTTAGGCATAGATGCAGTTGGATGGCGGTCTATGTACTTTGTCGTAATGCCCAATTAAATCTCACTATACTCATCATGATATGTATGTGCATTGTCATGCTCTCTTTATTTGTCAATTGCCCAACTGTAATTTGTTCACCCAACATGCTTTCGTCTTATGGGAGAGACACCTCTAGTGAACTGTGGACCCCGGTCCAATTCTCTTTAAATACAATCTACTGCAATACTTGTTCTACTGTTTTCTGCAAACAATCATCTTCCACACAATACGGTTAATCCTTTGTTACAGCAAGCCGGTGAGATTGACAACCTCACTGTTTCGTTGGGGCAAAGTACTTTGGTTGTGTTGTGCAGGTTCCACGTTGGCGCCGGAATCCCTGGTGTTGCGCCGCACTACATCCCGCCGCCATCAACCTTCAACGTGCTTCTTGGCTCCTCCTGGTTCGATAAACCTTGGTTTCTTTCTGAGGAAAACTTGCTGCTGTGCGCATCATACCTTCCTCTTGGGGTTGCCCAACGAACGTGTGAAATACACGCCATCAAGCATATTTTCTGGCGCCGTTGCCGGGGAGATCAAGACACGCTGCAAGGGGAGTCTCCACTTCTCAATCTCTTTACTTTGTTTTTGTCTTGCTTTATTTTATTTACTACTTTGTTTGCTGCACTAAATCAAAATACAAAAAAATTAGTTGCTAGTTTTACTTTATTTGCTATCTTGTTTGCTATATCAAAAACACAAAAAAATTAGTTTACTTGCATTTACTTTATCTAGTTTGCTTTATTGTCTTGCACTCTATATTAAAAATACAAAAAAAAATTAGTTACTTTTGTTACCATGTCTAGCTCTGAACCTGTTACTTCTTCGCCTGAAGAATTAGTCTTCACTTTTAAACAAGGGGATGAGGAGAGTTTTAAGGATGCTTGGTCTAGAATTTTTACTTCTTATCGTAAAACTGAACCTCAAATGACTCTAAGTTTGCTCCTTAGTAATTTTTATTTTGGTCTTATGGTTCGCTATAGATATGCTTTGGATACTTTAGTGGGAGGAGATTTCCTTCATTGCAATGGGGATCAAGCTTTTAATGCCATAAAGAAGTTGGTTGCATCACATGATTCAGCTAATAACTTTGATTCAGTCCTCACTAGCATATATAGTAGATTAAATAATCTGGAGATAAGTACATCTCGCTTGAATGATAACTATTGCCACGTTCGTAATCGTCTTGAACAAGTTTTAGTGAACTCTAAACTCTCATTGTGGGATCCTGCTGTTAAAATTGTCATCGGTGATCGAACTCTCCATGCCTACTGTGATATTATGTATGAATTTTGCCTTATGCCTGAAAGTATTTATAAATATTTGAAACTTTGGGGAGTCGAGGAAGGAGGAGAAGAAATAACTCTCATTGATAACTCTACTATAATTCCTAAAGGAATAGCCGCAGGTGTGCATACAACCATTCTTGGAAGAACAATATCCATTGATTATCTTGTTGTTGAAACAGGAAAACTCACACTCGGAAGATCCCTGCTGAAACTATTGGGAGCAGTCATTGATGTTGGAGAAGGCACTCTGAAATTCACCTCTATACCGGGGGAAACTCATACATTTCCTAAACCAAAGGGAAAGAAAAACAATAAGAAAGGTAAGGGTAAAGCCCAAGGTAAGGTTGACACTTCATCTCTTGATAATACTTGATACACACTTTCTGCGCCTAGCTGAAAGGCGTTAAAGAAAAGCGCTTATGGGAGACAACCCATGTTTTTACCTACAGTACTTTGTTTTTATTTTGTGTCTTGGAAGTTGTTTACTACTGTACCAACCTCTCCTTATCTTAGTTTTGTGTTTTGTTGTGCCAAGTTAAGCCGTTGATAGAAAAGTAAGTACTAGATTTGGATTACTGCGCAGTTCCAGATTTCTTTGCTGTCACGAATCTGAGTCCACCTCCCTGTAGGTAGCTCAGAAAATTATGCCAATTTACGTGCATGATCCTCAGATATGTACGCAACTTTCATTCAATTTGAGCATTTTCATTTGAGCAAGTCTGGTGCCATTTTAAAATTCGTCAATACGAACTGTTCTGTTTTGACAGATTCTGCCTTTTATTTCGCATTGCCTCTTTCGCTATGTTGGATGAATTTCTTTGATCCACTAATGTCCAGTAGCATTATGCAATGTCCAGAAGTGTTAATAATGATTGTGTCACCTCTGAATATGTCAATTTATATTGTGCACTAACCCTCTAATGAGTTGTTTCGAGTTTGGTGTGGAGGAAGTTTTCAAGGATCAAGAGAGGAGTATGATGCAACATGATCAAGGAGAGTGAAAGCTCTAAGCTTGGGGATGCACCCGGTGGTTCACCCCTGCATATATCAAGAAGACTCAAGCGTCTAAGCTTGGGGATGCCCAAGGCATCCCCTTCTTCATCGACAACATTATCAGGTTCCTCCCCTGAAACTATATTTTTATTCCATCACATCTTATGTGCTTTTTCTTGGAGCGTCGGTTTGTTTTTGTTTTTTTGTTTTGTTTGAATAAAATGGATCCTAGCATTCACTTTATGGGAGAGATACACGCTCCGCTGTAGCATATGGACAAGTATGTCCTTGGTTTCTACTCATAGTATTCATGGCGAAGTTTCTCCTTCGTTAAATTGTTATATGGTTGGAATTGGAAAATGATACATGTAGTAATTGCTATAAATGTCTTGGATAATGTGATATTTGGAAATTGTTGTGCTCATGTTTAAGCTCTTGCATCATATGCTTTGCACCCATTAATGAAGAAATACATAGAGCATGCTAAAATTTGGTTTGCATATTTGGTTTCTCTAAGGTCTAGATAATTTCTAGTATTGAGTTTGAACAACAAGGAAGACGGTGTAGAGTCTTATAATGTTTTCAATATGTCTTTTATGTGAGTTTTGCTGTACCGGTTCATCCTTGTGTTTGTTTCAAATAAGCCTTGCTAGCCTAAACCTTGTATCGAGAGGGAATACTTCTCATGCATCCAAAATACTTGAGCCAACCACTATGCCAATTGTGTCCACCATACCTACCTATACTACATGGTATTTTCCCGCCATTCCAAAGTAAATTGCTTGAGTGCTACCTTTAAAATTCCATCATTCACCTTTGCAATATATAGCTCATGGGACAAATAGCTTAAAAACTATCGTAGTATTGAATATGTAATTATGCACTTTATCTCTTATTAAGTTGCTTGTTGTGCGATAACCATGTTTACTGGGGAACGCCATCAACTCATTGTTGAATTTCATGTGAGTTGCTATGCATGTTCATCTTGTCTGAAGTAAGGGCGATCTACACTGAGTTGAATGGTTTGAGCATGCATATTGTGAGAGAAGAACATTGGGCCGCTAACTAAAGCCATGATTCATGGTGGAAGTTTCAGTTTTGGACAAACATCCTCAAATCTCTAATGAGAAAAGAATTAATTGTTGTTGAATGCTTAAGCATTAAAAGAGGAGTCCATTATCTGTTGTCTATGTTGTCCCGGTATGGATGTCTAAGTTGAGAATAATCAAAAGCGAGAAATCCAAATGCGAGCTTTCTCCTTAGACCTTTGTACAGGCGGCATAGAGGTACCCCTTTGTGAAACTTGGTTAAAGCATATGTATTGCGGTGATAATCCAGGTAGTCCAAGCTAATTAGGACAAGGTGCGGGCACTATTAGTACACTATGCATGAGGCTTGCAACTTATAAGATATAATTTACATGATGCATATGCTTTATTACTACCGTTGACAAAATTGTTTCATGTTTTCAAAATCAAAGCTCTAGCACAAATATAGCAATCGATGCTTTTCCTCTATGAGGACCATTCTTTTACTTTCAATGTTGAGTCAGTTCACCTATTTCTCTCCACCTCAAGAAGCAAACACTTGTGTGAACTGTGCATTGATTCCTACATATTTGCTTATTGCACTTATTATATTACTCTATGTTGACAATATCCATGAGATATACATGTTACAAGTTGAAAGCAACCGCTGAAACTTAATCTTCTTTTGTGTTGCTTCAATACCTTTACTATGAATTATTGCTTTATGAGTTAACTCTTATGCAAGACTTATTGATGCTTGTCTTGAAGTGCTATTCATGAAAAGTCTTTGCTTTATGATTCACTTGTTTACTCATGTCATACACATTGTTTTGATCGCTGCATTCACTACATATGCTTTACAAATAGTATGATCAAGATTATGATGGCATGTCACTCCAGAAATTATCTGTGTTATCGTTTTACCTGCTCGGGACGAGCAGAACTAAGCTTGGGGATGCTGATACGTCTCCGACGTATCGATAATTTCTTATGTTCTATGCCACATTATTGATGTTATCTACATGTTTTATGCACACTTTATGTCATATTCGTGCATTTTCTGGAACTAACCTATTAACAAGATGCCAGTTGCTGTTTTCTGCTGTTTTTGGTTTCAGAAATCCTAGTAAAGAAATATTCTCGGAATTGGACGAAATCAAAGCCCAGGGGCCTATTTTTCCACGAAGCTTCCAGAAGTCCGAAGACGAGACGAAGAGGGGCCACAGGGTGGCCAAACCCTAGGGCGGCGCGGCCCCACCCTGGCCGCGCCGGCCGTGGTTTGGGCCCCTGTGCCGCCTCTTGACTTGCCCTTCCGCCTACTTAAAGCCTCCGTGACGAAACCCCCAGTACCGAGAGCCACGATACGGAAAACCTTACTGAGACGCCGTCGCCGCCGATCCCATCTCGGGGGATCCAGGAGATCACCTCCGGCACCCTGCGGAGAGGGGAATCATCTCCCGGAGGACTCTACGCCGCCATGGTCGCCTCCGGTGTGATGTGTGAGTAGTCTACCCCTGGACTATGGGTCCATAGCAGTAGCTAGATGGTTGTCTTCTCCCCATTGTGCTATCATTGTCGGATCTTGTGAGCTGCCTAACATGATCAAGATCATCTATATGTAATTCTATATGTTGCGTTTGTTGGGATCCGATGAATAGAGAATACTTGTTATGTTGATTATCAAAGTTATATCTATGTGTTGTTTATGATCTTGCATGCTCTCCGTTACTAGTAGATGCTCTGGCCAAGTAGATGCTTGTAACTCCAAGAGGGAGTATTTATGCTCGATAGTGGGTTCATGCCTGCATTGACACCTGGGACAGTGACAGAAAGTTCTAAGGTTGTGTTGTGCTGTTGCCACTAGGGATAAAACATTGATGCTATGTCTAAGGATGTAGTTGTTGATTACATTACGCACCATACTTAATGCAATTGTCTGTTGTTTGCAACTTAATACTGGAGGGGGTTCGGATGATAACCTGAAGGTGGACTTTTTAGGCATAGATGCAGTTGGATGGCGGTCTATGTACTTTGTCGTAATGCCCAATTAAATCTCACTATACTCATCATGATATGTATGTGCATTGTCATGCTCTCTTTATTTGTCAATTGCCCAACTGTAATTTGTTCACCCAACATGCTGTTCGTCTTATGGGAGAGACACCTCTAGTGAACTGTGGACCCCGGTCCAATTCTCTTTACTGAAATACAATCTACTGCAATACTTGTTCTACTGTTTTCTGCAAACAATCATCTTCCACACAATACGGTTAATCCTTTGTTACAGCAAGCCGGTGAGATTGACAACCTCACTGTTTCGTTGGGGCAAAGTACTTTGGTTGTGTTGTGCAGGTTCCACGTTGGCGCCGGAATCCCTGGTGTTGCGCCGCACTACATCCCGCCGCCATCAACCTTCAACGTGCTTCTTGGCTCCTCCTGGTTCGATAAACCTTGGTTTCTTTCTGAGGGAAAACTTGCTGTGCGCATCATACCTTCCTCTTGGGGTTGCCCAACGAACGTGTGAAATACACGCCATCAAGCTCATGGGACCCGCATGTCATCCTCTATGTACTATAAAACTTTCTTTTCTTGAATTATTTTTGGCTCCTCATATTTGGTCACTTGCCTTTTTCTTTCGATCTCATGCCACGTTTGAAACGTTGAGGAACCTGCTAGCTCATGGGACCCGCATGTCATCCTCTATGTCCATCAACTTTATTTTCTTGGATTTTTTTACCCCTAATTTCTGGCTACTTTCTTTTTCTTTTGATCTCAAGCCGCATTTGAAACGTTGGGACCGCTGCTGCAAAATGGGACCCGCATGTCATCCTCTATGTAAATAAAGTTTCTTTTCTTGGGTTATCTTTGGCTCCTGATATTTTGTCACTTGCCTTTTTTTTCGATCTCATGCCGCCTTTGAAACTTTAAGTAAGCTGCTGGCTCATGGGTCCCGCATGTCATCCTCTACGAACAATAAAAGTTTCCTTTCTTGGAGTTATTTTTTACCCCTAATTTCTGGCTACTTGCCTTTTTCTTTTGATCTCCTGCCCCCTTTGAAACGATGAGAACGCTGTTGGCAGGTTGGTCCCACATGTCATCCTCTATGAACAATAAAACTTTCCTTTGATGGATTTATTTTGAACCCCTAATTAATTTCTGGATATTTCCTTTTTTCTTTTGATCCCCTGCCGCCTTGGAATCGTTGAGGATGCTGCTGCCTCATGGGTCCCGCATGTCATCCACTCAGAACGATAAATGTTTATTTTTTTATTTTTTTACCAACTGATTTTTGGTTTATTTTTTCTTTCGATCCTCTGCCATCTTTAAAACGTTGACGACGCTGCTGGCTCATGGGTCCCCGATGTCAGCCTCCCCGTACAAAAAAATGTGATATCTTGATTATTTTGCAGACAATAAATAGTGTATTTCGCTCTGAGCTATTGCAAACGGAAAAAAAATCTTTATTTTTAAATAAACAAACTTATATGTTGAATCTCCTTGTTTTTTGTTTTTGCGAAGCATAGGACTTTCCTGTTTTGGAGTGGGCTGAAACTGTACGAGTCCAAAGGCGTCAGCAGGATAGTTCGAAGGCCCAGACGGCCAGATGCAGCCCAATTGGAACCTTTCTTTTCTTGGATTTTTTTGACCCCCTGATTTCTGGCTACTTCCTTTTTTTTTTTTCTGTGCCGCATTGGAAACGTTGAGAACTCTGCTGCTAAATGGGACCCGCATGTCATCCTCTATGTACAATAATTTCTTTTCTTGGATTATTTTTGGCTCCTGATATTTGTCACTTGCCTTTTTCTTTCCATCTTATGCCGACTTCGAAACGCTGAGACCGCTGCAGCAAAATGGGACCCACATGTCATCCTCTATGTACAATAAAAATTACTTTTCTTGGATTATTATTTTTGGCTCCTGATATTTGGTCACTTGCCTTTTTCTTTCGATCTCATGCCACCTTTGAAACGTTGAGGAACCTGCTGGCTCATGGGACCCGCATGTCATCCTCTATGTACTATAAAACTTTCTTTTCATGGATTTTTTTCACCCTCTGATTTTCTTTTGATCCCCTGCTGCCTTGGAAACGTTGAGTAAGCTGCTGACTCATGGGACCCGCATGTCATCCTCTATGTACAATCAATTTCTTTTTTTGGAGTTTATTTTTGACCCCCTAATTTCTGCCTACTTCCTTTTTCTTTTGGTCCTATGCCGCCTTGGCAACGTCGAGACCGCTGCTGCATGATGGGACCCGCATGTCATCCTCTATGCACAATAAAAGTTTCTTTCGTGGATTATTTTTGGCTCCTGATATTTGTCACTTGCCTTTTTCTTTCGATCTCATGCCAACTTTGAAACGTTGAGAACGCTGCTGCAAAATGGGACCCGCATGTCATCCTCTATGTACAATAAACGTTTTTTCTTGGATTATTTTTGGGACCTGATATTTGTCACTTGCCTTTTTCTTTCGGTATGATACGTCCAATTTGCATCACTATTTTATATCATAATTTGCTGTTATTCATTGATATATTTCATATTGGGACACAATACTTATGTTATTTCATCTATTTTGCATGTTTCATCATTATTGGAGGATCGAACACCGGAGCCAGGATTCTGCTGGAAAAAGCACCGTCAGGATGCAATATTTCGGAAGATCAACTGTGGGAGGAAATTATACCAAAAATCCTATTTTTCAAGATGACGAAGGAAGCCAGAAGGAGGGGCCAGGAGGAGCCAGGGTGGGCCCACACCCTAGGGCGGCGCGGCCCAGGCCCTGGCCGCGCCGGCTATGGTCTGGGGGGCCCACGACCCCTTTCGCCTCCTTTTCTTCGCGAAACCTTCGTCCCGAAAACCTAAGAAGGGGTACCTCACGAAGAGTTACAGCCGCCTCTGCGGGGCGGAGAACACCAGAGAGAAAAGAGCTCTCCCGGGCAGGGCCGGGGAAATTCCCTCCGGGAGGGGGAAATCGACGCCATCGTCACCGACATCGAGCTGCACATCATCGCCATCACCATCATCATCATCTCCACCATCATCACCGCCATCTCCGCTGCACACCGTCACCGCCGTAGCAATTTGGGTTTGATCTTGATTGTTTGATAGGGGAAACTCTCCCGGTATCGATCTATACTTGTTGTTGATGCTATTGAGTGAAACCATTGAACCAAGTTTATGTTCAGATTGTTATTCATCATCATATCACCTCTGATCATGTTCCATATGATGTCTCGTGAGTAGTTCGTTTAGTTCTTGAGGACATGGGTGAAGTCTAAATGTTAGTAGTGAACTATGGTTGAGTAATATTCAATGGTGTGATATTTAAGTTGTGGTGTTATTCTTCTAGTGGTGTCATGTGAATGTCGACTACATGACACTTCACCATTTATGGGCCTAGGGGAATGCATCTTGTATTCGTTTGCTAATTGCGGGGTTGCCGGAGTGACAGAAACCTAAACCCCCGTTGGTATATCGATGCAGGAGGGATCGCAGGATCTCAGAGTTTAAGGCTGTGGTTAGATTTATTCTTAATTACTTTCTTGTAGTTGCGGATGCTTGCAAGGGGTATAATCACAAGTATGTATTTAGTCCTAGGAAGGGCGGTACATTAGCATAGGTTCACCCACACAACACTTATCATAACAATGAAGATTATTTAGCCGTATGTAGCGAAAGCACTAGACTAAAATCCCGTGTGTCCTCGAGAACGTTTGGTCATTATAAGTAAACAAACCGGCTTGTCCTTTGTGATAAAAAGGATTGGGCCACTCGCTGCAATTGTTACTCTCGCACTTTACATACTCGTACTTTATTCAACTGTTACATCAAAACCCCCTGAATACTTGTCTGTGAGCATTTACAGTGAATCCTTCATCGAAACTGCTTGTCAACACCTTCTGCTCCTCGTTGGGATCGACATTCTTACTTATCGAAGATACTACGATACACCCCCTATACTTGTGGGTCATCAAGACTATTTTCTGGCGCCGTTGCCGGGGAGAAGCGCTATTGGTAAGTGGAATTGGTAAGGAAAACCTTTACTGTTGTGCTGATTTTATTTCTGCCTGCTGCTATAAGTCATTATGGAGAGATCTTCTCTTCATTTTCTATTTGGGAAATCTACTACTACTGCAACGGTAGTGGATGAGGCGCCAGGTGAGGAAGTAATACCATATAAAATACCTATGAAAATTATTGAACGTGTTATGGATAACCGCTATGAAGGGGATGGAACTGTCCATCCTGGTGATCATTTACTATTTTTGCATGAATTATGCGGTTTATTCAAATGTGCAGGTATTGCTATGGATGAAGTGAGGAAGAAACTATTCTCTTTATCGCTGTCTGGTAAAGCGGCGCATTGGTATAAATTACTGGATAATGGGGATTCTCTTGAATGGAATGATATTGTGCCCCGGTTTTATTCTAAGTTCTATCCTCCAAGTGAAATTCATAAGGATCGGAATCGCATATATAATTTTTGGCCTCATGATGGAGAGAGTATTGCCCAAGCTTGGGGGAGATTGAAGTCTTTAATGCTCAAATGCCCCATTCATGAGCTTCCTGGTAATGTTATTATTGATAATTTCTATGCAAGACTTTCTTTTCAAGACAAGACCTTGCTGGATACTTCTTGTTCTGGATCATTTACACGCAACAAAGAAGAGTTTAAAAGGGACCTTCTTGATCGAATCCAAGAAAATACTGAAGGTTGGGAGAACGACAAGGATAGAGAATCAGGTATAATTTATGATTATAAATGCATTGAAGCTTTTATGGATACTGATTTATTTCGTAATATGAGTGCTACATATGGTCTTGATTCTCAAGTTGTTGTAAATCTTTATAAAGCTTTTGCCTCTCATTATGAATTGCCTAAGAAGAATTTTGATAAGTATCATGAACCGTATAAAGATAAAATTGATTCATCTATTAATAAATGTGTTGTAGTTGAAACTGCTGATCATGTTATTCCTGAAGCTTATATTGAAAAAACTCCTTTTCCTGCTAAAATGAAAGAGTACTCTGTTATAAATAGTGCGGTTCATAAAAGTGAAAAGAAACCTAGAGAACCTGAAGAACAAATAAAAGTTGAACCTGCTGTTGCAATAGTTAAAGATCTTGTGACTGAAAATGTTGAGGATGGTCATATTATTTTCTGTGAAGATGCTTCTAATATTGTTTCACATCCTAATAAACCCAAACAAGCTAGTGTTCCTATGATGTCTGTTAAAATTGGTGATCATTGCTATTATGGATTATGTGATATTGGTGCAAGTGTTAGTGCTATTCCGTATGAGCTTTACACGGAGATTATGCACGAAATTGATTCTTGTGAACTTGAAGATATTGATGTGGTTATTCAGCTGGCTAATAGAGAAACTATTTCACCAATTGGTATTGTTCGAGATGTGGAAGTTTTATGCGGTAAGATTAAATATCCTGCTGACTTTTTGGTACTTGGTTCTGCTGCTAGTGATTATTGTCCTATTATTTTTGGTAGACCTTTTCTAAATACTTGTGGAGCTATTATAGATTGCAAGAAAGAGAAAATTTTGACTAAATTTGCTGGTGAATCTTATGAGTTTAACTTCTCTAAATTTACTAAAACTCCTTATAAAGCTGATTTGCCTAGTAATGATTTTAAAATGGAGCAGTGTGCATCTATTGTTCTTGTTCCTAATAATCCTTTGCAGCAACATTTGGAGGATAGCGAGAGTGAAATTTTTAGGAAAGAAAGAGAGGAGCTTGAGGAGATTTTTCTTCGCCAACCTATTCTCAAGCATGATTTACCGGTGGAAGATTTGGGTACAACACCGCCACCAAAGGAAGATCCTGTTTTTGATTTAAAGCCTTTACCTGATAATCTTAAATATGCTCATATTGATGATAAGAAAATATATCCTGTTATTATTAGTTCTAAGCTTACAGAGTTTGAAGAAGAAAGATTATTGCAAATATTGAAGAAACACCGAGGAGCTATTGGCTACACTCTTGATGATTTGAAGGGGATTTCTCCTTCTATTTGCCAACATGCTATTAATATGGAAGATGATGCAAAGCCTGTTGTTGAACCTCAGCGTCGTCTAATTCCGAAGATGAAGGAAGTGGTAAGGAATGAGGTATTACGACTTCTTGAAGCTGGTATTATATATCCTATTGCTGATAGTAGATGGGTTAGTCCTGTGCACTGCGTTCCCAAGAAAGGAGGTATGACTGTTGTGCCTAATGATAATGATGAGCTTATTCCTCAAAGAGTAGTTGTAGGGTATAGAATGTGCATTGATTTTCGAAAAGTTAATAAAGTTACTAAGAAAGATCATTACCCTTTACCATTTATTGATCAAATGCTAGAAAGATTGTCTAAAAATACTCATTTTTGCTTTCTTGATGGTTATTCTGGGTTTTCACAAATTGCTGTTAAAGCTAAAGATCAAGAGAAAACCACTTTTACTTGTCCCTATGGAACTTATGCTTATAGGCGTATGCCTTTTGGTTTATGTAATGCTCCTGCTACTTTTCAAAGATGCATGTCTGCTATTTTTCATGGTTTTTGTGAAAGTATTGTAGAGGTATTCATGGATGATTTTTCCGTTTATGGGAATTCTTTTGATAGTTGCTTGCGAAACCTTGATAAAGTTTTGCAGAGATGTGAAGAAACTAACCTTGTTCTTAATTGGGAGAAATGCCACTTTATGGTTAATGAAGGAATTGTATTGGGACATAAAATTTCTGAGAGAGGTATTGAAGTTGATAGAGCTAAAGTTGAAGCAATTGAGAAGATGCCCTATCCGAGGGACGTTAAAGGTATTCGTAGTGTTCTTGGTCATGCTGGGTTTTATAGGAGGTTTATTAAAGATTTCTCCAAGATTTCAAAACCTCTTACTAATCTTCTTCAAAAAGATGTACCATTTGTTTTTGATGATGATTGTAAGGAAGCTTTTGAAACTCTTAAGAAAGCCTTAACAACTGCTCCTATAGTTGAACCTCCTGATTGGAATTTACCATTTGAAATTATGTGTGATGCTAGTGATTTTGCTGTAGGCGCTGTTCTTGGACAGCGAGTAGATAAAAAACTGAATGTTATTCATTATGCTAGTAAAACTCTTGATGCTGCTCAAAGAAATTATGCTACAACTGAAAAGGAATTATTAGCTGTAGTCTTTGCTTGTGATAAATTTAGATCTTATATTGTTGATTCAAAAGTTACTATTCATACTGATCATGCTGCAATTAGATACCTAATGACAAAGAAAGATGCTAAGCCGAGGCTTATTAGATGGGTACTTCTTTTGCAAGAATTTGATTTACATATTGTAGATAGGAAAGGTGCTGATAATCCTGTTGCTGATAATTTGTCTAGATTGGAAAATATTGCTTATGATCCTGTTCCTGTTAATGATAGTTTTCCAAATGAACAATTGGCTGTAATAAAGGTGAGCTCGCGAGACAGTCCTTGGTATGCTGATTATGCTAACTTTATTGTTTCCAAGTACTTGCCTCCAACCTTTTCAGCTCAGCAAAGGAGGAAATTCTTTTATGACTTGAGGCATTATTTCTGGGATGACCCACACTTATATAAAGAAGGAGTGGATGGTATTATGCGAAGATGTGTTCCCGAATATGAACAACAAGAGATATTGAGTAAATGTCATGGTAGTGCTTATGGAGGACATCACGCCGGAGATAGAACCGCGCAAAAGGTTCTACAATCAGGTTTTTATTGGCCAACTCTCTTCAAAGATGCGAGAAAGTTTATTTTATCTTGTGATGAATGCCAAAGGGTTGGTAATATCTCCAGACGCAATGAAATGCCTATGAATTATACTCTTGTTATTGAACCGTTTGATTGTTGGGGATTTGACTTCATGGGACCTTTTCCCTCTTCAAAAGGTAACACTCATATACTTGTTGCTGTTGATTATGTTACTAAATGGGTGGAAGCTATACCTACAAAAAGTGCTGATGGTGAGACCTCTTTAAAAATGCTTTTAGATATTATTTTTCCTAGATTTGGAGTACCTAGATATATTATGACTGATGGAGGTTCTCATTTTATTCATGGAGGTTTTAGAAAAACTCTTGCTAAGTATGGTATTAATCATAGAATTGCTTCCGCTTATCACCCTCAAAGTAGTGGTCAAGTAGAACTATCAAATAGAGAAATTAAATCTATCTTGCAGAAAACCGTTAATAAATCTAGAAAGAATTGGGCTAGTAAATTGAAAGACGCACTATGGGCTTATAGAACTGCTTATAAAAATCCCATGGGAATGTCACCTTATAAAATGGTTTACGGAAAAGCTTGTCATTTACCTTTAGAGCTAGAACACAAAGCTTATAGGGCTGTTAGAGAATTAAATAAAGATCCTAAACTTGCCGGTGATAAGAGGTTGCTACAATTGAGTTCTCTAGATGAATGGAGAAGTGAAGCTTATGAAAATGCTAAACTCTTTAAAGAAAAAGTTAAAAAATGGCATGATAGAAGGATTATCAAAAGAGAATTTAATATTGGGGATAAAGTCCTATTGTATCGGTCTCGTCTCAGATTCTTTGCAGGGAAATTACTCTCGAAATGGGAAGGACCATATGTTGTCGAGGAGGTGTATCGTTCAGGAGCAATCAAAATTAGCTCTCTCCAAGGCAATGCTACGCAAGTGGTGAATGGACAAAGACTCAAGCATTATATCTCGGGTGATTCCTATAATGTTGATGTTGATATTATTCAAGTGGAAACACCGGAAGCTTTCATCAAAGGGCAAATTGACAGTCCGCCAGAACTCGACTTTGAATAGGTAACAGTACTGGTAATGAAAAGTACGCAATTTACTTTCCGAACAATATTTTCGCTGTTTTTGGAAAATATGAGAAATTACGAGTTCGAAACGGAGTGGAAAGGACGCACGAGGGCGTGCCACCATAGGCCGGCGCGGCCTAGCCTGGGCCCGCGCCGCCGCCGCCCCGTCGCCCCTTTCCGACTCTGGTTCGATCTGGTACTTTCCTTTTGTCGAGAAAATTTTTGCTATATAATCCCCCGGACCCCTGGAGGTCCGTATATCGTGTTTTCGACGTGTTTTGTTTCGAGTTGTTTCTGCCAGGATTTGCTTCGGATCTAGAGCCATCATGTCTTCGTCGGAAACTCCGAAGGACAGCTCCAGCAAGGATGTTGGCAACTTGTACATGGAGGAGCTGAGGATGCACCCCAAGGAGTTGCTGCTCGTTGAAGGAGAACTGCAGGTCAAGGATGTCCAGGGTCCTAAAGGAGAAGGAAGCCTGGAAGACAGGATGGAGAAGCTAGAACAAGAGGTTTTCAAGTACAAGAAGATGGCTGAGCGTGAGGTGGATATCTTCCACAGGATTGTGTCTGAACTCATTGCTGAACATGAGAAGGAAACTGCAAAGCTTTGGAGCGACATCCTCTCACTTCACGACACCACCAACAAGCTCCAAGCACAACTCTATGATTTTCAGAATCAGAACTGTGAGTATGAAAACAGGTTTAAATACATAAGCCGTGCTGCTAGTTTCAGGATCCCCGAGACCAAGATGTCGTTTCTTGATGGAGAGCCTCTTCCTTGGAAGTTTGATGACGGGAATTCATCACCACCATCTCCGCAGGAGTAATTCATCATCGGTATTGGCATCCCCTTGGTTTGTTCCAAGCTTGGGGGAGTGCCGCGGTATCACATTATCACTACCTTTTACTTTTATTGTCAAGTAGTGTCATATCATGAGTAGGGAAGTTATCATATAAGATGGGTTGCGTTTGGAAGTATCTCTCCTTTAGTTGTCTATGTATCCCTTGGTGTGAGTTATCGATATGGAATATTAATGAGAAGTCTTATCATTTACATATTGCACATCTTATTTTAGTTTGCAATTTCTATGATTCATCTTGTTGTTAGTATTGGTATCACTTTGGGAGCATTGAATAAATCTATTCGGTTTTGGCAAACTTAGCATTGGTCAATAGCAACAACACTTTAAGGTTTAAATAGAAAAGAGAAATACATGTAGATGTTTCATTGTCTTTCTTGTTAGCTCATAGCTCATTATTCTGAAGTTAAAATTGTTTGTGCTTACAAGGAAGATGCATGATTGTTTCTATCATATGTATATTTGTTTGTTTCCCTCGACTCTTATGCTTGCTAATTAACCTTGCTAGCCAAAGACCTGTACTGAGAGGGAATACTTCTCGTGCATCCAAACCTTAACCCAAACCTATGTCATTTGTGTCCACCATACCTACCTACTACATGGTATTTTCTGCCATTCCAAGTAAATACTTCATGTGCTACCTTTAAACAATTCAAAACTTAGTATCCTTATTTGTGTTAATGTTTTATAGCTCATGAGGAAGTATGTGGTGTTTTATCTTTCAATCTTGTTGGGCAATTTCCACCAATGGACTAGTGGCTTCATCCGCTTATCCAATAATTTTGCAAAAAGAGCTGGCAATGGGATTCCCAGTCCCAAATTAATTAAACTAAATAGACACTCCTCCATGGTATGTGATTGATGGACGGCACCCGAAGGATTCGGTTAGCCATGGCTTGTGTAAGCAAAGGTTGGGGGGAGTGTCATCATCATCATAAAGCTAAAATAAAAAGGCACTCCTTCATGGTATGAGATTGTTGGCAGGCACCCGAGGATTCGGTTAGCCATGGTTTGTGAAAGAAAGGTTGGAAGGAGTGCCACACAAAATGAAAATAATATGGGAGCCGCTCTTAGGAGGTTGTCTGGCAAGGGGGTTAGAGTACCCGCTACCAGTCGTTGACAACAACAAACACCTCTCAAAATGTTACTTTTATTATCTCTATATGATTTCAAAACTGAAAAAGCTCTAGCACATGATTTAATCCCTGCTTCCCTCTGCGAAGGGCCTGTCTTTTACTTTATGTTGAGTCAGTAAACCTATTTCTCTCCATCTCAAGCAAGCATTTGAGTAGTTGTGATCAAACCATTATATTGTGATTTGCTACATCATGTCTTTTATTCTTCCTTGTTTAGTACAAGTTTTATCTGAATGAATATAGCTTTGCAAGTTATCAATGATCATGAGAAGACCATTATGATTGAGTATGCAAGTTGTGCCTTATAAACTTTAACATGAGAGCGCTGCTCAATGAGATAAATATAATCTGTTAATTGTTCTCTGACCAAGAACGAAGTTTGCCATCACCAATTATGATTTCTCATGCACCTTTACTTGTGATTACCTTATACTTGTTTCAATATGAGTTATAAGAGGTTGTTTACTATAATGTCCTGTGTGAATGAATATGATGCTTCTTGTCCGTATTTTATTTATCGACTCTTCACTCCATAAACATGTGGTCCTGTCTATCGAGCTCAGTTTCGCTTGGGGACAAGCGAAGTCTAAGCTTGGGGGAGTTGATACGTCCAATTTGCATCACTATTTTATATCATAATTTGCTGTTATTCATTGATATATTTCATATTGGGACACAATACTTATGTTATTTCATCTATTTTGCATGTTTCATCATTATTGGAGGATCGAACACCGGAGCCAGGATTCTGCTGGAAAAAGCACCGTCAGAATGCAATATTTCGGAAGATCAACTCTGGGAGGAAATTATACCAAAAATCCTATTTTTCAAGATGACGAAGGAAGCCAGAAGGAGGGGCCAGGAGGAGGGCCCACACCCTAGGGCGGCGCGGCCCAGGCCCTGGCCGCGCCGCCTGTGGTCTGGGGGGCCCACGACCCCTTTCGCCTCCTTTTCTTCGCGAAACCTTCGTCCCGAAAACCTAAGCCAGAAGGGGTACCTCACGAAGAGTTACAGCCGCCTCTGCGGGGCGGAGAACACCAGAGAGAAAAGAGCTCTCCGGCGGGCAGGAATTCCTCCGGGGGGGAAATCGACGCCATCGTCACCGACATCGAGCTGGACATCATCGCCATCACCATCATCATCATCTCCACCATCATCACCGCCATCTCCTCCGCAGCACCCGTCACCGCCGTAGCAATTTGGGTTTGATCTTGATTGTTTGATAGGGGAAACTCTCCCGGTATCGATCTATACTTGTTGTTGATGCTATTGAGTGAAACCATTGAACCAAGTTTATGTTCAGATTGTTATTCATCATCATATCACCTCTGATCATGTTCCATATGATGTCTCGTGAGTAGTTCGTTTAGTTCTTGAGGACATGGGTGAAGTCTAAATGTTAGTAGTGAACTATGGTTGAGTAATATTCAATGGTGTGATATTTAAGTTGTGGTGTTATTCTTCTAGTGGTGTCATGTGAACGTCGACTACATGACACTTCACCATTTATGGGCCTAGGGGAATGCATCTTGTATTCGTTTGCTAATTGCGGGGTTGCCGGAGTGACAGAAACCTAAACCCCCGTTGGTATATCGATGCAGGAGGGATCGCAGGATCTCAGAGTTTAAGGCTGTGGTTAGATTTATTCTTAATTACTTTCTTGTAGTTGCGGATGCTTGCAAGGGGTATAATCACAAGTATGTATTTAGTCCTAGGAAGGGCGGTACATTAGCATAGGTTCACCCACACAACACTTATCATAACAATGAAGATTATTTAGCCGTATGTAGCGAAAGCACTAGACTAAAATCCCGTGTGTCCTCGAGAACGTTTGGTCATTATAAGTAAACAAACCGGCTTGTCCTTTGTGCTAAAAAGGATTGGGCCACTCGCTGCAATTGTTACTCTCGCACTTTACATACTCGTACTTTATTCAACTGTTACATCAAAACCCCCTGAATACTTGTCTGTGAGCATTTACAGTGAATCCTTCATCGAAACTGCTTGTCAACACCTTCTGCTCCTCGTTGGGATCGACATTCTTACTTATCGAAGATACTACGATACACCCCCTATACTTGTGGGTCATCACATGCCGCTTCTGAAACGTTGAGGAAGCTGCTGGCTCGTGGGTCCCGCAAGTCATCCTCTATGTAGAATAAAAGTTTCCTTTCTTGGAATTATTTTTACCCCTGATTTCTGGCTACTTCCTTTTTCTTTTGATCC
Source organism: Lolium multiflorum (assembly GCA_030979885.1). Taxonomy (NCBI): domain Eukaryota; kingdom Viridiplantae; phylum Streptophyta; class Magnoliopsida; order Poales; family Poaceae; genus Lolium; species Lolium multiflorum. The sequence continues at coordinate 200,202,322 of CM061753.1, read as the reverse complement.
CGTGCCGCCTTGGAAACGTTGAGGCCGCTGCTGCAAAATGGGACCCGCATGTCATCCTCTATGTACAATAAAGTTTCTTTTCTTGGATTATTTTTGGCTCCTGATATTTGGTCACTTCCTTTTTATTTCGATCCCGTGCCCCTTGGAAACGTTAAGACCACTGCTGAAAAATGGGATCCGCATGTCATACTCTATGTACAATAAAGTTTCTTTTCTTGGATTATTTTTTGCTACTGATGTTTTGGCACTTGCATTTTTCTTTCGATCTCATGCCGCCTTTGAAACGTTGAGACCGCTGCTGCAAAATGGGACTCACATGTCATCCTCTATGTACAATAAAAGTTTCTTTTCTTGGATTATTTTTTGCTCCTGATATTTGGTCACTTTCCTTTTTCTTTCGATCTCATGCCGCCTCTGAAACGTTGAGTAAGTAGCTGCCTCATGGGACCCGCATTTCATCCTCTATGTACAATAAAGTTTCTTTTCTTGGATTTTTTTTACCCCCTGATTTTTGGTCACTTGCCTTTTTCTTTCGATCTCATGCCACCTTTGAAACGTTGAGGAACCTGCTGGCTCATGGGACCCGCATGTCATCCTCTATGTACTATAAAACTTTCTTTTCTTGGATTTTTGGCACCTCGTATTTGGTCACTTGCCTTTTTATTTCGATCCCGTGCAGCCTCTCAAACGGTGATACCGCTGCTGCTAAATGGGACCCGCATGTCATCCTCTATGTACACTCAAGTTTCTTTTCTTGAATTATTTTTGGCTCCTGATATTTGATCACTTTAAAACAACTTGTACGTAGAATGTCCCTGTTTTTTTGTGGTGAATCATAGTATCCGTGTTGCATTAGAAAAGGGGCCGAAAGTGTTTGAGTTGCCCGTTTGTAGTTATTGGGCATTATAGTCCGAGTAAGTAGGCCCACATCAATTACCATGTAGACGGCAACCCAAAAGGGGAAATTTTGGCCCAAGCGGGGGAAGTTGTACTTTTTTTCTATTGGTAAGGTTAGCCTCACACACAAAAAATGTCTGGTTACATGGGGCAGTGCTGGAAGCCTGATCGTTACTGAAGGTTGCACATTTGCGCCTAATATGCTTGTCAGCAGGAGGTTTGCTATTTGTTGGAAAACTATGGAAGGGGAGTTTGTTGGTGCATGCATACGTTTGCGAGGAACCAAATGCAGCATTTTGACTTCACCAGACAACTGAACAGCATGTGTTCTTCACAATACAGCCAACACAAGCATTAACTAATGTAACTAGAGACATTGAGTACAGATTGAGCCTTCATGTTTAACATAACATTGTGTGTGGAGGAGCCACGCACATAGTATATAAGAGTACCATCATGTTGACCACAAATGCATCATCGAAGAGAGTGGTAAATATACTTATTGACCACCTCTCTACAAAAAAGTGGTAATTAGAACCGAACATGCACCACCTTATTTGAGCTGTGATCCATATTGTTCCTCCAGTGGTGCATGATTGCCTTTACACTTGATGACCTTCTCGCAGTTTTCGTGATCAAATACGAGCACCTTCAAGGATCTGGTGTCAATCCTCTTGAATACTGTGAAGTATCCTATCTTCAAGTCATGTGCTTTGACAAACGCTGACCAGCGTGCGTCCATAACAATCTTGCCATCTTCCTCCTTCAGGCCGACCTCCCAGATGCAATCGGTGGAGATCTTCAGCTTGATGGTCTCTGGCCACAAACCTTCAAACCAGGGCTTAAAAGCACTGGGGATGAGCCCATCCAGTAACTTGCAGAAGCTGCCAGGGCGGGTCTGCTCACTGGCGTTTGGTGGCCTGATCATCAGGGCAGCTCCCTTTTTTTCGAAGATGAGCTCTCTACAAGCTTGATCTTGTTGCCTGAACAATGCAACAACAAAAATGGACCCAAATGGTATACTTATGAAGCCCACAATCTGAACATTATGCCTCTGGATCTAGTTTGGCTATTTCGTAGGAACGGTATATCAGCTTCAACTCATAAAACTGGGAAAAAACTAAGCAACAGGAATAGAACTATAGATAGCATGGCATGGTGGATGCATAGCCCGTGTTTGCAAATAGTTTGTGGGTAGCCCACACTTGCAAGTTCATATCAACATATATTTTCCCCGGAAATTATTGTATTGCAATTTCGACGATTCGCACTTGATCATACTTTTCATCGGCTGCCCAGTTTGGCTGACCGGTTTGTTTATTCGCTAGTGTCCTCCTTCCTATTCCTAGACACCCAAGTCCATCATCATGGGCACTGACAAGGTGTAATATAAGATATATGCCACAAAAATAATACGTAGGATTGATAATGAAAATAAGTTTCCAATGGTCCGTGTCCAACAAGGGACGAGTAGTTTCTCTCCACTTCATCCTGACGTGTGTGGTGAGCAAGCCCTCCCATCAGTATCAGAGGAATTTAATTTGACAAGGGCTACAGGAAGACATCACCAAGAAAGGGTGATGCATGTCTCCTTCAACAAACACAGCAGTACATGTCTGAAGCAAGTACATGAACACAAGTACACCACCATAATAATACTACATGAACACAAGTGATGCCGTCGGTTGGGGAGGCCTAAATAAAACTTAAACTTAATCCTAATCTAATGGACGTCGGTTGGGGCGCGCGACGGGTCTGCCTCGTCCTCGTTCTTCGCCTATGCCGCCTACGTCCGTGCCCGCTTCTGGTCCCATGCTTCGCGATAGGGGCGGCCCCAGGGGTATTCTTGCGTATGCAGCTGAATACCCAAGATTTTGACAAAACCTTAGAATTTCCTCATAAATCAGGGAAAAATTTGGCAAATACATGAGGATTTTGGCAAAATGAATACACAGGTTGAAAATGAATACCCAGCACTTCATCACGGGCGCAGCCACTGTTCGCGCTCCAGGCGGTCGAGCATGGCGGACGCCGTCAAAAGACCTTGCCGGCGGCGCTGTCCCAGCGGTTCAGTCCTTAGCCGAGAAATCTCCTTCTGGAAGAAGAGTATCGCTTGCTGGCGGGCGAACGCCTCATAATGGCGATGAGCCCTGTCCTCGCAGAACTTCCGTTGGGAAGCCTCCAAGATCCGGAGGTCGTGCTCGCTGTACTCCTCCTTCAACCGTGGGTCCTCGTCGTTATCGGAGCTGTACTCCGCGTCGGACTGCGGCTCCGGCTCCGGCTGCGATGGTGGTGGAGGCTGCGCGCGGACTTTGAGGCCAAGCCTACAGAACCTCGTTTTCCGATGGCGCGGCATTTTTGAGGTGGAGAGGAGAGAATGGAGCGTAAGCGGTGGTGGAAATGAGAGGATAGCACCGCGGGGGTGGACGGCGTAGTAGGTACTTTATGCTGGTGGTAGGCAACTACCCTCATTTACGGCGGCGTAGGCGACTGGACGCCGCGTGTCCGGCCGCTGCCCTCGTGGCCGCCTAGGTTTAGGCGCGGGAGACCATTAAACGCCGGGGACTACCAACCTTCCCGCGTCGCCTTTGATGCGAACAGTCGCGTCCTCCCGCTGACAAGGCGGCCCCACACGCGAAAACCGTCGTGCCGCGAGGCGCCGACGCGCCCGATTCGCGCCCTTCGCCGGTGTGAGCCCAAAAAATGCAACTACTACTACTGTACTAGCGTATAGGGTGAGCAGGCCCTCCCATCAGTATCAGAGGAATTTGACAAGGGCTACAGGACGACTAGTTACATCACCAAAAAAGGTGATGCATGTCTCCTTCACATGGTCTTCTTATGTCATATAGTAAGGCACTAGCAATGATCGGCGCGGCGTGTCTAACTAATATACTCCCTCTATCTCAGAGCTTAAGGCGTAAAAATAAATTCGATTTTTGATCAAAGCATAAGGCGTAGGGTGAACTCTATCCTATTTCTACCGAAGATGCCCCTCTCAGCCGTTTCTCGTTTGCTAAAAACAGGGAGACGATTGACCCAGCTATGGCATGCACACGGTATTCACGCTGAATTAACTGCTCCTCCAGTCAATCTCCTCTAAAACCGGTGCCTCATTGGTTGTATACGGTGCATGCATGAGATGGTAGTTAACGAGGAGTCTGATGCGGCTACTTTAGGGAAGAGAGAGAAATACGGAGTAAAAGGAGTGAGTTATTAGAGATTTATGAGGGGCAAGTATGGAAGCTAATTTGCACGCCAACCCTACTTAATCCTAGCGCCAATTTATTTACACCTTAAGCTGTGAGATGGAGTAAATGTTTAGCAGTTGTAAATATTTATGGGCTTTTCATCAGCAATGATGATGGCACAACATGAAGTGAAGTTTAGCAGTTGTAGCATGATTTTTTTTTGAATAAATGATGCTCAAACTCACCGATTCTCAAACTGCCCTTACAACGTTAAGGGAGCTGATATTAGGCACATACCCACTTTCCCTAAGCCCTGAGACAACGCAATCAAACATCATGCTATCCGGAAGTCTGAAACAATCTCAACTGTGAAGAGATCAACATTTAATTTAACAAAACTGTCTAATCCTGATGTGTAGAGAACGAATCCGTTGCACATATTGCTGCAACTCATAAATAGATCACAACACAACTTCAGGATTATTTTTTACAGAACACAATTTTGTGATGCCATTTGTTATCACTCCTTGGTGTGTATCTTGTGCAGTATCGGTTAAATTGCTAGGCCATCTACTAATACTGATGGTTCATGTCTCCAGTTGTGAAAGTAAGAGTTCATATACTTAGCCAAATGCTCAGCTAGCTACCCCATGTAGGAAACTGACCGTGGGAAGGTAATTGCATCCTTCTCAGAATTTGATCTATTAAAAGACATCTGAAAACAAAAGACGGCTACCCTGAAGTAATTGAGTGTAAGATGAAATACTAAAATTGCTACACCAGCAAAAGTGGACAATTGCCTCATCTAAGCTGGTCTAGTGTACATCCATGTTTAACATGTGAAGATGTGAGCGTATGAATTAGTAGCCAAAAACAACAGACTATTTTCAGGGAAAGCACGGCAAAGTAAATGCAGATAATTCTACTTTAGCAATCGTCTCACCTTGACACATGTAATATGAACTATAGTTTCATGAACAGTAATTAGTAAGAACAGAGAAAAGTAACAGCTGCCTTAGTTGATATAATCTAAAAATAGTAGCTGCCCATTTCAGCTAATGATTTGTCCAGATGAAAAGCCCAACAGGAAACTAAGCATCAGAAACGTCTCAATAATATATAGAAAATAACTCTACATCAGGATAAGAATGAATTCAGTAGCTAACTCTATTTGAGTCTTTCTGTTACTTCGACTGATGTTTACATACTAAAGTGGTACTGCAATAATGTTTCTGTGACTGACATCGAGCATTCTTGCAGTTTTAGCATTTGTGTCATCTAGGTTATTATTGATGCCAAAACTAGACACTAGTTAGTGTATACACAGTTATATACTACCTCTGTCCCACCGAAAGTGTCTGAGATTTGTCCAAATTCAGATGTATCTAGACAGTGAAAGCATATAGATAGATTCAAATTTTGACAAATATATATCATCTTAAGTTTAAGTCCTGTGCTGTAGTTAATTCCCTTTGTCTTAAGTGATCTATTAGAGAGCTTCCCTGTGACCACCCGAAGGGTAAGAAATGTTTAACTGTATAAGTGGATTGCCTAGACCTTTCCATCAGTTCGGACTTTTGGTTGCGTTGGCTAGTCGATGAAGCTTGACATGGTGTCAGAGCCAGGGTCTCGAGTTCGAGTCCTGGCTTTCGCAATTTATCCTAAAATTGCCGCCCTTGCGATCAGTTCGGACTTTTGGTTGTGTTGGTAGTGCATTAAGCTTGACAAGAAAGAAATGCCTTTTTATAGCTAACCCCAAGTCTGGTAACATTTGCAAAATAGGTATCAGATGCAGCTATCCATTCAGTAGAAGAATTTGCATTTTAGAGTTGAAGGTTCATAATCTCTTCTCTACTATTGATAGTTAAGGGTACACAGGGTATTTGTTTACCTCATTTTCGCGTTCTAAAAAAGGTACGCCATATGGTTGTGCTAAGTTAAACTGATTTAAGTCTGTTCAAGTTTATCGAAAGTTATACTACCAACATCTAAAACATCAATATAGGCTCATATATTACAAAAGATATTTAGATTTTCTTTTCTCGAACACATGCCTAGTCGTGCATCATTATATATTAGAGCATACAGGGTTGTAGCAAGGCTACGAAAAACTGAGAAAGCAAAAAGAAAGAACTATACAGGGGACTACAGGCAGCTAACTTTGCTAGGCCTGCAGGTGCTAAATCTTATATATATATGAGGTTGTAGATATTAGTCGTAAACTTACTCAAACTTAAATAACACTTGATTAGGAAAAAGATAACCTGAGTTATTTTGAATGAGGGGACGTCACAATCACTAATCAAAGATAATTGTGGGAAACTGAAATCTATTCAAGAAAATGGGAGAAATAATGTATCAAACACAAAATTAATTATACCATTTTGCAGATTGTTCACCGATATAAACAAAGAACTGTTTGATCTGCATGTAGGTACATCCAATCAACGCTTTTTCCCCGATCTCTAGAAAATATAAGCTACGCATGTAATTACAAACGATTTTCTTCTATTTTTCTGTTTCTATGTTAACATTTGAGATACTTGTTAATTACATCCATATTCTGCAGTTGCATAGAGTTACTAATTCAGGAATGCATTCACATACGGAGTATACTATGTTTGCTGATGACTGACTAGTACTAATTCATTGCAAGCAACGGTTCATTCATATTCAGATAAAGGATGTGATCGTTAAGTCATATACTTATGAAAGTCCTTATGCATCTCTCTGATGCAGATGGCGGGGGTCTCTCGTCCTCCTTTTGGAGGCAAAATCAATTAGTTATATATGAAACAATGGGTGTAAAAGGTTATCAAAAAGGGTGCCTTCATAGTGCTACGTTATCTTTTGAGATACTGGTTAATTACATCCATATTCTGCATTGGCGTAGAGTTACTAATTCAGGAATGCAATCACATACTGAGCATACTATGTTTGTTGGTGTCTAATTAGTACTACTAATTCATTGCAAGCAACGGTTCATTCATATTCAGCAAAAGGGGGTGTGATCATTAAGTCATTTAACACTACAAGAAAAGTTCTGATAGACAACGTCTCAAAATCGTCCGCTAAGGGGTATTTTTCGTCGCCTATGGGCCTAACCCGACGATATGGGTTCTGTTGTCGAAACTGCATCAGGCAAAGTCCTACGACGATTTTTTCGGTCCGTCGCGCTTGGGCGCCCTTCCGCCACGAAAATCGGACCGTTGCCCAAGTGTTTCCGGGAGCCCGTTGACCGACGTCATGCAAACCGACACGTGCGACGCCGTTAACTGGCACTTAACGGCGTTAACCGGCTGAAACCCCGTGGTAGATGGTAGGCCCACACGAGGCCTGCCACGTCTTAAGCGGGCCGGCCCACTAAGTTTGCGGGCCGGGCCAGCTGACTTATTTTGACCGGTCAACTATATAGCTGGGCTGGTCCATTAGTTACGTGGGCCGGGCCTAACCTCTAAGGTTGACTGGTCAAAACTTTAATGGGCCGACCCACTAAACATGTGGGCCGGGCCGAATGCACTCGATTGACCGGTCAACATGCAAAAGGGCCGGCCCACAAGACTTGTGGGACCCACTTTCCTGGTATCGGCCGGCCCATTTAAAAAGTGGGGTCCACATTAAAGCAACTGGGCCGGCCCAAGAAGTTACTGGGCCGGCCCAATTAGCATGTGGGTCCCACGTTCCTGCTATCGGGCCGGCCCATTTAGTACGTGGGGTCCACATTTTATCAAATGGTATGGCCCAACAAGCCAGTGGGCCGGGCCAAAAGCACCGGTGGGTCCCACTTTCCTGTTAAAGGGCAAGCCCGTTTAGTATGTGGTCCACCATATAGCAAGTGGGCCGGCCCAACAAGATAGTGGGCGGGCCAAAAACACAGGTGGGTCCCACTTTCCGGTTAAAGGGCCCTTTTAGTATGTGGGGTCCACCATATAAGTGGGCCGCCCAACAAGATAGTGGGCCGGGCCAAAACAGGTGGGTCCCACTTTCCTATTAAAGGGCCGACCCATTTAGTATGTGGGGTCCACATGCAAGTGGGCCGGCCCAACACGCTAGTGGGCCGGCCAAAACACAGGTTGGTCCCACTTTCCTGTCAAAGGGCCGGCCCATTTAGTATGTGGGGTCCACCATATAGCAAGTGGGCCGGCCCAACACGCTAGTGGGCCGGGCCAAAAACATAGGTGGGTCCCACTTTCGTCTTAAAGGCCCGTTTAGTATGTGGGGACCACCACAAAAGCAATTGGGCTGGCCCAACTAGTTAGTGGGCCGGCCCAGTAGGGTGGGGTCCACCTTAAAGCAAGTGGGCCGGCCCAATAAAAGTGTGGGGTCCACAAAATCAAGTGGGCTGGCCCAATAAGTAAGTGGGCCAGCCCGTTTAGTTGCTGTTTATATGCCGGCGTAAAAGGCGCTTTAGGATTTTGCGGGCCGGCACGTATGTGATTTCGCTTAATTGGGCCATTTAAGGGATGGGAATTCGTGATTTAGATACTGAGAATATTTACGCAGCATTGATTTCTGTCGGATAGCCTCACTTACCACAAGCACCAAAGAAAAAATGCGCGAAAGAACTATAAAAACTAACTAAATATTACATCAGCTGCAAGGCATTGAAAAAATATTACAGAACCCAGAGAAATTGAATGGTAATTAAACCTAGCAATACAATGAAGGGATCCGGCAATCTTTTAAGTTGTCCATGCAGCACCTATATCTGAAACAAAGACATTACAAGTTAAGACAGCAACAATGGAAAGGCAAAGACACTACAATATTGTTTGCCAAAGAATTTGGAACTCATCATTTCGTCGTTATAACAAGATCATTGTAATGCGCACAATAAGCAAACAAAGAGTGCATGCCGCATACCAACAGCCAATATAACAGAGCATGTTAGAATGAAACAGCAGACTTACTACTGTCGAGTCCCATGCAAACCAACATGTTCAGGGAGTACAAAATTGGCATGAACAACATAGTAGCAGGCTATAAATTTTGTAACAACGACTGAGCAAGATGAAGTTATGATGGCTACATCTACAGAGCAGGGAATGTAAACCAAAAATAGAAGTTACGATGGCAAAAGCTAAAGAGGAGGGAATGTGAACCAACATGTGCCAAGTGCAATTACTTCATTTTGGCCGTGAACTAAATAATACTCCTGAACTTATAGTGAAGGGGATGCAAATCAAGATGTTTCGGGATATAAACTTGTAATGAGCAACACATAGAGGATAGTTAATGCTGGAGCTTAGGATGGACCAGATACAGAATATAGTGGGATCACCTGTGAACTTGTATAAGAGGGAATGCAAACCAATATGTTCAGCTTTCCATATGTGAGCGTCATGCCAAGTCAGAGAAACAAGTCAATAATGCAGCTTTTGAAGAACAAGATGGCACGCAAAATTATTATCTAGTAGTATGACAAGTTTATTTGTACTACAGGCTAGATAGCAGAGTGATAGCATGCCAAACTAAGTCCTTACTTTGTTAGCTTACAATGAACTAGATACAAAACAATGGCATCACCTGTAGTACAGGGAATGCAAGCCAACATGTTCATGGAGTAAAAAATTGGCACAAACAACATAGTAGCAGGCCATAATTTTTGTAACAACGACTGAGCAAGATAAAGTTATGATGGCTAGATCTACAGAGCAGGGAATGTAAACCAAATATAGAAGTTACGATGCCAAAAGCTATAGAGCAGGGAATGCGAACCAACATGTGCAATTACTTAAAATTGGCCATGAACTAAATAATAGCAGGATGTTACTATAATACCTATAATTTTTGTAACAACGACTGAGCAAGATAGAAGTTATGATGGCTACATCTACAGAGCAGGGAATGCAAACCAAAATGTTCAATCGCTTAAAGTTAGCAATGAAGTAGAAAATAGCAACGTGTTACGGTCATAGCTAGGAATGAACTAAAAGAGCTTCAGACAAACAAGCATCTGAACCCAGAACATGGCGCTAAAACAAGGGACTTACATTAGGAGAAGCACTCTGTGGGAGTCACAGCAGATCTTCCTGGGGTTGATAGATCCGGTGATGAAGTACGCTACATGTGCTACTTGGGGTTGGAGAGACGGCCATTACACTTCATGGTTACTCATCTCATCTGCAAAAAAGTAACGGCGCGTCGTTAGCACAAACAGGTTCCCCCAAGATTAAACAAGAACTTGCAGGCAAGCAATAGAAAAGCGACAGTAGAAGAGTTTAGATCATGCACGGCGCCGGTGAAGCAGATCCGGTTCATGCACAGCGGTGTCGGTGAGCAAGATACGATGCGGTGGACGACGGATCCGGCGAAGCGGCTCCGGTGGGGTGGACGATACCGCAGCTGAAGCGACTGCGGTAGACTGCTGGATGAGCATATGGTTTCGAGGTTCGGCGGGGATGATCCGGTCCGGTTGATGACGGCGTCGATGAAGCGGCTCCGGCAGGCAGCCGGATGACGAGGATCGCGAGGGCTCGGGTAGGCCAGGGAAGTCCGGCGGGGATGTTCCGGTGCGGTGGTCGTGGAGGTGGGAGAGAGGGACTTGGGAAGTTCCGGTGGGTGGTCTGAAGGAAATGTTTTTTTTGGGAGGGTTTCCGGGCTAGGGAGGTGGTGATCCAAAAAATGACGGGCAGACCCCCCCACCAACCGACTTTGCTGGCATCTCCACAGGGGTAGAATAGGAATTTGGAAGCGTGTGAAATTTTTGTATTTTGTGGGCGGCAAGTTTTGCCGCTATGAGATTTTGAATTTGGCCACCGTCCAAGTATAATGATAAAAAATTGTGACACCGTACTAGTACCTCTGTTCAAGGCCGAGTGCAAAATCAAATCATCATCACGTTGAATATAGGTCACTACCATGATCATGATCTATCTTCTGGACAGAGATCCAGTGCCCCCACGTTCACAGGGCACAACGTGACCTGAGGCTTCCCATCCACCATTCGTTTCAATCCAACGGCAAGGAAAGCAACAGCGTGACCCGATTAATTTCTGCTGAGCTGAAGAGCTGCTGTGTTCTCTCGAACCTGAAGAAATAGAGAAGGGAACAGAAGATGATTTCGGTTCCGAGCGCATCTGTCCGGGCCAAAAATGTATCTGGTACAAACTCCAGCGGGACGACGCATAGTGACTGGGCCGTTCGCAGCGACGCAAACATGCCCAAATATGTGTCTCGGATCCGTCGCGCGGACGCTGCGTGGACGCGTAAAGTGTCCGCTCGCGTCTGGCGAACGTTTCGTCGGGCCCGCTTGGCAGTGACCCAGCGTCGATGCGTCTTCTCAGCGGCGCCGCTTCGGCAGTCTGCGGTCGCGTAAAATGGCGATGCCTCGGGTGGCACGCGTCGTCACCTACCTCTGCGAATGGCGATGCCACGCGTGCAGCGGCCGTCGCGTGCCTCCGACCTATATAAACAGGAGCGTACGCATATCATCTCCTCCCACACTAAACCCTAGCCGCTGCCGCTCAACCTCCTACTGGGTTTTGTATAGAACTAGAACGCATAATTTAATCTCAAGTTTGATGTGCCCTGTGAACGTGGGGGCACTGGATCTATGTCCCTATCTTCTTAATCCCAATCAAAAATGTGTTTGAAATATTTCAGGATTGGTGGGAGATTTTGCCGCCCGACTGAGATTAAATTAAACCACGCGTTCGACAATTCAAACTTGAGACCAAGGCTATGATACCATTTAAGTTCGAACTGATTGAAAAAGGCTATGCAATTAATTTATATAACATCCACAGGAACAACTACCAAGTTGATCCCAACCGCAGATAAATGCATCCACCAACAAAAGTAGGAACGGTGCCTTATTCTAAGGAAACATTTCACAAGACCAATGTACTCACTATGTAGTGTTCATCTCCAATTATCTATGGCATTTTCTAAGTCTTTGGGAGATTATAACGAACTTGATTGGCCTCGTGCAATAGGGCATCACATGCTTCTAATCTCGATCTCAACATGTTAACTTTTGTTCTTAGCATAGCTGTTGCAACTCGTTCTACTTGGAGTTGTTCCTCCAAAACTTGAGCAGAGAAAGACTTGGACTTGGGCTTCAAAACCCAGCATTTCGCAGGAAAGAGATATCTTTATCTTTCCCATGTTTTGCCATCTCGAATTTCATATTAGCATGACAAGTTTTGAGTTGTGTAAAAAGAAAAGTTATTACAGAGAAAAATGCAGATGGTAGATTTAATGTGTACGAACTACTTTTAATCATACAAGTTGGCATGCCTGACTATAATAAGGACCGTCTATCTTGCTAGCAGGCATAATTATTAAGGTATTATTAATGGGCTACCATGTTCATAGTCTTCGAAGAAACAGCCTTTATTGCATTACGAGCAGAAAACAGTTCACACGTGCGCTCAGATTCAAATTTTCAGCATGCAGCCGATTTATGGTTTAATTGAAGTACACATCATTATATTATTTCACACAAAACACAGCAGCCACATGGAACATATCTAATTTTAGTACAACAACAAAATTTGCAATTATTACAGACCAGGAAATTTTGAACGAAATTTTGAGCAGTAATTAATTACAGCATTGGCATCAGCAGTCCACTTGACTGAACAACAGAATCAAAGTTTATTTAGACACCTTCAATTCCCAGACACATCACAACTGGCTTACCATGACAAGTGCATAGGAGATTCTTTAGAACATTTTCTGTCAAAGTTTGCCTATTTTTCAATTCATGTATCTCTTGGCGTGTTTTGGCAATTATTTCATCAGCATCTTTGTTTTCCCGCCCAAATATATCAACTGCCTCTTGGAGTGCATCCCCCAAATCTCTTTGTGCCGGATTAAGTTGAGCAATAGATACCATGGGCCTATGCGAGCAATATGCACTCTCACTGCTGCTTTGTGAAACATCAATACTTGAGGCATTGGCCCTTGCTTCTGGCTTTGTAGCTTTATTTGAAGCCTGAAATTTAGATAAAACAAGTTACAACATCATATGATGCAATAAAAGACCTCCAATTTCAAGAGCATCATTGAGCTGATATAACATAGCAAGCAATCCAAAATAGAGCCTCGTACATCTATTTCTTCTGGAACGGTTGGTGTACTGGACTCAGTGGACCAATGAGAGCACGTGCCACTGTCACTGTTGCTCTGTGAAATGACCGCAACACTTGATAAATGGGTTGTCCCTACTGACATTACAGCTTTGTTTGCAGGCTGAAACTAAGACAAAACAAGTTAAAATGCAATACAATACACGGCAAACATGTATCATTTAATCTCAGCCGTTCTTTTGTTTTACTCAAGAAAACATTTTTATTTTGGGAGTTTATAGAAGCACAAGCCATCGTCTACATTGGCACTGTGTTATGAAAAATATCATCTTCATCGTACATGGTTATGTGAAGATATTGATATATAATTCTGTGCTAGGAAAACAAATAGCAATTACTATGTTACAAGAACCATCTTCAAGCTCAAAGATACTAAGTTCATTGGTCCACCAACCAAGGCTGATAAAATATTATATATTAATTTAGTACTAATATTTCGTATTTACTCATATTAAGGTCTAACTTTTTTCCCCATGACAACCCAGTTTTGATATAAAATCTAACGGTGGCCATGTGTGGGTCACATAAAAAGTATTGAGGTAGTAAATTTATACATAGATATTGGATAATGTATTTTAAATTTCAAAAAATATGGTAGAAATATATAAATTAGATAGTCTTGCCGTGCAATATGCATGCCGCAAAAGGTAAGATAGATCCTTAAAAATTCTCGACTCTAATCACAAAAATATACATAATCCTAATGGGGTGTCCATGAAAAAGTTTTGTCACTTTCGTATTAGGGTATACTTCTATTTCATACTGACTAAAAAACTTAATTGTAATGAACTCACATATTACTCCTTCCATTACTTCTTTTAGGGTGTATTAGTTTTTCAAAAGCCAAACTTTAGGCTTTGTGACTAATTTTAGCAAAAAATAATAATTATCAACATCAAATAAAATATGGAAATATATTTTAAAATTATATATGTCGTGACGTGCAAAGCACGTGCTACTTACTAGTAGATTACTAGAAAATGAATGAAGCAATTGAACATGGAGCGTATTATATAAACAGCCAGATCATTTGAATATGGATATACCACATCATGTCAATGGGACTCAGAAAAACAAAGCTAGACATTTAAACAAGTAATATAACTATTTTTTCACAATGTTTCAAGTAGAATAGGAAGCAAGGTTAGGAATAAAGCAATCATGTTTCAAGTAGAATAGGAAGCTAGGTTAGGAATAAAGCAATCATGTTTCAAGTAGAATAGGAAGCTAGGTTAGGAATAAAGCAATAAAAAAACACGAAGTGCATCATTTCAGCTAGGATCATTTCTATCAAACTTCATGCACTAGCCATGGAACAACAGGCAAACTCAATGAAGCAACAGGCAAAAAATTAACATAATAGAATTTTAGGACTTGTTTAACATAGCCAAATCATGTAACTTATACCCAGGCATGCCGGATGCCAGATGGGTCAAAGGCAGTGTGCAATGTTCCATATGGTCATTGTTTATATTTTATTAGATTCCATTAGGCAACTTAGGTAGTGCAACATACAGAAAATGATGCAATTGAACTACGCACAGGAGGTAAATTAACATTCCAAAAAAAACAGGGAACTTACGTGAGCTTTTTTTTGAGTCACACGGACCTCATCAGGTACTTGGGCAGAAGAACCTGGTGCCACACTGTTTCTCCTCTGCATGAAGGAGAGGCCAATTGTAAACAGAAACAGGATCCAAGATATAGAAGTTTGCATTAAGCAATATACAAAAAACAGCAGGTACTTACATGATTATAGGCGAGCTTTACTCTACGTTTCTGAGTGTAAGATGTGCCTGCTGCACGTGTAATAACAACAAACAGTTACGAGTCAAGGATTTGCTATAATTAAATTGACACCAAACAGTAGTAGAAACATTATGACGTGCATAAACATGTAATACAGGATCGCAGAAAGATATCAAACATGATGTAACTAGAGCAGTAGCCTACGGCCAAATAGTGAGAAATTGTAATCGTGTCAATGGTGGACTTGTATAGCCTACCCCAACTTGTTTGGGAATAAAGCTTTGTTGTTGGTGGTGTTGTTGTTGTTGTCAATCGTGGACATGTAGAGCATTCAACGCTCATGATTGGTGGCTCATATTTTGTAGAGTTTCAGCGAATGGGTGGGTTAGGTCACTCAGACCACGACACTCTGTATTTATATCATCTGAGTTAGGGTTACAATACCACTGGACATGGGCCTCTATGGGCCTCACACTGGATACAATATTACTACAGCGCTACTACTAAACTCACTCATGGTCCAACACACCCCCTCAAGATGATCATGGGTAAACAACCATGGCCATCTTGCAACAACATGACACATATGACAACTACGAGTAATGAACTTTCAGCATAACTCCTAGGATACATGACAGCATTGCACTTTTCATCATCTTGTCATCTCGATTCATCTCTTCATCAGCAGCGAAGACATCCAGCTTCAACCATCTGGGATACGCACAACTCCTAACCATACACATCCTCAACAACCCCGGCTGCCTCACCACACAAGTTCCGCAGAACCATCCACACTCGCCTCAATGTCCTCAGCCTCTCTTCTCCACTCTGCCCGGCCACTGACCTCTTCCGTCTCTCCCACAAACCCCCAGCCAACTCCTGCCTCAACCATCCACTCCTCAAGCACCCATGCCTATCCCCCGGTCAGGCCTCAACCAGTCTCACCTCAGGCACGCATGCCTTTCCCCTGGACATATCCACAACCATCACCATCACCACTAAACCGCAGCCTCATCAACTCCATCACGACTCAATCGCAGCCTCATCAACTCCATCACAACATATCCTCACAGCCTCACATCTCCATTTTCTCCTCACTTCCACTCGGATGGCGCCTCGTCTGCGCGCCCTGGCCAACCTGGCAGACCGCACCTGGCCACATCGACCGGCTCGCGCTGGTCAACGTCCAGCACCAACCTCCGGCTCCGCCCTGCGCTCAAAGGCTCGGCCCACTCCGCACGCCTCCAACATCTCCCCCTCGCACGGATCCAGATCTCTCTGCCACGGATTCACTTCCTCTTCTCTCCTTTCTAAACCAAAACGATCTTGACCCTCTTCTTTGTCCCCGCGCGAGCAGCCGCCGATCTCACACAACTCGCATCGCTGTGTGTGATAGCCGCAACCCACGCAGAGCACCTGATGCGGCCTCCCGCCGCCTGGATTTCTACATCTCAACGGTGGTTTTTGTGGTCAAAGGAAGAACTTGTATGGTACTGTTTGGGGCGGCTAGCACTAGCAGGAAGGAAACCTAGGCTCTGATACCATGTAGAGTTTCAGCAAATGGGTGGGTTAGGTCACGGAAAAAAAATACTTATGCGTCGTGTTTAAATCTAAAGGATGAGGTTGTTACAAACGAAAGCACTTGTAAGTTAAAAATATACTAGCACGAATTCAGAAATACAGTCAGCTGCAATACTCCTAACAGAACAAAACGCGCAGGGATGTCTGGTTACCTATTTCTGGGCGGCGTTTAGACGTGTTCCGCGTTCTTACGGGTGACGTGGAGGTCGGCGAGGGGACTGCTGTTGCGGTGGGTGCCGGGGAAGCAGATCTTGGGGGGTCGGAGAAGGACATGCTGGGCGGTCGATGAAGTGTTCAGCGCGCCGGCCGAAGTAGAAGGTCGGTGAAGCAGATGATGTGCAGTGCACGGGGACGTCGGTGTCGGCGAAGCTGGTCAGGTGCGGTGGTCGATAGAGTCGGCGAACGAGATACGGTGCGGTGGACGCCGGAGTAGGTGCGGATCAAGCGGATAGGGCAGCCTCGAGGTTTGAAGCCGTGGCAGCTTGAACGGCGAAGTGCGGCGGTGATTTTCCGGTGCGGCGGCCGTGAAGGTGGGAGGTAGGTAAGAGGAGCGGTTTCTCTGAGGGCTTGCGGGCGAAACTAGGGCGAAGCTGGGCGATAGAGGAGAAAAAGGGAATTTCGCAGTCCTTCTTTTGAGGGAAAAAAATATTCGCAGATCTGAAACTTTGCGGCGCGAGATATTTGGGCGTTGGCGGGGAATTTTACCGCTCGATGAGATTAAATTTTGCCTGCAGTAGGTAATAATAATAATAAATAGTAGGCCCTACTAGTAGTACTGTAAGTCTGTTCAGGAATCCAAGGGGGTCGAGGTAGAGGAATCCATTATGTGAATCCACATTTCAAAGTGTCCAAAAATTCTAAACTGAAATTTTACATGTATATCTAGACATTTTATGTTGGTACATAAGTTTTTTTTATGTGGCTCCTGTAAAAAAGACAAATTTTGATGCTGTAACACGACTACGTACATTTTTTGCCTTTTTTGTACACACCACACAAAATGTTGTTTTTCCACGAAAACTTATGAACGAACATAGGATGTCACAATGTATACCAAAAAAATTATGTCAGATTTTTTTAACATTTATATAATTGTTTTTTTATTATTTTCAATAATCGGTGCATATGCACGTGTGTGCCAAAACGCCACCTCCGGGGGCTAGGAGTTTCTAAACTTCTTATGGCACATCAAATAAAATGTTGTTCAATCAATAATAATAATGTGCTTATGATTGTTACTCCCTTCCACCATTAATAAAGTCCACATCGGTCTCGTGTCAAACTTTGACTCGAGATTTAGGTACCCACATGATAGTGCTAGTATCATAGCTAGTATCATACACATTGGTCCCACAAAACTGCTGATGTGGCAGCTAATTAAGTAGGAGAGAGGAGATTAGTGTAACATAGGTAGATATTGTATCATAGCGCAAACAACGAGATACATGCTTAGGGTTAGGGGTAGATACATGATTTTTCTGGTTTGAATATGTCTAGACCTTATTTATCAACTTAATTGAATGCTTACTATATAACATAAGAAGACCTTGTTTTTTTATTTTGTTTTTTAATTTTTATACGGATTTGAATCTTGGTCAAATCCTAGGTTTCACCAAGATTTGAATAAGTTTAAAACATGAATATGAAAAAGTAAGCATGCATGTATGCTTCATAATTAATCACTTCAAAATGAAGCTCTTGGGAGGGTTTTTGAAATTTCCATGTTTGAAACCAAAAACCACATATCATCATGCTTGACTTCATGAGACAGAGTTTAGGTTAGGGGGTAGATACATGATTTCTCTGGTTTGAATATGTCTAGACCTTGTTTATCAACTTAATTGAATGCTAACAATCTATACCTAATAATAAAGAAAATAAGGCTTCTTGTTCGTCCGTTTTTTTCTACCCCTTATTTTTGTTCAAATTACGGCTTATGCCACCGCCAAGTGAAAGAAATAACGGTTCGTCATCCCGCACGCAGGTGGGGCAAACCCAATGAACAAAAACAAATCTCGATATGTGGCTATTTCCCCTTTCGTGCTCATCCTCATCGCTAGATTTAGCCTGGCCGCAGCTCCGCTCCCGGCGCACCGCACCGCTGCTCGGCACGATCCCCTTGGATCGCCGCTGCCGACAGATGGGGTAGGAGCACCGCCTCGCTCCGGTCTGGAAGGCTGATTCCAAGTCGAAAGTCGCCGCTCCTCGCCCGAGGAGTGTTTCTCCCGTCTGTCGACCACTGACATCATTAAACCGGCAAAAAAAAAATCCCGATTCTCATGACTCCGCCGGTGGACTCGGCCGTATCGGACCACGCTGTAGCCACCATACAACTCCAGGAGAGGATTAACAGGTCAGCGCCGCAGCCCGCATGAGGATCTTGAGTCTGATCCGCCGCGTGAATTCACCTCCGCGCATCAACCGTGGGAGTGGCAGATCCACAAGCGGCGGACCGCCTCCGCGCGCAGCAACTGCTCGTGGTCGCCGGTGCTAGCACGAGGAGAAACGGCTGCTGGTCGTGGCGTGGGTGCTATCGAACGAGGAGGAGCATAAGAGTAGCATTATTTTTCGAGGGAGTAGCTGGCTCGTGGGTGCCTCCTGCGTTGTACACGGGTGGTTCATTTTAAATACAAATAAGCTGATAGTGTTGAATTTAAATGCAGTACAATATTGCTATATTTCTTTTTGTGCGCTGCATTGTACACGGTGGTTCAATTTAAATGCAAATATCGGGGTGTTCCTGACTTCAAAAGCACTTCATTATTGGTATTTCTCTATTTAGGATTTTGGAACAATTTGATTTAACTTGCATTCCAATTAAAAAACGATTTGACATTAGCAAGAAGTAGGCATACCAATGTGAAGAAATAGCATCACTTCATGAGAATGAGACAGCATCCATCAAAAAAGACGTCATTCTTTTGGTAGAGTGAAAGCATTCCCAACAGGTTTCGTGGTTTGGTCCGTCAGATTTCTTGGTCCGTTCTTTTGACAGAGAAGCAGAATAGTTCTGCTCGGTCAATGTTTCCAGGTCGGCGGTTACTAGCATCCCAGCAGGTGTCGCTGATTTGTGTGCTCGAAGAAGCAGCACCAATGTTTCTTTAGGCCAGGCGGCGATTTCCAACATATCATCCTGCTCCATCGACGTGGGTTTCTGCCACTGAGGCTAGATGGCGGAGGTGATATTGAGGTTCTTGTACTAATGCACGGCTCATAGCTCGTGCAGCCGATGGTGAAGACAACTAGACAAGCTAGACCGAAGCTTGCTTCTTCTCCAATATCTTTTAAAGAAAGCATATGTATTTAGATACATTTGTATACCTATGCGACCAGATGTTAGGCATTATTTTCTCCAACTACTTGGTCTGATGTGCTTTTGTTGTTTCTCAATCAGAAAAACAAAGATACAAGTTTTACCTTGGTGTTGCCGGTGTTAGAGCGGATGTACTTTTCTTTGTCGCTATAGGCATTTTTTGATCCTCTATTGCAAGGCACGGGCATGTTTTCTTAAAATTTTGATCCAACCACAAGAGATGTTGGAGATGAATGAAAAGTTCCGCTGCAACGCGCGGGCATTTTCCTAGTATAACATAAGAAGACTATGTGCCTTGGTTTTTCATTTTTTGTTTTTTTTAAATTATGCCCATTTGAATCTTTGTCAAATCCTAGGTTTGACCATGATTTAAACAAGTTTAAAACATGAATATGAAAAAGTAAGCATGTATCCTTCGTAGTCACTCCAAAATGAAGCTCGATCTTGAGAGGGTTTTTGAAATTTCCATGTTTGAAACCAAAAAACCACATACTTATCTTCATGCTTGACTTCATAAGACATAGTTAATTAGGGGTTAGGGGTAGCTTGATACATGATTTTTCTGGTTTGAATATGTCTAGACCTTATTTATCAACTTAATTGAATGCTTGCTATATGACATAAGAAGACCTTGGTTTTCATTTTTTATACCCATTTGAATCTTGGTCAAATCATAGGTTTGACCAAGATTTGAACAAGTTTAAAACATGAATATGAAAAAGTAAGCACGTACGTATGCTTCTTAGTCACTCCAAAATGAAGCTCTTGGGAGGGTTTTTGAAATTTCCATGCTTGAAACCAAAAACCACTTCTCTTCATGCATGCTTGACTTCATAAGACAGAGTTTAGGGTTAGGGGGTAGATACATAATTTCCTGGTTTGAATATGTGTAGACCTTGTTTATCAAAATAATTGAATGCTTACTATATAACATAAGAAGACCTTGTGTTTTTTTGAATTTTTATACCCATTTGAATCTTGGTCAAATCCTTGGTTCCACCAAGATTTGAATAAGTTAAAAACATGAATATGAAAAAGTAAGCATGTATGCTTCTTAGTCACTTCAAAATGAAGCTCTTGGGAGGGTTTTTGAATTTCCATGTTCGAAACCAAAAACCACATATCTTCATGCTTGACTTCATGAAACAGAGTTTAGGGTTAGGGGTAGATACATGCATGATTTTTCTTGTTTGAATATGTCTAGACCTTGTTTATCAACTTAATTGAATGCCTACTATATAACATAAGAAGACCTTTTTTGTTTTTTTGAATTTTTATACCCATTTGAATCTTGGTCAAATCCTAGGTTTCACCAAGATTTGAATAAGTTTAAAACATGACTATGAAAAAGTAACCATGCATGTATGCTTCTTAATTAATCACTTCGAAATGAAGCTCTTGGGAGGGTTTTTGAAATTTCCATGTTTGAAACCAAAAACCACATATCTTCATGCATGTGCTTGACTTCATGAGACAGAGTTTAGGGTTAGGGGTAGATACATGATTTCTCTCGGTTGAATATGTCTAGACCTTGTTTATCAACTTAATTGAATGCTTACTATATGACATAAGAAGACTATGTGCCTTGATTTTTTTTAAAATTTTGCCCATTTGAATCTTGGCCAAATCCTAGGTTTGACCATGATTTAAACAAGTTTAAAACATGAATATGAAAAATTAAGCATGTATCCTTCGTAGTCACTCCAAAATGGAAGCTCTTGAGAGGGTTTTTGAAATTTCCATGTTTGAAACCAAAAAACCGTACTTCTCTTCATGCTTGACTTCATAAGAGAGAGTTTGGGGATAGGGGTAGCTTGATACATGAATTTTCTGGTTTGGATATGTCTAGACCTTGTTTATGAACTTAATTGAATGCTTACTAGATGACATAAGATGACTATGTGCATTGGTTTTTCATTTTATTGTTTTTTCTTTTGATTTTTTATGCCCATTTGAATCTTGGTCAAATACTAGGTTTGACCATGATTTAAACAAGTTTAAAACATGAATATGAAAAATTAAGCATCTATCCTTCTATTAGTCACTCCAATATGTAGCTCTTGGGAGGGTTTTTGAAATTTCCATGCTTGAAACCAAAAACCACTTCTCTTCATGCATGCTTGACTTCATAAGACAGAGTTTAGGGTTAGGGGTAGATACATGATTTGTCTGGTTTGAATACGTCTAGACCTTGTTTATCAACTTTAATGCTTACTATATGACATAAGAAGACTATGTGCTTTGGTTTTTCATTTTTCTGATTTTTTTATTTTTGATGCCCATTTGAATCTTGGTCAGATCCTAGGTTTTACCAAGATTTAAACAAGTTTAAAACATGAAAATGAAAAGGGAAGCATTTATCCTTCTTAGTCACTCTAAATGAAGTTTTTGGGAGGTTTTTGAAATTTCCATGTTTGAAACCCAAAACCACTTCTCTTCATGCTTGACTTCATAAGACATAGTTTAGGGTTAGGGGTACATACATGATTTGTATGTTTTGAATATGTCTAGACCTTGTTTATCAACTTGAATGCTTACTATATGACATAAGAAAACTACGTATGTGCTTTGGTTTTTCATTTTTCTGTTTTTTTTTTGAATTTTCCGCCCATTTGAATCTCTGTCAAATCCTAGGTTTGACCAAGATTTAA
Source organism: Lolium multiflorum (assembly GCA_030979885.1). Lineage (NCBI taxonomy): Eukaryota > Viridiplantae > Streptophyta > Magnoliopsida > Poales > Poaceae > Lolium > Lolium multiflorum. The sequence continues at coordinate 200,179,845 of CM061753.1, read as the reverse complement.
ACAAGTTTAACACGTGAAAACGAAAAGGTAAGCATGGATCCTTCTTAGTCACTCCAAAATGTACCAATTGATAGATGTGTTAACTTTGCTTCATGGAAAAAATAATGTCATGTAAATGAGTTAACTTGGATTTCCTACCCTTGAATCCATAGGAAACTTTGTTCTAATGCACTATAATAATCAACCGAGTTTTTACACCAACAGGTCTGTCACTTACGTGTGGTGCCCATGCGTGAGGTCCCACACTTCAGTGAGCACAAGTCACGTGCAATAGGTACGCAAACTCCCAGCCATTTTCTTTGTCAAGAGAAGACGCATCAGGATGCGTATTGGAAGTCTCTGGGTCCTTCAGGATCCTTCGGTTGTCCCTCTCACAAAAAAACAAATCTCTCTCATTCTCGGCCTCGCTCGACTCGCTCGCTCGCTCGCTCGCACCTCCTGCTCACTGACAAACCCTGCACAACAGTCAACATCATCACCCGAAAAAGGGAAGACACCATAATGCTCTCCCTCCTTCTTCTCTCCTTCCGAGTGATCCCTCTTCCTCCGAGTTTCACTCGACGGGCAAACACATATGTGCTGCATAGTAGAGTAATAATAAAAAGGTACGTAAAAAAATCGACCTACGAATCTATAATTAAATAGGTTAAACTAGGGTTTTGCCCAGTACTACAGATCAAGGTTCAAAAAAATCCAACTACGGGGTTCGAACAACCCCATTTCTAATCAAAGAATTTTTTCGACGTCATCCAAATGGCCTCAAACTATAGCATGGGCGGATCCAGACTATAGCCAAGGGGGGCAGCCGCCCCCACTCAATTTTCTGAAACCTTGTACTTAGAAATATGTTAAGCTAAAGGCTGGTTTGCCCGCACTTAGAAATGATATTTGCATCACTTATCATATGTTTGCCCATTTGAATCTTGTCAAATCCTAGATTTGACCAAGATAATTTAAACAAGTTTAAAACATGAAAATGAAAAGGGAAGCTTGTATCCTTCTTAGTCACTCTAAAATGAAGTTTGGGGAGGTTTTTGAAATTTCCATGCTTGAAACCAAAAACCACTTCTCTTCATGCTTGACTTCATAAGACAAAGTTTAGGGTTAGGGGTAGATACATGATTTTTCTGGTTTGAATATGTCTAGACCTTATTGATCAACTTAATTGAATGCTTACTATATAACATAAGAAGACCTTGTTTTTTTATTTAGTTTTTTAATTTTTATACGGATTTGAATCTTGGTCAAATCCTAGGTTTCACCAAGATTTGAATAAGTTTAAAACATGAATATGAAAAAGTAAGCATGCATGTATGCTTCATAATTAATCACTTCAAAATGAAGCTCTTGGGAGGGTTTTTGAAATTTCCATGTTTGAAACCAAAAACCACATATCATCATGCTTGACTTCATGAGACAGAGTTTAGGTTAGGGGGTAGATACATGATTTCTCTGGTTTGAATATGTCTAGACCTTGTTTATCAACTTAATTGAATGCTTACAATATAACATAAGAAGACTATGTGCCTTGGTTTTTCATTTTTTGTTTTTTTTTAAATTATGCCCATTTGAATCTTTGTCAAATCCTAGGTTTGACCATGATTTAAACAAGTTTAAAACATGAATATGAAAAAGTAAGCATGTATCCTTCGTAGTCACTCCAAAATGAAGCTCGATCTTGAGAGGGTTTTTGAAATTTCCATGTTTGAAACCAAAAAACCACATACTTATCTTCATGCTTGACTTCATAAGACAGAGTTAATTAGGGGTTAGGGGTAGCTTGATACATGATTTTTCTGGTTTGAATATGTCTAGACCTTATTTATCAACTTAATTGAATGCTTGCTATATGACATAAGAAGACCTTGGTTTTCATTTTTTATACCCATTTGAATCTTGGTCAAATCATAGGTTTGACCAAGATTTGAACAAGTTTAAAACATGAATATGAAAAAGTAAGCACGTACGTATGCTTCTTAGTCACTCCAAAATGAAGCTCTTGGGAGGGTTTTTGAAATTTCCATGCTTGAAACCAAAAACCACTTCTCTTCATGCATGCTTGACTTCATAAGACAGAGTTTAGGGTTAGGGGGTAGATACATAATTTCCTGGTTTGAATATGTGTAGACCTTGTTTATCAAAATAATTGAATGCTTACTATATAACATAAGAAGACCTTGTGTTTTTTTGAATTTTTATACCCATTTGAATCTTGGTCAAATCCTTGGTTCCACCAAGATTTGAATAAGTTAAAAACATGAATATGAAAAAGTAAGCATGTATGCTTCTTAGTCACTTCAAAATGAAGCTCTTGGGAGGGTTTTTGAATTTCCATGTTCGAAACCAAAAACCACATATCTTCATGCTTGACTTCATGAAACAGAGTTTAGGGTTAGGGGTAGATACATGCATGATTTTTCTTGTTTGAATATGTCTAGACCTTGTTTATCAACTTAATTGAATGCCTACTATATAACATAAGAAGACCTTTTTTGTTTTTTTTTGAATTTTTATACCCATTTGAATCTTGGTCAAATCCTAGGTTTCACCAAGATTTGAATAAGTTTAAAACATGACTATGAAAAAGTAACCATGCATGTATGCTTCTTAATTAATCACTTCGAAATGAAGCTCTTGGGAGGGTTTTTGAAATTTCCATGTTTGAAACCAAAAACCACATATCTTCATGCATGCGCTTGACTTCATGAGACAGAGTTTAGGGTTAGGGGGTAGATACATGATTTCTCTCGTTTGAATATGTCTAGACCTTGTTATCAACTTAATTGAATGCTTACTATATATATGACATAAGAAGATCGACTATGTGCATTGGTTTTTCATTTTATTGTTTTTTTTAATTTTATGCCCATTTGAATCTTGGTCAAATCCTAAGTTTGACCATGATTTAAACAAGTTGAAAACATGAATATGAAAAATTAAGCATATGTCCTTCTTAGTCACTCCAAAATGAAGCTCTTGGGAGAGTTTTTGAAATTTCCATGTTTGAAACCAAAAACCACATATCATCATGCTTGACTTCATGAGACAGAGTTTAGGTTAGGGGGTAGATACATGATTTCTCTGGTTTGAATATGTCTAGACCTTGTTTATCAACTTAATTGAATGCTTACAATATAACATAAGAAGACTATGTGCCTTGGTTTTTCATTTTTTGTTTTTTTTTTAAATTATGCCCATTTGAATCTTTGTCAAATCCTAGGTTTGACCATGATTTAAACAAGTTTAAAACATGAATATGAAAAAGTAAGCATGTATCCTTCGTAGTCACTCCAAAATGAAGCTCGATCTTGAGAGGGTTTTTGAAATTTCCATGTTTGAAACCAAAAAACCACATACTTATCTTCATGCTTGACTTCATAAGACAGAGTTAATTAGGGGTTAGGGGTAGCTTGATACATGATTTTTCTGGTTTGAATATGTCTAGACCTTATTTATCAACTTAATTGAATGCTTGCTATATGACATAAGAAGACCTTGGTTTTCATTTTTTATACCCATTTGAATCTTGGTCAAATCATAGGTTTGACCAAGATTTGAACAAGTTTAAAACATGAATATGAAAAAGTAAGCACGTACGTATGCTTCTTAGTCACTCCAAAATGAAGCTCTTGGGAGGGTTTTTGAAATTTCCATGCTTGAAACCAAAAACCACTTCTCTTCATGCATGCTTGACTTCATAAGACAGAGTTTAGGGTTAGGGGGTAGATACATAATTTCCTGGTTTGAATATGTGTAGACCTTGTTTATCAAAATAATTGAATGCTTACTATATAACATAAGAAGACCTTGTGTTTTTTTGAATTTTTATACCCATTTGAATCTTGGTCAAATCCTTGGTTCCACCAAGATTTGAATAAGTTAAAAACATGAATATGAAAAAGTAAGCATGTATGCTTCTTAGTCACTTCAAAATGAAGCTCTTGGGAGGGTTTTTGAATTTCCATGTTCGAAACCAAAAACCACATATCTTCATGCTTGACTTCATGAAACAGAGTTTAGGGTTAGGGGTAGATACATGCATGATTTTTCTTGTTTGAATATGTCTAGACCTTGTTTATCAACTTAATTGAATGCCTACTATATAACATAAGAAGACCTTTTTTGTTTTTTTTTGAATTTTTATACCCATTTGAATCTTGGTCAAATCCTAGGTTTCACCAAGATTTGAATAAGTTTAAAACATGACTATGAAAAAGTAACCATGCATGTATGCTTCTTAATTAATCACTTCGAAATGAAGCTCTTGGGAGGGTTTTTGAAATTTCCATGTTTGAAACCAAAAACCACATATCTTCATGCATGCGCTTGACTTCATGAGACAGAGTTTAGGGTTAGGGGGTAGATACATGATTTCTCTCGTTTGAATATGTCTAGACCTTGTTTATCAACTTAATTGAATGCTTACTATATGACATAAGAAGACTATGTGCCTTGATTTTTTTTTAAATTTTGCCCATTTGAATCTTGGCCAAATCCTAGGTTTGACCATGATTTAAACAAGTTTAAAACATGAATATGAAAAATTAAGCATGTATCCTTCGTAGTCACTCCAAAATGAAGCTCTTGAGAGGGTTTTTGAAATTTCCATGTTTGAAACCAAAAAACCGCGTACTTCTCTTCATGCTTGACTTCATAAGAGAGAGTTTGGGGATAGGGGTAGCTTGATACATGAATTTTCTGGTTTGAATATGTCTAGACCTTGTTTATCAACTTAATTGAATGCTTACTAGATGACATAAGATGACTATGTGCATTGGTTTTTCATTTTATTGTTTTTTTCTTTTGAATTTTTATGCCCATTTGAATCTTGGTCAAATACTAGGTTTGACCATGATTTAAACAAGTTTAAAACATGAATATGAAAAATTAAGCATCTATCCTTCTATTAGTCACTCCAATATGTAGCTCTTGGGAGGGTTTTTGAAATTTCCATGCTTGAAACCAAAAACCACTTCTCTTCATGCATGCTTGACTTCATAAGACAGAGTTTAGGGTTAGGGGTAGATACATGATTTGTCTGGTTTGAATACGTCTAGACCTTGTTTATCAACTTTAATGCTTACTATATGACATAAGAAGACTATGTGCTTTGGTTTTTCATTTTTCTGATTTTTTTATTTTTGATGCCCATTTGAATCTTGGTCAGATCCTAGGTTTTACCAAGATTTAAACAAGTTTAAAACATGAAAATGAAAAGGGAAGCATTTATCCTTCTTAGTCACTCTAAATGAAGTTTTTGGGAGGTTTTTGAAATTTCCATGTTTGAAACCCAAAACCACTTCTCTTCATGCTTGACTTCATAAGACATAGTTTAGGGTTAGGGGTACATACATGATTTGTATGTTTTGAATATGTCTAGACCTTGTTTATCAACTTGAATGCTTACTATATGACATAAGAAAACTACGTATGTGCTTTGGTTTTTCATTTTTCTGTTTTTTTTTTGAATTTTCCGCCCATTTGAATCTCTGTCAAATCCTAGGTTTGACCAAGATTTAAACAAGTTTAACACGTGAAAACGAAAAGGTAAGCATGGATCCTTCTTAGTCACTCCAAAATGTACCAATTGATAGATGTGTTAACTTTGCTTCATGGAAAAAATAATGTCATGTAAATGAGTTAACTTGGATTTCCTACCCTTGAATCCATAGGAAACTTTGTTCTAATGCACTATAATAATCAACCGAGTTTTTACACCAACAGGTCTGTCACTTACGTGTGGTGCCCATGCGTGAGGTCCCACACTTCAGTGAGCACAAGTCACGTGCAATAGGTACGCAAACTCCCAGCCATTTTCTTTGTCAAGAGAAGACGCATCAGGATGCGTATTGGAAGTCTTCTGGATCCTTCGGTTGTCCCTCTCACAAAAAAAACAAATCTCTCTCATTCTCGGCCTCGCTCGCTCGCTCGCTCCTCCTGCTCACTGACAAACCCTGCACAACAGTCAACATCATCACCCGAAAAAGGGAAGACACCATAATGCTCTCCCTCCTTCTTCTCTCCTTCCGAGTGATCCCTCTTCCTCCGAGTTTCACTCGACGGGCAAACACATATGTGCTGCATAGTAGAGTAATAATAAAAAAGGTACGTAAAAAAATCGACCTACGAATCTATAATTAAATAGGTTAAACTAGGGTTTTGCCCAGTACTACAGATCAAGGTTCAAAAAAATCCAACTACGGGGTTCGAACAACCCCATTTCTAATCAAAGAATTTTTTCGACGTCATCCAAATGACCTCAAACTATAGCATGGGCGGATCCAGACTATAGCCAAGGGGGGCAGCCGCCCCCACTCAATTTTCTGAAACCTTGTACTTAGAAATATGTTAAGCTAAAGGCTGGTTTGCCCGCACTTAGAAATGATATTTGCATCACTTATCATATGTTTGCCCATTTGAATCTTGTCAAATCCTAGATTTGACCAAGATAATTTAAACAAGTTTAAAACATGAAAATGAAAAGGGAAGCTTGTATCCTTCTTAGTCACTCTAAAATGAAGTTTGGGGAGGTTTTTGAAATTTCCATGCTTGAAACCAAAAACCACTTCTCTTCATGCTTGACTTCATAAGACAAAGTTTAGGGTTAGGGGTAGATACATGATTTTTCTGGTTTGAATATGTCTAGACCTTATTTATCAACTTAATTGAATGCTTACTATATAACATAAGAAGACCTTGTTTTTTTATTTTGTTTTTTAATTTTTATACGGATTTGAATCTTGGTCAAATCCTAGGTTTCACCAAGATTTGAATAAGTTTAAAACATGAATATGAAAAAGTAAGCATGCATGTATGCTTCATAATTAATCACTTCAAAATGAAGCTCTTGGGAGGGTTTTTGAAATTTCCATGTTTGAAACCAAAAACCACATATCATCATGCTTGACTTCATGAGACAGAGTTTAGGTTAGGGGGTAGATACATGATTTCTCTGGTTTGAATATGTCTAGACCTTGTTTATCAACTTAATTGAATGCTTACAATATAACATAAGAAGACTATGTGCCTTGGTTTTTCATTTTTTGTTTTTTTTAAATTATGCCCATTTGAATCTTTGTCAAATCCTAGGTTTGACCATGATTTAAACAAGTTTAAAACATGAATATGAAAAAGTAAGCATGTATCCTTCGTAGTCACTCCAAAATGAAGCTCGATCTTGAGAGGGTTTTTGAAATTTCCATGTTTGAAACCAAAAAACCACATACTTATCTTCATGCTTGACTTCATAAGACAGAGTTAATTAGGGGTTAGGGGTAGCTTGATACATGATTTTTCTGGTTTGAATATGTCTAGACCTTATTTATCAACTTAATTGAATGCTTGCTATATGACATAAGAAGACCTTGGTTTTCATTTTTTATACCCATTTGAATCTTGGTCAAATCATAGGTTTGACCAAGATTTGAACAAGTTTAAAACATGAATATGAAAAAGTAAGCACGTACGTATGCTTCTTAGTCACTCCAAAATGAAGCTCTTGGGAGGGTTTTTGAAATTTCCATGCTTGAAACCAAAAACCACTTCTCTTCATGCATGCTTGACTTCATAAGACAGAGTTTAGGGTTAGGGGGTAGATACATAATTTCCTGGTTTGAATATGTGTAGACCTTGTTTATCAAAATAATTGAATGCTTACTATATAACATAAGAAGACCTTTTTTTTGAATTTTTATACCCATTTGAATCTTGGTCAAATCCTTGGTTCCACCAAGATTTGAATAAGTTAAAAACATGAATATGAAAAAGTAAGCATGTATGCTTCTTAGTCACTTCAAAATGAAGCTCTTGGGAGGGTTTTTGAATTTCCATGTTCGAAACCAAAAACCACATATCTTCATGCTTGACTTCATGAAACAGAGTTTAGGGTTAGGGGTAGATACATGCATGATTTTTCTTGTTTGAATATGTCTAGACCTTGTTTATCAACTTAATTGAATGCCTACTATATAACATAAGAAGACCTTTTTTGTTTTTTTTGAATTTTTATACCCATTTGAATCTTGGTCAAATCCTAGGTTTCACCAAGATTTGAATAAGTTTAAAACATGACTATGAAAAAGTAACCATGCATGTATGCTTCTTAATTAATCACTTCGAAATGAAGCTCTTGGGATGGTTTTTGAAATTTCCATGTTTGAAACCAAAAACCACATATCTTCATGCATGCGCTTGACTTCATGAGACAGAGTTTAGGGTTAGGGGGTAGATACATGATTTCTCTCGTTTGAATATGTCTAGACCTTGTTTATCAACTTAATTGAATGCTTACTATATGACATAAGAAGACTATGTGCCTTGATTTTTTTTTAAATTTTGCCCATTTGAATCTTGGCCAAATCCTAGGTTTGACCATGATTTAAACAAGTTTAAAACATGAATATGAAAAATTAAGCATGTATCCTTCGTAGTCACTCCAAAATGGAAGCTCTTGAGAGGGTTTTTGAAATTTCCATGTTTGAAACCAAAAAACCGCGTACTTCTCTTCATGCTTGACTTCATAAGACAGAGTTTGGGGTTAGGGGTAGCTTGATACATGAATTTTTTGGTTTGAATATGTCTAGACCTTGTTTATCAACTTAATTGAATGCTTACTAGATGACATAAGATGACTATGTGCATTGGTTTTTCATTTTATTGTTTTTTTTTAATTTTTATGCCCATTTGAATCTTGGTCAAATCCTATGTTTGACCATGATTTAAACAAGTTTAAAACATGAATATGAAAAATTAAGCATGTATCCTTCGTAGTCACTCCAAAATGAAGCTCGATCTTGAGAGGGTTTTTGAAATTTCCATGTTTGAAACCAAAAAACCACGTACTTCTCTTCATGCTTGACTTCATAAGACAGAGTTTAGGGTTAGGGGTAGATACATGATTTGTCTGGTTTGAATACGTCTAGACCTTGTTTATCAACTTTAATGCTTACTATATGACATAAGAAGACTATGTGCATTGGTTTTTCATTTTTCTGATTTTTTTATTTTTGATGCCCATTTGAATCTTGGTCAGATCCTAGGTTTTACCAAGATTTAAACAAGTTTAAAACATGAAAATGAAAAGGGAAGCATTTATCCTTCTTAGTCACTCTAAATGAAGTTTTTGGGAGGTTTTTGAAATTTCCATGTTTGAAACCCAAAACCACTTCTCTTCATGCTTGACTTCATAAGACATAGTTTAGGGTTAGGGGTACATACATGATTTGTATGTTTTGAATATCTCTAGACCTTGTTTATCAACTTGAATGCTTACTATATGACATAAGAAAACTACGTATGTGCTTTGGTTTTTCATTTTTCTGTTTTTTTTTGAATTTTCCGCCCATTTGAATCTCTGTCAAATCCTAGGTTTGACCAAGATTTAAACAAGTTTAACACGTGAAAACGAAAAGGTAAGCATGGATCCTTCTTAGTCACTCCAAAATGTACCAATTGATAGATGTGTTAACTTTGCTTCATGGAAAAAATAATGTCATGTAAATGAGTTAACTTGGATTTCCTACCCTTGAATCCATAGGAAACTTTGTTCTAATGCACTATAATAATCAACCGAGTTTTTACACCAACAGGTCTGTCACTTACGTGTGGTGCCCATGCGTGAGGTCCCACACTTCAGTGAGCACAAGTCACGTGCAATAGGTACGCAAACTCCCAGCCATTTTCTTTGTCAAGAGAAGACGCATCAGGATGCGTATTGGAAGTCTGTGGGTCCTTCTGGATCCTTCGGTTGTCCCTCTCACAAAAAAAAACAAATCTCTCTCATTCTCGGCCTCGCTCGCTCGCTCGCACCTCCTGCTCACTGACAAACCCTGCACAACAGTCAACATCATCACCCGAAAAAGGGAAGACACCATAATGCTCTCCCTCCTTCTTCTCTCCTTCCGAGTGATCCCTCTTCCTCCGAGTTTCACTCGACGGGCAAACACATATGTGCTGCATAGTAGAGTAATAATAAAAAAGGTACGTAAAAAAATCGACCTACGAATCTATAATTAAATAGGTTAAACTAGGGTTTTGCCCAGTACTACAGATCAAGGTTCAAAAAAATCCAACTACGGGGTTCGAACAACCCCATTTCTAATCAAAGAATTTTTTCGACGTCATCCAAATGGCCTCAAACTATAGCATGGGCGGATCCAGACTATAGCCAAGGGGGGCAGCCGCCCCCACTCAATTTTCTGAAACCTTGTACTTAGAAATATGTTAAGCTAAAGGCTGGTTTGCCCGCACTTAGAAATGATATTTGCATCACTTATCATATGTTTGCCCATTTGAATCTTGTCAAATCCTAGATTTGACCAAGATAATTTAAACAAGTTTAAAACATGAAAATGAAAAGGGAAGCTTGTATCCTTCTTAGTCACTCTAAAATGAAGTTTGGGGAGGTTTTTGAAATTTCCATGCTTGAAACCAAAAACCACTTCTCTTCATGCTTGACTTCATAAGACAAAGTTTAGGGTTAGGGGGTAGATACATGATTTTTCTGGTTTGAATATGTCTAGACCTTGTTATCAACTTAATTGAATGCTTACTATATATATGACATAAGAAGATCGACTATGTGCATTGGTTTTTCATTTTATTGTTTTTTTAATTTTATGCCCATTTGAATCTTGGTCAAATCCTAAGTTTGACCATGATTTAAACAAGTTGAAAACATGAATATGAAAAATTAAGCATATGTCCTTCTTAGTCACTCCAAAATGAAGCTCTTGGGAGGGTTTTTGAAATTTCCATGTTTGAAACCAAAAACCACATATCTTCATGCTTGACTTCATGAGACAGAGTTTAGGGTTAGGGGGTAGATACATGATTTCTCTGGTTTGAATATATCTCTAGACCTTGTTTATCAACTTAATTGAATGCTTACTATGTGACATAAGAAGACTATGTGCCTTGATTTTCCATTTTTTGTTTTTTCTGAATTTTTATGTCCATTTGAATCTTGGTCAAATCCTAGGTTTGACCATGATTTAAACAAGTTTAATAAAACATGAATATGAAAAATTAAGCATATATCCTTCTTAGTCACTCCAAAATGTAGATCTTGGTAGGGTTTTTGAAATTTCCATGTTTGAAACCAAAAACCATGACTTCTCTTCATGCATGCTTGACTTAATTGAATGCTTACACTATATGACATAAGAAGACTATGTGCCTTGATTTTTTTTAAAATTTTGCCCATTTGAATCTTGGCCAAATCCTAGGTTTGACCATGATTTAAACAAGTTTAAAACATGAATATGAAAAATTAAGCATGTCTCCTTCGTAGTCACTCCAAAATGGAAGCTCTTGAGAGGGTTTTTGAAATTTCCATGTTTGAAACCAAAAAACCGTGTACTTCTCTTCATGCTTGACTTCATAAGACAGAGTTTGGGGTTAGGGGTAGCTTGATACATGAATTTTTTGGTTTGAATATGTCTAGACCTTGTTTATCAACTTAATTGAATGCTTACTAGATGACATAAGATGACTATGTGCATTGGTTTTTCATTTTATTGTTTTTTTTTGAATTTTTATGCCCATTTGAATCTTGGTCAAATCCTATGTTTGACCATGATTTAAACAAGTTTAAAACATGAATATGAAAAATTAAGCATGTATCCTTCGTAGTCACTCCAAAATGAAGCTCGATCTTGAGAGGGTTTTTGAAATTTCCATGTTTGAAACCAAAAAACCACGTACTTCTCTTCATGCTTGACTTCATAAGACAGAGTTTAGGGTTAGGGGTAGATACATGATTTGTCTGGTTTGAATACGTCTAGACCTTGTTTATCAACTTTAATGCTTACTATATGACATAAGAAGACTATGTGCATTGGTTTTTCATTTTTCTGATTTTTTTTTATTTTTGATGCCCATTTGAATCTTGGTCAGATCCTAGGTTTTACCAAGATTTAAACAAGTTTAAAACATGAAAATGAAAAGGGAAGCATTTATCCTTCTTAGTCACTCTAAATGAAGTTTTTGGGAGGTTTTTGAAATTTCCATGTTTGAAACCCAAAACCACTTCTCTTCATGCTTGACTTCATAAGACATAGTTTAGGGTTAGGGGTACATACATGATTTGTATGTTTTGAATATGTCTAGACCTTGTTTATCAACTTGAATGCTTACTATATGACATAAGAAAACTACGTATGTGCTTTGGTTTTTCATTTTTCTGTTTTTTTTGAATTTTCCGCCCATTTGAATCTCTGTCAAATCCTAGGTTTGACCAAGATTTAAACAAGTTTAACACGTGAAAACGAAAAGGTAAGCATGGATCCTTCTTAGTCACTCCAAAATGTACCAATTGATAGATGTGTTAACTTTGCTTCATGGAAAAAATAATGTCATGTAAATGAGTTAACTTGGATTTCCTACCCTTGAATCCATAGGAAACTTTGTTCTAATGCACTATAATAATCAACCGAGTTTTTACACCAACAGGTCTGTCACTTACGTGTGGTGCCCATGCGTGAGGTCCCACACTTCAGTGAGCACAAGTCACGTGCAATAGGTACGCAAACTCCCAGCCATTTTCTTTGTCAAGAGAAGACGCATCAGGATGCGTATTGGAAGTCCTTCTGGATCCTTCGGTTGTCCCTCTCACAAAAAGAACAAATCTCTCTCATTCTCGGCCTCGCTCGACTCGCTCGCTCGCACCTCCTGCTCACTGACAAACCCTGCACAACAGTCAACATCATCACCCGAAAAAGGGAAGACACCATAATGCTCTCCCTCCTTCTTCTCTCCTTCCGAGTGATCCCTCTTCCTCCGAGTTTCACTCGACGGGCAAACACATATGTGCTGCATAGTAGAGTAATAATAAAAAAGGTACGTAAAAAAATCGACCTACGAATCTATAATTAAATAGGTTAAACTAGGGTTTTGCCCAGTACTACAGATCAAGGTTCAAAAAATCCAACTACGGGGTTCGAACAACCCCATTTCTAATCAAAGAATTTTTTCGACGTCATCCAAATGGCCTCAAACTATAGCATGGGCGGATCCAGACTATAGCCAAGGGGGGCAGCCGCCCCCACTCAATTTTCTGAAACCTTGTACTTAGAAATATGTTAAGCTAAAGGCTGGTTTGCCCGCACTTAGAAATGATATTTGCATCACTTATCATATGTTTGCCCATTTGAATCTTGTCAAATCCTAGATTTGACCAAGATAATTTAAACAAGTTTAAAACATGAAAATGAAAAGGGAAGCTTGTATCCTTCTTAGTCACTCTAAAATGAAGTTTGGGGAGGTTTTTGAAATTTCCATGCTTGAAACCAAAAACCACTTCTCTTCATGCTTGACTTCATAAGACAAAGTTTAGGGTTAGGGGGTAGATACATGATTTTTCTGGTTTGAATATGTCTAGACCTTGTTATCAACTTAATTGAATGCTTACTATATATATGACATAAGAAGATCGACTATGTGCATTGGTTTTTCATTTTATTGTTTTTTTTAATTTTATGCCCATTTGAATCTTGGTCAAATCCTAAGTTTGACCATGATTTAAACAAGTTGAAAACATGAATATGAAAAATTAAGCATATGTCCTTCTTAGTCACTCCAAAATGAAGCTCTTGGGAGGGTTTTTGAAATTTCCATGTTTGAAACCAAAAACCACATATCTTCATGCTTGACTTCATGAGACAGAGTTTAGGGTTAGGGGGTAGATACATGATTTCTCTGGTTTGAATATGTCTAGACCTTGTTTATCAACTTAATTGAATGCTTACTATGTGACATAAGAAGACTATGTGCCTTGATTTTCCATTTTTTTAAATTATGCCCATTTGAATCTTGGCCAAATCCTAGGTTTGACCATGATTTAAACAAGTTGAAAACATGAATATAAAAAATTAAGCATATATCCTTCTTAGTCACTCCAAAATGAAGCTCTTGGGAGGGTTTTTGAAATTTCCATGTTTGAAACCAAAAACCACATATCTTCATGCTTGACTTCATGAGATAGAGTTTAGGGTTAGGGGTAGATACATGATTTCTCTGGTTTGAATATATCTCTAGACCTTGTTTATCAACTTAATTGAATGCTTACTATGTGACATAAGAAGACTATGTGCCTTGATTTTCCATTTTTTGTTTTTTCTGAATTTTTATGTCCATTTGAATCTTGGTCAAATCCTAGGTTTGACCATGATTTAAACAAGTTTAATAAAACATGAATATGAAAAATTAAGCATATATCCTTCTTAGTCACTCCAAAATGTAGATCTTGGTAGGGTTTTTGAAATTTCCATGTTTGAAACCAAAAACCATGACTTCTCTTCATGCATGCTTGACTTAATTGAATGCTTACACTATATGACATAAGAAGACTATGTGCCTTGATTTTTTTTAAAATTTTGCCCATTTGAATCTTGGCCAAATCCTAGGTTTGACCATGATTTAAACAAGTTTAAAACATGAATATGAAAAATTAAGCATGTCTCCTTCGTAGTCACTCCAAAATGGAAGCTCTTGAGAGGGTTTTTGAAATTTCCATGTTTGAAACCAAAAAACCGTGTACTTCTCTTCATGCTTCACTTCATAAGACAGAGTTTGGGGTTAGGGGTAGCTTGATACATGAATTTTTTGGTTTGAATATGTCTAGACCTTGTTTATCAACTTAATTGAATGCTTACTAGATGACATAAGATGACTATGTGCATTGGTTTTTCATTTTATTGTTTTTTTTTGAATTTTTATGCCCATTTGAATCTTGGTCAAATCCTATGTTTGACCATGATTTAAACAAGTTTAAAACATGAATATGAAAAATTAAGCATGTATCCTTCGTAGTCACTCCAAAATGAAGCTCGATCTTGAGAGGGTTTTTGAAATTTCCATGTTTGAAACCAAAAAACCACGTACTTCTCTTCATGCTTGACTTCATAAGACAGAGTTTGGGGTTAGGGGTAGCTTGATACATAAATTTTCTGGTTTGAATATGTCTAGACATTGTTTATCAACTTAATTGAATGCTTACTAGATGACATAAGAGTTTTTGAAATTTCCATGCTTGAAAACCAAAAACCACTTCTCTTCATGCATGCTTGACTTCATAAGGTAGAGTTTAGGGTTTGGGGGTAGATACATGATTTTCCTGCTAGTTTGAATATGTCTAGACCTTGTTTATCAATTTAATTGAATGCTCACTATATGACATGAGCAGACCTTGGTTTTAATTTTTTTATACCCATTTGATTCTTCGTTCCTAGGTTTGTTGACCAAGATTTGAACAAGTTTAAAACATTAATATGAAAAGGTAAGCATGTATGCTTCTTAATTAGTCACTCCAAAATGAAGCTCTTGGGAGGGTTTTTGAAATTTCCATGATTGAAACCAAAAACCACTTCTCTTCATGCTTGAATTCATAAGTCAGGGTTTAGGGATATATAGGGGGTAGATACATGATTTTTCTGGTTTGAATATGTCTAGAGCTTGTTTTTCAACTTGAATGCTTACTATATGACATACGAAGACTATTTGCTAACGGAGGGAGTAAGCACTCGCTATGAAAAGTACCAAACGATGCATACCAAAATGATTTTTTAGAGGAATACTAGTTCGGATTATATAATTTTATATTAGCAGGCCAAAATCGAACCCCGTAGTTGGATTTTCAGAAATTGATCCGTAGTACTGGGCAAAACCCTAGTTTAGCTGTAGGTCGATTTTTTTACGTTATTATTATTATTACTAGGCAGCACATGTGTTTGCCCGTCCAGTGAAACTCTTTCATTTCATTTTTCTTTTCCGCAAGGTCGGGAGTCGGAGGAAGAGGGATCACACGGGAGGAGACGAAGGGAGAGCAGTCACGGGGCCCCACTTATTTATGGTGTCTATCCTTTTTCTGGTGATGTTGACTGTTGTGCAGGGTTGTCAGTGCGCAGTTTACAGCAGGACACAAAATAAACAGGAAATTACGTCTAAATCCCTAAGATTTACATGGTAGACCCCATGCTGAAAGCAAGAAATGCGATCGGGTCCTTAATAGGCACCGTCCGGATTGATCCTCGTCGCAGCCGGGGACGAACCACTTGGCGCGACCAAATCGCCATGGCTACAGAGCCTGCACACCATGGCCTACGAGCTGAGCTAGAAACGACCTGCCAAAACCGGCAGCCAACGGAGGTGGATAATTGGAGAGAGAGAGAGAGAGTGTGTGTGTGTGTGTGTGTTGATGCCTCTCTCTTGACAAAGAAGATGGCTGGGAGTTTGCCTACCTAGCGTACGTGACTTGTGCTCACTGAAGTGTGGGACCTCACGCATGGGAACCACACGTAAGTGACAGACTTGTTGCTCTAATAACTCGGGTGATCATTATACTGTATTAGTACATAGTTTCCTATGGATCCTTCTTAGTCACTCCAAAATGAAGCTCTTTGGGAGGGTTTTTGAAATTTCCATGTTTGAAACCAAAAATAAGAAGACTATGTGCCTTGATTTTTCATTTTTTTAAATTTTGCCCATTTGAATCTTGGTCAAATCCTAGGTTTGACCATGATTTAAACAAGTTTAAAACATGAATATGAAAAATTAAGCATGTATCCTTCATAGTCACTCCAAAATGAAGCTCTTGAGAGGGTTTTTGAAATTTCCATGTTTGAAACCAAAAAACCGCGTACTTCTCTTCATGCTTGACTTCATAAGAGAGAGTTTGGGGATAGGGGTAGCTTGATACATGAATTTTCTGGTTTGAATATGTCTAGACCTTGTTTATCAACTTAATTGAATGCTTACTAGATGACATAAGATGACTATGTGCATTGGTTTTTCATTTTATTGTTTTTTCTTTTGAATTTTTATGCCCATTTGAATCTTGGTCAAATCCTAGGTTTGACCATGATTTAAACAAGTTTAAAACATGAATATGAAAAATTAAGCATCTATCCTTCTATTAGTCACTCCAATATGTAGCTCTTGGGAGGGTTTTTGAAATTTCCATGCTTGAAACCAAAAACTACTTCTCTTCATGCATGCTTGACTTCATAAGACAGAGTTTAGGGTTAGGGGTAGATACATGATTTTCCTGGTTTGAATATGTGTAGACCTTGTTTATCAAATCAATTGAATGCTTACTATATAACATATAAGAAGACCTTGTTTTTTTTGAACTTTTATACCCATTTGAATCTTGGTCAAATCCTTGGTTCCACCAAGATTTGAATAAGTTAAAAACATGAATATGAAAAAGTAAGCATGTATGCTTCTTAGTCACTTCAAAATGAAGCTCTTGGGAGGGTTTTTGAATTTCCATGTTCGAAACCAAAAACCACATATCTTCATGCTTGACTTCATGAAACAGAGTTTAGGGTTAGGGGTAGATACATGCTTGATTTTTCTTGTTTGAATATGTCTAGACCTTGTTTATCAACTTAATTGAATGCCTACTATATAACATAAGAAGACCTTTTTTTTAATTTTTATACCCATTTGAATCTTGGTCAAATCCTAGGTTTCACCAAGATTTGAATAAGTTTAAAACATGAATATGAAAAAGTAAGCATGCATGTATGCTTCTTAATTAATCACTTCGAAATGAAGCTCTTGGGATGGTTTTTGAAATTTCCATGTTTGAAACCAAAAACCACATATCTTCATGCATGCGCTTGACTTCATGAGACAGAGTTTAGTGTTAGGGGGTAGATACATGATTTCTCTCGTTTGAATATGTCTAGACCTTGTTTATCAACTTAATTGAATGCTTACTATATGACATAAGAAGACTATGTGCCTTGATTTTTTTTAAATTTTGCCCATTTGAATCTTGGCCAAATCCTAGGTTTGACCATGATTTAAACAAGTTTAAAACATGAATATGAAAAATTAAGCATGTATCATTCGTAGTCACTCCAAAATGAAGCTCTTGAGAGGGTTTTTGAAATTTCCATGTTTGAAACCAAAAAACCACGTACTTCTCTTCATGCTTGACTTCATAAGACAGAGTTTGGGGTTAGGGTTAGCTTGATACATGAATTTTCTGGTTTGAATATGTCTAGACATTGTTTATCAACTTAATTGAATGCTTACTACATGACATAAGATGACTATGTGCATTGGTTTTTTTTTTTTTGAATTTTTATGCCCATTTGAATCTTGGTCAAATTCTAGGTTTGACCATGATTTAATCAAGTTTAAAACATGAATATGAAAAATTAAGCATCTATCCTTCTTAGTCACTCCAATATGTAGCTCTTGGGAGGGTTTTTGAAATTTCCATGCTTGAAAACCAAAAACCACTTTTCTTCATGCATGCTTGACTTCATAAGACATAGTTTAGGGTTAGGGGGTAGATACATGATTTTCCTACTAGTTTGAATATGTCTAGACCTTGTTTATCAATTTAATTGAATGCTTACTATATGACATGAGCAGACCTTGGTTTTAATTTTTTTATACCCATTTGAATCTTCGTCAAATCGTAGGTTTGTTGACCAAGATTTGAACAAGTTTAAAACATGAATATGAAAAAGTAAGCATGTATGCGTCTTAACTAGTCACTCCAAAATGAAGCTCTTGGGGAGGGTTTTTGAAATTTCCATGTTTGAAACCAAAAACCACTTCTTCTCTTCATGCTTGACTTCATAAGTCAGGGTTTAGGGATATATAGGGGGTAGATACATGATTTTTCTGGTTTGATATGTCTCTAGACCTTGTTTATCAACTTAATTGAATGCTTACTATATGACATAAGAAGACTACGTGACTTGTGCTCACTGAAGTGTGGGACCTCACGCATGGGAACCACACGTAAGTGACAGACTTGTTGCTCTAATAACTCGGGTGATCATTATACTGTATTAGTACATAGTTTCCTATGGATCCTTCTTAGTCACTCCAAAATGAAGCTCTTTGAGAGGGTTTTTGAAATTTCCATGTTTGAAACCCAAAACAACTTCTCTTCATGCTTGACTTCATAAGACAGAGTTTAGGGTTAGGGGTAGATACAAAATGTTTGAATATTTTCTAAGTGCCAAATTAATCTAGGGCGTTGGTTGTGAACCGGTGAACAAAAAAGAGATAGCCCAAAAGAGGAACACACCAAGGTACAAAAACTAGCATATATGCATGTTTCTATGTACATATATATGACCCTGGGTTTGTAGATAAAAAACATTCATATATGCGCTTACTATTAATATACATAAGTTTATGCTGATTCTCTTGGTTTAGGTATATATATGGTTAGGCATCACTACTAATTCAGAAAAAAACAAAAATGTAACCCTTCAAGTGAAGTCATTTTAAGTGACCTAACAACTAAAATTCATATATAGGATTTGTATAGGAATTATGTAGGATTTAGATCACATGTGAATTTTCCCCACACTAGTTGTTTGATTCATAGGAACATATCCTATAGGAATCTTGCAGTGCAAATCCTATAAGAATAAAACATTAGGTCATACCTCATGGAAAATTTCCTTTGGCACAATCAAACACAACTCATCTTCCTATATGATTCAACTAGCCATTAAATCTCAATCCTATGTTTTTCATATTTCTATGGTTTTCCCATCCTATGAATCAAAGGAGCCTTAGGGCTTATATCTTTTTTTAGAAAGGCAAACTATGTTAAGATTGGCCAAGTTTTACGAAAAACCTTTAACATGCAAAATACAAAGTTGAGTCATTTCGTTTGAATCGGAGGGAGTACATTTGACGTTATGGTACTATTTGACAGCTGCTTGGCACTGTATTTTTTTCGAACCAAACTTCCCCCTTCATGAAGCTTTTATTTTAGCTTCAGTGACTTGATACATCCATATATCTAGACAAAGTTGAGTCAATTCATTTGAATCAGAGGGAGTACATTTGACTATATGGGTATTGTTTGACAACTGCTTGGCACTGTCTTCTTTTTTGAACCAAACTGCCCCCTTCACGAAGCTTTTATTTTGGGATAGAGCTTCACTGACTTGATACTTCCAAGTCTCACAGTGACTTGGTGCCACCATCCACCATCCATCTCAGATCCAATGTATGCGATCGACTTAGAATTTAAACTAAATAATTATTATAATTGCTCAGAAATATTTCAAGAACTTCCAGTTAATCGTGCATATTTCGATTTATATTTTGGTGAAGTTTCATTCGATTTGAATCAAAGGTTTGTGAGCAAATATATACTCCCTCCGGTTCATATTAATTGACTCTAATATGGATGTACTAGACACATTTTAGTTCTAGATACATCCATATTGAAGTCAATTAATATGAATCAGAGGGAGTATTTAGTTTAAACTAGTGCTCGTATACGTAAAAAGCTCTTTAATCACAAGCTAATCGTCCGAGTGGGATGAAATATTCACAGATTTTAGAACAAGGCATCTACATTTTACTGGATTTTTTTCATAATTTTTGTTTTTAGGTTCGAAATAAGAGATAGTTTGGAACGTTGGATCTCAAATGGTTGGTAGATGGTGGCACCAAGTCACAATGAGATTTGGAGACTTCAAGTCACTGCAGCTCTGTCCTTTTATTTTGACAAACTGCAGAGCCGCTGGTGCATCTATGGTTGCGTACGGCCGACGCCGATTCTTAGCAAGGAAGTTCTTCCTATAAGTAGTAGTATCCATACTCCACTCCAAGGCATGTATAAAAAAAAGAACCCATCCCGTTCTCGTTTTCCCGATCACTCTTCTCTGAAGATGGAGGAGGCCCTCTTCTTGTGCCCCCTCTGCCTGCTGCCCTTCAAACCCCCCATATCCAAGGTCGCTCCCTTCCGATTTCATTCTTAGGTTCACCTGTGAGAAATGTCAATGACAACTGATGCCACGTACGTTGTTCCGTGCAGTGCAAGGGCGGTCATATGGGCTGTCGGCGCTGCGTCGGCGAGCTTGCGCCGAACCCGTGCAAGAAGTGCGAGCAGCCGGCGAGGTTGCCGCCGTCGAATCGATCTGGGGCAAGATTGCCGCCGTCGAATCGATCTGGGGCAATGGTCAAGTGCGTCGGCTGCCAGAGCTTGGTCGCCTCCACGGAGTCCTACAAGCACTATATCGCGTGCCCGCATGGTCCGTGCGGCTGCACAGAGGCCATCAATACCGGCTGCAGCTTCACCGGCCCGCCGCGGGAGCTCCTGGTACACCTCCAAGCATCCCACTCCATCCCAGTGTTTACGTTCCAGTATGGCATACCCGCCTGGTGCATAGTTCGTGTTCCGGTACAACCGCGGGGACACCTGTTCATCGGCAGTGGGGAAGAAGACGGTAGCGTGTTCGCCATCACCGTTGGCGCGCTCGGCCCGACCACCATTGTGTCATGTGTGTGCATCAGGTCGGCCGCGTGCTTGTTTCCGATGTACAAGGCGCAGCTGTTGGTGATTGGTCCGCCGGCGCCGGCGACGGCTGGGACCAGTGACCTCTCGACGGACACCTTGATGGCGGTAATCGAGCCGACGAGCTCCCCGACGCCTAGCTCGATCATGTTGCAGCAGCTCACTTCTTTCCTGGCGGTGCCGCCCCGTTACGCGAAGCAGAATGGAGGGCAGCGTGTGTTGCCTATCTGCGTTTGCATCAACAAGAAGGTTATACAATAATCTTCGTTTAGTCATACTGCAATGTAGTTACTCGAAGATCGGAGGGAGTAGTTTAGTTCGAAGTAGGGTTCGTTCGGATGTATTTTGGACTTGTATAGTAGTACTACTACTCCAGAACTATTAGCTAGCTAGTTGGAGTGCTAGAATGCAGCTCGGAGTATTATAGTATTTTGGCAGTACTACTAGTATATGTATGTGACTGCAAATTCAAACTAAAATGGAGTATTTCTTGCTAATGTTGTTCTTTTGGAGTCATCATTTTTTTCTGAACGTGTTAACTATGCTATTGTCTAAGGATTCGTTTAGATTTCTTTGGTTGAATTCATATTTCGTCTCTTCCTAATTTGGCAAAACTGCACTGTCATGGGCATTCTTACAAGGTCGCTGAAGTTTCGAAGTTTCTTAATGTATATTGCGTAGGGTGTACCCCCTTAACATGGATCTGTTGCATTTTTGGGTTGTATTTTTTTTGGCAATTTTCAGGACCATAAAATAGCACGCCTTCAGTTGAAATTTGAATTAGTGGCCGATACTAGCATGGAGTAGTAAAGTTTTTTTGTACTCCCTCGGTCCCACCAAAAGTGTCTCACCTTTGTTAAAATTTAGATGGATAGATGTATTTTTTTTTACAAAGTTGAGACAACTTTGGTAAGTCTCAGTCACTCAGAAAAGTGCAACTGCAGTTCAAAGAAAAGTGCAACTCGGTCCAGTTGCACATTTCTGGTAGAAAAGTGCAATTGCACTTTTTTAACAGAAAAGTGCAACTCAAAGCACTTTTTTGTAAGTGACTTAGACTTAAGAAAATCTCAGTTGATGGATAGATGTATTTTTTTTTACAAAGTTGAGACAACTTTGGTGGGACGGAGCCACGGAGTCGTAGTTGATGGCGAGAAGGTTGATGCCTTGCTAGGTTGGTGTACGTTGCAAAAAGAACAAGGTTGGTGTGTATTTGTTTTATTTGTTCACCATAATACTGACATGGCCATCGATTTGATTAGACAACACAAGCCTGGGATGTTTCACTTATTTATTGTAGGAAGCACGATTAATGTTCTGTAATGATGGGGCTACTCCTATAGTCCGTCTGCTCCTACTCGGGTGTCGGGTCACAGTCACACTCTCCTCTTTTTTTGAACACATTCACACTCTCCTCTTTTTTTGAACACATTCACACTCTCCTCGAAACTGCAGTAGGCAGTATATGCATAAGAGGAGGAGCGTCTCGGTTCACCTCCGTCGTCTATCCCCACTCCGCCCAGCTTCCATAGCACGCGCCTGCGTCTCCGCCATGGCGCTTTCGCATCCTATCCAGCAGTGCCCAGTTTGAGAGCCTCTGTTCTCCAACTCAAACCCCCACCTGCCGCCATTGATCGCCATCTCTCTCCCAAAGTTCGAATCAGTAGATCTCCCAAGAAAATACCAACCCCATTGTACCACCTGCCTCATTGCGATGGCGAAATCGAGCAGGGTCTGTGGATCTGGGCTGTTTCACAAGGTGTTTACGGAAGGCCCCCTTGAAGTG
Source organism: Lolium multiflorum (assembly GCA_030979885.1). NCBI lineage: Eukaryota > Viridiplantae > Streptophyta > Magnoliopsida > Poales > Poaceae > Lolium > Lolium multiflorum. The sequence continues at coordinate 200,156,773 of CM061753.1, read as the reverse complement.
CTCATCAGCCAGTGCGACGCCATCACCGCCGCGTCCCTAGTCGGTTCCTCCAAAAGTATTCTTCAGTCAGCCAAATACAGTGCCACTCTGCCTGCTTCTCAGCCGTTTGGCCTTCCGTGTGTTCTCTGTTGTGACCCGGCGGATAAACCATGGGTGTTCAAGGAGGATTTGCCGGTGCACAGCAAGTGCAAACTAGTGCCGCTGGACAGGTTCTCCTATGATGGCCTAGTGCCACACGGTAAGGATGAGGAGCGGGCAGGTGCCAATGGAGATTGGATCGCCATGGTTGGCCCCGAAGGCAAGTGGAACCTCCTCAATGTCTACACTCATCGCAAGATCAAACTTCCATCTTTGAGGAAGAAGTTTGAAACCACACGCAATCCTCTTATATTCGGGTATAAGGGTTCTGCTATTCAACTGCAGAAGATAGCTATTTGCCAAGTTCCTACAGCTGCTCGGCGGTATGAAGATTTCTCCCTTGTCGCAATCTTCGACTTTGCAATTGCCTACCTCCATGCCGAATATCCTGGTACATGGATATTTCTTGAAAACCAGTTTCAGTACGGCGCCATATACTGCGATGCAATTATACATAACGGACTTGTGTTCGCCGTTACTGAGCTTGGAAATGTTTATGCATGGGATCCTAATGAATTTGGTAACATTTCCTCCCTATCTTTTTTATATACGTAACTTATATAGTATTTCACCTCTTATTTGTTGAACTGTCTTGGCATCTTTTGGCTTAAAGGAATTCCATAGGCGCACACCATAACCCTCTTGTGGTATGGACATATTTAGAATTTAACATCTATAGGAATTTTAGTATGGTCTAATGTGCATGTTGTTCCTTAGGAAAAAGGCCCCCTAGTAATTAAGTTTCTTTATTATTACTCCCTAGAAAATTTAAGGTAGAGTAGAAATAGAATCAATAAAGCTGCCATGCAATATTGATAAAGACTTTCATTTGTTTATATTCCCCCGGTTCTAGAGAATAAGGAGTACTATATTCAAACCATCTAAAATTTGGACCAATATTTTGGGGAACATGTTTTTAATCCATATGAAGTTTTACCAAGATGTTCGAAATATATTTCAAACCATCTTATGTTCGACCATGATTTTATAAAGTACTAGTATTGGCATCTACAATATCAAATCAATATCACTAGTAGATAAATCATGAAATATATTTTCATGTGACGTGTTCTTTCCTTTTTCAAGGTCCTATAGTGCTCCCTGCTCCATTCATTCCGCGGACGGCTGGATTTGATGGCTATGATGATTTTGACTCTAATAGTCGTACGTGGTGGCTGGCAAGATCTCAAGATCGTTCTAGACTTCTCCTGGTCTATGCACGTGGCGTAATGGATTTTGACGCTGACGGTGCTCCAACTTATTATGATAGTACCCCTTCTGTCCATTGCGGTCGCGCTGTTCACAGCTATTCGGGGTATACCTGCATTGTATTCTCGAATGACACTAGTCGGTTACTTCCAGCCAACCCGTGGGAAAGGGTTACTAATCTTGGAGACTATTCTATGTTCCTTGGGTTGAACTATCCGATTTTCATGCCAGTGGGTGGTGCAACATTTCCCCCAGGATATTTGACAAGAAGAAACTGCATCTACACCACGCCTCAGGCCATTGGCTCTCAGTTTGACACATCACATCAAGAAATTTTCCGCTTCAGTCTAAATGGCGAAGACCACCAAAGCATCTCTTTCTCAAGCAGCGGTCCAGGGGCCAACTGGCATACGGGGTTTTGGTTCATCCCAAGCTACACCAACGCGCTGGACTGGAACAAAGACAATCAGAGTTAGGGATATTTATGTAATAGTAGGATCATACTACTAGCTAGCTCAGTTGGTCTTGACTCCTATTTAACTATTTATAGCTAATGGACTTAGGTGATTAACTGATGCTATTTGCATGAACCGAGGTGCTTCTTTTAATTTGATCAAATACGGTCTATGCACATGCATGGTTGTTTGGCTGTTTCAGTGTCCCTAGAGGCATACATATATACTGTTATTTAGCAATCTTTATTACAGTACAAAGGTCTTAACCTCATGGTTCACAGAAAGTATAAACGTAGATCAACCATCTAAACATAGAAGACATTCTAGTGTATGATTCTTACATATACACATCAACATCCTATCAGAAAATCTTAATGTGAATTGTACTGGCTGTACAAACCCGTGCATCATTCTCTAGCCGGTTGCACCCAAAAACCAAATCGTGGTACTTCATAGTTGACTGTATGTAGGACAACATACAGATCCAATGCGAAGCCATGGGTATCACCTGCATGACAGAACCATATTTCACATGGTTGGAGGTACTCCATATGGCATTTAAAATCATTCCTTGTCCTTCATATGGCCCTAAAAATAGTACAGTTGGATTTGTGGGTTTTAATTTTTTATTAACACACTCAATTGATTGCCCAAACATTGATTAATAATATTATTAAGGGGTGTGATGTTGAAAGCCATAAGAACAATGTGCCAAACAATCTTTGCTAGCGGACGGTAAATGTATACCCATCAGAAATAATCAGCAGACGTGCATGTTTCTTTGGTCAGAATAACTGCTGCACCATCTTAAAACTAAATGGCATGACCATTTATTTGATTTGATAGCGTGCAGCTAGATGGCGTACATTACTATCTCTACTTCCTTGGGTCGCCCAAATCTGGAGTACTAAAAGCAAATCCTGGTGATTCATTTGACAAGACAACACAGATGCGTCCAAATTTCTCCGCCCATATTATTATAGTAATATACGAAATCTGGAGTGCGTTGCCTCGTTGCCTTCCAAGAGAAGCTGCATTCCTTGCCAAAAAAGAGAGAGAGGCTGTATTTATAACTACCTCACCGGCCGCCACTAGTACAAACCATCACTCCCTCTCCACCTCCACCTCCATCTCTTCCCTAGTAGCTCCACCTCCATATCGGCGACGGACCACAATCGCGCGGCTTCGACTTCCTCTTCGACGGCGGCGGCGACAGAGGCGTGAGGCACCTTCTCCGCGGCGCATCACTCATCCTCGTCCCGCGGCAACAATGGTTGTATGTGAAATCACCATACCCTTGTGTATGGTAGAGATGATGATGTGCGGATAAAATTTTATTGGCGGTTGCTCATCCTTGTTTGAATATTTGGTGTAGATTCACATCTAGGGCAGGGTGTCAAGCGGGGTGGGTAGCGGGCTAGCTAGTTTCAGTGCGAGTGCTTTAAATCTGCTCTAATCTCAACCACTATTTGCTCTAATTTTCTGCTTTGCGGGACGATTCGCGGACGCCGCTTGCAACCCTAATCTAGGGTATTGATCCTAGTTTAGTAGACTACTAGGATTTACATGCCAATTTGTTTTTAGACTAGATCCGGATATTTGTCAATACTACTACGTACTTCTTCCGTTCGTATTTAATTGACTCTAGTTGAAAGCATCGACAGTTCATTTTCTTCTCTCCCTCGCGTCGACTAATTAAAACCGAACAGAGGGAGTATTAGGAATCCATGTGCATCCGTACTACCAGTAAGGTATTGCGTTGTTGCAGAGGCTCAGTGTAATCAATATCTTTCGATATTAATATACTCACTTTATCAGAAAATAAATTAGTAATCCATGTTCAAACTTGCTAGTTTGATCGACGTTTGATGATGATTTGTGAGGCCATGTATGGGCCTAGTTTGTTTTGCCTGGTGGTCAGTAGGCTGATGATTTATTTTTTTGCTTGGTCGATCTGTGGTCGTTCCATGGCCACTGCTGATTAAGCATTACTAGAATCAACAATTTTTTGCTTGTCTGGTGATTGGAAGTGTATGCGCTAGCACCATCGCACGATGATTAGTCTTAATGGAGATGCAGATGTCGATCAAGAGGAAGAAACATATCTTGATCATGCATTTCTCACGAGATTACTTGGTGATTGGAAGTAGAATCCACAATTTGTTGTGCAAACTTCTCAACATATGCATATATTCAATGAATTGGCTTTATGTGATCAATAGTACTTCTTATTGCAGATGGATGGAGGGGAAAGAGCGAAAAAACCGATACTTAGTGAGATGACTTCTCATTCTGTGACTTCTGATATCCCAGATAACAAGGTAAATATATAGAACGACGATTCGTAGGTGATAAAAGCAGAATCCACAATTTGCCGTGCAAACTTCTCAACATATGCATATATTTGATTAATTAGTTTTATGTGATCAATAGTATTACTTATTCCAGATGGACGTAGGGGAAGGAACGAAAAAGCGGATGCTATGTGAAATGACTTCTAAATCTGTGTGTTCTGATATCCCAGATGACAAGGTAAACATATGGACCGACGCTTGTTTTGCCGCTGCCCCTGTTAGATGGCTAGATGCTCTGGTCTAATTTCTGTTCATGTGCTTATTATTGCAGAAACATAGAGTTGAAGAAAACTCTATATTGTCTGATGACAAAGGTGAAATGGCATGCCAGTCTTTTAAACCTCCGACGCCACCTTGTTTACTGTCTATGGAGACTGATGCAGCTGGACCTGGTACTGATGAGCCTATACCTGGCATCATCGTGCCACATGAAGAAGGTTGTGGATTGGGTTTACCCCCTGCTGTAGAAACTGGTGGTGCAGCTGGAGCTGCTAGTGTAGAGCCTCTAGTGAACGGTGTCGTGCCACGGGAATTCTCTGAACTGGAGCAAAACGGTTTACCTATTGTCAAGACCGATTTAACTGGTGCTGATGCTGGAGTTGCTACTGATGATCCTGCACCCGAAGGAGGTTTTGTATTGGTAGAACCCGTCATGACTATGCCCACAGTACTGACTGGTGGTGGACCTGGAGCTGGTAGGGTAGAGCCTCTAGCGAAAGGTGTCGTGCCACGAGAATCCTCTGAAGTGGATATTGGTGGTTTACCCTCTGTAGAGACTGGTGGTCTACCTGGAGCTGGTATTGTAGAGATTTCAGCAAACGGTGCTGTCCCACCCGACTCCTATGAACTGGAGCATGTACCTGACGCACCTGTAAGTAGTGGTGATGATTCCGCTGAATCTGATCAAGAAGGATCTGCATCTCTAGGACAAGATGTCAGCTGTCATTCACCTGAACCTGAGCTGAAGTCAGCAACGGTAGCTTATATAGCACGGACTGTCCTTCAAGCTCTAAAGATCCAGTTGGGTGGTTCACAGGACCAGCTACTCCAAGCCATTGTCACTACAAAAGACCAGCCAGCATGCTTCGTCATCTCCTGCATACTGTTTGACAAGCTGAAGCACTGCAACTGGCGCATTGTTCAATCCCATCAGCATGGAGAGAGGAGCTATGTTTATGTCAAGATGATTCATGCTGATTTGGTAAGGTTCCATGATAAGATGTATGGGTGGGGTGAGGCAAGAGCCACATTTTGCAGCATTCACACAGTCTTCGCTCTTGAGCCAGACCCCATGGATGCTTACCCAGTGGTGCAGCTGTCCTGACTTGATATATGTTTTATGATCAGTATGCTGCTGTCGTGGAACTGTGATGTGGAGCTACCTTTCTTATGGTTTCTAGGCTTTTGGTTTCAACATGTATTATGGAGCTTACCTTAGGACTTTCGCATGCGTTTGGCTGTTGACCTGTAATGTTTGTGGTTGGTTGTCTAATCTACTTGGCACAATCACATTGCAAAGGCAAATGTTCCTTTTCTCTTTAATTGTTATTATGACTTATGTGTTATAACCAGGCAAGAATATGCAATCTTGGTTCTCTGACCGATATATATGTACACACAACTTTTGTTCACATAATAACACTTACACGGGAAAAGAGTAGCTTTCTCTGTTGGACAAACACCAAACCACAAAAGGGTAACAACACAATATCCAAACTAGGTACGGCACCTGTTGAGCATACATGACTTTTGGCGTAAAATCACGTTAACCAACACTAGCATCATCTTGTTCTTTGCAAGGTGCTATGCTTATCAGTCTAATCCCAATACACCACCTACTTCAGGTGGCACGATGATGTCAAGTGCAGGCTCACCAGTACCAACTCTCTTGCATCAGTCTCCATTGAATGTACGCCACTGCTGCAGTAGACACCATTAGCAATGCAAGCTGAAGGTGTTCTTATCCTCATATCAGGATCACATAATACAGGTGTCAAGCTTCATGCACTAGCCAACACAATAAAAAGTCCGAACTAGGATAGCTAGGAAAAAAACATGAAGATCTTTTTTTCGAATCCCACGCTGAACATCTTTTTTTTAACTAATTAGGTAAGCTCCTGCTGACAAACATATTACAGCAACTCCAGCAGTGGCTCTATATTTTGGCGCTGTGGGCTGAATGGCTGATGCTGCGCATGGAGCCGGCAATAGCTTCACCGGAAGCTGCAAACTGTGGCGGCCAAATGCAGGGCTGAAACAGCGTATTTTCAGAGGCGCTATAAATGCAGCGCCAAAAACAGAATATAATGAAAAATAGAGTGCAGTAAAACAGAAGATCAAACAAAGACTAGAAATAGACATAAAATAGGATAAAATTAGCTTGATAGATACTCCGTAGTTCATATTTTTACAAAGTAGTGCGATAAAACTAAACTAAAACTCGACATCTGACGAGTCCGGTGTCGTGCCCGACACCGGATCCGACGAGAAGAGGTCAATCCAACGGGGGTCGTCCTCGCCAATGGTGGTCGGCCCGGCGAGCTGCGCTTCGATGAAGGCCCGCTTCGTCGCCTTCTCCGCCCTCCGTCGTGCGCGGTCCTCCTTCTTCGCTGCCCGCCTCGTCGCCTTCTCCGCCCTCCGTCTGCGGAAGTGCTCGTTCTCGGCGGCAACGTCCTCGGGGAAGCGGGCCGCCCACTCGCGCGCCGCGCGCTCGTCCCGCTCGGCGATGCGCAAACGGCGCTCCGTCTCGCGGCGGCGGTGCTGTTCCTCCTGTCTAACGATGTACGGCGGCGGCGCGAGATCCTCGGCCTGCTGGCGCGTCCACACGTCATGGAAATTCATCGACGATCGCGGGCGCCCGAGCCGCCACGCCACGGCGTCGTACGCGCGCGCGGCCTCGTGCGCGGTCTCGTAGGTGCCGAGGCCGATGCGCTCGCCGCCGTCACGTATCTCCGCGTAATACGTACCTTTGGGGCGCGCGCGGACGCCGCGGTACCCCGTGCCCGAGACGCGGCAGTACCGCGAGCTCGACGCGAGACGAGGCATGGCGGCGGCGGCGGAAGCGGAGCCGCGGCGGCGATATTAGGCGCAGATGGGCAAATTTCAGCAACCCGTGTCCATCTTTTTTTTGGCAGGATTACGCCATGTACCACCTTCCAATTAGAAAATAGTACTGTTCAGCCTTCCCCTGTTGGGCCCAATATTTCACTTTGGGTTGCCAACGGCCATCTACATGGTAATTGCTATCGGCCTACTTGCTCCGGCTGTCGAAGCCCAATAACTACAAATGGGCCTTTCTGCTCATGCAATTTCGGCCCTTTTCTAATGAAACACAGATCCTATGAATGGCAAAAGAAAAAAACGCGGAGATTCTACATAAAAGTTGTTTTTATTTATTTTGAATTATTGGGTTCCAATTTTTGAAACTGCTCATGCCCAATATGAAAATCCTTGTTCGCTCCATACCCACATGGATAACGGTATTTTTAATAATTCATAAAGTGGATTTGAAATTTAAAACATATCCTAATAATTCCATGATTTAATCTATCAACTTGCAAGATCTTGGAGAGAAAAAGCTTGTATTAGTCTGCAGAATCCTCACCGTTTCAAAGGCGGCAGTGGATCAAAAGAAAAAAGGAAGTAGCCAGAAATTAGGGGTCAAAAATAACTCCAAGAAATGAAACTTTTATTGTTCGTAGAGGATGACATGCGGGACCCATGAGCCAGCAGCTTACTCAACGTTTCAAAGGCGGCATGAGATCGGAAGAAAAAGGCAAGTGACCAAATATCAGGAGCCAAAAATAATCCAAGAAATGAAACTTATTGTACATAGAGGATGACATGCGGGTCCCACAGCAGCGGTTTCAGCGTTTCAAATGCGGTTTGAGATCAAAAGAAAAAGAAAGTAGCCAGAAATTAGTAAAAAACTCCAAAAAAAGAAAGTTGATTGTACATAGAGGATGACATGCGGGTCCCATGAGTCAGCAGCTTACTCAACGTTTCCAAGGCGGCAGGGGATCAAAAGAAAAAGGAAATAGCCAAAAATCAGAGGTGAAAAAAAACCAAGAAAAGAAATTTTATAGTACATAGAGGATGACATGCGGGTCCCATGAGCCAGCAGGTTCCTCAATGTTTTCAAAGGCCGGTGGGGATCAAAAGAAAAGGCAAATAGCCAGAAATTAGGGGTAAACAATAAATCCAACAAAGGAAAGGTTTATTGTTCATAGATGCTGACATGTGGGACCCATGAGCCAGCAGCGTCAAGGCAAGTGACCAAAAATCAGGGGTAAAAAAATCCAAGAAAAGAAACTTTATTGTACATAGAGGATGACATGTGGGTCCCATGAGCCAGCACCTTACTCAACGTTTCAGAGGTGGCTTGAGATCGAAAGAAAAAGGAAAGTGACCGAATATCAGGAGCTAAAAATAATCCAAGAAAGGAAACTTTTATTGTACATAGAGGTTGACATATGGGTCCCACTAATACAAGCTCTTTCGCTCGAAGATCTTGCAAGGTTATTGTACATAGAGGATGACATGCGGGCCCCATGTGCCAGCAGCTTACTCAATGTTTCCAAGGCGGCAGTGGATCAAAAGAAAAAGGAAATAGCCAAAATCAGAGGGTGAAAAATAAATCCAACAAAGGAGAGGTTTATTGTCCATGGAGGCTGACATCTGGGACCCACGAGCCAGCAGCGTCCTCTACGTTTAGAAGGCGACTGGGGATCGAAAGAAAAAAGGCAAATAGCCAGAAATTAGGGGTACAAAATAACTCCAAGAAAGGAAGTGTTTATTGTTCATAGAGGCTGACATGTGGGACCCATGAGCCAGCAAAGTCTTCAACGTTTCAAAGGCGGCAGGGGATCAAAAGAAAAAGGAAGTAGCCAGAAATTAGGGGTAAAAAATAACTCCAAGAAAGGAAACTTTTATTATTCATAGAGGATGACATGCGGGACCCATGCTCCAGCAGCTTCCTCAACGTTTCAAAGGCGGCATGAGATCGAAAGAAAAAGGCAAGTGACCAAATATCGGGACCCGAAAATAATCGAAGAAAGAAATTTTATTGTACATAGAGGATGACATGCGGGACCCATTTAGCAGCAGCGGTCTCAACGTTTCCAAGGCGGCACGGGATCAAAAGAAAAAGGAAGTAGCCAGAAATTAGGGTTCAAAAATAACTCCAAGAAAGGAAACTTTTATTGTTCGTAGAGGATGACATGCGGGCCCATTTTTCAAAGGCGGCATGAGATCGAAAGAAAAAGGCAAGTGACAAAATATCAGGAGACAAAGATAATCCAAGAAAAGAAAACTTTATTGTACATAGAGGATGACATGCGGGTCCCATTTAGCAGCAGCGGTCTCAACGTTTCAAATGCGTCTTGAGATCAAAAGAAAAAGAAAGTAGCCAGAAATTAGGGGGTAAAAAAACTCCAAGAAAGGAAAGTTTTATCGATGAGCCAGCAGAGTCCTCAACGTTTCAAAGGCGGCAGGGGATCAAAAGAAAAAGGAAATAGCCGAAAATCAGAGGGTGAAAAAAAACCAAGAAAATAAACTTTTATAGTACATAGAGGATGACATGTGGGTCCCATGAGCCAGCAGGTTTTTCAACGTTTCAAACGTGGCATGAGATCGAAAGAAAAAGGCAAGTGACCAAATATCAGGATCCAAAAATAATTCAAGAAAAGAAACTTGATTGTACATAGAGTATGACATGCGGGTCCCATTTAGCAGCAGCGGTAGCACCGTTTGAGAGGCGGCAGGGGATCGAAAGAAAAAGGCAAGTGACCAAATATGAGGTGCCAAAAAAATCGAAGAAAAGAAAGTTTTATTGTACATAGAGGATGACATGCGGGTCCCATGGGCCAGCAGGTTTTTCAACGTTTCAAACGTGGCATGAGATCGAAAGAAAAAGGCAAGTGACCAAATATCAGGAGCCAAATATAATCTAAGAAAAGAAATTTTACTGTACATAGAGGATGACATGCGGGTCCCATTTTGCAGCAGCGGTCTCACCGTTTGAGAGGCGGCACAGAACCAAAAGAAAAATGAAGTAGCCAGAAATCAGGGGGTGAAAAAAATCCAAGAAGAAAGATTTCAATTGGGCTGCATCTGGACATCTGGGCCTTCGAACTATCCTGCTAGGCCTTTTGACTCGTACAATTTCAGCCCACTCCAAAACAGGAAAGTTCCGAATTTTCTAAAAAAACAGGAAAGTCCTATGCTTCGCAAAGACAAAAAAACAAGGAGATTCAACATATAAGTTTGTTTATGTAAAAATAAAGATTTAGTTATCCGTTTGAAATAGCTCAGAGCGCAATACATTGTTTATTGTCTGCAAAATAATCAAGATATCATATGTTTCTTGTACGGGGAGGCTGACATCGGGGACCCATGAGCCAACAGCGTCGTCAACGTTTTAAAGGCGGCAGGGGATGGAAAGAAAAAATAAACCAAAAATCTGTTGGTAAAAAATCCAAGAAAAGAAACATTTTCGTTCTGAGAGGATGACATGCGGGACCCATGAGGCAGCAGCATCCTCAGCGTTTATTGTTCATAGAGGTTGACATGTGGGACCCGTGAGCCAGCAGCGTCCTCAACGTTTTAAAGGCTGCAGGTGATCGAAAGAAAAAATAAGCCAAAAATCGTTTGGTCAACAAAATCCAAGAAAATAAACATTTACCATTCTGAGAGGATGACATGCGGGACCCATGAGGCAGCAGCATCCTCAACGATTCCAAGGCGGCAGGGGAAATATCCAGAAATTAATTAGGGGTTCAAAATAAATCCATCAAAGGAAACTTTTATTGTTCATAGAGGATGACATGTGGGACCGACCTGCCAACAGCGTCCTCATCGTTTCAGAGGGGGCAGGAGATCAAAAGAAAAAGGCAAATAGCCAGAAATTAGGGGTAAAAAATAACTCCAAGAAAGGAAACTTTTATTGTTCGTAGAGGATGACATGCGGGACCCATGAGCCAGCAGCTTACTCAACGTTTCAAAGGCGGCATGAGATCGAAAGAAAAAGGCAAGTGACAAAATATCAGGAGCCAAAGATAATCCAAGAAAAGAAACTTTATTGTACGTAGAGGATGACATGCGGGTCCCATTTATCAGCAGCGGTCTCAACGTTTCAAATGCGGCTTGAGATCAAAAGAAAAGAAAGTTGATTGTACATAGAGGATGACATGCGGGTCCCATGAGTCAGCAGCTTACCCAACGTTTCCAAGGCGGCAGGGGATCAAAAGAAAAAGGAAATAGCCAAAAATCAGAGGGTGAAAAAAATAAAGAAAATAAACATTTATAGCACATAGAGGATGACATGCGGGTCCCATGAGCCAGCAGGTTCCTCAATGTTTCAAACGTGGCATGAGATCGAAAGAAAAGGCAAGTGACCAAATATCAGGAGCCAAAAATAATTCAAGAAAAGAAAGTTTTAGTACATAGAGGATGACATGCGGGTCCCATTTAGCACAGCGGTATCACCGTTTGAGAGGCGGCAGGGATCAAAAGAAAAAAGAAATTGCCAAAAATCAGAGGGTGAAAAAAAACCAAGAAAATAAACTTTTATAGTACATAGAGGATGACATGTGGGTCCCATGAGCTGCAGGTTCCTCAACGTTTCAAACGTGGCATGAGATCGAAAGAAAAAGGCAAGTGAAAAAATATCAGGAGCCAAAAATAATTCAAGAAAAGAAAGTTTTATAGTACACAGAGGATGACATGCGGGTCCCATTTAGCAGCAGCGGTATCACCGTTTGAGAGGCGGCAGGGGATCGAAAGAAAAAGGCAAGTGAAAAAATATGAGGAGCCAAAAATAATTCAAGAAAAGAAAGTTTTATAGTACATAGAGGATGACATGCGGGTCCCATTTAGCAGCAGCGGTATCACCGTTTGAGAGGCGGCAGGGGATCAAAAGAAAAAGAAATTGCCAAAAATCAGAGGGTGAAAAAAACCAAGAAAATAAACTTTTATAGTACATAGAGGATGACATGCGGGTCCCATGAGCCAGCAGGTTCCTCAACGTTTCAAACGTGGCATGAGATCGAAAGAAAAAGGTAAGTGACCAAATATGAGGTGCCAAAAATAATTCAAGAAAAGAAAGTTTTATAGTACATAGAGGATGACATGCGGGTCCCATTAGCAGCAGCGGTATCACCGTTTGAGAGGCGGGGATCGAAAGAAAAAGGCAAGTGACCAAATTTGAGGTGCCAAAAAAAACTCCAAGAAAAGAAAGTTTTATAGTACATAGAGGATGACATGTGGGTCCCATTTAGCAGCAGCGGTATCACCGTTTGAGAGGCGGCAGGGGATCGAAAGAAAAAGGTAAGTGACCAAATATGAGGTGCCAAAAATAATTCAAGAAAAGAAAGTTTTATAGTACATAGAGGATGACATGCGGGTCCCATTAGCAGCAGCGGTATCACCGTTTGAGAGGCGGGATCGAAAGAAAAAGGCAAGTGACCAAATTTGAGGTGCCAAAAAAACTCCAAGAAAAGAAAGTTTTATAGTACATAGAGGATGACATGTGGGTCCCATTTAGCGGTATCACCGTTTGAGAGGCGGCGGATCGAAAGAAAAAGGTAAGTGACCAAATATGAGGTGCCAAAAATAATTCAAGAAAAGAAAGTTTTATAATACATAGAGGATGACATGCGGGTCCCATTAGCAGCAGCGGTATCACCGTTTGAGAGGCGGGGATCGAAAGAAAAAGGCAAGTGACCAAATTTGAGGTGCCAAAAAAACTCCAAGAAAAGAAAGTTTTATAGTACATAGAGGATGACATGCGGGTCCCATTTAGCAGCAGCGGTATCACCGTTTGAGAGGCGGCAGGGGATCGAAAGAAAAAGGCAAGTGACCAAATTTGAGGTGCCAAAAAAACTCCAAGAAAAGAAAGTTTTATAGTACATAGAGGATGACATGCGGGTCCCATTTAGCAGCGGTATCACCGTTTGAGAGGCGGCAGGGGATCGAAAGAAAAAGGCAAGTGACCAAATTTGAGGTGCCAAAAAAACTCCAAGAAAAGAAAGTTTTATAGTACATAGAGGATGACATGCGGGTCCCATTTAGCAGCAGCGGTATCACCGTTTGAGAGGCGGCGGGATCGAAAGAAAAAGGTAAGTGACCAAATATGAGGTGCCAAAAATAATTCAAGAAAAGAAAGTTTTATAGTGCATAGAGGATGACATGCGGGTCCCAGTTAGCAGCAGCGGTATCACCGTTTGAGAGGCGGCGGGGATCGAAAGAAAAAGGCAAGTGACCAAATTTGAGGTGCCAAAAAAACTCCAAGAAAAGAAAGTTGATTGCACATAGAGGATGACATGCGGGTCCCATTTAGCAGCAGCGGTCTCAATGTTTCCAAGGCGGCAAGGGATCAAAAGAAAAAGGAAGTAGCCAGAAATCAGGGGGTCAAAAAAATCCAAGAATAGAAAGAATTTTGGTTCATAGAGGATGACATGCGGGACCCATGATCCTGCATCGTAAACGGCTCGATCGGAGAACGTTGAACGAGATGGCGCGATCGAGAAAAAAACAATGCCAGAGAGGCTGCCATCTGGGCCCTACATCCCTCGGCGGTGCGGATTTGCGTTGACTCGGCCGGCGAACCCGAGAATTCGCGATGCACCACGTCCCGGGCCACCATACGCGACGTTTTGGCCGCTTTCGTCGGGCTAGGTGGCCTCAAAAACGAGAAAAAAAAGTTTTGACATGCACCACGGAGGGACCAAAATCGTCGGCCATGGTACACCAGCAACCACGGCGCGCAAAAGGGGGTGTGATCATTAAGTCATTTAAGAAAGGTAAAATATAAACAAGGTAGTTCATTAATAACTTCATTGGTTAAGGCAGTGTATCATGCAATGCAAAAGGACTGAAAAAATACCATTTGCGGTGTCCCAGAAGTACGTGGAGCCGTCAGTTTCGTCCACCGCAAAAACGTGGCCACCGAGTTCAATGGCATCACAGTAATTTGGATAATCAGGTGCAGGTGTAAGGGCCTCCAGCATGGGCATTCTCCAGTCGCCACCCCCTTCAAGGTAGAAAATCGTTTTGTCGAACAAGGCGATGAGCTTGTAATCTGCGTACCTCCCACCTTTTGTGGGCACTTGGCAGATTACAATCTTCAACAAATCAATTGCTGGACCCCAGTTAAAAGAGTATGCAGGTTGATATGAAAAACTACTATGATCGATCTTCGAAGCAGGTAGGGATGGAAGGGGGATATGTCGCTCGGTGTAGACGTTCACGAGGCACCACTGGTACCCATGATGATCGGCGGCGGCGATCCAGTCGCCGTTCGCGCCAAGCCATTTTCTGTCGTGCATGAACGGCAGGGCGACAGAACGGCGAGGATGGTCGAGGGGCACCAGGTCGTACACGGTATCATGCAGACGAGATGCTGTCGCCCAATCCCAGTGTTCATCGAACCAATAAGCAGGCGGAGGCATCAGCAGGCAGGGTTCACCCCAATGGTGCATCTTACCTTCATCCTTGCTGATCCGGTCGTAGAGCTCCCTGGAACATGCGGCAAGTCGGACGGTGTAGGTAACGTCCAGATGCGCAGCGATGAGGTCGGTGTTGTCGCCGGTGAGAGCCTCCCAGTGGCCTTCCCCGCCGCCCCGGCAAAGCCTAGAATAATTCATCACGTGAAGATGGATTTAGGTGGATGGCGGATGCAACCGCGCTTGGGGATTTCGGAGGAGAGGGCGAGCGGAACGATGCGGCGTGGTGGGGATCGAGATCCTGCGCGTGCGCGTGATTCTGGGAGGGTGAAGAAGAAGACGATAGACATGCAAGGGGCAAAAACTAGGTAGTACTCTAGGCTGCTGCTGCGACTGGGCGCCGATTTGACTGTTGGTATACTAGCACGCCACCCATCTATAAATTTGCGACGACGTTTGGTGCAGTGATGTCTCGTCACATCAGGTTGACCAGAGAGGTTTTTTTTTACAGTTTCCATTTCGATATATTTTTCGCCAATAATCGTAGTTCTCTACATGCCAGAGACACGTACCTTAACACGTGGGCAGCATGCAACCGCGCGAGCACCAAAATGGAATGAGAGATGTTTTAGAGCAGAACTTCATTTTCAATGCCTTTCTTAGCTTGGTTTGGAAACCGGACAGAGCTTCAGTGACTTGATGCTTCCAAGATACATTGTGACTATGTGCCACCATCTACCATCCATTTGAGATCCAACGTTCCAAACTATTTCTTATTTCGAAGCTAAAAAAACTATTCTGAAAATTTTGAAAAAATCCAGTAATATGTAGATGCCTTGTTTTAAAATCTATGAAGCTTGTGATTAAATAGCTTCTTACGTACTCGAGCACTAGTTCAAACTAAATATATATTTGCTCACAAACCTATAATTCAAATCGAATGAAACTATGTGTGTATATATATAGTAATAATATTAACTTTCGCCATAACTTGGGTCCCATTTATCTTGTGAAGTTTCCCACTATGTATGATGAACTGAACCTTAGCATTAAGATGGGACCAACATGTATATGCTATTGGTGTACCCACATGCACGACAGAGGAATGAGAGATAAATTATTTTTGATTGCTAGTTGTTTGATTCTACGGGATTTTTTCCTACACCAGCTAGTTGTTTGATTCATGGGAACATATCCTATAGGAAATAATCCTATAGAAAATAAACATGAGGTCATATCTCATTGATTCATTTATTTTTTATTTTATGCTCATTTGAATATTGGTCAAATCCTAGGTTTGACCAAGATTTAAACAAGATTAAAACATCAAAATGAAAGGGTAAGCCTGGATCCTTCTTATGCACTCTAAAATGAAGCTTTTGGGGTTTTTAAAAATGATCCTTCTTAGTCCATGTTTGAAACCCGAAACCACTTCTCTTCATGCTTGACTTCATAAGACAGAGTTTAATTAGGGTTAGGGGTATAGATACATGATTTGTCTGGTTTGAATATGTCTAGACCTTGTTTAACAACTTGAATGCTTACTATATGACATAAGAAGACTATGAACTTTGGTTTTTCATTTTTTGATTTTTTGTAATTTTCTGCCCATTTGAATCTTGGTCAAATCCTAGGTTTGAACAAGATTTAAACAAGTTTAAAACATGAAAATAAAATGGTAAGCATGGATCCTTCTTATTCTCCCTAAAATGAAGCTTTTGGGGTTTTTTGAAATTTCCATGTTTCAAACCCAAAACCACCACTTCTCTTTCATGCTTGACTTCATAAAGATAGAGTTTAGGGTTAGGGGTAGATATATACATGATTTTTCTGGTTTGAATATGTCTAGACCTTGTTTATCATCTTGAATGCTTACTATATGACATAAGAATGCTATGTGCTTTAGTTTTTCATTATTTTGATTTTTTCTGAAGAATCTTGGTCAAATCCTAGGTTTGACCAAGATTTAAACAAGTTTAAAACATGAAAATGGGAAGAGAAGCCTGTATCATCCTTCTTAGTCACTCTAAAATGAAGCTTTTGGGAGGTTTTTGAAATTTCCATGTTTGAAACCCAAAACCACCTCTCTTCATGCTTGACTACATAAGACAAAGTTTAGGGGTTACGGGGTAGATACATGATTTGCATAGTTTGAATATGTCTAGACCTTGTTTCTCAACTTTAATGCTTACTATATGACATAAGAAGCTTTTGGGATGTTCTTGAAATTTCCATGTTTGAAACCCAAAACGACTTCTCTTCATGCTAGACTTCATAAGATCGACCGAGTTTAGGGTTAGGGGGTAGATACATTATTTGTCTGGTTTGAATATGTCCAAACCTTGTTTATCAACATTTGAATGCTTACTATATGACATAAGAAGATTATGTGCTTTCGTTTTTTATTTTTTATTTTATGCTCATTTGAATATTGGTCAAATCCTAGGTTTGACCAAGATTTAAACAAGATTAAAACATGAAAATGAAAGGGTAAGCCTGGATCCTTCTTATGCACTCTAAAATGAAGCTTTTGGGGTTTTTTAAAATGATCCTTCTTAGTCCATGTTTGAAACCCGAAACCACTTCTCTTCATGCTTGACTTCATAAGACAGAGTTTAATTAGGGGTTAGGGGTATAGATACATGATTTGTCTGGTTTGAATATGTCTAGATCGACCTTGTTTAACAACTTGAATGCTTATTATATGACATAATAAGACTATGTACTTTGGTGTCATTTTTTCATTTTTTTAATTTTCTGCCCATTTGAATCTTGGTCAAATCCTAGGTTTGAACAAGATTTAAACAAGTTTAAAACATGAAAATAAAATGGTAAGCATGGATCCTTCTTATTCTCCCTAAAATGAAGCTTTTGGGGTTTTTTGAAATTTCCATGTTTCAAACCCAAAACCGCCACTTCTCTTTCATGCTTGACTTCATAAGACAGAGTTTAGGGTTAGGGGTAGATATATACATGATTTTTCTGGTTTGAATATGTCTAGACCTTGTTTATCATCTTGAATGCTAGCTTACTATATGGCATAAGAATGCTATGTGCTTTGGTTTTTCATTCTTTTGATTTTTTCTGAAGAATCTTGGTCAAATCCTAGGTTTGACCAAGATTTAAACAAGTTTAAAACATGAAAATGAGAAGGGAAGCCTGTATCATCCTTCTTATTAATTAGTCACTCTAAAATGAAGCTTTTGGGAGGTTTTTGAAACTTCCATGTTTGAAACCCAAAACCACCTCTCTTCATGCTTGACTACATAAGACAAAGTTTAGGGGTTAATTAGGGGGTAGATACATGATTTGCATAGGTTGAATATGTCTAGACCTTGTTTCTCAACTTTAATGCTTAGTACTATATGACATAAGAAGCTTTTGAGATGTTCTTGAAATTTCCATGTTTGAAACCCAAAACGACTTCTCTTCATGCTAGACTTCATAAGATCGACCAAGTTTAGGGTTAGGGGGTAGAGATACATTATTTGTCTGGTTTGAATATGTCCAAACCTTGTGTTTATCAACTTGAATGCTTACTATATGACATAAGAAGACTATATGCTTTTGTTTTTCCTTTTTCTGAGTTTTTTTTGAATTTAATGCCGATTTGAATCTCTTTAATTGTCAGATCCTAGGTTTGACAAATTAAGATTTAAACAAGTTTAAAATATGAAAATGAAAAGGTAAGCATGGATCCTTCTTAGTCACTCTAAAATGAAGCTTTTGGGAGGTTTTTGAAATTTCCATGTTTGAAACCCAAAACCACTTATCTTCATGCTTGACTTCATAAGACATAGTTTAGGGGTTAGGGGGTATAAATACATGATTTGTCTGGTTTGAATATGTCTAGACCTTGTTTATCAACTTTAATGCTTACTATATGACATAAGAAGACTATGTGCTTTGGTTTTTCATTTTTCTGTTTTTTTTTATTTTCCGCCCATTTGAATCTCTGTCAAATCCTAGGTTTGACCAAGATTTAGACAAGTTTAACACGTGAAAACGAATAAGTAAGCCTGGATCCTTCTTAGTCACTCCAAAATGTACCAATTGATAGATGTGTTAACTTTGCTTAATGGAAAAAATAATGTCATGTAAATGAGTTAACTTGGATTTCCTACCCTTGAATCCATAGGAAACTTTGCTCTAATGCACTATACTAATCAACCGAGTTTTTACACCAATAGGTCTGTCCCATGCGTGGGGTCCCACACTTCAGTGAGCACAGGTCACGTGCAATAGGTACGCAAACTCCCAGCCATTTTCTTTGTCAAGAGAAGACGCATCAGGATGCGTATTGGAAGTCTCTGGGTCCTTCAGGATCCTTCGGTTGTCCCTCTCACAAAAAACAAATCTCTCTCATTCTCGGCCTCGCTCGACTCGCGCTCGCTCGCACCTCCTGCTCACTGACAAACCCTGCACAAAAGTCAACATCATCACCCGAAAAAGGGGAGACACCATAATGCTCTCCCTTCTTCTCTCCTTCCGAGTGATCCCTCTTCTCCGAGTTTCACTCGACGGGCAAACACACATGTGCTGCATAGTAATAATAAAAATGTAGAAAAATCAACCTACGAATCTATAATTAAATAGGTTAAACTAGGGTTTTGCCCAGTACTACAGATCAAGTTCAAAAAATCCAACTACGGGGTTCGAACAACCCCATTTCTAATCCAAGAATTTTTTCGACCTCATCCAAATGGCCTCAAACTATAGGGTTAATTAGCATCTAGTGCAATATGTGTGAACATGTATGCACTATGTGTGCTATAACTTGTATGTCTTTCAAATTTGAACCAAATTTGAATAAGTTTGAAATATTTGAAATGGGGCTTTTGGCTTAAACGTTTGAAACCCAAAACGACTTCTCTTCATGCTAGACTTCATAAGACCGAGTTTAGGGTTAGGGGGTAGATATATGATTTGTCTGGTTTGAATATGTCTAAACCTTGTTTATCAACTTGAATGCTTACTATATGACATAAGAAGACTATGTGCTTTTGTTTTTCATTTTTCTAATTTTTTTGAATTTTATGCCCATTTGAATCTTGGTAAAATCCTAGGTTTGACCAAGATTTAAACAAGTTTCAAACATGAAAATGAAAACGTAAGCCTGGATCCTTCTTAGTCACTCTAAAATGAAGCTTCTGGGAGGTTTTTGAAATTTCCATGTTTGAAACCCAAAACCACTTCTCTTCATGCTTGACTTCATAAGACATAGTTTAGGGGTTAGGGGTAGATACATGATTTTCCTGGTTTGAATATGTCTATACCTTGTTTATCAACTTAATTGAATGCTTACTATATGACATAAGAAGACATTGGTTTTTCAATTTTTTTTGTTTTTTTTGAATTTTTATGCCCATTTGAATCTTGGTCAAATCCTAGGGTTGACCAAGATTTGAACAAGTTTAAATCATGAATATGAAAAATTAAGCATCTATCCTTCTTAGTCACTCCAAAATGTAGCACTTGGGAGGGTTTTTGAAATTTCCATGTTTGAAACCCAAAACCACTTCTCTTCATGATTGACTTCATAAGACATAGTTTAGGGTTAGGGGTAGATACATGATTTGTATGGTTTGAATATGTCTAGACCTTGTTTATCAACTTGAATATGCTTACTATATGACGTACATAAGAAGACTATGTACTTTGGTTTTTCAGTTTTCTATTTTTTAAATTTTCTGCCCACTTGAATCTTGGTCAAATTAATCCTAGGGTTGACCATGATTTAAACAAGTCTATAACATGAAATGAAAAGGTAAGCATGGATCCTTCTTACTCACTCTAAAATGAAGCTTTTGGGATGTGTTCTTGAAATTTCCATGTTTGAAACCCAAAACGACACTTCTTTTCATGCTTTGGTTTTTCATTCTTTTGATTTTTTCTGAACTTTTATGCCCATTTGAATCTTGGTCAAATATATCCTAGGTTTGACCAAGATTTAAACAAGTTTAAAACATGACAATGAAAAGGTAATTAATCATGGATCCTTCTTAATTAACCAGTCAGTCTAATTAAAATGAAGCTTTTGGGAGGTTTTTCAAATTTCCATGTTTGAAACCCAAAACCACACTTCTTTTCATGCTTGACTTCATTTATAAGACACAGTGTAGGGTTAGGGGTAGATGACTTGTTTGATTTGAATGTGTCTAGACCTTCTTCATGAACTTTTGAATGCTTACTATATGACATAAGAAGATTATGTGCTTTCTTTTTTTATTTTTTTATTTCTTATTTTATGCTCATTTGAATATTGGTCAAATCCTAGGTTTGACCAAGATTTAAACAAGATTAAAACATCAAAATGAAAGGGTAAGCCTGGATCCTTCTTATGCACTCTAAAATGAAGCTTTTGGGGTTTTTAAAAATGATCCTTCTTAATTAGTCCATGTTTGAAACCCGAAACCACTTCTCTTCATGCTTGACTTCATAAGACAGAGTTTAATTAGGGGTTAGGGGTATAGATACATGATTTGTCTGGTTTGAATATGTCTAGATCGACCTTGTTTAACAACTTGAATGCTTACTATATGACATAAGAAGACTATGTACTTTGGTTTTTCATTTTTTTCACTTTTTTAATTTTCTACCCATTTGAATCTTGGTCAAATCTTAGGTTTGAACAAGATTTAAACAAGTTTAAAACATGAAAATAAAATGGTAAGCATGGATCCTTCTTAGTCTCCCTAAAATGAAGCTTTTTTTTTGAAATTTCCATGTTTCAAACCCAAAACCGCCACTTCTCTTTCATGCTTGACTTCATAAGACAGAGTTTAGGGTTAGGGGTAGATATATACATGATTTTTCTGGTTTGAATATGTCTAGACCTTGTTTATCATCTTGAATGCTAGCTTACTATATGGCATAAGAATGCTATGTGCTTTGGTTTTTCATTCTTTTGATTTTTTCTGAAGAATCTTGGTCAAATCCTAGGTTTGAACAAGATTTAAACAAGTTTAAAACATGAAAATGAGAAGGGAAGCCTGTATCATCCTTCTTATTAATTAGTCACTCTAAAATGAAGCTTTTGGGAGGTTTTTGAAATTTCCATGTTTGAAACCCAAAACCACCTCTCTTCATGCTTGACTACATAAGACAAAGTTTAGGGGTTAATTAGGGGGTAGATACATGATTTGCATAGGTTGAATATGTCTAGACCTTGTTTCTCAACTTTAATGCTTAGTACTATATGACATAAGAAGCTTTTGAGATGTTCTTGAAATTTCCATGTTTGAAACCCAAAACGACTTCTCTTCATGCTAGCTAGACTTCATAAGATCGACCAAGTTTAGGGTTAGGGGGTAGAGATACATTATTTGTCTGGTTTGAATATGTCCAAACCTTGTGTTTATCAACTTGAATGCTTACTATATGACATAAGAAGACTATATGCTTTTGTTTTTCCTTTTTCTGAGTTTTTTTTGAATTTAATGCCGATTTGAATCTCTTTAATTGTCAGATCCTAGGTTTGACAAATTAAGATTTAAACAAGTTTAAAATATGAAAATGAAAAGGTAAGCATGGATCCTTCTTAGTCACTCTAAAATGAAGCTTTTGGGAGGTTTTTGAAATTTCCATGTTTCAAACCGAAAACCACTTCTCTTCATGCTTGACTTCATAAGACAAAGTTTAGGGTTAGGGGTACATACATGATTTGTCTGGTTTGGATATATCTAGACCTTGTTTATCAACTTGAATGCTTACGATATGACATAAGAAGACTATGTGATTTGGTTTTTCATTTTTTCTGATTTTTTTGAATTTTGTGCCCACCCATTTGTATCTTGGTCAAATCCTAGGTTTGACCAAGATTTAAACAAGTTTAAATCATGAAAATGAAAAGGGAAGCATGTATCCTTCTTAGTCACTCTAAAATGAAGTTTTGGGAGGTTTTTGAAATTTCCATGTTTGAATCTTTTGGTCAAATCCTAGGTTTGACCAAGATTTAAACAAGTTTAAAATATGAAAATGAAAAGCGAAGCGTGTATCCTTCTTAGTCACTCTAAAATGAAGCTTTTGGGAGGTTTTTTAAATTTCCATGTTTGAAACCCAAAACCACTTATCTTCATGCTTGACTTCATAAGACATAGTTTAGGGGTTAGGGGTATAGATACATGATTTGTCTGGTTTGAATATGTCTAGACCTTGTTTATCAACTTTAATGCTTACTATATGACATAAGAAGACTATGTGCTTTGGTTTTTCATTTTTCTGTTTTTTTTTGAATTTTCCGCCCATTTGAATCTCTGTCAAATCCTAGGTTTGACCAAGATTTAGACAAGTTTAACACGTGAAAACGAATAAGTAAGCCTGGATCCTTCTTAGTCACTCCAAAATGTACCAATTGATAGATGTGTTAACTTTGCTTAATGGAAAAAATAATGTCATGTAAATGAGTTAACTTGGATTTCCTACCCTTGAATCCATAGGAAACTTTGCTCTAATGCACTATACTAATCAACCGAGTTTTTACACCAATAGGTCTGTCACTTACGTGTGGTGCCCATGCGTGGGGTCCCACACTTCAGTGAGCACAGGTCACGTGCAATAGGTACGCAAACTCCCAGCCATTTTCTTTGTCAAGAGAAGACGCATCAGGATGCGTATTGGAAGTCTCTGGGTCCTTCAGGATCCTTCGGTTGTCCCTCTCAAAAAAAACAAATCTCTCTCATTCTCGGCCTCGCTCGACTCGCTCGCTCGCACCTCCTTCTCACTGACAAACCCTGCACAAAAGTCAACATCATCACCCGAAAAAGGGAGACACCATAATGCTCTCCCTTCTTCTCTCCTTCCGAGTGATCCCTCTTCTCCGAGTTTCACTCGATGGGCAAACACACATGTGCTGCATAGTAATAATAAAAATGTAGAAAAATCAACCTACGAATCTATAATTAAATAGGTTAAACTAGGGTTTTGCCCAGTACTACAGATCAAGTTCAAAAAAATCCAACTACGGGGTTCGAACAACCCCATTTCTAATCCAAGAATTTTTTCGACCTCATCCAAATGGCCTCAAACTATAGGGTTAATTAGCATCTAGTGCAATATGTGTGAACATGTATGCACTATGTGTGCTATAACTTGTATGTCTTTCAAATTTGAACCAAATTTGAATAAGTTTGAAATATTTGAAATGGGGCTTTTGGCTTAAACGTTTGAAACCCAAAACGACTTCTCTTCATGCTAGACTTCATAAGACCGAGTTTAGGGTTAGGGGGTAGATATATGATTTGTCTGGTTTGAATATGTCTAAACCTTGTTTATCAACTTGAATGCTTACTATATGACATAAGAAGACTATGTGCTTTTGTTTTTCATTTTTCTAATTTTTTTGAATTTTATGCCCATTTGAATCTTGGTCAAATCCTAGGTTTGACCAAGATTTAAACAAGTTTCAAACATGAAAATGAAAACGTAAGCCTGGATCCTTCTTAGTCACTCTAAAATGAAGCTTCTGGGAGGTTTTTGAAATTTCCATGTTTGAAACCCAAAACCACTTCTCTTCATGCTTGACTTCATAAGACATAGTTTAGGGGTTAGGGGTAGATACATGATTTTCCTGGTTTGAATATGTCTAGACCTTGTTTATCAACTTAATTGAATGCTTACTATATGACATAAGAACACAATGTGTTTTCAATTTTTTTGTTTTTTTGAATTTTTATGCCCATTTGAATCTTGGTCAAATCCTAGGGTTGACCAAGATTTGAACAAGTTTAAATCATGAATATGAAAAATTAAGCATCTATCCTTCTTAGTCACTCCAAAATGTAGCACTTGGGAGGGTTTTTGAAATTTCCATGTTTGAAACCCAAAACCACTTCTCTTCATGATTGACTTCATAAGACATAGTTTAGGGTTAGGGGTAGATACATGATTTGTATGGTTTGAATATGTCTAGACCTTGTTTATCAACTTGAATATGCTTACTATATGACGTACATAAGAAGACTATGTACTTTGGTTTTTCAGTTTTCTATTTTTTAAATTTTCTGCCCACTTGAATCTTGGTCAAATTAATCCTAGGGTTGACCATGATTTAAACAAGTCTATAACATGAAATGAAAAGGTAAGCATGGATCCTTCTTACTCACTCTAAAATGAAGCTTTTGGGATGTGTTCTTGAAATTTCCATGTTTGAAACCCAAAACGACACTTCTTTTCATGCTTTGGTTTTTCATTCTTTTGATTTTTTCTGAACTTTTATGCCCATTTGAATCTTGGTCAAATATATCCTAGGTTTGACCAAGATTTAAACAAGTTTAAAACATGACAATGAAAAGGTAATTAATCATGGATCCTTCTTAATTAACCAGTCAGTCTAATTAAAATGAAGCTTTTGGGAGGTTTTTCAAATTTCCATGTTTGAAACCCAAAACCACACTTCTTTTCATGCTTGACTTCATTTATAAGACACAGTGTAGGGTTAGGGGTAGATGACTTGTTTGATTTGAATGTGTCTAGACCTTCTTCATGAACTTTTGAATGCTTACTATATGACATAAGAAGATTATGTGCTTTCTTTTTTTATTTTTTTATTTCTTATTTTATGCTCATTTGAATATTGGTCAAATCCTAGGTTTGACCAAGATTTAAACAAGATTAAAACATCAAAATGAAAGGGTAAGCCTGGATCCTTCTTATGCACTCTAAAATGAAGCTTTTGGGGTTTTTAAAAATGATCCTTCTTAATTAGTCCATGTTTGAAACCCGAAACCACTTCTCTTCATGCTTGACTTCATAAGACAGAGTTTAATTAGGGGTTAGGGGTATAGATACATGATTTGTCTGGTTTGAATATGTCTAGATCGACCTTGTTTAACAACTTGAATGCTTACTATATGACATAAGAAGACTATGTACTTTGGTTTTTCATTTTTTTCACTTTTTTAATTTTCTACCCATTTGAATCTTGGTCAAATCTTAGGTTTGAACAAGATTTAAACAAGTTTAAAACATGAAAATAAAATGGTAAGCATGGATCCTTCTTAGTCTCCCTAAAATGAAGCTTTTTTGAAATTTCCATGTTTCAAACCCAAAACCGCCACTTCTCTTTCATGCTTGACTTCATAAGACAGAGATTAGGGTTAGGGGTAGATATATACATGATTTTTCTGGTTTGAATATGTCTAGACCTTGTTTATCATCTTGAATGCTAGCTTACTATATGGCATAAGAATGCTATGTGCTTTGGTTTTTCATTCTTTTGATTTTTTCTGAAGAATCTTGGTCAAATCCTAGGTTTGAACAAGATTTAAACAAGTTTAAAACATGAAAATGAGAAGGGAAGCCTGTATCATCCTTCTTATTAATTAGTCACTCTAAAATGAAGCTTTTGGGAGGTTTTTGAAATTTCCATGTTTGAAACCCAAAACCACCTCTCTTCATGCTTGACTACATAAGACAAAGTTTAGGGGTTAATTAGGGGGTAGATACATGATTTGCATAGGTTGAATATGTCTAGACCTTGTTTCTCAACTTTAATGCTTAGTACTATATGACATAAGAAGCTTTTGAGATGTTCTTGAAATTTCCATGTTTGAAACCCAAAACGACTTCTCTTCATGCATGCTAGACTTCATAAGATCGACCAAGTTTAGGGTTAGGGGGTAGAGATACATTATTTGTCTGGTTTGAATATGTCCAAACCTTGTGTTTATCAACTTGAATGCTTACTATATGACATAAGAAGACTATATGCTTTTGTTTTTCCTTTTTCTGAGTTTTTTTTGAATTTAATGCCGATTTGAATCTCTTTAATTGTCAGATCCTAGGTTTGACAAATTAAGATTTAAACAAGTTTAAAATATGAAAATGAAAAGGTAAGCATGGATCCTTCTTAGTCAATCTAAAATGAAGCTTTTGGGAGGTTTTTGAAATTTCCATGTTTCAAACCGAAAACCACTTCTCTTCATGCTTGACTTCATAAGACAAAGTTTAGGGTTAGGGGGTAG
The DNA here is from genome assembly GCA_030979885.1 of Lolium multiflorum. Lineage (NCBI taxonomy): Eukaryota > Viridiplantae > Streptophyta > Magnoliopsida > Poales > Poaceae > Lolium > Lolium multiflorum. Next base: position 200,130,212 of record CM061753.1, on the reverse strand, counting down.
ATACATGATTTGTCTGGTTTGGATATATCTAGACCTTGTTTATCAACTTGAATGCTTACGATATGACATAAGAAGACTATGTGATTTGGTTTTTCATTTTTCTGATTTTTTTGAATTTTGTGCCCACCCATTTGTATCTTGGTCAAATCCTAGGTTTGACCAAGATTTAAACAAGTTTAAATCATGAAAATGAAAAGGGAAGCATGTATCCTTCTTAGTCACTCTAAAATGAAGTTTTTGGGAGGTTTTTGAAATTTCCATGTTTGAATCTTTTGGTCAAATCCTAGGTTTGACCAAGATTTAAACAAGTTTAAAACATGAAAATGAAAAGCGAAGCGTGTATCCTTCTTAGTCACTCTAAAATGAAGCTTCTGGGAGGTTTTTGAAATTTCCATGTTTGAAACCCAAAACCACTTATCTTCATGCTTGACTTCATAAGACATAGTTTAGGGGTTAGGTATAGATACATGATTTGTCTGGTTTGAATATGTCTAGACCTTGTTTATCAACTTTAATGCTTACTATATGACAAAAGAAGACTATGTGCTTTGGTTTTTCATTTTTCTGTTTTTTTTTGAATTTTCCGCCCATTTGAATCTCTGTCAAATCCTAGGTTTGACCAAGATTTAGACAAGTTTAACACGTGAAAACGAATAAGTAAGCCTGGATCCTTCTTAGTCACTCCAAAATGTACCAATTGATAGATGTGTTAACTTTGCTTAATGGAAAAAATAATGTCATGTAAATGAGTTAACTTGGATTTCCTACCCTTGAATCCATAGGAAACTTTGCTCTAATGCACTATACTAATCAACCGAGTTTTTACACCAATAGGTCTGTCACTTACGTGTGGTGCCCATGCGTGGGGTCCCACACTTCAGTGAGCACAAGTCACGTGCAATAGGTACGCAAACTCCCAGCCATTTTCTTTGTCAAGAGAAGACGCATCAGGATGCGTATTGGAAGTCTCTGGGTCCTTCAGGATCCTTCGGTTGTCCCTCTCACAAAAAAAACAAATCTCTCTCATTCTCGGCCTCGCTCGACTCGCTCGCACCTCCTGCTCACTGACAAACCCTGCACAAAAGTCAACATCATCATGAAAGGGGAGACACCATAATCTCCCTTCTAGACCTTGTTTATCAACTTAATTGAATGCGCGCATACTATATGACATAAGAAGACCTTGGTATTCATTTTATTTGAATTTTTATGCCCATTTGAATCTTGGTCAAATCCTAGGTTTGACCAAGATTTGAACAAGTTTAAAACATGAATATGAAAAGGTAAGCATGCATGTATGCTTCTCAGTCACTCCAAAATGAAGCTCTTGGAAGGGTTTTTGAAATTTCCATGTTTGAAACCAAAAACCACATCTCTTCATGCTTGACTTCATAAGACAGAGTTTAGGGTTAGGGGTAGCCACATACATGATTTTTCTGGTTTGAATATGTCTAGACCTTGTTTATCAACTTAATTGTATGCTTATTATATGACATAAGAAGACTATGTGCATTGGGTTTTCATTTTTTTATCCCCATTTGTTGAATCTTGGTCAAATCCTAGGTTTGACCAAGATTTAAACAAGTTTAAAACATGAATAATATGAAAAGTAACCTGCATCGATCCTTCTTAGCCACTCCAAAATGAAGCTCGTGGGAGGTTTTTGAAATTTCCATGATTTTTCTGGTTTGAATATGTCTAGACCTTGTTTATCAACTTGAATGCTTACTATATGACATACACAGACTATGTGCTTTGGTTTTTGATTTTTTTGAATTCTTATGCCCATTTGAATCTTCGTCAAATCCTAGGTTTGACCATGACTTAAACAAGTTTAAGACATGAATATGACAAAGTAATCATGTATCCTTCTTAGTCACCCCAAAATGAAGCTCTTGGGAGGGTTTTTAAAATTTCCATGTTTGAAACGAAAAACCACTTCTCTTCACCATGCATGCTTGACTTCATAAGACAGAGTTTAGGGTTAGGGGGTAGATACATGATTTTTCAGGTTTAATACGTCTAGACCTTGTTTATCAACTTAATTGAATGCTTACTATATGACATAAGAAGACCTTGGTTTTTCAAAAAATTGAATTTTTATGCCCATTTGAATCTTGGTCAAATCCTAGGTTTGACCAAGATTTGAACAAGTTTAAAACATGAATATAAAAAAGTAAGCATGTATGCTTCTTAGTCACTCCAAAATGAAGCTCTTGGGAGGGTTTTCGAAATTTCCATGTTTGAAACCAAAAACCACATCTCTTCATGCTTGACTTCATAAGACAGAGTTTAGGGTTAGGGGTAGATACATGATTTTTCTGGTTTGATTATGTCTAGACCTTGTTTATCAACTTAATTGAATGCTTACTATATGACATAAGAAGACTATGTGCCTTGGTTTTTCATTTATTTTGATTTATTTTGAATTTTATGCCCATTTTTATGCCCATTTAAACAAGTTTAAATCATGAATATGAAAAATTAGTCACTCCAAAATGTAGCTCTTGAGAGGGTTTTTGAAATTTCCATGTTTGAAACCAAAAACCACTTCTCTTCATGCATGCTTTGACTTCATAAGACAGAGTTTAGGGTTTGGGGTAGACAGCACGCGCCGACGCGTGGACGAAATTTATTCTCTGTCCCCCTGACATGCACTTGCCAGTGTCTTCAACAGTCTGACACGAGCAGTGAAGCTTTTATGGAGCCCAGCGGAGAGGGGCTCCATTTCTCGAGCGGTAGCGAGGTGACATGGTGACATGCACCATGTCACCGTGTGACATGCGGCCTAAATCCAAATTTAAACATTGCGAAAAAATCTGAAAAAAATCATGCACGTTCACAGCTCATATTAAGATAACCCCTAAAAATTTCAGATCAAAATTCGAAACATACATCGAGAAACAAAAAAGAGAAACTCAGATGTGAATAGTCTACAGAGAAACTCAGATTTGAATTCGGGAACTATTCATGACAGATTTCTCTTTTTTGTTTCTCGATGTATGTTTCGAATTTTGACTTGAATTTTTTAGGGGTTATCTTAATATCTATGAACATGCATGATTTTTTTCAGATTTGTTCGCAGTGTTCAAATTTGAATTTAAACCGCATGTCACACGGTGACATGCAATAGGTGCATGTCACCTGATCTGCGGTGACGCTGGGGCTAAAAAGAAGACCTTTCCACCTCATTTCCTCCACTGTTTCACATATTTTAGCTTCTATTTATGCGGTGCCGTGGAGGTGGGGGTCTGGTCGTCACCCTCCTCCTCCCCACCTCATTTCCTCCACTGTCTCGCAACTCCTTGATCTACTACTCCTATCCATATACATGCCACTCAAATGGATGTATTTGTAGATACATCCATTTTAGTGGCAGTTAATATGGACCGGAGGAAGTACTAATAATATGAGGCATGTTTTTGAGCTGGCCCTGTTTAGTAGAGTTTACATTTGAGAGTTACATCTTTCTACCACCATTATTTTTGATTTAGCTTGTCTTTTGTGCCCACCATTTTATCGAGCAGGGTTAATGCAAGATCCATAGCAAACTAGCTTCTCATGACATTTTTTTGGCGGAGTGCATCTTCTCATGGCGAGCTAGCGACTTTGCCACTAGAGTTTTTTTTTGTTGAACTACATTTTTTGGATTTTCCCATTTTATTTGTGCACAAGCTATGAGCCGCCCGCAATTCAGCACCATATATTGGCGGGATTTTCTAGTTCAATTGTTTTGTACTAGGATATTAGCAGGATGCTATCTTCTAGGGCTTTCATTTCCCCTATATCCAGCCCCACCCACGGACAAGCAAGGGCCTCTCTCCCTACCTCGCACCTAGTCCGTCTCGCTCCCTCTCAGTCCTCCATCCGTAGCCGACATCCACCGCGCCGGAGCCAGCTCAGCGACGCCGTCAACCACACTCCGTCCGCTTCGTCGGATCTGCTTCCCCGACTCACTGGTTCATCTTACCGGCTGGCGAGATCGGTACACAAAGCGCCACCATGATCCACCGAACCAAAACGAACGGCCAACGCGCCACCTCCCCAGTCGACCAAGGTTGAACACTTTGTCCGGCAGCTTTTGTTATGTATTTGATTTCCGAGACTAGTTTATTGCTTGCTTCCACTGCTTGTTATTAGCATCTGTTTTTTTTGTAATGCCTGCTAGATATTCCCCTCGAGAATGCCTACGAAGAATCTCGGAGGCAAAATATCTTGCAGAATAAGATAATTGCAGCCAAGCTCGGCATACTGTGGAATGGGACAAAATCACCGCACCCCAAGTCGTTGCCGAGATTTTTCACCCGTGTGATGTGCCGCCAAAAGGACGATTCCGTGGGGCAGCTGCTGAAGAAGGTATTTAGCCGCACTGCTCAAATTTCATATGTGTTGTTTGCTGATTGATTTGATGAACTTTGATTTGCAGCAGCTAGCCACTGCTCATGTTCCTAACAAAGACAGTGAGCGCGCCAGTGATGCAGACATTGGTAGAAAGGAGGCGGGATTTGGTCCTATTGTTCTAGCAAGCAATCATTTGAGGGGCCGCCTAGGATCAGCACATCTGGATCCTCCTGAGCTCAACATTAAGGAGGTAATTTTATAATAGTGTTTTAAACATGACATAATCTAATGTACTGAAAGAGATCAAACTGTCAACTGGAGTGGAGTGGTATAGATGGTAGAGATATAGATATAGATTTCAGATTTCCTAATTTTTTCTTGAAAATAGGGTCGCCCCGGCCTCTGCATCCAAATGATGCACCCACCCTTTTATTGCAATGTTTTAGACTCCATTTAAGGTTTAGAAACTCATGGGTTGCTCAAAGTGGTGACATGAATCAACCAACATATTTCCTTTTAATCTGCTGATTGATTTTATGCATGGCAAATCGCAGAAGCAAGTGACTGCTCATGTCCCTGCCAAGCAGCATTGTAGCACAGATGTCCAGAGTTCCAGTGATGCAAACGTTTGTAGGAACAAAACAGAAGGATGTGGCAATGGGGAAGCTAAGATTAGGCGTCTTCAAAAGGACTTGGATGTGGCCACTTGGCGGAACAAAGAAATGAACCGAGGATGGAATTCTACAATTCAAGATGGCCTACATGCTGTTGCTGATCTGCAGAAGCTAGTGGCTGGCAACTTGGTTACCGCTTTGGCTGATGCAGATGTCCATGAGATCAACTGGACGATCTTGGAACAGGTGAAAGCACGAGCAGAAACTCTGCACTCATCTTTGCAGGTAGATGATTTTCAAAGGGTGATGCAAGAGCCGCTATATGAATAGATTGTTGTTTTCAGTTGATGATGTCCCTGGTTCTTTTGTTTACTTATGTGCTGGTAGTACTTAGGGGAACTAGCTTGTACAAGTAATTTTTTCCGATAAAGTTGTACAAGTAAATGGCACATGCTTCGCATGTTTGACCAATTAAGTTAAAAAGCTTCACAAAATCCTGCGTCGAAGTTGTTTCACTAAAAAAAAGAGCTCTCACGTGCAAGGCACGTGTAATTTACTAGTATATACTAGTACTAGTAGAGATGGTACACCTAGACATTAGAGATTTGTTTGTTTTAAAGATATTTTTAATTGTGTACAAGATGGAAAATATAACTTTAGGGCATCCACAATGTTGCTATTGCCAAATCTGATACGATGGTGAATTTGGCTTTGGTGTGAAATATAGCAATAGCTCCACAATGTAGTGGTTCCAAATATTTATAACGTGGGTCCCGCCATCAAGCTAAAACAACACATAAAGCCAATATGGAACTACTCTCACAATGTAGGGAACTAGTTCCAAATGCCAAAAGTGAAATTTGGCATCGGAGCACCTACTTGCTCCGGTTCCTTGTTTTTCTGGTTTTGGAACTACCTCTACAATGTATGGAACTAGTTCCAAAAGCCAAAAATCAAATATGGAACCACTTTTGGCTACACGTTGTGGATGCTCTTAGCAAATTCCTAGTATTTTTCATGGTCGATGTAAAAAAAGTATTTTTCATGGTTGATGTAAAAAAAACAAGTTTTTTTCATGGTTGATGTAAAAAAAGAGAGAAAACATCACTACAAGAAAAGTTGCCATGGCCGACGAAGTTGAAGTCGCGCCGTGGTTGCTGGTGTACCATGGCCGACGATTTTGGTCCCTCCGTGGTGCATGTCAAAACTTTTTTTTCTCGTTTTTGAGGCCACCTAGCCCGACGAAAGCGGCCAAAACGTCGCGTATGGTGGCCCGGGACGTGGTGCATCGCGAATTCTCGGGTTCACCGGCCGAGTCAACGCAAATCCGCACCGCCGAGGGATGTAGGGCCCAGATGGCAGCCTCTCTGGCATTGTTTTTTTCTCGATCGCGCCATCTCGTTCAACGTTCTCCGATCGAGCCGTTTACGATGCAGGATCATGGGTCCCGCATGTCATCCTCTATGAACCAAAATTCTTTCTATTCTTGGATTTTTTGACCCCCTGATTTCTGGCTACTTCCTTTTTCTTTTGATCCCTTGCCGCCTTGGAAACGTTGAGACCGCTGCTGCTAAATGGGACCCGCATGTCATCCTCTATGTGCAATCAACTTTCTTTTCTTGGAGTTTTTTTGGCACCTCAAATTTGGTCACTTGCCTTTTTCTTTCGATCCCCTGCCGCCTCTCAAACGGTGATACCGCTGCTGCTTGGGACCCGCATGTCATCCTCTATGCACTATAAAACTTTCTTTTCTTGAATTATTTTTGGCACCTCATATTTGGTCACTTACCTTTTTCTTTCGATCCCCGCCGCCTCTCAAACGGTGATACCGCTGCTGCTAAACGGGACCCGCATGTCATCCTCTATGTACTATAAAACTTTCTTTTCTTGGAGTTTTTTTGGCACCTCAAATTTGGTCACTTGCCTTTTTCTTTCGATCCCCTGCCGCCTCTCAAACGGTGATACCGCTGCTGCTAAATGGGACCCGCATGTCATCCTCTATGTACTACAAAACTTTCTTTTCTTGGAGTTTTTTTGGCACCTCAAATTTGGTCACTTGCCTTTTCTTTCGATCCCCTGCCGCCTCTCAAACGGTGATACCGCTGCTGCTAAATGGGACCCGCATGTCATCCTCTATGTACACTCAAGTTTCTTTTCTTGAATTATTTTTGGCTCCTGATATTTGGTCACTTGCCTTTTTCTTTCGATCTCATGCCACGTTTGAAACGTTGAGGAACCTGCTGGCTCATGGGACTCGCATGTCATCCTCTATGTGCTATAAAAGTTTATTTTCTTGGGTTTTTTTTCACCCTACGATTTTTGGCTATTTCCTTTTTCTTTTGATCCCCTGCCGCCTTGGAAACGTTGAGTAAGCTGACTCATGGGACCCGCATGTCATCCTCTATGTACAATCAACTTTCTTTTTCTTTTGATCTCAAGCCGCATTTGAAACGTTGAGACCGCTGCTGCTAATTGGGACCCGCATGTCATCCTCTATGTACAATAAAGTTTCTTTTCTTGGATTATCTTTGGCTCCTGATATTTTGCCACTTGCCTTTTTCTTTCGATCTCATGCCGCCTTTGAAACGTTGAGTAAGCTGCTGGCTCATGGGTCCCGCATGTCATCCTCTACGAACAATAAAAGTTTCCTTTCTTGGAGTTATTTTTGACCCCTAATTTCTGGCTATTTGCCTTTTTCTTTTGATCTCCTGCCCCCTTTGAAACGATGACGACGCAGCTGGCAGGTCGGTCCCACATGTCATCCTCTGTGAACAATAAAAGTTTCCTTTGATGGATTTATTTTGAACCCCTAATTAATTTCGGGATATTTCCTTTTTTTCCTTTGATCCCCTGCCGCCTTGGAATCGTTGAGGATGCTGCTGCCTCATGGGTCCCGCATGTCATCCTCTCAGAACGGTAAATGTTTCTTTTCTTGGATTTTGTTTACCAAATGATTTTTGGCTAATTTTTTCTTTCGATCTCCTGCCGCCTTTAAAACGTTGAGGACGCTGCTGGCTCACGGGTCCCACATGTCAGCCTCTATGAACAATAAACACTGAGGATGCTGCTGCCTCATGGGTCCCGCATGTCATCCTCTTAGAACGAAAATGTTTCTTTTCTTGGATTTTGTACCAACATATTTTTGGTTTATTTTTTCTTTCCATCCCCTGCCGCCTTTAAAACGTTGACGACGCTGCTGGCTCATGGGTCCCCGATGTCAGCCTCCCCGTACAAGAAACATATGATATCTTGATTATTTTGCAGACAATAAACAGTGTATTGCGCTCTGAGCTATATCAAACGGATAATTAAATCTTTATTTTTACATAAAAAAACTTGTATGTTGAATCTCCTTGTTTTTTTGTCTTTGCGAAGCATAGGACTTTCCTGTTTTTTTAGAAAATTCGGAACTTTCCTGTTTTGGAGTGGGCTGAAATTGTACGAGTCAAAAGGCCAAGCAGGATAGTTCGAAGGCCCAGATGTCCAGATGCAGCCCAATTGAAATCTTTCTTCTTGGATTTTTTTCACCCCCTGATTTCTGGCTACTTCATTTTTCTTTTGGTCCTGTGCCGCCTTGGAAACGTTGAGACCGCTGCTGCAAAATGGGACCCGCATGTCATCCTCTATGCACAATAAAGTTTCTTTTCTTGGATTATTTTTGGCTCCTGATATTTGGTCACTTGCCTTTTTCTTTCGATCCCGTGCAGCCTCTCAAACGGTGAGACCGCTGCTGCTAAATGGGTCCCGCATGTCATCCTCTATGTACAATCAAGTTTCTTTTCTTGAATTATTTTTGGCTCCTGATATTTGGTCACTTGCCTTTTTCTTTCGATCTCATGCCACGTTTGAAACGTTGAGGAACCTGCTGGCTCATGGGACCCGCATGTCATCCTCTATGTGCTATAAAAGTTTATTTTCTTGGATTTTTTTCACCCTCTGATTTTTGGCTATTTCCTTTTTCTTTTGATCCCCTGCCGCCTTGGAAACGTTGAGTAAGCTGCTGACTTATGGGACCCGCATGTCATCCTCTATGTACAATCAAGTTTCTTTTCTTGAATTATTTTTGGATCCTGATATTTGGTCACTTTCCTTTTTGTTTCGATCTCATGCCACGTTTGAAACGTTGAGGAACCTGCTGGCTCATGGGACCCGCATGTCATCCTCTATGTGCTATTAAAGTTTATTTTTCTTATTTTTTTCACCCTCTGATTTTTGGCTATTTCCTTTTTCTTTTGATCCCTGCTGCCTTGGAAACGTTGGGTAAGCTGCTGACTCATGGGACCCGCATGTCATCCTCTACGAACAATAAAAGTTTTCTTTTTTGGAGTTATTTTTGACCCCTAATTTCTGGCTATTTCCTTTTTCTTTTGATCTCCTGCCCCCATTGAAACGATGAGGACGCTGTTGGCAGGTCGGTCCCACATGTCATCCTCTATGAACATTAAAAGTTTCCTTGGCTGATATTTGGTCACTTGCCTTTTTCTTGCGATCTCATGCCACGTTTGAAACGTTGAGGAACCTGCTGGCTCATGGGACCCGCATGTCATCCTCTATGCACTAAAAAAGTTCATTTTCTTGGGTTTTTTCACCCTCTGATTTTTGGCTATTTCCTATTTCTTTTGATCCCCTGCCGCCTTTGAAAGTTGAGGACTCTGCTGCCTCATAGGTCCCACATGTCAGCCTGTATGAACGATAAAGCTTTCCTTTCTTGGAGTTTTTTTACCCCCTAATTTCTGGCTACTTTCTTTTTCTTTTGATCTCAAGCCGCATTTGAAACGTTGGGACAGCTGCTGCAAAATGGGTCCCGCATGTCATCCTCTATGTACTATAAAATTTCTTTTCTTGGATTTTTTTCACCCTCTGATTTTTGGCTATTTCTTTTTTCTTTTGATCCCCTGCCGCCTTGGAAACGTTGAGTAAGCTGCTGACTCATGGGACCCGCATGTCATCCTCTATGTGCAATCAACTTTTTTTTCTTTTGATCTCAAGCCGCATTTGAAACGTTGACACCGCTGCTGCTAAATGGGACCCGCATGTCATCCTCTATGCACAATAAAGTTTCTTTTCTTGGATTATCTTTGGCTCCTGATATTTTGTCACTTGCCTTTTGCTTTCGATCTCATGCCGCCTTTGAAACGTTGAGTAAGCTGCTGGCTCATGGGTCCCGCATGTCATCATCTACGAACAATAAAAGTTTCCTTTCTTGGAATTATTTTTTACCCCTAATTTTTGGCTACTTCCTTTTTCTTTTGATCCCCCCGCCTTTGAAACGTTGAGGATTGCTGGCTCATGGGTCCCACATGTCAGCCTCTATGAACAATAAACATTTCCTTTCTTGGAGTTATTTTGACCTCTAATTTCTGGCTATTTCGCCTTTTTTAAAATCCTGTGTCGCCTTGGAAACGTTGAGAATGCTGCTGCCTCATGGGTCCCGCATGTCATCCGCTCGAACGATAAATGTTTCTTTTTTGGATTTTTTACCAACTGATTTTTTTCCGATCCTCTGCCGTCTTTAAAACGTTGACGACGCTGCTGGCTCATGGGTACCCGATGTCAGCCTTCCCGTACAAGAAACATGTGATATCTTGATTATTTTGCAGACAATAAACAATGTATTTCGCTCTGAGCTATTGCAAACGGAAAAAAAATCTTTAATTTTAAATAAACAAACTTATATGTTGAATCTCCTTGTTTTTTGTTTTCGCGAAGCATAGGACTTTCCTGTTTTGGAGTGGGCTCAAATTGTACGAGTCCAAAAGCGTCCAGCAGGATAGTTCGAAAGCCCAGATGTCCAGATACAGCCCAATTGAAATCTTTCTTTTCTTGGATTTTTTGAGCCCATGATTTCTGGCTACTTCTTTTTTTTTTGGAAACGTTGAGAACGCTGCTGCAAAATAGGACCCGCATGCCATCCTCTATGTACAATAATTTTTTTTCTTGGATTATTTTTGGCTCCTGATATTTGGTCACTTGCATTTTTCTTTTGATCTCATGCCGTCTTTGAAACGTTCAGACCGCTGCTGCAAAATGGGACCCGCATGTCATCCTCTATGTACAATAAAAATTACTTTTCTTGGATTATTATTTTTGGCCCTGATATTTGGTCACTTGTATTTCTTTCGATCTCATGCCATGTTTGAAACGTTGAGGAACCTGCTGGCTCATGGGACCCGCATGTCATCCTCTATGTACTATAAAAGTTCATTTTCTTGGGTTTTTTTCACCCTCTGATTTTTTGCTATTTCCTTTTTCTTTTGATCCCCTGCCTTCTTGGAAAAGTCGAGTAAGCTGCTACAAAATGGGACCCGCATGTCATCCTCTATGTACAATCAACTTTCTTTTCGTGGCTACTTTCTTTTTCTTTTGATCTCAACTCTCAAGCCGTATTTGAAACGTTGAGACGCTGCTGCAAAATAGGACCCACATGTCATCCTCAATGTAAAATAAAATTTTCTTTTCTTGGATTATTTTCACCCTCTGATTTTTGGCTATTTCCTTTTTTCTTTCGATCCCCTGCTGCCTTGGAAACGTTGAGGATGCTGCTGCCTCATGGGTCCCACATGTCATCCACTATGAACAATAAAAGTTTCTTTTCTTCGATTTTTTCACCCTCTGCTTTTTGGCTATTTCTTTTTCTTTTGATCCCATGCCGCCTTGGAAACGTTGAGGATGCTGCTTCCTAATGGGACCCGCATGTCATACTCTATGTACAATAAAAGTTTCTTTTTTTTATTTTTGGCTCCTGATATTTGGTGACTTGCCTTTTTCTTTCAATCTCATGCCGCCTCTCAAACGTTGAGTAAGCTGCTGGCTCATGGGACCCGCATGTCATTAACTATGTACAATAAATTTTCTTTTCTTGGATTATTTTTGGCTCCTGATATTTGGTCACTTGCATTTTTCTTTCGTTCTCATGCCGTCTTTGAAACGTTCAGACCGCTGCTACAACATGGGACCCATATGTCATCCTCTATGTACAATGAAAGTTTCTTTTCTTGGATTATTTTTGGCTCCTGATATTTGGTCACTTGCCTTTTTCTTTCGATCTCATGCCGTCTTTGAAACGTTCAGACCGCTGCTACAACATGGGACCCATATGTCATCCTCTATGTACATTAAAAGTTTCTTTTCTTGGATTATTTTTTGCTCCTGATATTTGGTCACTTTCCTTTTTCTTTCGATCTCATGCCGCCTCTGAAACGTGGAGTAAGGTGCTGGCTCATGGGACCCGCATGTCATCTTCTATGTACAATAAAGTTTCTTTTCTTGGATTTTTTTCCCCTGATTTTTGGTCACTTGCCTTTTTCTTTCGATCCTATGCCGCCTTTGAAATTGAGTAGGCTGCTGGCTCATGGGTCCCACGGTCAGGCTCTATGAACAATAAACCTTTCCTTTGTTGGATTTATTGTTTACCCCTAATTTCTGGCTATTTGCCTTTTTCTTTTGATCCCCCGGGCCTTTAAAAACGATGAGGACGATGTTGGCAGGTCGGTCCCACATGTCTTCTTCTATGAATAATAAAAGTTTCCTTTGTTGTATTTACCCCTAATTTCTGGCTATTTGCCTTTTTTTCTTTTGATCCTCTCCGACTTTGAAATGCCGAGGATGTCTGGCAGATCTGTCCCACATGTCAGCCTCTCTGAACTATAAATGTTTCCTTTCTATGATTTATTTTTGACCCCTATTTTCGAGATACTTGCCTTTTTTGGATCTCCTACCGCCTTTGAAATGTTGAGGACGCTGCTGGCTCATGGGTCCCACATGGCATCCTCTTTGGACGATAAACCTTCATTTCTTGTTAATGACAGGTTTATCTGTATTATTTTTGCAGACTAATACAAGCTCTTTCGCTCCAAGATCTTGCAAGTTAATAGAATAAATCATGGAATTATTAGGATATGTTTTAAATTTCAAATCCACTTTATGAATTTTTAAAAATACCGTGATCCGTGTGGGTATGGAGCGATCAAGGATTTTCATATTGGCCATGAGCAGTTTCAAAAATTGCAACCGGATAATTCTAAATAAATAAAAACAACTTTTATGCAGAATCTCCGTGTTTTTGTTTTTTGCCATCATAGGATCTATGGTTCATTAGAAAAGGGCCGAAATTGCATGAGCAGAAAAGCCCATTTCTAGTTATTGGGCTTCAACAGCCTGAGCAAGTAGGCCTATAGCAAATACCATGTAGATGGCCGTTGGAACCCAAAAGTATTTGTTGCCTAGACTTAGATGCCAAACTCAGCCTTATTGACATGAACCTTGCTATGCACACGACAATTTCAGTCCGATCCGTGTACGCAACACAAGATCAAACCCAACGTGTGAGGAAGCAGGTGGCAGCACACCTCCAGATGCTCAATCGTACACATATCATATAGGAGTTGTCGTATGTACATTAGTTCCGTATTGACATGTTTGTTTCTTTGGTTAACATGTGGGGTCCGCACAGTCACCTAGGTCGCACATCAACTTCTTTGCTCATAGTTGATGCATGTTTAGTGGCCTGCAGCAAGAATCGCTGCCCCCAGGGATGTACTTTACCCTTTAGCGGCGAAAAAATAGGAATGGTCCTCTCATGACTATGATCAACAAGAGGTGGCTATATTATAAAGGACGTACACACATTGTAATTATAGTGCTGAAATAAAGTCAATCCTAAAACAACCATGCATGGGTTATAATATGAAGGCAACACGAAATACAAAAGCAGGGCAGTGTTCAAATAAACTGATTCAAACTAGTACATACTAAAAACAGTGTACTACTTCTCAACACTTCAAGCATAATAAAAAAGTGTGTCAGTGTTTTTTTAAAGGTAACACCGAACGGGCAATGTTTAAAGCAGGCTTAAACCACATAGCCGCTTGTCGGACACTACCCCAACTAACTCTGGGAAGGCTGATAACTCCCACAGTCTCACCTTCATCTGGCTGGAGGTTGCAGCGCAAAATTTTAGGGTATTGATTATGAAGATACTTCCGGTATGCTGTGTAGACGCAGTTTTTCCTCATGAATGGAACCAATGTGCCATCAGGAGCTTTGGATTCACGCTTCTTCAGGTTGGCAATGATCGGGTAATTGAGTCCGAGGAACAGAGAGTGGTCGCCGAGGCTGTTAACCTGCCTCCAATGAAAGTCCCCTGCACGTGCTGCAACGAACAGAGATATGGGATCCTGCTCAAAGACGTAGGTGGCAACAGGAGGATACTGCCGTAGCTGAAGCCCATTAGCAGCATAGGGAATGTCAGGAGGTACTTCAGCATTGGCAATCCCAATGTTGTTTACTGTAAGGATGATCATCAATCGCTTGCCATCAGCAGTTGGAGCGAGGAACCACGCGTACTGCTGATCATCCACCACCGGTGGCGGGATTACGAACATGGACATCGGGTTTTCTGCAATATTAGAAATGGAGACGAATAGGGTGTTACTGGCAACCATATTCAAACAGCAGCATTGTTCATCGTTCATGCTCACAGTATAAATACGACTATGTAAGCTAAGGACATTGGTCATTCATGTGTTCAAATCGAGTGTCCAATATATCAGTTATACTGCATGCATCCCACGAAACTAGTCTTAACTTCGCCAAAACTAGACACTAGTTAGTGTATACACAGTTATATACTACCTCTGTCCCACCGAAAGTGTCTGAGATTTGTCCAAATTCAGATGTATCTAGACAGTGAAAGCATATAGATACATTCAAATTTTGACAAATATATCATCTTAAGTTTAAGTCCTGTGCTGTAGTTAATTCCCTTTGTCTTAAGTGATCCAACGGTGTATATGATTAGATATTTGTATACAATATAGGAGTACAGACAATCTACCAGTTGGTCCAGTTTTAAACTGAGTATAGAGCTTCAATCATGACCCTTGGAGTGCTAAATCTAACGGTGCACAACAGCAGGATTCTCTGTGAAGAGTGCACATAGCTAACTCTACAATATTTTAGAACCATCACGTGAGCCTTGGGTCTACCCCAAAAAATGACCAAATATCTGAAACCCCTGAAGCATAGGAATAACCCCGTTCAAAGAAATCGCTATTCAGCACTGCTACATGGATCAATGGAAGGTTCTTACGGTCTCAACTCTCAAGGAAACATCAAAGGAAAAGGTAGATAAGAAACGAGTGAGTGTTAGATGTACACATATTTTTAATTTTTTATTTGTTCCCTTCGTTTGCCGACTGATGGGAAGAAACATCATTTTTTGTAGGACCACTCTTGTTTTCGTATTTTATATATGCATTGTTGGCAATATTTTCTTTCGAAAACCATGAATATAGCTCGAGCTACATGTAGCATGGTTTTTGAAAATTTTGAGAGCTGCATTTTGAAGTTCCAAAGAAAACGGAGATTAAATACGGGTGTCAACAATGTTGTGTTCTACCAACATTCAAATGTCCAAATCAAAATATCTTATATTTAAGGTTTTGCAACAACAAAAAAATCTGACATATATTTTCCAACATTTTGTAACTTCAAAATCTATCAGATTCTGTCATTTTTGTGCGGCCCGAATATAGGGTATCTCAATTTCAGATTTTACACTCTGGTAGAATAATACATTCTCTACATCTATTTTTTTAGATTTTTTATATATTCTTTCAAAACTTGCGAAAGGCATGCTATAAATATTCTTTTGATTATCAAACAGAATCTTTAATGGTTTGACGTGCATACATACTAGTAATATAAAAATATAAAAGTTCTCGCCTTGTACACATTTTGTTGATTTTTTGGAATGAATACAACATTCAATTTGGTAGATAGAGTACTAAACATTTCATGGGAAACTTAAAGCAGCTTGCCAAACAAAGGCTAATAGAAAAAAAAATAGAGGTATGACAGGCATAACATCCACGATGGGGTTGAAATATGCATAAGCTTCGGGCAATTTGGCAAAGAAAAATCTAGCCGGATAAAGAACAGAATTATAAAAGGTACAGGTTAAACTAAGTAAATTAGGCATAACAAGTATTTCATTCTTGTTTAGTAAATAATTGGATTTTGATTGAGTTACTTTTCTAAGGGAAAAAAGGAGAAGGCAGATATTCAAGACACTTTTGGTGGGACGGAGGGAGTAAATCAAAAGTAAGAAAAAGTTATAACATGTTTCATGAGATGGAGTACTAAATAACGGCCATATGCATCTCTTCGATGCAGAGGCCGGGGTACCTCGCCCTCTATTTCGAGCAAAAATCAACTAGTTATATGAAACAATGGGTGTAAAAGTTAATCAAGAAGGGTGCCTTCATTGTGCTACGTTAACATTTGAGATACTTGTTAATTACATCCATATTCTGCAGTGGATAGAGTTACTAATTCAGGATTGCATTCACATACGGAGTATACTATGTTTGCTGATGACTGATTAGTACTAATTCGTTGCAAGCAACGGTTCATTCATATTCAGATAAAGGATGTGATCGTTAAGTCATATACTTATGAAAGTCCTTATGCATCTCTCTGATGCAGATGGCGGGGGTCTCTCGTCCTCCTTTTGGAGCAAAAATCAATTAGTTATATATGAAACAATGGGTGTAAAAGGTTATCAAAAAGGGTGCCTTCATAGTGCTACCTTATCTTTTGAGATACTGGTTAATTACATCCATATTCTGCAGTGGCGTAGAATTACTAATTCAGGAATGCAATCACATACTGAGCATACTATGTTTGTTGGTGACTAATTAGTACTAATTCATTGCAAGCAACGGTTCATTCATATTCAGCAAAAGGCGGTGTGATCATTAAGTCATTTATGAAAGGTAAAATATAAACAAGGTAGTTCATGAATAACTTCATTGATTAAGGCAGTGTATCATGCAATGCAACATAAGGACTGAAAAAATACCATTTGGGGTGTCCCAGCAGTACGTCCAGCCCCTAATTTCGTCCACCGCAAAAACTTGGCCACCGAGTTCAATGGCATCACAGAACGCCGGCACAATTTGTTCAGGTGTAGGGTTCTTCAGCATTCTCCAGTCGCCACCCCCTTCAAGGTAGAAAATCCTTTTGTCGAACAAGGCGATGAGCTTGTAATCTGCGTACCTCCCACCTTTTGTGGGCACTTGGCAGATTACAATCTTCAACAAATTAATTGCTCGACTCCAGCAAAGATAGTATAACCAATCTTTAGTAGCAGGTTGATATGTAACACCATGACCAATCTTCGGATCAGGTGGGGATGGAAGGGGGATATGTCGCTCGGTGTAGACGTTCACAAGGCACCACTGGCACCCACGATGATCGGCGGCGGCGATCCAGTCGCCGTTCGCGCCAAGCCATTTTCTGTCGTGCATGAACGGCAGGGTGACAGAACGGCGAGGATGGTCGAGGGGCACCAGGTCGTACACGGTAACATGCAGACGAGATGCTGTCGCCACGAACCAGGGTTCATCGAACCAATAAGCAGGCGGAGGCATCAGCAGGCAGGGTTCATCCCAATGGTGCATCTTACCTTCATCATTGCTGATCTGGTCGTAGAGCTCCCTGGAACATGCGGCAAGTCGGACGGTGTAGGTAACGTCCAGATGCGCAGCGATGAGGTCGATGTTGTCGCCGGTGAGAGCCTCCAAGTGGCCGTCCCCGCCGCCCCGGCAAAGCCTAGAATATTCCATCACGTGAAGATGGATTTAGGTGGATGGCGGATGCAACTGCGCTTGGGGTTTTCGGAGGAGAGGGCGAGCGCTATGGAAGGAACGATGCGCGCCGCGGCCGGGTGGGGTGAGGAGAGAAAGGTATAGTACTAGTGATGCGGCGTGGTGGGGATCGAGATCCTGCGCGTGCGCGTGATTCTGGGAGGGTGAAGAAAAAGATGATAGACATGCAAGGGGCAAAACCTAGGCAGTACTCTAGGCTGCTGCTGCTGCGACTGGGCGCCGATTTGACTGTTGGTAGATGGTAGACTAGCACGCCACCCATCTATAAATTTGCGACGACGTTTGGTGCAGTGATGTCTCGTCACATCAGCTTGAGCAGAGAGGGCTTTTTTTACAGTTTCCATTACGATATATTTTTCGCCGATAATCGTAGTACTCTATGCCAGAGACACGTACCTTAACACGTGGGCAGCATGCAACCGCGCGAGCACCAAAATGAAATGAGAGATGTTTTAGAGCAGAACTTCATTTTCAATGCCTTTCCTAGCTTGGTTTGGAGGAGCTTCAGTGACTTGATGCTTCCAAGTCTCATTGTGACTAGGTGCCACCATCTACCATCATTCGAGATCCAACGTTCCAAACTATCTGTTATTTCGAAGCTAAAAAAGAAAAAACTATTCAGAAAATTTTGAAAAAAATCCAGTAATATGTAGATGCCTTGTTTTAAAATCTATGAATATTTCATCCCATTCGGATGACTAGCTTGTGATTAAATAGCTTCTTACGTATTCGAGCACTAGTTTAAACTAAATATATATTTTCTCACAAACCTATGATTCAAATCGAATGAAACTCCACCAAAATATAAATCGAAATATGCATGATTTACTGCAATGTGAGCGGATAATTCAATCCCACGAAAAGACAATATGCTCCAAGACCAGTAATCTCTTCCCTAGCTTATCTGAACATAACTGACAGTGTCCTTAGAGAACATCTTGCAGCCTCAGTAAAGCCTCAGGTATGAACAAGAAGCATATTGCCATCTACAGATCACGCTAAGAACCACAACCCAGGATCATCCTCATAGCCTATATCATCAAGGTTTCCCTCCAAAATGCTTATGTTTTTGGAAAGTTTTCTTGACGATAGGGAAGATTCTGAAGGGCTTAGATTCGCTACAATAGCAACAAATGGAAAATTTTCGCCGCTAAAAAGAGTATCCCGCCATTTTAATATACACTTACTAGTAGTTGATCAATTGTGCATTGCAAAACACAAAGTTCAGATCAAATGTGCAACATACCAACAGAAAGTTAACTAGCAGTTTTACGAGCACATGGCGATATTAAGGTGATGAAGCAGTTAACTAGCAGAACAAGATCTCCTACTCAGGGACGCTCTTGGTGGACGCCGAGATATAGGTCGCTAGCTGTGCACGGAGATCCTCCTTCTCCTTGATAATCGCCTTAAGGACGGCGGTTTGTCCGCGCATTAGCACCCTCGAGATCTGCCTCTTGAGCTTTAATTTCAACTTCTGTTCCATGAGATACTTGATGAGGTTGCTTCCAGTATCCATCCATGTGACGCTCTTGTTGTTCAGTTCCACCCAGTAGGCGTTCTGCTGCTTAAGCATGTCGACGCATTGCGCAAGATGAAAGGAGATCTCCTTCTCAGACGCCAAAACTCTGTGAAGACGATCACACTCCAGGGTGAGGGAGTGTTCATTCTCCAGCTGGCTGCCTATGTGGGCCTTGTTCTCCTCCTTTTGCTACAACAATCATTGTATGAAAAAAAAGAAATCAACCCATTCATATATGAGTATTAATTACCCGCAAACAATAGGACTACTAATTTCTAGCATGGATATTGATAAAGGAATGGACAACACTCGGACGCTCCACAAATACCACAGGGTTCATCAACACATAATAATCGGAAAGCAGTGATTACATAAACTATAAAAAAACAAGTGGACAGAGGCATACAGCCTACCTGGCTTGGCCGGGAAACGGGGCCGAACTTAGCTTCGGACGGCCGGACTTGGGGCGCCACCGTCGTTGTGGTTACCGGGGAGACATTTGAACCGCCGGCCCTGTGAGATGTAAATAAATGTAAAAACGGTTAGAAAATAAGAATCAACTGAAGGACACCCCGCTAGAAACTTACCCGGACGAACCCTCGCCCTTGATGGTGGTGTTTGCATCATCATCATTCATCAATGTGACGCTCTGGTTATGCAGTTCCACACAAACGCGGTTCTGCTCATTAAGCCTGTCGAGCTCGGCAGTAAAGGTATTGATGCCTTGCTGAAGATTATGGCAGATCTTGTTCTCGGACGCCAAATCTACGTGAACAGGCTCAAACTCTGGGGTGAGGGAGAGTTCATTCCCCAGCTGGCTGCCTATGTGGGCCATGTTCACCTCCATTTGCTGGCACGATCATTGTATGGAACAAAAAAGAATCCAACCAATTCATATATGAGTAATTACACGCAAAAAAATAGGAGTACTACTAATTTCTAGCACAGATCTTGATACAGGAATGGACATCACTTGGACGCTCCACAAATATCACAGTGTTCATCAACACATAATTAAAAGGAAAGCCGTGATTACATAAACTACTCCATCCTATCCCTTTTAGTAGTAGTAGTAGTAAACACGGATTTAGTAAAGTTGTATTCTCCCTATGATCCCTTTTAGTTGACTCGGATTTAGTACAAAGTTGTACTAAATTTGAGTCAAATAAAATGGATCGGAGGGAGTACTAAATCTGAGTCTATTAAAATGGATTGGAGGGAGTATTAAAAAAAAGTGGATAGAGGCATACAGCCTACCTGGCTTGGCCGTGAAACGGGGCCGAACTCAGCTTCCGACGACCGGACTTGGGGCGCCACCGTCGTGGGGGTTACCGGGTAGACGTTTGAACCGCCGGCCCTGTGAGATGTAAATAAATGGAAAAAACAGTTATTAGAAAATAAGAATGAACTGGAGGACACGCCACTAGAAACCTACCCGGACGAACCCTCGCCCACTGGCTCGCTCTCCATCGAATAGAGGATAGACTGCTCTGCGAGAATGCTCAGGCGATCATAAGTGGCCATACAACGACGCGCTAGCTGGCTAGATGAGTTTTTCTCGGCGGTCCTAGTCCTCATCGTCTTCCCTAGGATATCCTGCCGCCGGGCCGCCCGGCTCAATGGAGCCATGGCTTGCGAGGTACGTAGTACTTTACTACTCAGTAGTTAGGGTGGAGGGCTGGTGAAGGCTAGTTACTAGCTACCAGCAGAACAGAAAGAGAAGAAGGGCGGAGGGCTGGTCAAGGCTAAATCTTACATACACCCAGAAAAGACCATCGTGCCCTCGCGGGGCTTCTGAGCAATTATAGGGACGTGTGTTCTCAAATGGGCAAGATAGGGTACCTTCCCGAGGAAGCATCTAGCACCCAAGCCGATGGACTGCGCGTTGAACAATGGTTACAGTATGTGTAAAAAGAAAAGATAACAAGGGAAATGCCTGGCAGGGTCCAGAGGTGCATTTAATCGGACATGGGATTCCATAGTATTTTACACCATAGAGTATGTGAACATAAACACAGAATACAATCAAGCGCTTAGTGTTTACATAAAGGGCCCTAACTGAAGATAGGAAACGCAAGCAAGTCCCTCTCCGCCAAATAAGATCATATATCGTCGTTAGGGCCGCCCTGGTGAATCCTCTGAATGAAAAAAGCCCGTTTAGGGCCTTGCGTATGCAGCTGAATACCCAAGATTTTGACAAAACCTTAGAATTTCCTCATAAATCAGGGAAAAATTTGGCAAATACATGAGGAATGAAAAAAGCCCATAGTTGGCAACCTAAACCCGCCGCTCCGAATAGGAACTTCCGTCCGACGAGAACTTTCTGACAACAAAAATTAATTAATTCAGTACTGCATAAACCGCAATTTCAATTAGATAAACACGAAGATTAAGATAGGCGCATGTATCACCTGTCGATGCGAACCCAGATAGTCAGCTCCGTGCACGGTTGATACCATTGCAACGACCGCTCTAGTTCCGACCATTTGGCGGCGCCCGGCGTGGTCGTGCTGTTCGCCAGAATAGTGGCCGTATAGTTGGGGAGCATTAAACCAATCTCAGAGCGATTAAGTAATGGCTTGCCGTGCGACGACATACTCACCTTGTACTCCGGCCACACGCACGCCGCCGACCTAACGCACTCAACGGATAGGCTGGCCAGCACGCATCCATTTTTCGGCTGGACTTGCGTATATGTGTGCCAGACGAACACGGTACCATCGTTCCCGTAGAAGATGACCGGACGTCTTGGCTCTGGCGGTGCCAGCACCGGGATGATGAACGCCATCGCGGTGCCGTACGGGATCATGTCCACACAAATCGAATGGATTTCTCTGAGGTGGGCGATGAGCGCTGCTGGCGAGGCGGAGAAGTCGCAGCCGGCCTCTGTGCAGTCGCACGGGCCGTGCGGGCACGCGAGCTCGTGGTCGTGGAGCTCGTTGTAGGCGACCACGCTCCCGCACCCGTCGTGGGGGCACTCCATCCTCTTTAATCTGCTTTGAAGAGGATATTGATGGGGAGGGGAGGGGAGGGGCGAGTGGAGAAGAAGGATGGTGGTGGCTTTATTAATTCGGGCCTCACCGTCCCACCAGTTTGGCTAAGGTGACGCTGAAAGTTTTACTGTGCGTATGCTCCCTCTACCAAAAAATCATATTTCGAAATGTCGAAAAATTTGGATAAAAAATTCTACATGTACATCTCCATAATATACGTGCGTTCGTCAAGTTTCACGAAAAACCAATATTTTGTGTGGTCTATATAAAAAAGAGAAAGTTTATCTTGTGAAAAGCATTATTTTTAGCACTGAATTTTGTCTTTTTTACACACGTCACATGATAAGTCGATTTTTTATGAAACGACTTTGTGAGCACGTAGCACGTGAAGATGTACGTGCGAACTTTTAGTTTCAATTTTTTTAAAAAATAAAATGTATGTAAGATGCATTTCAAAATATAGGGAGCATATGCATGTGGCTTTTTTTGGCTTTTTGGCTTTGGCAAAAGCCAAAAAAAGCACCTAAATAGGTGCTTTTTGGCTTTTTGATTTTGGAAGCCAAAAGAATAAGATCTTTGTTTTTGGCTTCCAAAATCCAAAAGCCAAAAAGCACCTATTTAGGTGCTTTTTTTGGCTTTTAAGCCGGGCCTCACCGTCCCACCAGTTTGGCTAATTAAGGTGACGCTGAAAGTTTCACTGTCTATGTTTTCACACGCAGTACACCTTATATGATGGCCAAAAATGGGATATGAAGATTTTCTCGAAATATCAAAAAAAATAGATTGATGTTTGACATATGTGTGATGTTACTCAAAATTGAACTACATGTTACGAATGGACGGTCGGCAATTTTGAGGGAAGAAAATGAATTTTAAAATATTGAAATACTTTGAGTGTCTCTGTGTGAAGCCTTGCACTAAGATCATAGAAATTTCCATTACCCTTGTACGGATGGTGGGTCCTAAAAGTTGAAGTAATTTGAGTGCAACAAAAAGAACTTCAATGAAATTAAAAATGTGGACTAGCTTGTGTCGTCATATGAGATATAGATGGTATAAAAATAACAAACTACAATCCTAAGAGTGATTTATATAAATCAAGTTTGATTTCTTGCTTTCATGTATGAGTTAATTTATTAACATGGCTTTCTACCCCCCCCCCCCCCCACTCTCTCTCTCTCTCTCTCTCAAATGGGGGTGAGAGGAGAAGAAGGATGTTCGTAACTCATGCCTCACCATCCTACCAGACTTTGGTCGATGCCCAAGACATTCATGACCTAAAAAGGTGGCGTTGACTATTTCATAGTCTACATTTTCACAAGCATTATACAATGTATATTGGCCAAAATGTGATGTGTAGATTTTCTCGAATTGTACCTTATTTGGATTCATGTTTGATGTATGAGCGGTTTTACTCAAAATTCAACTACATGTTCAAATTGCCAGGTCGGAAAATTTGAATGAAGAAAATATAGTTTAAATATTGAAATAAGTGAGCATATGTGTGCGTGTGTGTGTGTGTGTGTGTGTGTGTGTGTGTGTGTGTGTGTGTGTGTGTGTCTTTTGTGCACTACGATACGTAAAATTGGCACTACCATTTTACGAATGTGGTGGGTCCTAGAATATTGAAGCAAATTCAAAAAAAATGTGCTAGCTTGAGTCATCGTATGAGATAAAATTGCTATACAAATAACAAACTTACAACCTTAAGGTAATTTAAGAAAGATTTATTTTCTTGCTTACACATGTGTGGTCATGTTGATTGCATTGTATATTAGTATGAACTTACTAATAATTATCCCAAATATTGGCAGCAATGTGCATCTTACCGTTCACATATATTTTATTCAACTTCATTTCACACAAAAATACATTCTACTTTATTAGTGTAAAATAAGAGCTTTATGTGAGCTTTATTGTGAAGTGGCTGCCTGAGAGAAGGGCCAAATTTTCAAGGTAACAATTTCGAAACATGGCATACTTCATAAGATGACCATTTAGGTGATATATATGTTGATTATTTCTCGAGTTTGTAATATATGTGGACTTATGTTGAGTTTTAACCAATTTTAGTCAATTTAAAATTGCATGTTCTTTAAAGTTCGGCACGAGTTTTGGTAGAAAATATGCAGATTTTACCATGGTAAGGTGTTATGCTTCATGCATGAAAAAACTACAAAGAAAAGATGAACAATTTGTACGAATGGTGAAGCCGGTGAATTTGAAGCAAATTGAATGCAACCAAAGGAAATTCATTAAAACTAAAAAAAAGATGAAGAGTTCACGAGGAAATGGTATGGCGATTTGAAAAGAAAATGAATCACTACATATGTGAATCTGGTCATAGTAAACGAAAATGCCAAGTAGAGTTTCCAATTTTGTTCATAAAAATAGATCAAATTTGAACTAGATTTGTGATGTAGATTGGTCATAGAAATCGCTATAAGCCATCGCAATGTACGGAAGTGAATAATTCTAGGCATCCATATTTTAATTACTTCATGTAATGTAATTGAACAAGCTAGATTGGGTATTGCCCCATGAAATTGTACCACACATGCCAACAATAGTAAACCTGATTGCTTACAAGTACGCCAACATTATGTGGCTTGATTAAATGTGCATTAAACTTAAAATGCCTATTTATTTATTTTGTTTTAGTAGTCGTATGACAGTGAAGGATCCAGAGTTGCATTAATCGGCGAATTGGGTTACATATTACATAGACTAATTCATGGTAAACATAAAATACATCCAATCCCTCAACATTTTTAGATAAAGGTCTAAGTAGTCCTTCCCCACCGAAGTAGATGACCACCTCCAACACTACGGCCGTCCTGACAAGAACCATCAGCAAAACGTCTCTTTTAGTCCTTGTACTGAGTACTTTGAAGCAGGAAGCCCCAGACACACCCTTCCTTTTACGGTGATGAAGCAATATAAACATCAAAAGAAGAGGCAGAACAAGATCTCCTACTCAGGGACACTTGGTGGACGCCGAGATATAGGTCGCTAGCTGTGCACGGAGATCCTCTTCTCCTTGCTAATCGCCCTGTCACAAGAAAAACAAATTAATTCAGCATTACTTAAATCCGCATTAGCATCGTCCCAATAAGATTGAGGGTAGTGTTATGTTCACTCACTCCTTATCGATGCGCAAATAGATAGTCAGCTGCTTCGATGATTCATTGCCGCACAGGTACCGCGGCGGCACCGAGAGGAAGGAAGTGACATCTCCCAAAGAAACTGTGCCCGGAGTCGGGCTGCTCGTCGGCTCTAATACCGCCTTCACCACGTCAAACAAGTGTTCCCCGGTAAGCTTACGCGGCCCCGGCATCGGCGGGCCGTTCGCCCACATTGTCACCCTATACCGGGGCAAGTTGCACGCCGCCGGCCTGACGCACACGAAGGATACCGCGGTGTCCATGCCGCAAGGGTGGATGTGCAAGGCGAACACTGCGCCATCCGTCCCGTAGCCGATGAGCTGTCGTTTTGGCGAGCCCGGTGCCGGCACCTTCAGATGAACAAATCCGAAGTCCTCGTCGTACGGGAACCTATCCACAGCGGTCAAGTGGGCTTCTCTGAGGTGTAGGATGAACGGTACCTTCGAATCGGCGAATTCGCAGCCGGGGTGCGTGCAGAAGCAAGAGCCGTGCGGGCACGCCATCATGTGCTTGTCTTCCTCGTTGTAAGGGATCTCCCTCCCGCACCAGTCGTTGATACACTGGATCGTCGGCTTCAGAGGCTGCTTCTTCGGCACAGGCAACTCCATAGTCTAAGGTCTGATGAGGGATCGGAAAGGGGCGCGGGGGGTTGTGGCGGCGGCGGCGCGAGCGAGGGGGGAGCAGTGAGAAGCTGAGAACTGAGAAGGGAGATTGATGTTTATGGAGATTGATGTTTCTTTATAATAATATAGAGGGCTCTTCTTTTAACGGGAGCCTCTAGACTGGTGGACACATGACCTGTGCTCACTGAAGTGTGGGACCTCACGCATGGGAACCACACGTAAGTGACAGACCAGTTGGTGTACTCGGGTGATTATTATAATGTATTAGTACTCCATAGTTTCCTATAGATCCAAGGGTAGGAAAGCCAAGTTATCTCATTTACAAGACATTATTTTTTCCATGAAGCCAAGTTAACTCATCAATCAATTGGTATATTTTGGTTATATTCAAACTTTTACTTGAAACTAGTTGGTCATGCCATTCTACTACTCGCCTAAAAGTTTTGGGTGGGGGTGATGCTACCCTGAATTTGTGGGACCCAAAAAAAACTCGGAAATACGAGCTAGCGATGCATCAAAAAGAAACACATTCATCCCCCTCCCCCAGTGATTTGACCTAGATTTGAAATCAAGGCACACGTGATTCAAAAAAGGCAATCTAAAAACATGGAGTATTCATCATTTTGTAGTACATATATCTAGGGAAAATACCAAACATGCCATACCAGTGTTTTAGAGAAGAACCCTCAAGTAGATTGGCACCATGTTGGAGTCCGTCCAGCTAAATTTCCTCCCACATGCATGTGAGCTTGGTACCACTACACAAGAACCATGCCAAACTTTTGAATCATGGCCCAATTTTATGTATATATTTGCAACTTTTCATCATGCACGCATGAATACTTTGCAAAATATGTGCATTTTGGGTTGTCGCCCATAAATGTGTTTTTGCTTGTCTGCCACCAATCAAGTTTTCATTCGCGGGGAAACATGCATGACAGGATGACCATTTCCAAGGTTTCATGAATTATCTCAATGTGCATCCATATATATACAATTTCTTGGGCTAAATCCGATAAAATGCAAATTTGACACAGTGTGTAGATGAAGTACAGATCAAACAAATAATTTAAAAAATACATGGGTGTGTGGCCTGAATGTGTGGATCGAGCCAAGTACATTTTATATAATAATGGCCAAACACATGCACCGCACCCTCCTACTAGAACAAATTAAAACAAGCAGGGTGAGAGCATCGTGAGATTGCTCGACCTAGCTAAATTTTAAAACAAGCCGAATTAATAAGTTATTGTGGGGATTGATAGAAAAGATCGAAACAAAGCATGCATAGTCATATCATTTGTGGTTTACATAATACCTCTATGAACAGTACCAAATAAACATGGCATATATACACTTCTATGTTTAGACAAGAACCCTGCATATTTTTTTGCACCATGTGTTTGAGGCCTCGCTTCCCCAGAAGTGTGTGTGAGAGCATTTTGCATGCTACGAGAAAACAATGCCAAACATTTGAATCGCATGACTCATTTTTTGGTAGTGATATATAGGTTTATGGTTTATATATATACAAGGTTTAGTGTTAGGGTCTAGGGGTTTAATATAATTAGGGTTTAGGGTTTATAGAGATTCACATCATCTGTTTCATTTCACATTTGTGATGTACAATACTACATACCTAAGTAAAATCGATCCTTCTTAGTCACTCCAAAATGGAGCTCGTGGCCGGGAGGTTTTTGGAATTTCCATGTTTGAAACCCAATACCACTTCTCTTCATGCTTGACTTCATAATTAAGACAGAGTTTAGGGTTAGGGGTAGATACATGATTTTTCTGGTTTGAATATGTCTAGATCGAGCTTTGTACGTTTATTATCAACTTTTGAATGCTTACTGTATAACATAAGAAGACAATGTGCTTTAGTTTTTCATTTTTCATTTTTTTGAATTTTTATGCCCATATGAATTTTGGTCAAATCCTAGGTTAATTTGACCAAGAGTTAACCAAGTTTAAAAACATGAATATGAAAAAGTAAGCTTGTATCCTTCTTAATCACTCCAAAATGAAGCTCTTGTGAGGTTTTTAAAATTTCTATGTTTGAAACCAAAAACCACTTCTCTTCATGCATGCTTGACTTCATAAGATAGAGTTTAGGGTTAATTAGGGGTAGATGCATGATTTTTCTGGTTCGAATATGTCTAGATCTTGTTTATCAACTTGAATGCTTACTATAGGACATAAGATCGAAGACTATGTGCTTTGATTTTTTATGCCCATTTGAATCTTGGTCAAATCCTAGGTTTGACCAAGAGTTAAACAAGTTTAAAACATGAATATGAAAAGGTAAGCCCGTATCCTTCTTAATCACTTCAAAATGAAGCTCTTGGTATTTTTAAAATTTCTATGTTTGAACCCAAAAACCACTTCTCTTCATGCTTGACTTCATAAGAGAGAGTTTAGGGTTAGGGGTAGATACATGATTTTCCTTGTTTGAATATGTCTAGATCGTGTTTATCAACTTGAATGCTTACTCTGTGACATAAGAAGACTATGTGCTTTGGTTTTTTATTTTTTTATTTTTTTTTGTTTCAAACATGGAAATTTCAAAAACCCTCCCAAGAGCTACATTTTGGGGTGACTAAGAAGGATAGATGCTTATTTTTTCATATTCATGATTTAAACTTGTTTAAACCATGGTCAAACCTAGGATTTGACCAAGATTCAAATGGGCATCAAAATTGAAAAAAATCAGCAAAAAGAAAAACCAAAGCAAATAGTTTTCTTATGTTATATAGTAAGCATTAAAGTTGATAAACGAGGTCTAGGTATATCCAAACCAGACAAATCATGTATCTATACCCCCTAACCCCTAAACTCCGTCTTATGAAGTCAAGCATGAAGAGAAGTGGTTTTGGGTTTCAAACATGGAAATTTCAAAAACCTCCCAAAAGCCCCTTTTCAAATATTTCAAACTTATTCAAATTTGGTTCAAATTTGAAAGACATACAAGTTATAGCACACATATTGCATACATTTTCACACAAACTGCACTAGATGCTAACCCTATAATTTGAGGCCATTTGGATGAGGTCGAAAAAATTCTTGGATTAGAATCGTGTTGTTCGAACCCCGTAGTTGGATTTTTTTGAACCCTTGATCTGTAGAACTGGGCAAAACCCGAGTTTAACCTATTTAATTATAGATTCGTATATCGATTTTTCTACTACCTTTTTATTATTACTATGCAGCACATGGGTGTTTGCCCGTCGAGTGAAACTCGGAGGAAGAGGGATCACTCGGAAGGAGAGAAGAAGGGAGAGCATTATGGTGTCTCCCTTTTTCGGGTGATGATGTTGACTTTTGTGCAGGGTTTGTCAGTGAGCAGGAGGTGCGAGCGAGCGAGCGAGCGAGCGAGCGAGTCGAGCGAGGCCGAGAATGAGGGAGATTTGTTTTTTTTGTGAGAGGGACAACCGAAGGATCCAGAAGGACCCACAGACTTCCAATACGCATCCTGATGCGTCTTCTCTTGACAAAGAAGATGGCTGGGAGTTTGCGTACCTATTGCACGTGACTTGTGCTCACTGAAGTGTGGGACCTCAAGCGTGGGCACCACACGTAAGTGACAGACCTGTTGGTGTAAAAACTCGATTGATTATTATAGTGCATTAGAACAAAGTTTCCTATGGATTCAAGGGTAGGAAATCCAAGTTAACTCATTTACGTGTTAAACTTGTCTAAATCTTGGTGAAACCTAGGATTTGACAAAGATTCAAATGGGCAGAAAAATAAAAACACAGAAAAATGAAAAACCAAATCACATAGTCTTCTTATGTCATATAGTAAGCATTAAAGTTGATAAACAAGGTCTAGACATATCAAACCATACAAATCATGTATCTACCCCCTAACCCCTAAACTCCGTCTTATGAAGTCAAGCATGAAGATAAGTGGCTTTGGGTTTCAAACATGGAAATTTCAAAATCCTCCCAAAAGCCCCTTTTCAAATATTTCAAACTTATTCAAATTTGGTTCAAATTTGAAAGACATACAAGTTATAGCACACATAGTGCATACATTGTCACACAAACTGCACTACATGCTAACCCTATAGCTTGAGGCCATTTGGATGAGGTCGAAAAAATTCTTGGATTAGAATCGTGTTGTTCGAACCCCGTAGTTGGATTTTTTGAACCCTTGATCTGTAGAACTGGGCAAAACCCGAGTTTAGAGTGACTAAGAAGGATACATGCTTCCCTTTTCATTTTCATGTTTTAAACTTGTTTAAATTATCCTGGTCAAACCTAGGATTAGACAAGATTCAAATGGGCATCAAAATTGAAAAAAAAATCAGCAAAAAGAAAAACCAAAGCAAATAGTTTTCTTATGTCATATATAGTAAGCATTAAAGTTGATAAACAAGGTCTAGACATATTCAAACCAGACAAATCATGTAGCTATACCCCTAACCCCTAAACTCTGTCTTATGAAGTCAAGCATGTGAAGAGAAGTGGTCAAACATGGAAATTTGAAAAACCTCCCAAAAGCTTCATTTTAGAGTGACTAAGAAGGATCCATGCTTCCCTTTTCATTTTCATGTTTTAAACTTGTTTAAATTATCTTGGTCGTCAAACCTAGGATTTGACAAGATTCAAATGGGCATCAAAATTGAAAAAAAATCAGAAAAAAGAAAAACCAAAGCAAATAGTTTTCTTATGTCATATAGTAAGCATTGAAGTTGATAAACAAGGTCCATACATATTCAAACCACACAAATCATGTATCTATACCCCCTAACCCCTAAATTAATTAACTATGTATTATGAAGTCAAGCATGTGAAGAGAAGTGGTTTTGGGTTTCAAACATGGAAATTTCAAAAACCTCCCAAAAGCTTCATTTTAGAGTGACTAAGAAGGATCCATGCTTACATTTGCATTTTCATATTATAAACTTGTTTAAATCATTATCAAACCTAGGATTTGACCAAGATACAAATGGGTGGGCACAAAATTCAAAAAAATCAGAAAAATGAAAAACAAAAGCACATAGTCTTCTTATATATGTCATATCGTAAGCATTCGAGTTGATAAACGAGGTCTAGGTATATCCAAACCAGACAAATCATGTATCTACCCCCCGTCGATCTTATGAAGTCTAGCATGCATGAAGAGATCGAAGTCGTTTTGGGTTTCAAACATGGAAATTTCAAGAACATCCCAAAAGCTTCATTTTAGATTGACTAAGAAGGATCCATGCTTCCCTTTTCATTTTCATGTTTTAAACTTGTTTAAATTATCTTGGTCGTCAAACCTAGGATTTGACAAGATTCAAATGGGCATCATCAAAATTGAAAAAAAAACAGAAAAAATAAAAACCAAAGCAAATAGTTTTCGTATGTCATATAGTAAGCATTGAAGTTGATAAACAAGGTCCATACATATTCAAACCACACAAATCATGTATCTATACCCCCTAACCCCTAAATTAATTAACTATGTCTTATGAAGTCAAGCATGTGAAGAGAAGTAGTTTTGGGTTTCAAACATGGAAATTTCAAAAACCTCCCAAAAGCTTCATTTTAGAGTGACTAAGAAGGATCCATGCTTACATTTGCATTTTCATATTATAAACTTGTTTAAATCATTATCAAACCTAGGATTTGACCAAGATACAAATGGGTGGGCACAAAATTCAAAAAAATCAGAAAAATGAAAAACAAAAGCACATAGTCTTCTTATATATGTCATATCGTAAGCATTCGAGTTGATAAACGAGGTCTAGGTATATCCAAACCAGACAAATCATGTATCTACCCCACGTCGATCTTATGAAGTCTAGCATGAAGAGAAGTCGTTTTGGGTTTCAAACATGGAAATTTCAAGAACATCCCAAAAGCTTCATTTTAGAGTGACTAAGAAGGATACATGCTTAACTTTTAATTTCCATGTTTTAAACTTGTTTAAATCTTGGTTGAACCTAGGATTTGACCAAGATTCAAATATATGGGCATAAAATTCAAAAAAAAAACAGAAAAATGAAAAACCAAAGCACATAGTCTTCTTATGTCTATAGTTAGCATTAAAGTTGATAAACAGGTCTAGACATATTCAAACTAGAAAATCATGTATATATCTACACCCCTAACCCTAAACTCTGTCTTATGAAGTCAAGCATGCATGAAGAGAAGTGGTTTTTTTGTTTCAAACATGGAAATTTCAAAAACCCTCCCAAGAGCTACATTTTGGGGTGACTAAGAAGGATAGATGCTTATTTTTTCATATTCATGATTTAAACTTGTTTAAACCATGGTCAAACCTAGGATTTGACCAAGATTCAAATGGGCATCAAAATTGAAAAAAAAATCAGCAAAAAGAAAAACCAAAGCAAATAGTTTTCTTATGTTATATAGTAAGCATTAAAGTTGATAAACGAGGTCTAGGTATATCCAAACCAGACAAATCATGTATCTATACCCCCTAACCCCTAAACTCCGTCTTATGAAGTCAAGCATGAAGAGAAGTGGTTTTGGGTTTCAAACATGGAAATTTCAAAAACCTCCCAAAAGCCCCTTTTCAAATATTTCAAACTTATTCAAATTTGGTTCAAATTTGAAAGACATACAAGTTATAGCACACATATTGCATACATTTTCACACAAACTGCACTAGATGCTAACCCTATAATTTGAGGCCATTTGGATGAGGTCGAAAAAATTCTTGGATTAGAATCGTGTTGTTCGAACCCCGTAGTTGGATTTTTTTGAACCCTTGATCTGTAGAACTGGGCAAAACCCGAGTTTAACCTATTTAATTATAGATTCGTATATCGATTTTTCTACTACCTTTTTATTATTACTATGCAGCACATGGGTGTTTGCCCGTCGAGTGAAACTCGGAGGAAGAGGGATCACTCGGAAGGAGAGAAGAAGGGAGAGCATTATGGTGTCTCCCTTTTTCGGGTGATGATGTTGACTTTTGTGCAGGGTTTGTCAGTGAGCAGGAGGTGCGAGCGAGCGAGCGAGCGAGTCGAGCGAGGCCGAGAATGAGGGAGATTTGTTTTTTTTTGTGAGAGGGACAACCGAAGGATCCAGAAGGACCCACAGACTTCCAATACGCATCCTGATGCGTCTTCTCTTGACAAAGAAGATGGCTGGGAGTTTGCGTACCTATTGCACGTGACTTGTGCTCACTGAAGTGTGGGACCTCAAGCGTGGGCACCACACGTAAGTGACAGACCTGTTGGTGTAAAAACTCGATTGATTATTATAGTGCATTAGAACAAAGTTTCCTATGGATTCAAGGGTAGGAAATCCAAGTTAACTCATTTACGTGTTAAACTTGTCTAAATCTTGGTGAAACCTAGGATTTGACAAAGATTCAAATGGGCAGAAAAATAAAAACACAGAAAAATGAAAAACCAAATCACATAGTCTTCTTATGTCATATAGTAAGCATTAAAGTTGATAAACAAGGTCTAGACATATCAAACCATACAAATCATGTATCTACCCCCTAACCCCTAAACTCCGTCTTATGAAGTCAAGCATGAAGATAAGTGGCTTTGGGTTTCAAACATGGAAATTTCAAAATCCTCCCAAAAGCCCCTTTTCAAATATTTCAAACTTATTCAAATTTGGTTCAAATTTGAAAGACATACAAGTTATAGCACACATAGTGCATACATTTTCACACAAACTGCACTACATGCTAACCCTATAGCTTGAGGCCATTTGGATGAGGTCGAAAAAATTCTTGGATTAGAATCGTGTTGTTCGAACCCCGTAGTTGGATTTTTTTGAACCCTTGATCTGTAGAACTGGGCAAAACCCGAGTTTAGAGTGACTAAGAAGGATACATGCTTCCCTTTTCATTTTCATGTTTTAAACTTGTTTAAATTATCTTAGTCAAACCTAGGATTAGACAAGATTCAAATGGGCATCAAAATTGAAAAAAAAATCAGCAAAAAGAAAAACCAAAGCAAATAGTTTTCTTATGTCATATATAGTAAGCATTAAAGTTGATAAACAAGGTCTAGACATATTCAAACCAGACAAATCATGTAGCTATACCCCTAACCCCTAAACTCTGTCTTATGAAGTCAAGCATGTGAAGAGAAGTGGTCAAACATGGAAATTTGAAAAACCTCCCAAAAGCTTCATTTTAGAGTGACTAAGAAGGATCCATGCTTCCCTTTTCATTTTCATGTTTTAAACTTGTTTAAATTATCTTGGTCGTCAAACCTAGGATTTGACAAGATTCAAATGGGCATCAAAATTGAAAAAAAATCAGAAAAAAGAAAAACCAAAGCAAATAGTTTTCTTATGTCATATAGTAAGCATTGAAGTTGATAAACAAGGTCCATACATATTCAAACCACACAAATCATGTATCTATACCCCCTAACCCCTAAATTAATTAACTATGTCTTAATTATGAAGTCAAGCATGTGAAGAGAAGTGGTTTTGGGTTTCAAACATGGAAATTTCAAAAACCTCCCAAAAGCTTCATTTTAGAGTGACTAAGAAGGATCCATGCTTACATTTGCATTTTCATATTATAAACTTGTTTAAATCATTATCAAACCTAGGATTTGACCAAGATACAAATGGGTGGGCACAAAATTCAAAAAAATCAGAAAAATGAAAAACAAAAGCACATAGTCTTCTTATATATGTCATATCGTAAGCATTCGAGTTGATAAACGAGGTCTAGGTATATCCAAACCAGACAAATCATGTATCTACCCCCCGTCGATCTTATGAAGTCTAGCATGCATGAAGAGATCGAAGTCGTTTTGGGTTTCAAACATGGAAATTTCAAGAACATCCCAAAAGCTTCATTTTAGATTGACTAAGAAGGATCCATGCTTCCCTTTTCATTTTCATGTTTTAAACTTGTTTAAATTATCTTGGTCGTCAAACCTAGGATTTGACAAGATTCAAATGGGCATCATCAAAATTGAAAAAAAAACAGAAAAAATAAAAACCAAAGCAAATAGTTTTCGTATGTCATATAGTAAGCATTGAAGTTGATAAACAAGGTCCATACATATTCAAACCACACAAATCATGTATCTATACCCCCTAACCCCTAAATTAATTAACTATGTCTTATGAAGTCAAGCATGTGAAGAGTTTTGGGTTTCAAACATGGAAATTTCAAAAACCTCCCAAAAGCTTCATTTTAGAGTGACTAAGAAGGATCCATGCTTACATTTGCATTTTCATATTATAAACTTGTTTAAATCATTATCAAACCTAGGATTTGACCAAGATACAAATGGGTGGGCACAAAATTCAAAAAAATCAGAAAAATGAAAAACAAAAGCACATAGTCTTCTTATATATGTCATATCGTAAGCATTCGAGTTGATAAACGAGGTCTAGGTATATCCAAACCAGACAAATCATGTATCTACCCCACGTCGATCTTATGAAGTCTAGCATGCATGAAGAGATCGAAGTCGTTTTGGGTTTCAAACATGGAAATTTCAAGAACATCCCAAAAGCTTCATTTTGGATTGACTAAGAAGGATCCATGCATGCTTCCCTTTTCATTTTCATGTTTTAAACTTGTTTAAATTATCTTGGTCGTCAAACCTAGGATTTGACAAGATTCAAATGGGCATCAAAATTGAAAAAAAACAGAAAAAATAAAAACCAAAGCAAATAGTTTTCGTATGTCATATAGTAAGCATTGAAGTTGATAAACAAGGTCCATACATATTCAAACCACACAAATCATGTATCTATACCCCCTAACCCCTAAATTAATTAACTATGTCTTATGAAGTCAAGCATGTGAAGAGAAGTGGTTTTGGGTTTCAAACATGGAAATTTCAAAAACCTCCCAAAAGCTTCATTTTAGAGTGACTAAGAAGGATCCATGCTTACATTTGCATTTTCATATTTTAAACTTGTTTAAATCATTATCAAACCTAGGATTTGACCAAGATACAAATGGGTGGGCACAAAATTCAAAAAAACCAGAAAAATGAAAAACAAAAGCACATAGTCTTCTTATATATGTCATATCGTAAGCATTCGAGTTGATAAACGAGGTCTAGGTATATCCAAACCAGACAAATCATGTATCTACCCCCGTCGATCTTATGAAGTCTAGCATGCATGAAGAGATCGAAGTCGTTTTGGGTTTCAAACATGGAAATTTCAAGAACATCCCAAAAGCTTCATTTTAGATTGACTAAGAAGGATCCATGCTTCCCTTTTCATTTTCATGTTTTAAACTTGTTTAAATTATCTTGGTCGTCAAACCTAGGATTTGACAAGATTCAAATGGGCATCAAAATTGAAAAAAAACAGAAAAAATAAAAACCAAAGCAAATAGTTTTCGTATGTCATATAGTAAGCATTGAAGTTGATAAACAAGGTCCATACATATTCAAACCACACAAATCATGTATCTATACCCCCTAACCCCTAAATTAATTAACTATGTCTTATGAAGTCAAGCATGTGAAGAGAAGTGGTTTTGGGTTTCAAATATGGAAATTTCAAAAACCTCCCAAAAGCTTCATTTTAGAGTGACTAAGAAGGATCCATGCTTACATTTGCATTTTCATATTTTAAACTTGTTTAAATCATTGTCAAACCTAGGATTTGACCAAGATACAAATGGGTGGGCACAAAATTCAAAAAAATCAGAAAAATGAAAAACAAAAGCACATAGTCTTCTTATATATGTCATATCGTAAGCATTCGAGTTGATAAACGAGGTCTAGGTATATCCAAACCAGACAAATCATGTATCTACCCCACGTCGATCTTATGAAGTCTAGCATGAAGAGAAGTCGTTTTGGGTTTCAAACATGGAAATTTCAAGAACATCCCAAAAGCTTCATTTTAGAGTGACTAAGAAGGATACATGCTTAACTTTTAATTTCCATGTTTTAAACTTGTTTAAATCTTGGTTGAACCTAGGATTTGACCAAGATTCAAATATATGGGCATAAAATTCAAAAAAAAACAGAAAAATGAAAAACCAAAGCACATAGTCTTCTTATGTCTATAGTTAGCATTAAAGTTGATAAACAGGTCTAGACATATTCAAACTAGAAAATCATGTATATATCTACACCCCTAACCCTAAACTCTGTCTTATGAAGTCAAGCATGCATGAAGAGAAGTGGTTTTTTTGTTTCAAACATGGAAATTTCAAAAACCCTCCCAAGAGCTACATTTTGGGGTGACTAAGAAGGATAGATGCTTATTTTTTCATATTCATGATTTAAACTTGTTTAAACCATGGTCAAACCTAGGATTTGACCAAGATTCAAATGGGCATCAAAATTGAAAAAAAAATCAGCAAAAAGAAAAACCAAAGCAAATAGTTTTCTTATGTTATATAGTAAGCATTAAAGTTGATAAACGAGGTCTAGGTATATCCAAACCAGACAAATCATGTATCTATACCCCCTAACCCCTAAACTCTATATGAAGTCAAGCATGAAGAGAAGTGGTTTTGGGTTTCAAACATGGAAATTTCAAAAACCTCCCAAAAGCCCCTTTTCAAATATTTCAAACTTATTCAAATTTGGTTCAAATTTGAAAGACATACAAGTTATAGCACACATATTGCATACATTTTCACACAAACTGCACTAGATGCTAACCCTATAATTTGAGGCCATTTGGATGAGGTCGAAAAAATTCTTGGATTAGAATCGTGTTGTTCGAACCCCGTAGTTGGATTTTTTTGAACCCTTGATCTGTAGAACTGGGCAAAACCCGAGTTTAACCTATTTAATTATAGATTCGTATATCGATTTTTCTACTACCTTTTTATTATTACTATGCAGCACATGGGTGTTTGCCCGTCGAGTGAAACTCGGAGGAAGAGGGATCACTCGGAAGGAGAGAAGAAGGGAGAGCATTATGGTGTCTCCCCTTTTTCGGGTGATGATGTTGACTTTTGTGCAGGGTTTGTCAGTGAGCAGGAGGTGCGAGCGAGCGAGCGAGAGTCGAGCGAGGCCGAGAATGAGGGAGATTTGTTTTTTTTTGTGAGAGGGACAACCGAAGGATCCAGAAGGACCCACAGACTTCCAATACGCATCCTGATGCGTCTTCTCTTGACAAAGAAGATGGCTGGGAGTTTGCGTACCTATTGCACGTGACTTGTGCTCACTGAAGTGTGGGACCTCAAGCGTGGGCACCACACGTAAGTGACAGACCTGTTGGTGTAAAAACTCGATTGATTATTATAGTGCATTAGAACAAAGTTTCCTATGGATTCAAGGGTAGGAAATCCAAGTTAACTCATTTACGTGTTAAACTTGTCTAAATCTTGGTGAAACCTAGGATTTGACAAAGATTCAAATGGGCAGAAAAATAAAAACACAGAAAAATGAAAAACCAAATCACATAGTCTTCTTATGTCATATAGTAAGCATTAAAGTTGATAAACAAGGTCTAGACATATCAAACCATACAAATCATGTATCTACCCCTAACCCCTAAACTCCGTCTTATGAAGTCAAGCATGAAGATAAGTGGCTTTGGGTTTCAAACATGGAAATTTCAAAATCCTCCCAAAAGCCCCTTTTCAAATATTTCAAACTTATTCAAATTTGGTTCAAATTTGAAAGACATACAAGTTATAGCACACATAGTGCATACATTGTCACACAAACTGCACTACATGCTAACCCTATAGCTTGAGGCCATTTGGATGAGGTCGAAAAAATTCTTGGATTAGAATCGTGTTGTTCGAACCCCGTAGTTGGATTTTTTTGAACCCTTGATCTGTAGAACTGGGCAAAACCCGAGTTTAGAGTGACTAAGAAGGATACATGCTTCCCTTTTCATTTTCATGTTTTAAACTTGTTTAAATTATCCTGGTCAAACCTAGGATTAGACAAGATTCAAATGGGCATCAAAATTGAAAAAAAAATCAGCAAAAAGAAAAACCAAAGCAAATAGTTTTCTTATGTCATATATAGTAAGCATTAAAGTTGATAAACAAGGTCTAGACATATTCAAACCAGACAAATCATGTAGCTATACCCCTAACCCCTAAACTCTGTCTTATGACGAAGTCAAGCATGTGAAGAGAAGTGGTCAAACATGGAAATTTGAAAAACCTCCCAAAAGCTTCATTTTAGAGTGACTAAGAAGGATCCATGCTTCCCTTTTCATTTTCATGTTTTAAACTTGTTTAAATTATCTTGGTCGTCAAACCTAGGATTTGACAAGATTCAAATGGGCATCAAAATTGAAAAAAAATCAGAAAAAAGAAAAACCAAAGCAAATAGTTTTCTTATGTCATATAGTAAGCATTGAAGTTGATAAACAAGGTCCATACATATTCAAACCACACAAATCATGTATCTATACCCCCTAACCCCTAAATTAATTAACTATGTCTTATGAAGTCAAGCATGTGAAGAGAAGTGGTTTTGGGTTTCAAACATGGAAATTTCAAAAACCTCCCAAAAGCGCTTCATTTTAGAGTGACTAAGAAGGATCCATGCTTACATTTGCATTTTCATATTATAAACTTGTTTAAATCATTATCAAACCTAGGATTTGACCAAGATACAAATGGGTGGGCACAAAATTCAAAAAAATCAGAAAAATGAAAAACAAAAGCACATAGTCTTCTTATATATGTCATATCGTAAGCATTCGAGTTGATAAACGAGGTCTAGGTATATCCAAACCAGACAAATCATGTATCTACCCCCGTCGATCTTATGAAGTCTAGCATGCATGAAGAGATCGAAGTCGTTTTGGGTTTCAAACATGGAAATTTCAAGAACATCCCAAAAGCTTCATTTTAGATTGACTAAGAAGGATCCATGCTTCCCTTTTCATTTTCATGTTTTAAACTTGTTTAAATTATCTTGGTCGTCAAACCTAGGATTTGACAAGATTCAAATGGGCATCATCAAAATTGAAAAAAAAACAGAAAAAAGAAAAACCAAAGCAAATAGTTTTCTTATGTCATATAGTAAGCATTGAAGTTGATAAACAAGGTCCATACATATTCAAACCACACAAATCATGTATCTATACCCCCTAACCCCTAAATTAATTAACTATGTCTTATGAAGTCAAGCATGTGAAGAGAAGTGGTTTTGGGTTTCAAACATGGAAATTTCAAAAACCTCCCAAAAGCTTCATTTTAGAGTGACTAAGAAGGATCCATGCTTACATTTGCATTTTCATATTATAAACTTGTTTAAATCATTATCAAACCTAGGATTTGACCAAGATACAAATGGGTGGGCACAAAATTCAAAAAAATCAGAAAAATGAAAAACAAAAGCACATAGTCTTCTTATATATGTCATATCGTAAGCATTCGAGTTGATAAACGAGGTCTAGGTATATCCAAACCAGACAAATCATGTATCTACCCCGTCGATCTTATGAAGTCTAGCATGCATGAAGAGATCGAAGTCGTTTTGGGTTTCAAACATGGAAATTTCAAGAACATCCCAAAAGCTTCATTTTAGATTGACTAAGAAGGATCCATGCTTCCCTTTTCATTTTCATGTTTTAAACTTGTTTAAATTATCTTGGTCGTCAAACCTAGGATTTGACAAGATTCAAATGGGCATCATCAAAATTGAAAAAAAAACAGAAAAAATAAAAACCAAAGCAAATAGTTTTCGTATGTCATATAGTAAGCATTGAAGTTGATAAACAAGGTCCATACATATTCAAACCACACAAATCATGTATCTATACCCCCTAACCCCTAAATTAATTAACTATGTCTTATGAAGTCAAGCATGTGAAGAGAAGTGGTTTTGGGTTTCAAACATGGAAATTTCAAAAACCTCCCAAAGCGCGCTTCATTTTAGAGTGACTAAGAAGGATCCATGCTTACATTTGCATTTTCATATTATAAACTTGTTTAAATCATTATCAAACCTAGGATTTGACCAAGATACAAATGGGTGGGCACAAAATTCAAAAAAATCAGAAAAATGAAAAACAAAAGCACATAGTCTTCTTATATATGTCATATCGTAAGCATTCGAGTTGATAAACGAGGTCTAGGTATATCCAAACCAGACAAATCATGTATCTACCCCCGTCGATCTTATGAAGTCTAGCATGCATGAAGAGATCGAAGTCGTTTTGGGTTTCAAACATGGAAATTTCAAGAACATCCCAAAAGCTTCATTTTAGATTGACTAAGAAGGATCCATGCATGCTTCCCTTTTCATTTTCATGTTTTAAACTTGTTTAAATTATCTTGGTCGTCAAACCTAGGATTTGACAAGATTCAAATGGGCATCATCAAAATTGAAAAAAAAACAGAAAAAATAAAAACCAAAGCAAATAGTTTTCGTATGTCATATAGTAAGCATTGAAGTTGATAAACAAGGTCCATACATATTCAAACCACACAAATCATGTATCTATACCCCCTAACC
Organism: Lolium multiflorum; assembly: GCA_030979885.1. Lineage (NCBI taxonomy): Eukaryota > Viridiplantae > Streptophyta > Magnoliopsida > Poales > Poaceae > Lolium > Lolium multiflorum. Next base: position 200,088,920 of record CM061753.1, on the reverse strand, counting down.
CCTAAATTAATTAACTATGTCTTATGAAGTCAAGCATGTGAAGAGAAGTGGTTTTGGGTTTCAAACATGGAAATTTCAAAAACCTCCCAAAAGCTTCATTTTAGAGTGACTAAGAAGGATCCATGCTTAAATTTGCATTTTCATATTTTAAACTTGTTTAAATCATTATCAAACCTAGGATTTCACCAAGATACAAATGGGTGGGCACAAAATTAAAAAAAATCAGAAAAATGAAAAACAAAAGCACATAGTCTTCTTATATATGTCATATCGTAAGCATTCGAGTTGATAAACGAGGTCTAGGTATATCCAAACCAGACAAATCATGTATCTACCCCACGTCGATCTTATGAAGTCTAGCATGAAGAGAAGTCGTTTTGGGTTTCAAACATGGAAATTTCAAGAACATCCCAAAAGCTTCATTTTAGAGTGACTAAGAAGGATACATGCTTAACTTTTAATTTCCATGTTTTAAACTTGTTTAAATCTTGGTTGAACCTAGGATTTGACCAAGATTCAAATATATGGGCATAAAATTCAAAAAAAAAACAGAAAAATGAAAAACCAAAGCACATAGTCTTCTTATGTCTATAGTTAGCATTAAAGTTGATAAACAGGTCTAGACATATTCAAACTAGAAAATCATGTATATATCTACACCCCTAACCCTAAACTCTGTCTTATGAAGTCAAGCATGCATGAAGAGAAGTGGTTTTTTTGTTTCAAACATGGAAATTTCAAAAACCCTCCCAAGAGCTACATTTTGGGGTGACTAAGAAGGATAGATGCTTATTTTTTCATATTCATGATTTAAACTTGTTTAAACCATGGTCAAACCTAGGATTTGACCAAGATTCAAATGGGCATCAAAATTGGAAAAAATCAGCAAAAAGAAAAACCAAAGCAAATAGTTTTCTTATGTTATATAGTAAGCATTAAAGTTGATAAACGAGGTCTAGGTATATCCAAACCAGACAAATCATGTATCTACCCCCTAACCCCTAAACTCCGTCTTATGAAGTCAAGCATGAAGAGAAGTGGTTTTGGGTTTCAAACATGGAAATTTCAAAAACCTCCCAAAATCCCCTTTTCAAATATTTCAAACTTATTCAAATTTGGTTCAAATTTGAAAGACATACAAGTTATAGCACACATATTGCATACATTTTCACACAAACTGCACTAGATGCTAACCCTATAATTTGAGGCCATTTGGATGAGGTCGAAAAAATTCTTGGATTAGAATCGTGTTGTTCGAACCCCGTAGTTGGATTTTTTTGAACCCTTGATCTGTAGAACTGGGCAAAACCCGAGTTTAACCTATTTAATTATAGATTCGTATATCGATTTTTCTACTACCTTTTTATTATTACTATGCAGCACATGGGTGTTTGCCCGTCGAGTGAAACTCGGAGGAAGAGGGATCACTCGGAAGGAGAGAAGAAGGGAGAGCATTATGGTGTCTCCCCTTTTTCGGGTGATGATGTTGACTTTTGTGCAGGGTTTGTCAGTGAGCAGGAGGTGCGAGCGAGCGAGCGAGCGAGTCGAGCGAGGCCGAGAATGAGGGAGATTTGTTTTTTTGTGAGAGGGACAACCGAAGGATCCAGAAGGACCCACAGACTTCCAATACGCATCCTGATGCGTCTTCTCTTGACAAAGAAGATGGCTGGGAGTTTGCGTACCTATTGCACGTGACTTGTGCTCACTGAAGTGTGGGACCTCAAGCGTGGGCACCACACGTAAGTGACAGACCTGTTGGTGTAAAAACTCGATTGATTATTATAGTGCATTAGAACAAAGTTTCCTATGGATTAAAGGGTAGGAAATCCAAGTTAACTCATTTACGTGTTAAACTTGTCTAAATCTTGGTGAAACCTAGGATTTGACAAAGATTCAAATGGGCAGAAAAATAAAAACACAGAAAAATGAAAAACCAAATCACATAGTCTTCTTATGTCATATAGTAAGCATTAAAGTTGATAAACAAGGTCTAGACATATCAAACCATACAAATCATGTATCTACCCCCTAACCCCTAAACTCCGTCTTATGAAGTCAAGCATGAAGATAAGTGGCTTTGGGTTTCAAACATGGAAATTTCAAAATCCTCCCAAAAGCCCCTTTTCAAATATTTCAAACTTATTCAAATTTGGTTCAAATTTGAAAGACATACAAGTTATAGCACACATAGTGCATACATTTTCACACAAACTGCACTACATGCTAACCCTATAGCTTGAGGCCATTTGGATGAGGTCGAAAAAATTCTTGGATTAGAATCGTGTTGTTCGAACCCCGTAGTTGGATTTTTTGAACCCTTGATCTGTAGAACTGGGCAAAACCCGAGTTTAGAGTGACTAAGAAGGATACATGCTTCCCTTTTCATTTTCATGTTTTAAACTTGTTTAAATTATCTTAGTCAAACCTAGGATTAGACAAGATTCAAATGGGCATCAAAATTGAAAAAAAAATCAGCAAAAAGAAAAACCAAAGCAAATAGTTTTCTTATGTCATATAGTAAGCATTAAAGTTGATAAACAAGGTCTAGACATATTCAAACCAGACAAATCATGTAGCTATACCCCTAACCCCTAAACTCTGTCTTATGAAGTCAAGCATGTGAAGAGAAGTGGTTTTGGGTTTCAAACATGGAAATTTGAAAAACCTCCCAAAAGCTTCATTTTAGAGTGACTAAGAAGGATCCATGCTTCCCTTTTCATTTTCATGTTTTAAACTTGTTTAAATTATCTTGGTCAAACCTAGGATTTGACAAGATTCAAATGGGCATCAAAATTGAAAAAAAAATCTGAAAAAAGAAAAACCAAAGCAAATAGTTTTCTTATGTCATATAGTAAGCATTAAAGTTGATAAACAAGGTCCATACATATTCAAACCACACAAATCATGTATCTATACCCCCTAACCCCTAAATTAATTAACTATGTCTTATGAAGTCAAGCATGTGAAGAGAAGTGGTTTTGGGTTTCAAACATGGAAATTTCAAAAACCTCCCAAAAGCTTCATTTTAGAGTGACTAAGAAGGATCCATGCTTACATTTGCATTTTCATATTTTAAACTTGTTTAAATCATTATCAAACCTAGGATTTCACCAAGATACAAATGGGTGGGCACAAAATTCAAAAAAATCAGAAAAATGAAAAACAAAAGCACATAGTCTTCTTATATATGTCATATCGTAAGCATTCGAGTTGATAAACGAGGTCTAGGTATATCCAAACCAGACAAATCATGTATCTACCCCACGTCGATCTTATGAAGTCTAGCATGAAGAGAAGTCGTTTTGGGTTTCAAACATGGAAATTTCAAGAACATCCCAAAAGCTTCATTTTAGAGTGACTAAGAAGGATACATGCTTAACTTTTAATTTCCATGTTTTAAACTTGTTTAAATCTTGGTTGAACCTAGGATTTGACCAAGATTCAAATATATGGGCATAAAATTCAAGAAAAAAAACAGAAAAATGAAAAACCAAAGCACATAGTCTTCTTATGTCTATAGTTAGCATTAAAGTTGATAAACAGGTCTAGACATATTCAAACTAGAAAATCATGTATATATCTACACCCCTAACCCTAAACTCTGTCTTATGAAGTCAAGCATGCATGAAGAGAAGTGGTTTTTTTGTTTCAAACATGGAAATTTCAAAAACCCTCCCAAGAGCTACATTTTGGGGTGACTAAGAAGGATAGATGCTTATTTTTTCATATTCATGATTTAAACTTGTTTAAACCATGGTCAAACCTAGGATTTGACCAAGATTCAAATGGGCATCAAAATTGAAAAAAAAATCAGCAAAAAGAAAAACCAAAGCAAATAGTTTTCTTATGTTATATAGTAAGCATTAAAGTTGATAAACGAGGTCTAGGTATATCCAAACCAGACAAATCATGTATCTATACCCCCTAACCCCTAAACTCCGTCTTATGAAGTCAAGCATGAAGAGAAGTGGTTTTGGGTTTCAAACATGGAAATTTCAAAAACCTCCCAAAAGCCCCTTTTCAAATATTTCAAACTTATTCAAATTTGGTTCAAATTTGAAAGACATACAAGTTATAGCACACATATTGCATACATTTTCACACAAACTGCACTAGATGCTAACCCTATAATTTGAGGCCATTTGGATGAGGTCGAAAAAATTCTTGGATTAGAATCGTGTTGTTCGAACCCCGTAGTTGGATTTTTTTGAACCCTTGATCTGTAGAACTGGGCAAAACCCGAGTTTAACCTATTTAATTATAGATTCGTATATCGATTTTTCTACTACCTTTTTATTATTACTATGCAGCACATGGGTGTTTGCCCGTCGAGTGAAACTCGGAGGAAGAGGGATCACTCGGAAGGAGAGAAGAAGGGAGAGCATTATGGTGTCTCCCCTTTTTCGGGTGATGATGTTGACTTTTGTGCAGGGTTTGTCAGTGATCAGGAGGTGCGAGCGAGCGAGCGAGTCGAGCGAGGCCGAGAATGAGGGAGATTTGTTTTTTTTGTGAGAGGGACAACCGAAGGATCCAGAAGGACAGACTTCCAATACGCATCCTAATGCGTCTTCTCTTGACAAAGAAGATGGCTGGGAGTTTGCGTACCTATTGCACGTGACTTGTGCTCACTGAAGTGTGGGACCTCAAGCGTGGGCACCACACGTAAGTGACAGACCTGTTGGTGTAAAAACTCGATTGATTATTATAGTGCATTAGAACAAAGTTTCCTATGGATTCAAGGGTAGGAAATCCAAGTTAACTCATTTACGTGTTAAACTTGTCTAAATCTTGGTGAAACCTAGGATTTGACAAAGATTCAAATGGGCAGAAAAATAAAAAACAGAAAAATGAAAAACCAAATCACATAGTCTTCTTATGTCATATAGTAAGCATTAAAGTTGATAAACAAGGTCTAGACATATCAAACCATACAAATCATGTATCTACCCCTAACCCCTAAACTCCGTCTTATGAAGTCAAGCATGAAGATAAGTGGCTTTGGGTTTCAAACATGGAAATTTCAAAATCCTCCCAAAAGCCCCTTTTCAAATATTTCAAACTTATTCAAATTTGGTTCAAATTTGAAAGACATACAAGTTATAGCACACATAGTGCATACATTTTCACACAAACTGCACTACATGCTAACCCTATAGCTTGAGGCCATTTGGATGAGGTCGAAAAAATTCTTGGATTAGAATCGTGTTGTTCGAACCCCGTAGATTTTTTTGAACCCTTGATCTGTAGAACTGGGCAAAACCCGAGTTTAGAGTGACTAAGAAGGATACATGCTTCCCTTTTCATTTTCATGTTTTAAACTTGTTTAAATTATCTTGGTCAAACCTAGGATTAGACAAGATTCAAATGGGCATCAAAATTGAAAAAAAAAAAAAGAAAAACCAAAGCAAATAGTTTTCTTATGTCATATAGTAAGCATTAAAGTTGATAAACAAGGTCTAGACATAGTCAAACCATACAAATCATGTAGCTATACCCCCTAACCCCTAAACTCTGTCTTATGAAGTCAAGCATGTGAAGAGAAGTGGTTTTGGGTTTCAAACATGGAAATTTGAAAAACCTCCCAAAAGCTTCATTTTAGAGTGACTAAGAAGGATCCATGCTTCCTTTTTCATTTTCATGTTTTAAACTTGTTTAAATTATCTTGGTCAAACCTAGGATTTGACAAGATTCAAATGGGCATCAAAATTGAAAAAAATCTGAAAAAGAAAAACCAAAGCAAATAGTTTTCTTATGTCATATAGTAAGCATTAAAGTTGATAAACAAGGTCCATACATATTCAAACCACACAAATCATGTATCTATACCCCCTAACCCCTAAATTAATTAACTATGTCTTATGAAGTCAAGCATGTGAAGAGAAGTGGTTTTGGGTTTCAAACATGGAAATTTCAAAAACCTCCCAAAAGCTTCATTTTAGAGTGACTAAGAAGGATCCATGCTTACATTTGCATTTTCATATTTTAAACTTGTTTAAATCATTATCAAACCTAGGATTTCACCAAGATACAAATGGGTGGGCACAAAATTCAAAAAAATCAGAAAAATGAAAAACAAAAGCACATAGTATTCTTATATATGTCATATCGTAAGCATTCGAGTTGATAAACGAGGTCTAGGTATATCCAAACCAGACAAATCATGTATCTACCCCACGTCGATCTTATGAAGTCTAGCATGAAGAGAAGTCGTTTTGGGTTTCAAACATGGAAATTTCAAGAACATCCCAAAAGCTTCATTTTAGAGTGACTAAGAAGGATACATGCTTAACTTTTAATTTCCATGTTTTAAACTTGTTTAAATCTTGGTTGAACCTAGGATTTGACCAAGATTCAAATATATGGGCATAAAATTCAAAAAAAAACAGAAAAATGAAAAACCAAAGCACATAGTCTTCTTATGTCTATAGTTAGCATTAAAGTTGATAAACAGGTCTAGACATATTCAAACTAGAAAATCATGTATATATCTACACCCCTAACCCTAAACTCTGTCTTATGAAGTCAAGCATGCATGAAGAGAAGTGGTTTTTTTGTTTCAAACATGGAAATTTCAAAAACCCTCCCAAGAGCTACATTTTGGGGTGACTAAGAAGGATAGATGCTTATTTTTTCATATTCATGATTTAAACTTGTTTAAACCATGGTCAAACCTAGGATTTGACCAAGATTCAAATGGGCATCAAAATTGAAAAAAATCAGCAAAAAGAAAAACCAAAGCAAATAGTTTTCTTATGTTATATAGTAAGCATTAAAGTTGATAAACGAGGTCTAGGTATATCCAAACCAGACAAATCATGTATCTATACCCCCTAACCCCTAAACTCCGTCTTATGAAGTCAAGCATGAAGAGAAGTGGTTTTGGGTTTCAAACATGGAAATTTCAAAAACCTCCCAAAAGCCCCTTTTCAAATATTTCAAACTTATTCAAATTTGGTTCAAATTTGAAAGACATACAAGTTATAGCACACATATTGCATACATTTTCACACAAACTGCACTAGATGCTAACCCTATAATTTGAGGCCATTTGGATGAGGTCGAAAAAATTCTTGGATTAGAATCGTGTTGTTCGAACCCCGTAGTTGGATTTTTTTGAACCCTTGATCTGTAGAACTGGGCAAAACCCGAGTTTAACCTATTTAATTATAGATTCGTATATCGATTTTTCTACTACCTTTTTATTATTACTATGCAGCACATGGGTGTTTGCCCGTCGAGTGAAACTCGGAGGAAGAGGGATCACTCGGAAGGAGAGAAGAAGGGAGAGCATTATGGTGTCTCCCCTTTTTCGGGTGATGATGTTGACTTTTGTGCAGGGTTTGTTAGTGAGCAGGAGGTGCGAGCGAGCGCGAGCGAGTCGAGCGAGGCCGAGAATGAGGGAGATTTGTTTTTTTTGTGAGAGGGACAACCGAAGGATCCAGAAGGACCCACAGACTTACGCATCCTGATGCGTCTTCTCTTGACAAAGAAGATGGCTGGGAGTTTGCGTACCTATTGCACGTGACTTGTGCTCACTGAAGTGTGGGACCTCAAGCGTGGGCACCACACGTAAGTGACAGACCTGTTGGTGTAAAAACTCGATTGATTATTATAGTGCATTAGAACAAAGTTTCCTATGGATTCAAGGGTAGGAAATCCAAGTTAACTCATTTACGTGTTAAACTTGTCTAAATCTTGGTGAAACCTAGGATTTGACAAAGATTCAAATGGGCAGAAAAATAAAAACACAGAAAAATGAAAAACCAAATCACATAGTCTTCTTATGTCATATAGTAAGCATTAAAGTTGATAAACAAGGTCTAGACATATCAAACCATACAAATCATGTATCTACCCCCTAACCCCTAAACTCCGTCTTATGAAGTCAAGCATGAAGATAAGTGGCTTTGGGTTTCAAACATGGAAATTTCAAAATCCTCCCAAAAGCCCCTTTTCAAATATTTCAAACTTATTCAAATTTGGTTCAAATTTGAAAGACATACAAGTTATAGCACACATAGTGCATACATTTTCACACAAACTGCACTACATGCTAACCCTATAGCTTGAGGCCATTTGGATGAGGTCGAAAAAATTCTTGGATTAGAATCGTGTTGTTCGAACCCCGTAGTTGGATTTTTTGAACCCTTGATCTGTAGAACTGGGCAAAACCCGAGTTTAGAGTGACTAAGAAGGATACATGCTTCCCTTTTCATTTTCATGTTTTAAACTTGTTTAAATTATCCTGGTCAAACCTAGGATTAGACAAGATTCAAATGGGCATCAAAATTGAAAAAAAAATATGCAAAAAGAAAAACCAAAGCAAATAGTTTTCTTATGTCATATATAGTAAGCATTAAAGTTGATAAACAAGGTCTAGACATATTCAAACCAGACAAATCATGTAGCTATACCCCTAACCCCTAAACTCTGTCTTATGAAGTCAAGCATGTGAAGAGAAGTGGTCAAACATGGAAATTTCAAAAACCTCCCAAAAGCTTCATTTTAGAGTGACTAAGAAGGATCCATGCTTCCCTTTTCACTTTCATGTTTTAAACTTGTTTAAATTATCTTGGTCGTCAAACCTAGGATTTGACAAGATTCAAATGGGCATCAAAATTGAAAAAAAATCTGAAAAAAGAAAAACCAAAGAAAATAGTTTTCTTATGTCATATAGTAAGCATTGAAGTTGATAAACAAGGTCCATACATATTCAAACCACACAAATCATGTATCTATACCCCCTAACCCCTAAATTAATTAACTATGTCTTAATTATGAAGTCAAGCATGTGAAGAGAAGTGGTTTTGGGTTTCAAACATGGAAATTTCAAAAACCTCCCAAAAGCTTCATTTTAGAGTGACTAAGAAGGATCCATGCTTACATTTGCATTTTCATATTTTAAACATGTTTAAATCATTATCAAACCTAGGATTTCACCAAGATACAAATGGGTGGGCACAAAATTCAAAAAAATCAGAAAAATGAAAAACAAAAGCACATAGTCTTCTTATATATGTCATATCGTAAGCATTCAAGTTGATAAACGAGGTCTAGGTATATCCAAACCAGACAAATCATGTATCTACCCCATGTCGATCTTATGAAGTCTAGCATGAAGAGAAGTCGTTTTGGGTTTCAAACATGGAAATTTCAAGAACATCCCAAAAGCTTCATTTTAGAGTGACTAAGAAGGATACAGGCTTACCTTTTAATTTTCATGTTTTAAACTTGTTTAAATCTTGGTTAAACCTAGGATTTGACCAAGATTCAAATATATGGGCATAAAATAAATAAAAAACAAAAAAATGAAAACCAAAGAACATGGTCTTCTTATGTCTATAGTTAGCATTAAAGTTGATAAACAAGGTCTAGACATATTCAAACTAGAAAATCATGTATATATCTACACCCGTAACCCTAAACTATGTCTTATGAAGTCAAGCATGCATGAAGAGAAGTGATTTTTTTTGTTTCAAACATGGAAATTTCAAAAACCCTCCCAAGAGCTACATTTCGGGGTGACTAAGAAGGATAGATGCTTATTTTTTCATATCCATGATTTAAACCTGTTTAAACCATGGTCAAACCTAGGATTTTACCAAGATTCAAATGGGCATAATTTTTTAAAAAAATCAGAAAATGAAAAACCAAGGCACATAGTCTTCTTATGTCATATAGTAAGCATTCAATCTACTATTATATAATTAAAACAACAAACAATTAACGGTATAGATTAGCTAGGCACAATTAGATTAATAACAATGGCCAAGATTTATCCCCTAAGGCCCGGCCAAAGATGTGTCCCTTATCCCCACGTCTAAACTGTGTACGCAACAGATGAAACCTATTATGAAGACGTTGCCTCATCTGCCGCCGCCTCGCCTACTGCCATCGTCGCCGCCGTCCCGCATGGCTCATCTAGATCTTCGATTACGTGGTCTTCTCTTCTACGGGCCTGGATCTCTTTCTCCCAGCCTTCTCTACCGCATGCCATCACGGCACCCTGTTGCAGGAGTGCAGGAGCGGGAGGCGGCAGGCACGCACCATGATAAGCGGCCAGCAGTTCTGCTCAGATGCGATCAGGACTAGACGTGGATCAGTCAATCACTGATTCACCATCCATCAGGTGCATCTTCCTACCTCCTACTCCAACAGTTCAACTTTAAGCGGACTAAGCCCTATTTGATATAGACTATTTATAAGCTCCGTTGAATAATTTGTTAATTGCATTACATAGTACATTTTTTTTTGTGCGAAAGTAGCATACTGTATATACAAGTGCATCAGTTAAAATTGTTATTTCACTTATGTATGTGTACTTGCAAACCATGTCTTTTACAAATCGGGTTGGAATCGGGTTGAAACTGCAGTGTAGGTTCCTGTTCGCTGGCTGTAAAAGAGTTTTGTACTTTATTTGGCAGGTTTTATTCCAAACTTATCTTTTCTCCTTTCCGTTGCTGTATTTCACGTATTTGCCAGAATCCTTTCCTGTGTTCTGTGCCTGCCGCTCAGATACAATTATACAATGATCAAATTAGCTGAACAAAGCATGCATAAATTCACGTCAGTGCTTATATTCCAATTTTGCTATAATCTCAAAGATTGTTTTGATTGTGAAAGTGGTAGTTTATCTTTGGTGTTTCCATGCATGTATGGTGCCCCAATCATATATTGTATTGAGTATTAGGCAAACACTAAGCCATTTTCTGCCAAATCTGAACGTAACAGCAGTTTTTCGCTTACAAAAGTTAACCCCGGAAGTTCATTCAAATATATTCCTTAATATTGATAAAACTGCAGCGCAAAACGGCGTCGAATGGAATATGGATCCAAACATTATTGGTGTTTTACAAAAAAGGTTTCTCATTGTTGTAGAATTGTAATTGCAAATGATTTTTCCTTTTGAATTTCCTGAATTGTCCATTGCTAGAAAAGATGGATATAAGTAATGCAATCGATATATCCCCAAGTCAATTTTAGGCAAGATCTATCAATGTAGTATGAAGCTTTGGCGGAGACAAAAGAGTATGCTTTTGTTGGTATACAAGAAGAATCCTATATATCAGACTTATGCACGAGGCAATGAAGAAATTGTTCAGGTTTGTCCTCCACTCTACACTTTCAAAATTTATTTTGCCAATTGCACACACAGTCTATAATGCATATATGTTTTACAAAGACAGTTGTCATGTTTTGTTGTAAAATAAACACAATTTGTTCTGCAAATGGATCATCCCAGAATATCTCTTAAATCATATGTAATTGGGCTGAAAGGTGATTATAGCACTAGGATGTTGTTGGTGCAATAATTCAAATCAGCCATAAATATTGATTGATGTTGGTTGCAGTTGAGAAAATCTATTTGTGCTCATATTATTCCATGCGGCTGTTCTAGGCTTCTGCCAGTTGAGTACGTCAGAAGTATGGATAGGTCAGTTTTCAGCTGGATCACTTACATGATTTTTGGCAATAGAAGTACCTCGGTACAATGTTAGTTACCTAAGATAATATACAATTTTATCCTCCCATTTCAGTTACGTGGTCACTATAAATTCATATCCAATATTGGGGAGGGCCATGCTTTCCACCCCGAATGAAGCAAGTTCGGATGTTCAATGAGTTGATATGATGTGGAGAGCCCAATTGGGTCATTCCCATGCCACTATTGTTAATGTATCTGGAGCATCGACGTTTTATCATCAGATATTTCAAGCTATTAAGTAGGCACTCAGGTTTGTACAATGAACATGCTTTCAGATTTACGAGAGTGATTTTTACAATGTTGTGCATAACTACTTGGGATGATAATCATAAAGGTGAATGAAATTTTGAACTTTACAAAAAGATTGTGCAACAAACACGGGCAAATACTACATGTTAAATTTTATAGATCAATCAATAAAGATAGGAGTATCACTTATTGAGGTGATGTAGTGCCATGTATCTTTGGTGCTGTAATGACATTAACTTCTCCAGAAATGTTTAATACAATAAATTCAACTTCATTAATATTTCATTTTTTTCCTTCCTTTTTTATACTTCAATTCGCTTCAGAATATAATTTCTTAGTAACTAGAAATGGCATGCCTGAAGGGCGGGCCTGGTGCAGCGGTAGAGCCTCACCGCCTGTGACCGAGAGGTCCCAGGTTCGAGTCGCGGTCTCCTCACATTGCACTTCGTGAGGGTAAGACTTGCCACTAACACCTTCCGCAGACCCCGCACAGTGCGGGAGCTCAATGGTGCTTCCAGCTGTATGAGTACTATATCTCCAACTACAAAAGAAAAATCATATGTATACATTTCACATCAGATTTATTATGGATATTTTTCCAGTTCCATGTATTAATTTATGATGATATTTCTTACCTGGTAGAAAGTATTATTTTTCTTAGCCCTCCACCCTTTCTTTGGATGTTTTTATCAGCGGTCATTTTGTGAAATAAATGAGTGATATCGACTTATCAGAGAACAGGTTCTGTGTTTGAAAAAAAATGGAGTCGCATGTCTCTTCAAAACGAAAAAAAAACATTCGCATGTTTGACATAGATAGAACAGAAAAAATAGAAAATCTATTTTGTAAAAAAAGATATTAGCATATGAGTTAGCATGTATTAGACCATAGTGGTTCACTGATCATTCTTTTTCAGGTCGATCTGTACAGCCGTAAAGCATGCCATCTAGCCAGTTCGCTGGAGGGTGCACTAACACAATTTTTCTAGAGTAGTCGATGGTAATCACCAGAACTAACTTAATTTTGTTTTTTTAAATGGTTTTGCACGTGAGAATAAGCTAGCTAGGGAGCAAGTGGGTGCTCAGATACACACATTGCAAACATATTTTTTCAGAAAATTAAGAAAGATGTGGTTGCACGTGTGTTTTCTGGTATATCTATGTTTGCATATTAATATGATCTAGGGACAAGGGAGAATTTTCATATTGTAGCTAAGTGTGCTCCATAAATTTCTACTGTAGGAGCATGACATGTTTGGTACAGAAGTTGCATGCATTAGATTGAGAGTCAGCCTGCGGAGATGGAGTATTTTAAGTCTACCTGCACAGAGTATTTATGGATATTAACACCTGAGGTGCGAGTTGGTAGCCGCGGTTCCATTGAGCAGGATCCCCAGCCATGAAAAAACTTGGTTGTTCATATTCGGGAGGCATCAGGTGAGGCAATTTGTTTTTATTCACTGCATATAATAGTTATCAAATAATTGGTTCTCACCATTTTTGTTCCTTTCAGCTCCTATGCAGCCATCATGTATGCTTTGGTCATCTAAATCTTGCCCAACACACAAAACTTGACTTTTTTATTATCATATTACCATCCGACTTAATATCCTCGACATTGAAGGTGTGAACAAGTTGAATTGTTTCCTAGGCGTTGGAATTTCCGTAAATATATACTAAGTATTGATTACTATTGTTATTAGTTTGTACTCTTGGCCAAGATTTATGGAATTGACAGACCTTGATCGGGATTGCCATATAATAGGTCCCAAGTATATGTATGTGGGCTATGGTAGCAATTGAAGCTATATGTTTGTTCTATGAAAAAGCAAAACATTAAAAAATTAATTGCAATTAAAGTAGATACAATATTACTTGAATATGAAAATAATCTAGATTTCATATTATTTTACTATTTATTAATCCTATAAGTCTTCAATAATAATATAGCTCTATTTATGATATTTGTGGAAATTGTTAATAAGTGAGTAAAAGGAGAACACAAATTTAATATCTTTAATGATCTAATAAGATATTTGTAGATCTAATGTGTGTCAACTAATGTCAACAACTACTTATATTAATTTTTACTACTAATACATGAACAGAAATAAAATAAAATAAATAATTATATATTAGTTATGTAGAAAACACATCACAAATCTAGCCGCGCAAATGCGCGGGCCACTTTGCTAGTTAAGTTGATAAACAAGGTCTAGACATATATTCAAACCAGGAAAATCATGTATCTACCCCCGAACCCTAGCTAAACTCTGTCTTATGAAGTCAAGCATGCATGAAGAGAAGTGGTTTTGGTTTCAAACGTTTAAGCCAAAAGCCCCTTTTCAAATATTTCAAACTTATTCAAATTTGGTTCAAATTTGAAAGGCATACAATTTATAGCACACATAGTGCATACATTTTCACACATACTGCACTAGATACTAACCCTATAGTTTGAGGCCATTTGGATGAGGTCGAAAAAATTCTTGAATTAGAATCGTGTTGTTCGAACCCCGTAGTTGGATTTTTTGAACCCTTGATTTGTAGAACTGGGCAAAACCCTAGTTTAACATATTTAATTATGGATTCGTATATCAATTTTTCTACTACCTGTTTATTATTACTATGCAGCACATGGGTGTTTGCCCGTCGAGTGAAACTCGGAGGAAGAGGGATCACTCGGAAGGAGAGAAGAAGGGAGAGCATTATGGTGTCTCCCCTTTTCGGGTAATGATGATGACTTTTGTGCAGGGTTTGTCGGTGAGCGAGGTGCGAGTCGAGCGAGGCCGAGAATGAGAGAGATTTTTTTTTTGTGAGAGGGACAACCGAAGGATCCAGAAGGACCCACATACTTCCAATACGCATCCTGATGTGTCTACTATTGACAAAGAAGATGGCTGGGAGTTTGCTTACGTATTGCACGTGACTTGTAATCACTGAAGTGTGGGACCTCAAGCGTGGGCACCACACGTAAGTGACAGACCTGTTGGTGTAAAAACTCGATTGATTATTATAGTGCATACAGAAAAATGAAAAACAAAATCACATAGTCTTCTTATGTCATATAGTAAGCATTAAAATTGATAAACAAGGTCTAGACATATCAAACCATACAAATCATGTATCTACCCCTAACCCCTAAACTCCGTCTTATGAAGTCAAGCATGAAGAGAAGTGGTTTTGGGTTTCAAACATGGAAATTTCAAAAACCTCCCAAAAACTTCATTTTAGAGTGACTAAGAAGGATACATGCTTCCCTTTTCGTTTTCATGTTTTAAACTTGTTTAAATTATCTTGGTCAAACCTAGGATTTGACAAGATTCAAAGATACATGCTGCCCTTTTCATTTGACATGAATCCTTGTGGCACGACCATGTTGGGGTCACTCCTGGCTGTCTACCCAGCCGAGCATGCGGGCTCTATTTCCTTGTACGAATCCTCGTTTTAAACCAAGAAGAAGTGAACAAACTCTCTCTCTCCCCCCCCCACACACACACACTCTCTCTCTCTCTCTCTCTCTCTCTCTCTCTCTCTCTAACCGGCTTTAGATATCGCATCATTTGTCTGTCAGACTCCATTGATTTGCCCCAAGTTCAACAAGGTCGCCCCCTTTTCCTCTGAGAGTCCATTGATTTTTATTTGCTGGTGTCACTTGTGCTAAACTGTCATTCCTTGTACTCCCTCCGATTCATATTATTTGATGGTAATATAGATGCATCTACACACATTATAGTTGTAGATACATCCATTTTACCATCAATTAATATTGATCGGAGTTGCAGCGTGGTATGAGGCCTGCCGCCTGCCACCGTCGGCGAGGTTCCAAGTAAACGGCGCCAGAAGAAGAGTAGCGCGGCTCCGGATTCAACCAACTGGCGGCGATGGACGGCACTATGGAAATAAACGCTACGAATTTGGAGGCCATCGCGTACAACATCGCTGGAACGGCGCAGGTCATGTGCTCCCACGACGGCTGCGGGGTCATCGTCAGCTACCACGAGTCCCTAAGCCACCAGATCGCGTGCCCGCACGGCCGGTGCAACTGCACGGAGCAGGGCTGCGACTTCGCCGCCCCACCGTCAGCGCTCCTCGTTCACCTCGCAGAGGCCCACTCGATTCAGGTGCACAGGTTAGAGTATGGCAAGTCCATAGAGTTCCGGGTGACCATGACGCACCCGTGCTCGCCGTGCAGGCTGCTCGTCGTCGAAGGGGATGACGGCTCCGTGTTCGTCCTGTACATCGACGCGCTCGGCCCGGCCATTGTCTTGTCTTTGGTATGCGTCAGTTCGGCCACATCCGTGTGGCCGCTCTACAGGGTGAAGATCTGGGCGCACGGCCCGCCGCCGTCCTCGAAATCGGACTGCAGGCGGGATGTCGTGAAGATGTCTGCCGATGCTTCTGGCAGCGCGTCGCCGGGCGCTGTCGTGTTTGAGGAGCTCACGTCGTTCCTCGTTGTGCCGGGGCCATACCTCGTTGGTGCTGGATCGTCCAAGGAGCTGCGTTTCTACATTCGCATATGCAAGCAGATGTAGCTACTGCTACTTTGCGTAGTTGAAAAAACTGTCAATTTGTCATGAGGAATGATAAATTTCGCTGAAAAGTACTTGATTGTTCGTACGGCTGCTATTTTTTTATGGATTCCTCGTTTCATATTTGTGCTGAACTGTTTGTAGTAGTACTTATACTTAATAATAATGCAGCGTGGAAGTGAATACTCCTTTTTTTTGTGAATCGGAAGTGAATACTCCAACTATATGTAATTGTAACCCCTCCATCTGATTTATATAAAACTATGTGCACTTCCAGATCATTTCTCCTGTTTTTTAGATGTCCTTTCACTTACTATAAAAAACAAAGAAGCACTGCTGCTTTGATTCAAAGGAATGTGGAGAGTGTAGAAATAGGAAAGGTGTAGGATTGAAATTTTCCCATAGGAATCAAATCCAACATAATTCCTATGTCAATCCTATGAATCAAAGAAGCCCTAAGTGGTTACCGGTGCTTAATGCACAGTTCCAAAAAGTTCATCCCGCAGTCCAAATAACTAATAATCAGATGATGTCAATTTTTGTGTATGTAGTTGTGCCTATTACCATCACAAATATAGTCTCAAATAGTATGATGGTGGAGATACACATTTTTTAACTACCATGATTTTCGGTAAATGCTTAGTCAATTTTGACATAATTTGACTTTCTAAAAATAATATAAGCCTTAAGCTTTGAGATGGAGGTACTATATTGGGTTTTCCTCGTCTTAAGCAAAATCCCTTCCCATCCCCTTAAATAGAGTACTCCAGCCTCGAGGCTAGGAGATAAGAGAGGCCATCGATAGGCCATACTCCTCGCGCGCTCGCAATGCTGGAAACTGTCACCGTTACCCTGAAGATGGACTCCACCGTGCTTCACTGCATTTTCTGCTCCCAGCCCCTCCAGCCCCCCGTCTTCAAGGTCGATCCCTTTCCCTCCCACACTCCATTGATGTTTCTTTTGTGGGTTCACTACTGCAAAAATGGGAATCCACGAACTTTGATTTGTGCAGTGCAAGGGTAATCATTTGGCCTGCGGCCGCTGCCTCAGCGAGCTTCCCGGGAACCGGTGCCATAGGTGCGTGGAACCCCGCGGCGGATTCGAGCAGGACCCGGCAATGGACGCCGTCGTATCAGCGGCGACGGTTGAGTGCCCCCACAGCAGCTGCGGGAGCTTGGTGGCCTACCACCAGGTCCACGACCACAAGATTGCATGCCCGCACGCCCCTTGCGCTTGCACGGAGCCCGGCTGCGACTTCGCCGCCCCGCCAACAGCGCTCGTCGCCCACTTCGCAGCGGCCCACTCGATCCAAGTGCACAAGCTCCCGCCGTACAACACGACCAAAGTGTTCCAGGTGCCGGTGCCGGTGCCGGGTTCGCCGTGCCTGCGGATCATCGCCGAAGGGGAGGACGGCGCCGTGTTCGTCCTGATCATCGGCGTGCTCGGTTCGACTTCGACCACCATCGTGTCTACCGTGTGCGTTAGGGCGGCCGCGTGCGTGTGGCCTCTGTACACGGCAAAGATGTGGGCGAATGGGCCGGCGTCGTGCTCGTTGGCGCACGCGAGGAGCAGGGCGGACACCGTGAGTGTGTCTTTGGAGGCGTCGAGCTGCGCCTTGCCGGGCGACGTCGCGTTTGATGAACTCACGTCGTTCCTCTCGGTGCCGCCGCTGTACCTGGTGCTTGGTGGACCTTCCAAGCTGCTGCGTTTCTACATTCGCATCGAGAAGGAGAACAATTAATCCTCAAAATAAGTACTCCTACTCCATATGATGATACGTACTAGTATAGTGCTAATGCGGATGTAACCTCTAGTAAAGTACTAGTACTAACACTGTCTGAGTTGTACTATTATTTCAGTTTCGCTTCTATTGTTGGGTAACATCATCAGGAACATAACTTGAACTTATTGGTTTCAAATATGTGACAACAAAAGAAAAAGAACAAGAAAGGGAGTAACTGTTTTTTCGTCCTGCAAAGCATCGTGCTCATATACGTACTCTACAAAATCATCAGCAGTGGAGTACCTCGATAGGTGCCATGTCCATGGATCGACAAGACAAGACACACACATAGACTGGGTCACTGGGAGATGGATATTACTACTGGATAGCTGTCCTGACGTGATAGGATGCCTACATACACCCTACTCGGCAGGTGACGATACCTTCCCAACAAAGGTATCCAGTCCCATCCATTGATTATTTTATTATGGACGGAGAGCATTCTACTAGAAGAGATGTCATGTCTTGGGGCAGAGGTTCGGCTTAATCATGGTTTAGATATGGCCATGACTTTTGTCATTTAAGGCACCACCTATGGGAACCACAAGATTACTGAAACAGCAACTACATTACTTGACTCTAATGTAGATGTATCTAGACATATTGTAGCTATAGATACTTCCATTTTAGCATCAAGTAATGTGGATCGGAGGGAGTAATACTATACAATATACTCAGTATAAGGTTAAGTTTGGCACACGCTGGGACGCACATATTTGTTAGAAGTACACACATGCAAGACAGAGCACAGAGTAAAATAATTACTATTTACTTATGGGCAACCAAAAGCTTGTACGTGTCCACTATATATATGGGCATGGACTACACTTATTGCTTGTGGACGAGGATAGCTGTTGTGGACAACACAGTGGATGCTGTTAGAGTGAAACGGCACACTTATTATGGATCGTAGGGAGTATGCAAGATAAAAAAAGATCTACCATACATATTAGTATTATTATCATCAGTTATGTACTCATGACACTGGGAGCATACACACACGATCGTACATACTACAGTAGTACTGTACTACTTTTAAAACTACTTGCAAGATAAAATATAGCTGGATGTACAGAACTACTTATCACTGGGTGCATACACACACGATCGTATACATACTAGTACTGTACTACTTTTAACACTAGGCGGTCTTCCTCTTCAGCTTCCACAGCCTGTACCATGTTGCTCTTCTTCTTCTTCTTCTTCTTCTTCTTACTCCCGCTGTCCTGGAATTCCGCCAATTTTTGTTGACCCTTCTCAAAGTTCACTATTCGCCTGTATACCTCATATGTCGCGTATGCGTCGATGCTTGCATACAGGATATGCTTCATGGACAAGGGCACCTGCTTCCACAGCTTGTGTTCCTCTTTCGTAAGTTTTTTCATGATAGATTTGTACTGGCTGTCTATAATGGCCGCAGCATAGTCAGCCAACGAATCCTTATTGTTACTAGTGGAATCGGCAGGCTTCCACCTTTTCTGGATGTCCACGAAGTTCGCCACTGAGAGGTTGCAACGCCCAAGCCTGGTAATGTCGTTGCCGATGTCAACACCTGCAAATGTTATGTCAGGCCTGCCAAGAAAGTCAGCGAGTTTGGGGCAGGGCTGGTCGGCCGAGGAAATCTGGTACAGGAGGCAGTCTGTGCCCATGCACAACTGTATGAGGGCAGCCTTCTGTTCAGGCCCATAGGTGTACTCTACGTCTAGGCCAACAATTTTGTACGAGTCTTCTTTCTCCAGTATCAACTCGATTTTGTTGATGTGTTCCTCCACCTTAGACGCCATATTGGTATAGTTCGCCGTAATGGTGGTTGTTCCATGAGCGAGGAAAGTGTGTCCTTGGTAGAACGCTTCCATGGAGGGTAGCGAGAGAGGGGCACAGGCGAGAGTGTCAGGGAGAAGACGAAATGAGGAAGACGAATGTTAACCGCCACGCCAGGGCCTGCAAACCGCCCGTCGCTAGATGCATGCATTTGGACGGTTTTGAAGATGACGGGCCATAGGGCACGAATGCAGTTTCCCTGTTAAAATAATAATAACCGCCCACGTACTTAATTAATTGTATGCTTATTTGTTTCTCGAGAGGAGCCTAGTTTTTTTCTACGAAACTCTGAAGATCTATTAAAAATCATCAACATTAGTACAAAGAGATTCAAAATTAATATTACCTTCGTCTAAAAGGAGGTGTCTTAGTTTTGTCTAATACGGATGTATATAGACATATCTTAGTTGTAGAAATTACAAATATGTCTTCTTTGCACCACTTAGCTACCACTACAAAGTACAAACACTAACGCAAGGTAGATCAGCATCATGCAATGTAGACATTACAGTATTTTTGTACTACTGTACTTGTCTTCCCTGGTCTATGATTCAATATCTAGTATACTGTACTGCTTATACACCAGGGAGATTCAAAATACGAGTTGAGCGCCAAAACTCCCGCCTCCATACACATATTTCGAATTCCCTTTCGACCCCTATTACCAATGACGCAAAGGCAGACAAGTGAAGCCGGCGTTGGTTGGGGTCTCGTTCGTAATTTACACATCCCCTCTGATATATATAGTCTACCGCCTTCCATTCGTCTTCCCCATTTCCGCAAAAAATCTGTCGCAATACTCCAGGCCCATCATCTCTCACCTGCCGGACCACCGCACCGGAATATCCCAGCCGTACTTAGCCGGCATACCACCTCACCTACCTGAGGCCACCGACTCCCTCGTCCGCAGCACCAGATCCGCTTCACCAACGCCGCCGTGTACTGCATCGGATCTGCTTCACCGACTGCTTCATCCGCAGCACCAGATCCGCTTCACCAACGCCGCCGTGCACTGCACTATCTGAGTTCACCGACTCCCTCGTCTGCCGTACCTGATCCGCTTCACCAACGACGCCGTGCACTGCACCGGATCTGCTTCACCGACTCCCTCGTTTCAGATCTGCTTCCCCGAACCCATCATCGACCGCCCCAGATCTGCTTCCTCGACGCCGACGCCCACCGCAACCGCAGCACCCCCGCCGTCGTCGACGTGACCCGCAAGGATGCCGAGTATGACTACACGAAGCCGCCGTCGAGGTAACCAGACCCCCTCCCCCCTACACGTTTTGGTCTGTTACCATAGAAGGTTCAAGCATGTCTTGGTCAACTAGAATGTGTCTATATACTGATTCGTCCGTCTAAAAAAGCATCGACAGAGAAGTCCCATAGATCCAGCTCCGCCCCGCTCTCAATGCGCGTGGCAGATGGCAGGATCCTGCGCATTTGCCCATGCCACTCCTTGAGCTCTCTGTCTTGATGTGCTTCACACACAGGGCTTATAATACTAGGAAGCTTGTGCCTCACATACACTTACACACAGGGCTACTACTACTAGGAAGCTTTATTGGATATCTCAGTGGTACAAAGCTTACTTACATGGGACGGGTGATACTCTATTTAAACTTTTGTACATGACCCTTTAGATTGTTGCCATGTGCCAGAATCCAAACCCTATACCATACTTCTAGAATACTCTACAAACTCTAGATATTTCATACTACTCGTAAATATCTTACTCTAGAACATTCCCCATTCTACAGTTCTCTCTACATACCTTGGATACTTCATGACTAAGCTAGCTCCTTTACTAGCCAACCACATTGATAAGATTACTACTAACAATCCCCCCATAATCTTGTCATATAAACTATCTTTACTATTAAATTTAAAATAGGCCGCGGTGGTTGGTGATGGTACGTCAAACGTGTATACAACTCACCCCGAACATAAAAAGTAAGGTCAGCGTGACCGGCTCCATGAGGAGTTCTTATCAGGATTAGTTAGGTCACGACCAAAATCCAATCCGTAGCACTAGGTAGCAAAATCAGCATCCCTTTCCTAATTCTAATCGGTAAGACAAGCATAGATCGGTTCAGCCACACATCTTTTTCGTTCGCTCCCCTTTTTATTCTCTAAGGAACCCTCTCCTTAACGAGCGTAGATTGATGGAGATGGTTTTTGTACCGGTCAATCTTTATATCCTTTCTGGCATAGTTCTGTAAAAGATCGGCAGGTGATCCGTCCTTTCTCCTCTGCCGTAGTTCATCAACGCGTGTCCGGCAATCCCGGTTAGATCGACACAATCGGCAAAAAAGAAAAAGGCCAAAAGAGACCCATTGATTAGGCTCCTCTTGCCGTGCTACTTTAAATTTTCTAACTTTTCTTTCATTCGCAAACATACAGTGACAACCTATATGACTCTAGGTTTCTTTTCCTAATTTTTGCACGTGCATGCATTTTCCCTTTAAAATTCGTAGGACATACAAATCTCAACACTTATGCAACTAAAAATCCTTAAAAAAAACAAAGCTTTCATACCCTGCAGCTTTTAAGAGGTTAGTGACAAGAATCAACCACATGTTTTGGAGCGCAGTGACATTCTCCCTAAAAAAACCATGTTTCATGCGTGGGTGTTTCATTAATAAAGAGAAATATCTGTTCAGTTGGGGCCACGTTTCGACGTGTGTTCTCGACAAATCAGTTTCTCAGACAAAGTATCTCGAAGGTGTTCATAGAGATTGCATGTGCATTTGTGCGTTCGTAGGAGCGAGTATGCATTTAGTGAGCATTTATATTGTACCGTGTTTTGTTAAAAAAGATGGTGTAAAACGGGCACCTTTTACGATATACTCCCTCCGTCCCAAAATGTAAGGCGTCTAAGGATTGGTCAAAAGTCAAACCTTACAAACTTTGACCAAATATTTTAAAAAATATTTACATCTACAATATCAAATTGACATATTAAGAAATTATACTTTAGGGTGACTCTATTGATAATGATTTAGTATTGTAAATATTTATATTTTTGTGTGTAAACTTGGTCAAACTTTAAAAACATTGACTTTTAACTAATCCTTAGACGCCTTATTTTTGGCACGGAGGGAGTATCATTCAATAAATACTATGAATTATTCGATCGTTTGTTCAAACATGTTAATTAGATCGGTCGATTGATCAACTCGGATCGGTCGATCGAGCATCAGAGTTGTCTCAGTGATGACAAAAAATAATGCACATTGTATGATACTGACGTACCACAGATTCTAAAGAAAAATGAGGACCATGTGGCCACACATCCTGGACATAGACATTGCGATTATATTCCATTTATTCTATATTTGGAGGGAGCCATCTTTCGTTATTAACCCGTTGCAACACACGGGTATTATGCTAGTATCCCCTAATCCAGATCACATGGACCATGCACTTCATCTTGTGATGGCATCACACCGACTCACGTCAAGCAACGACGCCGCACCTTGCTTGTTAGCCTGACACCGACTTCATTTTAGATATCATGTAGTACATGTCAAGTACCAAATCACTGAGAACCAACCTGTGTTTGGATGGTTAGGAGGGCAGTGGCACCCCCAGATTTAACGCTTTGGTGTCTCAAAAATGGAGGAATATTCTTCTGTGGGATGCGGCGTTCCCGATGACATTGTGGTGCTAGTGGTGACTTCGTCAATCTCAATACCCGTCGGAACAGTTTCTTGGATGCAGTTTCCTGAAGGTGCTCGAAGGGGTAGTGTGTGTGCTTGAGTGATGAGTGTATGTATGTACGTGTGAGCGTCTATGATTGTACTGTGTGTTGCAAAAAATAGTATTAATTTTGTCTTGTTCATACTAAGACTAGCAAAGCGTTCCCTGCTCTATAAACTCTCAAGAAACACCCCTATAATATCTATCTAGTTCGTCCTAATGTTAGAACAGTAATTGCATGCTATGTAATTCATCTATTTTTGTTAGGAAACCTACATGTTTGTTTGCTTTTCTTATTCTCAGGTGACAGGTTGTGTGCTGGGACCATAGCCGCCGTCTGTTTTGTTCGTTGCAAAATGTTGTTTTATATTCCGCCATTCTGTGCTCTTCTGTGTTCACAAGGTTTTACATTATAATTTCCATCTGTTTTGTTGTAAACAATGACGGTAAATGCCAATTACTATTTCCTTTCTGCTATCCTTTTGCCATCCTGTAGTACATGTGTGAACTCATTGCTCTGGTACATTTAAATTCTTCATTGTTTTTGTTCTTCAAGAGCTGCAACCCTAACTCTTTGCTGTAATTTCATGTTGCACTATCACATGGAACACAGCAAATCGTGGAGTGAATCACCCCTATAATCCAGTAAGTACCTTTCATTTTTGTATTGATATGCTTATCGTGCTGGAACCAGTTTGTGTTTAACACATTTACTCTCCATATAGATAGGATAACTGGTTTGAAATAAATCATGCTATTTGTATGACTGCACGTCTTCGTTCATTTTCCTGCTAGCTTCTCAAACTTGTTCTATTGCCTGTCTAATCTTTTTTTGTTTGATCGTGATTAAACCAATTTAATTGTTCTGCTTAACTTAAATGATCTGGCATTTTATTCCAGCCACATAATGTTTGATTGCTCATGCACTTCCTCATACCGTTATGTCTTCTGGATTTCTTCCATAATGATAAGAATGTTTTGCTTGGTGAATATGAGTCAGATGATGATTCAATTGGTTATTAGTCCTTGATTCATTGAGTTGACTGATGATTAAAACATATAAACCTTGCGACTATCTGGCATGCTTGTTGTGGGATATAATGAGCATATTTGTTTTTTGTAAGACTTTTTTCGGATTTCACTGTTGATTAATCCAATGCCACCTTCTGTAGTAGGAAATCCACCTTCAGTAGGTATCATAAATAAGATTTGTTGTTACTTTTTGGCTGACCCATCTTTTATTTTTAGGCACAAAATGGTTCATTTGTTTGTTTCTCCTTCCCTTATATTGCGCTCATGGGTTAAACATTGAAATAATATGTCAGTTTATATGAATCCCAGAATGGTTGCTGTCTAATCTGTCTTAATTGGTCCTGCTCGTTTATATTTGGCACCAAATGGATATATTTCTCTTTTATCTGAGGCATTCCCATGGCTGGCCGATGATTAAAATAATGAAATTTAGGGGGTTGGAGATTCTCCAACTGCACAATGTCTGGCTAGTTTTGTCCACATGACCACTTTTGTGGAACTTAAGGGATCTGAAGCACCCCTTCCAAGTGTCAATTTTAATAGACAGCTGTTATGCAGTTTCCTGGCTTATTTTATTAGGCAGACTGTCTAGTTACTTGATTTATTTTGTTCATATTTGCCATCCGGTTGCTCTGCCTGTTGCATTGGGGTTGATAGCTTGCTTTGTTATATTATGCCTTGTGCTTTGTGAAAATCTGCCATCTGTTTTGATGCTTTGCAAAAATCTGTGACAACTAATAATATGGTTGTTTTCTCAAATTGTATGGTTCTGTAACTTGCACTGTCTTGTTTTCAGCCCCTGAATAGAGCAAGGAAGGCAGATGGCAGGGCATGTACATCAAGTGTCCAGGTCTTTCCACAGCACAGCCGTGACAATGCCAATTCATCTGATTGTCAGATGATAGCTACTGTCCCAGCCATTCCAGCGCAAACAATCGCTGCCTTTGCACACGAATCAATTGATATAATTCAGCAGCAAAGAGATGAAAGAGATTCAAATATCATCATAACAGTCAATGAGATACATGAATTGAAAAATAGGCAAGCTTGGATTGAGCAGATCCTTAATAATCTACTCTGCAGATCTAATGGAAAGCCAGCTGTTACTTGCACTCCGATGAATTCTACCTAACAGAAATGCAGTTTTGCCGATGATGCCATTTGTATGGCTTGTATCATTTGAGTTATTTCGACTTGTTGTATTTGAGAATTTTTGCTGTTATTGTAATCCTTGAGCATTTTTTCCTGTTATTGCTATAGTTTGCAATCATTGTAACAAATTTTCAATGTAATGATTATTTTATCTTGCACTCGGCCTTAAACAGAACTACTAGTATGGTCTCACAATTTTTTATCATTATACTATGCAAGATTTAGCGGTCGCCCCAAATTCAGAGCACCCATAGCGATTTGGGGGCCGGCGTCGTTTTAGGGCTCGCACCGGTGCGCTCCAAACGGCGCCGGCTATTTGTCGAGCCGAGTAGAATCGCCGGCATCCCCGAGCCGGCCCCTTCGCCAGGGGCGCGAATCAGGCGCTCCGGGTGCCTCGCGGAACGACGGTTTTCGCTGGTGGAGGCGCCTTGTCAGCGAGAGGACGCGACGGTTCGCATCGACTGGCCACGACGCGGGAAGGTTGGTCGTCGGCGTTTAAATGGCCTCCCGCGCGGAAACCGAGGCAGCGACTGGCCACGCGGCGTCCAGTCGCCGTAAATGTGGGTAGTTGCCACCGCTAGATATATAGGACGTACGCCGTCCACCACCGCCGCTCCATTCTCTACTCTCCACATCAAGATGCCGCGCCGTCTGAAGACCACCTACTCGATGCTTGGCCTCAACGGCCGCGCGCTGCCTCCACCACCACGGCAGCCGCAGCCGGAGCCGGAGCCGGAGCTGCAGGCCGACGACGAGCACAGCTCCGACGAGGACGAGGACCCACGGTTCGAGTCCTGGCACGATGTCTACGTAGCAGAAGCGGAAGCAGAGGCGGCGGATCGAGGAGTCAGCGCAGTCGGGCGAGCCGCCGCAGGCCCCCGCCGACCCGGAGCAGGCGGCGATCCTCGCGTCGCTGAACGCACAACGATACCAGCGGTTGAGGGAGGAGGAGCGCGAGTTCGTCAACGACGCGAACCTCGAGCACGTCCTCGAGATATCGCGCCAGCGAGCGGTCACGGAGGAGGCGGGACGCCGCCTCAAGGAGGCGGAGCGACAGAAGCTCGCAGAGCTCAACGCTCATCGCCACCAGGACGCGTTCGCTCGCCAGCAGGCGAGGCGCGCCGAGATCGAAGCTTCTCGGGAAAGGCTGGAAGCGCGGGGACAGCGCCGCCGGCAAGCCCCTGCGACGCCGGCCGCCATGCTCCACCGCCAGATGCGCGAAGCAACGGAGGAGAAGCGGGCACGGAAGCAGGCGGCAATGGCGAAGAACAACGACGAGGCAGGGCCGTCGAGCGCCCCTACCGACGGCCAGTAGACCAGGATTAAGTTTATGTTTAGTTATGTTTAAATTCGAGCTACTTTGGTATAAATTTCGTATGAATTTGGGTTTTTAGATGTCAATTTAAATTTTAAAATCTATCGGGGCTGCCGTTTTGGGGCCGCCGGTGTGGGAGCAGCGTCCCCAAATAGAGGATGCTGTGCCGGTGGAGATGCTCTTATAGATAGATAATGATCATGGTAACAGAAAAAATCGTCAACGTGATGATGATTTGATGTTGCACTCGACCTTGAACATAAGTACTAGTACGGTCTCACAATTTTTTTAATCATTATACTTTGCAACATTTAGCAGATGCGCCAAATTCAGACATAGATCATGATCATGGTAACAAATTTTCAACATGATGATGATTTGATGTTGCACTCGGGCTTGAACAGAAGTACTAGTACGGTCACTCAAAATTTTAGCATTATACTTTGCAATGGATGCACCAATTTCAGAGATAGATCATGATCAGGGTAACAAATTTTCAACGTGATGATGTTTTGATGTTGCACTCGGCCTTGAACTGAAATACTAGTACGGTCTCACAATTTTTTATCACTATAATTTGCAAGATCTAGCGGATGAGCCAATTTCAGAGATAGATGATGATCATGGTAGTAACCGGTATTTAATGTGATGATGATTTGATTTTGCACTCGGCCTTGAACAGAGGTACTAGTACGGTCTCACATTTTTTAATCATTATAGTTGGACCTTAGCCAAATTCAAAATCTCATAGCGGCAAAACTTCCCGCCCACAAAATACAAAAATTTGACACGCTTCCAAATTCCCATTCTACCCCTGTGGAGATGACAGCAAGGTCGGTTGGTGGTGGGGGGTGGGGGGTATGCCCGTCATTTTTTGGATCACCACCTCCCTAGCCCGGAAACCCTCCCAGAAAATTCATTTCCCACCCACCGGAACTTCCCAAGTCCCTCTCTCCCACCTCCACGACCACCGCACCGGAACATCCCCGCCGGACTTCCCTGGCCTACCCGAGCCCTCGCGATCCTCGTCATCCGGCTGCCTGCCGGAGCCGCTTCATCGACGCCGTCATCAACCGGACCGGATCATCCCCGCCGTACCTCGAAACCATATGCTCATCCAGCAGTCTACCGCAGTCGCTTCAGCTTAGCGCTTCGCCGGATCCGTGTTCCACCGCATCGGATCTTGCTCACCGACACCGCTGTGCATGAACCGGATCTGCTTCACCGGCGCCGTGCATGATCTAAACTCTTCTACTGTCGCTTTTCTATTGCTTGCCTGCAAGTTCTTGTTTAATCTTGGGGGAACCTGTTTGTGCTAACGACGCGCCGTTACTTTTTTGCAGATGAGATGAGTAACCATGAAGTGTAATGGCCGTCTCTCCAATCCCAAGTAGCACATGTAGCGTACTTCATCACCGGATCTATCAACCCCAGGAAGATCTGCTGTGACTCCCACAGAGTGCTTCTCCTAATGTAAGTCCCTTGTTTTAGCGCCATGTTCTGGGTTCAGATGCTTGTTTGTCTGAAGCTCTTTTAGTTCATTCCTAGCTATGACCGTAACACGTTGCTATTTTCTACTTCATTGCTAACTTTAAGCGATTGAACATTTTGGTTTGCATTCCCTGCTCTGTAGATGTAGCCATCATAACTTCTATCTTGCAGTCGTTGTTACAAAAATTATAGGTATTATAGTAACATCCTGCTATTATTTAGTTCATGGCCAATTTTAAGTAATTGCACATGTTGGTTCGCATTCCCTGCTCTATAGCTTTTGGCATCGTAACTTCTATATTTGGTTTACATTCCCTGCTCTGTAGATCTAGCCATCATAACTTTATCTTGCTCAGTCGTTGTTACAAAAATTATGGCCTGCTACTATGTTGTTTGTGCCAATTTTTTACTCCATGAACATGTTGGCTTGCATTCCCTGTACTACAGGTGATGCCATTGTTTTGTATCTAGTTCATTGTAAGCTAACAAAGTAAGGACTTAGTTTGGCATGCTATCACTCTGCTATCTAGCCTGTAGTACAAATAAACTTGTCATACTACTAGATAATAATTTTGCGTGCCATCTTGTTCTTCAAAAGCTGCATTATTGACTTGTTTCTCTGACTTGGCATGACGCTCACATATGGAAAGCTGAACATATTGGTTTGCATTCCCTCTTATACAAGTTCACAGGTGATCCCACTATATTCTGTATCTGGTCCATCCTAAGCTCCAGCATTAACTATCCTCTATGTGTTGCTCATTACAAGTTTATATCCCGAAACATCTTGATTTGCATCCCCTTCACTATAAGTTCAGGAGTATTATTTAGTTCACGGCCAAAATGAAGTAATTGCACTTGGCACATGTTGGTTCACATTCCCTCCTCTTTAGCTTTTGCCATCGTAACTTCTATTTTTGGTTTACATTCCCTGCTCTGTAGATGTAGCCATCATAACTTCATCTTGCTCAGTCGTTGTTACAAAATTTATAGCCTGCTACTATGTTGTTCATGCCAATTTTGTACTCCCTGAACATGTTGGTTTGCATGGGACTCGACAGTAGTAAGTCTGCTGTTTCATTCTAACATGCTCTGTTATATTGGCTGTTGGTATGCGGCATGCACTCTTTGTTTGCTTATTGTGCGCATTACAATGATCTTGTTATAACGACGAAATGATGAGTTCCAAATTCTTTGGCAAACAATATTGCAGTGTCTTTGCGTTTCCATTGTTGTTGTCTTAACTTGTAATGTTTTTGTTTCAGATATAGGTGCTGCATGGACAACTTAAAAGATTGCCGGATCGCTTCATTGTATTGCTAGGTTTAATTACCATTCAATTTCTCTGGGTTCTGTAATATTTTTTCAATGCCTTGCAGCTGATGTAATATTTAGTTAGTTTTTATAGTTCTTTCGCGCATTTTTTCTTTGGTGCTTGTGGTAAGTGAGGCTATCCGACAGAAATCAATGCTGCGTAAATATTCTCAGTATCTAAATCACGAATTCCCATCCCTTAAACGGCCCAATTAAGCGAAATCACATATGTGCCGGCCCGCAAAATCCTAAAGCGCCTATTACGCCGGCATATAAACAACTAAACGGGCTGGCCCACTTACTTATTGGGCCAGCAATTTCTTTGTGGACATTGGGCCGGCCCACTTGCTTTAAGGTGGACCCCGCCCACTACTGGGCCGGCCCACTAACTAGTTGGGCCGGCCCAATTGCTTTTGTCCTGGACCCCACATAATAAATGGGCCGGCCCTTCAAGACGAAAGTGGGACCCACCTGTGTTTTTGGCCCAGCCCACTACCGTGTCGGGCCGGCCCACTTGCTCTATGGTGGACCCCACGTACAAAATGGGCCGGCCCTTTAAGAAAGTGGGACCCACTGTGTTTTGGCCCGGCCCACTAGCATGTGGCCCACTTCTATATGGTGGACCCCCATACTAAATGGGCCGGCCCTTTAACGGAAAGTGGGACCCACCATTGTTTTGGCCCGGCCCTTGTTGGGCCCACTTGCTATATGGTGGACCCCACATACTAGATGGGGCCCTTTAGCGGAAAGTGGGACCCTGTGTTTTGGCCCGGCCCACTATCTTGTTGGGGCCCACTTGCTATATGGTGGACCCCACATACTAAATGGCCGGCCCTTTAACGGAAAGTGGGACCCACTGTGTTTTGGCCCGACCCACTTTCTTGTTGGGCCAGCCCATTTGATCTAATGTGGACCCACTTACTAAATGGGCGGGCGATAGCGAGGAGAGTGGGACCCACATGCTAATTGGGCCGGCCCACTAACTTCTTGGGCCGGCCCAGTTGCTTTAATGTGGACCCACTTTGTAAATGGGCCGGCCCGATAACAGAAAGTGGGTCCCACATGTCTTGTGGGCCGGCCCTTTTGCCTGTTGACCGGTCAAACGAGTGCATTCGGCCCGGCCCACATGCTTAGTGGGCCGGCCCATTAAAGTTTTGACCAGCCAACCTTAGAGGTTAGGCCCGGCCCACGTAACTAATAGACCAGCACAGCTATATAGTTGACCGGTCAAATTAAGTCAGCTGGCCGGCCCGCAAACTTAATGGGCCGGCCCGCTTAAGACGTGGCAGGCCTCGTGTGGGCCTACCATCTACCACGGGGTTTCAGCCGGTTAACGCCGTTGCCATTAACGGCGTCGCACGTGTCGGTTGCATGACGTCGCGTCAACGGGCTCCGGAAACACTTGGGCAACGGTCCGATTTTCCGTGGCGGAAGGCGCCCGCGCGACGGACCGAAAAATCGTCGTAGGACTTTGCCTGACGCAGTTTCCACAACAGAACCCATATCGTCGGGTTAGGCCCATGGGCGACGAAAAATACCCCTTAGCGGACGATTTTGAGACGTTGTCTATCAGAACTTTTCTTGTAGTGCATGTCTCATAAAAAGCCTTATGGTTAGCACATTTTTTTTACGGAGTAACTCTTTTTTACATAGCCCAAATTACTATTCGATTTTCCATTGAAATATTTTATGTGTATAAAGCAAGCGAAGAAGTACACATGCATTTTTCGTTTTATTCTTTTTTGACATTTCAAAATGTATAGAAGATGAATTTCGAAATAAAGAGATCATATGCACCCAAGAACCAACAAGCATATCCCCTTGACCCCGAACATACTCAGGGCCCTTTTGTTGTGGCTTTTTTTGCCTTTTTGGCTTTTGGATTTTGGAAGCCAAAAACAAATATTATATTCTTTTGGCTTCCAAAATCCAAAAGCCAAAAAGCCACACCAAAAGGACCCTCAGCTTCAGACCTGGGATTTCGTAGGCTAGGGTTCCACAGTTTTCCACCAACCAGTAATAATTTCAACTCTGCCCCAAAATTCCCGCCGAAATCCCCCCCTCCCGTTTCCAAAATTCAAAGCGATGTGAAATAAGTACAGTGTCGATCTTATCCCCCCGGACCGCTCAATTCAGACCTATCACCGGCGGCGCCGAACCCCGCATCTCTCTCTCACGCTTCCACCCTGCATGACCCACCGGATCATCTCACACGCCGGCGCCGGCCCACTGTCCCACTCCCACACCAGCACTACTGCCTTCTCATCGGCCACCGTAGTGACCGACGACGTTCCGCCGTCTCCCTTGCTTTTTAGCAAGCCGGAGTAGCTTCCACCTCCCCCACCCCCACCGACGACCACTGTACCATACGAGCTCCTCCGTAGCCGACTTCCACCGCCGCCTTGTCAGCGACAGTCACCATCGCCGGGTTCTCATATCTTAATCCCCTACTCCTTCCGTCCACCGGACTGGAGAGATGGGCTCCTACATGGTCCACGGCAGGAAACCAAAGCGTACACGCGCCCACTTCCAAGAAGGTTGATATGGCCGCATTCGTTATGCATGTGATTTCGAAAAGTATTTTTTTGCTTACTTGCACCGCCATCTCATTAGCATTTTTTTTGTAATGCATGCTAGATATTATTGCAATACAGAAGAATGAATTAAAAGAGAAGACGGAAGATATGTAGCAGATTTGCAAGCCGTGTGGGCACAAAATCTGTAACGCTATTGCCTCTAGTGCAAACCTGAACAAAATCGGAGAAGAACCCTTTCCCCTCCCCAAAGATAAAGAACAATGTTATGATTCACAATTTGATCCTGCTGAGCCTCTTGGAGAGCTGACTCAGGAAGATGCCTTGCCTGACCATTCTCCTCAACCCCACCAGGTGATTTCTGTTTTTTTACTTGGAGATATCTGTTGCAACTTCCATGTGTTGTATACTTGTATCCTGAATCCCACCAAACATGTTCACATGCCACCTCTAGGTCTCCTTAACGCATCATATATATGTTTCAGCATGCACGTCATCCTTTACTATTCTTCATTCTATTCCATTTGCATATCATCATATATGGGACTTCTGTAGACTGAAATATCGTTTATGTGTGCTAGGAATCTGCAGCTTCAAGTAAGAATTTCGCAGGAACAACCAATGAGAGGAAGACCTTGCAACAGGTACCTGAATCGGTGATAGAACAGCTGCAACCAAAAAAGAAATCTGCTTCTGCTACTAGACAGTCTCAGCGATTCATGGCACTAGTTGAAGAAAATAACGCAAATGCTAAGAATACTGAAATAAAAAAACGTGGTGAACACCCCAAGCGGTTGAATCATCCACCTGTTACCAATCCAGTCAACCAGCGACAATCGGCAGCAGAACCAGTTTCCACAGCAACTTCTCAGCCACAATTGGCAGCAGAACCAGTTTCCACAGCAACTTCTCAGCCACAATTGGCAGCAGAACCAGTTTCCACAGCAACTTCTCAACAACAATTGGCAGCAGAACCAGTTTCCACGGCAACTTCTCAGCCACAATTGGGATCAGCAGTAGCTGTGGTAGGAAATACTGCCCAAGGACACACTGTACCAGTCCCAGCTGACACAACCACAACTGGCCAAACACTGCTAGCACAACATCAACAAACTGTTGATGATCTCCCACTGACCCATATTAGTCCTGCCATAGACAACTCCCCTGAGGATGAGCCCCACACCGAAGAAGGTACATTTTCCAATGCTTATAGTTTCATTCTCCGTTATAAAGTTATACTTTATAGATAAATAAATAAACATATATATATATATATATATCTACCTTGATAGCTTGATGTAATGCTTAACTTTGTAGTTGCACCACGATCAAGAAAAACGAGGGGCCCAACAGTAGGGAAAATGTTCGTAGCTAAGCTTGCTGGGATGGAATCAAGATTTCGCCTTTCATCTATCGTAGGTGGCAGAAGGCCACTGGACCCAGAAGAATCTTGTAAATTAGCATCGGATGTAGGAATTTTCGTCAGGAATGAAATTCCTATCTTCCCAACATGGAAAGAGCACGTAGACACCTCTGCGCATTTTGAAAAATTAGTGCACAGGTTACACGTAAGTCATCTTTCTCTTGGTAATGTTACTCATACTAGTATACCACATTGGCACGTCCCGTTCCTTCTAGCTTGTTGTTGGCTCTATGTATATCGCACCAACGGTTTATATTGTTGTGAACAGTTAAGGTTCGAGTTCGATGAGGACCAAGAGGAAGTAAAGCATGTTCTCAACAGTCTATTCTCAGACTGTCTGCGCCAGTATCGCAGCAGGCTAAAGAAGAAATACTTCACTGGAAAGATTACTGGGAGTGTTCCAACTATATCTCCTTTTAAGCAAATGACTGACAAACAGTGGGGAGATCTTGTGAAGCACTGGTCTGATCCAAAGAATATGGTATGATTTGTAAGACTGAGACCAGATCACATCTTGGATTCTTATTTATAGCAGTGTCTCACTAGTCTCCTTTTTGCAGAATTTGGCTAAACAGAATCAGAAAAACCGCGGTAAACTACTTTTACCTAGCCGTACGGGATCTCGTAACCTTATAGTGCACATTCGGCAAAAAGTAAGGACATGTTGTTTTATACTGCTATTTAGAAATATTTTAGTAAAAGATCATGCAGAGTATATACACCAGTGTGCAGCTTATATTATGATCCTCCATTTCAACCACGTTATTCGATTTATAAATGGTAGTACTAAAATGCAGATGTTACATAATGCAAGTAAAAGGGAACCAAACAAAGAGATGACTCTGCCAGAGATTTTTGAAGCATGCCAGAAGAACAAACTTGAAGTGATTGGAGAAGTCGCACAGAGTGTTCTTGTAAGTCTTCTCAAAGATTGAAATTTTGTGACGACTCACATCCCAACTTGTAGGAGTAGTAAAGTACACGTCAATATGATATTATATATGTTTATTAAAATTCATGTGATGTGAATCGGACATGCCAAACTGTAGGAATAAAAGTAGGTCATACACATGATAAATCTACTATCAGCAAGTTTCTCTGTAGTAACTATCATGTTTACACATGTGTACGAACTGAATTTTTTGCAGGAAGATATGAAATTAGAGATGGCAAAACCCGGTAAAAACGGTCTGGAAAAAACCGATGAAGAATGTGTGAAGGCATTTTCTATGGCAATAAAAAAGAAAGGCATTGCCAAAAACACTTTCTTACGGAATGCTGGACTGCTGAAGTGCAAGTCCATGTCCAAGTCAAAGTATTTGCATGCTCAAGTTCTAGAGGAGCAACTCCAAGTAGAACGAGCTGCATCAGCTGCGCTAAGACTAGAAGTCGACAATTTTAGAACGATAGCAGCACAGAAGGAGGCCCTACTGGAGCAGGTTAGGAATGCTAGTAAGTAGTAAGAAGAGTATCTGCTAGATAATTGGAGATGAACGGGGACAGTGACAGGTCATTACCTTCGTCTTGTAAAATGGTTCCTTAGTCTGAGCATATTTCGTAGGTGCATTTATCTGCAATTGCTATGATCTTGGTGGTCGTTTCCTTGTTGTGATGTGGATTTTTTTTGAACCGGAACCCTGCTGATTGTTAATATTATAAGTGGATTGCCTAGCCCTTTCCATCAGTTCTGACTTGTGGTTCCGTTGGCTCGTGGATGAAGCTTGACATGGTATCAGAGCCCATAGTCTCAAGTTCGGACTTTTGGTCGCGTTGGCTAGTGCATTAAAGCTTGACACTGATGATTTTCTGTGATCCATTGATTTCCAGCTTTCTACATATAGCCCAGGTCTAGAAGCTTGTCAACTGGTCTGGTTCATTCATCGCTGTATTGAGTGGGAAACTCTCATTTGCAACTAGTTGCGCCCGCACCCCATTTTTTGTTGTGACACTTCCAAGTTTCCAAAAAATGCAAACTAAAATTCTAGACATACATTGTGTTGTGTCTTGTGCATCTGTGAAGTTTCATCCAAAAATATGTCAAAATGTGGCCTGTGTAAAAAAGAGAAGACATACGTAAATAGTGTCATGTACTATTTACAGATCATTTGTTCTTTTTGTGTAGGCCACATTTTGACATATTTTTGGATGAAACTTCACAGATGCACAAGACACAACACAATGTATGTCTAGGAATTTATTTTGCAATGAACGGAACAGTGCTTCTCCTTTGTGTTGTGCTGCAACACAACAGCTGTTCCTGCTTCTGTACAGGCGAGTTGTGAACAAAGATACTTATGTGTGCTACCAAATTTTGACTCCATATAATCAATAGCTTAACAACCGTCTAATTCAAAATCTCAACACTGTAGCATATACCTCATGCCTATCGAATACAATTATTTCACACACTGAAATATTTTGTACGCGTTTTGAATTGGAGAACATGGGAACCGACTTTGGTTCTGATTATGACTTGATGTGACCCTAGGCCCTGGATTCCTGAGCAGAAGGTATGTGTAAAAACAAAGAGATTACGAAGTGCTAATTCCCTTTTTTTGTAAGTCCTGGTGGCATTGACACTCCTTTCTTACTTGCTATATTTTTTTGGTGTTTATATATAATAGAGAATTACCAGCTTATTGTCGAACCCGTTAGATTTTGGGCAATAATTGTTACGTGGCTGCTTCTTAATTAAAGTTTATCATGTCATGTAGATGGATTTGTGAAAGATGCAGCGGGTCGTTCTTCAGATCGTCTACATGGGATTCCCATCTACATGTATGTTCATGGTTTCATGGAGTACTTCAGCTCATAGCAGCCACATACGATCCTGCAAGATTTGCATTTTTTTGACCTTGCAAGATTTGCATTCAATGTATCGCCAAGGCGCGTCCGTGAGAGCAAGAACAATAGTGTAGCCGGCAGTCGGCTATAACAATTTGCCACATCATCTATAGTCAACTTATAGCTAGCATGTACAATAGTAAACTATAAAAGTCTAGTACGGAGTACTTTAACAATACATGGCCCATCTTTTAGTCTCACATAGTGCCTAGGAGCACGTGTAGAGCTGGCTATTAGATAGTAGCCCACTTCTCTTCTCTCTCCTAATCTCTCTCCTCCAACTAAGCAAACATATAATATTTTATCTCTTATAGCCAGCTGAGTGTACCTTATTGTACTTGCTCTGAGGCTGGTCATAGTGGGGAGTAACTTAGACTAGTAACATATGCCATGTTACTAGTCTAGGTTATTACCTTCATAGTGGGTAGTAACTTATATGTGGTGTCATGCATTGTATCATTTATTATGTTGTAGACTCATCTTGCCTTGAGATGTGTGATGTTATAGTAACATAGCTAGTTACCACATCACTCTCTTTCTTCATTTATTAGCATGCCATGTCACTAAAATGCCTTGAGATGTGTGATGTTACTACCTATGTTACTCCCACTATGAGCAGTCTGAGAACTCTAGAAACATCTTCGTCAGACTCGTTTTGGCGCGCGCAGTTCCCGAGCGAATCCAATGAATTTTGACCGTTCTCTTAAAAAAAGGAACTTTGACCGTTGGATCAAGCGTTGGAGAACTGATGTGCCAACGGCCAATAATTATGATCGTGCTAACCGATTTTCAACGTGATGATGAATTGATGTGACATTTGGCCGTACTAGTACGGTCTCATATTTTTGTATTACTTAGTACTTGGACTGTGGCCAAATTCGAAATCTCATTCCAGCGGCAAAACTTCCCGCCCGAAAAATACAAATATTTCACACGCTTCTAACTTCCCATTCTACCCTCGTAAAGATGACAACAATGTCCATGTATAAGTCGGTTGGTGGGGGGTCTACCCGTCATTTTTTTCGATCACCACCTCTCTAGCTCCGGAAACCCCCCGAAAAAAAATTCATTTCCCTCACTCTCTCTCGAGACCACCCACCGGAACTTCCCAAGTCCCTCTCTCTCCCACCTCCACGGCCACCGCAGGAACATCCCGCCGGACTTCCCTGGCCTACTCGAGGCCTCGCGATCCTCGTCATCCGGCTGTGCCGGGCCGCTTCATCGACGCCGTCATCAACCGGACCGGATCATCCCCGCCGAACCTCGAAACCATATACTCATCCAGCAGTCTACCGCAGTCGTTTCAGCTGCGGTATCGTCCACCCCACCGGGCCGCCGCCGGATCCGTCGTCCACCGCATCGGATCTAGCTCACCGACACCACTGTGCATTAACCGGATCTGCTTCACCGGCGCCGTGCCGATCTAAACTCTTCTACTGTCGCTTTTCTATTGCTTGCCTGCAAGTTCTTGTTTAATCTTGGGGAACCTGTTTGTGCTAACGACGCGTCGTTACGTTTTTGCAGATGAGATGAGTAACCATGAAGTGTAATGGCCGTCTCTCCAACCCCAAGTAGCACATGTAGCGTACTTCATCACCGGATCTATCAAACCCAGGAAGATCTGCTGTGACTCCCACAGAGTGCTTCTCCTAATGTAAGTCCCTTGTTTTAGCGCCATGTTCTGGGTTCAGATGCTTGTTTGTCTGAAGCTCTTTTAGTTCATTCCTAGTTATGACCGTAACACCTTGCTATTTTCTACTTCATTGCTAACTTTAAGTGATTGAACATTTTGGTTTGCATTCCCTGCTCTGTAGATGTAACCATCATAACTTCTATCTTGCTCAGTCGTTGTTACAAAAATTATAGGTATTATAGTAACATCCTGCTATTATTTAGTTCATGGCCAATTTTAAGTAATTGCACATGTTGGTTCGCATTCCCTGCTCTATAGCTTTTGGCATCGTAACTTCTATATTTAGTTTACATTCCCTGCTCTGTAGATCTAGCCATCATAACTTTATCTTGCTCAGTCGTTGTTACAAAAATTATGGCTGCTACTATGTTGTTTGTGCCAATTTTTTACTCCATGGACATGTTGGCTTGCATTCCCTGTACTACAGGTGATGCCATTGTTTTGTATCTAGTTCATTGTAAGCTAACAAAGTAAGGACTTAGTTTGGCATGCTATCACTCTGCTATCTAGCCTGTAGTACAAATATACTTGTCATACTACTAGATAATAATTTTGCGTGCCATCTTGTTCTTCAAAAGCTGCATTATTGACTTGTTTCTCTGACTTGGCATGACGCTCACATATGGAAAGCTGAACATATTGGTTTGCATTCCCTCTTATACAAGTTCACAGGTGATCCCACTATATTCTGTATCTGGTCCATCCTAAGCTCCAGCATTAACTATCCTCTATGTGTTGCTCATTACAAGTTTATATCCCGAAACATCTTGATTTGCATCCCCTTCACTATAAGTTCAGGAGTATTATTTAGTTCACGGCCAAAATGAAGTAATTGCACTTGGCACATGTTGGTTCACATTCCCTCCTCTTTAGCTTTTGCCATCGTAACTTCTATTTTTGGTTTACATTCCCTGCTCTGTAAATGTAGCCATCATAACTTCATCTTGCTCAGTCCTTGTTACAAAATTTATAGCCTGCTACTATGTTGTTCATGCCAATTTTGTACTCCCTGAACATGTTGGTTTGCATGGGACTCGACAGTAGTAAGTCTGCTGTTTCATTCTAACATGCTCTGTTATATTGGTGTTGGTATGCGGCATGCACTCTTTGTTTGCTTATTGTGCGCATTACAATGATCTTGTTATAACGACGAAATGATGAGTTCCAAATTCTTTGGCAAACAATATTGCAGTGTCTTTGCGTTTCCATTGTTGCTATCTTAACTTGTAATGTCTTTGTTTCAGATATAGGTGCTGCATGGACAACTTAAAAGATTGCCGGATCGCTTCATTGTATTGCTAGGTTTAATTACCATTCAATTTCTCTGGGTTCTGTAATATTTTTTCAAAGCCTTGCAGCTGATGTAATATTTAGTTAGTTTTTATAGTTCTTTCGCACATTTTTTCTTTGGTGCTTGTGGTAAGTGAGGCTATCCGACAGAAATCAATGCTGCGTAAATATTCTCAGTATCTAAATCACGAATTCCCATCCCTTAAACGGCCCAATTAAGCGAAATCACATATGTGGCTCGCAAAATCCTAAAGCGCCTATTACGCCGGCATATAAACAACAACTAAACGGGCTGGCCCACTTACTTATTGCCCATTTGATTTCTTGTGGACCCCACCCTAATTGGCCGGCCCACTTGCTTTAAGGTGAACCCCACCCACTACTGGGTCGGCCCACTAACTAGTTGGGCCAGCCCAATTGCTTTTGTGGTGGTCCCCACATACTAAATGGGCCCCACATACTAAATGGGCCGGCCCTTTAAGACGAAAGTGGGACCCACCTGTGTTTTTGGCCCGGCCCACTAGCATGTTGGGCCGGCCCACTTGCTATATGGTGGACCCCACATACTAAATGGGCCGGCCCTTTGACGGAAAGTGGGACCCACATGCTTTTGGCCCCACTAGCGTGTTGGGCCGGCCCACTTGCTATACGGTGGACCCCATACTAAATGGGCCGGCCCTTTAACGGGAAAGTGGGACCCACCGGTGTTTTGGCCCGGTCCACTATCTTGTTGGGCGGCCCACTTGCTATATGGTGGACCCCACATACTAAATGGGCCGCCCTTTAACTGGAAAGTGGGACCCACGTGTTTTTGGCCGGCCCACTATCTTGTTGGGCGGCCCACTTGCTATATGGTGGACCCCACATACTAAATGGGCCACCCTTTAACTGGAAAGTGGGACCACCGGTGCTTTTGGCCGCCCTGGCTTGTTGGGCCGGCCCATTTGATCTAATGTGGACCCCACGTACTAAATGGGGCGGCCGATAGCGGAAAGTGGGACCCACATGCTAATTGGGCGGCCCACTAACTTCTTGGGCCGGCCCAGTTGCTTTAATGTGGACCCCACTTTGTAAATGGGCCGGCCCGATACCGGAAAGTGGGTCCCACATGTCTTGTGGGCCGGCCCTTTTGCTGTTGACCGGTCAAACGAGTGCATTCGGCCGGCCCACATGCTTAGTGGGCCGGCCCATTAAAGTTTTGACCAGTCAACCTTAGAGGTTAGGCCCGGCCCACGTAACTAATGGACCAGCCCAGCTATATAGTTGACCGGTCAAACTAAGTCAGCTGGCCCGGCCCGCAAACTTAATGGGCCGGCCCGCTTAAGACATGGCAGGCCTCGTGTGGGCCTACCATCTACCACGGGGTTTCAGCCGGTTAACGCCGTTAACTGCTAGTTAACGGCGTACGCACGTGTCGGTTGCATGACGTCGGCGTCAACGGGCTCCGGAAACACTTGGGCAACGGTCCGATTTTCCGTGGCGGAAGGGCGCCCAAGCGCGACGGACCGAAAAAATCGTCGTAGGACTTTGCCTGACGCAGTTTCGACAACAGAACCCATATCGTCGGTTAGGCCCATAGGCGACGAAAAATGCCCCTTAGTTGACGATTTTGGGACGTTGTCTATCAGAACTTTTCTTGTAGTGGACGCACAACAAAATGGGGCATCGAATTATCCGCCTTCGACATCGCATACAAAGCTAGGACCGCGGTCAAATCCCAAGTCTTGGCAGATTTCGTCGCAGATTGGACAGAGGCTCCGGATGCAAATCTGGAGCCGGAACCAGAAACATGGGTCATGCACTTCGATGGATCCAAGCAGCATCAAGGCTCAGGAGCCGGAGTCTCAAGTCCCCTACCGGAGAAGAACTGCAGTACGTCTTGCAGATTCACTTCGAAGCTACAAACAACATGGTGGAATACGAGGCTCTACTACACGGTCTGCGCATCGCTAAGGAAATTGGGATCAAGCACATAATTTGCTGCGGAGATTCCGACCTGGTGGCACAACAAGTAGCCGGAACCTGGA
The DNA here is from genome assembly GCA_030979885.1 of Lolium multiflorum. NCBI lineage: Eukaryota > Viridiplantae > Streptophyta > Magnoliopsida > Poales > Poaceae > Lolium > Lolium multiflorum. Next base: position 200,047,234 of record CM061753.1, on the reverse strand, counting down.
ACGCCAGAAATTCCATCATGGCGGCCTATAGAGACGAAGTTGACGAGATCGCCAAGTGCTTCCTCGGATACGAAGTCAAGTACGTCAGACGCGACGACGCAGCGGAAAATATGCTATCCAAGCTCGGATCCGGCAGAAAACCAATTCCGCCCGGCATTTTCCTGGAGCATCTGCGGATACCCTCAGTCAAGGGCGCTAACCCGGAAAATCCAGAGGTGGCAGTGTCTCCGGCAAGGGAAGTGATGGTCATCATTCCGGCCTGGACGCAGCCTTTCCTGGACTACCTCATCGATCAAAAGTTGCCGGAGGACGAGGTCCTCGCACGACAGATCATCAGACGAGCAAGATCCTACACAATAGTTGATGGACAGCTCTACAAACGAAGTGCAACTGGAGTATTTCTCAAATGCGTCTCCAATCAAGATGGCATTGAAATCCTCAGAGAGATCCACGCAGGGGATTGCGGGCATCATGCCGCTCACACAGGTCCCTCGTTGCCAAAGCTTTCCGGCTTGGATTTTACTGGCTCACAGCTAAAGAAGATGCTGATAAGTTGGTAAAAACCTGCCGAGGTTGTCAGTACTACGCTACTCAACCAAACGCTCCAGCCCAAGAGCTGAAGACCATCCCTATCACCTGGCCGTTTGCGGTCTGGGGGCTTGATATGGTTGGTAAGTTAAAGAAATCATCTCCTGGCGGTTTTGAGTACCTCCTGGTCGCTATTGATAAATTCAGTAAATGGATCGAGGCAAAGCCAGTGAGAAAAGCCGATGGTGCTACGGCACTCAAATTCGTTTGCAGCCTCGTGACGAGATTCGGCATCCTGCATAGCATAATCACAGACAATGGCACGAACTTCGCGCAAGGAGAATTGAAGGATTATTGTCACGACGTTGGGATCCGGCTAGACCTAGCATCCGTGGCTCATCCACAGTCCAATGGTCATGTCGAAAGAGCCAACGGACTCCTTTTATCCGGAATAAAACCACGCCTTGAAGAACCGCTGCGTCGCGCAGCCGGAGCTTGGGCTGAGGAGTTAGACTCCGTCCTGTGGAGTTTACGAACTACCCCCAACAGGTCAACAGGATTCACTCCGTTCTTCCTGGTATACGGATCCGAAGCTGTGCTCCCTTCCGACATCATCCATGATTCACCGCGAGTCTCCGCCTACAATGAAGAAACTGCTGACCAGACAGCTATCTGTGGACCTGATCGAAGAAGCTCGGAATTTAGCAGACCAACGTTCCACCATTTACCAGCAGAAGCTCCGACGCTACCATAGTCGTCGAGTTCGGAATCGCTCGTTCATGACCGGAGACTTGGTCCTCCGCCTTCGCCATGTGAAAGATCATAAGTTGCAATCTCCATGGGAAGGACCCTTCGTCGTTAGCAAAGTGCTTCACAACGGATCGTACTACCTTGTCGATTTCCGAGAGCTAAAGGATAGACCTGCCAATTGGCACCGGAAACGCAAACGGGAGGATCCGGATGACATTTATGATGAAACAGAACGTCCTTGGAACATTGCACAGCTACGTCCTTTCCACACTTAGCGTAGAATTACATACTTTGTAACAATATTATACATGATCAATGAAATAAAGCTTTTGGTTCACTCTATGAGTCATTTACCTCCTTTACTTGTTCATTTTTAGATCATGTATGTTTTCCGACTAAAACCGCAGAGCTGGATGTTTCCGCCTAGGCGTGTATGAAAGTTGTGATTTTCAAAAATCGTCCTTTAGGACGTAAGCTTAAGTTTTCTGGTGGAAATATTTTTTGTTGCGAATTCATGGATTCCTAGTAGCGATCTCCGGCACCTTGGCTGGGGGCTTGTTTCCGCGGTTATTGACGGATCGCCATTGGGCTTCGTCGCCGCTGGCGAGTGTTTCCAGCTAAAGGTCTTCCGGCTCGCGGAAGGTCAAGCGAGTAAGCCGGAAAACATAGAAATCAGCACTTGCTTTCCAACAAAACGAAACATGCAAATAATATTAAAGGATAGCAGGATAAGTTGTTTCCGCCCATGCATAACTGTTTCGTCCCTAGCTACTTAAGAATTTAAAGTTATATTACAAACCCTCTTGGGGCCAAAATGATGCATTGTTTTTTCCATCTTCCCGCAGGAATAAGTTTTTCACTTCTCCTTTGCCGGAGAAGTTTCCGCGTCATCAGTTGCAGGAGCATCTGTCTCCTAACCCTTAGCCGGAGAGGAGACATCGTCATCATCTTCTTCCTCATCATTAGCCGGAGATGCATCGCCACCTTGGTCCTTGGAGCTTGTCCAGGTATACTGGCTTCCGGATTGGGCAGGTCTGGCCTCCGCCTCGCGCTCTTTGTGAAGCACAGCTTCAAGGGGCTCGTCGGCTGGAAGCACCACCTTGTCGTAAAATTCGTTGTGGCGAATTCTCCGGGCGATGCGGGTGTCGTAGCCGCTAATTGTATCCAGTAGCGCGCTAACGTCCGCGGTTGCCGGCACGCCAGTAGTCACCTTGTCGACATCTAGATCCGGGTTGTGCCCCAAGCACATGGCCAGGGACATAGCAGCGGCGCCTCGAGCTGAAGACACTTGCAGATCCACCACCAATTCCGGCAACATGTCCATCCTGGTAATAAGACCGCGCACGTCGCAGCTTCGGCTTCCCTTGATATTCAGGTTGTGGAAAATTTTCCGGGCAGCGGATATGAGATCCTTGCAGTCATTGCCAGCCAGCTGAATCAGATCGTCCCGGGGGAATTGGCTCCGACGCTCCTCGTCATATCCAAGAGGATCTGGGAAAAGCAATACCAAAAATAAGCATAACAGGTTAAGACTTGGCACATACGCTGTTATGTACCGGAACCTTACCAAGGACACCGGAGATCAGCCAGTCCCACGACGCCTCCGCCGTCTCCATATAGTTCCGGAGCCCACCAAGTTCTTTCTGTTGCTTCTTAATGGTGTCGCGATCAGTGTTTCTCTTTAACTGAAACTCCCCTTCTTTTTGGATGAGCTCCGAATTCTTCTCCGCCAGTTTCTTTTCCGCCTCTGCGAGTTTCATCTCAAGGGTTTTCTGGGAGGCGCGGAGAGTTTCCAGTTCGGAGGAGGCTGCAGCGAGGGACGAGGATGCACCTACTCAAAGTTACGTAAAGCATCAAGTTCGGAAAATGCGGAACATAATCCACAAGCATCAGATAATCGGAAACCAACCTTGGGCTTCTGACAACTGTTTCTTCAAATCCGCATTCTCCGTTTGGACACGCTGGATTTTCTCCGCCTGGCTGATGGTCACACGACGCTGAAGCGCAATGTTCTTGTGCAGCTCGTAATGAAGAGCCTTCTGTTCCTGAAAACACAGTCAGAGACGGAGTAAGTTCCACAAATATTATATGGTTTAAGTCTCTCTAAAGCATTGTTGCTGGAAATATTTCCGCAATAATGCTTGGGGGCTACCACGATATTCAAATCTTCCTTCAGTTTAAATTTTCTCTAAGTATTCAGACGCTAACTATACTAGTTTCCGCCTAAATACTTGGGGGCTACTGGGGAGTTACCTTTTGCTTGCAAACAAGCTTGTCGAAGAATTGGCCAACGTCTTTCTTGAAATCCTAGATCTCCGACGTCTCGACGTCAGGTTTACCCCAGGCATTGTTCAGCATAGCGTTGAGCAAATCTTGCTCTAGCTCCCACTTTTCCGCCTCTGATAGTTTGTTAAAAAACTTCGTGGCATAGGCTTTGGGGGTGGAAGTAAGGTCAGCCGGATCTCCAAAATTCTTGGGGAAAACGACCATGTCACCAGCGGTGGCTTCAGCTTTGCCGGAGGAATTGACTTCTGCTTCCCCCCGGCTTTGTCCTTCGGTTTCGTCGTTGACGGGGCCCTTGCCGCTGGAACCATCTCCGCCCGCTCTGCCGCTGCTAACCGGAATTATTTCCGGTGGAGTGGATGCAGCAGGAGCAGGAGATTGATCCGCGGGAGGAGGAGAGGGTTGTGGGGAAGCTTGTGGAGCGCTTGGCAGAGCTGGCGTCGAAGGACCAATGGCAGGAGACTTCTTATGCATATACTTGGTAATATGCTCTTGAACGTTGGTCCGCGCGGTGGTAGGGTTCGGATTCCTGCAAGTGAGCAAAGGAAAAGTATAAGTAACACAGCCTACCAAGATAAAAGACGCATCATACTCGGAAACTTACGCTGCACCCGGAATGATGGGACGTGAGCGTTTTCCTGCTGTCGACAGCAGCTTGAGGCGATCGCGCTCCGCCTTCTTGGAGTTAAGCGGAGGCGGTTTGGTCACCTTGGGTTTCTTGGCGGAAGCCTCGCCGCTAGCTCCGGCTTCGGAGCCGGAAGCTTTGGCGTGGGGACGCTTTGAAGGTCGAGGAGCAGCCTTTCGGGGCACTCGCTCTTCTTCCTCCTCAGGGTCCTCCGGATCCTCCTCCGCCGATTCACCGCTGACGGGGACTCGGAGTATGTTGCGCAGGTTCTCCTCCGCCAGAGTATCGAGCTGTGAGGAAGGTTAAACAAGTTAAAACACACTAAAGATATGTGAAGTTGAGAAACGGTGAAGGGGCATATGCTTACCGGAGGACACTGGTCGTTTGTATTGATGTCCTTGATCAGTTCCGGGATTGGTTGTTCCCGGCCTATCTTCACCAACGTCTTGAATCTCCTCTTGAGAGAGTCAGCCGGAAGATCGTGGCGCGTTACCCAGAGAAGATCATCCGCCCCCGTATACGCGCACATCAGGCGTGCGTTGTAGCGTAGAGGTTGGATTCTCCGGGAGAACCAGCTAAGTGTCAGCTGAGCTCCGGTTAGTCCATCGTGAACCAACCAGGAAATTCTCCGAGCTGCCTTCTCCAATATCGGAGTCTGTGCGAGTGAGGGGATAAAGCTCCAGCTAGCCAGTTCTTCTGGAGGCTTGTTGTTGAAGGAAGGAAGTCCGTCGTGGACGTTCGGAACTGAAGCATTCTTCACGTAGAACCATCCGGCGTTCCAGTACCGGACGGACTCGTGGGAATCATGAGGCGGATACATGCGGCCGGAGCGGAGCATAAATGTCATACTCCCGCAGTTCAACATAGCTTTGTCTTTTGTCTCTTTCTTCACTCGGAAGAAAAACTGCCATAACGTGACACTTGGTCAGATCCCAAGATGCCCTTCGCAGAGAGTTGCGAAGTTCGAGAGGAGCAGGTATGAGTTTGGGCAGATGTTGTGGGGCTGGAGCCCATACGTGTCGAGGATTGAGAGGAAAAACTGCGAGCAAGGGAGTGACAAGCCGCGCTCAACCCACGCCTTTGTCATGACGCGTTCGTCAGAGTCGGGTTTGGGGACGTCGGAGTCACGCATGAAACTCCAGTGCTCGGAGATCATGCCCTCGTTCTGGATCTCCCTAAGCTCCGCGTCTGTGGTCTCGCAGGGCCACCATTGACCCCTCACGCCTTCGCGACTCCGGGCCTTGGAAGCCTTCTTGTTTTCCGATTCCTGAACCTTGGCTACCATTCTAGCTTGGCCTTGAAGTTCTTCTTCGAGTTCTTGAGCTGTTGGGATCCGTCCTAGTAAGGTACTGGAAGAGGCGGAGAACGGTTGAGCAAGCCTAATGTCGGAAACGTAGGGTGGCAGATATGAAATGGGGTCCGGGCAGATTGGTTCCACGGCACTGGGATCCGGGCTACTCGGTGAACTACCAGTGCAGTGAGGAGTACCATGTAACATGCTTCCGGTTGCACCCATGCGAGCTAAGTTGAGTAACCGGAAATCTACACTACGACTACTTCTTCTTCTACGAGGCCGGTGCACGTATCGTTAATGGCGTGGCGGTCCGGCGAAACTCCGGCGAGGAGAAGGTCGCTGAACTTGGAGCTAATCTTGCGTCTTGACCACCAATCGGCGGCGGGGAGAAATTCCCGATCAACCGTGGGGATCTTGGTGCGGGAGGAGGCTTGGAGCGGCGGCGAGAAGCTTCCCGTGGAGAGAGCTCGCCGGAGTCGAGATCTATCGGGCGGCGCAGCGCGAGGGGGAAGATGAAGTGGTGAGGTGCGGTGCGGTGAAAGAATGAAAAGTTACCGCGCGTTGAGGTATTTATAGACCTCGCGCGGAGATTCGTGATCCGGATCCGACGGTGGAAACGGAACGGTCACACCGTCAGATGATTGACACGTGTCTTAGGTCAAGTGCGGTAAAATGACGTGGAGGTAACATGACTGTGTGCTCCCGAAATTTCCGGCTAAAGATTCGCATCTCCGAAAAATTAGTGCGGGAAATGAGGAAGTTGTGCGCGGGAAAAGCGGAATCTCTGTTGCGTTACCAATTCTGAAGACAAGAAGATTTCCGAGCAGACGAACCCGGAAACAAGTAAAAGTTTTTGAAGCTCTTCAAGATTCTCTTCGGATCCGATTTGATGAAGTCGGAGGAATGATGAATCTCGGAGAACTTCGGGGGCTACTGTTGTGGGTATACTTTATGGGTATATCAACGGCATGGCCTAGATCCGGCAAGCCCGGGTGGCCCATAGTTGGTGATGAGGCATGTGGCCCATCGGGCGGCCCAGTTGCTGTAGATCCTGAAGGATGAAGTCCAGCCAGGAACAGGAAGCCGGATCTCAACCGACCTACGAAGGAGGCCGGATCCGTGACGGCCCATGAAGTATCCGGATCCAGCACGTCCTTAGAGGAAGGCGGATCCTTGACGTACACGGCAAGACATTGTACCGTAGTTAGGCAACTTGTATTCCGGCTAGGACTCTCCGTGTAAACCCTAGATCCGTGCGCCTTTATAAGCCGGATCCCGGGAGCCCTAGAGGCACAACCACAACTCATTGTAACAACGCGAAAGCGGTAAATCGCGTACCACCGTCCCGTGTGCACTCCGCCCTATGGCCCCTACTTCTTCTCCCCCTCGTGAGGATCCCTCCTCCGAGGTACCGTCGATTAGGCAACAACAAACAATTTTCACCTTGAACAAATTTCACGTAGTACAAAATTTATTACTTAACAGAAAATTTGTCCTTTCAAATGAATGTATATGGAATCGGAAATGGAGGTTGAGTTCTACCTCAAATTTCCATTGACTATAACTAGTGATTTGTAGGTGTGTCTTTTGTACAAAATGTCATGTATTCATAGAGAAAAAATGTACTTAACATCACGACAAATTCCATAAGAATAGAATGCATAGTCCACATGTTGCACCTTTCCTACTCAGCTGAAAAATAAGACGATGGACCACTTCGTCAAGTTGGTTTTTTTAGTCATGCTTTATGGTAATATCTATGAGCAATATGACGGTACAGAAAAAATTGGATACATACAAAAAAAAATTGTATTGAAAAATCTTTTGGTTCACCATATGATGTATGTTTTAAAAGCAAAATGATGAATGTGCAAAATGAACATCAATTGTTCAAAAAAGTTTCAGAAAAAATTGTCTGGTCTTGAACATCAATTGTTAAAGAATTTTCGGAAAAAAAGATTGCCTGGTGTTGAACATCAATTGTCCAAAAGAAGTTTCAGAAAAAGATTGTCTTATCTTAAAAGATCTTACAGCAGTGCTTAAAAATTGCTCGATACCAGCACTAAGCAGAACCGAAAAAAAGACGCAAACAGGATGACTAATCAGACAATCTTACAGCAGTGCTTAAAATCGCTCGATACCAACACTAAGCAGAACCGAAAAGGACGCAAACGGGACGACTAAACAGACAATCAAGACGTCTTCACAACTCTGAGGTTTCTCAAAAAGTCGACCGATCAAGGGTGAACGAGTTCAGGACGACGCCTCCGCTTCAGTGATACTCGCCTTCCGCCACAAGTGCTACTGCTGGCTTCGCCCCCTCCTGATTGTAGTAGCCATCTTCATTAAAATCATCTACGAATAACTCGCCCAGGATGGCTTGATTAGGTTCTGGTGGATGATCTATGAGATCATTAGCAACAACTTGCAAAACTGCATCACCATCTCTTGCCTGAGGTGCATCTAGGAGGATTTGTATAGGAGTGCCATATGGAGTTAGAGAAATGTCCCTTATCTGGTAAGAAAGAAGAAATAAATTAAAACAAAAAAAGAATTAAAAAACAAAAATAAAGGATTTAAGGAAAAGAAATACTAAAAACCATACGTACTGGTAGCATCCCATATGATTTTCGAGACGTTATGTTACGATCTGAATTCACGAGATAGGAGAAATCTTCATTTCTGATGAAGGACATCCTAGGCAGACTGTAATCAATGGGGGGGCATTGTCATTGAAATCGAGGAAATCCAAGTATACAACCTGCAAAAGCAATAACAAAAATAAAAAAGAATAAGTTAAAACGAAGAAACCAAAAATGACCTATAGTTAGTTTACTATGACACAAAAGTTTAGAGTGAGAAAGACATACAGCCAGTAGTGGAAGGCAGCCGCCAATCCATGTAAGCCTGTTGAAGTCGCCTGTGTTCATGAATATTTTATCCTTCCATGCATCCATCTCATACCACAGGTGGTTCAGACATAGAGTTCCAAAGTCAAGATTCCTAACTTCTGGAATGTCAATGTCCCTCAAACAGTATAGATACTTTGGGTTGACAAAATTATAGGTCGAAGGACAAAGAACTGTTGTTATGAAGAACAGTATGAAACTCCTAATGAAAACCTCCTCACTGTTAGCGCCAAGCAATATAGACACCAGAACCTTCACAGGAATGGTCTTCCTCCCCTGCTTGTACTGAGCAAGCAGCTGTTCCACCTCTATGATAATATCAGGGTCACTGCTATCCATAACAAAAGGCTTAGTGCCCAATGGAAAACCAAACAATTTGTCAACAATATCTTTCGTGAAGAATATGATCTTCTCTTTGTGTTGAAAGAATTTCCTTTGACCATATGATGTATAGTCGAGTAGCCACTGCTGAAGATGCAAAGGAACCATCAAGTGTCCAGATGACGCTTTGATATAAAGGACTTCTGAATATCATTAAATTGTTTCACAACTTTCATGAACCTAAGTGTTGAAAACCTAGATTGTATTGTAGCCTTGCATTGAGGTTCAATAGCTGGGAGATTAACAACTGTAAAAGGAGAAAAGAATCACAAGAACAAACATGTTAAGAAAAACATCATTAAAAAAAACATCCACACTGAACAAATGTTAATCATGGACAAAATTCGCTATGAGCATGCTATCATGAAAAGAATATTACAACTCATAACACAAAGTTTGCTAACAGAATAATGATTACTAACTGATCAGCTTAAACCAATACTGATAGGAATCATGCAAGGCTTCTTCACAAAAAATCATGCAAGGTTAAACCAAAGCAAAAGTGCCTTTGTTATTGAAGGAGTTCTCTTCCGCGGCATGCCTACCTTCCTATGCTTGAACTTCTGTTAAACTGGCACACGTACCCAGATCTTGCAAATAGTGTTACCAATATATGCTAGCTGCTCAACTATCCCATTGACTAACAGTAGCCTCTAACGTGGTTAGATTTAACCTCTCTAGAAGTGAATCATACAACTAGCAGCACAAAAAAATACATGGATAATGACAGATAGAATGCTGATCATATAATTCCAGTTATTAAGAATCGGAATCAACATGATCTTTCGCAAGAGATTTAGGAACAGTAAGCAATGGAAAGTAAGATCAACCATTCAAACATAAAGCAAAAATTCCATCAGAAAGTAGAGCAAGAAAAAAAGCTTAATTAGTCACCAGAACGAGTGGTGCCTTATGGTAAACAGAACACACTGCTACCCCCATCATTCCAAAAAAGATCATCAATCTAAACGACCAAGGAACCTGAAAATACCTACTAGAAACATCTCTCCTAGCATATAATGGGTGAGGACGAAACAACATAGGCATTAATACAATTTTCGCTATGAGCATGCTATCATGAAAAGGAATATTACAACTCTTAACACAAAATTTGCTAACAGAATGATTACTAGCTGATCAGGTAAACCAATACTGATATGAATCATGCAAGGCTTCTTCACAAAACACACTGCTAACAAAATCAGCTACCTATCATTCCAAAAAAAATCATCAATCTAAACGACCAGGAACCTGAAAAATACCTACTAGAAGCATCTCTACTAGAAATTAACTTGCACTTATTAATACAATTTTCGCTATGAACATGAACCACTATATGTCACTGGTTATGGAAAAAAATCACAACATGAACATTTACCTAAAAACATATAATTAACAAACAAAATAGATCAGTCAACCATCTAAGTATATTACACCAAAAAACCACCTGACGCACCACCAATAATTTCAAAAACAGATGGAAATTCCCCCCAAACCAACCACCTGAAGCACCTAAACCTAATTTCAGAACACGCAGAGAAAATGATCTACACACGAATCTGATGTGTAGAAAAAAAAGTAGAGAAAGCTATCATCAGACGAATCTGGTAATCCAAGATCCAAAAACGATCCACAACTACACCAACGCATACGGGGAACCCTAGACGGCCAACAAAAGGTGAGAAAAGAAGGGGTACGGGAAAAAGTACACGGACCTTCGGCTGCCATCGCCGACGAGATGAATCCAAGCGCCCGCCGTCGGAAGGGGAGGCGCTCCCGGAGAACCAGGTGAGGAAATAGAACAAATTAACACCTTGAACGAAAAATCAATTTAAACAGCATACACTAACTGATAAAAAAAAGCTAAAAAAACAGTACTGATAAGAAACCATGCAAAGGCTTCTTCACAAAAATCTGGAAACTGAATCTCAATTTAAAACCATGCTTTCTGCAACCTGAAAACTACCTCCAATTATCAAAAAGAAATCTTACAACTATTAGATAAGGGGATGTCATCTGGTGGATGTCATATGGTCCTAAAGGATGGCTAATGCACACCGAATAAAGCGGTTGCTGAAGCTAACAAGGCTGTACAGGAGGTAAAAAGCTGAGAAAGAGGGTCTGCAAGAGAAGCTAATGCACACGGAATAAGCGGTTTGCTAAAAAGCCTGCGACACCATGTTTGCTAAGGCAGTACAGGAACTAAAAAGGCTGAGAAAAAAGGATCTTCAAGAGCAGCTAACACACACGGAATCAGCGGTTGCTGAAGCTAACAATATTGTGCAGGAGGTAAAGGCTGAGAAAGAGAGTCTTCAAGAGCACCTAATACACATGGAATCAGCGGGTAGCTGAAGCTAACAAAGCTGTGCAGGCGGCTACGTCTGAGAGCTTAACCCACGATAATGACAAATTGAGGCCGCGAGAAGCTAAGGCCATGAAGAAGATAGATGAATTGTCTGCTCAAAGGAAGAAAGCTTAGACACAAAGTGCACAGGTGTCCAGCATACGAGCATATCCCAGGAGCTGGCCATCACTAGTACTACAAAAAAGTTGAAAAAATCACGCCAGCACATGCAAAGGCACTGGATCGTTGCTACCAGCACTAATTTCTAAAAAAACAGCCCCCACCCCCGAACCAAAATATCCACCTGAAACAACAACACTAATTTCCAAAAAACCCAGTTGAAAAATCCCCTACACTATCACCAGCACTAAAAACCAACCTGAAAGCACCAGCACTAATCGACCTGAAGCAACACCTTCAAAACGATAAAAGGAAAATCCCCACGAAGCACAAAAAACTTAATTCCCCAACCAGTAAAACCATACAAACTACACTAGCGCCTACGGGAAAAATACGCATATAGAAGCTATCATCACACGAATCTAGTTAAGCCAAAGAAACGAAACCTATCTAGAACTACACGCGCACTCTACGAGAAACCCTAGACGGTCAGCAAATTGTGAGAAGGAAGGGGGCACGGGTAGACGAACCTTCGGCTACCATCGCCGACGAAGAATCGTATCGCCCGCCGTCGGGATGGGAGGCGCTCCCGGAGAAACAGGCGAAGGAACTCTGCGCCGTCGGGAGGGGAGGCGCAGGAGAAGGAACCCTGCGCCGTCGGGAGGGGAGGCGCAGTAGAAGGACGAGGCGAGGTGCGAGAAACGACCCAGCGAGGCGAAAAAGAAACAGTCGGCTCCGAGTTAACAGGCCAGGCCCATTAGTGCGCGGGAAAGAGCAAAGGGTGTGCGGAGCGCCGGATCCCTCCCGCATTGAGCGGAGAATAGGGATTGCGTAAACGAGCGTCCTCGCCCATTAGCGTGTCGTAATACGCCGCACGCTAATGGGGCGAAGTGGGTCGCGGCCCAATAGGATAGCTCTAGTTCACTCTGTTTTTGTGAAGTTTTGGTGCTGTTTTCTTTTTGCTTTTTTTTTCTATTTTGCCGGTTCTTTCCTGGTTCTGGTGGTTTTCTCTTTTGTTTTCTTTTTCTATTTTCAACATTTTCGAATTTGAGCAAATTTCATATTCAAGCAAATTTTGCTCAGATTCGAAATTTGTTCAATTTTTTTTTCAAATCCACAACTACACCAACGCATACGGGGAACCCTAGACGGCCAACAAAAGGTGAGAAAAGAAGGGGTACGGGAAAAAGTACACGGACCTTCGGCTGCCATCGCCGACGAGATGAATCCAAGCGCCCGCCGTCGGAAGGGGAGGCGCTCCCGGAGAACCAGGTGAGGAAATAGAACAAATTAACACCTTGAACGAAAAATCAATTTAAACAGCATACACTAACTGATAAAAAAAAGCTACATGAATGATGATCTTTTTTGGAATGATGGGGGTAGCAGTGTGTATAAGCAAATGAATGTATATGGAATCGGAAATGGAGGTTGAGTTCTACCTCAAATTTCCATTGACTATAACTAGTGATTTGTAGGTGTGTCTTTTGTACAAAATGTCATGTATTCATAGAGAAAAAATGTACTTAACATCACGACAAATTCCATAAGAATAGAATGCATAGTCCACATGTTGCACCTTTCCTACTCAGCTGAAAAATAAGACGATGGACCACTTCGTCAAGTTGGTTTTTTTAGTCATGCTTTATGGTAATATCTATGAGCAATATGACGGTACAGAAAAAATTGGATACATACAAAAAAAAATTGTATTGAAAAATCTTTTGGTTCACCATATGATGTATGTTTTAAAAGCAAAATGATGAATGTGCAAAATGAACATCAATTGTTCAAAAAAGTTTCAGAAAAAATTGTCTGGTCTTGAACATCAATTGTTAAAGAATTTTCGGAAAAAAAGATTGCCTGGTGTTGAACATCAATTGTCCAAAAGAAGTTTCAGAAAAAGATTGTCTTATCTTAAAAGATCTTACAGCAGTGCTTAAAAATTGCTCGATACCAGCACTAAGCAGAACCGAAAAAAAGACGCAAACAGGATGACTAATCAGACAATCTTACAGCAGTGCTTAAAATCGCTCGATACCAACACTAAGCAGAACCGAAAAGGACGCAAACGGGACGACTAAACAGACAATCAAGACGTCTTCACAACTCTGAGGTTTCTCAAAAAGTCGACCGATCAAGGGTGAACGAGTTCAGGACGACGCCTCCGCTTCAGTGATACTCGCCTTCCGCCACAAGTGCTACTGCTGGCTTCGCCCCCTCCTGATTGTAGTAGCCATCTTCATTAAAATCATCTACGAATAACTCGCCCAGGATGGCTTGATTAGGTTCTGGTGGATGATCTATGAGATCATTAGCAACAACTTGCAAAACTGCATCACCATCTCTTGCCTGAGGTGCATCTAGGAGGATTTGTATAGGAGTGCCATATGGAGTTAGAGAAATGTCCCTTATCTGGTAAGAAAGAAGAAATAAATTAAAACAAAAAAAGAATTAAAAAACAAAAATAAAGGATTTAAGGAAAAGAAATACTAAAAACCATACGTACTGGTAGCATCCCATATGATTTTCGAGACGTTATGTTACGATCTGAATTCACGAGATAGGAGAAATCTTCATTTCTGATGAAGGACATCCTAGGCAGACTGTAATCAATGGGGGGGCATTGTCATTGAAATCGAGGAAATCCAAGTATACAACCTGCAAAAGCAATAACAAAAATAAAAAAGAATAAGTTAAAACGAAGAAACCAAAAATGACCTATAGTTAGTTTACTATGACACAAAAGTTTAGAGTGAGAAAGACATACAGCCAGTAGTGGAAGGCAACCGCCAATCCATGTAAGCCTGTTGAAGTCGCCTGTGTTCATGAATATTTTATCCTTCCATGCATCCATCTCATACCACAGGTGGTTCAGACATAGAGTTCCAAAGTCAAGATTCCTAACTTCTGGAATGTCAATGTCCCTCAAACAGTATAGATACTTTGGGTTGACAAAATTATAGGTCGAAGGACAAAGAACTGTTGTTACGAAGAACAGTATGAAACTCCTAATGAAAACCTCCTCACTGTTAGCGCCAAGCAATATAGACACCAGAACCTTCACAGGAATGGTCTTCCTCCCCTGCTTGTACTGAGCAAGCAGCTGTTCCACCTCTATGATAATATCAGGGTCACTGCTATCCATAACAAAGGGCTTAGTGCCCAATGGAAAACCAAACAATTTGTCAACAATATCTTTCGTGAAGAATATGATCTTCTCTTTGTGTTGAAAGAATTTCCTTTGACCATATGATGTATAGTCGAGTAGCCACTGCTGAAGATGCAAAGGAACCATCAAGTGTCCAGATGACGCTTTGATATAAAGGACTTCTGAATATCATTAAATTGTTTCACAACTTTCATGAACCTAAGTGTTGAAAACCTAGATTGTATTGTAGCCTTGCATTGAGGTTCAATAGATGGGAGATTAACAACTGTAAAAGGAGAAAAGAATCACAAGAACAAACATGTTAAGAAAAACATCATTAAAAAAAACATCCACACTGAACAAATGTTAATCATGGACAAAATTCGCTATGAGCATGCTATCATGAAAAGAATATTACAACTCATAACACAAAGTTTGCTAACAGAATAATGATTACTAACTGATCAGCTTAAACCAATACTGATAGGAATCATGCAAGGCTTCTTCACAAAAAATCATGCAAGGTTAAACCAAAGCAAAAGTGCCTTTGTTATTGAAGGAGTTCTCTTCCGCGGCATGCCTACCTTCCTATGCTTGAACTTCTGTTAAACTTGCACACGTACCCAGATCTTGCAAATAGTGTTACCAATATATGCTAGCTGCTCAACTATCCCATTGACTAACAGTAGCCTCTAACGTGGTTAGATTTAACCTCTCTAGAAGTGAATCATACAACTAGCAGCACAAAAAAAATACATGGATAATGACAGATAGAATGCTGATCATATAATTCCAGTTATTAAGAATCGGAATCAACATGATCTTTCGCAAGAGATTTAGGAACAGTAAGCAATGGAAAGTAAGATCAACCATTCAAACATAAAGCAAAAATTCCATCAGAAAGTAGAGCAAGAAAAAAAGCTTAATTAGTCACCAGAACGAGTGGTGCCTTATGGTAAACAGAACACACTGCTACCCCCATCATTCCAAAAAAGATCATCAATCTAAACGACCAAGGAACCTGAAAATACCTACTAGAAACATCTCTCCTAGCATATAATGGGTGAGGACGAAACAACATAGGCATTAATACAATTTTCGCTATGAGCATGCTATCATGAAAAGGAATATTACAACTCTTAACACAAAATTTGCTAACAGAATGATTACTAGCTGATCAGGTAAACCAATACTGATATGAATCATGCAAGGCTTCTTCACAAAACACACTGCTAACAAAATCAGCTACCTATCATTCCAAAAAAATCATCAATCTAAACGACCAGGAACCTGAAAAATACCTACTAGAAGCATCTCTACTAGAAATTAACTTGCACTTATTAATACAATTTTCGCTATGAACATGAACCACTATATGTCACTGGTTATGGAAAAAAATCACAACATGAACATTTACCTAAAAACATATAATTAACAAACAAAATAGATCAGTCAACCATCTAAGTATATTACACCAAAAAACCACCTGACGCACCACCAATAATTTCAAAAACAGATGGAAATTCCCCCCAAACCAACCACCTGAAGCACCTAAACCTAATTTCAGAACACGCAGAGAAAATGATCTACACACGAATCTGATGTGTAGAAAAAAAAGTAGAGAAAGCTATCATCAGACGAATCTGGTAATCCAAGATCCAAAAACGATCCACAACTACACCAACGCATACGGGGAACCCTAGACGGCCAACAAAAGGTGAGAAAAGAAGGGGTACGGGAAAAAGTACACGGACCTTCGGCTGCCATCGCCGACGAGATGAATCCAAGCGCCCGCCGTCGGAAGGGGAGGCGCTCCCGGAGAACCAGGTGAGGAAATAGAACAAATTAACACCTTGAACGAAAAATCAATTTAAACAGCATACACTAACTGATAAAAAAAGCTAAAAAAACAGTACTGATAAGAAACCATGCAAAGGCTTCTTCACAAAAATCTGGAAACTGAATCTCAATTTAAAACCATGCTTTCTGCAACCTGAAAACTACCTCCAATTATCAAAAAGAAATCTTACAACTATTAGATAAGGGGATGTCATCTGGTGGATGTCATATGGTCCTAAAAGATGGCTAATGCACACCGAATAAAGCGGTTGCTGAAGCTAACAAGGCTGTACAGGAGGTAAAAAGCTGAGAAAGAGGGTCTGCAAGAGAAGCTAATGCACACGGAATAAGCGGTTTGCTAAAAAGCCTGCGACACCATGTTTGCTAAGGCAGTACAGGAACTAAAAAGGCTGAGAAAAAAGGATCTTCAAGAGCAGCTAACACACACGGAATCAGCGGTTGCTGAAGCTAACAATATTGTGCAGGAGGTAAAGGCTGAGAAAGAGAGTCTTCAAGAGCACCTAATACACATGGAATCAGCGGGTAGCTGAAGCTAACAAAGCTGTGCAGGCGGCTACGTCTGAGAGCTTAACCCACGATAATGACAAATTGAGGCCGCGAGAAGCTAAGGCCATGAAGAAGATAGATGAATTGTCTGCTCAAAGGAAGAAAGCTTAGACACAAAGTGCACAGGTGTCCAGCATACGAGCATATCCCAGGAGCTGGCCATCACTAGTACTACAAAAAAGTTGAAAAAATCACGCCAGCACATGCAAAGGCACTGGATCGTTGCTACCAGCACTAATTTCTAAAAAAACAGCCCCCACCCCCGAACCAAAATATCCACCTGAAACAACAACACTAATTTCCAAAAAACCCAGTTGAAAAATCCCCTACACTATCACCAGCACTAAAAACCAACCTGAAAGCACCAGCACTAATCGACCTGAAGCAACACCTTCAAAACGATAAAAGGAAAATCCCCACGAAGCACAAAAAACTTAATTCCCCAACCAGTAAAACCATACAAACTACACTAGCGCCTACGGGAAAAATACGCATATAGAAGCTATCATCACACGAATCTAGTTAAGCCAAAGAAACGAAACCTATCTAGAACTACACGCGCACTCTACGAGAAACCCTAGACGGTCAGCAAATTGTGAGAAGGAAGGGGCACGGGTAGACGAACCTTCGGCTACCATCGCCGACGAAGAATCGTATCGCCCGCCGTCGGGATGGGAGGCGCTCCCGGAGAAACAGGCGAAGGAACTCTGCGCCGTCGGGAGGGGAGGCGCAGGAGAAGGAACCCTGCGCCGTCGGGAGGGGAGGCGCAGTAGAAGGACGAGGCGAGGTGCGAGAAACGACCCAGCGAGGCGAAAAAGAAACAGTCGGCTCCGAGTTAACAGGCCATGCCCATTAGTGCGCGGGAAAGAGCAAAGGGTGTGCGGAGCGCCGGATCCCTCCCGCATTGAGCGGAGAATAGGGATTGCGTAAACGAGCGTCCTCGCCCATTAGCGTGTCGTAATACGCCGCACGCTAATGGGGCGAAGTGGGTCGCGGCCCAATAGGATAGCTCTAGTTCACTCTGTTTTTGTGAAGTTTTGGTGCTGTTTTCTTTTTGCTTTTTTTTTCTATTTTGCCGGTTCTTTCCTGGTTCTGGTGGTTTTCTCTTTTGTTTTCTTTTTCTATTTTCAACATTTTCGAATTTGAGCAAATTTCATATTCAAGCAAATTTTGCTCAGATTCGAAATTTGTTCAATTTTTTTTTCAAATCCACAACTACACCAACGCATACGGGGAACCCTAGACGGCCAACAAAAGGTGAGAAAAGAAGGGGTACGGGAAAAAGTACACGGACCTTCGGCTGCCATCGCCGACGAGATGAATCCAAGCGCCCGCCGTCGGAAGGGGAGGCGCTCCCGGAGAACCAGGTGAGGAAATAGAACAAATTAACACCT
The DNA here is from genome assembly GCA_030979885.1 of Lolium multiflorum. NCBI lineage: Eukaryota > Viridiplantae > Streptophyta > Magnoliopsida > Poales > Poaceae > Lolium > Lolium multiflorum. The sequence continues at coordinate 200,029,049 of CM061753.1, read as the reverse complement.
TGAACGAAAAATCAATTTAAACAGCATACACTAACTGATAAAAAAAGCTAAAAAAACAGTACTGATAAGAAACCATGCAAAGGCTTCTTCACAAAAATCTGGAAACTGAATCTCAATTTAAAACCATGCTTTCTGCAACCTGAAAACTACCTCCAATTATCAAAAAGAAATCTTACAACTATTAGATAAGGGGATGTCATCTGGTGGATGTCATATGGTCCTAAAAGATGGCTAATGCACACCGAATAAAGCGGTTGCTGAAGCTAACAAGGCTGTACAGGAGGTAAAAAGCTGAGAAAGAGGGTCTGCAAGAGAAGCTAATGCACACGGAATAAGCGGTTTGCTAAAAAGCCTGCGACACCATGTTTGCTAAGGCAGTACAGGAACTAAAAAGGCTGAGAAAAAAGGATCTTCAAGAGCAGCTAACACACACGGAATCAGCGGTTGCTGAAGCTAACAATATTGTGCAGGAGGTAAAGGCTGAGAAAGAGAGTCTTCAAGAGCACCTAATACACATGGAATCAGCGGGTAGCTGAAGCTAACAAAGCTGTGCAGGCGGCTACGTCTGAGAGCTTAACCCACGATAATGACAAATTGAGGCCGCGAGAAGCTAAGGCCATGAAGAAGATAGATGAATTGTCTGCTCAAAGGAAGAAAGCTTAGACACAAAGTGCACAGGTGTCCAGCATACGAGCATATCCCAGGAGCTGGCCATCACTAGTACTACAAAAAAGTTGAAAAAATCACGCCAGCACATGCAAAGGCACTGGATCGTTGCTACCAGCACTAATTTCTAAAAAAACAGCCCCCACCCCCGAACCAAAATATCCACCTGAAACAACAACACTAATTTCCAAAAAACCCAGTTGAAAAATCCCCTACACTATCACCAGCACTAAAAACCAACCTGAAAGCACCAGCACTAATCGACCTGAAGCAACACCTTCAAAACGATAAAAGGAAAATCCCCACGAAGCACAAAAAACTTAATTCCCCAACCAGTAAAACCATACAAACTACACTAGCGCCTACGGGAAAAATACGCATATAGAAGCTATCATCACACGAATCTAGTTAAGCCAAAGAAACGAAACCTATCTAGAACTACACGCGCACTCTACGAGAAACCCTAGACGGTCAGCAAATTGTGAGAAGGAAGGGGGCACGGGTAGACGAACCTTCGGCTACCATCGCCGACGAAGAATCGTATCGCCCGCCGTCGGGATGGGAGGCGCTCCCGGAGAAACAGGCGAAGGAACTCTGCGCCGTCGGGAGGGGAGGCGCAGGAGAAGGAACCCTGCGCCGTCGGGAGGGGAGGCGCAGTAGAAGGACGAGGCGAGGTGCGAGAAACGACCCAGCGAGGCGAAAAAGAAACAGTCGGCTCCGAGTTAACAGGCCAGGCCCATTAGTGCGCGGGAAAGAGCAAAGGGTGTGCGGAGCGCCGGATCCCTCCCGCATTGAGCGGAGAATAGGGATTGCGTAAACGAGCGTCCTCGCCCATTAGCGTGTCGTAATACGCCGCACGCTAATGGGGCGAAGTGGGTCGCGGCCCAATAGGATAGCTCTAGTTCACTCTGTTTTTGTGAAGTTTTGGTGCTGTTTTCTTTTTGCTTTTTTTTTCTATTTTGCCGGTTCTTTCCTGGTTCTGGTGGTTTTCTCTTTTGTTTTCTTTTTCTATTTTCAACATTTTCGAATTTGAGCAAATTTCATATTCAAGCAAATTTTGCTCAGATTCGAAATTTGTTCAATTTTTTTTTCAAATTCAAAATTTGAATTTTTTTGCTCGGATTAAAAATGGTTGTGCATACTAGGATTCGAGCTTGGGTCTCCTTGTACATGGACTAAGGTTTGAAACTGTGAGTTGTAACTCAAATCATGTACATCCATAGAAAACTATGTTTTTTAGGGACCACACTTTATTAGGAAAACGAGCCGTCTCATAAAAACCTTCCAAGTCTCCTGCGGTGGCCTGGTAACTAAAAGAGTGCGTCAGAAACTCGCTGCTCGACGATCACATGTTCATTACAATCAACTAGAATATTTCTACAGAAACCCTCAAACGGTCCATTGAGCCACACACAGCGGCCTGGTTCATCATAGATGGCGCTCCTCGCCAAAGCATGTGCCTCCTTGTTCAAACTCCATCCTTCATGGACGAACACGAGCTCCTGGAAATTCTTCTTCACCTGCACGATTTCTTGAACAATGTGAGCGTACGCTCCCATAGTGCCCCTCTCCAAACTTCTCACCGCGTTGGAGCAGTTGGTTGCCACCCGAACCGACCTCAGAGAGAGGTCGCGTGGCAGAGCACACGCCTCTCGGCATGGTAGCATCTCCAGGGTATCCGGGTCATTGCTGCTAGGGAACACAAGTGATGAAGCTCCCATAAACTCTCCTTGAGCACTTCTAGCGATCGCACCCACTACCCCTTCCCCATTGTTTTCCCTGACGGCAGCGTCGACATTACTTCTTTTCAGCGAGAGCCTAATGGGCCGGCCCATCCGGAATCGCTCTAGGTGATGCTTCATACGCCACCCTGCTGACCGGGGAATAGGTCGACCCAAGAGGAGGGGAGGGGAGGGGGGGGGGGGGTGGGATGCTCCTAGAATACTGAAGCATTCGAGCATCCTATTCTATTAACCATTGGATAGTGCTGATTGTCCTGCTCGTTCTGATCTCAGCATGGACGGTCAAATTTCTTTGCATATATTCCTCTGTGCCATGCATGTCAAGTGCTGAAGTTTGTGATGGAAAACCAAATAAAATCTTTGGCCTTCATATCTTGAACTATCAATATCACGTTCTAGGAATAATATTCAAAGTTGAGAAAGGAATCTACACAACTTGCACTTGCACAATTGTGGGAGCTGTTCTCCTTTTTGAAGAGAACAAGGCAACTGGCTGAAAAGATAGTATGATGCTTATGCAGCTCTAGTGACCAGGTTTATAGCCTACGCTATAGGATGCACATCTCAAAGAGTCTGAATTTTGTCTTCGGAATTTTTTTCAGCTGTCCTTTCCCGCGAAAACCCGGAGAATGCTAGTAACAATCTGTACATTCCGTTGATTTCTAAAAGTTAGGCTACCGCTGTACAAAGTTTCACCCACCAATATCAGTTCAACTACCATTGTCCCCACTATCACTACTGCTACCACTTCTATCATCGCCTCATTTGGTACAGACTTGCTCTCAAGGGATGAGACATGAGACATGCACTCAGCTTTTTGGCTTCTCTAGCTTTCCTTTACTCTAATAAGATTTGGTCACATTCAGGCAATTTTTTCCTCAACTCTGGTTGATGGAGATGTGACACATGATGCAACAACGCTAAGAAACAAACCCCATCACTGATAAGCAAGGCCGGGGTCTTTAGGATGGATGACGGTGCACACAAATGCATATCTCAGTGATGCTGTCATGCCCATTTGGCAAGCAGAGACATCAGCCCTGCGCCCATGAAAAGGGCGAAGTAGGTTGCCAGCTGAAGCTTTGTATTCGTCTGCAGCTTCGGGTTGTTGAAATCTGAAGCTAGCAGATCAACCAGGGCCATGTAGATCAAAATCCCTGCCGCGGCCGAGTTGAAGACCCCCTCGACGACTAGCGCGACCGAGCTGTGCTTGCTATAGCTGGTTGTGATGGCGATCCCGAGTGCGATGCCTATGGGAGCGGTGAAGGAGAAGAAGGTCGCCATGAGCACGGTTGCTTTCGCCTTGAATTTTGCCTGTAGCAAGAACATGAGGAGCAAAGTGTGTCAAACTTCTGTTCTTTTTTTCTTCTGGCAAAAAAAAATTGTTCTTTATTTTGAACGTCCAAACTGTTGTTCTTTATTTTCAGAAACAAAATGCTGTTCTGGTAAATAGGCGAAGCTTGAAAATTAAATCGTTCTCCCATCTGTCCACTCACTAGGTCGATGCTATCCTTGTGCTTACAATGCTTTTTCTGAAAATAGCCTGACCCAATAATTGAGGGTCCCTACTATATGCTTATGCTGTACTACAATGTAGTAGTGACTAGTGAGTGATACGTCATTTTTATCTCAACTGCAAATATCTACATTTGTGTGTTGTCTTTTTCGCTCGTTTGTGAGAACAATTTGGCTACTTGGACGGCCCCTTCAAGACGGCCATGAATCTTATGTGTTCTTTAACTGATTTTAGCATCTACAAAATTAGTATTCACTTTTTTGGTGTCAACACTAAAATGAGAAAGGTCACAAACAGGCTGTTCATCACAGTTGTAAGTAAATTTTGCGTTATTGTACCTGAACAATGCAACCGCCGAGCCCAATGCCCTCGAAGAACTGATGGAAGCTGAGAGCACCGACGAGAGGCCTGATGGTCGTCGGCCTCAGCGACGCGCCCAAGGACACCCCAATGATCACAGAGTGCACCAAGATCCCCAGCTCCAGGACCTGCACAACATCACCCTTAGTTAGCCTGTTACTGTTGTCTACAGGCAGTGCCAAGCTTGATGCATTCAGTCACTACAAAATGCCAAGTTGACTGCAGAATCTGTCGATGGTGTTAATCTCCCGAATTTGTGGGGCTGGGAAGAGGGGCTTCATCTTCAAATTGCGGAGTGGCCGACACGTCACATCTGAGCAAGGCATTGTTCCTGTTGTCCTCGTTTGGATTCTGTAACTTTAGATGGTGACGACATGGATGCCTACGGGCACTGTGAGTCCGTGAGAGATATTTAGTTTACTACCAATTTCTCAATTGATGTCGAATTCAAGCGGCTAGCACTTTCTTTTTTTCTGTGCAGTATCCAGTTTTGATCAAAATTCGAATGTCTGAAAATTATTAGGATGTGCTGTTCTAGCTGAAAAGTTCATTTTTTTTTTGTGTGCTGATGACATGCAAGAAGCAGAATTCAGATTACCCTCAGTTGGGATTTGGGAAGGGGGCTGACCTGAGAGACCACTCTGTGACGGATCGTTTCGGCGGCGGAGGCATCTTCCGGCGAGCTGGCGGCTTCCGCGCCGCCGTGTCCGTGCGAATGCGCGTGGCCGTGCGTGTGCACGTGGAGGTGGCCCGCGTGCTCCTCGTCCGCGGCGGCGCGCAGGTCGGGGGCGTCGTCATCGACGGGGCGCGGCTTCTTGAAGTGCGAGCGGGTGTAGTACCCGGCGGCGAGGGAGTCGACCATCATGGTGACCATGGCGGCGGCCATGGCGATGAGGCCGGCGAACGGGAACCCTCCCCTGGCGCCGCCGCCGCCGGCGCAGGGCGAGCCGAGCGCGTCGAAGGCGGCGGGCAGGATGTGCACCATGCCGGTGGCGAGGATGACGCCGGCGGCGAAGGCCTTGACGGCGAAGAAGACGTCGCCGTCGGGGCGCAGCGCGGCGGAGCGGCGGCCCAGCACGGGCACCAGCACGCCCGCGGCCCCGGCCGCCAGGATGGACGCGATGGCCACGAACTTGAGCCGCAGCGCCCCGCTCGCGTCCTCCTCCGCGGCGGCGGCGTCCGCCGCATTGGCGCCGCAGTCACATCCCGCCGCGGCCGGCGCGACGAGCGGCAGCGCGAGGCAGAGGAGCAGGAGAGCGAGAGCTCGTGAGGCGTCCATGGCGTGTGCAGGTGGCGGGTCGTGGGAGAGGGGAGGGGGGAGCTGGAAGGGAGGCGGGCGGCGCCGAGCGCGCTGGTTTGTTTATAGGAGCGCGGAGTGTGTCATGGTGTGCTCATTCTCGCGGAGCGGAGCAGCCTGCCTCTGTTGCTTGTGCGTGGACTGGGGTCTGGAGTGGAGTGTGTCGTGGCCGACGCTTTGGTACCATTGACAAGCGTCAACGGGATTATCCTCTGTTAGAAAAAAGGGGATTATCTGACAAAGCACCACGTGAGGCTCTTTCTCTGGCTAAAAATCATCGCTACCTAATAGTCAAAATGCAAAGCTAAAGCTAGAACGTGTATAATGGTTATATCTTAGCATTTCTATCTAGGATGGAAGAAAAATAGAAAAAAGAGATTTGTCTTCTCTTAGCTAAGAGCATCCCCACTCGTCTCCCCAACTAGGCCCCCGAAGGACGTTTTTTCAATCCGGACGGCGTTATTCGGTCCAGTCGCGCCCCCGGTTTCTCGATTTCGTCCGGATTTGGGCCTAAATTCATCCGGTGAGCCCACGCCATCCCCGGCCCCGGGGGACTCGGGAAAGCGCGCGCAACGTCGAGGAAACTTCCCGCGTCTGGTGGCCCCAACTTGTCGGCGAGAGACACCGATCGTCGTCCTCATCGCATCGTCTTCCGCGCGCTGCAAAAGCCTGCCGCCGGTCACTATTCGCCGACGCGTAGCTTCCACACGGCGAGTTAATGTCGTCGACTCGGTAGCACGCGCATCTACCTCTATTTATCACCGATATACCGTGTCTGCCCCGCATTTACCTCCTCGCTCACCTTCCCCAAATCTTCCCCGATCTCGCACGAACCCGCGGCGACCACAGCAATGGCGAACGACGGCGCGGCAAACAATGGTTTCGGCCGCCGCTCTCTCCACCAATGGGAGGGGCGGCTCCACATGGCGGGCTACCCCGCGCCGCCGGACTTCCGCGCGCCGGAGGATGGAGGGAGCGCAGGCGGCGTGCCGATCCCGCCGCCGCCAACGGGTGGGGCCTTACTCGAAGCGGCGATCGACGAGGTGCTCGTCACTCTCAGTGACGAGCATCGCGCGGATCCACGTTTCTTCCCCGACAACTACGAAGCGTGGACCGCGTTCTTCCGGCGCAGGTACGAACGCGAACTCGCCACGTACGACGGCCCTCCTCCTCCTCCGGCAAGGAACAACGCCGTTGGCCGCCGCCGATGGTGGAGCGTGCCTGGCCGCACCCTCGAGAATGTGCTCGTGCACATCGAGGACGGGAACTCCCCCGTCCTGGGGATGCCGCCGGTGGCGGCTACCGTGTCGCGCCGGCACGGTAGTTCCTGGATGCCGAGGAGGCGGAGCAGCAGCGGCGGCTGCTGGACCTGGCTGCCGCGCGTCAACTCGCCGCCCGCGCCGCCACACCATCCGCCGCTAGGAACGCCGCGCCCGAGGTGATCAAGCTCGAGGAGAGCGGCGACGACGACATCTACCGGCCATCGCCGCCACGCGCGGCGATCTACGAGCGCCAGTACGAGGCGCCGCCGCCAGACGCCGCCGGCCTCGGCGGCGATGACGGCAGCGACTACACGGCCTTCTACCGCCATTTCGGCATGTAGGAGGCCGCTTTTTAGTTTAAGTTTAGTTTGCCAATCCCGAATTCAAATATATGTACGAATTCGGCCTATTTATGTACGAACTCGCCTCTACATGTTAAATATCATTAAATTTCACTTATGTTTGAACGAGCTTCGCCCAAATTTGTCTGAATTTGCCGAATTACGTCAAAGTACTTGCATCCATCCTGGACTCGCGGCTGGGAAAATGGGCCTCCCCAGGCCTAATTTTCCTCCAATCCGAACGGAAATATCGCCGGATTTCGGCGTGGGGAGGCCAAACGAGTGGAGATGCTCTAAGAGATCATCTCTTAGGGCATGTACAATGAGATGACGTCAGCCTTCCCTTATGTGTGCCACGTAGAATTTATGCTTAGTTACAGGAGAGAGAAAGAAGAAAAAAAGGTTATCTTTCCTAGTTACAGGAGAGAGAAAGAAGAAGAAAAAGGTTATCTTTCCTTAGCTAAGCGATGATCTCTACCTTTTAGGGTGAAAATCCAAGATTCGGTCTTAACTGGTTGTGTCTGGTAATGATCTTGTTGAAGGCATTGTTTTGAGAGCAGGGATAATCTTTAGGGTGAAAACCTAAGATCTTTGATCGACGACGGCGCTGCTGCACTCCTCCCTTCTTAGAGGCATCGCTTTTGGAGAGTCTGTATTTCAGGTGTTGTCTAGGGGTGGATGTATTACTGTTGCAAGGCCTGGGATACTATAGTGAGACTTTTCTTTCTTAGTTTTCTTTTATCTTTTTGGTTGTGTGCATCCGTACTGCCATTAGGGTATTGCGTTGTTGCAGAGGCTGGGTGAAATTGGTATCTTTTAATATTAATATAATCCCTTTATAGAAAAAAGGGATGATCTAGAAGACTATTTACTCATTGTACGACTTGACTTCTCTTAGCCACAAAATTTCCTACTAAAATAATTAATTCTCATTTATTGTAAGGGATGACAATAAGAGATAATGCATTGTACTTGTAATATTTACTGTCTTCTCTAGATGATGTGGACTACTAAGAGAAGTGTCGTTGCCTATTCGACGATACCTCGGAGGAGGGATCCTCACGAGGGGGAGAAGAAGTAGGGGCCATAAGGCGGAGTGCACACGGGACGGTGGTACGCGATTTACCCAGCTTCGGAACACCGCACGATGACGGGGCCTCTGTGCGGAATTATGGGGCGCTTTCGCGTTGATACAATGAGTTGTGGTTGTGCCTCTAGGGCTCTCGGGATCCGGCTTATAAAGGCGCACGGATCTAGGGTTTACATGGAGAGTCCTAGCTGGATTACAGATTGCCTAACTACGGTACAATGACTTGCCGTGTACGTCAAGGATCCGCCCACCATACACGTCGTACTGGATCCGGGTTCCTTATGGGCCTCCATGGATCCGAGTTCCTCCGAAGGTCGGTGCGGATCCGGCTAACTGATCCTGGGCCGGACTTCATCCTTCACGATCAATAGCAACTGGGCCGCCCGATGGGCCACACGCCACATCACTGTCTATGGGCCACCCGGGCTTGCCGGATCTAGGCACTGTCGATGGTACACCCATGAAGTATACCCACAACAGTAGCCCCCAGAGTTCTCCGAGTTTCACCTTCAGTTTCCGCCTTGCTAGCACCTTATGGTCTCCGGCAATGTTAGTAATGCGGAGAAACTTGAAGAACTCCAACTTCACATTTTCTTCTTTCCCAACTTTTAGTCGGAAAATCCCCTCATCCTGCGGGACTTCATCCATCGACAGACACACGTCTCGGGTTACTCCAGCAGACAAGGATCCGAGTACCTTCGCGCTGCAACCCGGAACCTTAAAAGGTTCAAACGGTTCCGCCAATTCTGGCGCCATTTTCGCGCGATTTGAGCGGTAACTTATCCTTAGCCATTTTTACCGTTTAGGGTTTGGACACGTGTCACGCATCCAACGGTGCGACGCTTGCGTTCCAACCACAGGATGCGGAGCACGAATCTCCTCCTCTCGGCCTATAAATATCCACCGTCAACCCTGATCTTCCCATTCACCCCCTCTTTCATCTCTCTGCGAAGCGCCGCCCGCGAGCTCCTCCTCCGCCGTGCCGGAGTCTGCCGGAAAACTCGCCGGAGTTTCGCCGGAGCGATTTCACCGCCGCGCCGTTCATCCTGTTCTTAACTTCGGCGAGCCACCGCGCACAAACCTCGCCGCCGGCGACTCCGATCACCGCGGAAACCATTACGGTGAGTTCTCGAGCTTCGTCCTTTCGCCGCAGTTGGTAGGGATGAACCTGGGATTTAACATAGGATCCGACTAAGTCAGTTTCCGTCTTTATCATCCTATCAGATGTCTTCTTCGACTCCGCCTCCCGCTTCCGAACCAATTATGGCGACGCCCATCTCCTCCGCCCCTCCTCCATTTGTCCCAGTTCGGCTGGAGTCCTCAAAGGATTCCGACAAGAATATCGAGGGCACCTCTGCTAACCCGGAAGACATCACGGGCGCAGAGCAAATGGAAAAGAAGGCGAAAGAGGCAGCCACCAAGAAATCTAAGGCTCGTCAATGAGACAATGAGTCTAAGGGAAAGTGGTGGCCCTGCACCACCACCGACGCAGAGCTCTCCAACCTCGAGGCGGAGGGCTTCATTAAACCCGGATCCTGGCGGACACTTCCGGGTGCCCCCACTCCAGCTCCCGAGGACGGAGAGATGGTGGTGACGAAGGCGCTAGTGGAGCGCGGATTCTCCTTTCTGCCATCTGATTTCTTTTCAGAAATCTTGAAGACCTATGGGCTCCAGCCCCACAATATTTCCCCGAATTCCGTCTTGGCGATCAGCAACCACGTGACGCTCTGCGAGGGCCATCTTCGGGTAGCTCCTGACCTTGCTCTGTTCCAGTACTACTTCTCCGTGAAAAAGGAGAAGATTTCCAAAGCTTCCGAGCTGGCTACCTGCGGATCAATCACTTTCATGCTCCGCCCCGGTCGTGTTTACCCTCCAACTGATCGCCATGAATCCGCGCGATACTGGTCAGGGGGTTTCTTCTATCTGAAAGACGTCTCCGACCCGGCGAGCGAGAGGGTGCTGCCACCTTTTAAGAACAGCCCCGCCAGCGAGGATCCGGCCTGGACGCAATGTCCTCATCTCTCCGAGTCACCTCAGCTGACTCGGATGGTTAGGCGGATCTGCAAGCTGACAGAGGAGGGTCTGACGGGGAAGGACCTTACCATGTCCTGGTTTACCAAGCGGATCCAACCACTTCAGCACAGGGACCGCATGATGTTCCAGTACACGGGGCGCGACGACCCTATACGTGCGTCCAAGGACAACCTCTCCGCCGACGCCATCGACAAGCGAATCCGACTGTTGATCAAGATTCCGCGTGATCTTCACGTTCACGTGTGTAACAAGGATATCCACACCAACGATTCCGGGACCGCGGTATGTTATCGCGTCTTAACTTGTTATTTTATTTGTGATCTGTAATTTGACTAAGTACTGGCTCTGCAACAAAGCTCGAAGCCCTCGAGGAAGGCGACCTCGGAACTCTCCTCCGGGTTCCCCACGCGGGCAATACTGACCCGGAGGCCGCATCGGAGGCGGAAGCTCCTGAAGCACCGCGCCCATCCAAGAGGAAGATGGCTGCCCCCTCCAGTCCTTCAGCCAAACGTGCCCGTGAAGTGCTCAGCACCGCGACAACTCGCAAGGCGGAGGCGGAGAAAAAGCGCCTCAAACTTATCGATACCAGCAACCGAGCCCAACCAGAAATCCACCAGTTCTTCAGACCTTCCAGGTAAGTGCTAAGTTTCCGAAGGAAAATTCTTCCGCCATCGTGAATCAGCATATACTTAATCATAACGCTCTTTTCTTTTCGCGACAGAAGTTCCGAAAGCCAGCCCCCCAAGGCCCCTAAAGCCCCCAAGAAGAAGACTAAGCCATCTCCGGCTTCCATACCAGTCACACCAGAAGTCGGAGTTCCGCCCAAGGCTTCTTCAGCCGGCAAGCCGGATCCTAAGGACGTCATCAACATTGATGACATCCCTGAAGACCCGACCGCCGAGACTGGCCAAGGCGATTCCGGCAAGGGCGCCTCCTCATCTGTTCCTCCGCCTGAGCAACCCACCGCTACTTCCACCGAGCCTACGGCCGAACAATACGAGCAGAAAGTGCAGCTGATCCGTGCCACTGGCGCATCCCAGACTCCGTCGCTGCAGAAGCTCCCCCTCTCTCAACGTCACGCGGAAATTTCAGCCATGATGGAGAAGGTGTGGGGGCCTGCAGATACAAAGATGAAGGAGCTCTCTGACCTCGAGAGCGATCTCAAGGTCTTCTTTGCTAAACATAAGGAGGTGCGCCAGGTAACACTAGCCCCCAAGCATTGGTTCAGACATTTTTCCATGTAACATGTGTTAGCCGATGCTTCTCTCAACATTAGTCTTAGACGGAAATTTGAAATTTTCTCGATCCAAAACTTTGAACTCCTCACCAGCCCCCAGAATTTTGAATTTCCGGCTAAATCCTCTCTGCGTCTCAGAGCACGCGGAAGCTGCACGAAGACCTGCGCACTCATGTGCTGGAGCAGATGACGGAAATAGAAGGGTTGCGCCAGACTGCTGAGAATAGTCGTCAAGCTGTGCTCCACCTGGAGACCCGATTGAAAGGTGAAAAATCCGAGTTGCTTAAATTTGTACTGTATGAACAACTATAATGTATAACTTGTGTGATGTTCTGTTTTCAGAAGAAACTGACAAGCGCCCCACCATCGATGCCTTGTCCACCAAGATCCAGGTATTGGAGGCGGAGAATGAAACTCTGAAGAACTTCTTGAAAGAGTCCTCCGAGAAGGAAACCAAAGAAAAGAAGGAGCTCTCGGAAAAACATTCCCGCGAAATGGCGGAACTGGCTGACAAACTCAAGAAGAGCCATCAAAGGGTGACCTCCCTGGCAGCCAGGAACAAGAGCCAGGAGGCAGAGGCGGAGGCTATTGACAAGATGATCTTCCGTAAGGACGCTTTTTGTTATTGTTTTGACTCCGGCTTCCTCAAAATTTTCTCTGTCCGCGGAAGAAACTGATCTTTTTTACTTTGCAGCAAGCCTTGGCTTTGAATGGACCAAAGATTCAACTCTCAAAAGGACTGAGGCATATGATGAAGCGCGGAGCTCAATCGAGGACCTCGTCGAAGCATGTAGCGGAATTGCCAAGGCCCTGAACCTGAAGAGAGTCAAGACAACGGTGATTGACCGCATGACGAAACTCATGAGGAACGTGCCGGAACTCATCAAGGATTGGCAGGAGTCTTCATCTCGCGGAGTTGCTGCCCTCGTGCTAGCTACCTGCAAGGCGCACTTCCCCACCATGAAATTTGCAGATGTCGCACGCGGAGTCCCCAAGGGTACCACCATGAGACATCTCCTCGCGGAAGCCATGGGATTTGATCGCCTTTTCGCTGGACGAGTTAACCACTCGTTCTGGTACAACAAGTATGATCTTCCCAAAGGCTTTTCCGACCCGAAGGAAGAGGAAGAAGAAGCTGCCGAGGAAGGCGACGAGGAAGGCTCCGGGTCAAGTGCTGACCATGACGAGGAAGGCTCCGACTTCAACGGCGACGGCTCAGGCGATGGCTCGGACGACGGCTCCGCCTACATAGCTTCTGATGAAGAGCAGTCCTCCGAGAACCTGTGAAACAATGAGAACTGATGCATCACTTTTGACCCCGGAGTGGGTTTGTAATGAATAACTTAAATTCTTAAGTAGCTAGGGATGAAAACATGTTATGCGTGGGCGGGAAACACTTATCCTGCTATCCGTTTAATATTATTTGCATGTTTCGTTGGGTTTGAAAGCAAGTGCTGGTTTTGTACTTTCCGGCTTGCCCATTTGACCTTCCGCGAGCCGGAAGACCCTTAGCCGGAAACGCTCGCCAGCAGCGACGAAGCCCAATGGCAATCCATCAATAACCGCGGAAACAAGCCCCCAGGGTGCCGGAAATCGCTGCCAGGACTCCATGAGTTTGCAACAGAAAATATTTCCGCCAGAAAACTTAAGCTTACGTCCTAAGGGACGATTTTGAAAATCACAACTTTCATACACGCCTAGGCGGAAATATCCAGCTCTACGGTTTTAGTCGGAAAGCATACACGATCTAAAAAATGAACAAGTAAAGGAGGTAAATGACTCATAGAGTGAACCAAAAGCTTTATTTCATTGATCATGTATAATATTGTTACAAAGTATGTAAGTCTATGCTAAGTGTGGAAAGGACGTAGCTGTGCAATGTTCCAAGGACGTTCTGTTTCATCGTAAATGTCATCCGGATCCTCCCTTTTGCGTTTCTGGCGCCAATTAGCAGGTCTATCCTTTAACTCTCGGAAATCGACAAGGTAGTACGATCCATTGTGAAGCACTTTGCTAACGACGAAGGGTCCTTCCCATGGGGATTGCAACTTGTGATCTTTCACCTGGCGAAGGCGGAGAACCAGGTCTCCAGCCATGAACGAGCGATTCCGGACTCGACGGCTATGATAGCGTCGGAGGCTGGTAAATGGTGGAGCGTTGGTCTGCTAAGTTCGAGCTTCTTCGATCAGGTCCACGATAGCTGTCAGCCTCGTCAGCAGTTTCTTCATCATAGGCGGAAACTCGCGGTGAATCGTGGATGATGTCGGGGGAGCACGGCTTCGGATCCGTATACCAGGAAGAACGGAGTGAATCCGTTGACTGTTGGGGTAGTTCGTAAACACAGGGAGTCTCCTCAGCCTCCCAAGCCCGGCGCAGCGGTTCTTCAAGGCGTGGTTTTATTCCGGATAAGAGGAGTCCATTGGCTCTTTCGACCTGACCATTGGACTGTGGATGAGCCACTGATGCCAAGTCTAGTCGGATCCCAACGTCATGGCAGTAATCCTTCAATTCTCCTTGGGCGAAGTTTGTGTCGTTATCTGTGATTATGCTGTGCGGGATGCCGAATCTCGTCACGAGGCTGCAGACAAATTTGAGTGCCGTAGCACCGTCGGCTTTTCTCATGGCTTTGCCTCGATCCATTTTTGAATTTATCAATAGTGACCAGGAGGTACTCAAAACTGCCAGGAGATGATTTCTTTAACTTACCAACCATATCGAGCCCCCAGACCGCAAATGGCCAGGTGATAGGGATGGTCTTCAGCTCTTGGGCTGGAGAATTTGGTTGAGTAGCATAGTACTGACAACCTCGGCAGGTTTTTACCAACTTATCAGCATATTCTTTAGCTGTGAGCCAGTAAAATCCAAGCCGAAAAGCTTTGGCAACGAGGGACCTGGGAGCGGCGTGATGCCCGCAATCCCCTGCGTGGATCTCTCTGAGGATTTCAATGCCATCTTGATTGGAGACGCATTTGAGGAATACTCCCGTTGCGCTTCGTTTGTAGAGCTGTTCGTCAACGATTGTGTAGGATCTTGCTCGTCTGATGATCTGCCGTGCGAGGACCTCGTCCTCCGGCAACTTCTGATCAATGAGGTAATCCAGGAAAGGCTGCGTCCAAGCCGGAATGATAGCCATCACTTCTCTAGCCGGAGATACTGCCACATCTGGGTTTTCCGGGTTAGCGTCCTTTACCGAGGGTATCCGCAGGTGCTCCAGGAAAATACCAGGCGGAATTGGCTTTGCGGATCCGAGCTTGGATAGCATGTCCGCTGCGTTGTCGTCTCTCTGACGTACTTGACTTCGTATCCGAGAAAACACTTGGCGATCTCGTCAACTTCGTCTCTGTAAGCCGCCATGATGGAGTTTCTGGCGTTCCAGGTTCCGGCTACTTGCTGTGCCACCAGGTCGGAATCGCCGTAGCAAATAATGTGCTTGATCCCTATCTCCTTAGCGATGCGCAGTCCGTGTAGTAGAGCCTCGTATTCCACCATGTTATTTGTAGCTTCGAAGTGGATCTACAAAACGTACTGCAGTTCTTCTCCGGTGGGGACTTCAGGGTGACTCCGGCTCCTGAGCCTTGATGCTGCTTGGATCCATCGAAGTGCATAACCCATGTTTCTGGTTCCGGCTCCAGATTTATATTCGGAGCTTCTGTCCAATCTGCAACAAAATCTGCCAAGATTTGGGATTTGACCGCGGTCCTGGCTTTGTAGTTGATGTCGAAGGCGGATAATTCGATGCCCCATTTTGCTGTGCGTCCTGTTGCGTCAGCGTTATTGAGAATCGTTGACAGCGGAGCTTTGCTCATGATACTGGATGCTCCTGGAAGTAGTGTCTCAGCTTCCTGCTGCCCAGGAATACTCCATAGGCTAGCTTCTGAAAGTGAGGGTACCTTTGTTTGGATTCCGTCAGCACTTCGCTGATGAAATAGACTGGTCTTTGGACTCCATACTCGTGTCCTTCTTCCTGTCGCTCCACCACGATGACGAGGCTGATGACTCTGTTGGTAGCCGCCAGGTAGAGGAGCATGGGTTCTGACTCTCGTGGTGCCGCCAGAATGGGTGGGGAGGTGAGTATTTCCTTCAACCCTTGAAGCGCTGCATCTGCTGCCTCGTCCCAAACAAATTTGTATGTCTTCTTCAATAACTTGTACAGGGGTAACGCCTTCTCGTCAAGACGGCTGACGAACCTACTGATTGCTGCAACACAACTAGTTAGTCACTGCACATCTTTAAGACAAGTTGGCCTTTTAATGCACATGATTGCCTTGATTTTCTCCGGGTTAACTTCAATGCCCCTATTAGAGACAATGAAGCCAAGAAGTTTTCCAGCTGGAACGCCAAAGACGCACTTCAGCGGATTTAACATCATCTTGTACCGTCGGAGATTCTCAAAGGTTTCTGTAAGGTCGCTGATCAAGTCGGATCCTTTCCGGGTCATGACCGCGATATCATCGACGTAGGCGTGTACGTTCCGGCCAATTTGGTCCTTCAAGCACCGCTGCATCGTACGTTGGTAGGTGGCACCTGCATTTTTCAAGCCAAAGGGCATGGTGACATAGCAGTAAGTGCCAAAGGGGGTGATGAACGAGGTCACCTTTTGGTCGGACTTCTTCATCCGGATCTGATGATACCCGGAATATGCGTCAAGAAAACATAGAAGTTCCGCCCCTGCCGTCGAATCAATGACTTGGTCAATGCGCGGCAGGGGAAACGGATCCTTCGGACAATGCTTGTTCACGCCGGAGTAATCGATGCACATTCTTAGTATTTCAGAATTCTTTTTGGGTACAAGGACGGGATTTGCGACCCAATCAGTGTGGATTACTTCTTTTACAAAACCTGCCTCTAGCAACTTTGCTAATTCATTCCTATGGCGCGGCGCTTCTTATCTCCAAAGCGTCGCATAGCTTGCTTCACCGGTTTAGCCCCGGGTTTATGTTGAGGTAGTGCTCGGCGAGTTCCCTTGGTACTCCGGACATGTCAGAAGGTTGCCATGCGAAGATATCCATGTTAGCGCGGAGGAACTCGACGAGCGCGTCTTCCTATTTGGGGTCCATGTTGGCTCCGACTGAAACCTGCTTGGAGGCGTCACCTACGACGAGGTCGTGCTTCTTGGTTTCTATCGCGGCCTTGAAGGAGGTCTTTGTTCGGAGATCTGCTTCTTGGTGGTGCATCTCGCCGGATCCACCGCGGCTCAGAGCCTGCAGCTCCTCTCCGGATATCACAGACTCTGCGAAGGCGGCTTCGCCTAACTCGCATTCGTGAGCCTTCTTGTAGTCTCCGGAATCTTGAGCTTGTTGTAGATGTAGCACGCTCTTGCGTGAAACTTGTGGTAGGTGGGCCTGCCGAAGATGACGTGGTAGGAGCTTTTGAAGGGCACGACCTCAAACGTGATCATCTCTTGGCGGAAGTTATTTGCATCGCCGAAAGCCACGGGAAGTCTGATGCTGCCCAAGGAATTTGCCTTTTTACCCGGAACCACACCATGGAATTCGGTGGTGCTATGCTTGAGCTGTTCCTTGGTAAGGTTCATCCGCTCCAATGTTTCCAGGTACATGATGTTCAGGCTGGCCCCGCCGTCCATGAGGCACTTGGAAAAATCATACCCATCGATACGGGGACTTACAACCAAGGCGTAGCACTCTTTCGGAATGACAGTAGGATGATCCTTTCTATCAAACGTACACGGAGTTTCCGACCACCTGACATACTGCGGCACAGCGGGGACTGTGGCGTTCAGGATCCGGAGAGCTGATTTGCTTGCACGGACTGTTGGGGTTCCAAGGAAGGTGTGGTACGCGCACGCACTCTTTTTATCGAAGGGATTGGGTTTAGCTGCGGATCCGGCTTTGGGATCCGGCGAAGCGTCATCCTCGTCCATCGCCTCGGAACTGTCTTCCTCCTTGTCCTTGTTCTTGCCCTTGCCTCCTTTGCTGCGTGGGCGGTGCTTCCGGGCTCGTTTGTATCCTGCTTCCGGGTCAGATTTTAGATCATTGACCCACTTGCAATTGCGGTTGGTGTGAGTGGACTTCCCTGTAGCCGGATCCAGGTGGGCCAGGCAAGGCATGTCTCTGTACTCTTCATAAGTTTGGGGGCGCGGGTTCCGGCAGCTGTGACCTCGTCACCACGCTGCTGGCCCCTTCCAGCTCTGCCACCGCGGCCGCGGCCTCTTCCGCCTCCTTGGCCTCCGCGCTGGAAGGCCATGGCGATCAAGTCGGATCCGCCACTCTTTTGGTCATCAAGGGGTTTTCCGCTTGGTGCTGCTGCTGCCGTTGTTACGGTTCTTCTTTTGCTCGTGCAGGGGATTGCGTGGCTGCTAGATCTCCGCCTGCGTCGTCATCGGCGGCAGTATGATCACTGGCGATGGTGATCATGTCATCCAAAGTCAGTTTATTTGCATTGACCAGGCAGGTCAGCTTGTGCCGCAGCAGTCCTCCTCGCTGCAAGCCACCGATGAAAGCGTGCATTGTTGTGCGGTTATCGACGTTCTCGCACTCGTTTCTGCATGCCAACCATCGGGTGAGGAAATTCCTCGATGTTTCACCCTTTTTCTGAATGCATGCCTGTAAGTCGCTTGTTGTGGCAGGTTGATGCGTGCAATTAACACACGTCCATTGGGAACCCCAAGAGGAAGGTGTGATGCAGACAGTAGCAAGTTTTCCCTCAGAAAGAAACCAAGGTTTATCGAACCAGGAGGAGCCAAGAAGCACGTTGAAGGTTGATGGCGGCGGGATGTAGTGCGGCGCAACACCGGGATTCGGCGCCAACGTGGAACCTGCACAACACAACCAAAGTACTTTGCCCCAACGAACAGTGAGGTTGTCAATCTCACCGGCTTGCTGTAACAAAGGATTAACCGTATTGTGTGGAAGATGATTGTTTGCAGAAAACAGTAAAGAACAAGTATTGCGGTAGATTGTATGCGATGTAAAGAATAGGACCGGGGTCCACAGTTCACTAGAGGTGTCTCTCCCATAAGATAAATAGCATGTTGGGTGAATAAATTACAGTCGGGCAATTGACAAATAGAGAGGGCATGACAATGCACATACATGATATGATAAATATAGTGAAATTTAATTGGGCATTACGACAAAGTACATAGACCGCTATCCAGCATGCATCTATGCCTAAAAGTCCACCTTCAGGTTATCATCCGAACCCCTTCCGGTATTAAGTTGCAAACAACAGACAATTGCATTAAGTATGGTGCGTAATGTAATCAATAACTACATCCTTGGACATAGCATCAATGTTTTATCCCTAGTGGCAACAGACATCCACAACCTTAGAACTTTCTGTCACTGTCCCAGATTTAATGGAGGCATGAACCCACTATCGAGCATAAATACTCCCTCTTGGAGTTAAGAGCAAAAACTTGGCAGAGCCTCTACTAATAACGGAGAGCATGCAAGATCATAAACAACACATAGGTAATAGATTGATAATCACCACAACATAGTATTCTCTATCCATCGGATCCCGACAAACACAACATATAGCATTACAGATAGATGATCTTGATCATGTTAGGCAGCTCACAAGATCCAACAATGAAGCACATAAGGAGAAGACGACCATCTAGCTACTGCTATGGACCCATAGTCCGGGGTTAACTACTCACTCATCACTCGGAGGCGATCATGGCGATGAAGAGTCCTCGGGAGATGATTCCCTCTCCGGCAGGGTGCCGGAGGCGATCTCCTGAATCCCCCGAGATGGGATTGGCGGCGGCGTCGTCTTAGTAAGGTTTTCCTTATCGTGGCTCGCGGTACTGGGGGTTTCGCGACGAAGCCTTTAAGTAGGCGGAAGGGTAGGTCAGGGGGCGTCACGAGGGGCCCACACGCTAGGGCCGCGCGGCCAGGGGCCAGGCCGCGCCGCCCTGTTGTGTGGCCACCTCGTGGCCCCACTTCGTGACTCCTTCGGTCTTCTGGAAGCTTCGTGTAAAAATAGGCCCCTGGGCGTTGATTTCATCCAATTCCGAGAATACTTCCTTTGTAGGATTTCTGAAACCAAAAACAGCAGCAACTGGCTCTTCGGCATCTCGTTAATAGGTTAGTGCCGGAAAATGCATAAATACGACATATAATGTGTATAAAACATGTAGATATCATCAATAATGTGGCATGGAACATAAAAAATTATCGATACGTCGGACACGTATCAGCATCCCCAAGCTTAGTTCCTGCTCGTCGAGTAAACGATAACAAAGATAATTTCTGGAGTGACATGCCATCATAACCTTGATCATACTATTGTAAGCATATGTAATGAATGCAGCGATCAAAACAATGGTAATGACATGAGTAAACAAATGAATCATAAAGCAAAGACTTTTCATGAATAGTACTTCAAGACAAGCATCAATAAGCTTGCATAAGAGTTAACTCATAAAGCAATAAATCAAAGTAAAGGTATTGAAGCAACACAAAGGAAGATTAAGTTTCAGCGGTTGCTTTCAACTTATAACATGTATATCTCATGGATATTTGTCAACATAGAGTAATATAACAAATGCAATATGCAAGTATGTAGGAATCAATGCACAGTTCACACAAGTGTTTGCTTCTTGAGGTGGAGAGAGATAGGTGAACTGACTCAACATAAAAGTAAAAGAAATGTCCTTCAAAGAGGAAAGCATCGATTGCTATATTTGTGCTAGAGCTTTTATTTTGAAAACATGAAACAATTTTGTCAATGGTAGTAATAAAGCATATGTATCATGTTAATTATATCTTACAAGTTGCAAGCCTCATGCATAGTGTACTAATAGTGCTCGCACCTTGTCCTAATTAGCTTGGGTTAACACTGATCATCATTGCATAACATATGTTTCAACCAAGTGTCACAAGGGGTACCTCTATGCCGCCTGTACAAGGGTCTAAGGAGAAAGTTCGCATTGGATTTCTCGCTTTTGATCATTCTTCAACTTAGACACCCATACCGGGACAACATAGACAACAGATAATGGACTCCTCTTTTAATGCTTAAGCATTCAACAGTTAATATTCTCATAAGAGATTGAGGTTTTATGTCCAAACTGAAACTTCCACCATGATTCATGGCTTTAGTTAGCGGCCCAATGTTCTACTCTAACAGTATGCATACTCAAACCATTTGGTTGTGAAAACCGCCCTTACTTCAGACAAGACGAACATGCATAGCAACTCACATGATATTCAACAAAGAGTTGATGGCGTCCCCAGGAACATGGTTATCACACAACAAACAACTTAATAAGAGATAAAGTGCATAAGTACATATTCAATACCACAATAGTTTTTACGGCTATTTTGTCCCATGAGCTATATATTGCAAAGGCGAATGATGGAATTTTAAAGGTAGCACTCAAGCAATTTACTTTGGAATGGCGGAGAAATACCATGTAGTAGGTAGGTATGGTGGACACAAATGGCATAGTGGTTGGCTCAAGGATTTTGGATGCATGAGAAGTATTCCCTCTCGATACAAGGTTTAGGCTAGCAAGGTTTATTTGAAACAAACACAAGGATGAACCGGTGCAGCAAAACTCACATAAAAGACATATTGTAAACATTATAAGACTCTACACCGTCTTCCTTGTTGTTCAAAACTCAATACTAGAAATTATCTAGACTTTAGAGAGACCAAATATGCAAACCAAATTTTAGCAAGCTCTATGTATTTCTTCATTAATGGGTGCAAAGTATATGATGCAAGAGCTTAAACATGAGCACACCAATTTCCAAGTATCAAATTATTCAAGACATTTTAGAATGACTACATGTAGCATTTCCCGATTCCAACCATATAACAATTTAACGAAGAAGATTCAACCTTCGCCATGAATACTATGAGTAAAGCCTAAGGACATATTTGTCCATATGCAACAGCGGAGCGTGTCTCTCTCCTACACAATGAATGCTAGGATCCATTTTATTCAAACAAAAACAAAAACAAAAACAAACAGACGCTCCAAGCAAAGTACATAAGATGTGACTGAATAAAAATATAGTTTCAGGGAGGAACCTGATGATGTTGTCGATGAAGAAGGGGATGCCTTGGGCATCCCCAAGCTTAGACGCTTGAGTCTTCTTAAAATATGCAGGGGTGAACCGGGGCATCCCCAAGCTTAGAGCTTTCACTCCTCTTGATCATAGTATATCATACTCCTCTCTTGACCCTTGAAAACTTCCTTCACACCAAACTTCAAGCAAACTCATTAGAGGGTTAGTGCACAATAAAAATCCACATGTTCAGAGGTGACACAATCATTCTTAACACTTCTGGACATTGCACAAAGCTACTGGACATTAATGGATCAAAGAAATTCATCCAACATAGCAAAAGAGGCAATGCGAAATAAAAGGCAGAATCTGTCAAAAACAGAACAGTCCGTAAAGACGAACCTGGAAGGGGCACTTAACTTGCTCAAACGGAGAAACTTAAAACTAATGAAAGTTGCGTACATATCTGAGGATCACACACGTAAATTTGCAGATTTTTTTGATTTTTTTACAGAGACTTCTGCGCGAATTCGTGATAGACAGCAATGATGTTTCTTTGCAGCAATCCAAATCTAGCATCAACTTTACCATAGAGACTTTACTTGGCACAAAAACATGATAAGGAGAGGTTGCTACAGTAGTAAACAACTTCCAAGACTCAAATATAAAACAAAGTACTGTAGTAAAAACATGGGTTGTCTCCCATAAGCGCTTTTCTTTAACGCCTTTCAGCTAGGCGCAGAAAGTGTAAATCAAGTGTTATCAAGAGATGAAGCATCGACATCATAATTTGTTCTAATAATAGAATCATAAGGTAACTTCATTCTTTTTCTAGGGAAGTGTTCCATACCTTTCTTGAGAGGAAATTGATATTTAATATTACCTTCCTTCATATCAATAGTAGCACCAACGGTTCGAAGAAAAGGTCTTCCCAATATAATGGGACAAGATGCATTGCATTCAATATCCAAGACAACGAAATCAACGGGGACAAGGTTATTGTTAACCATAATGCGAACATTATCAACTCTCCCCAAAGGTTTCTTTTTAGCATTATCAGCGAGATTAACATCCAAATAACAATTTTTCAATGGTGGCAAGTCAAGCATATCATAGACTTTCTTAGGCATAACAGAAATACTTGCACCAAGATCACATAAAGCATTACAATCAAAATCATTGACCCTCATCTTAATGATGGGCTCCCAACCATCTTCTAACTTCCTAGGAATAGAAGTTTCAAGTTTTAGTTTCTCTTCTCTAGCTTTGATGAGAGCATTTGTAATATGTTTTGTAAAGGCCAAATTTATAGCACTAGCGTTGGGACTCTTAGCAAGTTTTTGTAAGAACTTTATAACTTCAGAGATGTGGCAATCATCAAAATCCAAACCATTATGATCTACAGCAATGGGATCATCACCCCCAATGTTGGAAAAAATTTCAGCAGTTTTATCACAAGCAGTTTCTTTTAGCAATTTCAGGCAGTTTTGTACGCTTTGCACAAGGAGTAGAAACATTGCCAACACCAATTATTTTACCATTGATAGTAGGAGGTGTAGCAACATGTGAATCATTATCATTACTAGTGGTGGTAATAGTCCAAATTTTAGCTATATTATTCTCTTTAGCTAGTTTTTCATTTTCTTCTCTATCCCACCTAGCACGCAATTCAGCCATTAATCTTATATTCTCATTAATTCTAACTTGGATGGCATTTGTTGTAGTAGTAATCTTATTATCAATGTCCTTATTAGGCATAACTTTCAATTTTAAAAGATCAACATCAGAGGCAAGTCTATCAACCTTAGAAGCAAGAATATCAATTTTATCAAGCTTTTCCTCAACAGATTTGTTAAAAGCAGTTTGTGTACTAATAAATTCTTTAAGCATGGCTTCCAGGGGGTACACTCCTATTATTGTTGTAAGAATTCCCATAAGAATTACCATAACCATTACCATTAGCAGAAGGATATGGCCTATAGTTATTACCATTGTTCCTATAAGCATTGTTGTTGAAATTATTATTTTTAATGAAATTCACATCAACATTTTATTCTTGAGCAACCAATGAATCTAAAGGAACATTATTAGGATCAACATTAGATCTACCATTCACAAGCATAGACATAATCACATCAATCTTATCACTCAAGGAGGAGGTTTCTTCGACAAAATTTACCTTCTTACCTTCTGGAGCCCTTTCAGTGTGCCATTCAGAGTAATTTATCATCATATCATCAAGAAGCTTTGTAGCCGCCCCCAAAGTGATGGACATAAAGGTACCTCCAGCAGCTGAATCCAATAGGTTCCGCGAAGAAAAATTTAGTCCTGCATAGAAGGTTTGGATGATCATCCAAGTAGTCAGTCCATGGGTTGGGCAATTCTTTACCAAAGATTTCATTCTCTCCCATGCTTGAGCAACATGTTCATTATCTAATTGTTTAAAATTCATTATGCTACTTCTCAAAGATATAATTTTAGCGGGAGGATAATATCTACCAATAAAAGCATCCTTACATTTAGTCCATGAATCAATACTATTCTTAGGCAAAGATAGCAACCAATCTTTAGCTCTTCCTCTTAATGAGAAAGGAAACAATTTCAACTTTATAATATCACCATCTACATCTTTATACTTTTGCATTTCACACAATTCAACAAAATTATTAAGATGAGCAGCATCATCAGAACTAACACAGAAAATTGCTCTCTCATAACAAGATTTAAAGCAGGTTTAATTTCAAAGAATTCTGCTGTAGTAGCAGGTGGAGCAATAGGTGTGCATAGGAAATCATTATTATTTGTGGTTGTGAAGTCACACAACTTAGTGTTTTCAGGAGTATTCATTTTAGCAGTAGTAAATAAAGCAAACTAGATAAAGTAAATGCAAGTAACTAATTTTTTGTGTTTTTGATATAGAGAGCAAGACAGTAAATAAAGTAAAGCTAGCAACTAATTTTTGTGTGTTTTGTTTAAGTGCAGCAAATAAGGTAGTAAATAAAATAAAGCAAGACAAAAACAAAGTAAAGAGATTGGGAAGTGGAGACTCCACTTGCAGCGTGTCTTGATCTCCCCGGCAACGGCGCCAGAAAAGTAGCTTGATGCGTGCAATTAACACACGTCCGTTGGGAACCCCAAGAGGAAGGTGTGATGCAGATAGTAGCAAGTTTTCCCTCAGAAAGAAACCAAGGTTTATCGAACCAGGAGGAGCCAAGAAGCACGTTGAAGGTTGATGGCGGCGGGATGTAGTGCGGCGCAACACCAGGGATTCCGGCGCCAACGTGGAACCTGCACAACACAACCAAAGTACTTTGCCCCAACGAAACAGTGAGGTTGTCAATCTCACCGGCTTGCTGTAACAAAGGATTAACCGTATTGTGTGGAAGATGATTGTTTGCAGAAAACAGTAAAGAACAAGTATTGCAGTAGATTGTATGCGATGTAAAGAATAGGACCGGGGTCCACAGTTCACTAGAGGTGTCTCTCCCATAAGATAAATAGCATGTTGGGTGAACAAATTACAGTCGGGCAATTGACAAATAGAGAGGGCATGCCAATGCACATACATGATATGATAAATATAGTGAAATTTAATTGGGCATTACGACAAAGTACATAGACCGCTATCCAGCATGCATCTATGCCTAAAAAGTCCACCTTCAGGTTATCATCCGAACCCCTTCGGTATTAAGTTGCAAACAACAGACAATTGCATTAAGTATGGTGCGTAATGTAATCAATAACTACATCCTTGGACATAGCATCAATGTTTTATCCCTAGTGGCAACAGACATCCACAACCTTAGAACTTTCTGTCACTGTTTAATGGAGGCATGAACCCACTATCGAGCATAAATACTCCCTCTTGGAGTTAAGAGCAAAAACTTGGCCAGAGCCTCTACTAATAACGGAGAGCATGCAAGATCATAAACAACACATAGGTAATAGATTGATAATCACCATAACATAGTATTCTCTATCCATCGGATCCCGACAAACACAACATATAGCATTACAGATAGATGATCTTGATCATGTTAGGCAGCTCACAAGATCCAACAATGAAGCACATAAGGAGAAGACGACCATCTAGCTACTGCTATGGACCCATAGTCCAGGGGTGAACTACTCACTCATCACTCCGGAGGCGATCATGGCGATGAAGAGTCCTCCGGGAGATGATTCCCTCTCCGGCAGGGTGAGGCGATCTCCTGAATCCCCGAGATGGGATTGGCGGCGGCGTCTCAGTAAGGTTTTCCGTATCGTGGCTCTCGGTACTGGGGGTTTCGCGACGAAGGCTTTAAGTAGGTGGAAGGGTAGGTCAGGGGGCGTCACGAGGGGCCCACACGCTAGGGCCGCGCGGCCAGGGGCCAGGCCGCGCCGCCCTGTTGTGTGGC
Source organism: Lolium multiflorum (assembly GCA_030979885.1). Lineage (NCBI taxonomy): Eukaryota > Viridiplantae > Streptophyta > Magnoliopsida > Poales > Poaceae > Lolium > Lolium multiflorum. Next base: position 200,003,121 of record CM061753.1, on the reverse strand, counting down.
CACCTCATGGCCCCACTTCGTGACTCCTTCGGTCTTCTGGAAGCTTCGTGTAAAAATAGGCCCCTGGGCGTTGATTTCATCCAATTCCGAGAATATTTCCTTTGTAAGATTTCTGAAACCAAAAAGAAAACAGCAACTGGCTCTTCGGCATCTCGTTAATAGGTTAGTGCCGGAAAATGCATAAATACGACATATAATGTGTATAAAACATGTAGATATCATCAATAATGTGGCATGGAACATAAGAAATTATCGATACGTCGGAGACGTATCACAGGTCTCTTGTAGGTGCCCCTGAAGTGTTTCTCGAAGGCATTTTTCAGGTCAAACCAGCAAAAGATGGAGTTCTTCTCGAGGTCACTGATCCAGATCCGGGCTGGACCTACAAGGTACAGCTGAAGCATGCGGCAAGCGATATTAGGGGTTCCTCCGGCAAAGGTTACAGCATTATAGTAATCCTCAATCCAGGTATCCGGCCTTTCCGTGCCATCATAGTTCTTCAGGTTTCCGGGTAGCTTGAGGTTCATCCTTGGCTTTGGTTCCTCTCGAATCATCCTGCCAAAGCATTTTGGGCCGATGTAGTCAGATCTGTACTCATTGAGGCGTTCTCGGGCATCGCGTGGGCCGCCGCCCGGGGTTTTTGAGCGAGAGAGAGATCTTCGGCCACCGCCTCCGCCTCCGCCACTAGGTGGCGGTGGGGAGACCTGCGAGGGGGCCTGTAAGATTTTTTGCTTCCTCCCTCTGATTCCCGGCAATCTTCCCGTGGCTCGCTCCGGCTTCGGTGGCTACCTTCACCTTGGTGATAGTCTCCTCCGTCGTTCCGGCTACGGCGGGGCTCCGGCTCACGCTCTGCGTTCCGGCTCCTCCTGGGCTCAGGATCACGGTCGTTGTTCCGGCTCCTTCTGGGCTCCGGCTCACGATCGTTGTTCTGGTTCCGACGTGGCTCCGGCGTACGCTCCCTGGTCCTTGGCGGTTTGTCGCGGATGTTGATTTCACCGGCTCCATGGGGCCTGGTGTTTCCGACTGGACTACGGCGGCGAGGAGGTGGGGGACGCGGGTACCCGTTCGGCGGAGGTGACGGGTTCCGGTACTTGTTCCTACCAGTGTACATTGCATCTTTTCCCTTCTTCGGATCTGACGGAGGCATCTTTGACGGTACGTGGATCGGATTTGGGTGTTCCCTGGCTTTTCTTCTGCGCTCCGTGGATCCGGTGCGCGATTCATCATCGGGATGTCGATTGGCGTGAGCGTCCTTCTGCGCGGTAGATACACAGTGATCCGGATTGGATTCCAACCTGCGAGGTATCCGCCTTGCTTTGCTGCTGCATTGAAGCGACAAGTTTGCGGACGTAGTTGATATCAACCTCTTCGTCCTTCTTTTTCAGGAGCTCCGCAGCTTTTAGCATGTTATCCTTTGGAGTTTCCAGCGGCTGCTGCTCTGCAGGTGTGGCGAAGTTGATCCTGCGGGGCGGGATTGCTTCTCTGACGATCCGATCAGCCTCTGCCTGCGCATAGGTCATCTTTACTTCCCACTCTTTCCTCATGCTCTTGACGTGCTCGAGTGTTTCAGTGATTTCGCGATCCTGTCTTTCGAAGCGGTCCATCAAGTTTGCAGCTTCTGCCCTCTCATCCATTATTGCGGCTGCGGTATTGGCGAACTTCTTGGCTGTGGCCAGCATTTCCTTTCTCGTGGCCTCTAAAGCCTCTGGATCTGCAGCATCGCCCGGAGTTATGGGTTTGTTGAGGACAGCATATTTCGCCACTAAATCCATGTGAGCTTGCGCGACTATCTCTTCAGGGGACAGGACGTCTTCGTATGGTCGTCCCCGATCTAACGGAGATCCTACATTGGACGGTCCTGGATCGGAGGCGGTGTTTTCATCTTCGGGTTCCTGCTGATCCAGCTGTGCCACGGTTGCGAGAACCTGCATGGGCTAGGCGGATTCAACGTCGGGTTGTTCACCGTATCCGTATTCTTTTATCTTCCGATCGAACTCTTCAGTGTCCATGGAATCCCCGGACATTGGGCTTAGGTTGCCGAGGATTGATTCCTCAGTGTTTCCGGCACCCTCTTGCCCCAGAGCGTCGCTTTCTCCGACAGCCTCCTGCTGATCCGGAGCGACAGCGTTTTCCGGCGCCTCATCCTGCACGGGGCCAACTCCGACTTCTTGAGGGGCGGCTCCGGCGGTATGGGCTATGAAGTGCACGAAGTCACACCTTTGCTTCTCTAACACCTGGGAGACCCAGGCGGATCTGCATTGGTCTTCCACCTTTATCTCCTGCTCGGGGGTGGATTGGGTGGGTTTTGAATTTTCCAGATCTAAGGCGGATTCTTTCTTGGAAAGTTCCTGCGACTCGGATCGGATCTTCGCGGCGCGTCTGCTCGGCGCGATCGCGTCAGCACTACTTACGGTGGGTTTCCTTCGAATCGACGGTTTCCCATGAAGATGTGTATGGGACGATGGAGAGCTTGCGGGTCTGTCTTGCCGGAATCCAGCACTCATCGGAGGGACGATCGGCAGATTTCCGGCGTAGAGGACGCGCCCCACAGCGATAGTGTCGTCGAAGCTTCCCATGGCGGAACCCTCCCGGTTCCGGCCTCCAGACGCCATAGGCCCCACGGTGGGCGCCAACTGTCGTTGCCTATTCGACGATACCTCGGAGGAGGGATCCTCACGAGGGGGAGAAGAAGTAGGGGCCATAAGGCGGAGTGCACACGGGACGGTGATACGCGATTTACCCAGCTTCGGAACACACGATGACGGGGCCTCTGCTTGTGGAATTATGGGCGCTTTCGCGTTGATACAATGAGTTGTGGTTGTGCCTCTAGGGCTCCCGGGATCCGGCTTATAAAGGCGCACGGATCTAGGGTTTACATGGAGAGTCCTAGCTGGATTACAGATTGCCTAACTACGGTACAATGACTTGCCGTGTACGTCAAGGATCCGCCCTCCATACACGTCGTACTGGATCCGGGTTCCTTATGGGCCTCCATGGATCCGAGTTCCTCCGAAGGTCGGTGCGGATCCGGCTAACTGATCCTGGGCCGGACTTCATCCTTCACGATCAACAGCAACTGGGCCGCCCGATGGGCCACACGCCACATCACCGTCTATGGGCCACCCGGGCTTGCCGGATCTAGGCACTGTCGATGGTACACCCATGAAGTATACCCACAACAAGAAGGCATGTCTTTCCTACCATTGTACATGCCCTTAGCAACAATCTGTCTCACCGCTTATTTAGAAATGTCTCATTACTAGATATAAGATTAAAAAATAACTCATTATACATCATATTTTCTTGTTATATCTAAAATAAGACAGACTTACCAACCTTCATGCCCTTACACACATAAATAGTGTTACTTTTGCTCACAATATTACACACTGCATCGATAAGTTAAAAAACAAATAGAACATCAAGAAATTGTAATGTGCGGTGCCATCTTGATCTCAATTGAAGAAAAGCCACATTTTTTTGTACTACCTCTATTTCTAAATACAAAATGTTTTGGAAGTTTAGGTTAAACTCCTATAATGCCTTATATTCAAGAGCATAGGGTGTATCTATTTGCACACATTATACTGTTTGAAATATTATTGTTTTCATATTTTCATGATCGATGAGGCACTGTGTTAGTGACTCCCGAACTAGTGCAGGATCACCACTTTGGCACCCGTCATCACACACAACCTATGTGGGGCCATATGATCGGACAAAAAGCGACCTCGAGACATCTTTGCCTAGGAGCATGTCATATGTCCTTCATTTATTACATGTTTTTTGTGCTTCGGAGTCAGGAGTTGTTTCCTTGCAATGTCACTCCCATGGCGATCGAGTAACAACGAATTCTTGGGAGATGTGGAGGTATCCCCTAATTCTCCACATGAGAGGGAGGCCAAAGCGGTGTGAGTGCGCCAGCTCGAGATGTGTGGCTTGTGCACTTAAGTCCATACCATTAACATCGAGAGAGGGCATATTGTACAAATGGGTATCGCCATCCTCCTAGTGGGAACCCCAAGTCTACTAAGCGCCTCTGTAAAAAAGGTGTCTACTAAGCGCCTACGTGGACAATAGTCGAGCAAAGTCAACCCAAAACTGGTCAACAAGGTCAAAACTCCAAGTCGTGGTGACCAAGTAAAAGATAAATACCCAAGAGCAAATAAACCCATTAGTGTGAAATGTTACGGAACCTAGTCTACAACTAACAATGCACAATACTCCTTCCTTAGTTCACCATGGACTAGTAGAGCAAGATTTACCATGTACCCCTCCTACCTAGCACCATGAAGAGCATCTCTAGGCATTTAGCAAGAAATAACCCTAACTACCCTCACACATGGTTGTAGGTCAGAGGGCATCGTAGGTCATTTAGTGAGAAATGACCCGAACTACCATCTCACCACCATGTGGGAGTGCATCCTTGGTCATTTAGGAAGAAATTATCCCAACAATCCTCACTCATGGTATGTGGGAAGGCATTATTGATCATTTAGCAAGAAATGATCTTAATTATACTCTCACATGGTAGGCGGAGGGACATCCTTGGTCATCTAGCAAGAAATGGCCCAACTACCCTCACACATGGTAGGTGGAAGGGCATCATTGATCATTTTGCAAGATATGACCTTAATTATTGTCTCACATACCAGGTGGGAGGATATCCTTGGTCATTTAGAAATAAATGACCCAACTATTCTTCCGCATGGTAGGTGGGGGACATATTTGATCATTTATCAAGCCCAGAAGGCTAAAATAAACTTAAGGGGAGAGGGCTAGAGCTCAATGTTGACGAGATAAACGTTTAGAGACGACACTTAGGAAGTTCATGGTGGCCCAAGTCACGTAGGAGTAGCCTCTTTGCTCGTCACTCTCCCAACATAGAACTAAGTTGCCCTCAGTTGAGGTAGTTGAACATATAAAAAAGTACCATTTGTGTCATTCATTGTAACTGTACGGTGACCTTCACCTATAAGGCCGGCGTACATGCCACTACTAACTACTAACGTCTTATTTACTATGCTACTCGAGGGATCCCTCGTCATCCATTGTTCAATATCAACAACATGAACCAACCGTTGAAAAATTAATCAATTCACCAAGTTTGAAGATTGTTTTTTAATACGTCGGAAGGCTCGGGTAGAGCTTGCTTTACATTAATAAAGCGTCGTAGTTTGAAGATTGTAGAAAGTATGCTACGTCTCGCCTCAAAAGATGGATCACACGATAAATATGGAAATTAAGGTTTTGTATAACAAATGTTCCCGTGGCTAGGGTTTCTTTCATCACATTTATAATCAAAACAAGCCCCTCTGTTCCATAATGTGCAATATACATTATATGGAACATAGGATGTACTTCCTTCGTCCATAAAAATGGGTCTTAACTTTATCTAAATTTGCATGTATCAACACACTAGAAAAAGTCTAGATACATACATAATTTAATAAAATTAAGACATTTTTTTTGTGGATGAAGGGAGTATTATGTCGCTAGCAACTGAAGCAGAGGTCTTACTACAAGGCATTTGGTCTTAGTCATACGGATAGAGAGGATGTGATCGGAAAAGCACATCTCCATGAAAGATCATGACAACTTATTTTACTAGTCGTTTGGTCATAGTCATACAGGCGAAGACGACGCAACCACACAAATAAATAAGACCATGGTGATATTGTGGTACATCACAAGCTAGTCACAGAGAATTCGACACACGACACATCTAAGTAGAAAAAGACGAGGACAGAACTCACGTAGGGGGGCGTGGAGGACGTAGCATCCCCAAAAGATCCACTCTGCACTTGTCCAGATCTCGCCCCACATAATTCCGGCTATCGGAATGGTAGCTCGAGCAAGCAGTTTTGGAACGAAGGAGTACAAAATAACCAACGGTCCAACAACGTTGACGCAGAAGAAGATCGCGGAACATAACAGCAGATGAGCAGATCATCTAGGCACGTTATTTAGGCAGGAGCCATGACGCCATCTACGCTTTGCTCTTTTCGGCCGGTGCATGGTGTTGACACCATGTTGTCATCCACTCTCTGAGAGCGAGCCGAGGGATTCCAGACGACGGCGGCGACCGCTTTACATTTCCTTTCCTGGCGAGTGGCGACATCCTCCGGTTCCCGACTCTACTCACTATCGCTAGCGTGGGATTCTTCCTTCCGTCATTAGGCCAGCGAGACGTGTAATTAATTAAGCTGCCTTTCTGTGTTGTTGGGAGGTTCTTGTCACGGCACATATGAAGCCACCAGAGGAGACCGCTGATGTGAAATTGCGAATACGTGGCAAATGTTTGGTGTGGTTTTTAGGTGTTGAAGTCGCTACCAGACCATTTTGGCGAAACAAAATACTCCATCCATTTAAAATAAGAGCTAGGAGGGGCGAGGATAACATGCGCCTTCGACACGTGCTAGTATCTGTAATCGTCGCTAGGTGGTCCAAGTATCAATTTTTTTTTTTACTTTTTAGGTTATTTGTACTATTATTGATGATTATTGATAGATCGGTGGATTTCTCACCAAAAAAAGGAGCTGCTCAAATCTGTCTGGATACAGTTATGTCTAGAAATACTTCTAGTGTTTTGATATATTTGTATCTAAAAAAATTGAGCAGCTTTCTTAGGAGGGAGGGAGTAATACTCTTGTTTTTCTTGGAGAATCCAAAAAGATACTCTATTGGACTACGCCAGTATCAACATTTATTTTTCATCCAACTTTTTGAAACAAAGGTACACAAGGCCCCATCTGCGGATTTGGAAAATGTTGCCATGCTGCTAGGCGCCAGCGCTGACGTTATTGATTGTCCAACAATCACTAGTCGCGTCAACGGGAAACACACGATTATCATAAAATCCTGTGATTAAAAGATGCAAGTGAGGTCCCTTCAAAGTTCAAATATCCCACTTATAGAATCCTTTATTTAATTAAACTATTTAGTTTCCAAATAACTATGAGCGGGACATTGACGGCATCCCACTTGACGCCTTGGAGGATATGTCTTTTCCAATATCGCGAAACATTTTTCCTAGCTAGGGATCCCCCGTGGAGGCGACCAAAGGCAAATTTCTCCTACCCTCGGCCACTGGCGCTTCCACCAGCTGGAGGGTGGGGAAACCTCAGATCAGGCGACTGATCCCCATAGTGTGTAGTGTTTTCACGCTCTTCACCTCTGGAGTAGGGGCACCGGCTGCGATGAGAGTAAAGGTCCTTCGATCAACCTTTACTGTTTACTTTTAGTTTTGGCCTATAAAAATGGACAGTATCTTTTTGTGAATTTTCTTGTATCTGAGGCCTAGTTTTGGCTTTAGTGCTGATGAAGAAATATTTTCGGTGATGCAGGTGACCATAAAAATTAATATCGCAATTTGCTCCTATCTCTTAATATAATTTTCTAAAAAATAATACAACAGCCTGTAATATAGGGCTATGTGCTTTGCATGACCTGAATGCCTGTCACTGGATCATCCTCTCAGATCTTTTCTGTCATGTACACTAAATATCAGGGTCAGGTCACCTAGTGAGGTGATGTGCAGGATCAGGATCATGCAATTATACCCGAAATACAAATTTCAGTAAAATATCTTGTGCTCACTGAACACGTATGAATCCCTACATTGATCGCAGTTGTCTTACTCTAGAACCTCGAGGGGGAGGAAAGAACATCCTCAAAAGTTCCTTGGCAGCATTGCATCTTGCTTGCAGCCCCTGCTGTTCTGTGCCCAGGTTTTGCTAAATCAGGGCATGGACTTCCACGTCGAAAAATTTCCGCCTCAGCCCTTATTAGCCCCAAGTTGATGAAGAGAGTCGGGGCCAACCAGGTATATTCGTCTCGGGCTGCTCTTGTACCGGAACACCACTACTCCTTTGTAAGCTGCCCGCGGAACACCATCCTAGAAAAAGGAGAAACATAACAATAATCAGCATACACTATGGCATACATAGTTTCGGAGAGACTCTAGATCATAATGTCCTCCTAATTGCATCCAGCAAAATTGCAAGGCATGTCATTTTGTATTAGAGCAAAGAATTGCTGCTAATACATCACACTGAGATTCTCACCCGGCATACTTGAGAAAGATATATGAATTAAGTTGAGTTAGCAAGTAACCTTCCACTCTTCAAATATCCCAAAATGGCGAGCTATACGCTCAAAATCTCCCTGGTCGTCGTACTGAATCCTGACATCCACATTCATATTGTGGGCCTTCAACAGAGCATCTGATCTGTGCAGAGGTGTGGCACTAGCCACTTCTTCCCCAAATTGGATCAAGAACTTGTCCTAGTGTTATCAGCACAAATCTTAGGCACCCACTCTATGAACAGTAATACTTTCAGAAGAACAGATTAATTCTTACCTCCTTGAGGTAGCTCAGGTCCTCGGAGTTCCAATCAATCTATGGCCACAAAACAGAAAGAGCAAATCTCAGCAACAAAGAGCTTATAAAAATTCTACAAAATGGAAAGATGTGGGAAGATTTGCATACATGAACATCATTTAACTTGATTGGTTCCAGGTATTGCTGGAAGAATTGTCCCATGCTTGATCCCTGGTATGGAAGTATAAAAACGAAAGTGTAAATTGCCAGCAATCCAGTGGTTGAAATATTAATGTGCATTGGGTACTCCTTGCAAAATTGCGACAATGAACTTGCATCAGTTTATAATAGCCAACATACATGCTCGCCAAAATTGTATGTTCTGCACACTTCTGGCCGAATAAATTGCCGATCTCCGTGTACCTCCTTTAGCCTCACCCAATCATCCCAATAAGTAAATTCTTGTCAAGGAAGAAAAGAATGATACAAGGCACTAGAAAAGGCATATCTGCTAATCTAAAAAAACAGTAGGCAACAGTAAGGATATGCTTTAGGCCACTTCGGTGACAGCTCCATCCATGTTGGCTTTGTTAACATCCATCCAAGCCCAGGAAAGAAGTCCGAACGGTAAAGAGCTTCTGCAAAGCATTATCTAAAAAAATGAGAGCCTTTCTCTATTGATGCAAAAAGAAAGTTGAAAATAGGCCTATCATTATACTAACTCGGATCATGAACGAACTGCTTTTGCCCATTGTCATTCCAAGAAGAAACAGCCATTATCGTCCTTCAATGCAAGAATGAAAAAAAATTACAGCCACGTAATTAGAGAGATTTGATATTAATCGTTGACTTGCCAGGTATATTCAGAGTATAGTATGACATACTTGTCATTATCCAGTAGTTTCGCTGCAGCCTCGAAGTAGTCGAAGAAATCTGGGGCGATCTCCATGTCATCTGTTAACCAATTAACCATGAAAATGAGATGGTATGCGGAAATATCTAAGGCAAAACAGTCAACAGATTGTCACAGAGATCAAACCTTCCAGAATGATTACTCGATCAAAATTATGCTTAATGAATAGTGCATCCAAGGCCCATTTATAGTGTTCTGAATTAAGAAACATCTTTAGGATGAGAATCGATAATATCATCAGTCTTAAAAACACACATAAGCTGAGGAGCACCTACTAGCTATCTTGTAATATGCTGTCAACTCTCCTGGTCTTTCTGTGCGCACAGGTTCAAGATCGACATGCTACAACACATCAAAGGCAAAAGGAAAACTAAGGAGTGTTAGCTGGACAGTTCATCTTCTGGTATGCTTACAAAAATGTACTTGAAATGCTATGAAGGCAAGTATTTCTTTCCAGACCTGCATAAATGTTATTTGAGTGTAACTCAAAGCTTTCTTTTTTACTTCTCCATTTGTTCCATCCTGCAAATGGAAATGACAATGAAAAATGTCCTCCCCACACACTTGAAGAGACTGAGCACGAGATAGAATTGCTATCACCAGTACCTGAGATATAAATAGTGGAAACTTAGAAGCAACTGTTTTCTGGTACCTGGAAGAGTTATCATCCAATCATTTGGTCAGGAAGGGTGTTCCACGAACTGAACCTATGTGTATCCAGGAGCAAATAGCCTTCATAAATGGACTATGGCAGTCATAGTCTAAGTATCCTAAGAAATTTTATATGGAAATTGAATGGTGTCATGGTCAACAGCACAGCTTGATTCTATATATTACTGCAGCAGGTGTCATCCAGTGAGTGAGATCTTGGTGCTGCTATAGAGTTAAACAAAACAACAGAGAGCTGAATTTTTCAGCTTTTCAAAATAAAGGAATGGAGACATAAAACATACTTCAGGATAGATTCAACTGTCTTCTGCAAATAATCTGGCCGATTGCAAGCCATTATCACAACAGCGGCAACAGGAACCTGCTGTACAGAAAGAGATCAGATTCATACGGTAAAGCTAAAAGAATAGCAAGATTAGATTACATACCACATTCTTGTTTACTAAGGTCTGCAAACTCCTTTCTGCATCCAAAATAAATGTTAAGATAGCGTTAGATTACTCTAAAAAATTATATATAGTGTTAGATTTTGAAGTTCCCGATGTATCAGTTGCATTTTGGCATTCAACCCGAGCTAAATGTACTTGCACTAATTGTCAACACAATGCTATATATTGCAAAGCCATATTTAAAGAGTACATGTAGAAGCATGCAAAGATCAAAATTAGTTTTTTTTTACAAATCTTTTTTTTAAATGACAAAACCGATGCAAATAGTCTTATATGTAGAAGTTCCAGGAAATAATAATTTAAATCTGTATTGCTTCAACAAGAAAACATGCCAATTTGACATGAAACGGCAGCATGCATGTGATGAGGCAAGGTTTACATTCAAGTATGGCCCGGAATAAATATAGATTCAGGGCCTCCCCTACAGTTTTTGTTCAAAAAAAAGTAAGGCGAAGTGTGGATGAATAAAACACTCTGTCTAATGACTTAAATGCTTGTATCACACTGATTACTAAACAGCAGGAGGCCTGAGAAAATTAACAACTGTAGCAGAGACGCAAAAAAAAGTGCTACTGTAGCTGAAAGCAACAATTAAAAGCTAAATTGAGGTAACGGATTCATACTTTCAAGGTCTTGAATTAAAATCTTGAGCTGCACATGCTCCTCGTCTTGGCGTATCTTCATCTCTGTTTCATCAACAAATTGTTAAAATTGTAAAATGCCTACCGGATCTATTGTTACACAGGTCATAAAAAGGAGGAGATTCTTCATAAAGCAGGGCAAAGATAAGATAACTGTAGTGCCTATGTTCAGATTTTGTTTGATGGTTGCACGACAGAGAAATCTAGGGGTAGAAAAAACAAAACAAAACATCATCTGCATTTATAAATACAAGTGCACAGCCATCCCTGAGTAGCAAAGATGATTACACTGGCCTAAGTAACCTTATCAGACCTGTGGCCTAAGATGAGTAGCATCAGACCTGTGACAGCAATTCAGCATCAGTACCTTCTAGTGCAGCAATCTTCTCCTGCTGCATGCTGACCTGATCGATCATGGAGTGCAGCTGGCTGGTGCATCTGCTCCCTGACTTTTCCTGTACCAAAGTACCTGTGTTTAAGATGAACACTAGAAATATAGATGGGGGAGCAGGGGAGTGCTTGCTCACTGCTTCCGCGAGGCGTTCGGCGTGATGAGACTGGCTAGCAAAGAGCCGCACCTGCAGGTGCAAAGGGGAAACAATTCATCAGGGAGATTCTACTTGAATCTGATCTACAGAGAAGGAGAAGAAGAGGCGATCAGATCCTCGGCGACCGGCTGACCGAATGGATCTAATTCGCAGAGAGAGGAAGGGATGGTGGGGGTTACCTGGATGTAGATGAAGGCCACGGCGGCGGCGAGGAGGAGGAGCCGGAGGTCGCAGGGGCTACGAGCCATCGCCGGCGGGGCCGGAGGCGGCGGAGGAGGAGAAAGCGAAGAGCAGTCAGCGACGCTCTGTCTGTAACTCGTCTACTGCTCTCTTTTTTTTCTGCTGTTGAGATCTTACACATTCATTCACACTAACCACATGAAGAACCTTAGTACTTCCAAACAGTCACCAATAAAATTAGTATGATGTACAACAGTACAAGTGTATGCTACTGTTTTCATAAGTCATTTTAATTGGAACATGGGAGCATATGCTCCCTATATTTTGAAATGAATCTTACACATATTTTAAGTTTCAAAAATATTGAAACAAAAAATTCGCACGTACATCTTCACGTGCTACACGCTCACAAAGTCGTTTCATAAAAAATGAACTTATCATGTGACGTGTGTAAAAAAGACAAAATTCAGTGCTGAAAACAATGCTTTTCACAGGATAAGTTTTCTCTTTTTTACATAGGCCACAAAAAATATTATTTTTTCGTGAAACTTGACGCATACACATATATTATGAAGATGTACATGTAGAATTTTTTGTCAAATTTTTTTCATACTTCAAAATATGTTTTGTTGGTAGAGGGAGCATACGCACCCGGGAGCCGAATTGAATTTCCGATTTTAATAATCTAATATATTATATTGTGAGAACTCTAATAATCTTTCAACATTGTTGTGTATATCTTTTAACATTATGGTCTATAGTAATCTTTTGCCAAGAGTTATGTCACTTTTTAAGCTCGTGTTTGACACGATGTGATGCTTTTGGTGTGTTTGGTTGGGTTGTGGCTTATCTGATTTAGGTTGTTGGGTTGTGGCTTGTTTGATTTAGGAAAATAGATGTGAGAAAATAGTTATCTTAACTATGGTTGTGAATGTAAATGTTTGTAATACCCTAAGTTGTTGAGATGTTGAGATGTTGTGAGGGAGTACTATGCATTATCATTATCATGTCATAGTCCGCTGACACATCATATAATTAATTGTTTGATAGAGTGTTTTATTGATCGACACAATGTATAGTAATATGTTATGTAAATTATGAGTTACTCCACAAGACGAATCATCAACTACTGCTATACAAATTGTATATATATATTAGCACGAAACGTATGTATTGCTGCCATACAAATTATGCACACAAATTCATCCAATCATCTAAACTGGCTTTAGGTACATTCGGATTTCTCATGTCTCCCTTTACCACTCTGTCCAAGTTAACTTTGGTCATTCCTATCTCTTCTAATCTCCTCCATAATTTTTAGAATTTCAATGTGGAGCTTCTAGAAGCCTCCGCTAGATAGTTACCAAATTAAAAATTGTTCACTACACTTTTAATCACCTTTGATTCAGACATAAGATGGAGATGTTCTAAGTTACCTCTGCATAATTCGCATACATTTTGTTTATCTAATATGAAAGGAATTAACCTCATATTGATGGTTCAGTTGGTTGGTTGTCATGTCGGAACTAGAGTGAATTAATAAGAGGACTTGGCTGTCACGCCATACACCATACTTTGTAAGCACTAGAACTAGGGTTTCTAATTTTGCATCCCATCTAAATTAGTACCACTTAAAGTGCAGCATGGACATATTTTTTCATTTTTCTCTAGGACATGTGTTGGAATGTGCACCGCCAGAAGACAAAAGTATTATGAAAGCTCACCTTTGTGTAGCTTATGGTGAAACACATTTTGCAAACTTTTGGTTCTGGTCTATGTATTGTTGAGTTATATATGATGTGAGTAAATATCACATGGCCATGAACATCATGTTTTCCAAAACAAAAATAAATGAATGAAGAGTAGGAAAAAACATGAATAAGTGACTCTTCTAATAATTTTTAGTATTACATGACGATGGCATGCAGATCTATCTTGACTTAACGAGATATTTTACACCACGTGTAAAATTCATTTGTGAAAGAGTCCACGTTGCTAGGTGAGTATTTGTACATGTCAACCACCTATATTCATGCCTACTGCATATATGAATTTGTGTTCTAATAAAAAAATGGTGGAAAATCATGTATCATATTCTTATAAAAATCTTTATATGGCATAGTTCATATCGCGACAAGTCTCTCTGGTTTTGCGGGAGCTGGCCTTTTTTCCATAAGATACATCGGCACACTCATACCACTATATAACATTAGATGTTCATGTTTTTTTTGCTATGTAGTACTACCTCCATCCCAAAGCTTAAGGCTTATATTATTTTTAGAAAGTCAAAGTATGTCAAATTTGACTATTTTTTTACCAAAAATCATTAACACATGCAAAATACAAAATGAATATCATTAGATAGATAATGAAATATATTTTTATATGGTACCTAGAAAATCTCATATTTATTGATAGATTCTTTTAAAAATTTGGTCAAACTTTACTTGGTTTGACTTAAAAAGAACTTAAATTTTGGGACGGAGGTAGCAGAAAATATTTAATCCTGGTTGGTGCATGACTTATGTGTCTCTAATTATTTTCTTACAACATATAAACAAGAAAATAATTCCTATGTGAATGGTTTTTTCAAATGAGACCTAGGTATTGCTTCATTACTATCCACCAAATATATACTACCTCCATCTTAATGAATAAGGCACACGTGTATTTTAAGACGAACTTTGACTGAAAAAATTGAGCTGCAAAAATCTTGATTGTAATGTACGTAATCAATATTGTTGGATCTGTATTGAAAAGTACTTTCCAATGATGCTAATTTTATACCAACAATTTTTATATATTTAGATTAATTTTGGTCAAGGAAAAAACACGTAAAACGAGGATGCCTTATTCATCGAAATGGAGGGAGTAATATACTTTTATTATAGTACTATAGATTTTGGTCTGTGACACGACATAAATCACCGTCCTACCCTATGCATACGAGGAAACAAATTGACGGACCCGCTCTCTCTCCCTTGTGATTTTTTTGTCTCTTTAAAATTCTTAAACTTTTGAAAAGTTTCATGTTTCATTCTTTTGGAATTTCCAACTTTTTATATTTTAAATTTCTGTTTTTTTTATTTTGAAGTTTGCATTTTCAATCATTTTGATTTTTCGTAAGTTTGGGAATGTTGAAAGTACGAACTCTTGAATCTAAACTTTTTTATGTTTGAATTTCTGCAAAAAATAGATTTTTAAAAGTTTGAAAACTTTAAAAGCTTTCAATGCATAATGTTGGGCTGGATTTTCTGGAAGTTCATGCGCATTTTCTAAAATTCAACAGAAAAAAAGATAAAGTTTAACCACAAATTGACTCTCCAAAAGAGGAACAAACATATTGTTAGTTTATGATGTTCGATTCATTTACTGGCAGGTGACCTCAAGATAGCGCGGCCTCAATGTTACACCCACACACCAAGGGCCTCTTTCGTTCGCAGGAATTGAAAATGCTTAATAACTGAAAAATCTGTAATAAAAGTTGGTTGCACCAGAGAAAAACACATAATTTGTTTTATAGAGATTAAGTAGATGACATAGTTGTCATAGACTCACATGAAGTTCTCCAAGAGGTCTAAGCTCTTTCTAGTAACCCCACGAGATTGCTGCGAGGAATGAATATATAGGAAGTTTAGAGAATTTATTCCTTTGAATCAAATGTCCTACAAATTCTTTGAAAATCATTTGAACCAAGACCCAAAACTCCAAAACCTCTCTTTTAAGGCCAACACACCTTCACGCAATGGATTTCCTGGTTTGAGCCTCCACCGGCCCATCGCAACTCTGCTCGCCGCCTCCCGCGCTTTCGGCCCTTCGTCGAATGACACCTTCCAGCCATGGCTGAGCAGGTAACGCCCTCCTCGCGCTCTTCCATCCAGTAGATCTCGGTTTCGTCCGTCTGGCCAAGTATAGTTACCTACTCGTTTCGATTCTCTGTCCCAATGTACTACCTCCGTTCCGAAATATAAACCTTTTAGAAAGCCGGAGGTAATAGAATTTAGTTCATGTATCTATGAGCTTAAATGACTCAAGAAAATGGTTAATTTGTGAACCACCTCACTCTCCTGCTTAGGATTCATGTAGTTGTATGGTTTGCATTGGGATAAAACGGGAATGTGATAAGCGATTGGTTTGGAACTCGGGACGTGCCCCATCGAATTATGGTTATGGTATGCTAATTGCTCATTGTTATGTACTTATGTTCTTATCCATGTTTGTGGTCTGGAGTCTATCAGTCTGAGCTGTAGCTTACCAGTCTTCAAATCTCCAAGTGATGGTCATGTTTGTCATCCTTTGTGTTTTGTGATTCGTTTCGTGGTTAGTCAGATCGTGTTTTCTTCCAAGAGTTGCTTTACTTGGAAGTATGAAATGTTAGTTTTTTTCGTTGCATCAGGGTAATCTTGTGAGCGTAGACACTATTCCTGTCCAGGTAGCAGTGTTTCCTGTGAAGTGAGTCCATGAAGATATATTTATCCAGAACCTTCCTTTCTTGTTAGCATATAATGTGATATTTATGTGGTACATTAGTATCGTTGAAGTAGGTCTACCCCTGTGGAACCCCCTTCTTCCTTGAGCTCTTCACCAGATCCCATCGCCGGCCTCTCTCCTCCTTGCCGCCGCCAGCCATGGTAGCCGGCGGTGAGTGGGAGGGGGTCTAGTTCTCTGTAGTTTTAGGAGTTCTCTTATTTAGCTTTTCTCCCCCAAATCAAGAGGCTGCTGGATCCAGATCCACCTTAGTCCAACTTCCTTCTTCTCTCCCTCAAGCTTCTGGCCCAGGCAGAGAGATGGACTTGGGTTGACGGTGGTTCCAATGCCAGCACCCTCTGTTCTGATCCATGGCGAGGCGTGACTTCGGTTGCCTTTGCTCCTTCGATCCCATCCCCTTCTTGCTGTAATAATTTCTCTTGCAGGCTTCAAGGTGTTGGCCAAAATCTGAACTTTCTTTTCTCTCATCATGGTGATGTTGAGGAGGAAGGATTTGATGATTTTGGCTATCATGTGGCAAGTCTGCAACGGGGGAGCTGTGACGTTTCTCTGGGAAGTGTATGCACGACAGCACCTCTTCTGCTACCGTCCATGATGGACGAAGGGCGACCACTCCCACCTTCGTCGTCGGCAACGGTGGCTTCTCCTGGCCGGCGGCAGATGGACATTTTCAACCTCCAGGCTTCTATGCCAAGAAGGAGGCCCTTATGCTTCAGTATAGTGAGCTCCCGCCGCTCCATCCCAAGTGGTAAAGTCCCCGGCGATGGCGTGGTTGGCTGTACTGAAGAGCATCGACGCGGTGGAGAAGGAGCTGGACCCGATTGCTTTCTCCAGTTTAGATTTAGGGTCCTTTGTGCAAAAAGTGAGGACTTGTTTGTATTTTTCCACGTCTCTTGGGTCCATTATGTAAATTGTATCTCCACCGACGAAATGAAATGAAGCTTCTCGGTCCTTGGGACCGATCCCCTGTTCAAAAGAAAAAAAGATATTTATGTGGTGATACATGTGGCTTATGTTGTGTTCTTACCACTTTACCGTTACCTGGATAGAGCATTTACGAGATATGCTACTTAAAAGAATGTAATAAAATTATTAACCTGCTCTATTCCAGGAGGATGAAATGAAATTATTAATTTACTCTATTTCAGGTACCTACATTGACAAGAAGTGCCCATTCACTCATAATACGTATCTTAATTAGTCGGCCACAATACGAACCGGTACGTGCTCGAGAGACAACCCAGGAGGCGGCGGAAAAAGACACAAAACCCATCTAGGGTTCTGTCCTCCTCGCCGGCGATACCGCCGGTCCGCTCCGTCTCCGGTGTCCTTGGGGCCTTGCAGGTGTGGCGGACCGCGGTCCCTCGCCGGCTGGGAGTTTCCGTTCTTAATTTAGTTTGTTTTTCAGTCTCTTTTTTGGGATGGTGAGGTGACGGCTACATCCTGAAGTCAGAATAAGGTCCTCCCGCCCTATCCTCGCTCCGGTGGTGCATCTAGCGCTGACGGAGGGCGCGTGGAGTTGTGTGTCCGTCGGATCTCCTGGGGTCTGGTCGGTTTTCGTGTTTGTTGGTGTGGTTTCATGTCAGTCTCTTTCGATCTACGGTTATCATCATTAGCGATGGTTGCTGCTCTGGTGCGCTGGTCCTTTGGGAGCTTAGCACGACGACTTTTCGTCTATCTACTACAACAAGCTCTACTACGGCAAGCTTTGTCTGACTCTAGCGATGGAGGGGCAAGGACAACGGCGCGCCTTCGGCTCGTGCTAGTGTTTGTAGTCGTCGCTTGGTAGTCCGAGTACCAATTTGTAATTTCCTTTATTTTTTGAATTATTTGTACTAATGTTGATGATTATTAATAGATCGGTGGATTTCTCGCAAAAAAAAAGTGCTCATTCACTCGAACAGTTTCCATCAGAGGCAGAATTATTGCTGGAACATGGCACAGTGACAAGATGAATAGGACTATCGTTGTCCGCAGGAACTACCTCCATTTTGTGAAGAAGTACCAGAGGTAACACAGTGCAGGATTTTAGGACTACTTTCATGATTCTTATATGCGATAACATCTAACTTGGAAGGTGAACCCCTTGCCCTCGCATGTATGAGAAGAGGCACTCCAACATTCCAGCTCACATTTCTCCATGCTTCCGCGTCAGGGAAGGAGACCATGTCATCATTGGATAGTGCAGTAATGTGCTCTCTGGCTGATGTATTATTTAGCTCATGGTTTTAGTTCTGTTGGCTCACCACAAAGTTAAGGCCCTGTTTGGAACGCAGGAACTTAAAAACGTAGGAATAGGAAAAATGCAGGAATTGAGATGTCATGTATCCTGAATTCCTGTAGGAACCAAAACCACAGGAGAACTTCGAAAACGCCAAACCACAAGAATCTTAGACACGAGATGAAAATATGAGGTAAGACCTCATGTTAGTTTTCCTCCAAAATTCCTGGAAAAGGTTCCATAGGAATTTCAAAAGAATCTTGGATTCCTATTCCTTTGTTCCAAACGACACCATAGAAATCTTTCCTATAGGAATCCTATCCTCCAAAATTCTTTTTCCTATTTCCAAACATGCCCTAAAATGTGAGGCTTAAAAATTCAACCCTGCGCAAGGCCTCCAAAGCTTGTTGCCAGTACACCGTTTGCTTTACAAAGACTTAACAAATGAAGGAAAACATGAACTCTGTTGTTTTTGACATATGGGAGAATAGATTTTTTGTTTGCCATTCCCCATTGAGATTAGAGTGTTTGATATATGAATTGTATTGCTAAGGTCGTAACCAAGCAACTCTTAACATTTTCCTTATTTTTTTGGTTTGAATTTTTCTTATGTCACAACTATAAAAAACTTTGTTGGTACGTTTACTTATACGCATTGGGGTCCAGAAATTAAGTGGTTACTTGTATTTCCTGGCAACAAATTATTGTGATTTCAGGAACAGTGGGATTACCAGTCTCCTTCTGGTTTGGTTTCTTCCAACAGTGGAACTGGTCATTTATGCTGAATTTTCTTTTTGTGTATGTGGTGTGCAGGCCTTTGTCAAAAACTGTAACGTTCAACGTTTTTGAAGGCGTTCCAGCTGGATCCACAGGTGGCACTGGGAAGAAGGCATTCACCGCAGCTTGAGATTCTGAGTAGTTGTAGATAAAGTGTTAAAGCAGTATTCGTCTAGCTCTGGTGTTTTGGCATCTGTTGCTAGGTCATGAAATGTAATCGTGCAAGTCTTGCTTAGACAGCGTTGGTTATGCAAAACATGGTAGCTGTTGTGCAGTGGTTGGCTGGTCCTATGGCATACTACAAACCTTATTTGAAGCAATAGCATCAACAGCCTGTTTCTTTTCAGTCTAATGATGGTGACGTGCATTCTGTTCTGTTTACGTCTTATTGGGATCAAGGTAACAAATTATTCACCTTATTGCTGACCCGACAAACAGAATCAGTCTCATCTGATTTTGTGCTCTACCAGATTTCTGTTAACTTTTAAATATATATAGTTTTAACTTTTTGAAAATACTGGGCCCCTGGAGCTTGTCCTCCATTTGTCTTTCGCGTAAGAAGCACTATTTCCACGTGATATTTTGGTTTCCTCAATTGGCCAATGTGAACCTATCTTCGAAGCAAGTACTACTTTGTCGGACCATCTCTGGATTCCGACTATGACATCGAACGCTTTTTTGCCATTCATGAAAAATGCTTCATTGTTTATATTGGTAGCTGCTCTAGGCTGCTGTTTTATGCGGCGTTTCAAGCTTGAAGAAAGGAGATCGGTTGTCTGCAAGACATGCAATATAAGCTTCTTCTTAAAGTGCATTTCATCCTGTTAAAACCCCCACAAACTCATCTTCTATTCCCAGGAAGTAATGAAACTTGGAGCTATACAGATGAGCGCCAAAGCCTTCTCCCTCTCTTTCTGCATACCAGCTGCATTTCTGCTCATCTTTGCTCATCCCAACAATCCAACCACTTCATTCCTTGGAGCCCTGCTTGATCTGTCAACCCCTTCCTCTCCATTTAATCTGCTCAAGGTTGATTATCTTTTCAACCTTTATCGCCGTCGTGGCGCGTATAACCCACCCTGCAATGATTTCCCGCCGTACTTTCCACCACTCTGTGATGATTTCCCGCCGTACTTTCCTCCTGACACAGAAGCAACGTCGATCTTCTGCGTCGACCCGAATGGCTGCTGCGACTTCACCACCGTGCAGTCCGCTGTCGATGCAGTGCCAAGATACAGCGGAAAGAGGAATGTCTTGTGGATCAACAAGGGCATCTACTTGTAAGCAATTTTGATCAAATTGGCAGGACTCCATGTCCAGAATGCAGAATGAATAAATGTTCCTTTACTGAAGCTGCATTGTTACAGCGAGAAGGTGACAGTCCCTGCGACCAAGCCCAACATCACATTTCAGGGGCAGGGATTTGATCTGACGGCGATCATGTGGAACGACACAGCCAACTCGTCACATGGCACCTTCTATAGTGCTTCGGTCTCTGTTTTTGCAACCGGCTTTGTTGCCAAGAACATCAGCTTCATGGTAACCACAGACACTGCAGATCATGTTTCAGTTAAGTCACATTCACGCGCCCCGAGTAGCTATGTTAACCCTCTTATCATTCATCCTCACAAGAATGTAGCACCAATCCCAAGACCCGGTGATGTCGGTGCCCAGGCAGTCGCTATCAGGATCGGTGGTGATCAAGCGGCGTTCTGGGGCTGTGGCTTCTTAGGGGCACAAGATACGCTGCACGACGATAGGGGCAGGCATTACTTCAAGGAATGCTTCATTCAGGGCTCTATTGACTTCATCTTTGGAGATGCTAGGTCACTCTATGAAGTGAGTAAAACATAGAACATTTCAAGCGTTGGAAGATAGAGCGCCGAGTTCACTAACTGCTTCCACATGTGTGTTTCTCAGAATTGCAGATTGATATCCATAGCAGATCCTGTGCCTGCAGGGGTCAGAACCATCACTGGTTCAGTTACTGCGCAGGCCCGGGAATCCAACCAAGACAACACTGGCTACTCGTTTGTCAACTGTAGCATTGGCGGCACCGGTAGGATATGGCTCGGGCGAGCATGGAGACCTTACTCCCGTGTTGTCTTCGCATACACTTCGATGTCGGACATCATCGCATCCGATGGATGGAATGATTGGAATGATCCTTCAAGAGATCAGTATGCCTCCTGCACTGTTAGTGTTTCCTGGCATTAATCAACAATGGACGCTAACATCAGTTTTTATGATTTGCATTGGCAGGAATGTATTTTATGGAGAGTACAAGTGTACAGGTGATGGTGCAAACCTGGCAGATAGAGTACCGTATGCTCTGAAGCTCAGTGATGTGCAAGCATTACCTTACTTGAACACATCTTATATCGATGGAGACCAATGGTTGAAGCCATACTGTGACTCGCTAGTATCTCCTTGGTGAAATCATAGACGCTCAATTTAAGGATATCCAACATTATATCAGACAAGCAAAGATGAGAAGTTGGCACGAATCCACTCATTGGATCCAATAATATAGCACGTCACATGAACTGTGCAAAGAACAATATTCGAAATTTTAGAAATACATTGATTTTGACAAAGATTGGATTGTGCTCTGTGATGAATCTACACTTGAGCAACAAATGATACACTGGGAGACTCGAGCAGGGGAGGAGTAGCCTGTTGTGTCGCATTACAATGCTCAGTACTCACAAAACCATACGAGCTGACTAATATTGACACTCTAATTGCAAGAGCTCAGGTCCAACCATCTGACCCCATGTCCTTTCAAAAATAAAACAGCAGACCTCACCATCGTGTATGCAACTGCTTCTTTCGACAGCCGCTACCTAGAATGAGATCTCACTTGGTGCATGGAATGTTCGTCCACGACATATGGCTTCTAGGTTCTCTCCAGAATAAGAACATAGCGGGGACACTTCGACACCTATTAAGTACAAAGTAAGTAAGTTATCATAACAATTATTGAGTTTCTATCTGAAAATCTTCTGTTGTAAGATTCTAAGAAATGTTGGTAACATTTGGAACGTTACCAGTCATGTACAAGGGCACAGAATGCGTCAGAAAGCCACCTGCAGTAACGACCCATCGGCTGTGAAGGCGAAGTACCATTAATCTCGCACTGTCAGGAGTGTCGTAAGGTGCACCATTAGCATTCTTTACCGGTGCAAATTCCTCCTCCCGCACAACCTGAAGTGTAAGTTGTGAGCAAGTCCCCTGTGACCTCAAGACAATAGTTTGAGCAATAGTGAATCTAATCATACCTCGAAAAGTGCTGTTGAGGGTGAATAGTTGAATACATCGAATATAAACTGTTCAAGCTTAAGGCCTGTTGTGTACCCATGGATTGAAGGAATCTTCTTGTCCGCTAGATGGTAACTGGGATACGATTTTCAAGTTTAAGCACAAACTGTATGATGATACTGAAATGGTGATTGCTGGTTGAAGATATCAATAATGGCATGCCTAATTAAAAGATGTTTTACAGCTGATTATCTCGCAAGAAAAAAAAAACTGGTTTATTAGGAGAAGTTAGTTCAGGCGAATTTTTGAAGTAATTTAATTGTTTATTTCTCAGTACACAACAATAAAGAAAGCCAACAGCACTGGTGAACTCTTCCAAAAGTTGTTCTCTCTAATTGTACCAGTATACATAAAGCTACATAAACTACAGTGATTATATAACGACATATGATTGAACAACAGTTTTATATACATAGAACAAGCACCATGAATGCATAAACTCAAGAACAAAACAATGCCGTGATAAGAATACTCACACACTGTCTCTCTCAAGACTATTGGTTACTTGATTAAGAAAATCCAAACTGAACATATGCAAGCACACCTGCCAAAATAAAGTGAATACAAAATTATGAGTGCACATAGAAGAGGTGGCAGTGGAGGGGATGAGGAACTGAAGAAGCATACATTGCTCCAACAATAGCGAAGGCGCCCTGTTGTTTGATTGATTTCAGTAGTCATAGCTGCATTCATTTCGCTGTACTCAACCACAGAGAGAGGCCCACCCCTACCACGCTGAACAAAAACTCCAACTTTCTCTTGTGGATATGCCTATTAAATATATAACCATAAACAGCTAATGAGGTGCATAACTGGGGTCGAAGACTAGCTAATCAATCTGCCAGGATTTGGTTCACATACCTTCCTTACGACCTTTGCAGCAGCAGACACACCCTTGTCAATAAAGTATCCTAGGAATGTTGGATCTGCAACACGGACCTTTGGCAAAGAGAGATTATTATTTGAAAGATTAAAATGATAGTAAGTTCCATAAGAGATCTTGCAAATAAAAGATGCACTCACCAATGCATTATCAACTCCATAGCAATCAACATATTTCACACCTCTTGCAGCCATATTATCCAGCAACTTTTTAGATTTTAGAGCTGAGGCATGGTGGAAGATAAAAATGAGTATACGAAAAAAAAAGACTTACAAACACCAAAATATAAAACTGATGATTGTGTTACACTGATGTGCTATGATTACCAGCATATACTCCCCCATTGCCATCTGGAGCCCTCGCCACCTGGTTTTGATTAGAACATTGCAAAAGACATCACTACAACCAGAGAATAAAAGCATTGAACTAATTCTATTATCATAGCATTTGATCTTAATTCTGCTAGTCCAACACATAGTTGAGTTGAAAACTTGCAATAAACCAATGTGTAGGGTTTAGTGAGGCGAAAGTAAAATTTAAAACAAATCAAGGGTACCTTATATGGTGTCTCCATAATAAACCTTCCATCGGGAGAAACACAAGGGAGCGTGCCTTGCTGGAAAAAGGTCACCTATATATACGAAATCAAGCCAAAGATAATTGTTAGCGGATATATAGGAATTTCCCGTCACCAGAAAAGTCATGTATTATCCTTACTTGGTCAGGCTCTAAGCCAAAATATCGACGGCTTTCAAAGAATTTACGGGTGGCTTCATCAGTAAAGGGGCTAGTCATTATATACCAGTGGATTTGCACAGTGTTCCCTGGAGCAGCAAACAGTGAAAATTTTGAGCATGAGAATGTTAAGCAAAGAACAAAACAAATAATCAGCAGGCATTCTGGATTCAATTACCATCATTGGAGCGAGCAGCCAGCTTTTGAACACACAAAATTCGTTCGGCTTGAAGTTGGAAAAGTGACTTTCCTGATGGAAGCCCAATACCTGAGCAGAAATCAGAGATGACTCAGACCAATGTGAACTTGGGGTATTACTGAGAAAACTACTATGGCATGGATAACAAATGTGGTACAAAGCATTTGCAAACGCTTCCATTCATAATTAAGGTGGATATATAAAATAAAGTATGGGAATTTTTTAAGATAACATCGGCTTCCCCATTTGAAGTCTACAATCGGGAAAGACAAGACTTCACCAAATAAGAAACTAAAAATGGAATCAATCTGTTGTTTTAAATGTACACAGCATTTGTGGCATACAGCGAATGAACATGCCAGGACTTTGAGTAGAGAGACTTACTGAAACATCCCTTAGGATCAGAACTGCCAAGCCGTGTTCCCTATCCACAATTGAAACAAGTACTATAAGAAATTTTCTCCAGTGTGCTATGCATAATCTACTATAAACCTAGGCAAGCTAGGGAGGGCAGTCTTTAGGGTACCTGACCACCAGCCAAAAGTACCACAGCCAGCTTTCCCTCTGCAATGGCTTTTAAACCCCTCCTCCACCACCTTTCTTTGTCCTCGGCAGTTCTATCATCCACCGTTGCGACACTTGACTCCGGCACAGGCTCCACCACCGGCACAGGAGCGCCTGTGGATTTAAAGCACCATCATCAATTCGTTCGAGCACAACCTTCCACAAACTCGCGTGGCTTACTAAGCACAGGAAATGTCTATGGAGGAAAGGCCTCTAGGGCTCACCTTGTGATCTGAGTGAGCATCGAACAATCCGGTCGATCCTGGCAAGATCTAGGCTCTGCAATGCAGTTTATAAACTTCAGTTAGCCATGGTGGTTGGCAAAGTGGTTGAAGACACAAATGTACAATTCGTTTTGCATATGACAGGTTATTTGAATATGTCCAAAGAGAACTGCAGCTGAATTACGAATGCGATGACAGCTCTAGTGCCATCACCAACTAACTAACTAAAAAAGATGTTTTTTACTTCTACTTTCTTTTTCTAATTCTAATGAGAATATGAGATCAGTTGGATAGTTGAATCCAGCCACCAGGAATTGTGGAATTAAATCTTGTACACACACAAGTTAAGACTTAAATGATCAAATCTCCACCAAAATTGCTAATTATAACTAATCAAGAATTTCAGCTCATGTGAACACTTTACACAGAGTACCAACATCTTGTCTTGGGCCCGTATAAGAAGTTCAAAAGCAACTCAGAGCGCAATTGGGTTGTGGCTCACCTGGATGTCCCGGACAAGGAAGTCGCGCTCCTCCGGCGCGAGCTCATCCCAGAGCGCAAAGGCGCCCTCTTGGCCGTAGTCTTTGAGCCTCTCGAGCAGCTCCTGCGGCGCCGCCGCGCCCCACCCGCCAGCAGGCGCCTGCGCAGCCGGTGCCACTACCAGCTCCGCCATCTCTCACCACCTCCAAGACCAAGACCAGGAGAAGCGAGGCGGGGATGGAGTGCTGGATCAGGGACACGCGGGAGATCTGCGATTGGGCAATGATGGTGGCTAGCGCGATCCAATCTCGATCTCGAGCCCAGCTGGGAGGGATGATGGTTAGCGTGATTGGATCGTCAGCGGCGTCGGCGCCTTGTGTTTGTGTCAGCGCGTGCTGAGGAGGTGCTGCTGCCTGCCTGCTGCTGCTGCATCTCTGTACCCATATTCGCACTTTATTCCTGCCACGGAATTCCCAGCTCGGTTAAGTTTCCATGGAAAAATAATAAAGGTGCGAGATTATCTGCTTCTTGTTTAGAACGGACTCCGTTTTTTCCCGTCGCGTATATCCGTCAGTTCTGTTTGGATTTGGACCCAGAGAGGTCTTTTCATTATTCCAAGTAAAATTAAATTAGACCCTTAATAGTGGGGAATAACCTACAAGTTAGTATCTTTACAGTGACACTGTATTTGGATGCGTAGAATTGGATCTGAAATTGAATTTGATTAGAAATTCCTGTTCAGTAACATATTGTATAGGTATATCACCGGGCGTAGCTAACATATTAAAAAATGTAGTAAACCCATCCCCCCTAACCCCTCTAGCAGCCTACCCCCCCCGCCCAACCCCCTCCATGGTCTTTCCTAAGCCGCTATCTACTCATTCCTCACCCCCCCCCACTTCTCGCGGCTCCCAAGCGCGCCTTCGCCGGCCCCTCCGTCGCCGTCATCCGCGACATCCCCATCGCCGAGCGCGTGCCCGCTCTCCACCACCGCTGCCAACTTCTTCCCGTGGAAGACGTACTTCGGGCTGCTCTTCCGCGAGTATGATCTCCTCGATCATGTCGACGGCACCATCAACCTCCTCGCCATGCCGCACGACCCCGAGTGGCTCGCCATCGACGCCACCATCATCCGCTGGTTCTACCAGACCGTCTCCAACGACATCTTTCGCACCGCCATCCGCGACGGCGACTCCGCCCACACGGTCTGGGCTAAGATCACCGGTCTCTTCACCGACAACAAAATCCAGCGGGTCACCTTCCTCCAGCAGGAGTTCTTCGGCACCCACCAGAACGACTTGTCTCTCGACGACTACGCCCTCAAGCTGAAGAGTCTCTCCGACGAGCTCCGTGACTTGGAGTTCCCGATCGATGACAAGATCATGCTCTCCACCTGTCGGCGGGTCTCGGCGAGGATCTCAGAACGCCGCCTCCAACCTCACGCTCCTCACCACGCCCACCTTCGAGCAGGCCGTGGCCTACCCGCGCCTCGAGGAGCGCCGGCCAAGCATCTCCGGCTCGGCGGCCCACACCGCCTCGCCGGCTTCTCCCGTGGTGCCGGCCCCGCGCCCCCGCGCCTGCACCTCGTCCCACGGACCGCGGGCTTCCCGCCGCCGGCCCCCGCCGGTCCGACCGAGCCGTGGACCGGACAGCCCGGTCACCAGGCTGGTCCGACCGGACCATGGACCGGCCACGCGGCGCCCGGCGGCCGACCGGCCTGGACCGCGACGACGCCTTCGCGGTGCCGCCGCGGCCGCGCCGTGGCGGTGGTGGCAATGCTGGTGCCAACGCCGCGCTCGTCCACCTCAGACACCGCCCCTCCGCCATGGACCGCCGGTCACAATCCATGGACCGGGGTCGTTCACGCCTACTCCATGCCCATGCCGCGCGCCCCCTACCCGGGCATCATGGGGCCGCGCCCAGCTACTCACCAGGCGTTCTACGCGGCGCCCCAGCCCGCCCCGTCCTACGCCGCCCCACCGGGCGCGAACCCGTGGGATCCCGCGCTCTTGACCGCCCTCCGAGCGCCCTCCGCGGGGCGTATGGTGGCGGTGGCGACGGTTCATGGACACCGGTGCTTCCGCGCATATGGCTGCGCACCCCGGTAACTCTCATTTTCTACACCCGCTTCCACTTCCTCTCGCATCATCGTTGGCAACGGTCATGCTCTTCCCATTACTCACACTGGTTCTGTCTCTTTTCCTTCCACTTCCACTCCTCTCTCTCTCCATAATGTTCTTGTTTCTCCTGACTTGATTAAAAATCTTGTTTCCGTTAAGTCTTTCTGTCGTGAAAACCCTGTGACTGTGGAATTTGACGCTTTTGGTTTCTCTGTTAAGGATGGTCGTACCCGGATGCTCCTCCACCGATGTGATAGCCCCGACGATCTCTACCCCGTTGGCGCAGCCTCCACCAACACCGGCCGTCCACTCGCCCTCTCCGCCGGTGTCGACCTTTGGCACGCCCGTCTCGGCCATCCTAACTCTGCCACTCTGCGTCAAATAATGCAAGGCTTCTCCTTTACTTGTAATAAAACGGATGCTCACTCTTGTGAAGCATGTCGTCTAGGCAAACATGTTCGCCTTCCTTTTAGTTCCTCCTCCACAGTCGCGTCTTTTCCTTTTCAACTTAGTCATAGTGATGTTTGGACCTCGCCGGTTCCGAGTAATTCTGGTTATAACTATTATCTTGTGATTCTTGATGATTACTCGCATTTTGTATGGACTTTTCCACTTCGCCGTAAATCAGATGTTGCCGCCACCCTCATCGCCTTCTTCGCCTTTGTCTCCACTCAGTTCGGTCGCCCCATCCACGCCTTACAAACCGACAACGGCAAGGAGTTCGACAACATCACCATTCGCTCACTTCTCGCCACCCACGGTATCGTCTTCCGCCTCACGTGTCCATACACTTCCTCACAGAACGACCATGCCGAACGGATGCTTTGTACCCTCAACGATTGCGTCCGCACCCTTCTGTTCCACGCCTCCATGCCCCCGCGATTCTGGTCGGATGCCCTTGCCACAGCGACTCTCCTAGTCAACATCCGCCCATGTCGTGTGCGTTGGTCCTACACGCCGCATCATCTCCTCTATGGTGCGCCGCCCGCCTATGATGACCTTCGCATCTTCGGCTGCCGGTGTTATCCTAACACTGCTGCCACTGCCGCGCATAAGCTTGCGCCGCTCTCTCCCTTGTGTGTTTCTCGGCTACCCCGCCAACACCAAGGGCTACCGCTGTTACGACCCGGTCTCCCATCGTGTCCTCACTTCCCGGCACGTGTACTTTGACGAGTTGGTTTTTCCGTTTCAGCAGGGACTCATTGCGACACCTCCGACGATGCCCCCGGCGCCCGCTGGCCCTCTTGCGGCCGCGCACCAACGATCGACCGCGGCGGCCCTCCGCCGGCCCCGCCTGGTCCCTCGGCGTCCCCGTCGCCCGCGGCGCCCACGGCGCCCCCGGCGCCCCCGTCGCCCGCGACGCCTGAGGCGCCATCGCCCGCAGCGTCCCCTTCGGCCGCCTCTTCGTCGTCTGCCTCGTCGCCCGCCTCGCCACCCGTCGCTGCGGCTCCTGAGCCCATGCTCACCCGCGCCCTTGCGGGCGTGCGACGACCGTCTACACGCTATCCCGCCGACGAGTACATCTGCGCGGCGTCTCCGTCTACCGCGTCTGCCTTCTGGGCCAGCGGCAAACAACATCTTGCTACACGACAGCGGCGCACCTTTCACCAGCCTACCCAGCCCAGCACCCGGTCCGACCGGCCCCCCGGCCGGCCAACCCGGCCTGCCACCCGGTTCTCCGCCCGGCCTACCGCCCGGTCAGACCGGCTAAGCGACCGGCCCGGCGACCGCTCCTTCATCGGTGCCCACCTCGGCTCGTGCCGCCTTGCGCGACCCGCATTGGCGCGCCGCCATGCAGGAGGAGTACGACGCGCTGCAGCGCAATAGGACCTGGGAGCTCGTTCCCCGGCCCCCTCGCGCCAAAGTCATCACCGGCAAATGGGTCTTCAAGCACAAGCTCGGCTCCGACGGTACTCTCGAGCTCTACAAGGCGCGCTGGGTTGTGCGCGGTTTTCGGCAGCGCTCTGGCGTCGACTTCACAGATACGTTTTCCCCGGTTGTCAAACCGGGCACGATCCGCATGGTGTTGCACCTCGCCGCGTCTCGCGCGTGGCGGTACATCGATGGACGTCTCCAACGCCTTCCTTCATGGCCATCTGCAGGAGCACTGTCAGCAGCCCATCGGCTTCGTCGACACCGAGCGCCCGATGACGTGTGCTTGCTCTCTCGGTCCGTATGGAGAAGCAGCGCCCGCGCCAGCGCATCGCCGGCTTCCTGCATCAGCTTGGCTTCCGCTTCACGCGCTCCGATGCGTCGCTGTTCGTCTACCGGACCGGCAACGACATGGCATACCTGCTGTTGTACGTCGACGACATCATCCTGATGGCATCCACCGCTGGTCTTCTTCGACAGCTCACCGACAGTCTTTGCGCTGAGTTCGCGTTGAAGGATCTTGGCCCGCTCCACTACTTCCTCGGCGTCGAGGTTGTCCGGCGTGCGGACGGGTTCTTCCTCCATCAGCGGAAGTATGCCCACGAGCTTCTCGAGCGTGCAGGGATGCTTAACTGCAACCATGCGCCTACTCATGTCGACACGAAGGCCAAGCTCTCCGCGTGATGGGTCGCTGGCGTCTGACGCGCTGTTCTACCGCTCCATCGGTGCTATTCAGTACTTGACGCCGACGCGACCGGAGCTCCAGTACGCCGTGCAGGTGTGCTTGCACATGCATGCTCCTCGGGATGCTCATTGGGCCACGGTGAAGCGGATTCTCCGCTACGTATGTGGTACCATGGGCTACGGCTTGTCATTGCATGCTTCGCCCTCGACGTCGACTGACCTTGTCGCCTACTCGGACGCGGACTGGGCGGGTTGCCCGGATACGCGCCGCTCCACCAACGGCTACCGCGTCTACCTCGGCTCGTCGCTCGTCTCTTGGTCCTCCAAGAGGCAGCCCGCCGTGTCTCGCTCCAGTGCTGAGGCTGAGTACCGCGCCGTGGCTAATGCTGTGGCTGAGTGCACATGGCTTCGTCAGCTTCTGTCCGAGCTCTCTTGTCTTGTTGACAAGGCTAAGGTGGTCTTCTGCGACAACGTGTTGGCTGTCTACCTCTCCGCCAACCCCGTTCATCGTCGGCGCACCAAGCACATCGAGTTGGACATCCACTTTGTTCGTGAGCAAGTTGCTCTCGGTCGCGTTCGAGTTCTTCATGTACCGACGTCTCAGCAGTTTGCTGATATCATGACGAAGGGATTGCCATCCACGACTTTTCCTGAGTTTCGCTCCAATCTATGTGTCGGTGCCGACCCTTCGACTGCGGGGAGGTGTTGAGTAACATATTTTATAGGTATAGGTCTCCGTGTTTTCTCAGGGGTGTACCTGTAATTGTACTTGTGTCCGCCTATATATACATGAGCAGCCGGTTCTATTGGTGCTGTGCAATCTCCAATAACCTTTCTACAATTCCAAATCCATGGTGGAAAGGAAATGGCTTTCAATTCAATTTATGTTGTTTGGATGTTCTCAGAATTTGCTATTGAAATCATATGGTGTAACAAATTCTAATTCTCGTTTGGTTGGTAGAAACCTTGGAAACGAATTTGATGCTTTTTTTTGTCAACGCTGCGGACAGAAGTGCAGATCGAGTCAGGCCCAGGATCGATCTAATCGAGCTTGGGTACTGCAGGTGGCAGGTAGTGGAGGGCAGGAAGAACCACCGGTGGCCGGTCGGTGGTGGCTGAATTCGAACAGATGTGGCCTGGATCCACCGGTTCTCCTCGAGGCCAGGGAAATCCCGTCCAGATGGCGGCGGGGCGTTGGGGCGGGCCAGAGTCAGGAGGGAGAACAGCAGCGGTGGCCAGGGAGGAGGGGAAGGCTAGGAAGAAGGGGAGAGGGCCTGGGAGTAGGGTGGCCAAAGAAGGGAGATGGGGAGGGAGGCGTCAGCCACGCGCCACGCCACGCCGCCGGGGTGGTCGCTGCCTCACTAGCTTCGCTCGCATCGCGCAGGGAGGAAGGCTCGGCGGCTAGCTCTATTCTTGACTCTTGAGCGAACAGTTACGCGCGGCGCGGGGTGCGTCGCGTTTCCATGGGGAATTTTACTTTTTGCCCCTATTTACTTTACAACTTGATCTTTTGCCCTCATTTACATTGTGCTTCCTTTTTTGCCCCTGTTTACTTTGGCACTCGATGATTTGCCCCCGCTGAGCCAGGAGTACTGCGCAAAGACCAGCGTACCCTTCTCTTTGCTTCTTCCTCACGCGGTCATCCCACAGAGGAGTTCGCCGGCGGGCGCCCCAACCAGCATCCCTCCCTCAACCCCCCCCCCCCCAACTAGCACCTTATTTCGCCCATCCAGACAACACCCGCCTCTCCCCGGCGTATATGGGGCGCTCGCTATCCTACGGATGGCCGGCGCAGCCGATCTCGCTGGACACAGGCGACTCTGACGGCGTGGTGCTCCAAAGCATCCTCGGCCCCAATACCCACGCCATCTGCAGCCCCGGCGGCAAGACCGTCGCCGTTTCCCGCCTGCCCTCTCTCTCCCTGTGGCGGCGGAAGGGGCAAGCAGGAGGTCGATGCGTGCGCGGAGGGGAGCAGCAGCTCGGGGCGGAGGGGAGCAGGAGGGCGGTAGAGTGCGTGCGCGGAGGGGAGCAGCAGCACGGGGCGGAGGGGAGCTGCAGGGCGGTAGAGTAGAGGAGAGCTCGCCGGCGGCACGGAGGGAGCAGCTCAGCGGCGTCCATGGGGATGGGCCATGGACTGAATTAACAGGGGTATTTGAGTCCTCGTTTTTTGGCTTATCCATAAAACGGAAGAAGAAGGGCAAAAGATCAAGTGTAAAAATAATGTGGGGCAAAAAAGTGAATCAGATGTAAACAAGGGCAAAAGGTAAAGTGTCAAAGTAAACAAGGGCAAAAAATAAAATTCCCCCGTTTCCATGGGATTCCGAGGGGGCGAGCTCGGAATCACGGATGGGCAGTTTACATGGGAGCGAGCGGGGCTCGGAATTGGACTGCAATTCCAAGCTACAATTAAGAGTGCAGCCCAAACGGCGGAAACTAGTACCGAATTCCTGATTCCCCGATTCCAACCTCAATTCTTTACATCCAAACACAGTGTGAGCGAAGTTGGTGCACACGCATCCTATTATGAAAAATTTTAAAAATACTATCTTAAAGTTTCAGAAAAAATAAAAAAATACACTCATGTATATATTATGTTAACACTTACTTGTGCAGATTTTTGGCATAAAAATACCACAATATGTGAGCTACACATAAATGTGAAAATGGACATTTATATTTAGTACAAAACCAATCATTATAATGCAATTTAGACATTTTGTTATTTTCGTGTAGGACACATAGAATCGAATTTTTCGGTGAAAATTTACACAAATATCAACATAATATGTACATGCAAGAATTTATTTTCAATTTTTTTGAAAATTTCAAATAGCATTTTTCCAATATTAGAGAAAATGGGTGCACACGCACCCAAGTTCATCCTGGTATTTTCCGCAGTAACATATACTATATGGTATCATGAAAAATCATATTTATTAGGTTGTTTACTCATCTTGTCTTGATACGGAGTAGTAACATACTCAATTAATGATTTCGGAGTAACTACTTACCACAACCTTTGTTCAATTAATGATTTTTCATGTCACCAAAATACTTAGTTGATATTGCATGTAGTACTATGTTACTACATATGTTACCCCCACTATAAGTAGTCTAATGAGCGAGCACTTTCAGATGATGGAAAAAATGAAGAAATATGAGGTTGTGGTAACTAGCTAGCTAGTTACTACAACCTTTTAATTAATGATTTGTCGTGTCACAAAATACTTAGTTGGAACTGCTTTGGTGTATTGTGTTTACTACATATGTTACTTCCACTATAAGTAATTTAATGAGCGGACACTTTCAGATAATAAAAAATGAAAATTACTAAAATATTATATCTCTTAAATAAAAAAGTCTCACCAATAAATCGATCGCAATGATATTGTCGAAAGTAGATTTTATGTTAATGTGTTTCAACAACTTTTGGGGGCAAAATGTTGCCAACATGCACCTCATGAAGGTAAACATAAGAAGTTAAACCTCAAAATTATATGAATTTCTTACTCAACATCCCGATAACTACATCATCATACATTGGTACCTACATTCTCAACAACAACATGGTAACTTTACAAGTAGCACCTTGGTAACTTCAAGCAACCTAGGTCCCACGTCAACCACTTCTTTTATGGTGTCGCACATGTTAAGATCCTACAAATGTTATGCTTAGGATCCTAAAAAATGGAAATAGCATTCTATCATTCAAACAAAATGATAACCAAGTAGCTACAACATAGAAAGAATTAAATGTATGCTTAGGATATGCCCACATAGAGTTAATGGATGGATGGTGCATTTCTTCTACAATCGTCTTAATTAGATATCAAGAAGCATGTTAGATTCAATTGCACATGTTGCATTCATGAAAAGAAACTATACCTGGGGCAAGGGCTGATCTACACCTCGAGAAATATGGCCATGGCCCGGGATGTAGAACTTTTTCCATCTATATATTAGTAGAATTACTTAATTTTCTCTATGATTTATCCTAATTACAACACTTGATTCAAAGTTGGCACAAGGTTCGACTGAATCCTTAATCTGCCACTGCTTGGGGCTAAAGTTATTTTAGAAAACATGTTGTAAAGCCATAGCCGATGGCATACTGATAGTAAGCCCAACACTGATAATATTTTGTTCCTGTGATTGTCATGCTTGGTATGCTCGACACCGATAATATTTCTCTACAAGAATTAGCTTAAAATAATGTTAAAAGTGTGGATGTTAACGTCATTAAAAATCAGCAATAATGCTTATAGGAACAACTTTAATAATGGCTATGCTAGATCAACTTATGCTCCAAATAATAACTATTCTAGATAACACCATTAGATCATTTATAACCACACAAAGGGAACTAAATAAGGAGTTTACATCTGGATTTGAGAAACTAGATGCTATGTTTGAAAAAAGGTGGAGAATTTATCTATAGAGGTAGCCTGCATTAAAAAATATGTGCAACCCCTAAGGTTCCCTAAAGAGATAATATATTCAAGAGAAAATTGATAGGACAAGAGAGACTAGGGTGGGCAAAAACAGTCCCATGGTTTTAGCTAGCTTGGGCTAGTTCAAACTTTTCTTTTGTACTAAATTGGAAGTCAAGATTGATTTTGTGAAGGAAACTGAACAAGCACTCTCCAAGGGGGTTTCCACGGTATTTTACAATGTTAGATTTGCACATCCCTAAGAGAGACCAATGATCGATGGTGGAAATCCAAAAACCCTAGCTGCCGCAACAGCCTTACCGGATGAAAAAAAAAAGACCTAGCGGAACCCTTTAATCAGAGAGGAACAAGATATGTGGGTAGGGGAGGGGTGGGAGCAAAGGTGGGGAGTAGATCCGGTTTCGATGTTGGGAACTCTCGATGGATCGTCAAGGGGGGATGAGACCCTAACATGGACAAAACCCTAATGGACCAACCATATTTGATGGACCCAGTATTCTCCATTGTCTGTTGGAGATGTTTGGTACTACAAGACGTTCACCTAAAAAAAGGAATATAAGATGTTCAGCCAGCCAAAAACTTATAATATTCTAAAATAGAGTACAGTTTAAGATTTATATGTTAAGGCAACAATGATTTCAATAAGTATGTCATTATTAATAAAGAGAATTGGTGATCATGTGGCAAATACTGAATGTTTGTTCTGACAGGTCATGATCATGTGGCAAATAAGTCCGAAGCTCGAAACTTATGTGGTGGTCATGTGATAAATAATAGAAGTCCGAAGAAAAGTGTGGCATAATTCTAAATAATTAGTGTAGGTGTGACTGGTATTCTGTTTTAGTTCAACTGGGCTTCCAGTGGTAACAAGCAGATACAACTCGATATTCCTACAAATTAAAGTGAGCCTGGGGAAATATTGCCGGGAGTGCTCGTCATCCACATAACAGGATCACTTGAAAAAAAAAATAGTTAAACTGAAGTCCTTGCAACGGTGTGATAGTTAGTCGCCCTGATAATACAACAAATGAAATTAACCAGGCAACTGCACAGAACGCAAAAGAAAACAAAATCACAAGCCATATCATCTACAAGGGCGTCGTTTCCACGAAGCCATTCTGATCCCTATGATCCGATTGGATGTACGATGTACATAGCGCCTAATAAAGTTAAGAGGAAGCTACAGGCTTTCTACATACAAAATATATTGTAAAGAGGTCACAGAAACACTATTGTTCTTCATCAGAAAACTAGCAGACTACTGCTTCGAGCTTGGTCCCTTGGTCATTCCTCTGATTACCAGCCCTTTTGCAAGTACTAAATGTTTATTCCCTTTTTCCTTCCAGGGCTGTCACTGTGGAGGGAACCAACCACCGTTGTAGAACCTATCTGATGGCCTTTGCGCCGAGTGGTGGCTGGCATGGTCGAATTGTGTATTTCTAGTATCATCCACGGAGGGAGCAGAATAATCTGGCGGTGCAATTTTATTCAAGTCGTGTTGCAGAGGGAAGTGGTCCCGAACAGCTGGACTGTCATCCAGAACAGGAATGTCACCTGTAAGGGTCTTGAACGCGAACTCGATGCAAGGGTCTGACCAGGAACTTCCAAATAATGACAAGCCAAACCCAGATGGATCAGCAGCTTCGGGCATTGCAGCCTGCGTTGGCAAAACGGGTTCTTGGGCTGGCGCATATTGGCGTTGAAAATTTGCCGAGGAGGTTGCAGTAGGCAACGCCTCTATTTTCACAGGATTTGACGACTTCTGGTTCTCAACATTTTCCCAAAAGTTGGTGACAGGTGCTCCATGTCCCCACTCAGGTTTCTGAGAGAAATCAGACTGCCGGATAGGATTCTCAGCATAACGTGGCTGCAAGTATCTGGTATTGTTTTCCCGAATAGCCTGTATTTGGTTGACAGTTAAACCTTGGATCAGCTGTGACCGACTGGTGGTATTTTCCTGCGTAGCTATCTGATTCAGAGAGTTAGCTCGATCCGATGGTAACTGATAGGCAGAGTTTCCTTGGCTAATCTGCATATTGTTCACATTAACTCTTTGGCTCTGCTTCTGATAGGCAGAGTTTCCTTGGTTGATTGGTGAAGTATTCATGCGTACTCCGTCTTTTATCTGATAGGCAGAGTTCCCTTGGCTAATCTGCATATGATTCACATTATCACTTTGGCTCCGCTTTGGATGATTGGTGAAGTATTCATGTGTACTCCGTTTTTTATCAACAGTTAAAGCTTGGATCAGCTGGTTGGTACTATTCTGCTGCATAGTTTGCATTTGTTTCATAGTGTCAGCTTGACCCAACTGTAATTGAATGGTTTCCTGGTTAATCTGCATGTGGTTCAGAGCAGTGCCTGCTTGCCTCGGCTCTGAGTGATTGGCGAAGTATTGCGTAGCCTGTATTTTCATGCCAGAATCTGCTTGGCTAGACTTCAACTGATTGGTGGCGTGTTCCTGACTAGCTTGTATTGGATTCACAGTGTGCCCATGCCTTTGCTGCCACCGCGAGTGATTGCTAACATATTCCTGTCCTGCCTGTACCGGAATGAGTATCTTTTCATTGCTCGACTGTAACTGACGGGCAGTATTTCCTTGATTAGTCTTTTTTCTATTCATAGTGTCTGCTTTGCTCACCTGTGAGTAACTGGTAGTGTATTCCTGCATTGCATGCATTTGATTAGCAGTGTCTGCTTGGCTCGCCTGTAACTGATTGGCAGTACTCTCCTGATTGGTCTGTATTCGAATGGCAGTGTCCGCCTGGCACGAATGCAACTGGTTGACAGTGTCCTCATGATTGGTCTGCGTTGGAATGATAGTATCTGCTTGGCTGAACTGTACATGAATGGTAGTGTTCTCCTGCTTGGTCTGTATTTTAGTGAGCGCGTCTGCTCGACTAGACTGTAATTGATTGACAGAGCCCTCATCATTGATCTGCATTGGAATGACAGTATCTGCTTGGCTCGACTGTAACTGATTGGCAATGCTCTTCTGATTGGTCTGTACTTGAATGATAGTGTCTGCTTTGTTGAACTGTGAGTCATATGTAGTTTCCTCTTGAATAGGCTGTACCTGATTGACAAGATTTACACTAGTCAGTTCATCTCCACGCTCAGCGTTTCCTTCAGGATAAACCTTCAATGCAGCTATCCGAGATGACGCTCGGGGAGGTGTTGCAATCTTTTCTTTAGAAGTGATTTTACGCTTCTTGGGTTTCACCTCTGCACTTGGTTCTTTCCTTTTAACAGATTTCTTTCCCCCTGAAGCACGCTGCGCAGAGACAATCCGCGCACTCTTGTGTTCCAATGGATCAACCTTGTTGGCATATTTCTGTATTGGTTTAATGCCCTCAAACTCTGGTAACATCGCATTTCCAGTATATGTACCGAACAGTTCTTCCCGAGGAAGCATGATCCCTTCTGAGGTTAGTAGTTCGCACTGAATGGCCTTGTCAGCGGTACCCGGTCTTGTGTATTCTGATGATGCTCTTGTCTGATATTCACAAAATAATCTTATAAGTTGCAATCATCAGATAAGGGAAAACGCATATGTATGTCAGAGATTTTTTGTTTAACCTATCTCCAAAAGTTTTAGGTATGCTCTATCTAATAAAACTAAATTTCAGAAACCAACAGATTTATGATATGTCATCTAAATCACATGGTGTACAAACCCTCGTGTCTTCAAATGATGTTCTTGTCTGAATTAACAAAAAGGTCTAGCAAGTTTTTTTTGTTTAGCTTATCTCCTCGAGCTTCATATCTAATCTATCTAATTAAACTAAAATTCAGAAAGTAAAGGAGTTTTATGATCTGTGATCTACACTACAGGGTGCATCATATTCCAACTATCTGGTCTCCTCAAAATCTACACAAAAACAGGTGCATTTCTAAGTTCTAAAATGGGACAAGCAGGATACGAGCTTTTGACAAGTGGCCGGCTGTGCATGACCTAGAATGCACCACATGACTAGGACCAAACTTACCAATATTCATAAATCATAGAAAGGTGTTAACATGTAGGTGTGCATGGTAATTAACTAATTATGATACCTACCTTGCACTTACATTCCATCTATGGTCCAATGGACAAATACAAAAACTAGAGTCGGTGAAAAGAAAAGGTGGTACAAGGAACTCACATGAGCTTGGTTCTGTGTAACACAAACATCCTGGATAGTTCTCTTCTTTGGCCTACAACTGCATTTATTTATGTCTCCTGATTCAACATAGCGTTGCACATCCTTCAGGGAGCGAAATTCATAACCACTAGCTGGGTCAATGTAGTACTGCAGAGATCAAAAGAATTAGAGGTAGAACAAGGGGTTCAATAAAAAGTAAACAGAAAATGTGAAGGAAAAACAGAGCTTTGGGAGGCATTCTATAACGAAGAATAGCGTGAGTCTATTTTAAAACACTATGTAGGCGGCTAGGTAAGTGGTTAACACTACTTCCTATCCCCTTGGGTACGTACTAATAACCTATTCAGATCCTCAGCTTCTTGAAAATCCTTGGGAATGATGGGGCAAAAGGTGTAATTGGTATTTTATAGTACCAACTACTATCATGCAGACGCACAGAAAAACATGCTAAGAGGCAGGAAAGACTGAAAGAGTTGGAGCTGAACTATGATATAGGCAGGGTGATTTGAGAATGAAATTATTTCAATGAAAATAAAAAATGGACCAGTATCACAGTTGGCTTGTGGTAGAGTAGTCAGCAAGATAATTTGATATGGATGCTGGGGAAACATTTATTTCAATTCAAAATGAAACTAGATTGGCTAAAATGACTTGGGCAATGGGTATTCCTATATTGTTTTGGATAGTCAAGACTGAAAGAGAAAGAAAATGGTCATTCCAGCATACCGTATCAAGCTTGTTTGTAGTTCCATTCTTTCTTGGTCTGGCTTCTCTCAACCATCCATCAGGCAACTGAACCATACTGTCAAGCTCATCCTTGATTTGGACCTAGTAGTGAAACCAATTACGTATATCGTCTTAGACTGAATGGAGTAAGAGAGGGAAAAGATTACAGTGGCATACCAGATCAGTAGTGTGCCTTGATCCATTCTTTCTGGGCACTTCTTCTTTCCACCATCCATCAGGTCCCTTCATGACTGGTTCATCTTTGCTTTCAACCTGGTATAGGGGAATAATTATTATGGCTCACATATAGTGTTCTAGATAGAGCATGGCAGGAGGAAAAGGAACATTGTGACATACCTGATCAGCCTTGTAATTTAATTGATCCTTTACTGGTACTTCACCCAAACATCCATCTGGCCCCTTGATGACTGGGGCATTCTTGATAAGAACCTAGTTGAATAATTAGTTACTAAGATATAGTATTTCAGATACAGAACAACAAAGAAAGGATGGTCAGAACATACCAGATCATTGCTCCGATTTGATCCATGTTTTCCTGGACTGTCTGCTTCACAACGTTCACCAGGCAGGCTCTTAATGACTGGTTCATCCTTGTTTTCTACCTATTAAGAAAAAGTAAAGCGTTGATTTTTTTACATATCATGCTGCACCCAGAACAAATGAATAAAGGAAGAAGCTAGAGATTTGCATGCCTTAATGGAGGGGCTTATTCTAACAAGCCCACTTCGTGTTCTAGAACATGAATCCTCGTTGGAATCAATAGCAGTGTTCCCTCCAACAAGCCCACTTCTTGTTTTAGAAGATGAATCTTCATTGAAATCCAAAGCAATGTTTCCTCTAACAAGCCCACTTCGTGTTTTAGAACATGAACCGCCATTGGAATCCATAGCGATGTTTCGTCTAACAAGCCCACTTCGTGTTTTAGATTGTGAACCCTCGCTGGAATCCACGATATTATTTACCCTAGCAAGCCCACTTCGTGTTCTAGAAGATGAAGCATTGCTGGAATCCACACTGTTGTTTACCATAACAAGCTCATGTTGAGCTTTAGAAGATGAACCCTCACTGGGATCCACGATATTCTTTACCCTAACAAGCCCACTTCGGGTTTTAGAACATGATTCCTCACTGGGATCCGCAATGATGTTATTTCGCCTGACAAGCCCACTTCTTGTTCTAGAACCTGAACTTTTGCTGGGATCCATGATGCCGTTTCCCCTGACAAGCCCACTTCTTGTTCTAAAACATGTGCTCCTGCCAGAATACATAATGATATTAATTCAGTTCACAAAGATTTGTCCAATTGGCAATAGCACAGCACGCAGCAAAACATCATAAAGTTTTCTGTAACTACACCTGCTAGTGCTACAATATCGAAAAAATAAAGAACAGATATAATGTAGCAGGTAGAAGGTATTTGTCTGGAGAATTTTGGCATCTAGTCAAGTTGAACTAAACACCGGCGCTCACAGAGAAAATAGCCCTGATCCAAACAACCCCTTATTTCTTCTCCTTAATACTGTTAAGACTGGTACATATATACATTATTGATGGCACATATGGTCCATCTAGGATGACTCGGCCAATGTGGCCCACAACTCTACTGTATATATACATCATTTGCTAATGGAGTAAGATCGGCATTTGTATTTGTCAGTACATACATTATGTTTGCTTTCTCTTAACAAATATTAACCAGGTGAGAACACTGCAGCCCACTATGCAAATAAGGAAAATCTGCATGTGACGCTTTCGATATTTGGCAGAAGCTCTATACCTACCTATTGATGTTTCAGTAATTAGTATATTTTTTAGAAAAGGCGACCATACGGCATGAAAGAGAAATGGCAGCGTTACTACTACGTCGGCAGAAGCTCTATACCTACCTATTGATGTTTCAGTAATTAGTATATTTTTTAGAAAAGGCGACCATACGGCATGAAAGAGAAATGGCAACGTTACTACTACGTGTTGCACAGCACAATAGATCGCCCGATAGTGGCCACCTTCTATACGGGTGCCGTGACTTGATCGACACGTAGCATGGGAGCTTCTACCAACGATTGACACCTTACGCACCCGTGATCAGATCATCTCCATACATCCACCCGTGACACCATACACCACCACTACCGTGGCATGTCAACCTTAGAGTCACACGGAAAATAGCGAGCTACATCAGCAAGAAACCCTAAAACCGCCTTTTAAATCGCTCTATATGCACCGGGGTAGCTTTCGCCTTTCGGCGCGCGGAACACAACCGACTCAATCTCGCCAGTGGGGCTACGTCAACAAAGGCAACAAAGGCGTCTACTTTTTTTGCACTGATCCGCACCGAACATTCCAAAGACCTCAGGAGGGGCATGGAATTTGGCTTTAGGAGCATGAACTGGCCTTCCTTCTTCCTATGCAAGTTCTAGGGCGAGGGTTAACAGGAGAGACAGATAGGCGAAGAATAGGATGAGACAGCCGCATACCCAGCTGAAAGGTTACTCGGATTACCGGACCGAATCGCAGTCCGGCAACAAACCCCTCATCGTTCTCCCCACTCTACAGGTGATAAATCCACCCCCCCCCCCCCACAGCCACAGCAACCCTACCCAACGGAACACCCCGACACGAATGGCCGGACATCGAGCGCCGGATCGCCGCGAGCCCCGCAAATCGCCATCCTCCTCCCGATAAGCCGGAGCAACCTATAGTACACGCCTGAATCTGCACGCCCCGCGCGTGCGGTGGGCCCTGGAGCAGGACGAAATCGATTAGCGCGGGCGAGGAGGGGGCGGAGGGCTGACGTACCGCGGTTCCTGCGCTGCCGCGCTGTGGAGACGGGAGCTGCGGCGGTGACTGGCCTCCGTCCCTCCGGGGAGCAACTAGGGTTAGCGGAGGCGGAGGTGGATACGGGAGTGGGGAAGTGGGACGAGAGAAAGAGAGACTTTTTTGCCAAGACGAGGAGAGGAGGCAGCTCGGCAGCAGGACACGACACGACGCGACGCGAGGCGCACGCTCTTGGCTTGCTTGCTTGGCTCGCCTCACTCTTCTGAGTTCTGACCACTGACCAGTGGAGTCGGAGTCGGAACGGAAATGAGCTGTCCTTCGTTATCCTTTCTCCTTTCCGGAACGGGCAAAGTATTTCCGTATCGAAACTCTTTCCGTATCCACCTTTGGTGTTTGACGGACCTACATCGATCTAACGCCAAGATTGCCACATCTGACATTTGGTGTCTCATTGCGTGCGAATGAACCAAAGTGTTCATCTCCTCTTATGTTTTTCCTTTCTTTTGTGGAAATTGTTGATCTCTAACTAGTCTCTTTGCCCGGCGAGTATCTTTTACGGAGATTGTTGTGGCGGCAAGAAATGGAGTTGCGGGAAACTTTCATTTCGTGTCGGTGTCCTAACGTATCCGTTCTATACTTATTTATAATTTTCCTTTCATGCTCGTTTTTGGATCTCTTTCCGTTTCCGCTAACAATGCGGCCTCACTTGGTTATGTTCGTTTCTGCTCTGCTTTTGTCCCTATCCGGCGCTAATATTTCTTTAGTGTGTTATCTTCGGGGGCATATAGCATGCACTAGGAGCCTGAGGTGTACTAGTGTACTAAGGAACATGTGAACCGTCCGATTTGTAATCTCTGTTCCAGATCTACGCGTACCAACAACATGGTTGTTTTGTGTTTGCAACGCTGCACAGGGACAACCGTTTTATTTTTGCTTAACCCCCTTGGTGACATGCATACTAACTATCTACCCGTTGTCCGCCTCTACAGGTAGAGCACACAGATTGCGCTCAGTTCATGAAGTTCCCCAAAGATCAACTTCTTTCTTTTTTTCTTTTGCTTTTCCACTTTATTTTGGATCCCAATTCCACTGGTTCATAGTTTTATGAAATTTTCTTGAAGCATCTGTCGAAACAACATTGAGTTTGCATTGTAGATTTTGCGAAAATTATCGTAGAACATGAGTTGTATATATTCGTTGAAATTTAATTGGATCATCTTATAAACAGTCTGTGAAATTTGTGACTAATCTCATTGAGTCATTGGGCTGTGGGACTAGAAACGGACAGTACTGAAGAACATTAGAACAGGGACAAGATGATAGAAAAGTTGCAAGATTGGAAATTTACAGGGAGTTAACTATAAGATGTACCTGGGCTACTCCCTCCTCTATCTGAACCATGTATTTTTAATCTGGTGGCTCTCAGCCCTTAGTGCATTAGTACACCTCATGCACCTAGTGCATGCTATATGCCCCCGTTATCTTCTCACCATGTTCGGAACTTGATTATGGATTTTCTTTTCCGAAACATTGACTATAGCATAGACGTACTCTCACAAACACACCACCACTATCATCACGCACCCATGGTACCATGGAGATGGAGCCGTGAATCTTGAGAAATGATGAAGACAACACTAAAAAATCAATCCGCTCTACCGAGACACGCAATGCGTTAAAGTGAAGGTTTGTTCCCTAATGGGGATTCAACCAGTACATCCAGGAGTGGGTCTAGAATTCAACCAAACTCGGGCCCACGTTGTATTATGTGATGTAGTTGAACTAAACCATTTATACTATATAGGTGATTTTCTACTAATATATAGGTGGGTTTTTTTTCTACATCCCGGACCATGGCCTGTGTAGCCCGGGATCCAACCAAAAGTTGGTTCTCTCGGTGACACTACATGTCTATAAATTGCAAGTATTGCACCTAGAATGCCATATCCTCCTTTTGAGCTTAGGATTTTGCATAAACTAGTTGTTGCATACAATTCTATGTATTTCACTATTTTAACACTATCGCGCGCCTAAAGTAAATGTGTACGATGAAAATTGTACATCAGGACGGACAATCATCATCTTTTTTTAATGTG
The DNA here is from genome assembly GCA_030979885.1 of Lolium multiflorum. Classification (NCBI taxonomy): domain Eukaryota; kingdom Viridiplantae; phylum Streptophyta; class Magnoliopsida; order Poales; family Poaceae; genus Lolium; species Lolium multiflorum. The sequence continues at coordinate 199,958,613 of CM061753.1, read as the reverse complement.
AAACTCGGACAATCATCATCTATAGAGTACACCGGTACATTCTCCTTGCTCGCCATCATATGCTGCAAAATAATTTCATAATATTATTGCTAAAAAAATAAATGCTTAAGTCTGACAATGAAGAAGATATCCAAACCTGGAATTTCATGTTGATGGAGCTGGAGCCCGGACGTTCAACTCCAAAGTGGCAACCGGTTCATGATCAACCCCAGGGAAAGGGTTTCAAAAGTTTTTTTCTTTTCAAACGTGCAAAAGGTGACAAAAGTTAAAGAAGATAACAAGCTTTACGAAAAATTGCCCGGAGGTAAAAATATATAAAGGTGCATTAATTTCATACTCCCTCCGTCTCATAAAACTTGTCTCAACTTTATCCAAATTTGGATATATTTACACAATAAATAATGTCTAGATGCATTCAAATTTAGATAAATTTAAGACAAATTTCATGAGACGAAGGGTGTACTTATTTTATGTAGTTATGTTTTAACTAAACAGAACTACAAACCCTATAATAGCACAAACGACGTATCTTATCACAGTTAACTAATTTGATTCAATATAGAATAACAAAAGCTTATTTCAAACAATTATAGGCGTTTGGTAAACAGGGTTCGATCTTATCTCGCTGGGCTTATAGGCGAAACCCAAAGCGCCTTTATCCCTAGAAGTCCTATTTCTTTTTGAGGGACTAGAAGTCCTATTTCAAACAATGCTCTTATTGCATGTGAATGTTTTCATGCTATCCAAAGAAATAGGAAACCGAACGAGTCTTACTTTTCCTACAAGTTAAATTTCTCCAGAGCCTATGATAGGGTCAACTGGAAATTCCTTGAAATCTTGCTACACAGGTGGGATTTCGATGACTAATGGGTTAAGTGGATTATGGCCTACACCAATGAAAATATAACCGAGGAGATCACCCATTCCTGAGGTTTGAAGCAGGGGTCCCCTATCCCATTATCTCTTTCTCTTCATTGCAGATAGCATACCCAAAACAAAATCTAAAAACAAAATCCAGAACAATAGCCTCAAATAACATGTAGAACGGTCTGATGGCATCTCCCATATGTTGTTTAGGGAATGATTGTATCCTCTTCCTCAAAGGTGAAGGCGGTCAAGATAGGATTATCAAATCTGTCATAGCTTCCTTCGAGAGGGGGTCTGGTCACCTAATTAGTGAAGGAAAGTGTTTGATTGTGTTTGGAGACGGTTGCCTTTGCCGAAAGGAGTGTGGAAGTTTGTCTCCAGTGGATCTCGCTGGATTTGGTCTGATGTACGCATCTATTCATCGGCGATGGCTATTGCTCTCGTTCGTTGGTCTTTTGGGATCTTAGCACGACGATTTTCCCTTTGTTTACTACAATGAGATCTAATACGACAATCTTTGCCCGACTTCAATGCGTAGGGGTGAGTACGGCGGCTCGCCTTCGGTTGTTTCGAGTGCTTGTAGTCATCGCTAGGTGGTCCAAAGATTTTTTTAAAACTTTTATTATATTTGGGTTTTCTTTTACTGTTGTCGTTGATGATTATGAATAGATCGGTGGACTTTGTGAAAAAAGGAACACCTTTGAAGTGCAAACGGGAGAATTTTGAGGACAAATACCGGGAAATGCACTTTGGCTCATAGGAGCATATGCTCCCATTATGTGAATCCATATTTCAAAGTGTCAAAAAATTCTAAACTAAATTTTTACATGTACATCTAGACATTTTATATTGGTACACAAGTTTTCAAAAAAAACTAAAAATAATTATGGCTCCTGTAAAAAAGACAAGTTTTGATGCTATAACACGACTACGTACAGGATATTTTTTTGTCTTTTTTGTACACGCCAAATAAAATGTTGTTTCTCCACGAAAATTTGTGCACTAACATAGAATGTCAAGATGTACACCAACAAATTTATATCAGAATTTTTTAACATTTTTAAAATTGTTTTTTAATTATTTTATATAATGAGAGCATTTGCTCCTATGAGCCAAATTGCCACCTCCACAAATACCTTGTCTTCCTACTCCTGCGGATCGAATGAAAAAAAAATCCAGTCCACAAAAGAACAACACCTAGGCAAAAGGCTAACGAACTCGTACAAGAGATTCATGTCCATGGGAAATAAAGGAAGAACTCATCAAATATGTGGCTCGGTGGTTTCCATGATAATTAGCCCTGGATGGTGAAAACTTTCGGTGAAGATAATTAAGATGGGAACGAGGGGAAAGTCCACCAAAATCTTGGGACGTTCTTATCAAACCAAAGAATTTTGGTGGTGTAGGCTCTAGAGACATGAGACGTGTAAAACATGCCTTGCTTGCAAGGCAACGTTAGAGGATTATATCTAAGGGTGTGGATAGTTCTCGGTGGACTAGAATTAACTTATTTATCGGTCACATGTTGTCATTAAATCTCAGTTGCAATCTTGCAAATCATAAAACTATTCATGAATCACGAAGCAAATCTGACGACCAGGATCATTTTTCTTAGTTGCAATTGAACAAGTCTAACAATTCGGATTATTTTTCTTAGTTGCATCCTCAATTGCAACTAAGAAAAATTTCAGTTGCAACCCAACTTGCAACTGAAAAAACTTAGGTGTAATCTAACTTGCAACTTATATGTATGAATCACGATGTAACCAGACCGAACACTAGCTTAGTTAGCAACTAGAAAAATCGTATATCTAGTGCGCAAGACTCTTAAAATCAATCTATTTCCCTCGCGGGAATTTTATTGAGATTGTGTTTTGGCGAGACACTTCCCCATCTTGGCGAGGTATATAACATGGAATGGGGCCAGTAAAGAAAGGGGTTAATGTGGAGAGTTGGCAATGGCGAGAAGATCAACATATGGAGAGATAGTTGGTAGTTGGCTTCCTAGAGACCTCGGCATGACCCCGAGAGCAGGTAGAACAAATACCAGAATTCACAGGGTAAATCAGTTGCTCTCTCGTGACTCAAACCAATGGAATGTGGACCTCGTGAGAAAAATTTGCTACACTAAAGATGAAAATTCTATTATTAACTTGAATTTTCCTTCACAGATCTGTCAAGTTTTCCCAACGTTGCGTTGTATCTTGTATGTTGAAAACATGTTAAAACGCTTACAGACTTGCTTATAACCTGAATTATGGTGTCAAGTGGTTAGCTTGCGTGTCTTTGGGTGGTGAGCGGCATGTGATAATTTAGTCTAGCTATAATAATGCGGTAACCCACCATATCACTGCATGATATAGTACGCAAGTCGTTGACATAACACAAGTGAAACACCGTTCCACTCGTATTACATCCCTCAGAGTGGTACAACAGAAACATATGCGAGTCCAATGCATGTCTATAGAAGGACACATGAACTGTTTATAGAAGATCAACACAGCATCCTACTTTACAGCGAGGTAAAACTGCAAATAAAGCTTCAAAAGAACAACTCGTAGTCTAACTTATTGCTAACTCTAGATCTAGAGCTACTTGGCTTGCTATAGAACTCTAACTGCTTAGGTGCTAGGATTAGGGAAATGGTTCCCTTCTATTACTAGTCTAAGTTTCCACTTTAGCTGATGCAGAAGTTGACTCCATTCACTTAATTGATCGGGTTCTCCATATTGTTATACTTGACTCCTTTGTTTTCGAGTTCCACGGTAGCTTCTCCTTCGGTGACTTTAAATCTAAGAAGGGGGTTCAAAGGGAACGAATGAGTACGAGCGTACTCAGCAAGTTCATTATAGGAAATAGGTGTATCATGCACTAGCTACAGCCACAGACCAGAAAGTCATAGGTGAATGCAAGTTTTCGTAATTATTTCTTCAAAAGGTTTATTTTATTCTGAAAAACTATGTCCGTCAGTCTTCACAGGTTGACCAGAATTTCATGGAGTTCCTTTCCTGCCGCGTTTGTAGTTCCTTTCGGAAACAGGAAGTGACAAGTCACAGTTGAATACACTTTGCAGAGATGAGTTACTTTACCCATAAGAGACCTTATCCTTGTTGCCAACCGGGATCGAGATTCCATCCACACTTGAAAGGATCGTATGCCGCACCTAGAGGGGGGGTGAATAGGTGCTATCCAATTTTTAGTTCTTTTTCAATTTAGGCTTGACACAAAGGTAAATTCTCTAGCTACCTATATGACAAGGTCAACGACTAAGCAATATATATTTACGCAATATATAGGAGAGATAATAGGATAGAGGTAACCAAGAGTGGAGCACGCGGAGACACGGAGTTGATTCCCGTAGTTCCCTTCCTTTGCAAGAAGGTGCGTCTACGTTCAGAGGAGTGTGGTCGCTACGAAAGCCAGACCAACGCCATGAAGGCTTCACTCAGGTCTCCTGTGAGCACCGCCACGAAGGACTAGCCCACTTCCACTAAGGGATTTCCTCGAGGTGGAAATCGGGCCTTTACAAGGTTCTTGGGGCACACATCCACAACCAAATTGGAGGCTCTCAAATCTGTTCTAGGAATCAACAAGAATACATCAACAACAAACAACTATGGATCCAAAGAGGAACACTAGCAAGGGGGCCCTCAACAAAATGGGGGGAAATGCAAATCGCTTCGGTGAAGATGTAGATCGGGGTCTTCTCCTTCGATTCTCCAAAGCACAAGGGATTTGGGTGGTTGAGGGAGGAGATCTGACGATTTTGGTGTTCTTGGTGGCTCAACAATGGTGGAGGAAGACTTTAGGGTTTGAGCGACATTCCAAGGTAGGGGAAGGGTCCTATTTATACCCCACCAGCTTTTATGCCCGCTGGAATGGTATCGCCGGCAGTGCCAGCCCTGAGACGGCGGCAGTGCCGGCCAGGACTTAGTCCAGCTGGTCAACAGGGCAGGCCGGCAGTGCCGGGGTTGAACCACCGGCAGTGCCGGGGTGCATCCACCGGCAGTGCCGGCCAAGGAAATCTTCAGCTTCTCTCTTTTCTTCCTTTTTGAGTGGGTTGAGATTTATCAGATATATCTTTTCTATATTTTTTACTCACTTAGCACACATTTAGATTGTCACAGGTGTTGTTAACAAACACACAAAACCTTAGAGATCATGAAATGCTCTTTCAATCTCCCCCTTTTTGGTGTTTGATGACAATACCGGGATTTCACAAAGTAGGGAGCAAGAATAGCATGGTGTTCCAAAAAGAGAGAGAAACTCCCCCTAGATATGTGCATACATGAATTTTGTGTTTGAATATAAATGCATATATTAGGTACGGAGCAACTCTCACTATTAAGGTATATGGACCACAAGGCTATCAAGGTATATGACAGATAATAGATGGAGAGATATAATCAGTTGAGTAGTAGAGACCATACCTCGTCATAAGGATATACTCAACTATGTATAATCTCGAACTCCAAGACTTAAAATCATATCATGCATGAATTTGATGTATATCCATAGACAAGTTGAGATATATATATTGACCATGCCATTTTCATGATGACAATCTCAACCATATGTAATTCCGAAAACCATAATAATATGTCTCACACAAATATGCCTTGCCACCATACATAGAACGGAGTTTTAAACAACATGAAACACACGATAAAGTTCAACATAAGCACAAATGATAAACGGAGACACAAGCTTTAACGGAATGATAAAAGCAAATGCTTGTGCCTCAACCCGAGCAAATCCCGTGCCAGTCCTACTAGACCTTCTTCTCCCCCTTTGGCATCAGGACACCAAAAAGGAGAAAAGAAGCGATGCTACAACGTCCAATGGAAGCTCATATATCCTCGGAGGATTCCTCCGCCTCTTCGTCATCTTCTGATTCTGCAGGCTCAGGCTCACCAACTTCATCATCACTAGGGGAGCGCTGCCGGCGAGAGGGACCGGGTAACCCAAGCTGCTCAAACTCAGTCACATTACCATGCTTTGACAGCCATTCTTCCTCAGGAGTAATGACCTCTTCTGATCCACTCTCAACAGGAATGTCCAGTTTGCGCATAATGAACTTGGTGTTCCTCCTGTCCATCTTCCTTTCCCTATAAGACTTGAGGCAAAACATCTTGGCAAGCTTGGCCTCAATACAAGCAAACCATCCATTGTCAGCAGGGGGTACATACTCCATATCCGAGTCCTCTTCAGCAGAATCATCATCACCGGGAAGACGAGGAGGAAGGGGATGAGGCTTAACCTTGAGATCCTTGTGTTTGTGAGGCAGGAGGGTAACATCATCAGTAAGTTTGCCATACCCAGCATTTTCCCAGCGAGAGAAAATGAAGAACATGAAGTAGGGAGCAAACACCGGAGCCTTGTGAGAAATGATGCAAGACCAAAACTCATTCCACAGAAAATCCATCACATCAAGCTGAAGACCGGTGTCACGGTTCTGGTGAGTGAGATACAGAAGGTTTCCAAGATGTCCATAAATTTGATCAACGCAGCCAACCTTGGGATTGAGGACCTCTCGGTAAATGCGAAGAAGGATGTCATAAACTGGGCGAAGAAACTTCTGAGAGCCATACACCACTTCTCCTTCAAGATAAAGATCAACAAGAAGAGCCTTATCAATGGGCTTGGGAGTGTTGTGAGCCCGAAAGAATCCTTCCTCATTGTCAGAAAGCACTGGATAGCCAAGACACTCTGCAAATTGACCCCAGGTGCCATGTAACATGCAACCCTCGGTAATCCAAGTCATCGTCTTGGCATCATCATTGTCAACATACACCGTGGCAAAGAATTGCCCAATAACATCAACACAGAAAGGATGATGAAACTTCATCAGCGGAATAAGACCAAGTTGCTCACAAACCTCTCGAGCTTCTGCAAAGTATTGAGCATTCTTATCCATGTGAGCAAAGTTAATATGATGCATAGGAGCAACTCGATAGGTGGCATCAGCATAGAGATCATCATAAGTCTTCTGTTGATATCTAGTCCAGAACAGCTCAGAACAGTTGTCGGCCTTGGGTGTGATATAGATATTAGTCTGACGCAGCCGAGCATACTCATGATCAGGCCATTTCCCAACGGGTGTGCCTCGTAGCCTTCTGATGATGGCACCGCGAGGTTCAGATTCAGCCATGCCCTTCTCTCGACGAGACGCTTTCTTTACCGGTAAGATCTCAGCTTCAAAATCAGTAGGGACAGCCCGTTTGCCCGAGTTCGATCGATGAGAGGACCACATGCAACTGAGATAGCAACGGATAAATAGAAAAGATGATAAGGTACACTGAAAAAGAGAAAATCTGACAATCAATGCATGGCGAATGTAATGTTCGAGATACAAATGAAAAGGCTATAGAAGATCTGGCAACAGCAACGCCGGCAGTGTCGGTGTGCATAGGGCGGCAGTGCCGGCCCAGCGGCAGTGCCGCTGAGGATTGGCCGGTAGTGCTGGTCAACACTAGAACAGCCCAGATCTGTTGCAGACTCACGCATTGTTCCTCAAAATTTCACCATGTGATGCAAGAGATCATCTACCTCTATGGCAAAAACTACGAAGTGATTCATCCAACTGTCTTTCTTCTAGGTAGGTCAACCCATCCTAGAGAGGGAGAGAGAGGGAGAGGAAGCTCACCGGACGATGAAGCCATGGAGGAGGGCGGCCTGCCCGATTCCAGCCGACCAGGGGAGGAGGGAGGGCACGGGACGGCGGCCGGAGGGTTGGGGCGGCGACGGCTGGGTCATCGGGTGGGAGGAGAGGGACGCGGGGGAAGAGAATGAGGCAGTTGCCCTAAATTCTCCCCCGGGCCCGTCACTTGACCCCACCCGACAGCGGCAGTGCCGCTCAGCCGAGGCCGGCAATGCCGGTGCGACCGGCAGTGCCGAGGTGAAACCACCTGCAGTGTCGGTAAGCCAGCCCCAAGCCCAAAAACCCTTAAAATTTTCAGATTTTAGTGTATTAGTATTGGAATGGTTTCTTAGGAAAGGTGGGGCTTGATACGTCTCCGACGTATCGATAATTTCTTATGTTCCATGCCACATTATTGATGTTATCTACATGTTTTATGCACACTTTACGTCATATTCGTGCATTTTCTGGAACTAACCTATTAACAAGATGCCGAAGTGCCAGTTGCTGTTTTCGTTTTTGGTTTCAGAAATCCTAGTAACGAAATATTCTCGGAATTGGACGAAATCAACGCCCGGGTCTTATTTTGCCACGAAGCTTTAAGTCCGAAGAGGAGACGAAGAGGGGCCACGAGGGGCCACACCCTAGGCGGCGCGGCCCCCCCTTGGCCGCGCGGCCCTGGTGTGGGGCCCCCGTGCCGCCTCTTGACCTGCCCTTCCGCCTACAAATAGCCTCCGTTGCGAAACCCCCAGGAGAGCCACGATATGGAAAACCTTCGAGACGCCGCCACCGCCGATCCCATCTCGGGAGATCCAGGAGATCGCCACCCTGCCGGAGAGGGGATTCATCTCCCGGAGGACTCTACACCGCCATGGTCGCCTCCGTGATGTGTGAGTAGTCTAACCCTGGACTATGGGTCCATAGCTGTAGCTAGATGGTTGTCTTCTCCCATTGTGCTATCATTGTCGGATCTTGTGAGCTGCCTAACATGATCAAGATCATCTATCCGTAATTCTATATGTTGCGTTTGTTGGGATCCGATGAATAGAGAATACTTGTTATGTTGATTATCAAAGTTATATCTATGTGTTGTTTATGATCTTGCATGCTCTCCGTTACTAGTAGATGCTCTGGCCAAGTAGATGCTTGTAACTCCAAGAGGGAGTATTTATGCTCGATAGTGGGTTCATGCTGCATTGACACTGGGACAGTGACAGAAAGTTCTAAGGTTGTGTTGTGCTGTTGCCACTAGGGATAAAACATTGATGCTATGTCTAAGGATGTAGTTGTTGATTACATTACGCACCATACTTAATGCAATTGTCTGTTGCTTTGCAACTTAATACTGGAGGGGTTCGGATGATAACCTGAAGGTGGACTTTTTAGGCATAGATGCAGTTGGATGGCGGTCTATGTACTTTGTCGTAATGCCCAATTAAATCTCACTATACTCATCATGATATGTATGTGCATGGTCATGCCTCTTTATTTGTCAATTGCCCAACTGTAATTTGTTCACCCAACATGCTGTTTATCTTATGGGAGAGACACCTCTAGTGAACTGTGGACCCCGGTCCAATTCTCTTTACTGAAATACAATCTACTGCAATATTGTTCTACTGTTTTCGCAAACAATCATCTTCCACACAATACGGTTAATCCTTTGTTACAGCAAGCCGGTGAGATTGACAACCTCACTGTTTCGTTGGGGCAAAGTACTTTGGTTGTGTTGTGCAGTTCCACGTTGGCGCCGAATCTCTGTTGCGCCGCACTACATCCCGCCGCCATCAACCTTCAACGTGCTTCTTGACTCCTACTGGTTCGATTAAACCTTGGTTTCTTACTGAGGGAAACTTGCCGCTGTGCGCATCACACCTTCCTCTTGGGGTTCCCAACGGACGTGTCAACCACACGCATCAGGGCTTAGGATAGAAAGATCACATGTTGATGGTACGTTATCACCCATATTTGCAAACATTGCAAACAAAGACCAAACATGAGTGATTTCCCATAAGAACAAATGAAAGACAAATAAAATCCACGAAAGATCCAAATAACCCCAACTCTTCACAAAGAAGAGTGTGGTGGCCTAGGCCACCATGTAGGAGTGTTATGGTTTGGCACCGCGAAGATATATCTTGGGCCCAAAACCAATACTCGTCACTGAAGCTCACATATCAATATGAGTGATATAAAGAGAATGATTTCTTACTATCGGCATTATGGGGGGAGGGATAGCTCAATAGTTTAAACCGCACTCCCCCTATTTCCATGCCCACATCTAAACCAAATAAAGTTTTGAGACAAAGGTGTGTTTGCAAGATGGTCAAGCTATACTCCTTGAATCAATGATATTTAGCTCATTCCTCAAATAGAAAAACCTTGCTTCATCAAGAGGCTTCGTGAATATATCGGCAAGTTGATCTTTGGTAGGAACATAGCATAGCTCAATATCACCACGAGCAACATGATCCCTAATAAAATGATTCTGAATCTCAATATGCTTCGTTCTTGAATGTTGCACCGGATTATAAGCAATCTTGATGGCACTTTCATTGTCACATAAAAGAGGCACTTTGTCACAAGTGACACCGTATTCCTTTAAAGTTTGCCTCATCCATAACAATTGAGTGCATCCACTTGCAGCGGCAATATATTTGGCTTGGACGATGGAGAGAGATATACAATTTTGCTTCTTAGAAGACCAACACACCAAGGACCTACCAAGGAATTGGCAAGCCCCGGAGGTTGATTTCCTATCATCTTTGTCTCCCGCCCAATCCGCATCGGTGTATCCATTGAGAAAGAAACTTGAGCCCTTAGGATACCAAAGACCATATCTTGGGGTATCAACTAAATATCGAAAGATTCTTTTGAGAGCCATCATGTGACTCTCCTTAGGAGAAGCTTGATACCTTGCACACACACCAACACTCAACACTATGTCTGGTCTAGATGCACAAAGGTAAAGCAAGGATCCAATCATGGAGCGATATACCTTTTGATCCACCTCTTTACCATTGGGATCAAGTGCAAGATGACATTTAGTAACCATTGGAGTGGCTACTCCCTTCATCTCCGTCATCTTGAACCTTTTGAGCATGTCTTGGAGAATTTTGCTTGATTGATGAAGTCCATTCTCTCAATTGCTTGATCTCAAAACCAAGAAAGAACCTCATCTCTCCCATCATAGACATCTCAAACCTATCGGTCATAAGCTTTGAGAATTCATCATTGAAAGATTTGTTAGTAGAGCCAAAGATAATATCATCAACATATAATTGGCAAACGAAAAGCTCCCCATTGACCCTCTTAGTAAAAAGAGTGGGATCGATTAGCCCAACATCAAACCCACGGTCTATCAACAATTCTTTAAGGTGCTCGTACCAAGCTCTAGGAGCTTGTTTGAGACCATAAAGTGCTTTATCAAGCTTATAGACATGGTTAGGAAAGTCGAGATCCTCAAACCCCGGGGGTTGCTTAACATAAACCTCTTCATGCAAAGGACCATTAAGAAATGCACTTTTCACATCCATTTGTTGTAACTTAAAGTTATGATGTGATGCATAAGCAAAAAGGATACGGATGGACTCAAGGCGAGCCACGGGAGCATAAGTTTCTCCAAAGTCAATTCCTTCAATTTGGGAGAAACCTTGAGCCACCAATCTTGCCTTGTTCCTCACAACATTTCCAAATTCATCTTGCTTGTTCTTGAATATCCATTTAGTGCCTATAACATTGCGTCACTCCTTTGGCTTCTCTACTAAAGACCACACTTTGTTGCGCTTGAAGTTGTTGAGTTCCTCGTGCATAGCTTCCAACCAATCCGAATCTTCAAGAGCTTGAAAAACTTTCTTGGGTTCCACTAAGGAGATATACGCATGATGATTGCTAAAGTTAGCCAATTGCCTTCTTGTGGAGACTCTTCCTCTTACATCACTTAGGACCTTATCATGAGTGTGTCCAAGAATTTCCAAGTTCCTATCTCTTCTTGCTAGACAACGGCCCTCGATCTCCTCCTTGGTTCTTCTTGGCCTTGGAGGTATCACTTGATCAACTTGATCATTTGGGTCCCCGTCTTGACCTTCAACTTGAGCTTCCTCATTTTCTTGAAAGTGCTCAACATCATGTGCTTGATCTTGGACATTATTCGGTGAGAGGAGAATATTGAATGGATACTCATCGGATCCATCATGAATCCTTGATTGATCTTGTACATGAGAGGGAGGGTTTTCTTCTTGTTCTTGGGTTGGTGCATCATTAGCTTCAAGAGATGGAGTTTGTTGATGTTGAGAAGATGAGGGCTCCACCGTGGTAGAGCATAGTCCTTCCCGAGACGCCACACCGTGTCCCTCAATGGGGCGGAAAAATCCCACACCCATTCTTACTATGGCATCTTGAGGTATTTCATCACCTGCACAAACATCAACTTGCCCCACTTGGGAGCCATCATTTTCCTCAAACTTCACACTACAAGATTCGATGATAATCTTGGAAGATATATCAAAGACTCCATAAGTGTGAGATTCGGCACCGTAACCAACAAATATACCCTCCAAAGCTTTAGGAGAAAATTTAGATAAACGAACTCCTTTGATTTTATAGAAACACTTACACCCGAACACCTTGAAGTATGAGATATTAGGCTTGTTGCCGTTGAGTATTTCATATGGATTCTTGTTCAAGCCCGTACGGAGATAGAGCCGGTTAGAAGAGTGGCAGGCGGTGGAAATGGCTTCGGCCCAAAAATTATAGCGAGATTTATATTCCGCCATCATAGATCTTGCCATATCCATAAGAGTCCGGTGCTTCCTCTCCGCAACACCATTTTGTTGAGGGGTGTATGCAGCGGAATATTGATGTCTTATCCCCTCATCACTAAGAAAATCATTGAGTGTGTAGTTCTTGAACTCGGAGCCGTTGTCACTTCTTATTGCCATTATAAGGAGGTTGTGTTGACGTTGCACCTCGGTAGCAAAGTCAATGAAGATTTGTTGAGTCTCATCTTTCTTCTTGAGAAAGTAGACCCAAGTGTATCTTGAATAGTCATCAACAATTACCAAGAAATATTTCTTCGCACCAAGACTTGCATGAGTGGTAGGACCAAAGAGATCCACATGAAGGAGCTCAAAGATCCTCTTGGAAGAGATGATAGTCTTGCTTGGGTGCGGAGAGTCATGCATTTTGCCTTCAACACAAGCCCTACAAACATGATCTTTGGCAAAAGAAACATTTTCCATTAGTCCCACAATATGGTTCCCCTTGTGAAGACTTTGCAAAGTTCTCATGTTGACATGGGCCAAGCAGCGATGCCACAACCAACCCACATCCGCCTTTCCGAATAGGCACATCACACCTGAGGTGGTGGCCCCCGAGAAGTCCACCACATACAAGTTATGTTCGCGATACCCAACGAAAGCGACTTTTAGAGTCTTTCTCCACAAGAGGACTGATAACCCACAAGTATAGGGGATCGCAACAGTCTTCGAGGGAAGTAAAACCCAAATTTATTGATTCGACACAAGGGGAGATAAAGAATACTTATAAGCCTTAACAACTGAGTCGTCAATTCAGCTGCACCTGGAAAAGCACTAGTAATAGGGGTGATGTGAAAGCAGAGTAATATGAGAGCAGTAGTAATAACACAGCAGCAGTTGTAATATGAGAGCAATGGCACCGGAAAAAGTTGATACTACTTCCAATGTCATGTAGAACGAGTATATGATGATGAGAGATGGACCGGGGTTCCCAGCTATCTACACTAGTGGTAACTCTCCAATAACAAGTGTTGGGTGAACAAATTACAGTTGGGCAATTGATAGGATCAAAATTAAGTTGCTTACTGATGAATCAGAGCAAAACATGTGAAGAGAATTATTAATGAAAGTTAATTAATTGGGGCTGGGAACCCCGCGCCAGCTCTTTTTGCAAAATTATTGGATAAGCGGATGAAGCCACTAGTCCATTGGTGAAAGTCTGTCAAAAGTAAATGACAAGATCGAAAGATAAAACACCACATACTTCCCCATGAGATATAAAACATTGACACAAATAAGAGATAATAGATTTTGAATTGTTTAAAGGTAGCACATGAAGTATTTGCTTGGAATGGTAGGAAATACCACATAGTAGGTAGATATGGTGGACACAAATGGCATGGATTTTGGCTCAAGGTTTTGGATGCACGAGAAGCATTTCCTCTCAGTACAAGGCTTTGGCTAGCATGGTTGTTTGAAGCAAACACAAGTATGAACCGGTACAGCAAAACTTACATAAGAACATATTGCAAGCATTATAAAACTCTACACTGTCTTCCTTGTTGCTCAAACACTTTTACCAGAAAATATCTAGACCTTAGAGAGACCAATCATGCAAACCAGTTTCAACAAGCTCTACGGTATTTCTCCCCTAATAGGTTTAAACTACATGATGCAAGAGCTTAATCATGATCTACTTGAGAGCTCAAAACAATTGCCAAGTATCAAATTATTGAAGACAATATGAAGCATTTTCTGTTTCCAACCAAATATCAATAAGTGCAAACAGCTTCCAACTTTTACCATTGAACATTAAAAGTAAGAGCAAAGAACACAAGTGTTCATATGAAAAAGCGGAGCGTGTCTCTCTCCCAAACAAGGATTGCTAGGGTCCAAATTTATTCAATCATAAACAAAAATAAAAACACACAGACGCTCCAAGTAAAGCACATATGATGTGACCGAATAAAAATATAGTTTCAATAGAAGAAACCTGATAAGTTGATGAAGAAGGGGATGCCTTGGGCATCCCCAAGCTTAGACGCTTGAGTCTTCTTGAAATATGCAGGGATGAACCACGGGGCATCCCCAAGCTTAGACTTTTCACTCTTCTTGATCATATATCATCCTCCTCTCTTGACCCTTGAAAACTTCCTTCACACCAAACTTCTCATAAACTTCATTAGAGGGGTTAGTACTCAAAAACTTTAATCCACTTTAGCCCTGTAGTGACACATTGCAAGTACTCAATAAAACATTAGCTACAGCTCTCTACGTCTAGAAAGCCTCACTTAAAGTCCACAAGAGACAATGCAAAAAACAGAGACAGAATCTGTCAAAACAGAACAGCCAGTAAACACGAATTTTTAAACGGTACTTCCGTTGCTCAAATCATAAAACTCAAAACTAACGAAAGTTGCGTACATATCTGAGGAACGCGCACGTAAATTGGCAGATTTTTCTGAGTTACCTACAGAGAACCCTGCCCAGATTCGTGACAGATAGAAATCTGTTTCTGCGCAGAAATCCAAATCTAGCATCAACCTTCTATTAGAGACTTTACTTGGCACAACCACGAACGCTACCGCGCGTGCGCCTGCGGTGCGGTAAGGCACCACCCTGTTGTGCCAGCAGCCAACTCCGGCGTGTCAGCTTAGTTATCCTCATCAAGCCACAACCTTGATGTCTAGCTTCCCAACTGGTAGACGGTTCCCTTTCCCCCGGATCAATGAAGAAGGGAGAAGTCAGTTGATTCTTCCGAAGAACCGGAAGCGAAGCGCTATGCCGGGGCGAGGGGACGGGAAAAGAAACAGCTCCGAAGAAAGATATTGGGGTTCCCAATGCTTCTCCACGCCCAACGAGATGCGCCAACCTCGGGATGCTTTACTCCTAACCCCACGGCGGTTCCGAGACGGAGCTTAACCTGAGTCTCGGTTAAGAACGGCGATGATCTACGTTTCACACGGCGCACGATTCCATGGATAGTTTCATTCGAGATCGTGATGGAGGACATAGCTTACGATCATCGGCTTTGATCATGCCACTAGGCAATAAAATAAAGATAAGGAGAGGTTGCTACAGTAGTAACAACTTCCAAGACACAACAAAACAGTAGCAAAATAAAGACATGGGTTATCTTCCAAGAAGTGCTTTCTTTATAGCCATTAAGATGGGCTCAGCAATTTTAATGATGCACTCGCAAGAAATAAGAGTTGAAGCAAAAGAGAGCATAAAGAAGCAAATTAAAAACACATTTAAGTCTAACCCACTTACTATGCATAGGAATCTTGTACACAAATAAATTCATGAAGAACAAAGTGACAAGCATAAGAAGATAAAACAAGAGTAACTTCAAAATTTTAAGCATATAGAGAGGTGTTTTAGTACCATGCAAATTTCTACAACCATATTTTCCTCTCTCATAATAATTTTCAGTAGCTTCATGGATAAACTCAACAATATAACTATCACATAAAGCATGCTTTTCATGATCCATAAACATATAATTCTTATCAAGCTCAAAAATAATAGGATCAAAACTTTCTAAACCACTTTTATCAATAATGTAACAAGATGATTGATCAATCTCAAAAGATATGGGACTCATAGATAATGTCAAGAACTCTCCAATCCCTTTTTCATTAGTAGTACAATCAATATTATCAAGTAACATAGGACCATCATCTAGAGATTTATCATAAACATTTGCCAAGCAAAACTCTTTAGTACCGACATCAGGCACAAACAAAGCATTATCATAAGTTTTATCAAAATAGCATGGATTATCATAAATGATAGTAGCATAATTATTCTCACAAGTTTTACTTATAGGGAATATTTCAAGAGAATCCACAGGAACATAACATTCATCCTCATTTGGTAAGCATGGAGAACAATCAAATAGTATAAGAGATAAAGAGTTACTCTCATTAGAAGGTTGGCATGGGTAGCTAATCCATTCTTCCTCCTTTTGTTCATCACTCTCCTCTTCTTTTTCATCCAATGAGCTTTCAGGTTCATCAATTTCCTCCTCTTTTTCATCCAATGAGCTTTCAGGTTCATCAATTTCTTCTTCTACTGGTTCCTGCAAATTGTGAGTGCATTCTTGTGCGTTAATGAGTCTCTCTTTATAATCAATGATATAAGGATTATTGTTGTAACTTTCTATGCAAAAATTAAGGATAGAAGAGACATAATCTTTAAGGTCCTTACAAACAACACAAGTTTCATAATTTTTAACCATGAAGGATTCTATCTCAGAGGCTCCCATAAATATGACAAATTGTTCTACCTCTTCAAACCCAAAATGAATATAGCTATTGCGATTATAGTTCGTAATTAAAAATTCCTCACTAAAGCCACATTGAAATTTAAGATGTTTAGTGTCCTGTTGAGAGCAACAGTTTATATCATGGCGTTTAAGCAAGATTTTAGCAATTGTATTCAATTTTTCTATCACAGCACTCATCACTTTTCCCGCTCTTGATTCTCTATAATTATTATAATATTCTATAATCTCCAAGTAGGTTATGGGTTCTCCCATAATAACAGTTTTTAATTTTTTGGTTTTTCAAATTTTTATGGATTTTCGGGTATATGAGGAAAATAAAACAAGACAAAAACAAACTAGACAAAAGTAAACTAAGCAAAATAATACTAGACAGAAATAAACTAAGCACAAATAAACTAGACAAAAGTAAACTAAGCAAAACAAAAAATAAAATAAAATAGGGAGAGAGGTGGAATGTACTCCCCAGATGAACTTATGAGTAGAGCTATGCCTCCTCGGCAACGGCGCCAGAAAATAGTCTTGATAACCCACAAGTATAGGGGATCGCAACAGTCTTCGAGGGAAGTAAAACCCAAATTTATTGATTCGACACAAGGGGAGGTAAAGAATACTTATAAGCCTTAACAACTGAGTCGTCAATCACCTGGAAAAGCACTAGTAATAGGGGTGATGTGAAAGCAGAGTAATATGAGAGCAGTAGTAACAGAATAGCAGCAGAGCGTAATATGAGAGCAATGGCACCAGAAAATAGTTGATACTACTTCCAATGTCATAGAAGAGTATATGATGATGAGAGATGGACCGGGGTTCCCAGCTATCTACACTAGTGGTAACTCTCCAATAACAAGTGTTGGGTGAACAAATTACAGTTGGGCAATTGATAGGATTGAAATAGCATTAAGATAGAACATCAAGATTATTAATCATGTAGGCATGTTTCCCATATATAGTCATACGTGCTCGCAATGAGAAACTTGTACAACATCTTTTGTCCTACCAGCCGGTGGCAGCCGGGCCTCTAGGGAATCTACTAGAAATTAAGGCACTCCTTTTAATAGAGCACCGGAGCAAAGCATTAACACTCCGTGAAAACATGTGATCCTCATATCTAAGCCTTCCCCTCCAGTTGTCCCAATTTCTGTCACTTTGGGGCCTTTGGTTCCGGACATAGACATGTGCAAACAACTTGTAGATACAATCTAAGCAATAAGTATAGAGCTTAAATCTAAGATCATGCCACTCGGGCCCTAGTGACAAGCATTAAACACAACAAGATTGCAGCAACAATAACTTCACAAACTTATATAGATAGACTAATCATAATGTAACAATCCATCGGATCCCAACAAACACAACACCGATTACATCGATGAATCTCAATCATGTAAGGCAGCTCATGAGATCATTGTATTGAAGTACATGGGGGAGAGAATACCAACTAGCTACAGCTAGAACCCGTAGTCCATGGGGGAACTACTCACGGAGCATGATGGAGGCGGTGGCATCGATGGAGATGGCTTCCGAGGGCACTTCCCCGTCCCGGCAGGTGCCGGAACAGAGACTTCTGTCCCCGAATGGAGTTTCGCGATGGTGGCGGCGCCCCTGGAGTCTTTCGGAGTTTCGTCAATCGGTATCGCGTTTTTAGGTCGAAAGGGGTCTTATAGGCGAAGAGGCGGCGCAGGAGGGTGCCTGGGGGTCCCACACAGTAGGCATCTCGTTAATAGGTTAGTTCCGGAAAATGCATAAAAACATTATAAAGTGTAAGCA
The DNA here is from genome assembly GCA_030979885.1 of Lolium multiflorum. Taxonomy (NCBI): domain Eukaryota; kingdom Viridiplantae; phylum Streptophyta; class Magnoliopsida; order Poales; family Poaceae; genus Lolium; species Lolium multiflorum. The sequence goes on along the minus strand of CM061753.1, from coordinate 199,940,291 downwards.
AAACATGTAAGTATTGTCATAAAACAAGCATGGAACATCAGAAATTCTAGGTCCGTTGGAGACGTATCAAGGACCACAATATCATTATCAATAAAGACGACGAAACCCATCTTGCCAAGGGCGGAAATGGATAATAAATTGTAACCAAGGGTTTTGACAAGCATGACATCCACAAGAGTAATGTTGTGTGCAACCACAACCATGCCAAAACCCAATACCTCGGATGTAGAGTTATCGCCAAAGGAGACGGTGATATTATTTATGTTGGGCCTCAACTCCTTGACGAGATTCTTGCCGCCGATCATATGACTTGTGCATCCATTATCAAGCACCCATTTTGAACCTCCGGCGGCATAGTCCTACATGAGATCAATTCTTGGATTTAGGTGACCATTTTTGAATGGGCCCCTCTTTTGTTAGCAACAAGGGTCTTTGGGACCCAAACAGACCAAGCAACATAACCATCATATGGGCCAACATATTTTGCATAAACATCACCATAATAATCTTTAAATAAAACATAGTGAGGGTTAGCAAGTCCCGCATCATCATCATTAATGGTTTTGGCCTTAAGGGATTCACCATTAGTGATAGCTTTCTTCTTTTCTTGTGCGGGCTTGGCCTTCTTCTTGTTTGCCTTCTTTGCCTTGGAATTAAAGCCAAGGCCCTCCTTCCCATTGTTTGACCTTTGCTTACTCAAAAGGTCATCCAAAGAAAGTTTACTTTGGGGAGAGGAGGCCTTAGCAAGTTCATCCTTCAACCTAGCATTTTCCTCAACAATATTTGCATGATCACACGAAGAGGTAGAGGAACTAGGTATGTCATATGAAGCAAGCATAATTTGAAGTTGCTCATTAGACTTTGAGAGGAGAGAGTATTCACTCTTCAAAGCTTTGTGAGCCTTGTCTAGTTCATCTAGATCCTTCACAAGTTTCTCATGATCAACACCAAATTTGGCCTTTTCCTTTTTAAGCACTTTTGATTTAGCCCTAGCAAGATCTCTTGCTTTAGTAAGCTTGTTAATTTCATCTTGAGGCTCTTCAAGAGTTTCTAGCCTCTCTTCAAGAGAAGCTATAGTTTCTTGACTTTCCTCGAGAGCATTTTTAAGAGCATGTATTTCAAGAGAGTCCTCTCTCTCTCTATTTGACATTTTTTTATCAAGAGTATCATCTAGTTGTGCTAGACGAATCATGAGATTTGAAACATGCCTTTTAGTGTCACCTTGTAAGTTAAGAATGAACTCATAAAAATCAAGCATTTCTTGTTTCGCTTTTAAACTAGCACGATCAACCCCTAGATCATTTGATATGTTAGGCATGGAGGGGTTAGGGGATGATACCTCGGAAGATTTAGCCATGAGGCAACTTTCTTCCTCCATATGAATGTCTTCATTGGGGAATTCACTTGGTGATGAAGAGTTGGTGGAGAGGGAAGCAAGAGCAACCAATCCATTTGAAGTTTCATCTTCTTCATCATCAACATCATCATCTCCGGAGGTATATTCTTCTTGAGTTGATAGCACAATAGATGTGTCCAAGGAGGACCTTGCCATGAAGCAATGTGCATTCTTGATATGAGGGTTCTCATTGGGGGATTCAAAGAGAGATGAAGTGGGAATATTGGTGGTGGCAATGGCGGCCACTTCCTTTGAGCTTTCTTCTTCATCACTACTACTCACAACTTCATCGGAAGAATATTCTTCCTTAGTCACTAGCACAATCCTTGATGGCATCTTGCCCTTCTTACTCTTGTTGTAGAATTTCTTGTTGGGGGCCTTTGAATCTTTGCTCTTGTCCTTGGGAATGAGCCTTCCACCATGAGTTTCTCTATGCTCATAGGGACAATCGGTCACCACAATTGTAGCACGATCTTGATTTTGGGCCCAAGCTCTTGAACCCACTTGAGTTGTTTCTCTTGATGTTGTCTTCCTTGGCCTTGGATGGATCAACCCAAAAGGTTTTTGCATGGAATGCCTTGTGATCATTGTAGTGGAATTCCAAATCTTCCGGATAGGACATGCTCCAAGATGTCATATATGGTTCTTGTGGGCTCACTTCTTCCATGGTATTGACCGTCAAGGCAATATTGGTCCCTCTTGACATCCCAATGGCACGATTGCGAGAATCTTGAGAGTTTTGTTCAAGCACGTTGAGAGCTTGCAACTCGTGCACCACTTGTTTTGAGGTAGAGAAGGAAAGCTTTCTCTCCCAACGAGAGTCTTGACATCAATGGGTTCAAACGACATCATGCAATCAATATAGTTATCCTTGATCAAAAAATCATCAATATGTTTGGCACCCACATTCCGGAAAGCATCGGCAACTATGATAAGTCTTCTATACATGACTTGATGATCTTCATCCGGCGACCTCATGAATCCTTCGGCTTGATTCCGAAGAGCACTATACTTGTTTATCTTCATGCTTTCACTTCCCATGAAGCTTGTGTCCAAACCTTCCCATGCTTCCTTAGCGGTTGAGAAGTTTCGAATAAGAGACATGTCTTGTGTCCCCACACTAGGTTGAATCATGTGCAAGGCAATTGAGTTGAGTTGGTTATCAACTTCTTCTCTTCTAGTCAACCTTTCGGGGTTGTAAGGCTTGTAGCCTTCGAAGATAATTCTCCATAGTTCATTGGAGGCACTGCACACATAAGATTTAAACTCAAATTTCCATGTACTAAAATCTTTATCATTAAATTTGGGTGGATCACCCCTATTGTTTATATGAGGATGGGAACCGGGATATCGGGAGAGCGGAAAGGTGGAGCCACATTATTGTAGCTCGCACCTCCACTAGTTGCCCTAGGAGAAGCAATGGGGGTTTTAATTGTGTTTAAGTGATCACCATTCAAGGGAGTGGTAGAGGAGGGTAATACCGAAGCACCTCCCTCTTCTAACGCACCTGTGTCCTTTTCATCTATGATGGGGATGACGGGGGGAGCCGTTGGCAAGCGGTCGGAAATCATTTTCATCAAGCTTTCCATTTGAGCTTCCATGGCGGACCTCAAAGATGTTTCCATCGACTTGAGATCATCCATGGAGACCGGCTTTGCGTCCCCTTCCGTAACCTCATCTTTCGGCATACTCTTAGGCGGTTAAGCCCGAAATAAGAGCTGAGGCTCAGATACCAATTGAAAGGATCGTATGCCGCACCTAGAGGGGGGTGAATAGGTGCTACCCATTTTTTAGTTCTTTTTCAATTTAGGCTTGACACAAAGGTAAATTCTCTAGATATGCAACTATGTGAATTTACCTATATGACAAGGTCAACGACTAAGAAAGATATAGCTACGCAATATATAGGAGAGATAATAGGATAGAGGTAACCGAGAGTGGAGCACGCGAAGACACGGAGTTGATTTCCGTAGTTCCCTTCCTTTGCAAGAAGGTACGTCTACGTTCGGAGGAGTGTGGTCGCTACGAAAGCCAGACCAACGCCACGAAGGCTTCACTCAGGTCTCCTGTGAGCACCGCCACGAAGGCCTAGCCCACTTCCACTAAGGGATTTCCTCGAGGTGGAAACTGGGCCTTTACAAGGTTCTTTGGGCACACATCCACAACCAAATTGGAGGCTCCCAAATCTGCAACAACACAACAGTCAATAAGAATACATCAACAACAAACAACTAGGGATCCAAAGAGGAACACTAGCAAGGGGGCCCTCAACAAAATGGGGGGAAATGCAAATCGCTTCGGTGAAGATGTAGATCGGGGTCTTCTCCTTCGATTCTCCAGAGCACAAGGGATTTGGGTGGTTGAGGGAGGAGATCCAACGATTTTGGTGTTTTTGGTGGCTCAACAATGGTGGAGGAAGACTTTAGGATTTGAGCGACATTCCAAGGTAGGGGAAGGGTCCTATTTATACCCCACCAGCTTTTCTGCCCGTTGGAACGGTATCGCCGACAGTGCCGGCCCTGAGACGGTGGCAGTGCCGGCCAGGACTTGGTCTAGCTGGTCGACAGGGCAGGCCGGCAGTGCCGGGGTTGAACCACCGGCAGTGCCGGGGTGCATCCACCGGCAGTGCCGGGGTGCATCCACCGGCAGTGCCAGCCCAACACCATCGGCAGTGCCGGCCAAGGAAATCTTGAGCTTCTCTCTTTTCTTCCTTTTTGAGTGGGTCGAGATTTATTAGATGATATGTCGTGGATGTGACCACGGCAGATGCTACAGGGGGTAGCACTTCGTTGATGCGAGGGGAAGGGAACATCGCCATCTACGGGTCGAGGTGCAAGAGACGCAAGGGTTTTACCCAGGTTCAGCCCCTCCGGAGAGTAAAAGGCCTACGTCCTGCTAGATCTTATTGCTCAGTGGAGAATTACAATGGGGGGCTCAGTCGGCGGCTATGCCAAGAGCTTACAAGGGGAGATTAGATCTCGAGTCAGGTCCCCTCTAGGGTTTAAGCTCGGGGGTTTATATAGGCACCCCCAATCTAGGTTTACATGGAGATAACTCCGAATCGTATCGGTTGCTACTAATCCGGGATCCGCTAACCCTCTTGCAAGTAATCTTCTTATCCAGTCGCGTAGATCACCTCCTTGGGATCACGGCCCAGTCGCCTTAGGGCCCAGTCGCTTGGGCGACTGGCGGTCCGCCTGGGCCACCGTCTTCACGGCGAGTGGGACTGGCGACCCACCCCCTATGGGCATATCCCATCAGTAGTCCCCGAGCGCGGTGGTGATGAAGCGTGGATCTAGATCGAGTCTTGGAGAGGCACGGTGATGGATCAAGGTGAATCACCACGGGCTCCCGAAGAAGTTGTTCGGTCAGTCTCGTATGACAGTCGGTCAGTCAGTCGGCGTATGACAGTCGGCGCGCATTCACCACAGAGACACGTGGAGGAGCCAACGGCTAGATTTCACGTTGACCGAGGCATGAACCATTTGCATCTTGTTGACCGTTGGGCCTGACGTGACCGCTAACGGCTAGTTTAACGGCTATTCAGCCGGAGCCGGCGCAGATCTTGACCGTTGACTGCGGGGCGGCGATTCCGGGACGAATTAACGAACAGATTTCATCCTTAATCTGGGCGAGTGCGGGCGGTATAAAGGGCTACCCCTGGGATTAGGGTTCACCACTCCTCCGCACTCTTCTCTCATCTTCTCCTCATCTCCTCCTCATTCCAAGCTCCACACGCATCCATGGCGGCGAAAGGCTGGGGCAAGTCGAAGGTCACGCGGGAGTCTCTCCTCCCGTACGTCGCCTCCGGGGTCATCCCGGAGTTCAAGCAAGAGCGGTGGCGAGTTCCGCCGGCGAACGAGGTGGAACCCCTCCCGCGGCCCGGGGAGTTCGTGATCTTCCTGAGCTTCCTCGACCGCGGGTTCGCTCTCCCCACCTCCGATTTCCTCCGGCAGTTGTTAGCCTTTTACAACATCAAGGTCTCCGACCTCGGGCCGCACAGCGTCCAACAGATTTCGCTGTTCGTGGCGCTGTGCGAGTGCTACCTGGGCTGTCCGCCCTATTTCCCACTGTGGGTATCAATCTTCCACGGGCGGGCGACTCGGGCCAGCAAGAGCAGCGAGGCGCTCATCCCGAACGGCGGAATCACCTTCCAGGTGAAGTCCGGGGAAAGCTTCATCGACATGGCGCTCCCTAAGAAGGCGCAATCGCAGTGGCGCCGCTTCTGGTTCTACGCCAAGGAGTACACTCCCCCCGGCGAGGTCTGCATTCCTCAGTTCAGCCCCGAGCCCAGCGTCCCGCGACGTCTCAACGTCCGGTCGCTGCCGCGCGAGCAGGAGGAAGTGCTGAAGGAGATGCGCCAGGTGATCCAGGCGCTGAAGGATAGCGGCCTGACGGCGGTCAATATGTATAACTGCTGGCTTGGCCGGCGGCTGATCCCCCTGCGGTGCCGAGCTCACCCCATGTGGGAATACCGGGGGCAAAACGACTGCACCCGGTCGACGGCGACCGAGTGGGACGAGAGCGAGTACCGGAAGGCGCTCGCCAAGATCACCACGGCCACCTTTACCTCCTTCGAGGACGGCCTGCAGCCCTACTCCGAAGATACCCCGGCGCCTCAGGTAATGCTTTGTACGGTGACTCCGAACGGCTTGGCCGCGTTTCTTCTCTTCTGACTTGTTTCCTTGATTCGAATGTAGCGCTGGCAGAAGATCGCTGACCACCTTCCCCCCCTCGCCGGGAAGGAGCCTCCGGAAATGACCGAAGGCGAAGAAGAGGAGGTCGACGACGAGGAGGAGCGCACCGAGTCGGACTCCGAAGCGCGGGACTTCGTCCGACTTCCGCGCGGATCGAAGAGGGGCACCGGGTCCTCGTCCCAAGGCGCGGTTGATGAGGAGGCGACCTCTCGCCCGGAGGGCGAGGTGGAGCCTTCCAAGGAAGGGGCCGAGCCGCCGTCGAAGCGACTGCGCCCAACTATCCTGGAAGGCTCCATGAGACTTCAGCGCCCCTTGAAGGACGCGATCGATGCAGGAGCTCGGACCGGTCCAGGCGTGAAAGCAATCCCCACGGTGAAGTAAGTGCTCCTTGTCAAACTTGTTCTCCTTGCGGCGGGATTGGGTGTCGACTCACCTTGCTCCCCTGTAGGTCCAAGAAGAAGACCTTGGCGAAACCGGCCGCGGCTGGGGTGGCGGCCACGAGGGCGGCTGAGGCGAAGAAGAAAGCCGCGGAGAAGAAAGGGGCGGCTCCGGAAGAGCCCGTCACCGCGAGCCAAGCTGACAAGGTGGGCGCCAGCCACGCCGAGCCCACCGCCGAAGTCTTCCCTCTACCCAGCATGGTTCGCGGGGGCATGGCGAGCGCAACGATTGGACCGGACGCCGTTCCACCCGTGGTGGAGGAGGGGTCGGCGGGCATCGGGTCGACCGAGGGCCAGAAGGCGCCCGAGGTCGAGGAAAACATCGTCGAGGAGGGCGGCCTCTCGGAGCCGCTGAAGGAGCGCCGGTCCAAGGCTGCTAGGGACCGAGCCCCGCCCAGCGACGCCGACACGCGGGCGGGCGAGGTGCCGTCGACTGAGGCGGTGATGCAGGCGGGGGAGGCGGCCGAGTCGCGCCATCCACCGCCTTCTACCTTGACCTTCACTGAGCTCCACACGGCGCTTGGTGAAGCACACGTGGTGAGTGTCTCTGAACTCGTAGTCTAGTCACCCCCAGTCCCCGAGGGTCGACTTGGTCTGAAAGGGCGAGTCGAGTCTCCTTTTGTCTGTCTGGTCTTCTTTTGTTGACCTTGGCATTGTTTTTGGATCTTTGCAAGCGGAGGTTAAGCGATTGACCACGCTCGTGGAGGAGGCGGCGCAAAAGAACCGGAAGTTGATTGGTCTGGGCAGTAAGTCATGCCCGCTCGCCTTCCTCTCTCGGTATCACTGGCCCTGACTGGACTTCCGTTCTCACCGTCTTCTTTGTTTGTAGCAGAGGCGCAGGCAAAGGCTCTTGCCGAGGCCCGGGAGGGATTCGTCAAGGAATCTTTCTACCGCGAAGCCGAATTCCGGGCGCAGCAGGCCGAAGAGGCCCGGAAAAGGGCGAAAGCGGAGGTGGCGGAATTGACGAAGGTCCTGGAGCAGAAGGGCCGGGAACTGGAAGACGTCATCGCCGAGTACAAGGTAAAGCTGGAGGCCGCGACTGATGCGCGGGACTCTGCGCGTGGGGCCGCCGCGTCTCTGCGGGAAGAGGTTTCGGCCTTGAAGCAGCAGCATGCCAAGGAGTTGGCTGCGGAAAAGGAGGCGTCCGAAGGCATCGTCCTGGCGGTGCAGGCCGAGAAGACCAACTTCGAGGCTTTCGTCCGTGAGATGTCGCGGTAGCTTCTTGGTAAGTTCTTGTCTTTTCGCTTATTGTTTGATTGCCGGGGCTTCGAGCCCCCAAGCGTGGCGAATCGGCTCCGAGGGCCAGTCCCCAGGCATGGCGAGTCGGTTTCGGGGGCCAGTCCCCGAGCGTGGCGAGTCGGGGGGCCGGCCCCGAGCCTGGCGAGTCGGCTTCGGGGGCCAGTCCCGAGCATGGCGAGTCGGTTTCGGGGGCCAGTCCCCAAGCGTGGCGAGTCGGCTGATACGTCTCCGACGTATCGATAATTTCTTATGTTCCATGCCACATTATTGATGATTTCTACATGTTATATGCACACTTTATGTCATATTCGTGCATTTTCTGGAACTAACCTATTAACAAGATGCCGTGCCGCGTTTTCTGCTGTTTTTGGTTTCGAAATCCTAGTAACGAAATATTCTCGGATTGGACGAAATCAACGCCCAAGTTCCTATTTTCACCGGAAGCATCCGAACACCCGGAAGGACCGAGGGGGCACTGGGCCACCAGACCATACCCCGGCGCGGCCAGGGGGGGGCCGCGCCGCCCTATGGTGTCGTCGCCCCTTCGACCCTCCTGCGCCGCCTCTTCGCCTATTTAAAGCCCCGGATCGAAAACCCCGATGCGTTCGACGAAACCACAAAACCTTCCGAGCCGCCGCCATCGCGAGGCCAAGATCCGGGGACAGGAGTCTCTGTTCCGGCACCCCCGGGGAAGTGCCCCGGAAGGCTTCTCCATCGACACCGCTGCCATCTCCACCGCCATCTTCATCACCGCTGCTGCTCCCATGAGGAGGAGTAGTTCTCCATCGAGGCTCGGGGCTGTACCGGTAGCTATGTGGTTCATCTCTCTCCTATGTACCTCAATACAATAATCTCATGAGCTGCTTTACATGATTGAGATTCATATGAGTTTGTATCACAATTTATCTATGTGCTACTCTAGCAAAGTTATTAAAGTAGTTCTATTCCTCCTGCACGTGTGTAAAGGTGACAGTGTGTGCACCGTGTTAGTACTTGGTTTATGCTATGATCATGATCTCTTGTAGATTGCGAAGTTAACTATTGCTATGATAATATTGATGTGATCTATTCCTCCTACATATGCATGAAGGTGACAGTGTGCATGCTATGTTAGTACTTGGTTTAGTCTTTTGATCTATCTTACACTATAAGGTTACTTAAATATGAACAAATTGTGGAGCTTGTTAACTCCGGCATTGAGGGTTCGTGTAATCCTACGCAATGCGTTCATCATCCAACAAGAGTGTAGAGTATGCATTTATCATTCTGTTATGTGATCAATGTTGAGAGTGTCCACTAGTGAAAGTGTAATCCCTAGGCCTTGTTCCTAAATACTGCTGCGTTACTACTGCTTGTTTACTGTTTCACCGTGTTACTACTGCTGCAATACTACCACCATCAACTACACGCCAGCAAGCTATTTTCTGGCACCGTTGCTACTGCTCATATATATTCATACCACTTGTATTTCACTATCTCTTCGCCGAACTAGTGCACCTATTAGGTGTGTTGGGGACACAAGAGACTTCTTGCTTTGTGGTTGCGGGGTTGCATGAGAGGGATATCTTTGACCTCTTCCTCCCCGAGTTCGATAAACCTTGGGTGATCCACTTAAGGGAAAACTTGCTGCTGTTCTACAAACCTCTGCTCTTGGAGGCCCAACACTGTCTACAGGAAAGGAGGGGGAACGTAGACATCAAGCTAATTTTCGGCGCCGTTGCCGGGGACGAAAGCTACACAACGATTTCCTCCCTCGTCAACCACGCGCAGTCCTGGACAGCATCAAGCTAATTTTCCGGGCGTTGCGGGGAGGAAAGGTAAAAGGTACTCACACTCCGGATCTCGGCTACTAAGCTATTTTCGCCGTTGTAAGTACTCGCTATTTCCTTTAGATCCTGCAATTGCATCTTTTTGTTTCTTGTTTACACTAGTTTGGCATAATGGACAACAATGAGCTTTTTACTCTATTTCCTGATTTAAGACATGGATGGTTTGATCCGAAAATTAAAAAACCCATGGAACATATTAATATGAACACTTTGAACACCATTGTTGCTAATGATATGGAAAATTCTAAGCTTGGGGAAGCTGGTTTTCATGATCTTTTTAGTCCCCCAAGCATTGAGGAGAAAATTTTCTTTGATGATACTTTGCCTCCTATTTATGATGATTATAATGATATTGGTCTTTTAGTGCCGCCTACTATGGAGAGTAATTTTTATGATGATAATACTATGCCTCCTACACTTGATGAGAATAATAATGATAGCTACTTTGTTGAATTTGCTCCTACTACAATTAATAAGAATAACTATGCTTATGTTGGGAGTAGTAATAATTTTATGCATGAGACTCATGATAAGAATGCTTTATGTGATAGTTATATTGTTGAGTTTGCTCATGACATTACTGAAAGTTATTATGAGAGAGGAAAATATGGTTGTAGAAATTTTCATGTTACTAAAACACCTCTCTATGTGCTGAAATTTTTGAAGCTATACTTGTTTTATCTTCCTATGCTTGTTACTTTGCTTTTCATGAACTTGTTTATTTACAAGATTCCTATGCATAGGAAGCATGTTAGGCTTAAATTTGTTTCATACTTGCCTCTTGATGCTCTCTTTTGCCTCAAATACTATTTCTTGCGAGTGCATCATTAAAACTGCTGAGCCCATCTTAATGGCTATAAAGAAAAGAACTTCTTGGGAGATAACCCATGTGTTATTTTGCTACAGAACTTTATTTTATATTTGTGTCTTGGAAGTTGTTTACTACTGTAGCAACCTCTCCTTATCTTAGTTTTGTGTTTTGTTGTGCCAAGTGAAGCCTCTAATCGAAGGTTGATACTAGATTTGGATTTCTGCGCAGAAACAGATTTCTATCTGTCACGAATCTGGGCTGTTTTCTCTGTAGAAAAATCAGAAAAATATGCCAATTTACGTGCGTGTTCCTCAGATATGTACGCAACTTTCATTAGTTTTGAGTTTTCTGATTTGAGCAACGGAAGTATTTATTAGAAATTCGTCTTTACGGACTGTTCTGTTTTGACAGATTCTGCCTTTTATTTCGCATTGCTTCTTTCGCTGTGTTGGGTGAATTTCTTTGTTCCATTACCTTCCAGTAGCTTTGAGCAATGTCCAGAAGTGTTAAGAATGATTGTGTCACCTCTGAACATGTGAGTTTTTGATTATGTACTAACCCCTCTAATGAAGTTTATGAGAAGTTTGGTGTGAAGGAAGTTTTCAAGGGTCAAGAGAGGAGGATGATATACTATGATCAAGAAGAGTGAAAGCTCTAAGCTTGGGGATGCCCCGGTGGTTCACCCCTGCATATATCAAGAAGACTCAAGCGTCTAAGCTTGGGGATGCCCAAGGCATCCCCTTCTTCATCGACAAATTATCAGGTTCCTTCTCTTGAAACTATATTTTTATTCGGTCACATCTTATGTGCTTTGCTTGGAGCGTCTGTTTGTTCTTGTTTTTGTTTTTGTTTGAATAAATTGGATTACATCATGCTTGTGTGGGAGAGAGACACGCTCCGCTGTTGCATATGAACACATGTGTTCTTAGCTCATAATATTCATGGCGAAGTTTCTTCTTCGATAAATTGTTATATGGTTGGAATTGGAAAATGATACATGTAGTAATTGCTATAAATGTCTTGGGTAATGTGATACTTGGCAATTGTTGTGCTCATGTTTAAGCTCTTGCATCATATGCTTTGCACCCATTAATGAAGAAATACATAGAGCATGCTAAAATTTGGTTTGCATATTTGGTTTTTCTAAGGTCTAGATAATTTCTAGTATTGAGTTTGAACAACAAGGAAGACGGTGTAGAGTCTTATAATGTTTTCAATATGTCTTTTATGTGAGTTTTGCTGCACCGGTTCATCCTTGTGTTTGTTTCAAACAACCTTGCTAGCCTAAGCCTTGTATCGAGAGGGAATACTTCTCATGCATCCAAATACTTGAGCCAACCATTATGCCATTTGTGTCCACCATACCTACCTACTACATGGTATTTCTCCGCCATTCCAAAGTAAATTGCTTGAGTGCTACCTTTAAACAATTCAAAATTTATCACCTCTGATTTGTGTCAATGTTTTATAGCTCATGAGGAAGTATGTGGTGTTTATCTTTCAATCTTGTTGGGCAACTTTCACCAATGGACTAGTGGCTTCATCCGCTTATCCAATAATTTTGCAAAAAGAGCTGGCAATGGGATTCCCAGTCCCAAATTAATTAACAAAAATAGACACTCCTCCATGGTATGTGATTGTTGGACGGCACCCGAAGGATTCGGTTAGCCATGGCTTGTGTAAGCAAAGGTTGGGAGGAGTGTCATCATAATAAAACTAAAATAAAAAGGCACTCCTTCATGGTATGAGATTGTTGGCAGGCACCCGAGGATTCGGTTAGCCATGGTTTGTGAAAGAAAGGTTGGAAGGAGTGCCACCCAAAAATAAAATAAAATGGGAGCCGCTCTTTGAAGGTTTGTCTGGCAAGGGGGTTAGAGTACCCGCTACCATTCGTTGACAACAACATACACCTCTCAAAACTTTACTTTTATGCTCTCTATATGTTTTCAAAATCAAAGCTCTAGCACAAATATAGCAATCGATGCTTTTCCTCTATGGAGGACCATTCTTTTACTTTCATTGTTGAGTCAGTTCACCTATTTCTCTCCACCTCAAGAAGCAAACACTTGTGTGAACTGTGCATTGATTCCTACATATTTGCTTATTGCACTTATTATATTACTCTATGTTGACAATTATCCATGGGATATACATGTTACAAGTTGAAAGCAACCGCTGAAACTTAATCTTCCTTTGTGTTGCTTCAATGCTTTTACTATGAATTATTGCTTTATGAGTTAACTCTTATGCAAGACTTATTGATGCTTGTCTTGAAGTGCTATTCATGAAAAGTCTTTGCTTTATGATTCACTTGTTTACTCATGTCATATACATTGTTTTGATCGCTGCATTCACTACATATGCTTTACAAATAGTATGATCAAGGTTACGATGGCATGTCACTCCAGAAATTATCTGTGTTATCGTTTTACCTGGGACGAGCGAACTAAGCTTGGGGATGCTGATACGTCTCCGACGTATCGATAATTTCTTATGTTCCATGCCACATTATTGATGATTTCTACATGTTATATGCACACTTTATGTCATATTCGTGCATTTTCTGGAACTAACCTATTAACAAGATGCCGAAGTGCGCCTGTTTTCGCTGTTTTTGGTTTCAGAAATCCTAGTAACGAAATATTCTCGGAATTGGACGAAATCAACGCCCAAGTTCCTATTTTCACCGAAGCATCCAGAACACCCGGAAGGACCAGAGGGGGAGCACTGGGCCCCAGACCATAGGCCGGCGCGGCCCAGGCCCTGGCCGCGCCGCCCTATGGTGTCGTCGCCCCTTCGACCCTCCCGCGCCGCCTCTTCGCCTATATAAAGCCCCGGATCGAAAACCCCGATGCGTTCGACGAAACCACAAAAACCTTCCGGCCGCCGCCATCGCGAGGCCAAGATGCGGGGGAGTCTCTGTTCCGCACCCTGCGGAGCGGGGAAGTGCCCCCGGAAGGCTTCTCCATCGACACCGCTGCCATCTCCACCGCCATCTTTATCACCGCTGCTGCTCCCATGAGGAGGGAGTAGTTCTCCATCGAGGCTCGGGGCTGTACCGGTAGCTATGTGGTTCATCTCTCTCCTATGTACCTCAATACAATAATCTCATGAGCTGCTTTACATGATTGAGATTCATATGAGTTTGTATCACAATTTATCTATGTGCTACTCTAGCAAAGTTATTAAAGTAGTTCTATTCCTCCTGCACGTGTGTAAAGGTGATAGTGTGTGCACCGTGTTAGTACTTGGTTTATGCTATGATCATGATCTCTTCTAGATTGCGAAGTTAACTATTGCTATGATAATATTGATGTGATCTATTCCTCCTACATATGCATGAAGGTGACAATGTGCATGCTATGTTAGTACTTGGTTTAGTCTTTTGATCTATCTTACACTATAAGGTTACTTAAATATGAACAAATTGTGGAGCTTGTTAACTCCGGCATTGAGGGTTCGTGTAATCCTACGCAATGTGTTCATCATCCAACAAGAGTGTAGAGTATGCATTTATCTCTGTTATGTGATCAATGTTGAGAGTGTCCACTAGTGAAAGTGTAATCCCTAGGCCTTGTTCCTAAATACCGCTGCGTTACTACTGCTTGTTTACTGTTTTACTGTGTTACTACTGCTGCAATACTACCACCATCAACTACACGCCAGCAAGCTATTTTCTGGCACCGTTGCTATTGCTCATATATATTCATACCACCTGTATTTCACTATCTCTTCGCCGAACTAGTGCACCTATTAGGTGTGTTGGGGACACAAGAGACTTCTTGCTTTATGGTTGCAGGGTTGCATGAGAGGGATATCTTTGACCTCTTCCTCCCCGAGTTCGATAAACCTTGGGTGATCCACTTAAGGGAAAACTTGCTGCTGTTCTACAAACCTCTGCTCTTGGAGGCCCAACACCGTCTAGGAAAGGAGGGGAACGTAGACATCGGGGGCCGCCCCCGAGCATGGCGAGTCGGGGGGCCGTCCCCGAGCATGGCGAGTCGGCTTCGGGGGCCAGTCCCCGAGCATGGCGAGTCGGCTTCGGGGGCCAGTCCCCAAGCGCGGCGAGTCGGCTTCGGGGGCCAGTCTCCGAGCATGGCGAGTCAATGTCAAGGGCGAGTTCTTATTTTCTCTTCCTTGTATTGTTGGTTGTAGGTATGAGCGACTTCACGGAGACGGCGACTCCGCGGGAATGCCTGTCGACTGCGACCGCGCGCATCATTGCCTGTGCGGGGGAGATACTGGCTGCGCTCCAGTACCTGAGTCCGCGGGAGGTGATTCCGCGGGACACGCCGTCCGTCTTCAGGGCCGTGTCCAACATTCCGGCCGTCGTTGACTGGCTCCGCCGCTCCTCCTGCCGTGTTGGCATTACCATGGCTCTGAGCATGGTGTTGGCGCACTACTCCGAGGGGTTCGACGTGGAGGAGGTCACCGCTGGCTTCCCCTCGGAGACTGGCGAGTTCGACGTTGCTGAAGTGCTGGGCCTGATGGATGTGGTGCGCCCTTTTGCCGACCGGGTACTGGCGACTGCGGACTTGGAGACTCACATCTCCAGCCAAGCGGCGCCTGGGGACGCGGAGAAGGAGCCAGGCCCGGTGGACTACCCCGCGGAGCGCCTCTTCCATGCCGCGGCCACCGGCTCCTTGTCTACGTACCCGGTCGTTCTGTACACACCGAAATTTCGTCACGGCGATGGTGGCGCCGAGCCTGTCGTAGAAGGGGCTCCGGGGCCGTCCTCGTAGGTTTCTAAGTTCCTGTGTAAGAAGTAACTTGAATTCCCGCGAGCGGGTGTCAGTTGTAAATAAAGTGGTAATTTTTGCTTAACTATAATTCGGTGGTTGCTTTTGAATTTATGTTATTGTGGCGGCGATGCTTTGGAGTTGGTTCCGACTATCCATGGCCTTCAGGCCAGTCGCCTTGCGACCCCGATGAAGGCTATCGACTTGACTGTTTTCCTTTTCGAGCTGGGCGTCCCCAGTCGCAGTACGTAGTCGTTATAGTACGAATAGCAGCCTCATGGGTGGAGTAGCGGTAAGTTGTAGTTTGCGCTGTTAATATGTAGCGCGCCACTCGTCGTGGCTCGGTGAGCCAGTCGCTAGGCGACTCCAAAGGGGGTCATTGCGGGCGTATTTTCCTTGGCGAGCCGCGGGTCCGTTTTGCGGGGTCCCTAGTCGAAGTACTTAGCCGCGCAATTCGCCAGCCTAAGGTAGAGGAGGGCATTGGTGTGCTGTATAGCGTAGCACGAGACGGTCGCCGTGGCCCGTGGGGCTGGCCGAGCATGCGGCCCTGCTGTGGGTTCCAGTCGCCGTTTTCACCCGACGGTGTAAGGGGTGGTGGGTGACCGGACCTGGTGTTGCGTCCGGTCACGCCGCCATGCCCTTGTTAGCCCTGCTACTTGGCCGATCGTGGACTTCACTCTTCCAGCAGCGGCGACCGAAGGTCTCTCAGTACCGAGTCGCTTATCGCGGCGACTGGGCCGGTATGTACCGGGATGAGAGATGGAGATATCTAGCGGATGAAGGAGAGGCAGTCGGAGTTGGAGATCAATGCGGTCGGCGATTTTTATTAACCTCTGAATTTGCGGGCTACATTTTGTCCTTAGGTGTAAAACCGTCGGAGGAGGTTGACGTTCTAGGGGCGCTCCACCTCTTTGGTGAGCGGTTCGCCTTTGTCATCCTTGCGGACGTCGATGAGGTAGTAGGAGTCGTTGCCGAGTACGCGGCTGACGGCGAATGGTCCTTCCCAGGGCGGGGACAGCTTGTGCATGCCTTTCTTGTCTTGGATTAGCCGGAGTACCAGGTCTCCGACTTGGAAGGAGCGACTCCGAACGCGGCGACTGTGGTAGCGACGGAGATCCTGCTGGTAGATGGCGGTTCTGGAGAGTGCGAGATCTCTGGCCTCGTCGAGGAGGTCGATGTCATCTTGGCGAGCTCGCTCGTTGTCTTCTTCGGCGTAGTTGGCGACCCGAGGCGAGTCGTAGGCGATGTCCATAGGCATAACGGCCTCGGCGCCGTACACCAGGAAGAAAGGCGTGAAGCCAGTTGACCTGTTTGGTGTTGTGCGGATGCCCCACAATACCGAAGAGAGCTCTTCTGCCCAGCAACCGGCTGCGCGCTCCAGGGGCACGACCAGGCGCGGCTTGAGTCCGTGTAGGATGCTCTGGTTTGCTCTTTCTGCTTGGCCGTTCGACTCGGGGTGCGCGACTGACGCGAGGTCGAGTCGGATGCCCTTCTCTTCACAGAAGTCGGCCATCTCCCCTTTGGCGAAGTTGGTGCCATTGTCGGTTATGATGCTGTGAGGGTAGCCATATTGATAGATAAGCTCGCGTAGGAACTTTGTGGCTGTCTTCCCGTCGCACTTCTTTATGGGCTTTGCTTCTACCCATTTGGTGAACTTGTCCACCGCAACCAGGAGGTGAGTATATCCGCCGGGGGCC
Source organism: Lolium multiflorum (assembly GCA_030979885.1). NCBI lineage: Eukaryota > Viridiplantae > Streptophyta > Magnoliopsida > Poales > Poaceae > Lolium > Lolium multiflorum. Next base: position 199,923,446 of record CM061753.1, on the reverse strand, counting down.
GTTTTGAATTTCCCCACCATGTCCATGCCCCAGACGGCGAAGGGCCAGGTGAGGGGAATGGTCTTCAATGCCGACCCTGGCATGTGCGACTGGCTTGCATACTTTTGGCACCCGGCGCACGAACGGACGAGCGCGACCGCATCTTCGTGGGCTGTTGGCCAGTAGAAGCCGTGACGAAAGGCCTTGGCGACGATTGAACGCGCGCCTGCGTGGTGGCCGCAGTCCCCTGCGTGGATGTCGCGCAGGATGTTGCGCCCTTCTGCGGTAGCGACGCATCGTTGGAACACTCCCGAGACACTGCGCTTGCATAGTTCATTGTTGATGATGGTGAAGGACTTGCACCTGCGCACGATGGCTCGTGCTTTTTGTTCGTCCATTGGCAGTGTCTGGCGCTCGAGGTAGCTTATGTATGGCTCGGTCCAATCGATGTTGTCGGCGGCGAGTGCGACTAAGGTGCAGTCGGGGGCAGGTGGCTCGGCAATGTCCAGCTCGCGGGGTGCGCGCACTGAGGGGTGGCTGTGGATATCCAGGACGACGCCCGGAGGAGGTTGGAGTCGCTTGGACCCGATTCTGGCTAGCGCATCGGCTTCTTCATTCTTGCGCCTGTCGACCCATTCGACGACGTGGCCGGCGAAGCTAGCGCCGGCTTGGTCGACGGCGCGCTTGTATGCGATCATGTTGGCGTCGGTGGTGTCGCAGGTGCCGGAAGTCTGGCTGCCGACCAGGTCGGAATCGCCGAGGCAGCGCAGCCGCGTTGCACCCATCTCTTTTGCAACTCGCATACCGTGTAGAAGCGCCTCGTACTCGGCCATGTTGTTGGTGCAGGGCTCGAATCTGAGTTGCAGGACGTACTTCACTGTGTCGCCCTTTGGTGATGTGAGGACGATTCCCGCGCCTGCCCCCTCGAGGTTCTTAGAACCGTCGAAGTGCAGTGTCCAGTGTTTAAGGTCCGCGGGGGAGCTTGGCTGCTGGGCCTCTTCCCAGTCGGCGAGGAAGTCGGCGAGTGCCTGAGATTTGATGGCGTGGCGCGACTCGTAGGTGATGTTGTGGACGCCGAGCTCGACTGCCCACTTGGCAATCCGGCCGGTTGCGTCGCGGTTACGGATGATGTCGGCGAGTGGTGTTGAGGCGACTACCTTGATGGGGTGCTCGTGGAAATAAGGGGCCAGTCGCCTCTGGGCCCTGAGGACTGCGTACACCAGCTTTTGGTAATGTGGGTACCGCTGCTTGGATTCGATTAGAGCTTCGCTGATGTAGTAGACCGGGCGTTGTACCAGTTGCTCCCTTCCCTCTTCCTTCCGTTCGACGACCATGACCGCGCTTATAGCGCGGTTCAACGCAGCGACGTATAGGAGCATAATCTCTTTTGGCAGCGGGGCCGCGAGGATAGAGGCGTTCGAAAGGGCGTGCTGGAGTTCTTCTAGGGCCCGCTGCGCCTCATCTGTCCACCTGAACGATTCCGACTTCTTGAGCAAGCGGTAGAGTGGCATGGCCTTGTCGCCGAGCCGGGGTATGAAGCGACTGAGGGCGGCGACTCGGCCGGCGAGTTTCTGTGCGTCGACTAGGCAGGTCGGCTGCTTGGTGCGCATGACCGCCAATGTCTTTTCCGGGTTAGGCTCGATGCCCCGTTTGGAGACAACGTAGCCTAGCAGTTGTCCAGAAGGAACCCCGAAGGTGCACTTTAAAGGATTGAGCTTGATCTTGTATCGTCGTAAGTTGGCGAATGTCTCGGCGAGGTCATTGATGAGGTCGGTCTGGTGAGTCGACTTGACCACCACGTCGTCGATGTAGACGTGTACATTGCGGCCGATTTGGCTTTCCAGTCAGCTGTTCATGCACCGTTGGTATGTTGCTCCGGCGTTCTTGAGGCCGAAGGTCATGGACGTGTAGCAGTAGGCGCCCATGGGCGTGATGAATGCTGTCTTCTCTTGGTCTTCCTTGGCCATCTTTATTTGATTGTATCCGGAGTACGCATCAAGGAAGCATAGCGACTCGGACCCGGCGACCGCATCGATAATTTGGTCGATTCGCGGCAGGACGAATGGGTCCTTGGGGCATGCGCTGTTGAGGCTTGTGTAATCGATACACATTCGCCACGTCTTGTTCTTCTTTAGCACCAGGACTGGGTTTGCAGCCATTTGGGGTGTTTGATTTCGATGATGAAGCCGGCGGCGAGTAGCCGGTTTACTTCTTCGGCGATTGCGCGTCGCCGTTCTTCTCCTACAGGGCGCATTGCCTGTCTAACGGGTCGCGCGGAGGGATCGACGTGTAATTTGTGCTCAGCAAGTTCTCTCGGGACACCTGGCATGTCAGACGGTTTCCATGCAAAGATATCTCGATTCTCACGGAGGAACTTGATGAGCGCGCTTTCCTATTGGGCGGACAGGCCCGTCCCAATGGTAACTTGCTTACTTGGATCGTTTTCTACAAGATCTACTTGGCGAGTGCCTGTTGCAGGCTTGAAGGTTGCTGCGGACGAGTCGAGCTCGGTTGGCTTCTCCAGGATGGCGGGGTCGTTGCGATCTACTGGGTACTTGGCGAGCTCGGCGGAGTTGTCTTGTTCGTCGGCGATGACGGCGTCGGCGAGCTTGGCGCTGACGTCCTCGCATTCCAATGCCATCTCCGGATCACCGTGGACGGTGATGATGCCTCGAGGCCCTGGCATCTTCATCATGTTGTATGCGTAGTGGGGTGTTGCCATGAAGCGGGCGAACGCCTGTCGGCCGAGTACGCAGTGGTAAGAGCTGCGGAAGTTCACCACCTCGAACGTTATCCGCTCGGTGCGGTAGTTCACGGGCGTACCGAAGGTGACTGGCAATGTGACCTTGCCGATCGGGAAGGCCTTCCGCCCAGGGACGATGCCGTGGAACGTAACCTTGGTGTTCTCGAGGCGTGAGTCTGGTAAACCGAGTCGCTGGAAGGTTTCGTAGTACATAATGTTGATGGAGCTTCCCCCGTCCATCAGGGTTTTTGGCAGCCAATAGTCGGCGACCTTGGGCCTGACGACTAGTGCCACTCGGCCGGGGTACTCGATGCGGGGAGCGTGATCTTCGCGGCTCCAGGTAATGCTTTGCTCGGACCAGTTAAGCCACCGGGGCACGTCGGACAGAATGACTGCATGTACCGCCACTGCCCTTGCGAGGACCTTCCTGTCCCGCCGGTCGCCGACCCCAGTGAAGGTGTGGAGCGAGCCGGCGCTGCGACCGAAGCCTTCTCCCTTGTGCTGGTCTTGGTCTTTGGCGCGGTCTTTGTGCTGGTTACCGCCGTCGTTTTCCTTGGCGCGGCGGGCCCTTTCTATCTGCTTCAGGGAGTAGCAATTTCCCGTCGTGTGATTGGCGGGTTTGCCCTCCTTGCTGTGATAGATACATGGTGCATCTAGGAGGCTGCGGGCGTCGAAGCGCTTGGGCTGAGGCCGATCCTCCCGTGGTGCGCGAGTGTCGCGCCGGAACGATTTTGGCTCGCGCTGCTCGTAATCGGTGGTGGCGACCAACTCGTTGTGTCCTCCCTCTCCGCGGCGCTTGCCGTTGTTAGACCGGCCGGCGAATCGGTAGTCTCCACGCCGGGGCTCTGTGTGCGCAGGGCGGCGATTGCGTCGTTGGGCGTACTCGTCATCCGAGTCGACCGTAGGGTCTTCGTCGGCGTAGCGGGTGGCGATGTCGAAGAGCTCGGAGATCGAGATATTATCCCTGCTGACGCGACGGAGCTTGGCGTTTAGTGGTTCGTACCGGCAGCAGCGTCGGAAGCAATAAATTGCCGTGTCCGTGCTGATGCCACTGGAGGTCGTCCACATGTCCTGCCAGCGCTGCACCCACCGGCGGGTCGACTCGCGCGGGCCGTGGACGCAGCGATCCAGGTCTTCAATGGTTGTGGCACGGGTGTAGGCGCTGGCGAAGTGCTGGATGAATGCGGCGCGGGCTTCTTCCCAGGAGTCAATGCTGTTGACGGTGAGGGCGTTGAACCAGTGGCGATTGACGCCGTCCATCATGAGAGGCAGGTAACGTGCTGCGAGTAGCTCGGAGTGGCCCTGGATCCCAATTGCCATGGCGTACGAGTCGATCCAGACCGTAGGGTTGATATGTGTGTCGTACTTCTCGATGTCGCGGGGTCCTTTGAACCCCACAGGGTACGGCTCGCCTCTGATCATTGGCCTGAAGCAAGCGGGGCCGATTCGAGTGAACGCGCTCTGGCGCGGGGCTTCATCGGCGTGGAGGTCGTTCAACCGATTACGCGCCCGCCATTCTTGGTCGTTGACGATGTGGGTTCGGGCGTCGACTGGCTCCATTGGCGGCGACCATCACCCGCGCGGGGCGCGGCTCGATTCGGTTGTTAGACGAGTGGGCCGCGCGCGGTGCTGGCGGCGGGCCGTTGTTGGCGTTGACAACTGCGCGGTTTGCCGCGTCCGACGACGCCGCGCGACTGACGGATGTGCGCGAATAGAGTCGCCCTTGCGAATCGGCTGCGGCGTGCTATTGCTCCAATGCCTTGGCGACCAAGGCCTTGGCATGCTGGACAAGGATTGCTCCATCTCCCGTTTCGGGGATTCTTGCGAGGACGGCCTGAGCAGCCGCAACGTTGTCGGCTGGAGACGAGTGCAACGGTAGGCCGTTGGCATCAACTTCTGCCCGAGGAACTTCGGGTGGTGGCGGTGGGGGTGGCGGAGGTGCTCCGCGCGCCGCTCTATCGGCAGCAGCCCGACTTCCTTCCGGGATGTCAGGGTTCTGGATTCGGGCGACCCGGATTTCTCCGTCTGGGTCGTCGAAGGCGCGCGCTGGGGAAGTCGTTTGCTCGGGCGCGCTCCATGCGCCGGCGGTTTCGCTGCTGACGATAGTGGGATACGGCTCTCACTTCATCTTGCTCGAGACGAAATTTCTGCCTTTCGGCGAGCTCCTTTTTCCTCTGCTCTTCGAGGGCCGCCCGGTGCGCCTCGATCTCGGTCGCGGTGGCGGTTGCAGGGAGGGGAGTGGTGAAGGCGTCGACTGGAAGCTCTTCTTCGCCCCCTGCCATGAAGACTGCGGTCGGGTAGCGGTAGCATGGGGCCTCGACGGAATCCGAGTCGGAGTCGCTGCCGAAGAGGGAGAGGATGGAGTCGTCCTCGAAGCCACCTTCGAAGTCGCTTGGGTGGGAGACCAAGGAGATAGAGTCCTTGGCCGACGCCGTGGCAACAGAGCGGGCAGTCGGGGACGCAGCGGTGGACCCGGCAACCGATGTTATAGCGATGATGTCGGTTAAGTCGGCGTCGATCGCGGCGATGACGGAGTCGATGGCTGGGATGGTGTCGGCGGAGTCGGCGGCTGTCGAGGCAACGGTGGAGTTGGCGGTCGGTGCCACGACCGCCGACTCGGCATCGTCTTCCAGGGCCGTCTCAGCCTCTGCGTATACCTCGCCGGTGACCGGGCGAGTAGCGGTGAGGAGCTGTCCCGGCGCGAAGGGGCGACCGGGGCGAGGCTCGGCGGGGTCGCTGACGCCGGCGAGCCCAACGAAGAGGTTGATGGAGCCGATCGGCACCATCCAGGCGTGCTTGAGAGGCGACGAGGCGGGCCGGTAGGTGCTTGGCTGGATGTGGAAGAAATTGCCGGTGGCGATCATCCTGCCGGAAGCAACCGGCCGCCGCACTGGCGAGTAGGGCCTCGCCGTAGCTCGGAGGCTTGATGTCCCATGCCCCACGGTGGGCGCCACTGTGGATGTGACCACGGCAGATGCTACAGGGGGTAGCACTTCGTTGATGCGAGGGGAAGGGAACATCGCCATCTACGGGTCGAGGTGCAAGAGCCGCAAGGGTTTTACCCAGGTTCAGCCCCTCCGGAGAGTAAAAGGCCTACGTCGTGCTGGATCTTATTGCTCAGTGGAGAATTACAATGGGGGGGCTCAGTCGGCGGCTATGCCAAGAGCTTACAAGGGGAGATTAGATCTCGAGTCAGGTCCCCTCTAGGGTTTAAGCTCGGGGGTTTATATAGGCACCCCCGATCTAGGTTTACATGGAGATAACTCCGAATCGTATCGGTTGCTACTAATCCGGGATCCGCTAACCCTCTTGCAAGTATTCTTCTTATCCAGTCGCGTAGATCACCTCCTTGGGATCACGGCCCAGTCGCCTTAGGGCCCAGTCGCTTGGGCGACTGGCGGTCCGCCTGGGCCTCCGTCTTCACGGCGAGTGGGACTGGCGACCCACCCCCTATGGGCATATCCCCATCATGATATCTTTTCTATATCTGTTACTCACTTAGTACACAGTTAGATTGTCACCGGTGTTTTTAACAAACACACAAAACCTTAGAGATCATGAAATGCTCTTTCAACACTTCCTTGGTGTGGGGCCCAGTATAAGATCCAAGCCAATCACTGCCTTCTCTGTGACCCCACATACCCACTCTTTTGTATTCAGAGGGCCCTCAATCGCTTGCTTATCTAGATCGCTTGATTCTCGGCCATGATACAATCCATCATAGACCCTATTGCACAATGACGTCCACCTGGGACCGGAGAGCTTAATGTCCTCTCAACCTTACTGTGGGACCAGCAGCACCCCACGGCACCGGAAAATAGGCATCCGTTGATATGCGAAAGGAAGAAGATACAACTGACTTCCCCAGAGCCATTATAGATCTTATGGTTAACACGTAATATACGGCGCTGGAATCACTGAACGACATTTGTTGTTAATCCTATGTGAATACTTCCCAGTTGCAATGGAACCTCCACCATCATCTCAAACCATGGTTCCATTGCCCACCACATAGTCATATTCATAATTGTAAAGTAATCTTTTGATTTTCAATGCAGGAGTGATAAGTATATAGTAGTTTGCATATAGTTTGATAAAAATAATCAAATGACATGAGCAAGTGATGAACTTGCCTTTCTTGACTGCAAGATTATTCAGACAAGGACTTCAATATGATAACTCCAAATTCTGAAATAGCATCATCGTCCGGTAAGGACAATGTTTAAAGATCTGGCAAAGATGATATAATTCATAGTATGGAATGCAATCGTCCTAAGCGTAACCTAACCCCGATGATTTAGGATTAGTGGGTTATAATGACTTCTTTAGGGTGTGTTGCACTTTTAGAGTGGTTTTCCAACCAAGGTTCTTATTAGGGTTTGGTTATCTTAGCATCATAAACAAGTGGTATAATGCATCATACAATCATACAAAGGAATGGTGTTTTCATAAAAAGTAAAGAGCATTTGTTAGTTTTAAGTCCTATAGTGCAGGGTTGATGATTACTTATAATATATTTCAAAATAATAACTTTTGAAGAACATGTTAATTAAGAAATAGTAAGTATTTTAAGTAAGAACTATTTGCTTCTATGGTTTGCTTGATATTTACTTCAAAAGAATAACTTTTGAAGAACATGTTTAACAAAGAATAAGAACAACTACAAATAAGAGCTATGCGCTTCTAAGGTTTACTAGGATTCCCTACTTAGTTCCCTAGATAGGTATGAAATGAATCTATAACAAAATGGTTTCATAACATTTAGTAGTTGCATGATTTAGTGAAGCATTAGCATCTAAAGTGAATTACTACATAGGGTTTGCTACTAAAGGTTTGAACACAATGGTTTTGTATCAATGAATGGTGATCAATGGTGTTAACATGAAAGTAACGAGTTAACGTGTACACTTAGGTGGTATAGGTTGTTCATATTAGGTATTAGTCAAAAACGAAAGCATGAAATGATAATTTCGTTTGCATTTGAGTGGGTACTAACTAAATGGAACATGAACATGTTTTTATTTGATCAGGCTAGATTTATGACTTAAGTAAATTTCATATGATCACATGTGATAAACCCCGAGGGTTTTAGAGTTGAAAACAATTTAGGAGTATCACATAAAACAATGAGATCAAGGTTCTTACTCATATTAAAACTAGGGTTCTAAATTGTGATATAATTCTTGAAATAATAGTTGCTAACATAGTTTAATTTATTAATAACTTTTAAATAAAAATAATGGTGGTCTTAGCATTTATTATTTTAAAAGATTTAAAATTAAGATAAATAATATTTAGAGTTTAATTCGGGAATAAGGATTCAATGGTTGTTATTAAATTTTAGAATATTAACTTGTTAACTAAGGTTGAAGTAAATAAATAACTTTTGACTGCAAAACAATATTAGTTTTTAACATTTTCTTGCTTTATTATTAATTAAAGAAAATGAGAAATGGTAATTTGCAATTTAAGGTTTTAAAATACCACTAATACTCAAGTTAATGACAATATGATAAAATAAAGTTAATCTTAGTGTTTTCTTTACTTACTAAATAGTTATTATTCATTTTTCAAATTTAACTAATTATTAAATTTTAATTGTATTTTGGATAAAAGAAAGGGCATAATTAATAAAGGTTAAATAACTGAATTTTTATTTTAACAAACAATTTTATATTATATTTTTATTGGATATAGTTTATTTTTGTGAGCATTTTGATATCTTATTTGTATTTTTCTGAGTTGAAATTAATTTTCTATATTTTGGCAAAGTTTTAGCATTTTTCAGGATTTTGAATTAAATGGAAAGTATCGGTTCATACACTAGCTACTCTCACAGATAGGTGGCTGATGGTGCTGCCGTGGAAGTTGGCAATCTTGTTGGGGAACACCAAGAGGAAGATGTGATGAGCATAGCACCAAGTTTTCCCTCGGTAAGAAACCAAGGTTTAGTCGACCAGTAGGAGAAAGGCGTGACTTCTGAAGGTGTTGCTAGCTGAGTATTGGCGGGACACACTACCAGCGTCAGAAACAACGTGGAACCTGCATACAACACAACCAATATACTTTGCCCCAACTAACAGTGAGGATGTCAATCTCACCGGTTTTGCTGAACACAAAGGATTAAACATATCGAGTGGAAAGAGAACAGTGCTTGCAGAAAGTAAACATAATAGGATTGCAGTAGATAAATTTATTAGTGTAAAGGAAAGGACCAGGGTCCACGGTTCACTAGAGGTGTCTCTCCATAAATATAAATAACATGCTGGGTGAACAAATTACAGCCGTACAATTGACAGAATACCGACCATACATGCAAGATGATTACTATGAGATTCGTTTGGGCATTACCACATAATACATAGATTGTAATCCAACTGCGTCTATGACTACTAATCCACCTTCCGGTTATCATCCGAATCCTTTCCAGTATTAAGTTGCAAGCAATAGATTATCACATTAAGCAATGTGTGTAAAGTAAACAATAAAATTACCCTTGGATAAAATATTGTTGTTTTCTCCCTAGTAGCAAGAGCACATCTACAATCTTAGAAGTTATTGTCACTCTTCCATAAAACTAGAGGCATTAACCTACTATTGAGCATAAATACTCCCTCTTGGAGTCACAAGCATTTACTTGGCCAGAGCAACTACTAGCAACGGAGAGCATGCAAGATCACAAATAACATATGACATGTATATAATTGATCTCAAAATAGTATTCAATATTCATCGGATCCCAGCAAACACAACATGTAGCATTGCATAAGGATCATCTTTATCATGTAGGGTAGCTCACAAGATCTAGACATGAGGCACAAATTGGGGAAGACAACCATCTAGCTACTGCTATGGACCCATAGTCCAGGGATGAACTACTCACGCATCACTTCGGAGGCGGGCATGGCGATGTAGATGCCTATGGCGACGATCTCTCCCTCCGGCAAGGTGCCGAGAAGAGCTTCAGAACCCTCCCGAGTTAGGGTCTGCGATGGCGGCCATGATGGAACTTTTAGTGGATGGAGGCTTGGGTGTTTAGGTTTTTCCTGAGATCGTGAATAAATAGACAGAATGGCGAGATCGGTGGAGGCCAGGGTGGCCCACACCACCCCTTGGCGCGGGCCCTGGCCAGGCCGCGCCAAGGCATGGTCTGACCTACTCGAAGACGAGTAAGATTTAATCTTGGGGATGCTTGATACGTCTCAAATGTATCTATAATTTTTTATGCTCCATGCTTGTTTTACACCAATTTATATATGTTTTGCTCATACTTCGTTGCACTTTTATACATTTTCCGACACTAACCTATTAACAAGATGCCGCAGTGCTAGTTCCATGTTTTCTTCTGTTTTGTATTTCAGAAAAGTTGTACGGGAAATATTCTCGGAATTGGACGAAACAAAAGTTGAAGTCAATATTTTTCCGTAACGAAGACAGAATCCAGAGGGGAGTCGAAGGGGGGTAGCAGGGCGGCTATGCCAGCCCTAGGTGCGGCCTAGCCCTGGACTCCACCTAGGTGTGATGTGGGCCACCCTGGCCTCCATCGACATCGCCCCTCCGCCTATTTATTCATGATCTCAGGAAAACCCTGAACACCCGAGCCTCCATCCACAAGTTCCATCGCAGCCGACACTGCAAACTCTAGCTCGGGAGGTTTCTGAAGCTCTTCTCGGCACCCTACCGGAGGGGGAAATCATCGCTGGAGGCATCTACATCGCCATGCCCGCCTCCGAAGTGATGCGTGAGTAGTTCCTCCCTGGACTATGGGTCCATAGCAGTAGCTAGATGGTTGTATTCTCCAATTTGAGCCTCATGTTTAGATATTGTGAGCTGCCCTACATGATCAAGATCATCCTTATTTAATGCTACATGTTGTGTTTGTTGGGATCCAATGAATATTGAATACTATGTTGAGATCGATTATATACTTGTCATATGTTATTTGTGACTCCAAGAGGGGGTATTTATGCTCGATAGTAGGTTCATGCCTCTAGTTTTTTGGAAGGGTGACAATAACATCTAAGATTGTAGATGTGATGTTGCTACTAGGGAGAAAACAACAATGGTTTATCCAAGGGTAATTCTATTGTTTACTTTACACACATTGCTTAATGCGATAATCTGTTGCTTGCAACTTAATACTGAAAGGGGTTTGGACGATAACCGAAAGGTGGATTATTAGTCATAGACACAGTTGGATTACGGTCTATGTATTATGTTGTAATGCCCAAACGAATCTCATAGTAATCATCTTGTCTTGTATGGTCGATATTCTGTCAATTGCCCAGCTGTAATTTGTTCACACAGCATGTTATTTATCTTTATGGAGAGACACCTAGTGAACTGTGGACCCCGGTCCTTTCCTTACACTGATAAATTCATCCACTACAATCCTGCTCTGTTTACTTACTCCAAGCTCTGTTTACTTTAATTATGCAAACATCTCCTTTCACTCGATACATTTAATCCTTTGTGTTCAACAAACCGGTGAGATTGACAACCTCATTGTAAGTTGGGGCAAAGTAATTTGGTTGTGTTGTGTGCAGGTTCCACGTTGTTGCTGACGCCGGTAGTGCGCCCTGCCAATAGTCGGCCAGCAACACCTTCAGAAGTCACGCCTTTCTCCTACTGGTCGATTAAACCTTGGTTTCTTACTGAGAGAAAACTTGTTGATGTACTCTTCACATATTTCTCTTGGGGTTCCCCAACAACTGCCCGCAAGATTTTCTGGCACCTTTGACGGGGAACTGAAGAAAAGCTATAGCACAGAAATTCTCAACTCCCACGGCAACTGTACACCATCAAGTCTTTTCTGGCGTCGTTGCCGGGGAGAAAGAGGATTTATGCAAGGGGAGTCTCTCATCTCCAATCTCTTTACTTTGTTATAGTTTTGCTTAGTTTATTCCATGCTCACTTTCCATGTTGATGTTTCTTGTTTTTATTTTCACTAGTTAGGTTTAATGGAAAACAATAACAAAATTAGAGAGCTTTATAATATTTATCTTGAGTTAGGACATGAAGTGTTTGAAGAGAAAATTAAAAGACCTATGGAACTTTATTTGCATGTTAATAGCAATGTTATTAGTACGAATTATTTGAACACCATTATTTCTAATGCTATGGAAAAGTCTAAGCTTGGGGAAGCTAGTTTTCATGAAAATGACCTTTTTTACTTCCCCCGCTTTAGAGGAGAAAATTTGCTATGATGATTACAATGATGAATATGATACTTTGAGTCCACTTACTATTGAGGATAAAATTAAATATGATTACAATATGTCTCCTATATCCGATGATTATGGTGATGAGAATAATAATGATAGCTATTTTGTTGAATTTGCTCCCACTACAATTAATGAGGATGACTATGCTTATGTGGAGAGTAATAATTATTTTATTTATGTGGCTCATGATAAGAATGTTTTATGTGATAGTTATATTGTTGAGTTTATTCATGATGCTACAAAAAAATTATTGTGAGAGAAGAAAATATGGTTGTACAAGTTTTCATGGTATTAAAACACCTCTCTATATGCTGAAAGTTTTGAAGTTACTCTTGTTTTATCTTCTTATGCTTGTCACTTTGTTCTTTGTGAATTTATTTGTGTACAAGATTCCTATGCATAGGAAGTGGGTTAGACTTAAATGTGTTTTGAATTGCTTCTTGTGTTTGCTGGGATCCGATGAATATTGAATACTATGTTGAGATCGATTATATATTCTTGTCATATGTTATTTGTGATCTTGCATGCTCTCCGTTTCTAGTAGATAGTCTGGCCAAGTAGATGCTTGTGACTCCAAGATGGGGTATTTATGCTAGATAGTAGGTTCATGTCTCTAGTTTTTTGGGAGAGTAACAATAACTTTTAAGATTGTAGATGTGTTGTTGCTACTAGGGAGAAAACAACAATGTTTTATCCAACGATAATTATATTGTTTACTTTACACGCATTGCTTAATGCGACGATCTATTGCTTGCAACTTAATACTGGAAGGGGTTCAGATGATAACCAGAAGGTGGATTATTATTCATAGACGCAGTTGGATTACGGTCTATGTATTATGTTGTAATGCCCAAACGAATCTCATAGTAATCATCTTGTCATGTATGGTCGATATTCTATCAATTTCCCAGCTGTAATTTGTTCACCCAACATGTTATTTATCATTATGGAGAGACACCTCCAATGAACTACGGACCCCGGTCCTTTCCTTACACTGATAAATTCATCCACTGCAATCCTGCTATGTTTACTCACTGCAAGCTCCGTTCTCTTTAATTACTACAAAAATCTCATTCCACTCGATACATTTAATCCTTTGTGTTCAGCAAACTGGTGAGATTGACAACCTTGCTGTAAGTTGGGGCAAAGTATTTTGGTTGTGTTGTGTGCAGGTTTCACGTTGTTGCTGACGCCGGTAGTGCGTCCTGCTAATAGTCAGCCAACAACACCTTCAGAAGTCACGCCTTTCTCCTACTGGTCGACTAAACCTTGGTTTCTTACTGAGGGAAAACTTGTTGCTGTACTCAACACACCTTCCTCTTGGGGTTCCCCAACAACTGCTAGCAAGATTTTCTGGCGCCGTTGCCGGGGAACTGAAGAAAAGCTACACCACAGAAATTTTCAACTCCCGCGGCAACTGTACACCATCAGTGGTCGACGAGCTCCTATGCGCTATCGATCCCAGGGAAGAAGAAGACCTTGGTTTTCTTCTCCCACAAAACGGTACAGTGGGTTGGCCTGCTTTGGTCGTTGCTGGGCTGGCGTCGTGGGCTGCATCGGCCTGCTTCGGCTATCAAGGTAAGCCCCTCTCTTCTCTCTTTCTATTTTATTTTCCTGTTTTATATTTCTATTTTGAATTTATATTTTTTAATTCACTTTTGTTTGCAGGTTCCTGACTATTTGAATTCCACCATGATTTAGGAAAAGGATCACTACATCACTTTGTTATTTAAAAACAAAATTTTAATATTGACTATATTGGTATTCTTGTGAGTCTTAACCAAATCTTTAAATAGGTTTAATAATGTAAATTGGTTTCTAATTATCAAATGTTAGTCTTGATGATCCACAAGTATAGGGGATCGCAACAGTCTTCGAGGGAAGTAAAACCCAAATTTGTTGATTCGACACAAGGGGATCCAAAGAATACTTATAAGCCTTGACAGCGGAGTTGTAAATTCAGCTGCACCTGGAAAAGCACTAGCAACAGGGTGATGTGAAAGCAGTGGTAATATGATGCGGTGCAAAAAAATAGTTGGTACTACTCTGATGGCGTGTTGACAGGGAAATGTGATGCGGCAGTAATATGAGAGCAATAATAACACAACAGTAGCAGTAACACAGAGGAGATGGCACTTGAAAATATCTCAGCGCGCAGTTGATTGAAAAGCACTGATGATGAAATAAAGGAATGGGGTTCCCGACGATCTACACTAGTGGCTACTCTCCATATAACAAGTGTTGGGTGAACAAATTACAACTGGGCAATTGACATAATTGAATTTAGCATTAAGACAAAATATCCAGTCTATTAATATCGTAGGCATGTTTTCCATATATAGTCAGACGTGCTCGCAATAAGAAACTTGCATAACATCTTTTGCCCTACCAGCCCGTCAATGGAAACTACTGGTAATTAAGGTAATCCTTTTAATAGAACACCGGAGCAAAGTATTAACACTTGGTGAAAACATGTGATCCTCATATCAAAGCCACCCCCTCCGGTTATCCCAATTCGAGATCACTTTGAGGCCTCGGGTTCCGGACAAAGACATGTGCATACAATTTGTAGATACAATCTAAGCAACAATTATAGAGACTAGATCTAAGATCATGCCACTCGTGCACTAGTGACAAGCATTAAATATAACAATATTGCAGCAACAAATACTTCACAAACTTATAAGATATACTGAACATAATGATCAATCCATCGGATCCCAACAAACAAAACACCGATTACATCAGATGGATCACAATCATGTAAGGCAGCTCATGAGATCATTGTATTGAAGCACATGGGAGAGAGTACCATCTAGCTACAACCAAGAACCCATAGTCCCTGCGGGAATTACTCACAAACCATCATGGAGTCGAAGTGGAGGCGGTGGAGTCGATGGCGATGGCTCCGGGGGCACTTCCCGTCCCGGCAGGGTGCCGAATAGAGACTTATGTTCCCCGAAACTTGGTTTCGGCGATGACGGCGGCTACGGAACTTTTCGTGGACGGAGGGTGATATGTTTTGGAGGTTTTAGGTCAGAGGGGTCTTATAGGCGAAGAGGCGACGCGAGGGGGTCCACGAGGCCACCATACCACCCCCAGGTGCGAGCCAGGGCTGGCCGCACCTGGGCCTGGTATGGGCGGCCTGTAGCCCCCCTCCGGCTCTCCTTCTGGCTCCTGGGGTCTTCTGGTATATTAGAATTTCTGTGATTTTTCCAGAATCTTCTGAGCACTTTCATTTTTGGACATTTTCTGCAATAAACAGACATAATAAACAAGAATTGGCACTGTGGCACTTGTTAATGGGTTTGTCCAATAAATGTCATAAAATGATGCAATGTGCACATAAAACATAGAGGAATTGGTGTAAAACAAGCATGGAGCATCAAAAATTATAGATACGTTTGCAACGTATGAAGTCTTCAAATAATTTGGTTCAGGTTTGAATAGTAACCTAGTGATAGCTAGGATTTGATTTGGTAGCTCCTGGCAATGATTTACTAGGCAAAGGTTTATTACTGGAATTTAAGAATGGCATGATTTCATGTGCTCATATTTTCTAAAGTTTGGAATCTAGCTTGGTTTATACTTGTGAACCATGATGTTAGGGAATAGTATTGTATGTGGAGTTGATCTAATGTTGAATGGTCTAGGGTTTTGCATAAGTGGAGATGAGGTGTGGTAGGGTTCTACTTATGCTCCCAAGTGATTCTCCATTTAGGGTTGAGATATGGGCATAGGCTATAGATGTGAGTTGACACCATGTTTAATTGGCTAGGGTTGCTCTTCCTCACCAATGATATGATTCTTGAATCAAGACATTACTAGGGTTGTCTCAAGTGCTTGGATAGGCAAAGTCTTGTCGTCATTCATTTATTTCTATCATTAAGATATTTATAAGGGTCCAAGGTTGATTAATAGTGGCTTTACTATCATTTAATGTGATGGATGATACATTCTTATCATATTAAGGTTTAATCTATTATTCTATATCTCCAAAGCATTATCATGTACAAGACATGACCAACTTATTCTTTACTTCAAGTTCTTAGGTTTATGATCATTACCCAAGTTGTAATGATAAATGGTTTGGCTTCCTAAGATATCACTAATAGAATATGGCTCCCGCCTCCAAGATTAAAGGTTGATTTGAACAAGTAGGATTTAATACTACTCAAGTATTCTCTAGGATAGACATGGCTATGGTTAGCATCTATATTCTCTCTTACTTCTCAATGTCTTGGAATATCCTAGGAACTCTACCTTTGTATCTTTTGTACCTTATTTTTCAGGAAATCTGATAAACCTGCATCTTGTGTTATACCTCCACCTCTTAGCTTATTCATCATGATCCTAGCTAATGTATGGAGGGTCTCAGGATTTTGGTTTCCTTGTAGTATGGTACCAGATGATCAAATGGATGAAGGGTGTGGCTCCTTTTATAGGCTTGGGCAAGCTCTAGTATAATGACACATAGTTGGGTGACTCTTGTTTTACTTTGATGAGTAAGATGCTTGGTTGTCATGCCCTCATCCATGGCAGTCTTTTGATCATGAGGTGGCAAAGCTTGGGATGCAAGTCATGTAGATATTTTTATCCTATGTGGCATGAATATTATCCTCTCATATGATTTGCTTTTGGATAGCCAAGTGTCATTTGTAACTAGATGTCTTATGAATGCTTTTATACTTGTTATTAATGCACCATATCATATAGGATTGGATTTATATTATAATATTGGTCAAAAGATCAAAATAGAAGGTTATTCATCAATTATGGATAGTTTCTGTTTGATTTCACCAAGGCATGATCATATGAGTTTTAAAATACTCATAGTTAATTTTATTCAAATAGTTTGAACTATAATTCGTAATGTAAACAGATTTAGTTTTATGATATCCCATATATTTATTAAGTTATGTTTTAAATAAGAATGAGTGGCTTTTATGCACTATAGACCCTGTGGTTTACCATATTTGGTAATAAGTTTAGGAGTGAATTAAATTACACACAAAGGTAGTTGCTAACTTTTAAGTGTTAATAAGTTGGGGTTTAATTCTTAGAGAATATTTTGTTGTAAGGAATACCATGTTATGATTCTTTATAGGATTATTTATTTGATCCTCACTTAAAGTGTTGTGTAATAGTTCTAGTTCATTTCGATCCAACCTATGGATCAAATTATGTCTACCCAAAATAAGGTTTTAGCAAAGGTCACATTGAGGTTTATAGCACTTGACTTGATGAGCTACTTCAATTCCATCAAGTCAAGTGAAACTTCAGTTAATGTGACAAGTTTTATTTGAAATCGCGAAAATTTCTCGGATTTTCTGTGCATGAGTGCAATGCACACATCTCTATTCTCTCTTTTTGTAGCCTCTAAACCTGGGATATTACAAATAAGGAACAAACAAAGAAGTACCCTGGACTGAAGATCATGAGCACGTGCAAGCTGTGAACTATGTAACCTTCCTCCAGAAATCCAATTTTCGGTATGCTGGAAAAGATTGGCTTCTCACCATATTAGACAGCTGCAACAAGGAGCAAGATGGGCATGTTCTCCTTATTCTCCAGGAGAGCCTGGCACCTATGGTGTAACTGTGTTCATGCTCATGGCAAGAAATCGATCTCCAATTCAGATATTTTTCTGCTAGTATATGCCTCTACCCTCTGGGATCCTGGCTAGGCTAGCACGGATGAAAAAGGTAAATCGTCCGTGAATTCGAATTCCATCACTAACCACTTCCGTTATTCAGAATTTCAGATGCTGCTAGGAATTCAAGAATGGAGACGGCAAGCTGGCCCCCTCCGAACAGAGGCTCCGTCAAGGTGAATGTAGACGCGACCTTCTCTCCACTCTTGAGGGAGGCAGCTACCGCGATGAAGTTTGCAACGAGCAGAGCCTTGTGGTGGCAACTCCCAGCGCTCCCATTTTCTCCTGGCACGGCACCGAGGAAGCAGAAGCAAGAGCGATCATGGCTTGGCTGCAACTAGCCTCCGAGCTGAAGCTCGAGTCTCTAGCTGTTGGTGCATCCAAAAATGCTGACATGAACATTCCAAGTGTTGGAGTGTCTACAAATACAATGTTTAGCAGAATCTCTCGCACCACGATTTTCAAATCTTACATTAGAAGGAAGCTTAGTATCATGGATCATGATATGGATAGACGTGCTAGTGTATCGGGTGTGTGTTACTGCTGATTTGTCCCTCACTTCGATGTGGGCGAGATAGAACACGCGCCACGTTTCGCCGGATGCGAACCTAGCTAGGCCCCAACGACGTGGAGGCGGGGATGCGAACCTAGCTAGGCCCCAACGACGTGGAGGCGGGGAGCACATGCTACAGTTTTTTCTCAAAAAATAGCTAAGGGCACATGTATTACCGTTACAGTAGCGTTCGATAATTTTTAAATAAATCTTTAAATTTACTAGAATTATTTAAATTTATATAAATTACATAAATACGGGAAATGCCACCCGGTAGTGGGTGATTATCACCGGCGAGATTTCAAAAATATCGGCCAAGAAAAAAAAGACCAGTGTGCAGCCGTTGTGTAGACATACAACCGTGGCGCCTTCGCAGAGCATCAGCGCCCATGCGTGGCATGAGATGGATGTGCCATCAGCGCCCATGCGTGGCATGAGATGGATGTGCTCGACGAGTTCGCCCCGCTGTTCAGACGCGAAGGCGGGGAGGATGAAGTGCTCCTCTGTTCAGACGCGAAGGCGGGGAGGATGAAGTGCTCCTCTCCAACTCGAAGGCACGAGATGGATGTGCTCAACGAGTTCGCTCCACTATTCAAACGCGAAGGCGAGGCAGATGAAGTGCTCCTCTCCAACTCAAACATGTGGCAGCGGGGTGGCGAACCCCACTCACGAGGGAGGAGCTGGAGCTGGCCTAAGCGATGTGCCACTCCACCGCCTTATTTTACTTGGGCTATGATTTGAGTAAATTAGGGTTTGATGATCCTTGGGTATATATGTGAGCATTTATAATTATGAGCATGCACGAGAAACTAGATGAACTTTGATTATGCATCGTTTAGTCCACTTGTCTTTATGCATGACTTATTATTTTGAAAGTTTCTCTTTTTTATCATTTTTAAAAGACGTGGTATTGACTGCTCCGTGATGAAAGTTCATCATTGGTACTAGTGACGAGTGACGACGACCGTGATATGGATGGTAATGTGCGGTGTCTTTATTCTTATCTTAGCCCGTGCATCGACCGAGATGCAGCAACAGCTAGCCGGTGACAATTACGTACAAACATAGATAGATATAGGTATGCACCTACGTCCACACACCACACGGGAGAGCTAGTCCACACACCACACGGGAGAGCTAGCTAGCAGCTTAGGGCATATATATATAGCATATGGCTAGCATTTCTTCATGCACTTGCACTGACGGCGGAGGCCGTCGCAGTTGCCCCCGCCCCAGCCCTCGCCCTGGCACACCTGCGCGCAGTTCTTGTTGGACATGCAGGGGCCCTTGAACCCTGCGCTCCGCCGCCGGCACACCCTCGCCTCCGCGCCAGGGACCATGGCCTCCTCTGCATCCATCATCCGTCAATTTTAGTTTCATTTCCCAGGATAACAAAACATGCACACTAAGCAATACATCCTCCGATCCATAGTATTTTGCCGTGGCTTTAGCTCAAATCGAAACCAGTACTTTAAAGTTTAAACTAAAACAGTATATTATGGTTCAGAGAGATCGAGTACTGCATGCAAGCTTCAATTCATTCAGTACGTACGATGGTCGAGTTGATCTGAGAAAGAAGAAGAGTACGTACGTGCAATGAGGAGGAGGAGCATAACCAGAACCACCGACGTCGCCACCTTCTTAGTCCACATGGCTTACTCCTGCGCTACTTGCTCGAGCTCGATCGACCGATCGATTGGACGGGAATCGAGCTAGTTAACCAGTAATGGAGCTGGTGAGTGAGAGGTGTGTAATCTGATCGTCGAGGGCAGCTTTATATACCGAGCTCGGAGGCGGTCGAACGGTGGAGGGCTCGAGCCTGCATGCATATGCGCTGGAGGAAGGCCGAGCAACGTGGCGCGCAGTTTGATCCGGCGTGCACACGTGGCTGCTGAACGCATGCGGCGCCACGTATGTACCAGACGATGAGACGAGAGACAGACTCTCTCCTCTGGCTACCTCGGTGCATGCGTGCCAGATTGCCAGGCTAGAAGGTCTTTGGTTAAACAGTCGGTACTCGGCGCGTGCTAGGTAGGTCCGAGATATAGGAAGGCTGTCCTGGGCTCGCGTGGCTCGTCTCGATCGGCGGCGCCCTTGCATGCATGACAGCGGCGACCCTGCCATGCCCATCGATCATCGATGGACACCTTGCCGCAATGGCGGGACACACGTTCGCCGGCGGCTGGCGGGGCCTAACGATGTTAACAATCTATGCATCGCCGCCGGTGACTGGCACATCATGGCCGATGGGCTTTCACGACGGAGCCATAGTCGAGCGTCGATAGGCTACCGATGGCCGTTGATGGTGACCACTATGGTAAACATCGACTGTATTTTAGAGCCTGAGCTGCAGAAGGCTCGTTACTTTTTTTAACAGGTAAGGGCTCAAAGAACGAACGCGGTGAATTTACATGAGCCAATATCTACCGGAGTTTTTTTTTAACTTCCATTGATATATGAGAAAAGAGTTGGCCCGTTTATGAGGAAAACTGGCCGAAAAACCGTTACAACACGACACCACACGCCAGCCCCGAGGCTGCGCTCCACACGGATCGACGACCAGCCAGGTCGACACCACACCTCAACGCAACAGGCGGAGGCGACAGACCGGAGCCACCGCTCCAACTACCACGCCGGCCCCGAGGCCGCGCCCCGCCTGGCCGAAGACGAACCCGCCTCCGCTGAAACCACCAAAACACTTCACAAGTCCCTCTGTCCGGTGGACATCCAAGGCGAGGCCTCAAGAGGCAAAGCGACGCAAGAGCGCCGCCCACGCCCGAACCCGCGAGGGATCTAGGGTTTCCCTGGAGAGCCCGAGCGGAGAACAAGAAACACCCGCTTTGACGACGCCTTCAAGAAATATGCGGCGCCTACAGACGTCATCGTCGTCGGTCCTGGCCGGCCGTTAAGACAGAGTGTTCGCCCAGCGAAGAGTTCTAAGACCTCGCGCTCGCCAACAAGGACCGGCACAGACCACCCACTACGGGAACCCGCCGAGGGGCCGACGGCCATAATCTGTGCCGACGGCGGCCGTCGGCACAGCCTCACTCGCCGTCAGCCCAGTAAATAGGCCGTCGGCACAGAAACCTTAGAGCCGACAGTCGCCGTCGGCACACCTTAGCCGTCGGCACAAACCCAGTCTGTGCCGACGGCACGTAACCTAGCCGTCGGCACATGGACAGATGGTGGGGCCACCGACAACGGCGTCACCAGGTGGCAAACGGCGTGATGTGGGCCGACGGCCAGGCCGTCGGCACAGCTTCCCCGCCCTTTTTCCCGCCATTCTTCTCGCGCCATTTCTTATGTAGGCCGACGGCCAGGCCGTCGGCACAGATTCCCGCCAATTTTTCCTCCAACATTCCCGCCATTTTTCCCCGCTCCTTCCCTCCCGCCATTCTTCTCGCGCCCATTTTCTCCCGCCAAGTTTTCCCGCCGTTTCAGCCGTCGTCGTCCTATATATAGCCATGTCTTCTCCACACTAACATCACCAGCAACATTTCTCTCCTCATCAACTCTCTCATCCAAAAAACACCACAGAATCCTCTAAGCTCAGCTGCCGTCGAGATGGCTCCTCGTCGCCGTAGCAACATGGGCTTCATCGGCGTTCGCCAGCAGGCTGCGGGCCATTTCGCGTTCGAAATCACCGCCGGTGGTGTGCGTGTGTGGCTCGGCACCTTCTACACGAAGGAGGCTGCTGCCCGCGCATACGATGTTGCGGCTTGGAGGTTTGGCCGGTCGCGCCACGAATTGAACTTCCCGGAGGTCAGGTCTCTGACGGAAGCCGAGAGTCTCTCTACTGAGCCGCTACTTCGCTCAGAGGGTGAAGCGCAGCGGTTCAGAGATGGCCAGCGGCAGATTGATACCACCGAGGCGGACGAGCAGTTCATGGCACAGTGGCGCAGAGACCATCCCGGAGACGTCGCGGCCACGCGCGCATTCTGGAAGGAGAAGCAGACGTACATGAGAGAGAGGAGGGCGGGAAAGCGGCAGAGGAGGGCCGAATATGACGCAGAGTACGCCAAAGGAGAGGCGTCGACATGGAGGGAAAATGATGAACGGTGGTTGTGGAACCTCTCAAGTACCGCTTCAGAGGACACCCCTAGCGAGGACGAAGATTTCGAGAACTGATTAGTATGTGTGTTTGTCGAGTCCGTGTGTCTAACGGGTCATGTGTCGACCCAGTGTTAAGTGCTTTGTTCGTGTGTGGGTTTAGTTTTTTAAGTGTTTTGGTTTGTGTGTGAGTAGTGTAGTTTTTAAGTGCTTTGCTTCGTGTGTGGGTGTAGTTCTTTAAGTGCTTTGGTTTGTGTGTGGTCTAGTTCTTTAACTGCTTTGGTTTGTGTGTGGGTCTACTTATTTAAGTGCTTTGTAACGTGTGTGGGTCTCAAGTTCTTAAGTGTATCATTATTGTGTGTCCTCAGAAATCGAGCATCGGAGGGTGGGAATGGTCCCAAAACTCAGGCAGATTATAGACTGTAGGGGTAAAATCCAGGATCTTTATGTGGAAACTCCTGGTACGGCTAAAAGGGAGCCTACTTTATGGTAAAGTAAGCCCAATCTATGGTTACCATGTACATATGTCCTAAACAAACCAAAGCAAATAAAAAAATCCATTGTTACACCGTCACACGGAGAAAGCTATAGGGGTAGATCTGCGGGGTCCCCGCCCTAGGGTTTCCGAAGATACAGATCAGCGGAGCGTCGGAACCGCTTAAAACTTGCATATGTCCCTAGCATATGTGCACAAGTGTGATGTAGGGTTTGGCTAACCTTGCATGTACCCGGCGTTGACGATTTTCGCAGACATGGGCCAGCACTTGGTGAAAATCTAGGATCTGTATGTGGAAACTCCTGGTACGGCTAAAAGGGAGCCTATTTTATGGTAAAGTAAGCCCAACCTATGGTTTCCCATGTACATATGTCCTAAACAAACCAAAGCAAATAAAAAAATCCATTGTTACACCGTCACACGGAGAAAGCTATAGGGGTAGATCTGCGGGGTCCCCGCCCTAGGGTTTCCGAAGATACAGATCAGCGGAGCGTCGGAACCGCTTAAAAACTTGCATATGTCCCTAGCATATGTGCACAAGTGTGATGTAGGGTTTGGCTAACCTTGCATGTACCCGGCGTTGACGATTTTCGCAGACATGGGCCAGCACTTGGTGAAAATCCAGGATCTGTATGTGGAAACTCCTGGTACGGCTAAAAGGGAGCCTATTTTATGGTAAAGTAAGCCCAACCTATGGTTTCCCATGTACATATGTCCTAAACAAACCAAAGCAAATAAAAAAATCCATTGTTACACCGTCACACGGAGAAAGCTATAGGGGTAGATCTACGGGGTCCCCGCCCTAGGGTTTCCGAAGATACAGGAGCGTCGGAACCGCTTAAAAACTTGCATATGTCCCTAGCATATGTGCACAAGTGTGATGTAGGGTTTGGCTAACCTTGCATGTACCCGGCGTTGACGATTTTCGCAGACATGGGCCAGCACTTGGTGAAAATCCAGGATCTGTATGTGGAAACTCCTGGTACGGCTAAAAGGGAGCCTATTTTATGGTAAAGTAAGCCCAACCTATGGTTTCCCATGTACATATGTCCTAAACAAACCAAAGCAAATAAAAAATCCATTGTTACACCGTCACACGGAGAAAGCTATAGGGGTAGATCTGCGGGGTCCCCGCCCTAGGGTTTCCGAAGATACAGATCAGCGGAGCGTCGAAACGCTTAAAAACTTGCATATGTCCCTAGCATATGTGCACAAGTGTGATGTAGGGTTTGGCTAACCTTGCATGTACCCGGCGTTGACGATTTTCGCAAACATGGGCCAACACTTGGTGAAAATCCAGGATCTGTATGTGGAAACTCCTGTTACGGCTAAAAGGGAGCCTATTTTATGGTAAAGTAAGCCCAACCTATGGTTTCTCATGTACATATGTCCTAAACAAACCAAAGCAAATAAAAAAATCCATTGTTACACCGTCACACGGAGAAAGCTATAGGGGTAGATCTGCGGGGTCCCCGCCCTAGGGTTTCCGAAGATACAGATCGGCGGAGCGTCGGAACCTCTTAAAAACTTGCATATGTCCCTAGCATATGTGCACAAGTGTGATGTAGGGTTTGGCTAACCTTACATGTACCCGGCGTTGACGATTTTCGCAGACATGGGCCATCACTTGATGAAAATCCAGGATCTGTATGTGCAAACTCCTGGTACGGCTAAAAGGGAGCCTATTTTATGGTAAAGTAAGCCCAACCTATGGTTTCCCATGTACATATGTCCTAAACAAACCAAAGCAAATAAAAAAATCCATTGTTACACCGTCACACGGAGAAAGCTATAGGGGTAGATCTGCGCCCGGTACGGCCATACCGCATGTCCCGGCGGCCCCGTTTTGCACAGTTGGCGAAGTAAACGAAGTCATAAAATCGCGCGGAGCCACGTGGCGTCATTTTATGTGTCCTAGCAACCACTGCAAAAGACGGAACTGGGATACGGCAATTATCTTGAAAAACCCTTCACGAACAGGGCTATCACGTCCGGAGTTCTATGGCTTTTAAGGGAAATGAGTAGGAAACGGCCCGTTTCACAACATAGTTTGTCGGAACGAGGCCATATTTGGCACGTGCGTGGGCCATAGGATGGGAAGCAAGGCCCCGGTCGCGGATTTCCAATCCGAACCACGGGCGACGGTTTTTCCATTTTTGGGGTGCCGGAAGGGCTTTTTTTGTGAAGCAGCTACATGGTGCGCATTTCAGTATTGCGCGGGACCTCTGCGCAGCGGTAGGATACCTCCTACGCACCACCTATCACATGCCATATGCGCACGTTAGCCATCTGGGAATCCCTCCCGCTTCCTGCGGTGTCCCGCCGAATCCGTGAAACTGACCGGATTTGAACTAGGGCGACACTTTCCTTCGCCCAATAAATGGAGGTAAAAATGTTTTTAGGTCTATGACGTGTCATTTTATGTGCTAAATGTTTTCCGTTTCGCGCGTTGGCGGACGGGTGCAACCGCGCGCCCGGTACGGCCATACCGCATGTCCCGGCCCCGTTTTGCACAGTTGGCAAAATAAACGAAGTCATAAAATCGCGCGGAGCTGCGTGGCGTCATTTTATGTGTCCTAGCAACCACTGCAAAAGACGGAACTGGGATACGGCAATTATCTTGAAAAACCCTTCACGAAAGGGCTATCACGTCCGGAGTTCTATGGCTTTTAGGGGAAATGAGTAGGAAACGCCCGTTTCACCACATAGTTTGTCGGAACGAGGCCATATTTGGCACGTGCGTGGGCCCTAGGATGGGAAGCAAGGCCCCGGTCGCGGATTTCCAATCCGAACCACGGGCGACGGTTTTTCCATTTTCGGGGTGCCGGAAGGGCTTTTTTTGTGAAGCAACTACATGGTGCGTATTTCAGTATTGCGCGGGACCTCCGCGCAGCGGTAGGATACCTCCTACGCACCACCTATCACATGCCATATGCGCGCGGTAGCCATCTGGGAATCCCTCCCGCTTCCTGCGGTGTCCCGCCGAATCCGCTGGAAACGACCGGATTTGAACTGGGGCGACACTTTCCTTCGCTCAATAAATGGAGGGAAAAATGTTTTTAGGTCTATGACTCGTCATTTTATGTGCTAAATGTTTTCCGTTTCGCGCGTTGGCGGACGGGTGCAACCGCGCGCCCGGTACGGCCATACCGCATGTCCCAAGGGCCCCGTTTTGCATAGTTGGCGAAGTAAATGAAGTCATAAAATCGCGCGGAGCCGCGTGGCGTCATTTTATGTGTCCTAGCAACCACTGCAAAAGAAGGAACTGGGATACGGCAATTATCTTGAAAAACCCTTCACGAACAGGGCTATCACGTCCGGAGTTCTATGGCTTTTAGGGGAAATGAGTAGGAAACGGCCCGTTTCACCACATAGTTTGTCGGAACGAGGCCATATTTGGCACGTGCGTGGGCCCTAGGATGGGAAGCAAGGCCCCGGTCGCGGATTCCAATCCGAACCACGGGCGACGGTTTTTCCATTTTCGGGGTGCCGGAAGGGCTTTTTTGTGAAGCAGCTACATGGTGCGCATTTCAGTATTGCGCGGGACCTCCGCGCAGCGGTAGGATACCTCCTACGCACCACCTATCACATGCCATATGCGCGCGGTAGTCATCTGGGAATCCCTCCCGCTTCATGCGGTGTCCCGCCGAATCCGCTGGAAACTGACCGGATTTGAACTGGGGCGACACTTTCCTTCGCTCAATAAATGGAGGGAAAAATGTTTTTAGGTCTATGACGCGTCATTTTATGTGCTAAATGTTTTCCGTTTCGCGCGTTGGCGTGCAACCGCGCGCCCGGTACGGCCATACCGCATGTCCCATCGGCCCCGTTTTGCACAGTTGGCGAAGTAAACGAAGTCATAAAATCGCGCGGAGCCGCGTGGCGTCATTTTATGTGTCCTAGCAACCACTGCAAAAGACGGAACTGGGATCGGCAATTATCTTGAAAAACCCTTCACGAATAGGGCTATCACGTCCGGAGTTCTATGGCTTTTAGGGGAAATGAGTAGGAAACGGCCCGTTTCACCACATAGTTTGTCGGAACGAGGCCATATTTGGCACGTGCGTGGGCCCTAGGATGGGAAGCAAGGCCCCGGTCGCGGATTTCCAATCCGAACCACGGGCGAGGGTTTTTCCATTTTCGGGGTGCCGGAAGGGCTTTTTTTTGTGAAGCAGCTACATGGTGCGCATTTCAGTATTGCGCGGGACCTCCGCGCAGCGGTAGGATACCTCCTACGCACCACCTATCACATGCCATATGCGCGCGTTAGCCATCTGGGAATCCCTCCCGCTTCCTGCGGTGTCCCGCCGAATCCGCTGGAAACTGACCGGATTTGAACTGGGGCGATGATACGTCTCCGACGTATCGATAATTTCTTATGTTCCATGCCACATTATTGATGATATCTACATGTTATATGCACATTTTATGTCATATTTATGCGTTTTGGAACTAACCTATTGACGAGATGCCGAAAGGCCAGTTGTTGTTTTCTGTTTTTTTTCGAAATCCTAGTAACGAAATATTCTCGGAATCGGACGAAATCAACGCCCACATCCTATTTTTCCACGAAGCTTCCGAACACCCGAGAAGGACCAGAGGGGGCCACTCGGACCATAAGCGCGGCCCAGGCCCTGGCCGCGCCGCCCTATAGTGTCGGCGCCCTTCGACCTCTCGACGCCGCCTCGCCTATATAAAGCCCCTCGACCTAAAACCTCGATACGGAAAAGCCACGGTACGAGAAACCTTCCAGAGCCGCCGCCATCGCGAAGCCAAGATCTGGGGGATAGGAGTCTCTGTTCGGCATGCCGCCGGGACGGGGAAGTGCCCCCGGAAGGCTTCTCCATCGACACCACCGCCATCTTCATCAACGCTGCTGTCTCCCATGAGGAGGGAGTAGTTCTCCATCGAGGCTCGGGGCTGTACCGGTAGCTATGTGGTTCATCTCTCTCCTATGTACTTCAATACAATAATCTCATGAGCTGCCTTACATGATTGAGATTCATATGATGATGCTTGTAATCTAGATGTCATTATGCTAGTCAAGTGGATTTTACTTATGTGATCTCCGGAGACTCCTTGTCCCACGTGTGTAAAGGTGACTGTGTGTGCACCGTGTGGGTCTCTTAGGCTATATTTCACAGAATACTTATTCACTGTTATGAATGGCATAGTGAAGTGCTTATTTATATCCCTTTATGATTGCAATATGTTTTGTATCACTATTCATCTATGTGCTACTCTAGTGATGTTATTAAAGTAGTCTATTCCTCCTCCATGATGTAATGTTGGCAGTGTGTGCATCATGAAGTACTTGGTTTATGCTATGATTGTGATCTCTTGTAGATTATAAAGTTAACTATTACTATGATGGTATTGATGCGATCTATTCCTCCTTTCATAGTGTGATGGTAGAAGTGTGCATGCTATGTTAGTACTTGGTATAGTTGTGTTGATCTATCATGCACTCTAAGGTTATTTAAACATGAATATCGAATATTGTGGAGCTTGTTAACTCCGGCATTGAGGTGCTCTTGTAGCCCTACGCAATTGGTGTTCATCATCCAACAATAGAGTGTAGAGTGGTTTTATTATGTGATCAATGTTGAGAGTGTCCACTAGTGAAAGTACGATCCCTAGGCCTTGTTCCTAAATTTGCTATCGTGCTTGTTTACCGTTTTTCGTTACTGCTGCGCTACTGCTTGTTTACTGTCCTGGGCAAAGCACTTTTCTGGTGCCGTTGCTACTGCTACTATTTATTCATACCACCTGTATTTCACTATCTCTTCGCCGAACTAGTGCACCTATTAGGTGTGTTGGGGACACAAGAGACTTCTTGCTTTGTGGTTGCAGGGTTGCATGAGAGGGATATCTTTGACCTCTTCCTCCCCGAGTTCGATAAACCTTGGGTGATCCACTTAAGGGAAAACTTGCTGCTGTTCTACAAACCTCTCTTGGAGGCCCAACACTGTCTACAGGAAAAGGAGGGGGCGTAGACATCAAGCTATTTTCGCGCCGTTGTCGGGGAGGAAAGGTAAAAGGCACTCATACGGTTCCAGGTAACAGTACTTTTCGGCGCCATTGTGTTTGTTCTCGAAGCTATTTCCTTTAGATCCTGCAATTGCAACTTTTTGTTTCTTGTTTTACACTAGTTAGGCATAATGGAATATAACTATGAGCTTCTTAATTTATTTCCTAAGCTAAGACATGAATTGTGTGATGCGAAAATTAAAGAACCTATGGAACCTCATTTGCATGCTAGTAGCAATATTATTGGTATGAACGCAATCACTGCTAATGCTATGAATAAGTCTAAGCTTGGGGAAGCTAGTTTCTGTGATCTTTTTGGCTTCCCATCTTTAGGGGAGAAAATTTGTTCTGATAATGCTTTATCTCCCATATGCGATAACTCTAATAATGCTTGTGATATTTTAAATCCACCTACTGCAAGTACTTCTTTCAAGATACCCATGAAAATTATTGAACGTGTTATGGATAACCGCTATGAAGGGGATGGAACTGTCCATCCTAAAGATCATTTACTGTTTTTGCATGAATTATGCGGGTTATTCAAGTGTGCAGGTATCTCTATGGATGAAGTGAGGAAGAAGCTATTCTCTGTTTCGCTGTCTGGTAAAGCGGCGCATTGGTATAAATTGTTGGAGAATAGTCATTCTCTTGGTTGGGAGGAAATTGCATCTCTCTTTTATTCTAAATTTTATCCTCCTCATGAAGTGCATATTGATAGGAATTATATTTATAACTTTTATCCTCGTGATGGAGAGAGTATTTCTCAAGCGTGGGGGAGATTGAAGTCACTAATGCTCAAATGTCCCATTCATGAGCTTCCCCGTAATGTTATTGTTAACAATTTTTATGCGAGACTTTCAGGACAACACAAGGACTATCTGGATGCCTGTTCGGAGGGATCTTTCACAAGCAAGGAGGTTGAAGCTAGGTGGGATCTTCTTGATCGGATTGAGGACAACGCTGAAGGATGGGAGAACAATGAAGGTAAAGAGTCAGGTATAAATTATGATTATGAATGCATTAAAGCTTTTATGGATACCGATAAATTTCGAAATATGAGTGCTACTTATGGTCTTGACTCTCAAGTTGCTGCAAATCTTTATAAAGCCTTTGCTTCTCATTTTGAATTGCCTAAAAAGAATTTTGATAAGTATCATGAACCTTTTAAAGAGGCTTGCATGAAGAATGAAATTGTTGTTAATTATTGCAATAAGCATGCTCAAACTCCCAAGAATGCTATTTCCTATAAGCATGTTAATTTTTGTGGAATACATAGACCTTGTGGAATTAATCAAATCAAAGATGAATATTGTATCCATCATGCTAATGAAAAAACTAGAAAGTGGTTTAGGGCTCTAGATGATCTTGGTAAAAAAGTTTGTGCCCTCTATCCTTTTATTTGTGAAGTTTGCCATGAAGTGGGTCATTTTAATTTTCAATGCTCCTCCAATGATAATTTGAACCCAATGAGTGCTGCAAATTTGTATTGTGATGATGAAATTACTCCTAATCAGCATGATGAACTTACTTTATTTTTGGGGTGTGAAGAACTGTCGAGAAAAATCTCTTTGTTACATATGAGTGATCTTGATATTGATGATGTCCTGCATGGGTGTTTTTCTTATTGCATTGATAATAGCCATACAAATACTTACATACAAAATATTTTAGAAGATGACACCTTGCCAAAATATGATAGGACCGCTGTGTGTTTTCAACTAATTAATGAAAAGGAGGGATCCTCCCAAGTTTCTTCTATTGTTTCTGAAAGTAAATCAGGTTATGCGGACAAGCCACCCTTCAAGCCTCTTCCTCCTAAAGAAGGGAACGAGGAGAAGGAAGATAAGAAGAAGAAGAAGAAGGGAACGAAGAAGAAGAAGAAGGAGAATAAAAAGAAAGAAGTAACGGCGTATCCCCGCGTGAATGAGATAACGCTAGGTAACCGTAAGTATGTTGCTCCTAATGGTTATTGTGATAATGAATATGAATACGATGATATTCCTATGCCCTTTACATACATTAGCAATCATGATTTGAATGAGCACACTACTTTTGATATTGCAAATCTCTGGGAAACTAATTCTGAAAATGATGATGATAATAATTGCCATAGTGTCAGTGCTATCCATGCTTCCTCCCATAATGATATAGAAATCTCTAAGCTTGGGGAAGAGGTGTTTGAAAATCCTTTAGCTACTGGTCATTATGTTCTTGATACATCTCCTTCTAATAACAATGATGGTGTGGACACAGATAAACCGACTGTGAAAGATAACTATTCTATTTCCTATGATGACACTGTGCCTCCGATCTCTGATGATTATTATAAAGAATGCTATGATATAGGTTCTAACTATCCTTATGAAACTTTTCATAGTCATGATTGGATTACCAAAAACAATTCCCTTAATATGCAACTTGTTTACCATGTTCAAATTCTTGATAATAATCTTGCTCCACTTACTATTAATGAGAATAACTCTTCTTATGCCAAAATTAATGATACTTCTATGCATATGAACCATGATAAGAATGTTTTAAGTGATGGGTATATTGTGGATTTCATCAATGATGCTACTGAAAGTTATTATGAGAGAGGGAAATATGGTTGTATGCATCTTAATAATATTAAGTTTCCCCTCTTTATGTTGAGAATCTTGAAGTTACTCGTGTTTTATCCGCTTATGCTTGTCACTTTGTTCTTCATGAATTCATTTGTGTACAAGATTCCTATTCATAGGAATCATGTTAGACTTAAATGTGTTTTGAATTTGCCTCTTGAAGCTCTCTTTTGCTTCAAATACTATTTCTAGCGAGTGCATCATCAAAACTGCTGAGCCCATCTTAATGGCTATAAAGAAAGAACTTCTTGGGAGATAACCCATGTGTTATTTTGCTACAGTACTTTGTTTTATATTTGAGTCTTGGAAGTTGTTTACTACTGTAGCAACCTCTTCTTATCTTAGTTTTGTGTTTTGTTGTGCCAAGTAAAGTCGTTGATAGTAAGGTTCATACTAGATTTGGATTACTGCGCAGAAACAGATTTCTTTGCTGTCACGAATCTGGGCAAAATTCTCTGTAGGTAACTCAGAAAATTATGCAAATTTACGTGAGTGATCCTCAGATATGTACGCAATTTTCATTCAATTTGAGCATTTTCATTTGAGCAAGTCTGGTGCCTCAATAAAATTCGTCTTTACGGACTGTTCTGTTTTGACAGATTCTGCCTTTTATTTCGCATTGCTTCTTTTGCTATGTGGGATGGATTTCTTTGTTCCATTAACTTCCAGTAGCTTTGGGCAATGTCCAGAAGTGTTAAGAATGATTGTGTCACCTCTGAACATGTGAGTTTTTGATTATGCACTAACCCTCTAATGAGTTTGTTTCGAGTTTGGTGTGAAGGAAGTTTTCAAGGGTCAAGAGAGGAGGATGATATACTATGATCAAGAGGAGTGAAAAGTCTAAGCTTGGGGATGCCCCGGTGGTTCACCCCTGCATATTTCAAGAAGACTCAAGCATCTAAGCTTGGGGATGCCCAAGACATCCCCTTCTTCATCGACAACATTATCAGGTTCCTCCCCTGAAACTATATTTTTATTCGGTCACATCTTATGTATTTTACTTGGAGCATCTGTATGTTTCTTGTTTTTGTTTTTGTTTGAATAAATGCTTGTGTGGGAGAGAGACACGCTCCGCTGGTTCGTATGAACACATGTGTTCTTAGCTTTTAATTTTCATGGCGAAGGTTGAAACTGCTTCGTTAATTGTTATATGGTTGGAAACGGAAAATGCTACATGTAGTAATTGGTATGATGTCTTTAATAATGTGATACTTGGCAATTGTTGTTCTCTTGTTTAAGCTCTTGCATCATATACTTTGCACCTATTAGTGAAGAAATACATAGAGCTTGTTAAAATTTGGTTTGCATGAGTGATTTCTCTAGAGTCTAGATATTTTCTAGTGAGGTGTTTGAACAACAGGGAAGACGATGTATAGTCTTATAATGCTTGTAATATGTCTTTTATGTAAGTTTTGATGTACTAGTTCGTGCTTGTGTTTGCTTCAAACAACCTTGCTAGCCTAAACCTTGTATCGAGAGGGAATACTTCTCATGCATCCAAATCCTTGAGCCAAACAACACTATGCCATTTGTGTCCACCATTCCTACCTATTACATGGTATTTCCTGCCATTCCAAAGTAAATTGCTTGAGTGCTACCTTTAAACAATTCAAAATTTATCACCTCTGATTTGTGTCAATGTTTTATAGCTCATGAGGAAGTATGTGGTGTTTATCTTTCAATCTTGTTGGGCAACTTTCACCAATGGACTAGTGGCTTCATCCGCTTATCCAATAATTTTGCAAAAAGAGCTGGCAATGGGATTCCCAGTCCCAAATTAATTAACAAAAATAGACACTCCTCCATGGTATGTGATTGTTGGACGGCACCCGAAGGATTCGGTTAGCCATGGCTTGTGTAAGCAAAGGTTGGGGGAGTGTCACCCATAATAAAACTAAAATAAAAAGGCACTCCTTCATGGTATGAGATTGTTGGCAGGCACCCGAGGATTCGGTTAGCCATGGTTTGTGAAAGAAAGGTTGGAAGGAGTGCCACCCAAAAATAAAATAAAATGGGAGCCGCTCTTTGAAGGTTTGTCTGGCAAGGGGGTTAGAGTACCCGCTACCATTCGTTGACAACAACATACACCTCTCAAAACTTTATTTTTATGTTCTCTTTATGTTTTCAAAATAAAAGCTCTAGCACAAATATAGCAATCAATGCTTCCCTCTGCGAAGGGTCATTCTTTTACTTTTATGTTGAGTCAGTTTACCCATTTCTCTCTATCCTAGAAGCAAACACTTGTGTTAACTGTGCGTTGATTCTTCATACTTGCTTATTGCACTTGTTATATTGCTTTGCATTGACACTATCCATGAGATATACATGTTATAAGTTGAAAGCAACCGCTGAAACTTAATCTTCCTTTGTGTTGCTTCAATACCTTTACTTTGATTTATTGCTTTATGAGTTAACTCTTATGCAAGACTTATTGATGCTTGTCTTGAAGTACTATTCATGAAAAGTCTTTGCTTTATGATTCAGTTATTTACTCATGTCATTACCATTATTTTGATCGATGCATTCATTACAAATGCTTACAATAGTATGATCAAGGTTATGATGGCATGTCACTCCAGAAATTATCTTTGTTATCGTTTACTGCTCGGGACGAGCGAAACTAAGCTTGGGGATGCTGATACGTCTCCGACGTATCGATAATTTCTTATGTTCCATGCCACATTATTGACGATATCTACATGTTATATGCACATTTTATGTCATATTTATGCGTTTCGGAACTAACCTATTGACGAGATGCCGAAAGGCCTTGTCTGCTGTTTTTGGTTTCAGAAATCCTAGTAACGAAATATTCTCGGAATCGGACGAAATCAACGCCCAGCATCCTATTTTTCCACGAAGCTTCCAACACCCAGAAGGACCGAGGCCACGGCCACCGGACCATAGGCCGGCGCGCCCAGGCCCCGGCCGCGCCGCCCTAGTGTCGGCGCCCCTTCGACCTTCTCGACGCCGCCTCTTCGCCTATATAAAGCCCTCGACCTAAAACCTCGATACGGAAAAGCCACGGTACGAGAAACCTTCCGAGCCGCCGCCATCGCGAAGCCAAGATCTGGGGACATGAGTCTCTGTTCCGCACGCCGACGGGGAAGTGCCCCCGGAAGGCTTCTCCATCGACACCACCGCCATCTTCATCAACGCTGCTGTCTCCCATGAGGAGGGAGTAGTTCTCCATCGAGGCTCGGGGCTGTACCGGTAGCTATGTGGTTCATCTCTCTCCTATGTACTTCAATACAATAATCTCATGAGCTGCCTTACATGATTGAGATTCATATGATGATGCTTGTAATCTAGATGTCATTATGCTAGTCAAGTGGATTTTACTTATGTGATCTCCGGAGACTCCTTGTCCCACATGTGTAAAGGTGACAGTGTGTGCACCGTGTGGGTCTCTTAGGCTATATTTCACAGAATACTTATTCACTGTTATGAATGGCATAGTGAAGTGCTTATTTATATCCCTTTATGATTGCAATATGTTTTGTATCACTATTCATCTATGTGCTACTCTAGTGATGTTATTAAAGTAGTCTATTCCTCCTCCATGATGTAATGTTGGCAGTGTGTGCATCATGAAGTACTTGGTTTATGCTATGATTGTGATCTCTTGTAGATTATGAAGTTAACTATTACTATGATGGTATTGATGCGATCTATTCCTCCTTTCATAGTGTGATGGTAGAAGTGTGCATGCTATGTTAGTACTTGGTATAGTTGTGTTGATCTATCATGCACTCTAAGGTTATTTAAACATGAATATCGAATATTGTGGAGCTTGTTAACTCTGGCATTGAGGTGCTCTTGTAGCCCTACGCAATTGGTGTTCATCATCCAACAATAGAGTGTAGAGTGGTTTTATTATGTGATCAATGTTGAGAGTGTCCACTAGTGAAAGTACGATCCCTAGGCCTTGTTCCTAAATACTGCTATCGCTGCTTGTTTACTGTTTTACTGCGTTACTACTGCTCGTTACTACGCTTGTTTGTCCGGGCAAAGCACTTTCTCGGTGCCCTGCTACTATTTATTCATACCACCTGTATTTCACTATCTCTTCGCCGAACTAGTGCACCTATTAGGTGTGTTGGGGACACAAGAGACTTCTTGCTTTGTGGTTGCGGGGTTGCATGAGAGGGATATCTTTGACCTCTTCCTCCCTGAGTTCGATAAACCTTGGGTGATCCACTTAAGGGAAAACTTGCTGCTCTACAAACCTCTGCTCTTGGAGGCCCAACACTGTCTACAGGAAAAGGAGGGGGCGTAGACATCAGGCGACACTTTCCTTCGCTCAATAAATGGAGGGAAAAATGTTTTTAGGTCTATGATGCGTCATTTTATGTGCTAAATGTTTTCCGTTTCGCGCATTGGCGGATGGGTGCAACCGCGCGCCCGGTACGGCCATACCGCATGTCCCAGCGGCCCCGTTTTGCACAGTTGGCGAAGTAAACGAAGTCATAAAATCGCGCGGAGCCGCATGGCGTCATTTTATGTGTCCTAGCAACCACTGCAAAAGAAAATAAAGAAATAAAAAGAAAAAAATAAAAATAAAAATAGAAATAGAAATAAAAATAACCGCGTGGCGTCATTTTATGTGTCCTAGCAACCACCGCGTAGCTTTTTTACTTGATTTTAGTCCTGAATAGAAATAAAAAAAAAAATGTGCCGACGGCCTAGTCGCGGCAGTAGGTTGGTTAACTTGGTCGGGCCGACCGAGCACGCACGATCGCTCCTCCTCTCGCCGCCACCCTCGGCACCTCCACCCCGCGCGCCCCGACCCGTGCCCGCCGGGCCCTCACCGTCGCCGCCGTCCTCCTCACCGTCACGGCCGCCCCTCTTCCTCCCGAGGCCGCGCTCCCTCTCCTCACCGCGCGCCATGCCCTCCCCCAACCCCGCGCCGCCATGCCCTCCCCAACCCCGCGTGCGCCACCTCCCCAACCTCGCGCGCCGCCGTCGCCTCCTCCAACCTCGCGCGCCACCGCTGCCTCCCCAACCTCGCCGCCTCCTCCAACCCGCGCGCGTTGCCGCCCCCCAACCTCGCGCCCCGTGCCTCCTTGCTCCGCCTGCCGCGCCGCCCTGCTCGTCGGCCGTGCCTCCTCCGCCCGCCGCGCCCCGCGCCTCCCGGATCCGCCTGCCTCACCGTAGGTAATTTTTTTTGCATTTTACTAATTACTTGTTGCAATTTGAAATGGAAAATAGAAAATAGAAATAGAAATGGAAAATAGAAAATAGAAATTTAAATGGAAAATAGGAAATAGAAATGGAAAATAGAAATGGAAAATAGAAAATAGAAATAGAAATGGAAAATAGCAAATAGAAATAGAAAATGGAAAATAGCAAATAGAAATAGAAATGGAAAATAGGAAATAGAAATAGAAATGGAAAATAGAAATGGAAAATAGAAAATAGAAATAGAAATGGAAAATAGCAAATAGAAATAGAAATATGATTTTAACAATTTGAATTTGTTGTTGTCTAAACTAGGCCGATGGCGTGACGACCCCGGGTCCCTGCTGCTTGACGCGATTCGAGACGGTCGCCGACATCGCCGAGGGTGAGCTAAAACTCCACCTCCTCCATATTTTTACATCACTAGATTCATTTTTCAAGTAAAGTTGCGTAACCTAGGAGTCACTTCCCGTCCGCGAGCGTTACGCGGATAAATATGCATTAGTGGTCGGCATATTTTCAACCGTAACGCTTGCGGCATTTACGGGACAGTCGGCGGATGCGTAGTTGTCTACGTTTTCCATGTTCTACTCCGGTCCGAGTCAGGATTTCGGCGGCGCCTCCCCGTTGTTCTCCGGATGCACATCCTCTCGGTTTTTTGCCGAGACGTGTATCGGGAGAGCAGCGGGGAGGTGCTGCCGAAATTCTGACTTGGACCGGGGTAGAGCATGGAGAACGTAGCCAACTACGGATCCGGCGGCTGCTAGGAGCCCACCTAGTAGAGATGTAGGTTGATGCATGCGTTTCGCCCGGTAAAATAAATAAAAATATGATGCATTTAATTTCATGGTACTATTTGTTGTTTGTCTCCCAATCAAGCAGAGGATGGCTGATAATGGGTGGATGTACAGTGGCCGTGCTAGTTCGACTGAAATGACAGAAGAGTGGGTATGGAAGACCAATTTATTAGTGAAGGAGTTAGCGCGTGGTTCAAAGTCAGGCGTTCGTCCAAGTTGCCCTTGCGCTCGTTGCAAGAGGCGTCATCGTCACGGAAAGGATGATATGACTAAACATCTTTGGTTGAATGGGTATATGCCTGATTACGTCACGTGTGTCGACTTTGCTCAGTACGAACGTGACAGAGGTGAGGTGATGAGGCAGCGAATCGATGGCAATGAGGACGATGGGATTAGATACTTGCTAGATGATCTCCACGATGCCTACATGCCAGAATCGCCAGAACAGGAGGAACCGCCAGAACCGGAGGGACCGCCAGAACCGGAGGAACCGCCAGAACCGGAGGAACCCGAGCCTACCGCAAAGGCCTTCTATGATATGATGGCTGCGGCTAAGAGGCCTCTATACGAGGGTGCAAAAATTTCTCAGCTCGATGCCATCGCGCAAGTACTAGCCGACAAGGCCCAGTTCGACAGCACCCGTGCATGCTTTGAAAAAAATCTGGTAACAGTTGGTAACATGTTGCCCGAAGGCCATTGTCTGCCTAAAACCATGTATGCAGCAAAGAAAATGTTGAAAGCGCTCAGCATGGATTATGTGAAGTATGATTGTTGTCCCAAAAACTGTCTTTTGTTTTGGAAAGAGTTTGCGGATGACAAATATTGTAGCAAGTGTGGGTCCTCTAGGTATCATGAGATAACCAGAGCTAATGGTGAGAAGGTGCAGACAAAAGTCGCCGTGAAGATTCTTCGTTATCTCCCGTTCATAAAAAGAATCCAACGGCTTTACATGTCCGAGGAGTCAGCCAAACAGATGACGTGGCATAAGAACGGGTTGAGATTCAAGGACGAGGAGGGACGACTAAACATGGGGCACCCATCTGATGGTAAAGCATGGCAGAACTTCGATGCAAAACACCCTGATAAGGCAAATGATGCTCGGAATGTCAGAATTGCGATAGCAACCGATGGATTCAATCCATATGGTATGTCAGCATCCGCGTACAGCTGTTGGCCCGTGTTTGTTATTCCGCTCAATCTCCCTCCCGGAGTCCTTATGCAAAGGAAGACCATATTCCTGTCGATGATCATTCCAGGGCCTGATTACCCGGGGAAGAATTTGAGTGTATTCATGCAACCGCTTGTGGATGATTTGCACCACTCTTGGCACCATGGGACCTTGACATACGACCGAGCAACGAAGACAAACTTTGTCATGAAAGTTTGGTTCCAATATTCCATGCACGACCTACCTGGGTACGCTCTATTTTGCGGGCATTGTACAGCTGGTAGGTTTCCATGCCCAGTGTGCAGGCACCGACTGGAGTTCATTTGGCTGAATGCGGGTCGCAAATATGTCGCATTTGACAAACATCGAAAGTACCTCAAAAGAGGGCATCGGTTCAGAGGAGACAAAAAGAACTTCACAAAGGGCAAAGTTGTGCGTGAAGAAGAAACGATACCAAAGTTCAATGGTGAAACTGTTGATGGTGAGCTACGTGCTCTCCAGCGTAGTAAAGAACCCGGCAAAACATATGTGGGATATGGTGAGACACACAACTGGACTCACGTGCCAGGCTTAACGCAGCTCGAGTATTACAAGGATCTCGAACTTCCCCATAACATCGATATGATGCACACCGAAAAGAATGTCGGGGAGTCCGTTTTTAACACCGTCCTGAACATTCCTGACAAGACAAAGGATAATGTCAAGGCTAGAGTCGATGTTGAGAATCTGTGTGACAGGCAAAGACTACACATGCATCCTCCTGAGGGCAATAGAAAAAATTGGGTCAAGCCGCATGCCAACTACGTGCTTGATAGTCTCCAGAAGAAGGAGGCAATGATGTGGCTGAAATACGCCGTTATGTTCCCAGATGGCTATTGTTCGAATATGAGTAAGGGAGTCAATCTTACAACAGGAAAAGTAAACGGGCTCAAGAGTCACGACTATCATATATGGATTGAGCGGCTGATGCCGGTGATGGTTCGAGGGTATCTCCCCGAGCATGTCTGGCGAGTGCTTGCGGAGTTGAGCCATTTCTTCCGCACGGTCTGTGCTAAGCAGATATGTGAGTCGGTGATTGCGAAGTTGCATGATCAAGTGCCGGAGTTGTTATGCAAGTTAGAGATGATCTTTCCACCAGGTTTCTTTACTCCGATGTTACATCTCATTGTGCATCTTGCGAACGAGGCACTCTTGGGTGGACCGGTGCAGTATCGTTGGCAGTTTTGTATTGAGAGAGAGTTCAAGTATATTCGAAACAAATGTGGCAACAAAAATAAGATTGAAGCATGCATAGCTGAGGCAACTATCCTCCGGGAGATGGCAGACGCCACGACAACGTACTATGCGGATGATGTTCCCACTATGCATAACCCGATATCTCGGTACAATATCGACGAGCCCAAGCATGACCCCAAGCTCCTCCTCTTCAAATGTCATGGTGGCAAGGCTGGTGCCTCTAAAAAGGGCATCTTGACAAAGGAAGAGAAAGATTGCATAATGTTTTATGTGGTTACGAACATGCAAGAAGTGCTCAAATTCATAAGGTAAAATGGTGAACAAATTACTTTGCAATTAGTAACTCGATTTTGGTCTAATACGTTTTTTCTCCCTTTTAGCCAATACAAGGATGAATATTGGACGAGATCGACGGATCCCTCTGATGCGGAGATGGAGATTCTTTTGAAAGAGAGTCGTCCCGGAAAGAAAAAATTCCTGGATTGGTTCTACGAAAAAGTAATTTCTAACAAGTCCCTTTTAGCCAATACTTTTGCAATCCGTGACTTGTCCCTCTTATTACACGTAACTAATGCAAAGAAACAATTTGAACTGAATTTGTAGGGAGGTGATCCCAACGTTGAGATGACGGATGAGCTGAGATGTGTTTCCCAGGGTTGCAACCGTAGAATCTCAATGTATGAGAAGTACGATGTGAATGGGTATCGCTTCCATACAGAGTATCACCAGAAGAATCGGCCTAACCCAAA
Source organism: Lolium multiflorum (assembly GCA_030979885.1). Lineage (NCBI taxonomy): Eukaryota > Viridiplantae > Streptophyta > Magnoliopsida > Poales > Poaceae > Lolium > Lolium multiflorum. The sequence continues at coordinate 199,882,966 of CM061753.1, read as the reverse complement.
AACTATAAATACTGGGGTCTTCACCAAAGGATCCGATGACATAGAATACTACGGAAGGTTAGAGAATGTATACGAGCTGACATTCAATAGGACAAACATACAACTCAATCTCGTTGTGTTCAAATGCCACTGGTTCGACCCACAAGTTGGACAGAGAAGCACTCCTTCCATTGGGTTAGTTGAAGTTAGGCCTTCAACCTGCTATAGCGGAGCCGATGTCTTTGTTGTGGCTCACCAAGCCAAGCAAGTTTATTATTTGCCCTACCCATGTCAAAAGGAGTACCTCAAAGGCTGGGAAGTCGTGTTCAAGGTATCACCACATGGTAAGCTACCCATGCCCTCCGACGAGGATTACAACAACATTGACCCTGTAACATACGAGGGAATTTTTTATCAAGAGCAAGAGAACTTTGGGGATTTCGAAATAGAAATTGGTCTTGAGGACCTCGAGAACGAGGCACATCTTCATGGTGAAACAGTGGTGGACCTAAAGGACATACAAATGCTCACCAAGTTACATGAGGGCAATGGGTTCAATGATGAGCCTCCACCGGACATTCCCACCCAACCTCATTACTCACATGATACTGATAGTGATAGTGAAAATGAGAACCCAATGCCTCGTTATGAGAACCCAATGCCTCATTATGATAGTGATGATTCGAGGTGAGGGTCCTTTATGCCTTTATGCTTAGTATCTATTTTTCCATATGCTTCTTATACTTAGTATTTATTTTTCAATATGCTTCTTATGCTTAGTATCTATTTTTCAATATGCTTCTTATGCTTAGTATCTATTTTTCAATATGCTTCTTATGCTTAGTATCTATTTTTCAACATGCTTCGCCATATGTTTTTTTTGCTTAGTGTCTACATTTTATTAAGGCATGAATGCTTACTTGTTTACTCTTTGTCAATGCAGGTGATTGATCAATATGAGCGGAAGCAAGCAATCCATGAACTCCATTCTGAAGAGCATGAGCCAACAGAAGTTCACCGGGACCACTAGAAGTGGAAGACCAACGCGTGCCAGCTCGCGTTACGCGGACGATGACACGGGTGGAGTTGGAGGTGGAGGTGTAGGTGGAGGTGGAGGACGTGGTGGAGGTGGAGGTGGAGGTGTAGGTGGAGGTGGAGGACGTGGTGGAGGTGGAGGACGAGGTGGAGGTGGAGGACGAGCTGGAGGACGAGGCGGAGGCGGAGGTGGAGGACGAGGACGAGGTGGAGGTGGAGGACGAGGACGAGGTGGAGGTGGACCTTTCCTTGGTGACATACCCTCTGCTTCTGGCGACGTGGCTTCCCAGTCCGCTCACACACAGTCTACTGAGGGGGAGATGGAGGTGGAGATGGAGGTGGAGATGGAGGTGGAGGGGCAGGACGAGGAGGCGGAGAGGGAGATGGCGCCGAAGAAGTTGCGCATTCGTGGTGAAGCGCAAGTCCCTGATGAGAGGAGGGAGCCTACTAGCCACGAGGCGAAAGCCCTCATCATCCCGAACGAAAAAGAGTAAGTTTAATTTTGAACATGTAGATTCATTTTGCTATGTACTAATGTTTTCATTATTGTGCATAACTGATTGGCATACTAATGTTTTGATTATTGTGCAGCAATTGGACATATGACAAGGGGGTTCGCCAGCCGTCGAGCATGATTGGAGCTCTTATTAGGCAGTATTGGCCGGGCTTTTACACTCCGGTCCCCGGCGGCGAGAAGAAGCTAGCCGAGACTTGGGCGGACTATGAGGCAGCTCCTTGCCCGGGCTTTGGGACAGCTTCTGACGCCGTGTACACCAAGTTTTGGGTAAAGCATGCTTCTCGAGTTTACTTCATAGTTGATGATCACACTATGCTAACTCATGTCTCTCTCACAATTATTCTTATGCATGATTGCAGACCCATTATAAGGTGCCTGATGATATGGTTGAGCAAGGGAAGGCGGTACTGACTAGGGCTTGTCAGAGGTTGACAAGGCAACAGTGGTACAATCAGAAGCATACCTGCATCGGGCACTTCAAGGCTGAGCAGGGCATGAGGGTCAAGAAAGCTGACAATATCAGGGACGATCCTCAGCTGACGAAGGAAGATTACTTGAGGGTAAGTAAATATTCAATGAGACTCTATGTTGCTGCATAGTTGGGATTGCATTATGTGTTCTTCAAATGAGTTTTGGTTTTTCAGGTTATGCCCCTATGGTGCGAGAATAAGGAAGACGCATTTGAGGCCTTGGTAGCGAGGTGGGTTGGCGAAGACGCCGACTTCAACGCCAAGAGCGCGCGCAACAAGGCAAACCGTGGCACCGGAGGAACACACAGTGCAGGAAGCCGCAGCACTGAGCGCTACAGGAAGCACAAGGTACATATATACATGGAACAACTTGCATTTACTTCCCCTCATATTACTACTTGATACACATACCATTTCTTTTGCCGTGCAGGAGGCGGAACTCGGGGAGCCTCTCACCGAGGTGGGAGGGTGGCAGAAGATGAAGCTGAAGCAGCCTGATCTGAGCCAGCCTCAGCCCTCGCTGCCCGAGTACTTCGGCTATGCCGAAGAGGAGTTGGACAAGTACTGCTCGGCGTTCAAGGGTCTTCATCCGGAGGTGGATGATCCTATTGAGCAGGAGACCGACTTGACGGCGATTATGGTGGCGGGGCGCGGCGCGGAGCATGGCCGTACGAAGCTTCTTAGTGGGGTGATCAAGCCGCAGAGGACCCTCACGCAGATCAGGTCTACCCTCACCGCCGGCGACCCACCGGTCGCGCCTCCTCGACACCGTCGTACCGATGTAAGTTTTCTCATTTTCATCTTCTTTCCAACATTCATTCCTGAATGGCTAAATTGACGTGGCTCCTTTTCTTGGAAATTGTAGGCTAACTTTGAGGCCGCCTACGCTGCCACTTATGAGAAGTATTTGACGGTTGTAGCAGAGTGGGACCTCAAGAGAGCGGCTTGGGAAGAGTACCAGGAGGCGACGAGTCGTGTAAGTTCCAATCTTTTATGGTTCAAAGACATGACAAGTCCCACCTCCCCTTTATTTTATATCTGCAGCGCTTGACATCTAAACTATCTTGCAGGCGCTCAGGACGTTCTTCCAGACTGGAGAGAGGATCGCACTTCCGGAAGAGGAGCCACCTAGGCCGGGGCCGACTCCAGTGTGCCCATCGAGGGAAGCTTTCGCGGCCACATACTACGCACGGACTCCGGTAAGTCCTGTGCCTAACCAGTTCTCACCGCTTTCCTTTCCCATGTGTAAGATGCTAACTCTTGTCAAACATGTAGGGCACGGGAAGTTCGCGGAACCGACCCTCTCCTGGTTCGTCGCGCGAGGGCACACCGATGCACCCCGGCCGCCATTCTCCCGGTGCTTCAGGGTTTTCACCTGCTGGCGATGGTTCAGGCCATGGTTCTACTTCGGTCTACCTCGACAAAGGCCGGACGCCTGAATTTACGAGTCGGGAACTTGGTTGGACCCCCTGATCTTAGTTTCCCTTAGCTAGGTGTCTAGCGGGTGTGCGTCGATCGTGTGTGCCATGTGTCGACGATGTATGATGATTGTGTGTGCTACATGACACATATTTGTATCACGATGATGTTGTTGCTACATTTGATGATGATTATGTGCTGTGCAACATTTGTGATGCATTTGAATGTATATTACTGCTATATATGTTGTGCGTGCTGTGCTGGGCCAGGAAATGCAGCGGGAAACCAAATGGTATGGTCTGTGCCGACGGCATAGCCGTCGGCACAGCCCCCTGGACGTGCCAAATGGCAGGGGCTGTGCCGACGGCTATACCGTCGGCACAGGAAGGGGCGTGCCAGCCCGCGCGGAGCGGGCGGCGGCGCGTCTGGGGCCGAGGCTGGGCCGACGCTTGGCCGTCGCACAACAAGCAGGAAGGTGGACGCGTGGCAGCCTCTGGTCCTCCAATGGCCAGGCCGACGGCCGCCGTCGGCACAACAGGGGCGTGGACGCGTGGCGGCCGCTGGTCATCCGATGGCAGTGTCTGGGCCGACGGCTTGGCCGTCGGCACAGTACCTTTCTGACCTAACGGCCGTTAGACGCTCCGCGGGCCCCACGTTGACAGCGTCGTTTGACCGTCGGGCTGGAGTCTGTGCCGACGGCAAAGGCTGGGCCGACGGCGAGTCAGTCTATGCCGAGGCGATATTGTGCCGACGGCGGCCATCGGCACAGACGTGGGCCGACGGCAGGTGATGCTGTGCCGACGGCCGGCGGCCGTCGGCCCCTCGGCTGGTTCCCGTAGTGACCACCTTCAACCGCTGAGCAAGATTGAGATTGGCGAGGCCCCTTTCCATTTAAACTGATACGGAAGAGATACTAAACGGACAGTTAGAGGAACACGAACTAGGCCCCACACCCACGGGATAATATCTTCGCTTCCTCGTGACTTTCTCTCTCCTTGACTCCTCGTTCTGTGTCTCGATCACGGCCAAGGAAAAGATGCGGCGCAGCTAGGTGATTTGGAAGCGAGGTAATGGCCAGAACGGTGGCGCGGCGAGGTATCGGCACGATTCCTCGGGCTGCTGGTATTCTGCTAACCCTCTTGCGCAAGTTCCACGATTCTGTGTTCCTCCGGCTGTCGGCGGCAAGAGCTGCGGCTCCCGTCTAAGGTGAGCGATGTCGACGAAGGCTGTCACGATCTGCGATCCTTCCATCGGGATCTAGTGTTAACAATCAGGATGAGTGTCTCGAAGCATTGATGGCGCGGTCCATGACGGCGGCTACTGAATTGAGCTGCAATTGCAAGCTACGATTTTCAGCTGGGGTGCGAGAATGTGTGGATTTCAGGATTTTCTTTGTCCATCCCAAGATGTTGAGCAATTTCAAATGTGTGCCCAAAAAATTTGGGGAATTAAACTCAGTTGCAACCTTGCTTTTAACTGAAAAAACTCAGTCGATGTTCCATTTGTAATTGAAAATCTCAGCTGCAACTCCACTTGAATAAAAATGTTTCATTTGCATCCTAATTTGCAACATAAAAATCTCAGTTGCAATGTTACTTGCAACTAAAAATTTTGGTTGATCATCATTCGCTGTCGTCGTGGTGAACAGACAGATGCCATAGGATGGCTTAAGTTGGGGCCGAATGGGCGCTAGAGGATTCGGGTGAGGGTTTTGGTAAGGATGGGATGGATTCCGGATGGATCTCCTAAGAACTTGGCCTTGGCCAGAGGTAGAAGAAGAAGAACTCAAGAGCTTTCTCCCCTTCAGATCTTTCTATTCATTGATCACAAGAGGTTACAGGTTTCTGGATACAGGATTCACATATCTCATGCCCGCGATGGGGTGTGCCCCCTCTCCTTATATAGGGGAGAGGGTGGCTTACAGGGGAAGAAACCCTAGGAAACCCTAATGGCATCTTTGAACAGACAAACTACTTTACAAAGCTACTTTAATCATAGGTGACGCCGGTATCTCTTTAATCAGGGAGGCTGACGTCCTCCGGATGCTTTCAGCGTCGCCTTCTTCTTTATCGTCAGGGCTTCGTTTAAAGCTTCTTTGCTTAGCTCATCTTTGTCCTCTAGCCCTTAAGAGAATCTTTGACCAGTCTCGCCGACGTGCTACAATACACATCTTAGCGGTAACCTGGTGTCTTCTTAGCTCATTCCGGTATACCCCTCTTGGGGATATCGGTATAGATTTACTTAGCCAAATGCTTAACTTCACATTCCGGAATAAACCTTAAACCGGTATCTTGATGGCTCAAACCATCCGGTTTGGCATGCCTTTGGCATACCGGGGGTCATCCCCCCAACATTAGTCCCCGAAGCTGGTATAGTCCGGTGGATTTTATCCGACGGACCATGCCAGGTTCCCATATCACAAGGTACCGGTTTAATCTTTCCGGTAACCAGTTTAAATCCCCCGGCGTCTTTGCCGGACTTATATCTTTCTTTCTTTACGAAGCATTCCCGGTATCTTCCCTTCCGGTATCTATGACATTAAATTCTTCATCGGTGAAGTCGAGAATTTCTCGGGTACAATGTCTGTCAGAGACATGCGCACTATTTCTGACGCGCTAGTGCCAGGGGTCACTTCCCTTCGGCTTCTGCGCTAGCATTTATGGCGCCGCACCGGATCCTCGCTGCCGTTCCGGATCCGTGCGGCCTCCCTGTAGCATTTTGTTTTCCGCGCGTGTATCCTTGCGCCACGTGGCGGCCCACGAACCGAACCGCCGCGGCCCAGCGGTTGCCAGCCCACTACTTCTTCTTCCTATTTAAGGGGATGCGGTTCCTTCTTCTCCCTTTCTCCGCATTCACAACTCCCTCGCGCACTCAGAGCTTCTTCGCCTCCTTGCGCCTCCGCTGCCGCCGTTCGTCGCCAGAGCTCCGCCGCCCGGTAAACCTCCGCTGCGACTCCGCCGAGCCTCGCCGCGCAGAGATTCACTGCAGCACGCCTGCTGCCGCTGTATCGTACGCTCTTCGGCGACCTCTGCTCTTCTTCCTCGCCAAACCTCGTCGGTGACCGTGAGTCCGCTGCATCTCTGGCGACCGTTGACCTCACCGTCTCGCGCTACCTCAGGTTAGCCTTAATGCTTCTTTGCTCCCTCCTTTTTTGCCTTCCTGTTCTTGGCCGGCTAGGGATTTACTTTCTCTTTATTCCGTGGTTTTTCTCTTACTTGTAGATCTTCGCGCGAGGCTAGATCTTGGGAAATCGGTTTTTAGGTAGAGTCCGGTGTCTTTTAGACTTGTATGTCTAGCGAAGACTATCTTTCCGAATCAACCTCCAGCCGCCACCAAAGCGAAGCTTCCGACGGGCTTTCGGCTGAGCTCGCCCGGATGGAATCTGACACCGAAAGAGGTCAGGAGGCCGGCAGCTCTGGCCAAGGTTCCGGGGTGGATCTATCCGGTATCACCCGCGGAGCCTGGAAGGGCTCTGATGTAACACAGGCCGAGATCGACTGGCTGTACCGGTCCGGAGGATACCGGCAGTAGCCGGCTTCCGCGCGACGAGATTGAACCGGTGCTTGAACCGGGTGAGTCCGTCGTTTTCCTTGCTCACTACGAGCGCGGCTTCGGCCTTCCTGCTTCTGACTTCTTCCGTCAATTCTTGGATTTTTACCAACTCCAACCTCACCACCTTCCTGGCAATGCCATCTTCTACCTTTCTTGTTACGTTTCTTTCATGGAGGGCTACATTGGCCTCCTTCCCACTAAAGAAACTTTTGCTCGCTTCTTTAGCCTTCGGATCAACTCGGTCCAAGGCAAAGATATTCCTAAACCCAAACCCCCCGTTCAATGCGGGTCTTGCATCATCGGCTCCCGCCAAGGGAGCCCCTTTTTTAAATTCTCCGGTCTCGAGTCATGCCGGGCATGGCAAGAGACCTTTTTCTACGTGAAGAACACCGGCGCCACAGATCTCATCAATCTGCCAATCCGGGGTGCCCACGAAGGCCAAGGGCTACAATCCTGGGACCAATCATATTGAAACCAACCGGATTGTTCGCTTCATGGATCAGCTGATGAAGGAGACAGACATTTGTTCTGACGACATCATCCGCACCTTCATTTCACGCCTGAAAGGATCGTATGCCGCACCTAGAGGGGGGGGTGAATAGGTGCTAACCAATTTTTAGTTCTTTTTCAATCTAGGCTTGACACAAAAGGTAAATTCTCTAGATATGCAACTAAGTGAATTTACCTATATGACAAGGCTAACAACTAAGCAAGATATATCTAAGCAATATAGAGATAGAGTGGGATAGAGGTAACCGAGAGTGGAGCACGCGATGACACGGAGATGATTCCCGTAGTTCCCTTCCTTTGCAAGAAGGTACGTCTACGTTTGGAGGAGTGTGGTTGCTACGAAAGCCAAACCAACAGCCACGAAGGCTTCACTCAGATCTCCGGTGAGCAACGCCACGAAGGCCTAGCCCACTTCCACTAAGGGATTTCCTCGAGGCGGAAACCGGGCCTTTACAAGGTTCTTGGGGCACACATCCACAACCAAATTGGAGGCTCCCAAATCTGTTACAACACAACAAATCAACAAGCATACATCAACAACAATCAACTAGGGAACCAAATAGGAACACTAGCATGAGATCCCTCAAACAAGAGAGGGGGAAATGAAGAACGCTTCGGTGAGGATGTAGATCGGTGTCTTCTCCTTCGAATCTCCAAAGATCAAGAGCTTTGGTTGGGGGAGGAAGGAGATCTTGCAAATCTTGACTTTCTTGAGGTGGCTCTAATGGAGGTGGCTTGGCAGATTTCTTGTGCAATGATTGAGCAAGCAACCAAGGTAGAAGAAGGGGGGTATTTATACCCCCTCTCAAAATTGAGCCGTTGCTGCTTCCGGGGGGCCGGATAATCCGGTCTAAGTAGGGCCGGATAATCCGCCCCCCCGGATAATCCGGCCTTCAGAACAAAAGCGTGACATTGTCCGGCCAATTATCCGGCCCATGTACTGATTCACATTTCTTCCAGTCCTTAGCCAAAATCGAGGGGGCCGGATATTTCCAAAATATCCGGCCCGGATAATCCGGCCCTGGTACAATACCGGGACATTATCCGGGCAAATGTCCGGCCCCCATACTGCGCTGCATTTCCTCGACGACTTAGCCAAAATCAGGGGGCCGGATATTTCAACAATATCCGGCCCGGATTATCCGGCCTGGCCAACTTTTCCTGTTAACTTTTGACAGACCGACCAAATCCAACACACGCAAATATGAAACTATGTAATCCCTGTACCACTTAATCAAACATTAGTGTATCACATATATTGACATCAAACACACAAAACATAATGCAAGAGATGTTCTTTCAATCTCCCCCTTTTTGGTGTTTGATGACTGACAAGGGATTAACTTGTCAATGCCTATGGATTGTAGGCTAGGGTTTAGTTAGAAGTAGAGGGTAAGTAGATCTCGAAGGTTTCAGCCGAAAAGTACTCGACGAATATGAAAACTAGGGTTTGCAGACAATGATTCGATTATCTTCTCGTCCCTCGACCCCCCTTTATATAGGTGGAGCCGAGGGACCCGTGCTATACAAGGATTACAGAGTCCGGGACGGTTTCTAACTCATCCCGCCAGATTACAAATAACACTTCCTATTACAACTCTATCTTTTCCTTAAATACATCTTGGGCTCTCGAGTCTTCTTATTCTTCGGGTAGTGGGCCTTCAGTAAACCCCGGGTACTATATTCGGCAGGCCCATTTGGGATGCCTATGTCAGTAGCCCCCGAGATTTTGCTTGAATCATAGAGTCAGGGAAAATCTCCACTGTTTATTTTTACTCGAAAGCTCAAACTTTCATACTTCTTCTCATAAAATTCTATATTGTACAGGGATATTGGTAGTTGGGGCTAGTTCATCTGACGGATCAGGTACTAGTTAACTGCTCTAGTGGCAATCCGCAAAAACCTACTTCAAAATCACGTCCCTGGACATGATTTCGGGATACTGGTGTAAACTTCGACAGGTGCCGCTTAAGGTCTTACCATTCTGTCGAGTCCAGTCAAATTTATTGAGTACCTAACGCGTCCGTTAGGATTTTTCTTCGTATCTGTTGATACGGATAAAAGTAGCAGAGCGCGATCTTTGGCGATGCCACGCCCAGCAGAATAGATCTGGGGTCTTACCTTCGCAAATTTGCGGCATTCAGAAATTGATCGCAACTTTGGCGTTCTGAGAATATATTGTCGAGTGCTTTTCCGGCTGTTGGAATGGCACATTTTATTGAGTCAAATATGACTTATATTGCTCTCCCGATGGGAGTATATGTAGAGTTAATTATAACTCGAAATATACTCTCTTGCTGTTCTATTTTTCCTTTATTAGTTTTATCGGGCACGCGAACAGCGTTCCCGATGGGAGTAGCCCCGAGGCTACAGCCAAGAACTTGTGCTTGGTTGTAGGCTCAACATTTTATTCCACCTTGTCGCTATATTGTCATTATTTCCCAATATGAACTCTTTCCTCTTCTTCTTCTCTCTCTTTATTTTTATATTTCTCGGGTGCGCGAACAGCGCTCCCGATGGGAGTAGCCCCCGAGGCTACAGCCAAGAACTTGTGCTTGACTGTAGGCTCAACATTTCTATATTGTCGTACTCGAGATTTTACTATCTGTCAAAGTAGCCCCCGAGCATTTGGGCAAAAACTTGTATTTGATCAAAGGCTCCCGAAGTATTGAATATTTCATCCTGTCGCCAATCTCTGAATACTTCCTTGTCGACATTCTTCACTTAATCAAATTTACTCCATCCTTGACAAGTAGTCGTGAATTTTCTGTCCTATGGGTCCATTGCTTCCACCACGTTGACACGTCGTGCAAGTGGGGGACACACGTCCTCCGCTTTTTCTGGCGCACGTACGGTAACGCTTATCTTAGTAAAAATACTTTCTTGCCCTTGTATCTAGAAGATCTTATTCTCACCCCACGATTTTTCATCCAACGGTGCGCTGCTTCACCCAATTCTTATATAAACCCTTCTTCAACCTCCGTTCATCCCCTCGCTTGCGCCGCTCACCTATTCCTCTTCGCAAATCTTCCTCTGCGCCCAATCTTCGCCGATTTCCCGCTCTCGCATACATTGCTCAATCCGCTTCCGTGGATGCCGCCGCGTGCGCGTTTGACCCGCCACAGCACTCCAGAGTCCGCGATGGCCGCTGAAGATCTTGAGTGGGAGAGATCCAAGATCTCCAACCAAGACGCCAACCTGATGAAAAGGCTTGGCCTGATGAAGAAGGAAGGCGCCATCCGCTTTCCCAGTGAAGAAAGCTATCCCAAGCCTCCAATGGAGTATCGGGTTAGTTTCGTTGATCATCTTATCCGCGGCCTCTCTACCCCAATCCATGATTTCCTCCGCGGTCTTCTCTTTGTCTATGGGATTCAGCTGCATCATCTGACCCCCAATTCCATCCTTCACATTTCTATTTTTATCACCCTTTGCGAATGCTTTCTTGGAGTCGCTCCTAATTGGGCTCTTTGGAAACGCATCTTCTGCCTCCGCCGCAATGGCTCCCACAACGTCACTTATAACATAGGTGGCGTTGTTATCTGTGTTCGTACTGATGTCGATTATTTCGACGTCAAGTTTCCTGATTCTGTCCAAGGATGGCGCAAGAAGTGGCTTTACATTCACGAAGAAAGCGCCAACTCCGTTGAGCATAACATAATTCCCTTCGACGGGAGTGCCAAAATTCAACGCCGTCGCTCCTGGGATGCCGAAGCTTCTGAGGAAGAGAAAAAGGCGACAGAGGCGCTCATGTCTCGCATTCGCCAGCTTCAAAATACTCGAGGCGAGGAGCTATCTGGTGTTCAAATCACTGCTTATTTTCTTAGGATTAGAGTGCAGCCTCTTCAGGCTCGCAAAAATCCACTTTGGACGTACTCTGGTGAAAATGATGCCAACAGAATTTCCGGTGATCTTTCCACCAAGGACTTCGAGAAGTTACTTCGAAGACTTTCTCGCCTGGGCAAAGACCCAATTCCATCCTCAAGTCGCGTGGAACCTTACAGCTCTACCAATCCACTCCCCAAGGTACTTTGTCTTCTCGAATTTTTATCTTGTTCCGAATTTTGGCTGCATCTCATTGCACTGATATTTCTTTATTTTTCCCTTTGTCGCTATTTTCTTGCAGGATCACCCTACTATGACTTCCCTTCCTCCTCTTCCGGAGGATGGAGAAGTCGAAGAAATGGGTATTATTACTGACGACAATCAAGAAGCTCCATCCTTTGTGAATGATCCCGTGGATTCTCGAAAATCTGCGGGATCTTCCGAGGACACTACGTCAGTCCAATCTCCTCCTCCCGCTGTTTCCCCACAAAGGAAAAGGAAGAGGAAAGATGTCGAAGATTCCGGCACATCCAAAGCCGAAGAAGTTGTTCCTTCCCATCCGAAGGCGGCTTATGATCCTTATTTTGCATCCCTCGTCAGTTCGTAAGTTACCTTGATTTTCTCTTTTTCCTGTAGTCGATGTTTTTCCTTGTCTTGCTTTTTATGTTATTGATCCTTACTCGCAGTGATGACGAGGAAGAAGTACCTCCTCGTGACGTAGCTCCTCGGACGAGCACGTCACATACTTTAGTTATTTCGGAGAAGCCCGTTGAAGGAGAAGAAACCTCGCCTCCTCAACGAAACGTCGTCACCACTACTCCACCATCAAGCCCCCTTGCCCCTTCACCAAAAAGGGCAAGGGTTGAAAAGATTGTTGAACCTGCCGCGCAATTGAGCAGTTCATCGACTCTGCTCTTAGATGATGTAAGCTTTATCGACATCTATATTTTCTTTATTTTATCTTTTCGCATCTTCACTATGTTTCTCACGCCAATGTTTTGACTCTACTCTTTTGATATTGATCAGCCAATGATCAAAGAGCTTCTTCGCATCGGGTCCCAATTTATTGGGTACCGTGAATATGCCGCCAGAGCTGAAGGTAACCACTTTTTGTACTTACTATTTTTATTCTTGTTGCTTGTCGCCATTCTTTGATTTTTCTTCCCTTTCTTTTTCATATTTCGGCAGAGAAACTTGCAGAGGCCAACAAACGTGCCGACGCACTTGCTCAGCAACTAAAGCACAGTGAGGCGGCTCGCAAGAAAGCCGAACTTGCTGCTAGCAAAGCCAAAGCTGAGGCTGATGAAGCCAAGGCCAAAGCTGCTGGTGTCGAGGAGCTGCAGACGAAGCTTAAGGATGCGACAGCTGCTTTAGATGAGCACAAAGCTGCACAAGCTTCTCGCGAAGAAGGAATTATCAAGCGTCTGAAGTCACAAAGTCGACGTACGCTGAGTAATATCATGAACCCCTTCTATTTTATTGTACCTCCTGTTTCTTGTTTTTTGACTAATGTTTTGTCTTGTGTGGCAGCCCAAACAGACCAAGATTTTGATCTGGAGAATCCCGTCAAAGATCCTCTACTTGACGCACTTTCTCTTCTGGAATTACATGGGCGTGAAATTCGTGAAGGTGTGGCCAATGCCAGTGCAAGTTTATCGGCATTGTTCCCATACTTCTTCCCGAAGAAAGAGGAGCCTGCGACTTTCCTTGATCTTGCCAAGCTTTTCAATTCGTCGGAAGACCTTGGATTGAAGATGCGTCACGAGAACATGAAGGTTGCTGTCGAAAATACTGTTGCCTTGGTTGCTGACAGCCAACAGACACTTGATTGGATGAAGGTTGGCGACACCGACCAGATAGATCAGACAAGATGGAAGTCGCTGATCAAGGCAGCCAAACCCAACACGAAGAAGATCTTGGCCTATCTTGGGATTAAGCCAGCGTCGACTCCTAGCTCGTCCAGGCCGGAGGTCTAGTTGCATGCCTCCTTGTTTCTTTTTCTGTTTCTTTTGCTCTTGTCGCCATTTTAGCTTTGGCGACAATTATCCTCTTAGTCCCCCTGGAGAACTTTCTTTTGTAATGACTTTGTAAATTTTCTAGCAAGTAATGGAATTTCCCTTCGTGCCTTTCATTGATCCTGGGCCTTTCTTTTCCAGTTAATATTTGATAATTACTCGACCCCTCCTTGTTCTGCCGCTGCTTCACCTGCATCTTCCTTCTCGAAGAAAGTAATAATTGATCGTAATCTCTTCGAGAGTTCACCAAGCGGACATTTGTCGGAAGATTTGCAAGAACTTCGACAACAACTTCAATCTATGAAAAAGCAAACTTTGGCCATGATGGAACAATCTCGAAGGGCCTCTGAGGGAGAAAAACTTGCCCTTCAACAAGTCCAAGAAGCTATTGCTGCTAAGGATGCTGCTATGTCAGAAGCAAAGGGAGCCGCGACTCGAGAAAATAGTATGCTGGAGCTAATGCTGGAAGCTAGCACGGATATGTTAGGTACGTTTTTTGCAGTCTTTGAGATGCCTTCCCTTTGTTTTGCACTGCCTTTCCTCCAATTCCTTGTCCTGTCGTTTTAACAGGCTCAGTTATTGATTCTGCTGCCGAAGATCAAAGGGTGACTGAGCGAACAAATCGTCTTGTCGATCTTTCCCTCAATCATGGTTGTTTGTTCTGGGCCACTCCTGAACGAACCCAGCAAATTGTTAGGTTCCAAGATCGTGCTTGTCAAGTGCGCGATTTTCTCAATTTTTGCGCATCGACATTATCCCTTGTTTACAGGAATTTGTTTCCTCGAAATGAGGTTCCAAAGACTCTTCCTGAATTGTTAGAAGTATTCAGAGATGCTCCCCGCATTCATAACTTCGTGCGAGCTCAACTCGAAGCTGGGGCAAGGTTCGCCATGATTATGATAAACATCTGTTATCCCAAGCTGGACCTGTCGAAGATTGTGGCTGGTTGCTTGGCGAAGAAAACGCGTCGGAAGAATGATATTGACTCAATCGACGCCATGGTAGCTCCTGTGGCTGCATCGATGATAGATGAACTTCTTCGGATGGACTCAGAGTTCTTTACCAAGGGTTCTTATGCTGAGCATAAAACCACCAGAGGCTTGTCTATAGATAGTATTTTGGGATTTAATTGATTTGTACTATATTGGAAACCTTGTATCTTTCTTCTTTCTTGATTCCTTTTTTGAGTGTCCGAAAAAATTGATTGTATGTTGTCGGCGTCTTTCTATATTGTTGGAGCCCCCGTGCCTTTCTGGGCAAGGGTTATATTTGAAGTTTATCTTGTCATGTTGTAATGAGACATCCTTGTTCGTTCCTTGAACAGATTGCCAACCTTTGAAGCTCTATATTTTTGGTTGCGAGGTTCTTAGACCATGGCACTTGCAATTTTTTGACGTGTGCACTATATTTATCATTACTGGTTTTATATTTGGCGAGGTATTATGTACCAAGGCGAAATATTTCAGTGATTCTATCTTGTATGTGTTGTGAAACTTTAGGCGTTCAGCCCCCGAGCGTGTCGGAAAAATAAGAAGTATATCTCCACTATCTTTATTATATTGCAGCACCACGAGCCCGCCTCATTAAAAACCTTTTCCGGCCCCACTCGGTGCCCCGAAAAAGGAAAAGAGTGCGTCTGAAAACTCGTGGGCGTTTCAGTACATTGAAGTTTACAAGCACTATATTTCGACTCTAGGCATAGAATCGCCTAAGTTGCGCCACGTTCCAGGGGTTTGGCTCTTCCACCCCTGTTTTCTTGTCCTTTATCCTGTATGCTCCTCCTCCGATTACTTCCGTGACGATGTAAGGACCGAGCCATGGTGACTCGAGTTTTTCGTGACTTTTTTGCGTGAGCCGAAGAACTAGGTCGCCCACCTGGAAAGATCTTGGCCGCAAACGTCGACTATGATAATTCTTTAAGTCCTGTTGATACTTGGTTACCCGAGACAGTACTTCATCTCTAGCTTCATCAAGAGCGTCGATATCATCTTCTAGCGCTTTTCTCGATGTCTCTTCGTCATACTCTGCGACTCGTGGAGAGTTGTGCTCTATCTCGATTGGTAACACTGCTTCTGCTCCATGAACCAGGAAAAATGGGGTTTCCTGTGTCGCTGTATTTGGTGTTGTTCGGATGCTCCACAACACACTTGGTAGTTCTTCAGGCCAGGTATGTCGAGCTTTTTCCAGTGGTCCTAACAAGCGCTTCTTGATGCCATTGCAGATGATGCCATTGGCTTTCTCGACTTGCCCGTTGGTTTGAGGATGTGCAACTGACGCAAAATTCAGCTTGATACCCACCTCTTCGCAATAGTCTTTGAACTCATTGGATGTGAAGTTACTACCGTTGTCCGTGACGATGCTGTGGGGCACTCCAAATCTGAAAACGAGGCCTTTCACAAATTTTACTGCGGATGCTCCATCTGGTGAATTTATCGGCTTCGCTTCTATCCACTTTGTAAACTTGTCGACAGCTACTAACATGTACTCCTTTCCTCCTGGCCAAGATTTGTGTAACTTGCCCACCATATCAAGTCCCCATTGAGCAAAGGGCCATGACAATGGTATTGGTGCTAGCTCTGCTGCTGGAGAGTGAGGTTTTGCGGCAAACCTTTGACACGCGTCGCAAGTTCTTACTATGTCCTTGGCGTCCTCAATTGCTGTCAGCCAGTAGAATCCTGCCCGAAAAACCTTGGCTGCGATAGCTCGACTACTTGCGTGGTGGCCACATATTCCTTCGTGCACATCCTTCAGAATTATTCTTCCTTCTTCGGGTGTGACACACCTTTGCAAGACGCCTGAAATACTTCGCTTATACAATTCTCCCTTGACCACCGTAAAAGCTTTGGAGCGTCGAATTACTCGCCTTGCCTCAACTGGGTCGTCAGGTATTTCTTTCCTCAGGATGTATGATATGTATGGCTGCATCCATGGTACCTGTATCATCATAACCAAGTCCTGATCTTCTTCTTCGTCCTCTTGCTTTTCCTTGGCAGCCCCCGAGGGTTTTTTCTCTTTCTTTTTTGATTTTGTCGACTCAGTGGATCTCTCTGTTATCTCTTCCCAGAATACACCTGGTGGGACTGCAAGGCACTGCGATCCGATGTTTGCAAGAACGTCGGCTTCATCATTGCTCAGTCTACTAATATGATTTACCTCGCATCCATCGAACAACTTTTCGAGCTCATTGTACACCTCCTTGTATGCCATCATGCTATCATTGACTGCGTCACATTGGTTCATGACTTGCTGAGCTACCAACTGTGAGTCGCCAAAGATTTTTAATCGAGTTGCTCCGCAGGCTTTCGCCATCTTCATCCCGTGTATGAGAGCCTCATATTCTGCTTCATTGTTAGACGCGTTAGGGAACGTCATCCGAAGGATGTACTTCAACTTGTCGCCTTCAGGTGATATGAGTACTACTCCTGCGCCAGCCCCTTCTAGTCTCTTGGACCCATCAAAGTTCATAGTCCAGGTTCTCGATAAATCTGGGGGTCCTGTATTTTGCAACTCCATCCACTCTGCGATGAAGTCCGGCAGTATTTGCGACTTTATTGCTTTTCTTTTTTCGTACGTGATGTCCCGAGGGGAAAGTTCTATTCCCCAAAGGGAGACACGACCCGTAGCTTCTGGGTTGTTCAGTATATTTGACAAGGGAGCTTCATTGACCACTATGATCGGGTGTGCCGAAAAATAGTGGCGCAGTTTTCGTGCTAGTGAATACTCCGTATGCTAGCTTTTGGTACTGAGGGTACCTTTGTTTTGAGGGTGACAAGACTTCGCTCACGAAGTATACTGGCCGCTGTACTCCATGGATTTTCCCTTCTTCTTCTCTTTCGACAACTAACACCGTGCTAACCACTTGAGGTGTGGCTGCAATATACAACAGGAGAGGTTCCTTTTCCTTTGGAGCCACCAGGATTGGTGGTGTCGAGATTTTTCGCTTCAAATCTTCGAAAGCTCTATCGGCCTCATCGTTCCATTGGAATTTATCTCCTTGTTTTATCAGCGCATAAAATGGTAACGCTTTTTCTCCTAACCTGGCGACGAATCTGCTCAAAGCTGCGACTCGCCCAGTTAGCTGCTGTATTTCTTTCAACTTCGTTGGCTTCCTCATTGTTACTATGGCTTGTATTTTGTCGGGATTTGCTTCAATCCCTCTTGCTGAAACTAGAAACCCCAGAAGTTCTCCTGCTGGGACGCCAAAAGAACACTTCGTCGGGTTCAGTTTGAGGCAGAATTTGTCGAGGTTGTCAAAAGTTTCTTTGAGATCCTCGATCAGCGTTGCCCCCTTTTTTGATGTTATGACGACATCATCGATGTATACTTGCACGTTTTTCCCAATCTGTGTTGCTAAACACTTCTGCATCATCCTCTGATATGTTGCTCCCGCATTTTTTAGACCGAAGGGCATTGTCTTGTAGCAAAACACGCCGTAAGGTGTAATAAACGCTGTCTTGGCTTCGTCATCTTCTTTTAGTCTGATCTGGTTATAACCAGAGTATGCGTCCAAAAAGGAAAGACGTTCACAACCTGCCGTGGAGTCGATAATTTGATCGATCCTTGGGAGGGGAAAGTGATCCTTAGGACAATGTTTATTGAGACACGTAAAGTCGACGCACATGCGAAGGACTGTCGTGTTTTTCTTCGGCACCATCACTGGGTTAGCTACCCACGTGGCTTCTGTAGATATCTCCCTGATAAAACCAGCTTCTTCTAGTCGATTTATTTCTGAAAGCATGGCTTTGCGGTTTGGTTCCGAAAAACGCCGCAAAGGTTGTCTGATTGGTTTCGCTGTTGGATCCAAATTTAGGTGGTGCTCGGCAAGTTCCCTGGGTACTCCTGGCATGTCAGCTGGACACCATGCGAAGATTTTCCAGTTCTCACGGAGGAACTCGACGAGCGCGCTTTCCTATGCGATATCCATGTTGTTTGCAATAGATGTCGTCTTTTTTGGATCTGTCGGGTGAATCTGCACCTCCTTAGAATTTTTCTCTGTGTTGAAAGTTGATTCCTTGTTTGGCCTTCCGACGTCTGGCAGTACGTCGTAATCAGTCATGCTCTTCGACGCCAAGTATTCCGCTTGCATCCCGAAGGTTTCTGACAATCGATGGAAATCCTTGTCGCACTTATCAGCTAAAGCAAAACTCCCTTTGACCGTGATTGGTCCCTTGGGTCCAGGCAATCTCCATAACAGGTATGTATAGTGTGGTACTGCCATAAATCTAGCGTATGCTGGTCGTCCCAACAAAGCGTGGTACTGCGATGGGAAATCCACGACTTCAAACTCCAGCCTCTCGATTCTATAATTTTCTCGGGTTCCAAACTGAACGTCGAGGTTGATCTTCCCTAATGGGTAACTTGGTTTCTCTGGTGTGATGCCGTGGAACCTTGTGTCTGTTGGCTTCAGGTTTGCTAAAGATATGTTCATCTTTCTCAATGTATCTGCATACATGAGGTTTAAGCTGCTGCCACCATCTATGAATACTCGAGAAACGTCAAATCCTGCGATAACTGCTGGCAGAATGAGTGCTGACTGCCCTGGTCGAGGAACTTGCTGCGGGTGGTCCGCTATGGTGAAACCGATGTCTTGTCCTGACCAATTGAGGTACTCAACTGTTGGTGGAGGCATTTTCTCTGCCATGAACACCTGTCGCGAGATTACTTTTTGAGCTCTATTTGATGGCCGTCCCTTCTGAATCATCGATACTGCTCCGTTGGAGTTAGGATCAACATAGGGTGGTGGTGCTGGTGCTGCCGCTATTCTGAGCTGGTGTCGATTGTCCTCTGTAATCGCGGGGGGTGGCGGTAGATGAACTTCACTCCTCGGCTCCCGAGGGTTTCTCTGTGCTGCTCGAGCGTGAGCATTTTCTGCGTATCTGAACATTGCCTGAAAATTTCGGCAGTCTTTCTGCAGGTGCCCTGACTGTCTTTTCCCGTTGCTGTCGAGGAAAAAATGCATCTGGCATGGTCCGTTCAGCATTTCTTCGGGTGACACGAAAGGTCTCGGAAACCTCTGCCCACTATTTTGTCTATTGCGGGAGTCATCCCTATTATCGCTTCGCTGCTCATTGCTTCTCTGGTATTCGTCTCTATTATTTCCTCCTGTGTTTGTTCGAAATCCTGCCGAGATTTGCCCTGGGGCGTCATAGTTTGGGTACTGCCGAGGAAATCTTCGCCTCGATTGATAATTTCGACCACGGTCCTCCTCTGGCGACCTGTGTCGTTTGTTGTGGACAGCGTCTTCTCCATCTGCCCATTTATTTGCTATCTCCATTAACGCGGATACTGTCCTTGGATTGGTCCTTCCCAAGTCCTCGACAAAATCTCCCCGCCTGACTCCTGCGACAAACGCATCTATTGCTCTTTCGTCAGATATATTTTCTGCCGAGTTTTTGATGATATTCCACCTTTGGATGTACTTTCTCATTGACTCATCTGGTTTTTGTCGACATGCTCTTAATTCCTCTAACGACGCAGGTTTTTTGCACGTGGATCTGAAGTTCTTGACGAACACATCCTCGAAACTTTCCCAGCTGTCGATAGAACCTGGGGCGAGTTTCTTTATCCAAGATCGTGCGGCTCCACTCAAGTGCACCTGGATGCTTTGCATAGCTGTTGCCCTAGTTCCTCCTGTGAGCTTTACTGTCTCCAAATAATCGACTAGCCAATCCTCTGGATCTTGAAGGCCATCGAATTTTTTGAAATGATCGGGTAACTTGAATCCTGAGGGGACTCGAGTTTTTCGAACTCTCCTTGTGAAGCATGGTAAGCCGCACATATCCTCGTCATTAAGTTCTGGAGATTGCCGATGATCCCTTCTGCTTTGCCGCGCTCTGTCTACCCTTGCCTGTGTTGCTGTATCCCTTGCTCCACTTGGTCCTTCGGGTGCTGCCGCTGTTGCTGCTGCAGGTCGTGGACTATTTTGCCTTGCCGCTCCTTCGGGAGGCGTTGATACAAACGCTGTCCCCATAGCTCCAACTCCTGCTATCGCCATATTGTACAGTGTTTCCCTTGGGTCACCTGGAGGTGGTTTAGATGTAAGGATAAAAGCATGTGTCGCCATATACCCAGCTTCTGGTGTTTTAGGGATGATATTTCCTCTTGTATCTATCGACATGAAGGACATGTCGAGGTTTTGGACCAAGTGCTCTCTTTCTGCTTCGGGTATATGTTGCAACCTTGATCTTGCTCTGTTCCGCGCCTCCCTGTGGCTATCACCCGAAGTTCTAGATTGTCGACTTAGATCTGCCCTTCTCCTGCTGGATGCAGAAGCTGCCTCCTTTCTCCTGTTCAACTCAGCTGTCTGTTTTTCTATTTCTCGGGCAGTTCGTGCGAGCCTATATTGATAAGCTTGCAGTTCTTGAGCTGTAGCTGTTGTCGTCATTGGTTCCGACCCATCTAGGGCTTTTGCCGCTCTATCCCAAGCTGCTTGTGGAAGTTGAACTCTGACTCGTGGTGTGGGCCCGACATATTTAGTGCCCAGACCTCTCCTTAAATCTGAGGGATCGACAAAAGGATTACCCAAATCGTCGAAAGCCTCTGATGTTTTCTTGATCTTCAATGGCGTAAATCTGATGATACTTTGTACTCAGATCTACGTTGGGTTTGGTGACATCATCGTTGAGATTGATGAAGACCTTGCCCACTGTGATAGATTTGTCGATGAAGTCGTAACTGTCGACATCGCTTGAGCCATCGCTTATATATGAGTCCGCAGATGACTCAAACGACATGTCGTTGAAGATCTTGGCGAGTTTCTCTCTTGCTCTGGTGCTGACGTAGCGTGTCGCCGAAGTTTCTTCTTCCCCTGACTCAGTTGACGATGCATAGCTTGAAAAATCGGAATCGACCACCGACGATCCCGACGAAATCGGAATTTCGACACGGTACGATCCTTCCTTCTCGACGCGAAAGTGGAACCTTCCGAACGTCATCTCCATGGGCTCCGCCAGATATGCATATGCATCCAAACGGGAGGGTGGGTGAGGAACAAAATCGACAAGACCAGCAGCGATCTGTTTACCTCGATCCATTGTGTTGCTTGCGGTTGACGATGTCGAAGATCTTGAACGTGCCATCGAGATCAGATCCTTACGCCTCTAATTCCCACAGACGGCGCCAATTGACAAGGGATTAACTTGTCAATGCCTATGGATTGTAGGCTAGGGTTTAGTTAGAAGTAGAGGGTAAGTAGATCTCGAAGGTTTCAGCCGAAAAGTACTCGACGAATATGAAAACTAGGGTTTGCAGACAATGATTCGATGATCTTCTCGTCCCTCGACCCCCCTTTATATAGGTGGAGCCGAGGGATTCGTGCTATACAAGGATTACAGAGTCCGGGACGGTTTCTAACTCATCCCGCCAGATTACAAATAACACTTCCTATTACAACTCTATCTTTTCCTTAAATACATCTTGGGCTCTCGAGTCTTCTTATTCTTCGGGTAGTGGGCCTTCAATAAACCCCGGGTACTATATTCGGCAGGCCCATTTGGGTGTTTGATGACAATATACGGATTTGCAAAGGAATCACAATAGAGACAAGCATGATGGCAAAACATAGAGGCACTCCCCCTACATGTGTGCATATAAGTAATTTGCATTTGAATACAAATACACAACACATAGGAGTATGGTGCCTCAACATAAGAGATATCCAACATGAGCTCTAACAAAAGACATTGACACATATGAAGTTGAGATAGGAAGCAAGAAATCATACCCATGTGTAGATATATAATGCGGAGATATAGCATCACACACAATGTAATATCCTTGATCTCAACAAATAGAAATCCGAAAACCATAACAATGTCTCACACCACATAGCACATAGTTTTGAACGGCACACAAACAAACCAAATAGTTCAACTAAAAGGGGAACACAAGCAATATAAGAATGATAAACGCATATGCTTGTGCCCAAACCATGCAAATCCCCGAGAATCCTAATAGAACACTTCTCCCCCTTTGGCATCGAGACGCCAAAAAGGGGACAAGCGCGATGCTACACGTCCCATGAGAATCACTCGGAGGCATCATCATCATCGGACTCGTATGCCTCTTCCTCTTCTTCCTCATCAGTGTCAGGTGCATCCGGAGAGCGGCGAGAGGTGTTGGACCTTTGAAGGCAATCATCAAGATCACTCCATGGAACCTGTGCAGAGTGCCATCCACTGTAACCCTGGTGAGCTGGAGGCTGAGGCGGGGGTCCTTGATCACCACTAAGCTTGTGAAGAATAACCGCCTGAGTATGCTTAATCTCAGAACGCTCTCGGCTAGCTGCATAGTTCTCCTTATGGATCTCAATGTTCATGCAAAGGATGTGACGCTGAAACCAACTAAGCCGGGTCACTTGCTTCCTCATAGCCGGGACATCAGGATGACGAGCAGGAGCAAAACCACTAGAACGAGCATCACCCATGAAGGAGTCAGGAGCAGGAACAGCTGAAGAGACTGGCTTAACCTTGTAGGCCTTCTTGACATGGTGCTTCACCAAAGGGTACCCACTCAAATCTTCACCAACCACAGCCACAGAGTTGTTGATGAGAAGCTGGATGTAGGGAGCATAGGGTATGGAGGTCCGGGAGACCATGGCATCATGGATCTCATGGAAGATAAAATCCATGATATCAAGAGTGAAGTTCCGTTCCTCATTCCATCACGAGCACACTTATAGCTGAGGTGCATAAGGTTCACAAGGACTCCTCGGATAGCATCATTGTTACCACCACTTGGGCAAATGGTTGCCCGAAAGAACCGAAGCAGCTGACTGTATATGGGAAGCAGCCCCTTAGTATAACCAATTTTTCCCGCTGAGGTATAGAGATGCACAAGAGCATTCTTATCTGTCTGTTGTGGTCCATGAAGGCGACGACCCCCATCAACAGGAACTCCAAGAAAACCAGCAAATTGGCGCAGAGTGGCACTGCAGTGAGTGGAGCCAGTCATCCATTCCATAGTGTGTTCCTCATCTTTCTTGATTGCCAAAGTGGCAAAGAATTGCTTCACCAAATCTGGGCTATAGTCACATTGAATCTTCATGATATCATGCAAACCCAACCTTCCAGCTACCCAGATGGCATCTTCAAAGTGATTGTTTTCAGCCAGAATGTCCACATCAATAGCTTGCATGGGTCTCAGATTCTTCATGGGCTCATAGATGTCCTTGTAGATGAATTCCTGCTCAATGCACCAGTATCTCCTGCCCTCTATCTCTTCATCCCTTGGGACATCTTCATACCAGTTCTTCATGCGGATAGCGGAATAAGAGACTGGGTCCATGGTCTTGTAGTTCTCCCTCACTTCCTTGTTCTTCCGCCTTGAAGTGACGGACTTGCGAGGTGCATTGGGTGCAAACTCGTCACTAGATCGATCATGCCTTGAGCGTCTCCGACCACCCCGAGAAGCACCACCTGTGAGAAGCAAAGGCGGGTAGCAAAGGAAAGGTAATGCTCATAAGTCATGTAAGATACAGTAATATACTCGAGAAACATGCTATAAGTCGGTACAAATCTAGACATGATAGATTGAAGCAAACTGCAGCGGCGATGAAGCTCCAGGCCGGATAATCCGGTGTCCCCTGGGGGCGGATAATCCGGCCCGGCCGGATAATCCGGCCAGCTCGGGGGGCGGATAATCCGGCCCTGCGAGATGTGCAGTTTTCCAATCAAAAACTTGTCTAAGACTAGATCGGCCTCATAGCATGCAAGAGGAGTACACTACACACGATTTGGAACAACTAGACACCAATTCCACCAAGAAAATAGCACATATAAAACACAACATCTAGGGTTAGAGATTGTGAATCATACCCACATCCATTGTGGAAACCGCTTGGAGGAGAAGGTAGCTAGGGAGGAGATCCACCCGATCCACCCAAGAACTCCGAGAGGGGGCGGACGGAGCGGCTCCGGCGAGGAGGAGGAACTCCGGCGGCTTGAGGAGGAAGAAGGGGGGCGCGTGGGGGAACTGATTGGTGTGCCAACCGTTCACCCCGCGGCCTCCCTTAGTCTTCCCGCAAAACGCCCAGGCCGGATAATCCGGCCCAAAGTGAGGGCGGATAATCCGGCCCGGCCGGATATTCCGGGGCGCCAGGGGGGCGGATTATCCGGTGTTCTGGAAAATTCCAGAATACCGTAAATCCTGCCTATCTTTAGTTGGATATTTGCGAACCCATATGTGGTGCAATAAACTATCACGTCACATATGAGATGCATATTTACCAATAAGATGGGGCAACCTAGATCATCCGACCGAGAAACCTCAAACTCCAAGTTTTTACCAAACATGACAAATGAGCAAGATGGAAGTGGCTTATAGGAGAGAGTAGGCTTAGGTTTAGAGGGTTCAAACTGTTAATGGTACATGATCACTCAAGTTTGCAAGATATGAGCAAATAAGGCCAAACTAGAGTGATTTCCCATAAGAACATGGAGTTGTCAAATAAAAAGCGATAAGATCCAAATAACTCCAACTCTTCACAAAGAAGAGTGTGGTGGCCTAGGCCACCATATATGAGTGTTGTGGCATGGCACCGCGAAGATATATCTTGGGTCCAAGCCACTACTCATCATTGAAGCTCACATATCAACATATGATATAAAGAGAATGATTTCTTAATGTTGGCATTATGGGGGAGGGATAGCTCAATAATTTAAACCGCACTCCCCCTATTTCCATGCCCACATCTAAACCAAATAAAGTTTTGAGACGAAAGTGTGTTTGCAAGATGGTCAAGCTATACTCCTTGAATCAATGATATTTAGCTCATTCCTCAAATAAGAGAACCTTGCTTCATCAAGAGGCTTCGTGAATATATCGGCAAGTTGATCTTTGGTAGGAACATAGATAAGCTCAATATCACCCCGGGCAACATGATCCCTAATGAAATGATTCCGGATCTCAATATGCTTCGTTCTTGAATGTTGCACCGGATTATAGGCAATCTTGATGGCACTTTCATTGTCACATAATAGAGGCACTTTGTCACAAATGACACCGTATTCCTTTAAAGTTTGCCTCATCCATAACAATTGAGTGCATCCACTTGCGGCGGCAACATATTCGGCTTCGGCGGTGGAGAGAGATATACAATTTTGCTTCTTAGAAGACCAACACACCAAGGACCTACCAAGGAATTGGCAAGCCCCGGAAGTTGATTTCCTATCATCCTTGTCACCCGCCCAATCCGCATCGGTATAACCATTGAGAATAAAACTTGAGCCTTTGGGGTACCAAATACCATATCTTGGGGTATCAACCAAATATCGAAAGATTCTTTTGAGAGCCATCATGTGGCTCTCTTTAGGAGAAGCTTGATACCTTGCACACACACCAACACTCAACACTATGTCCGGTCTAGATGCACAAAGGTAAAGCAAGGATCCAATCATGGAGCGATATACCTTTTGATCCACCTCTTTACCATTGGGATCTAGTGCAAGATGACATTTGGTAACCATAGGAGTGGCCACACCCTTCATCTCGGTCATCTTGAACCTCTTGAGCATGTCTTGGAGATATTTTGCTTGGTTGATGAAGGTTCCTTCCCTCAATTGCTTGATCTCAAACCCAAGGAAGAACTTCATCTCTCCCATCATAGACATCTCAAACCTATCGGTCATAAGCTTTGAGAATTCATCATTGAAAGCTTTGTTAGTAGATCCAAATATAATATCATCAACATATAATTGGCAAACGAAAAGCTCCCCATTGACCCTCTTAGTAAAAAGAGTGGGGTCGATTAGCCCAACATCAAACCCACGGTCTACCAACAATTCCTTAAGGTGCTCGTACCAAGCTCTAGGAGCTTGTTTGAGACCATAAAGTGCTTTATCAAGCTTGTAGACATGGTTAGGAAAGTTGAGATCCTCGAACCCCGGGGGTTGCTTAACATAAACCTCTTCATGCAAAGGACCATTAAGAAATGCACTTTTCACATCCATTTGTTGTAACTTAAAGTTATGATGCGAAGCATAAGCAAGAAGGATACGGATGGACTCAAGGCGAGCCACGGGAGCATAGGTTTCCCCAAAGTCAATACCCTCAACTTGAGAGAACCCTTGAGCCACCAATCTTGCCTTGTTCCTCACAACATTTCCAAACTCATCTTGCTTGTTCTTGAAAATCCATTTAGTGCCTATAACATTGCGGCACTCCTTTGGCTTCTTTACTAAAGTCCACACTTTGTTGCGCTTGAAGTTGTTGAGTTCTTCATGCATAGCTTCCAACCAATCCGAATCTTCAAGGGCTTCAAATACTTTCTTGGGTTCCACTAAGGAGATATAAGCATGATGATGGCTAAAGTTCGCCAATTGCCTTCTTGTGGAAACCTTTGCCCTTACATCACCAAGAACCTTGTCATGAGTGTGTCCACGAAGCTCGAGGTTCCTTTCTCTTCTTGCTAGACGACGGGCCTCGATCTCCTCCTTGGTCTTTCTAGGCCTTGGAGGTGTCACTTGATCAACTTGATCATTTGGGTCCCCGTCTTGACCTTGAACTTGAGCTTCCTCAATTGCTTGGGGTTGCTCAATCTCATGTGCTTGATCTTGAACAATGTTCGGAGAAGGGCAAGAGTTGATTGGATCCTCATTGGAGCCATTATGAATGATTGGTTGATCTTGACCTTGATCTTGTCCTTGATCTTGCACATAAGAGGGAGAGTCTTGTTCTTGTTCTTGGGTTGGTGCATCATTTGCTTCACTAGGTAAGGTTTGTTGATGTTGAGAAGATGAGGGCTCCACCGTGGTAGAGCATAGTTCTTCCCGAGACGCCACACCGTGTCCCTCAATGGGGCGGAAAAATCCCACACCCATTCTTACTATGGCATCTTGAGGTATTTCATCACCTGCACAAACATCAACTTGCCCCACTTGGGAGCCATCATTTTCTTCGAACTTCACACTACAAGATTCAATGATAATCCCGGAGGATACATCAAAGATTCTATAAGTGTGAGATTCGGCACCGTAACCAACAAATATACCCTCCAAAGCTTTAGGAGCGAATTTAGATAAACGAACTCCTTTGATTTTGTAGAAACACTTACACCCGAACACCTTGAAGTATGAGATATTAGGCTTGTTCCCGGTGAGTATTTCATATGGAGTCTTGTTCAAGCCCTTGCGGAGATAGAGCCGGTTGGAGGAGTGACAAGCGGTGGAGATGGCTTCGGCCCAAAAGTTATAGCGGGATTTATACTCCGCCATCATAGACCTTGCCATATCCATAAGAGTCCGGTTCTTCCTCTCCGCAACACCATTTTGTTGAGGGGTGTAAGCAGCGGAATATTGATGACGAATCCCCTCATCACTAAGAAAATCATTGAGTGTGTAGTTCTTGAACTCGGAGCCGTTGTCACTTCTTATTGCCATAATGAGGAGGTTGTGTTGGCGTTGCACCTCGGTAGCAAAGTCAATGAATATTTGTTGAGTCTCATCTTTCGTCTTGAGAAAGTAGACCCAAGTGTATCTTGAGTAGTCATCGACAATCACCAAGCAATGTTTCTTCGCACCAAGACTTGCATGAGTAACGGGACCAAAGAGATCCACATGAAGGAGCTCCAAGATCCTCTTGGAAGAGATAATGGTCTTGCTTGGATGCGGAGAGTCATGCATTTTGCCTTCAACACAAGCCCTACAAACACGATCTTTGGCAAAAGACACATTTTCCATTAGTCCCACAATATGGTTCCCCTTGTGAAGACTTTGCAAAGTTCTCATGTTGACATGGGCTAGGCGGCGATGCCACAACCAACCCACGTCCGCCTTTCCGAATAGGCACATCGCACTTGACGTGGTGGTCCCCGAAAAGTCCACCACATACAAGTTGTGTTCGCGATACCCAACGAATGCGACTTTTAGAGTCTTGCTCCACAAGAGGACCACAATATCATTATCAATAAAGACGGCGAAACCCATCTTGCCAAGGGCGGAAACGGAAAGCAAATTGTAACCAAGGGTTTTGACAAGCATGACATCCACAAGAGTAATGTTGTGTGCAACCACAACCTTGCCAAAACCCAATACCTCGGATGTAGAATTATCGCCAAAGGAGACGGTGATATCATTAATGTTAGGCCTCAACTCCTTGACGAGGTTCTTGCCGCCGGTCATATGACTTGTACATCCACTATCAAGTACCCATTTTGAACCTCCGGCGGCATAGTCCTACATGAGATCAATTCTTGGATTTAGGTACCCATTTTGCAATGGGTCCTCTTTTGTTAGCAACAAGGGTCTTTGGGACCCAAATAGACCAAGCAACATAACCATCATATGGGCCAACATATTTAGCATAAACATCACCATAATAATCTTTAAATAAAACATAGTGAGGGTTAGCAATTCCCGCATCATCATCATTCATGGTTTTGCCCTTGGAGGCTTCACCATTAGTGACGACTTTCTTCTTTTCTTGTGCGGGCTTGGCCTTTTGCTTGTTTGCCTTCTTTGCCTTGGCATTAAAACCAAGGCCCTCCTTCCCATTGTTTGATCTTTGCTTACTCAAAAGATCATCCAAAGAAAGTTTACTTTGGGGAGAGGAGGCCTTAGCAAGTTCATCCTTCAACCTAGCATTTTCCTCAACAATATTTGCATGATCACATAGAGGAGTAGAGGAACTAGGCACATCATATGAAGCAAGCCTAATTTGAAGTTGCTCAAACGACTTGGATAGGAGAGTGTATTCACTCTTCAAAGCTTTGTGAGCTTTGTCTAGTTCATCTAGATCCTTCACAAGTTTCTCATGATCAACCCCAAATTGGGCCTTTTCCTTTGTAAACACTTTATTCTTAGCCCTAGCAAGATCTCTAGCTTTAGTGAGCTTGTTAATTTTATCTTGAGGCTCTTCAATATTTTCTAACCTCTCTTCAAGAGAAGCTATGGTTTCTTGACATTCCTCAAGAGCATTTTTAAGAGCATGGATTTCGAGAGAGTCTTCTCTCTCTATTTGACCCTTTTTCTCAAGCATAGCACTTTGTTGAGCTAAACGAATCATGAGGTTTGAAACATGCTTTTTAGTGTTACCTTGTAGGTTGAGAATGAAATCATCAAAATCTAGCATTTCTTGTTTCACTTTTAGACTAGCATCATCAACCCCTAGTTCACTAGATATGTTAGGGATAGAGGGGTTAGGAGATGATACCTCGGAGGATTTAGCCATGAGGCAACTTTCTTCCTCCACAAGGATGACCTCATTGGGGGATTCACTTGGTGATGAAGAGTTAGTGGAGAGGGAGGCAAGAGCAATCAATCCATTGGAGGATGCATCTTCTTCATCATCAACATCATCATCTCCGGAGGTATACTCTTCTTGAGTTGATAGCACGATAGATGTGTCCAAGGAGGACCTTGCCATGAAGCAATGTGCATTCTTGATAGGAGGGTTCTCATTGGGAGATTCAAAGAGAGATGAAGAGGGTATGTTGGTGGTGACGATGGCGGCCAATTCCTTTGAGCTTTCTTCATCTTCATCACCACTAGAACTTTCAACTTCATCGGAGAATATTCTTCCCTTGTTACTAGCACAACTCTTGAGGGCCTCTTGCCCTTCTTGGTCTTGTTGTTGTAGAACTTCTTGTTGGGGGCTTTTGAATACTTGCCCTTGGTGTCCTTGCTCTTGTCCTTGGGAATGAGCCTTCCATTATGAAGCTCTCTATTTTCATAGGGGCATTCGGCAATGAAGTGGCGCTTGTCATCACAATTGTAGCAAGATCTTGTCTTTGGACCAAAGCTAGTGAAACCACTTTTGTTGTTCCTCTTGATGTTGTCTTCCTTGGCCTTGGAGGGATCAACCCAAAAGGATTTTGCATGGAAGGCCATGTGATCATGGTAGTGGCATTGCAAATCTTCCGGATAGGACATACTCCAAGATGCCCTATAAGATTCTTGAGGAATCACTTCTTCACCGGAGTTGACCACCAAGGCAAGATTGGAACCTTTTGCCATTCCAAGAGCACGATTGCGAGAATCATGAGAGGTTTCTTCAAGCACCTTGAGAGCTTGCATCTCGTGCACGACTTGTTGAGAGGTGAGAGAGGAATAGCATTCCCTTCCCACAAGAGTCTTGACATCAATGGGTACAAATGGCATCATGCATTCAATGTACTTCTCCTTGATCCAAGAGTCATTGATGTGGGTGGCACCAATAAGCCGGAAGGCATCGGCAACCGTGACAAGTCTTCCATACATGAGTTCATGATCTTCATCCGGTAGCCTCAAGAATCCTTCGGCTTTATTCTTAAGAGCATTATACTTGTTCCTCCTTGTGCTCTCACTTCCAATGCAACTAGCGGCCAAGCCGTCCCAAGCTTCCTTGGCGGTGGTGTAGTTCCGGACACGATGCAATTCCGGTGTCCCCACACTAGTTTGAATCATGTGCAAGGCGGTGTTGTTGAGTTGACTATCAACTGCTTCTCTTCTAGTCAACTTGTCGGGGTTGTATGGCTTGAAGCCCTCCAAGATGATTCTCCATAGTTCATTGGAGGCACTACAAACATGAGAGCGGAACTCAAATTGCCAAGTATCGAAATTATCAACGGAAAACTTAGGTGGGTCACCCCGAATGTTTAAATGAGGATGGGGAACCGGTATATCGGGAGATAGGAAAGGTGGAGCTACTCGATTGTAGCTTTCACCTCCACTAGTTCCCCTAGGAGATGCACTGGTAGATTTGATAGTGTTTAAGTTATCACCTTCCACGGGTTTGGTAGATGAGGGTAAGTCCGAAGCCTCTCCCTCATCTAACGCACCCGTGTCTTTTACCTCTACACTAGGAGCCTTGGGAAGGGCCGGAGCCAAAAGCTCGGCAATCATCTTTTTCATGCTTTCCATTTGGGCTTCCATGGAGGACTTCAATGAATTGAAGTCTTCCACGGAGACCGTCTTGGCGGCCCCTTCCGAGGGCACCTCGTCCGGCATACTCTTAGGCGGTTAAGCCCGAAATAAGAGCCGAGGCTCTGATACCAATTGAAAGGATCGTATGCCGCACCTAGAGGGGGGTGAATAGGTGCTAACCAATTTTTAGTTCTTTTTCAATTTAGGCTTGACACAAAAGGTAAATTCTCTAGATATGCAACTAAGTGAATTTACCTATATGACAAGGCTAACAACTAAGCAAGATATATCTAAGCAATATAGAGATAGAGTGGGATAGAGGTAACCGAGAGTGGAGCACGCGATGACACGGAGATGATTCCCGTAGTTCCCTTCCTTTGCAAGAAGGTACGTCTACGTTTGGAGGAGTGTGGTTGCTACGAAAGCCAAACCAACAGCCACGAAGGCTTCACTCAGATCTCCGGTGAGCAACGCCACGAAGGCCTAGCCCACTTCCACTAAGGGATTTCCTCGAGGCGGAAACCGGGCCTTTACAAGGTTCTTGGGGCACACATCCACAACCAAATTGGAGGCTCCCAAATCTGTTACAACACAACAAATCAACAAGCATACATCAACACAAGTCAACTAGGGAACCAAATAGGAACACTAGCATGAGATCCCTCAAACAAGAGAGGGGGAAATGAAGAACGCTTCGGTGAGGATGTAGATCGGTGTCTTCTCCTTCGAATCTCCAAAGATCAAGAGCTTTGGTTGGGGGAGGAAGGAGATCTTGCAAATCTTGACTTTCTTGAGGTGGCTCTAATGGAGGTGGCTTGGCAGATTTCTTGTGCAATGATTGAGCAAGCAACCAAGGTAGAAGAAGGGGGGTATTTATACCCCTCTCAAAATTGAGCCGTTGCTGCTTCCGGGGGCCGGATAATCCGGTCTAAGTAGGGGCCGGATAATCCGCCCCGGATAATCCGGCCTTCGAACAAAAGTGTGACATTGTCCGGCCAAATATCCGGCCCATGTACTGATTCACATTTCCTCCAGTCCTTAGCCAAAATCGAGGGGGCCGGATATTTCCAAAATATCCGGCCCGGATAATCCGGCCCTGGTACAATACCGGGACATTATCCGGCCAAATGTCCGGCCCCCTACTGCGCTGCTTTCCTCGAAGACTTAGCCAAAATCAGGGGGCCGGATATTTCAAGAATATCCGGCCCGGATTATCCGGCCTGGCCAAACTTTTCCTGTTGCCTTTTGACAGATCGACCAAATCCAACACACGCAAATATGAAACTATGTAATCCCTGTACCACTTAATCAAACATTAGTGTATCACATATATTGACATCAAACACACAAAACATAATGCAAGAGATGTTCTTTCAACGCCGGGTGCTTCCCCTCCAGCACCGGGCTCATAAGATAAGCGAGATGTACGGCCCTCGCGACCCCACCAAGATCACCGGCCTCCCTTAAGCAAGGAGGACGTGGTCCTTAAGGCTAGGCAAATTTGCCAAACTGCCATGCCGATGGACTGGGAGTGGGGCTTCGTTCCCCTCAGCTCCACCAATCCTCCAACTCCTGAAGTAAGAGATTATGCAATCCGGGTTGTTTTACCGGTAGCTTTTATGTTGTGGCTAACTGTCTTTCCATTCTTTTTCAGGCAAAAGAGTGTTTTCCTCGCATTGCTGCGGAGCAGCGAGGCCCTTGCCGGAAGCGGGATCTGGACACGGAGGACCCGGATCCATACGTGCTTGGACCGAGCTCAAGATGGGCCGCACCACACCGCCCGGTAACTTCTCAACCGAAGCTTCCGGTTCGATGATGATGTCACTATTCTTGAGGTATTTCGTTACTTCGCTTCCTCATGTGCTTTTTCGTAGATGCCCCTCAGCCAGCGCCAACCCACAGGTTGTGGAGCGCTGCGTGGCCGAGGTTGGCCATGAGTTTCTGGAGAAACTCACCTCCCAGGGCAAGAAGAAGAAAGCGCCGGCATCGAAGCCGGCCCAGCGAGGCTCCTCCCGCCAAGCGCCTCGGCAAGAAGTTGTCGGCGGGAGAGTAGTCTCCAAGAAGCAGTACAAGAAGCGGGAGATGCCGGTTTCTTCCGGGTAGGTTTCTTTCTTCCCTTTTGTTATGTGAACTTCCTTTTTCCTAGTTGCTTTTTCTGAAACTCTCTTTTTTCTTTTTTCAGCCCTGCGCTCAAGATCCCAAGAGCCTTCGAGCTCTGAGGGAACCGAGGACCTCAACTCCTCCAAGCCCGGCACCATCTGGTGCCGCAACCTTTCTGCTTCCCTCTGGGAGGCACCACAAGTGCGGGGCGTGCGGCCCCTACACCTCCAGACCACCGCGCGGAGGAGGACTTCGTCTCCCCTCCAGAGATCCAAGACATCGGCGCCAGCAACACCGGCGCCAACACTGAAGATGCCGGGAGGGTGGAGCCTTTGGCTCCTACCGCCCCGAAGAAGAAGAAAAAGAAGGATGCTAGCTCCTCTCCATCCAAGACCATGCCAGAGCCTTCCGCTCCGGCAACCTAGCTCTATTCCGGCAAAGGATGCCACAGAAGCTCCTGCGCCAACGAACACCGCACCGGCACCTCCACCGGCTTCCTCTACCGGCGAGCCAGCCGCTGTGAAGCCAACGCCGCCTGATACGTCTCAAACATATCCATAATTTCTTATGTTCCATGCTACTTTTATGATGATACTCACATGTTTTATATACATTATATGTCATTATTATGCATTTTCCGGCACTAACCTATTAACAAGATGCCGAAGAGCCAGTTGTTGTTTTCTGCTGTTTTTGGTTTCAGAAATCCTAGTAAGGAAATACTCTCGGAATTGGACGAAATCAACGCCCAGGGGCTTATTTTTCCACGAAGCTTCCAGAAGACCGAGGGAGAAACGAAGTGGGGCCATGGGGCGCCGCCACACTAAGGCGGCGCGGCCTAAGGGGCCCGCGCGGCCCTAGCGTGTGGGGCCCCGTGACTCCTCCGACTCCGCCCTTCCGCCTACTTAAAGCCTTCGTCGCGAAACCCTCTGTACCGAGAGCCACGATACGGAAAACCTTCCAGAGACGCCGCCTCCAATCCCATCTCGGGGGATCAGGAGATCGCCTCCGGCACCCGGAGAGGGAATCATCTCCGGAGGGCTCTTCATCGCCATGATCGCCTCCGGATCGATGTGTGAGTAGTTCACCCCTGGACTATGGGTCCATAGCAGTAGCTAGATGGTTGTCTTCTCCTCATTGTGCTATCATGTTAGATCTTGTGAGCTGCCTATCATGATCAAGATCATCTATTTGTAATGCTACATGTTGTGTTTGTTGGGATCCGATGAATATTGAATACTATGTCAAGTTGATTATCAATCTATCATATATGTTGTTTATGTTCTTGCATGCTCTCCGTTGCTAGTAGAGGCTCTGGCCAAGTTGATACTTGTAACTCCAAGAGGGAGTATTTATGCTCGATAGTGGGTTCATGCCTCCATTGAATCTAGGACAGTGATAGAAAGTTCTAAGGTTGTGGATGTGCTGTTGCCACTAGGGATAAAACATCGATGCTTTATCTAAGGATATTTGTGTTGATTACATTACGCACCATACTTAATGCAATTGTCTGTTGTTTGCAACTTAATACCGGAAGGGGTTCGGATGATAACCTGAAAGTGGACTATTTAGGCATAGATGCATGCTGGATAGCGGTCTATGTACTTTGTCGTAATACCCTGATTAAATCTCATAGTACTCATCATGATATATGTATGTGCATTGTTATGCCTTCTTTATTTGTCAATTGCCCAACTGTAATTTGTTCACCCAACATGCTATTTATCTTATGGGAGAGACAACTGTGGACCCCGGTCCATTCTTTACATCTGAAATACAATCTACTGCAATACTTCTTCTTTACTGTTCTTCGCAAACAAATACCATCATCCACACTATACATCTAATCCTTTGTTTACAGCAAGCCGGTGATATTGACAACCTCACTGTTACGTTAGGGCAAAGTACTTTGATTGTGTTGTGCAGGTTCCACGTTGGCGCCGGAATCCCTAGTTTTGCGCCGCACTACACTCCGTCACCATCAACCTTCAACGTGCTTCTTGGCTCCTACTGGTTCGGTAAACCTTGGTTTCTTACTGAGGGAAAACTTGCTGCTGTACGCATCACACCTTCCTCTTGGGGTTCCCAACGGACGTGTGTTAACTGCACGCATCAAGCTCTTTTTCTGGCGCCGTTGCCGGGGAGATCAAGACACGCTGCAAGGGGAGTCTCCCACATCCAATCTCTTTACTTTGTTTTTGTCTTGCTTTACTTTATTTTATTTACTGCTTTGTTTGCTCTCTATATAAAAAATACAAAAAAATTAGTTGCTAGCTTTACTTTATTTACTGCCCTGTTGCGTTCTCTATATTAAAAAAACACAAAAAAATTAGTTACTTGCATTTACTTTATTTAGTTTTCTTTACTTGTCTTTATTACTATTAAAATGAATACTCCTGAGAACACTAAGTAGTGTAATTTCACTAGTTAGGCTTAATGGAAAACAACAAAAATATTAGAGATCTTTATAGTATTTATCTTGAGTTAGGACATGAGGTGTTTGAAGAGAAAATTAAAAAAACCTATGGAACTTTATATGCATGCTAATGGCAATGTTATTAGTATGAATGCTTTGAACACCATTGTTGCTAATGCTATGGAAAATTCTAAGCTTGGGGAAGCTGGTTTTGAGGAGCATGATATTTTTAGTCCCCCAAGCATGGAGGAGAAAATTTACTTTGATGACACTTTACCTCTTATATATGATGATTACAATGATGACTATCATATTTTCAGTCCACCTACTATTGAGGAGAGAGTTAATTATGATTACAATATGCCTCCTATATATGATGATTATGGTGATGAGAATAATAATGATAGCTATCTTATTGAATTTGCTCCCACTACAATTAATGGTAATGACTATGCTTATGTGGAGAGTAATAATTTTATGCATGTAGCTCATGATAAGAATGTTTCATGTGATATTTATATTGTGGATTTCATCAATGATGCTACTGAAAGTTATTATGAGAGAGGGAAACATGGTTATATGCATCTTAATAATATTAAGTTTTCCCTCTTTATGTTGAGAATCTTGAAGTTGCGCTTGTGTTGCCTTTCTATGCTTGTTGCTTTGTGCTTTCAGTACTTGTTCCCTTACAAGATTCCTTTTCATAGGAAGTGGGTTAGACTTAAAAGTGTTTCTTATTTGCTTTTGATGCTCTCTTTTGCTTCAACTCTTATTTCTTGCGAGAGCATCATTAAAATTACTGAGTCCATCTTAATGGCTATAAAGAAAGCACTTCTTGGGAGATAACCCATGTATGTTTTATTACTGTTTTGTTGAGTCTTGGAAGTTGTTACTACTGTAGCAACCTCTTCTTATCTTTATTTTATTGCATTGTTGTGCCAAGTAAAGTCTTTGATAGTAATGTTGATACTAGATTTGGATTACTGCGCAGAAACAGATTTCTTACTGTCACGAAATTGAGCAGCCCCTTCTGTAGGTAATTTAGAAAAATCTGCCAATTTACGTGCGTGATCCTCAGATATGTACGCAACTTTCATTCAATTTGAGCATTTTCATCTGAGCAAGTTAAGTGCCCCAGAAAAATTCGTCTTTACGGACTGTTCTGTTTTGACAGATTCTGCCTTTTATTTCGCATTGCCTGTTTTGCTATGTTTGATGGATTTCTTTGTTCCATTAACTTTCAGTAGCTTTGTGAAATGTCCATAAGTGTTAAGAATGATTATGTCACCTCTGAATATATGAATTTTCGATTATGCACTAACCCTCTAATGAGTTTGTTTCGAGTTTGGTGTGGAGGAAGTTTTCAAGGGTCAAGAGAGGAGGATGATACAATATGATCAAGAAGAGTGAAAAGTCTAAGCTTGGGGATGCCCCCGTGGTTCATCCCTGCATATTTTAAGAATACTCAAGCATCTAAGCTTGGGGATGCCCAAGGCACCCCCTTCTTCATCGACAACTTATCAGATCACCTCTAGTGAAACTATATTTTTATTCAGTCACATTTATTTACTTTACTTGGAGCGTCTGTTTGCTTTTATTTTTGTTTTTGTTTGAATAAAATCGGATCCTAGCATTCTTTGTATGGGAGAGAGACACGCTCCGCTGTTGCATATGAACACATGTGTTCTTAGCTTTAT
This sequence comes from Lolium multiflorum, assembly GCA_030979885.1. Lineage (NCBI taxonomy): Eukaryota > Viridiplantae > Streptophyta > Magnoliopsida > Poales > Poaceae > Lolium > Lolium multiflorum. The sequence continues at coordinate 199,845,597 of CM061753.1, read as the reverse complement.
TCTTAATGTTCAATGCGAAGGTTGAACTACTTCGTTCATTGATATATGGTTGGAAACGGAAAATGCTGCATGTGGTAAATGGTATAATGTCTTGAATAATTTGATACTTGGCAATTGTTGTGCTCATATAGATCATGTTTAAGCTCTTGCATCATGTACTTTGCACCTATTAATGAAGAACTACATAGAGCTTGTTAAAATTTGGTTTGCATGATTGGTCTCTCTAAGTCTAGATATTTTCTGGTTGAGGTGTTTGAACAACAAGGAGACGATGTAAAGTCTTATAATACTTACAATATGTTCATATGTGAGTCTTGCTGCACCATTTTATACTTGAGTTTGCTTCAAACAACCTTGCTAGCCTAGCCTTGTATTGAGAGGGATTCTTCTCATGCATCCAAATCCTTGAGCCAAAAACTATGCCATTTATGTCCACCATACCTACCTACCACATGGTATTTCTCTGCCATTCCAAAGTACATTACTTGAGTGCTACCTTTAAACTTCTATTCTTTGCCTTTACAATACATAGCTCATGGGAAAATAGCCTTAAAAACTATTGTGGTGAAAAATATGTACTTATGTATCTTATTTCTTAATAAGTTGCTTGTTGAGCGGTAACCATGTTTCTGGGGACGCCATCAACTTTTACCTTTGTTGAATATCATGTGAGTTGCTATGCATGTTCGTCTTGTCTGAAGTAAGGGCAATTTTCATGATCAAATGGTTTGAGTATGCATATTGTTAGAGAAGAACATCGGGCCGCTAACTAAAGCCATGAATCATGGTGGAAGTTTCAGTTTGGACGCAAATCCTCAATCTCTTATGAGAATATTATCTGTTGTTAAATGCTTAAGCATTAAAGAGGAGTCCATTATCTGTTGTCTATGTTGTCCCGGTATGGATGTCTAAGTTGAGAATAATCAAAAGCGAGAAATCCAATGCGAACTTTCTCCTTAGACCTTTGTACAGGCGGCATAGAGGTACCCCTTTGTGACACTTGGTTGAAACATATGCTATGCAATGATAATCCGTGTTAATCCAAGCTAATTAGGATAAGGTGCGAGCACTATTGGTATACTATGCATGAGGCTTGCAACTTATAGGATGTCTTATACATAACACATATGATTTATTACTACCATTGACAAAATTGTTTCTATGTTTTCAAAATGAAAAGCTCTAGCACAAAAATAGTAATCCATGCTTCCCTCTGCGAAGGGCCATTCTTCTTCTTTATTGTTGAGTCATTTTACCTATTCTTTCTATCTTAGAAGCAAACACTTGTGTAAACTGTGTGCATTGATTCCTACATGTTTACCTATTGCACTTGTTATATTACTTTGTGTTGACAATTATCCATGAGATATACATGTTGAAGTTGAAAGCAACCGCTGAAACTTATATCTTCCTTTGTGTTGTTTCAAAGCTTTCTACTAAGAACTTATTGCTTATGAGTTAACTGTTATGCAAGTCTTATTGATGCTTGTCTTGAAAGTACTATTCATGAAAAGTCTTTGCTATATGATTCAGTTGTTTACTCATTGTCTTCATCATTGCTTCGAATCGCTGCATTCATCTCATGTGCTTTACAATAGTATTGATCAAGATTATGATAGCATGTCACTTCAGAAATTATCCTTGTTATCGTTTACCTACTCGAGGGCGAGTAGGAACTAAGCTTGGGGATGCTTGATACGTCTCAAACGTATCCATAATTTCTTATGTTCCATGCTACTTTTATGATGATACCTCACATGTTTTATATACATTATATGTCATTATTATGCATTTTCCGGCACTAACCTATTAACAAGATGCCAAAGAGCCAGTTGCTGTTTTCTGCTATTTTTGGTTTCAGAAATCCTAGTAAGGAAATATTCTCGGAATTGGACGAAATCAACGCCCAGGGGCTTATTTTTCCACGAAGCTTCCAGAAGACCGAGGGAGAAACGAAGTGGGGCCACGGGCGTGATACGTCTCCAACGTATCTATAATTTCTGATGTTTCATGCTTGTTTTATGACAATACCGACATGTTTTGTTCACACTTTATGTCATTATTATGCGTTTTCCGGAACTAACCTATTGACGAGATGCCGAAAGGCCAGTTGCTGTTTTTCTGCTGTTTTTGGTTCCAGAAAGGCTGTTCGGGCAATATTCTCGGAATTGGACGAAATCAACGCCAAACCTCCTATTTTTCCCGGAAGGCTCCAGAACACCGAAGGAGAGTCGGAGGAGAGCCAGGGGGGCCCCACACCATAGGGCCGCGCGGGCCAGGGTCTGGCCGCGCCGGCCTAGGGTGAGGCCACCCTGTCAGCCCTCCTGCGCCGCCTCTTCGCCTATAAAACCCCTTTCGACCTAAAAACGCAGTACCAATTGACGAAACTCCAGAAAGTTACTGTGGCGCCGCCGCCATCGCGAAACTCCAATTCGGGGACAGAACTCTCTGTTCCGGCACCCTGCCGGACGGGGAATTGCCCCCGGAGTCATCTCCACCGCCGTCTTCACCGCCATCTTCACCGCCATCGCTGCCTCCATGATGAGGAGGGAGTAATCCATCCCCGAGGCTGAGGGCTTCGCTGTAGCTATGTGGTTCATCTCTCTCCCATGTACCTCAATACAATAATCTCATGAGCTGCTTTACATGATTGAGATTCATATGAGTTTTGTATCACAATTCATCTATGTGCTACTCTAGTGATGTTATTAAAGTATTCTATTCCTCCTGCATGGTGTAAAGGTGACTAGTGTGTGCACCATGTGGTTCTTGTCGTAGGCTATGATCATGATCTCTTGTAGATTGTGGAGTTAATTATCATTATGATGGTATTGATGTGATCTATTTGGTTATGTTGATCTATCTTACACTATAAGGTTACTAAAATATGAACATTAATTGTGGAGCTTGTTAACTCCGGCATTGAGGGTTCGTGTAATCCTACGCAATGTGTTCATCATCCAACAAGAGTGTAGAGTATGCATTTATCTATTCTGTTATGTGATCAATGTTGAGAGTGTCCACTAGTGAAAGTGAAATCCCTAGGCCTTGTTCCTAAATACTGCTATCGCTGCTTGTTTACTTTACTGTGTTACTACTGCTGCAATACTACCACCATCAACTACACGCCAGCAAGCTATTTTCTGGCACCGTTGCTACTGCTCATATATATTCATACCACCTGTATTTCACTATCTCTTCGCCGAACTAGTGCACCTATTAGGTGTGTTGGGGACACAAGAGACTTCTTGCTTTGTGGTTGCAGGGTTGCATAAGAGGGATATCTTTGACCTCTTCCTCCCTGAGTTCGATAAACCTTGGGTGATCCACTTAAGGGAAAACTTGCTGCTGTTCTACAAACCTCTGCTCTTGGAGGCCCAACACTGTCTACAGGAAAGGAGGGGGAACGTAGACATCAGGGCGCCGCCACACTAGGGCGGCGCGACATAAGGGGGGCCCGCGCGGCCCTAGCGTGTGGGGCCCCCGTGACTCCTCCGACTCCGCCTTTCCGCCTACTTAACGCCTTCGTCGCGAAACCCTCTGTACCGAGAGCCACGATACGGAAAACCTTCCAGAGACGCCGCCGCCAATCCCATCTCGGGGGATTCAGGAGATCGCCTCCGGCACCCTGTCGGAGAGGGGAATCATCTCCCGGAGGGCTCTTCATCGCCATGATCGCCTCCGGATCGATGTGTGAGTAGTTCACCCCTGGACTATGGGTCCATAGCAGTAGCTAGATGGTTGTCTTCTCCTCATTATGCTATCATGTTAGATCTTGTGAGCTGCCTATCATGATCAAGATCATCTATTTGTAATGCTACATGTTGTGTTTGTTGGGATCCGATGAATATTGAATACTATGTCAAGTTGATTATCAATCTATCATATATGTTGTTTATGTTCTTGCATGCTCTCCGTTGCTAGTAGAGGCTCTAGCCAAGTTGATACTTGTAACTCCAAGAGGGAGTATTTATGCTCGATAGTGGGTTCATACCTCCATTGAATCTGGGACAGTGACAGAAAGTTCTAAGGTTGTGGATGTGCTGTTGCCACTAGGGATAAAACATCGATGCTTTGTCTAAGGATATTTGTGTTGATTACATTACGCACCATACTTAATGCAATTGTCTGTTGTTTGCAACTTAATACCGGAAGGGGTTCGGATGATAACCTGAAAGTGGACTATTTAGGCATAGATGCATGCTGGATAGCGGTCTATGTACTTTGTCGTAATGCCCTGATTAAATCTCATGCCCTCTCTATTTTTCAATTGCCCAACTGTAATTTGTTCACCCAACATGCTATTTATCTTATGGGAGAGACACCACTAGTGAACTGTGGATCCCGGTCCATTCTTTACATCTGAAATACAATCTACTGCAATACTTGTTCTTTACTGTTCTTCGCAAACAAACATCATCATCCACACTATACATCTAATCCTTTGTTTACACCAAGCCGGTGAGATTGACAACCTCACTGTTACGTTGGGGCAAAGTACTTTGATTGTGTTGTGCAGGTTCCATGTTGGCGCCGGAATCCCTGGTGTTGCGCCGCACTACACTCCGTCGCCATCAACCTTCAACGTGCTTCTTGGCTCCTACTGGTTCGATAAACCTTGGTTTCTTACTGAGGGAAAACTTGCTACTGTACGCATCACACCTTCCTCTTGGGGTTCCCAACGGACGTGTGTTAACTGCACGCATCACCGCCACCAAGCCAAGCGCCCGCAGCGGCCAAGCCTACGGCTCCGGGGGCATCAAGCTCTCCAAGCCAGAAGCTACTGCCGCCAGCCCCTTCTCCTCCGGCTCGCAGACGCTAGCTCTGCACGCCGGCCGCGCCGCCGTTGTGGCCGGTGAGACGGCCTCCGCCCAGGTAGGCCAGATTACCGAGTTCCAGCGCGGAGGCGCCGAGCTTGGCCATCTGCTCGATTCCGCTGAAAAGTGGAGTCAAGCGGAACTGACGCCGGCAACGCGCGGCCTCGGCAAAGACAAGCTGCCGATGGTCGATCCCTCCGGCCCTCGGAGCACCGGTCAACATTTTGGCCGGCTGCGGCGTGCGGCTAAGGAGTTCAATAATGCGTGGCACGATGCCAGTGCCAACGTGTCGGTAAGCTGCCTAATCTTCAACCTCTTTTACATTCTTGCCGGTTTTCTTTCCAGATTCTCAAGATTATATATAATCTCCCAGTCCCCGAGTTTCGGGTTGAGAGCGTGATACGTCCAAAACGTATCTACTTTCCCGAACACTTTTGCTATTGTTTTGCCTCTAATTTGTGTATTTTGGATGCAACTAACACGGACTAACGCTGTTTTCAGCAGAACTGTTCTGGTGTCTCGTTTTTGTGCAGAAATCCAACTTTCGGGAAAATCCTCGGAATTTATGCAGAAGGCCCTATTTTCCCAGAATACTGACCCAGAAGGACAAGTAAGGTGGAGGCCCGAGGGGCCCACACCATAAGGCGGCGCGGCCTAGGGGGCCGCGCGGCCCTATGGTGTGGCCCCCTCGGCCGGCCTCCGACGCCCTCCTTCGGACTATAAATTGCCTTCGACCTAAAAACGCACGGAGGGAAGTCGAAGTCGCCAGAAACCCTCCAGAACGCCGCCACATCGCGAAACTCCGTCGCGGGAGCCAGAAGTCTCCGTTCTGGCACTCCGCCGGGACGGGAATTGGAGGAGATCATCGCCATCATCACCGCCAACGCCTCTACATCAACCAGCCATGTTTCCCCCATCCATGTGTGAGTAATTCCCCCGCTGTAGGCCGAAGGGGATGGTAGGGATTGGATGAGATTGGTCATGTAATAGTCATAAGATTGTTAGGGCATAGTGCCTAGTATCCGTAGATGTTACTTTTATGATATTGTTGCAACTTGTTATGCTTAATGCTTGTCACTAGGGCCCGAGTGCCATGATCTCAGATCTGAACATGTTATTGTTTCATCATGATATTCATTGTTTTATGATCTTACCTGCAAGTTGTATACACATGTCGCTGTCCGGAACCAATGGCCCCGAAGTGACAAGAATCGGGACAACCGGAGGGGATGGTAGTGATGTGAGGATCACATGTGTTCACGGAGTGTTAATGCTTTGCTCCGGTACTCTATTAAAAGGAGTACCTTAATATCCAGTAGTTTCCCTTGAGGCCCGGCTGCCACCGGCTGGTAGGACAAAAGATGTTGTGCAAGTTTCTCATTGCGAGCACGTACGACTATAATTGGAACACATGCCTATTGATTGCTTTGTACTTGGATACCGTTTTATTATTATCTGCAAATGCCCTGCTTGACTGTTACATGAGTTTCTCTCATCCATGCAACGCCCGTTCATCCGTCCCCGTGCCTACAGTATTTTAATCCTGCTGTTTACTAAAATCACTACTGCTGTCTTTGTTACTCTCTGCTGTTATTTCACTACTACTGCTATAAAACTGTTACTACTGATAAACTCTTGCGAGCTAGTCTGTTTCCAGGTGCAGCTGAATTGACAACTCCGCTGTTAAGGCTTTCAAGTATTCTTTGTCTCCCCTTGTGTCGAATCAATAAATTGGGTTTTACTTCCCTCGAAGACTGTTGCGATCCCCTATACTTGTGGGTCATCAAGACTATTTTCTGGCGCCGTTGCCGGGGAGCATAGCTTTATTTGGAAGTTCACTTGGATTGATATTGTTCGCTGCAAATTCTCCATCATGGGTAAACCTCGCGATACTAAGGTCGCCATATTACCATCCACTACAAGAAAAGGTACAACTCTGAGTACCTCTGCTGCTCTTGATTCACCATCTGTGATTGATAAACTTGTTTCACCGCCACATGCTTCACATGCGGGTACTTCTGCTGAATCTGAAAACTCTCATAATATTGATAATATTTCTGCTGTGCTTGATGATAGTGGTTCATTGGGATCCTTTCTAGATGCTACGATTGCTAGGTCTAGACAAATTGAAAATACTGAAACTCCTAATGCTACTACACCTGTTAATTCACCTGAACTTGATTATTCTAGTGATGATCTTGATGAAGATTATGTGGAGCTTAATGATGATTTTATTGAAAAATGCAATGCTACTACTGATGCAAGAAAAATTAAAAAGTTGCTTGCAGAACATGCTGTTAGATATAAACTGTCTCCTGATCCTAAGTTTGCCACATCTCCTATAAACATTAAGGATAAAGATTATGATTTTTCTCTTGATTTATCTCATATAGCTATTGTTGAGAAAACACCCTTTTGTGGTACTGAAAAAGAAAGTGCTGTTGAACACATGATTGAGCTATCTACTCTGAGTAGCTTGTTTTCTGATGATGTTAAGAAGCGTACTTACTTTGTTGCTAAAATCTTTCCATTCTCATTAAAGGATGACGCTAAAACTTGGTATAATAGTTTGCCACCTAATTCTATTAAAAGTCCAAAAGAATTGCTTGATGTTTTCTTCCGTAAATACTTTCCTGCTAGTGCTCAACATATTGCTTTGCAGAGAATCTATAATTTTGACCAGGGAGATGGAGAGAAATTGCCTGAGGCTTGGGCGAGATTTTGCTCTCTTATTAGAGCTCGGCCTGACCATGATTTGGAAAAGCATGATTTACTTGATATATTTTATAGTGGACTAACCATTGAGTCTAGGGCATACCTAGATAGTTGTGCTGGTTGTGTTTTCAGGAAAAGAACTCCAGACGACGCTGAAGAATTATTGGCTAAAATAGGCCGGAATCATGATGATTGGACTACGCCTGAACCAACTCCAACGCCAATATTAAAGAAGAGGGGTTTAATTAAATTGAATGATGAAGATATGAGGGAAGCCAAGAAGTCTCTCAAGGAGAAAGGTATTAAATCTGAAGATGTGAAGAATCTTCCTCCCATAGAAGATATATGTGAGATAATTCCCCCTTCATCCATGATTGAGGTAAACTCCCTTCAACGCTTTACTAGGGAAGATATTCCGTATTCGAAACCTCCTGCACAATGCTTAGATGAGTTTGATAATTATATTGTTAAGCAAGAAAATTTTAATATGAGAGTAGAGAATCATTTAATGGAAAATTCTCGAGCTATTAGTGAATTGCATGATATTGTAGAGAGAACCTCCAATGATGTTAAGATGCTTGTTAAACATTTTCATATGGTTCAAACTCAAATTGATCAACTCACTAAAGTGCAAAATGACTTGTTGGGAAATAATTCTAAAGAAAAACATGCTTATGAAGTAACAACTAGAGGCGGTGTTTCTACTCAGGATCCTTTATATCCTGAGGGACATCCCAAAAGAGTTGAACAAGATTCTCAACGAACTAAAACTAGTGCTCCATCTAAGAAAAAGAAAAAGAAACATAAGAATGTTGTAGAATCCTCTGAACCTGTTAATGATCCTAATAGCATTTCTATTTCTGATGCTGAAACTGAAAGTGGTAATGAACATGATAAAGATAATGATAAGAATGATACTCCTGATAAAGAAGAGGTTGAAGAAGAACCTGAAAAGCATGCTAAAAATAAAAAGTATACTAAAGAAGATTTTATTGCTGAGAAACATGGTAATGAAAGAGAACCTTGGGTTCAAAAGCAAATGCCTTTTCCTGCTAAGAAACTAAAATCAAAGGAGGAAGAACACTATAATAAATTTTGTGATTGGATGAAACCTTTATTCTTGCAAATCCCTTTGACTGATGCTATTAAATTGCCTCCTTATTCAAAGTATATGAAAGATATTGTGTCTAACAAAAGGAAAATCCCCAATGAGGAAATTTCCACTATGCTTGCTAATTACTCTTTCAATGGCAAAGTTCCAAAGAAGTTGGGCGATCCAGGTATACCTACTATTCCTTGTTCTATTAAGAATAATTATGTTAAAACTGCTCTATGTGACTTGGGAGCCGGTGTTAGTGTTATGCCTTTTTCTCTTTATAAGAGACTTTACTTAGATAAGTTGATACCTACTGATATATCTTTGCAAATGGCTGATAAATCTACTGCTATTCCTGTTGGTATATGTGAGGATGTTCCTGTTCAAGTTACTACTAACTGCTTGATATTAACTGATTTTGTTGTGTTGGAAATGCCTGAAGATGATAATATGTCTATTATTCTTGGGAGACCTTTTCTTAACACCGCAGGGGCTGTTATTGATTGCAATAAAGGAAAGGTTACTTTCAATGTTGATGATAAGGAGCATACCGTTTATTTTCCCAAGAAGATTGATAAAGTATGTGGAGTTAATACTATTTCTAATGTGAGAACTATCAAAGTGGGAACTATTGATTGTCCTATATATGAGCCTAAAGAAGAATATCAAACTCTCGTGATTGGATCCATATCAATACAATTCAAGGTAACATGATTGATTTGAGGTTTATTTCTTCTTATGCTATGTAAAATTTATTTGGTGGCAAGACTTGATCAACCTTGTTAACAAATACTTTTTATATGCATAGAGGAGGTAAACAACATCTCTTTCTTCCTCCACTTGCTCTAGTTGCTGTAGCACTTTTGATTTGCAAAGTTCCTTAGTTAATTGGAGATTTCAAAAAATTTCCTGGCCAGTAATAATAAACTTAATACCCAGAAATGTGCATTTTTCAAAGTTTTCAAAAATTCACAAAAATTATACCGTTGGTCCTATTTTTCGACGAGGCACCTGGGAGCACCAGAGGATGACCTGTGGGGCACCACAGGGTGCCACACCACTGATACGTCTCCGACGTATCGATAATTTCTTATGTTCCATGCCACATTATTGATGTTATCTACATGTTTTATGCACACTTTATGTCATATTCGTGCATTTTCTGGAACTAACCTATTAACAAGATGCCAAGTGCCAGTTCCTGTTTTCTGCTGTTTTTGGTTTCAGAAATCCTAGTAACGAAATATTCTCGGAATTGGACGAAATCAACGCCCAGGTTCCTATTTTCACCGGAAGCATCCGAACACACGAGAAGGACCAGAGGGGGGCACGGGCCCCGGACCATAGGCCGGCGCGGCCCGGCCCTGGCCGCGCCGCCATATGGTGTGGCCACCCCAGAAGCCCTCCTGCGCCGCGTCTTCGCCTATATAAAGCCTCCGTCGCGAAAACCCTGATACGTTCGACGAAACCCACAGAAACCTTCCAGAGCCGCCGCCATCGCGAAGCCGAGATCTGGGGACAGAGTCTCTGTTCCGCACGCCGCCGGAGCGGGAAGTGCCCCGGAAGGCTTCTCCATCGACACCGCTGCCATCTCCACCGCCATCTTCATCACCGCTGCTGCTCCCATGAGGAGGGAGTAGTTCTCCATCGAGGCTCGGGGCTGTACCGGTAGCTATGTGGTTCATCTCTCTCCTATGTACCTCAATACAATAATCTCATGAGCTGCTTTACATGATTGAGATTCATATGAGTTTGTATCACAATTTATCTATGTGCTACTCTAGCAAAGTTATTAAAGTAGTTCTATTCCTCCTGCACGTGTGTAAAGGTGACAGTGTGTGCACCGTGTTAGTACTTGGTTTATGCTATGATCATGATCTCTTGTAGATTGCGAAGTTAACTATTGCTATGATAATATTGATGTGATCTATGCCTCCTACATATGCATGAAGGTGACAGTGTGCATGCTATGTTAGTACTTGGTTTAGTCTTTTGATCTATCTTACACTATAAGGTTACTAAAATATGAACAAATTGTGGAGCTTGTTAACTCCGGCATTGAGGGTTCGTGTAATCCTACGCAATGCGTTCATCATCCAACAAAAGTGTAGAGTATGCATTTATCTATTCTGTTATGTGATCAATGTTGAGAGTGTCCACTAGTGAAAGTCTAATCCCTAGGCCTTGTTCCTAAATACTGCTGTGTTACTACTGCTTGTTTACTGTTTTACTGTGTTATTACTGCTGCAATACTACCACCATCAACTACACGCCAGCAAGCTATTTTCTGGCACCGTTGCTACTGCTCATATATATTCATACCACATGTATTTCACTATCTCTTCGCCGAACTAGTGCACCTATTAGGTGTGTTGGGGACACAAGAGACTTCTTGCTTTGTGGTTGCAGGGTTGCATGAGAGGGATATCTTTGACCTCTTCCTCCCTGAGTTCGATAAACCTTGGGTGATCCACTTAAGGGAAAACTTGCTGCTGTTCTACAAACCTATGCTCTTGGAGGCCCAACACTGTCTACAGGAAAGGAGGGGGAACGTAGACATCAAGCTAATTTTCTGGCGCCGTTGCCGGGGACCAGAAAGCTACACAACAGGGATTTCCTCCCTCGTCAACCACGCGCCAGTCCTGGACAGCATCAAGAATTTTCTGGCGCCGTTGCCGGGGAGGAAAGGTAAAACGTACTCACACTACGGACCTCGGCTACTAAGCTATTTTCCGGCGTTGTAAGTACTCGAAGCTATTTCCTTTAGATCCTGCAATTGCATCTTTTTGTTTCTTGTTTACACTAGTAAGGCATAATGGAAAACATCTGTGAGCTTTTTATTCTATTTCCTGAGTCAAGACATGAATGGTTTAATGCGAAAATTAAAAAACCCATGGAACATATTAATATGAACACTTTGAACACCATTGTTGCTAATGATATGGAAAATTCTAAGCTTGGGGAAGCTGGCTTTGATGAGCATGATATTTTTAGTCCCCCAAGCATTGAGGAGAAAATTTTCTTTGATGATACTTTGCCTCCTATTTATGATGATTATAATGATATTGGTCTTTTAGTGCCGCCTACTATGGAGAGTAATTTTTATGATGATAATACTATGCCTCCTACACTTGATGAGAATAATAATGATAGCTACTTTGTTGAATTTGCTCCTACTACAATTAATAAGAATAACTATGCTTATGTTGGGAGTAGTAATAATTTTATGCATGAGACTCATGATAAGAATGCTTTATGTGATAGTTATATTGTTGAGTTTTCTCATGACACTACTGAAAGTTATTATGAGAGAGGAAAATATGGTTGTAGAAATTTTCATGTTACTAAAACACCTCTCTATGTGCTGAAATTTTTGAAGCTACACTTGTTTTATCTTCCTATGCTTGTTACTTTGCTCTTCATGAACTTATTTATTTACAAGATTCCTATGCATAGGAAGCATGTTAGACTTAAATGTGTTTTGAATTTGCCTCTTGATGCTCTCTTTTGCTTCAAATACTATTTCTTGCGAGTGCATCATTAAAACTGCTGAGCCCATCTTAATGGCTATAAAGAAAGAACTTCTTGGGAGATAACCCATGTGTTATTTTGTTACAGTACTTTGTTTTATATTTGTGTCTTGGAAGTTGTTTACTACTGTAGCAACCTCTCCTTATCTTAGTTTTGTGTTTTGTTGTGCCAAGTAAAGTCTTTGATAGTAAAGTCAATACTAGATTTGGATTACTGCGCAGAAACTGTTTTCTTGCTGTCACGAATCTGGGCCTAATTCTCTGTAGGTAACTCAGAAAATTATGCCAATTTACGTGAGTGATCCTCAGATATGTACGCAACTTTCATTCAATTTGAGCATTTTCATCTGAGCAAGTCTGGTGCCATTTTAAAATTCGTCTTTACGGACTGTTCTGTTTTGACAGATTCTGCCTTTTATTTCGCATTGCCTCTTTTGCTGTGTTGGGTGGATTTCTTTGTTCCATTACCTTCCAGTAGCTTTGGGCAATGTCCAGAAGTGTTAAGAATGATTGTGTCACCTCTGAACATGTGAGTTTTTGATTATGCACTAACCCTCTAATGAGTTTGTTTCGAGTTTGGTGTGAAGGAAGTTTTCAAGGGTCAAGAGAGGATGATGATATACCATGATCAAGGAGAGTGAAAGCTCTAAGCTTGGGGATGCCCCGGTGGTTCACCCCTGCATATATCAAGAAGGCTCAAGCGTCTAAACTTGGGGATGCCCAAGGCATCCCCTTCTTCATCGACAACATTATCAGGTTCCTCCCCTGAAACTATATTTTTATTCGGTCACATCTTATGTGCTTTGCTTGGAGCGTCGGTTTGTTTTTGTTTTTTGTTTTGTTTGAATAAAATGGATCCTAGCATTCACTTTGTGGGAGAGAGACACGCTCCGCTGTAGCATATGGACAAGTATGTCCTTAGGCTCTACTCATAGTATTCATGGCGAAGTTTCTTCTTCGTTAAATTGTTATATGGTTGGAATTGGAAAATGATACATGTAGTAATTGCTATAAATGTCTTGGGTAATGTGATACTTGGCAATTGTTGTGCTCATGTTTAAGCTCTTGCATCATATGCTTTGCACCCATTAATGAAGAAATACATAGAGCATGCTAAAATTTGGTTTGCATAATTGGTCTCTCTAAGGTCTAGATAATTTCTAGTATTGAGTTTGAACAACAAGGAAGACGGTGTAGAGTCTTATAATGTTTTCAATATGTCTTTTATGTGAGTTTTGCTGTACTAGTTCATCCTTGTGTTTGTTTCAAACAACCTTGCTAGCCTAAACCTTGTATCGAGAGGGAATACTTCTCATGCATCCAAAATCCTTGAGCCAACCACTATGCCATTTGTGTCCACCATACCTACCTACTACATGGTATTTTCTGCCATTCCAAGTAAATACTTCATGTGCTACCTTTAAACCTTCAAAATGCTTCTCAATTTGTGTTAATGTTTTATAGCTCATGAGGAAGTATGTGGTGTTTATCTTTCAACCTTGTCATTTACTTTTGACAGACTTTCATAATGGACTAGTGGCACATCCGCTTATCCAATAATTTTGCAAAAAGAGCTGGCAATGGGGTTCCCAGCCCCAATTAATTACAACTTGCATTAATAATTCTCTTCACATGTTTTGCTCTGATTCATCAGCAAGCAACTTAATTTTGCAAATAGACACTCCTCCATGGTATGAGATTGATGGTAGGCACCCGAGGATTCGGTTAGCCATGGCTTGTGTAAGCAAAGGTTGGGAGGAGTGTCACCCATAAATAAATAAAAACTAAAGTACATGTGTAAACAAAAGAGAAGAAGGATGATCTACCTTGCTGGTAGAGATAACGTCCTTCATGGGAGCCGCTCTTGAAAGTCTGGTTGGCGAGGTAGTTAGAGTACCCATTACCATTCGTTGACAACAACAAACACCTCTCAAAATTTTACTTTTATGCTCTCTATATGATTTTAAAACTTGAAAAGCTCTAGCACATGATTTATCCCTGCTTCCCTCTGCGAAGGGCCTTTCTTTTACTTTTATGTTGAGTCAGTTCACCTATTTCTCTCCACCTCAAGAAGCAAATACTTGTGTGAACTGTGCATTGATTCCTACATACTTGTTTATTGCACTTATTATATTACTCTATGTTGACAATATCCATGAGATGTACATGTTACAAGTTGAAAGCAACCGCTAAAATTTCATCTTCCTTTGTGTTGCTTCAATACCTTTACTTTGAATTATTGCTTTATGAGTTAACTCTTATGCAAGACTTATTGATGCTTGTCTTGAAGTGCTATTCATGAAAAGTCTTTGCTTTATGATTCATTTGTTTACTCATGTCATTACCATTGTTTTGGATTGCTGCATTCACTACATATGCTTTACAAATAGTATGATCAAGGTTATGATGGCATGTCACTCCAGAAATTATCTTTGTTATCGTTTTACCTGCTCGGGACGAGCAGAACTAAGCTTGGGGTTGCTGATACGTCTCCGACGTATCGATAATTTCTTATGTTCCATGCCACATTATTGATGTTATCTACATGTTTTATGCACACTTTATGTCATATTCGTGCATTTTCTGGAACTAACCTATTAACAAGATGCCGAAGTGCCAGTTCCTGTTTTCTGCTGTTTTTGGTTTCAGAAATCCTAGTAACGAAATATTCTCGGAATTGGACGAAATCAACGCCCAGGTTCCTATTTTCACCGGAAGCATCCAGAACACACGAGAAGGACCAGAGGGGGGGCCCCAGACCATAGGCCGGCGCGGCCCAGGCCCTGGCCGCGCCGCCATGGTGTGGCCCCCCCAGAAGCCCTCCTGCGCCGCCTCTTCGCCTATATAAAGCCTCCGTCGCGAAACCCTGATACGTTCGACGAAACCCACAGAAACCTTCCGAGCCGCCGCCATCGCGAAGCCAAGATCTGGGGGACAGGAGTCTCTGTTCGGCACGCCGCCGGACGGTGAAGTGCCCCGGAAGGCTTCTCCATCGACACCGCTGCCATCTCCACCGCCATCTTCATCACCGCTGCTGCTCCCATGAGGAGGGAGTAGTTCTCCATCGAGGCTCGGGGCTGTACCGGTAGCTATGTGGTTCATCTCTCTCCTATGTACCTCAATACAATAATCTCATGAGCTACTTTACATGATTGAGATTCATATGAGTTTCTGTCACAATTTATCTATGTGCTACTCTAGCAAAGTTATTAAAGTAGTTCTATTCCTCCTGCACGTGTGTAAAGGTGACAGTGTGTGCACCGTGTTAGTACTTGGTTTATGCTATGATCATGATCTCTTGTAGATTGCGAAGTTAACTATTGCTATGATAATATTGATGTGATCTATGCCTCCTACATATGCATGAAGGTGACAGTGTGCATGCTATGTTAGTACTTGGTTTAGTCTTTTGATCTATCTTACACTATAAGGTTACTAAAATATGAACAAATTGTGGAGCTTGTTAACTCCGGCATTGAGGGTTCGTGTAATCCTACGCAATGCGTTCATCATCCAACAAAAGTGTAGAGTATGCATTTATCTATTCTGTTATGTGATCAATGTTGAGAGTCCACTAGTGAAAGTCTAATCCCTAGGCCTTGTTCCTAAATACTGCGTTACTACTGCTTGTTTACTGTTTTACTGTGTTATTACTGCTGCAATACTACCACCATCAACTACACGCCAGCAAGCTATTTTCTGGCACCGTTGCTACTGCTCATATATATTCATACCACTGTATTTCACTATCTCTTCGCCGAACTAGTGCACCTATTAGGTGTGTTGGGGACACAAGAGACTTCTTGCTTTGTGGTTGCAGGGTTGCATGAGAGGGATATCTTTGACCTCTTCCTCCCTGAGTTCGATAAACCTTGGGTGATCCACTTAAGGGAAAACTTGCTGCTGTTCTACAAACCTCTGCTCTTGGAGGCCCAACACTGTCTACAGGAAAGGAGGGGGAACGTAGACATCACCACCAGCCGGCGCGGCCAAGGAGGGGGGCGCGCCACCTTGTGGTGTGGGCCCCTCCTTGCCCCACTACTTCATCTCTTTCTCCCAGCATCTTCTCTCTCCCGAAAAAACTCGAACCAGCTTTCTCTCACTCGCGTTTTTGCTCAAGAGCTCAGGATTTTTCGATCTCTTTGCTCAGCCCAGATTTCTGTCTGAAATTTGGCACATTTGCTCTTCGGTATGTGACTCCTCCGATTATCCAAGTAGAATTTTGTTTGGTGGAGTATATCTTGAATATTTGCTGCTGTAGGTAACATGTTTAGTGAGTTTGCATGCTTGTTCTAAGTGGTAGAAACTAGTTTTGATGCATGATTAGTACTCTAGCAAGTTCCTATGGTAGTTTCCCTCAATTATATGTCACCAAATCAAATTTTATATCACTTGTTGAAAATTTCAGAAAAGAGATGAAGAAGTTCAACTTTGGAGAGTTGTTCAAGAAAGGAACAACCAGCACCGGGAGGCCTTCTAGGACCGCCACCCAACTTAGGCGATCGTACAATGAGGATATCATCGCGCCTAGCTTCGCGCCCGAAGAGGACAATGGGGCTCCTAATGCTTCATCCTTCCCATGTTATGATTTTCTGACAAATGCAGGGATATTGGATGATTTCTTCACCCTTGTCAACAGGGCGGGCTTAGCCACCTACGTGGGAGATGAAAGGGAGCAATACTACATGCTCACCAAAATCTTCGTCGAGAGCTTCAAGTTCCAAAACACGCAATATGAGCCGACAGTTGCATTCAAGATCTATGGTAATCCTGTTACTATGGAATTGGAAGAATTTTGTCGTGCATTGGATATTGCCCCTGTAGGTACAGCAAGGAGGATTGATGACAACCCCCGGGACTTGTTGGAGCTATCGAGGGATCACCAATGATGATTGTCGCACCATTCAGCGTGGCAAGATAAGGAACATTCAACTCCCCGCCATTAAATATTTTGCATATTACATTGCTACTAGCATTCTTGGTAGGGAGAACACTAGCAATATTTCTAGTTACCATCTTGCTTTCTTGAATATTGCACTTACTGGACGGACATCTTATCATCTTGGTTCTCTTATTGCTCGCCGCCTGTCTAACAGGGGGCCTATTTTTGGAGGAACTATTGCATTGCGCATTTTAACACATTTAAGACTTCCTATTGATCCTAATGATGTGCCATTAACCCCTAGGAGGCTTGATATCACTGCTATGAAAAGCCATCATTTTGTTACCACTGATTCCACTTTAGATAATATGGTCTATAGAATGTTGTTTGCTGACGGGGATGAGAAAGAAATCCCTCTTCCCCAGCCAGGTTTGTTCTGTATTGACAGGCAACCATGGTCGCGCACTAAGGAGGAGGTGGATGAACATATGAAGATACAAGATTTCCACCAGCAACATGACTCCGAGGACGCCGAGCCCTCCTACGACTACACCGTCACGTATCCGGGTGCTTCTTCTAGCACATACCCGGAATATGATCCATCTTCGTCGTACTACGGAGATACTACCTCATGGGGTCGATGGGATTGAACTCCACTTAGGCCAAAAGCCTAAGCTTGGGGGGAGGTATACCGGCATCACTCATTCCTTGCATATTATGGTTGCTGGATACTTGTACATACTTGTTTAGTCTCTTTGAGTGGTTTTCTAATGAGAGGGAGATGATATTTGGGGAAGTGCTGCCTGAAAACAGATTCTGGACTGTTACTAGAAAAATTCGTGCGCACAGCCAGAACGTTATTTTGAGCTGCCAATTTTTGTGCAGGTTCCCCAGGTTGTTATCTAACTTTCATTAGTTGAACACTTTTTGAGCTGAGCAACGTAAGATTTTTGTAAAAATCGATTTCTGTACTGCTGTCAGGTTTTGGCAGATTTCTGCCATCTCGCTTTTCTGTGTTTCTTTTAGTTTTCATTTTCTTGTTCTTGCTTTGTTTCTTTCCTAAAACACAAAAAGACCAAAAATATTTCTGCTGTTTCTCTTCACCATTTGTTTATCTTGGTTTCTTGCATTTGTTTCGCTTTATTTGCTATTGCCAGTTTGCTATAAGAAAACCCAAAAAGATTTTGCTTTGTTTGCTTGTTTCCTTTTGTTCTTGTTTGCAATTCGAAAACACCAAAAATATTTGCTGTTCTTCTTTGGTTTGTAAAGTTCATCATGAGTTCAATGGTCTTCGGTGGCTGGAGCGTGGTTTTCATTTCATATTATCCAAGCTACACAAGTGAAAGGCAATAATGACGATCTACGACAATTGGATTGTGGTGAGAGGCTGGTATGAACTCTATTTGTTTTCATTTTTGTACATATACTCATCCATGTGAGCATGCTTAGTTGGTTCATGTGAGGTATATGTTATTTGAGAAAGTCTAGTAGTTTATGATCTCTCATGTTTAGCTCCAATCTATTAATATGAGTAGCATGTCATGGATGTTTGCTTGCATTGTTTTATTCATAAGTAAGTATGGCATTGTGGTATCCTCCTCTGAATAATTCATTTATATCGACTTGGCACATGCTCACGCATGCATATGACTGAACAAGAGTCAATTAAGCCTCAATGATTTACATTGCTTCAGAGTTCTTGTATCACTTTTATGCCTCAGTTAATTTATTTTGCCGCAAGCATGATTATGATAGTTATTGCTCTCTTGATTTGTCGCTCCCTAGTCTTTTGCTAGCCTTCACTTGTACTGAGCGGGAACGCTGCTCGTGCTTCCAAACACATGAAAACCAAGTTATTCCAGAGTGTCCACCATAAATACCTATGCATGGCATTTCAAACCATTCCAAGTAAATTCTCATGCGCTACCTTTAAAACCTTCAAAATGCTTCTCAATTTGTGTTTATGTTTCATAGCTCATGAGGAAGTATGTGGTGTTTAGCTTTCAACCTTGTCATTTACTTTTGACGGACTCTCATATGGACTAGTGGCACATCCGCTTATCCAATAATTTTGCAAAAAGAGCTGGCAACGGGATTCCCAGTCCCAAATTAATTAACCTAAATAGACACTCCTCCATGGTTTGAGATTGTTGGAAGGCACCCGAAGGATTCGGTTAGCCATGGCTTGTGTAAGCAAAGGTTGGGGGGAGTGTCATCATCATAATAAAACTAAAATAAAAAGGCACTCCTTCATGGTATGAGATTGTTGGCAGGCACCCGAGGATTCGGTTAGCCATGGTTTGTGTAAGAAAGGTTGGAAGGAGTGCCACATAAACATGCAAATAATTCATGGGAGCCGCTCTTGAAAGTCCGGTTGGCGAGGTAGTTGGTGTACCCATTACCATTCGTTGACAACGACAAACACCTCTCAAAATAATTTTACTCCTGATTTCAAAAATGAAAAGCTCTAGCGCATGTTAATCCCTGCTTCCCTCTGCGAAGGGTCAATCTTTTACTTTTATGTTGTGTCTCCATTATTTCTTTGAGCACTATCTTGAGAGCACAACTGTCATTCTTAGTGTAATATGCTCGTCTCAAAATATGATTGATTGTGGTATAACTTTGATGCTTTTATCTTTGATAATCACTATTTCTAGTCTTTCTATGAACTTCAGAGGTGCCTGAGCATTTATGTTTTGCTGATCAAATATGGGCAAGCGAGATACCACTCTATCATATTCTTTTATGAACATTGCAATCCTGCTTATATACATGATTCATGATGCTTATTATTAATTGTTGGTACCTTTCCATGATTGACATAGCTATTGGATGATCTTATTTGCATGTATCTTATTATGAACTGCTTAAGTATTAGCCATAGCATGAGAATATATACATCATATGAGCAAATATGTTCGTGAAAGTTCTTTTATCGCTCAGTTGTTAACTGAATTGCTTGAGGACAAGCAATAAGCTAAGCTTGGGGGAGTTGATACGTCCAAAACGTATCTACTTTCCCGAACACTTTTGCTATTGTTTTGCCTCTAATTTGTGTATTTTGGATGCAACTAACACGGACTAACGCTGTTTTCAGCAGAACTGCTCTGGTGTCTCGTTTTTGTGCAGAAATCCAACTTTCGGGAAAATCCTCGGAATTTATGCAGAAGGCCCTATTTTCCCAGAATACTGACGGAGCCAGAAGGACAAGTAAGGTGGAGGCCCGAGGGCCCCACACCATAAGGCGGCGCGGGGGGCCCGCGCGGCCCTATGGTGTGGCCCCCTCGGCCGGCCTCCGACGCCCTCCTTCGGACTATAAATTGCCTTCGACCTAAAAACGCACGGACGGAAGTCGAAGTCGCCAGAAACCCTCCAGAACGCCGCCACATCGCGAAACTCCATCGCGGGAGCCAGAAGTCTCCGTTCTGGCACTCCGCCGGGACGGGGAATTGGAGGAGATCATCGCCATCATCACCGCCAACGCCTCTACATCAACCAGCCATGTTTCCCCCATCCATGTGTGAGTAATTCCCCCGCTGTAGGCCGAAGGGGATGGTAGGGATTGGATGAGATTGGTCATGTAATAGTCATAAGATTGTTAGGGCATAGTGCCTAGTATCCGTAGATGTTACTTTTATGATATTGTTGCAACTTGTTATGCTTAATGCTTGTCACTAGGGCCCGAGTGCCATGATCTCAGATCTGAACATGTTATTGTTTCATCATGATATTCATTGTTTTATGATCTTACCTGCAAGTTGTATACACATGTCGCTGTCCGGAACCAATGGCCCCGAAGTGACAAGAATCGGGACAACCGGAGGGGATGGTAGTGATGTGAGGATCACATGTGTTCACGGAGTGTTAATGCTTTGCTCCGGTACTCTATTAAAAGGAGTACCTTAATATCCAGTAGTTTCCCTTGAGGCCCGGCTGCCACCGGCTGGTAGGACAAAAGATGTTGTGCAAGTTTCTCATTGCGAGCACGTACGACTATAATTGGAACACATGCCTATTGATTGCTTTGTACTTGGATACCGTTTTATTATTATCTGCAAATGCCCTGCTTTGATTGTTACATGAGTTTCTCTCATCCATGCAACGCCCGTTCATCCGTCCCCGTGCCTACAGTATTTTAATCCTGCTGTTTACTAAAATCACTACTGCTGTCTTTGTTACTCTGCTGCTGTTATTTCACTACTGCTACTGCTATAAAACTGTTACTACTGATAAACTCTTGCGAGCTAGTCTGTTTCCAGTGCAGCTGAATTGACAACTCCGCTGTTAAGGCTTTCAAGTATTCTTTGTCTCCCCTTGTGTCGAATCAATAAATTGGGTTTTACTTCCCTCGAAGACTGTTGCGATCCCCTATACTTGTGGGTCATCAGAGCGCAGCACTTAGCGCGAAACTTTGTTGTAAACATCAAGAAACCGGCAACTTCTTACCGTCATTTTTTCCTTGAACAGAGCACGGTGGACGCCCGGAAGCACCTCTTTGAGGAGCTTCTGTGGGAGCACCGGGAGCTTGCTGAGGCCCACAGCCACAGCCAAGGTAGCTCTTGTTCCTTCGGCTTCTTTTTACCGATTGGTTTTTTTTCTTTTCGTTACTTACAAATTCTTTGCATAACAGCTGTTTGATACGTCTCCGACGTATCGATAATTTCTTATGTTCCATGCCACATTATTGATGTTATCTACATGTTTTATGCACACTTTATGTCATATTCGTGCATTTTCTGGAACTAACCTATTAACAAGATGCCGAAGTGCCAGTTCTGTTTTCTGCTGTTTTGGTTTCAGAAATCCTAGTAACGAAATATTCTCGGAATCGGACGAAATCAACGCCCAAGTTCCTATTTTCACCGGAAGCATCCAGAACACCCGGGAAGGACCAGAGGGGGGCACTGGGCCCCGGACCATAGGCCGGCGCGGCCCAGGCCCTGGCCGCGCCGCCCTATGGTGTCGTCGCCCCTTCGACCCTCTGCGCCGCCTCTTCGCCTATTTAAAGCCTCCGTCGCGAAAACCCTGATACGATCGACGAAACCCACAGAAACCTTCCAGAGCTGCCGCCATCGCGAAGCCAAGATCCGGGGGACAGGAGTCTCTGTTCCGGCACCCGCCGCGGGGAAGTGCCCCGGAAGGCTTCTCCATCGACACCGCTGCCATCTCCACCGCCATCTTCATCACCGCTGCTGCTCCCATGAGGAGGGAGTAGTTCTCCATCGAGGCTCGGGGCTGTACCGGTAGCTATGTGGTTCATCTCTCTCCTATGTACCTCAATACAATAATCTCATGAGCTGCTTTACATGATTGAGATTCATATGAGTTTGTATCACAATTTATCTATGTGCTACTCTAGCAAAGTTATTAAAGTAGTTCTATTCCTCCTGCACGTGTGTAAAGGTGACAGTGTGTGCACCGTGTTAGTACTTGGTTTATGCTATGATCATGATCTCTTGTAGATTGCGAAGTTAACTATTGCTATGATAATATTGATGTGATCTATTCCTCCTACATATGCATGAAGGTGACAGTGTGCATGCTATGTTAGTACTTGGTTTAGTCTTTTGATCTATCTTACACTATAAGGTTACCAAAACATGAACATAATTGTGGAGCTTGTTAACTCCGGCATTGAGGGTTCGTGTAATCCTACGCAATGTGTTCATCATCCAACAAAAGTGTAGAGTATGCATTTATCTATTATGTTATGTGATCAATGTTGAGAGTGTCCACTAGTGAAAGTGTAATCCCTAGGCCTTGTTCCTAAATACTGCTATCGCTGCTTGTTTACTGTTTTACTGTGTTACTACTGCTGCAATACTACCACCATCAACTACACGCCAGCAAGCTTCTGGCACCGTTGCTACTGCTCATACTTATTCATACCACCTGTATTTCACTATCTCTTCGCCGAACTAGTGCACCTATTAGGTGTGTTGGGGACACAAGAGACTTCTTGCTTTGTGGTTGCAGGGTTGCATGAGAGGGATATCTTTGACCTCTTCCTCCCTGAGTTCGATAAACCTTGGGTGATCCACTTAAGGGAAAACTTGCTGCTGTTCTACAAACCTCTGCTCTTGGAGGCCCAACACTGTCTACAGGAAAGGAGGGAGAACGTAGACATCAAGCTAATTTTCTGGCGCCGTTGCCGGGGAGGAAAGGTAAAAGGTACTCACACTCCGTATCTCGGCTACTAAGCTATTTTTCGGCGTTGTAAGTACTCGAAGCTATTTCCTTTAGATCCTGCAATTGCATCTTTTTGTTTCTTGTTTACACTAGTAAGGCATAATGGACAACATCTGTGAGCTTTTTATTCTATTTCCTGAGTCAAGACATGAATGGTTTAATGCGAAAATTAAAAAACCCATGGAATCTTATTTGCATGCTAGTAGCAATGATATTAGTATGAACGCTTTGAACACCATTGTTTCTAATGATATGGAAAATTCTAAGCTTGGGGAAGCTGGTTTTGATGAGCATGATCTTTTTAGTCCCCCAAGAATTGAGGAGAAAATTTACTTTGATGATACTTTGCCTCCTATTTATGATGATTATAATGATATTGGTCTTTTAGTGCCGCCTACTATGGAGAGTAATTTTTATGATGATAATACTATGCCTCCTACACTTGATGAGAATAATAATGATAGCTACTTTGTTGAATTTGCTCCTACTACAATTAATAAGAATAACTATGCTTATGTGGAGAGTAATAATTTTATGCATGAGACTCATGATAAGAATGCTTTATGTGATAGTTATATTGTTGAGTTTGCTCATGACACTACTGAAAGTTATTATGAGAGAGGAAAATATGGTTGTAGAAATTTTCATGTTACTAAAACACCTCTCTATGTGCTGAAATTTTTGAAACTATACTTGTTTTATCTTCCTATGCTTGTTACTTTGCTTTTCATGAACTTGTTTATTTACAAGATTCCTATGCATAGGAAGCATGTTAGACTTAAATGTGTTTTGAATTTGCCTCTTGATGCTCTCTTTTGCTTCACATACTATTTCTTGCGAGTGCATCATTAAAACTGCTGAGCCCATCTTAATGGCTATAAAGAAAGAACTTCTTGGGAGATAACCCATGTGTTATTTTGCTACAGTACTTTGTTTTATATTTGTGTCTTGGAAGTTGTTTACTACTGTAGCAACCTCTCCTTATCTTAGTTTTGTGTTTTGTTGTGCCAAGTAAAGTCTTTGATAGAAAAGTAAGTACTAGATTTGGATTACTGCGCAGTTCCAGATTTCTTTGCTGTCACGAATCTGGGTCTAACTCCCTGTAGGTAGCTCAGAAAATTAAGCCAATTTACGTGCATGATCCTCAGATATGTACGCAACTTTCATTCAATTTGAGCATTTTCATTTGAGCAATTCTGGTGCCATTTTAAAATTCGTCAATACGAACTGTTCTGTTTTGACAGATTCTGCCTTTTATTTCGCATTGCCTCTTTTGCTATGTTGGTTGAATTTCTTTGATCCACTAATGTCCAGTAGCATTATGCAATGTCCAGAAGTTTTAAGAATGATTGTGTCACCTCTGAATATGTCAATTTATATTGTGCACTAACCCTCTAATGAGTTGTTTCGAGTTTGGTGTGGAGGAAGTTTTCAAGGATCAAGAGAGGAGTATGATGCAACATGATCAAGGAGAGTGAAAGCTCTAAGCTTGGGGATGCCCCGGTGGTTCACCCCTGCATATATCAAGAAGACTCAAGCGTCTAAGCTTGGGGATGCCCAAGGCATCCCCTTCTTCATCGACAACATTATCAGGTTCCTCCCTGAAACTATATTTTTATTCCATCACATCTTATGTGCTTTTTCTTGGAGCGTCGGTTTGTTTTTGTTTTTTGTTTTGTTTGAATAAAATGGATCCTAGCATTCACTTTATGGGAGAGAGACACGCTCCGCTGTAGCATATGGACAAGTATGTCCTTGGTTTCTACTCATAGTATTCATGGCGAAGTTTCTCCTTCGTTAAATTGTTATATGGTTGGAATTGGAAAATGATACATGTAGTAATTGCTATAAATGTCTTGGGTAATGTGATACTTGGCAATTGTTGTGCTCATGATTAAGCTCTTGCATCATATGCTTTGCACCTATTAATGAAGAAATACATAGAGCATGCTAAAATTTGGTTTGCATATTTGGTTTCTCTAAGGTCTAGATAATTTCTAGTATTGAGTTTGAACAACAAGGAAGACGGTGTAGAGTCTTATAATGTTTTCAATATATCTTTTATGTGAGTTTTGCTGCACCGGTTCATCCTTGTGTTTGTTTCAAATAAGCCTTGCTAGCCTAAAACTTGTATCGAGAGGGAATACTTCTCATGCATCCAAATCCTTGAGCCAAACAACACTATGCCATTTGTGTCCACCATACCTACCTACTACATGGTATTTTCCGCCATTCCAAAGTAAATTGCTTGAGTGCTACCTTTAAAATTCCATCATTCACCTTTGCAATATATAGCTCATGGGACAAATAGCTTAAAAACTATTGTGGTATTGAATATGTAATTATGCACTTTATCTCTTATTAAGTTGCTTGTTGTGCGATAACCATGTTCACTGGGGACGCCATCAACTATTCTTTGTTGAATTTCATGTGAGTTGCTATGCATGTCCGTCTTGTCTGAAGTAAGAGAGATCTACCACCTTATGGTTAAGCATGCATATTGTTAGAGAAGAACATTGGGCCGCTAACTAAAGCCATGATCCATGGTGGAAGTTTCAGTTTTGGACATATATCCTCAATCTCAAATGAGAAAATTATTAATTGTTGTTACATGCTTATGCATAAAAGAGGAGTCCATTATCTGTTGTCTATGTTGTCCCGGTATGGATGTCTAAGTTGAAGAATAATCAATAGCGAGAAATCCAATGCGAGCTTTCTCCTTAGACCTTTGTACAGGCGGCATAGAGGTACCCCTTTGTGACACTTGGTAAAAACATGTGCATTGTGATGATCCGGTAGTCCAAGCTAATTAGGACAAGGTGCGGGCACTATTAGTACACTATGCATGAGGCTTGCAACTTATAAGATATAATTTACATGATACATATGCTTTATTACTACCGTTGACAAAATTGTTTCATGTTTTCAAAATCAAAGCTCTAGCACAAATATAGCAATCGATGCTTTTCCTCTATGAGGACCTTTCTTTTACTTTTATGTTGAGTCAGTTCACCTATTTCTCTCCACCTCAAGAAGCAAACACTTGTGTGAATTGTGCATTGATTCTTACATACTTGCATATTGCACTTGTTATATTACTTTACATTGACAACTATCCATGAGATATACATGTTACAAGTTGAAAGCAACCGCTGAAACTTCATCTTCCTTTGTGTTGCTTCAATACCTTTACTTTGAATTATTGCTTTATGAGATAACTCTTATGCAAGACTTATTGATGCTTGTCTTTAAGTACTATTCATGAAAAGTCTTTGTTGTATGATTCACTTGTTTACTCATGTCATATACATTGTTTTGATCGCTGCATTCACTACATATGCTTTACAAATAGTATGATCAAGGTTATGATGGCATGTCACTTCAGAAATTATCTTTGTTATCGTTTTACCTGCTCGGGACGAGCAGAACTAAGCTTGGGGATGCTGATACGTCTCCGACGTATCGATAATTTCTTATGTTCCATGCCACATTATTGATGTTATCTACATGTTTTATGCACACTTTATGTCATATTCGTGCATTTTCTGGAACTAACCTATTAACAAGATGCCGAAGTGCCAGTTCCTGTTTTCTGCTGTTTTTGGTTTCAGAAATCCTAGTAACGAAATATTCTCGGAATCGGACGAAATCAACGCCCAAGTTCCTATTTTCACCGGAAGCATCCGAACACCGGGAAGGACCAGAGGGGGCACTGGGCCCCCAGACCATAGGCCGGCGCGGCCAGGCCCTGGCCGCGCCGCCTATGGTGTCGTCGCCCCTTCGACCCTCTGCGCCGCCTCTTCGCCTATTTAAAGCCCCTGGATCGAAAACCCTGAGGCGTTCGACGAAAACCACAGAAACCTTCCAGAGCCGCCGCCATCGCGAAGCCAAGATCTGGGGGACAGGAGTCTCTGTTCCGGCACCCTGCCGGAGCGGGGAAGTGCCCCCGGAAGGCTTCTCCATCGACACCGCTGCCATCTCCACCGCCATCTTCATCACCGCTGCTGCTCCCATGAGGAGGGAGTAGTTCTCCATCGAGGCTCGGGGCTGTACCGGTAGCTATGTGGTTCATCTCTCCTATGTACCTCAATACAATAATCTCATGAGCTGCTTTACATGATTGAGATTCATATGAGTTTGTATCACAATTTATCTATGTGCTACTCTAGCAAAGTTATTAAAGTAGTTCTATTCCTCCTGCACGTGTGTAAAGGTGACAGTGTGTGCACCGTGTTAGTACTTGGTTTATGCTATGATCATGATCTCTTGTAGATTGCGAAGTTAACTATTGCTATGATAATATTGATGTGATCTATTCCTCCTACATATGCATGAAGGTGACAGTGTGCATGCTATGTTAGTACTTGGTTTAGTCTTTTGATCTATCTTACACTATAAGGTTACCAAAACATGAACATAATTGTGGAGCTTGTTAACTCCGGCATTGAGGGTTCGTGTAATCCTACGCAATGTGTTCATCATCCAACAAAAGTGTAGAGTATGCATTTATCTATTATGTTATGTGATCAATGTTGAGAGTGTCCACTAGTGAAAGTGTAATCCCTAGGCCTTGTTCCTAAATACTGCTATCGCTGCTTGTTTACTGTTTTACTGTGTTACTACTGCTGCAATACTACCACCATCAACTACACGCCAGCAAGCTATTTTCTGGCACCGTTGCTACTGCTCATACTTATTCATACCACTGTATTTCACTATCTCTTCGCCGAACTAGTGCACCTATTAGGTGTGTTGGGGACACAAGAGACTTCTTGCTTTGTGGTTGCAGGGTTGCATGAGAGGGATATCTTTGACCTCTTCCTCCCGAGTTCGATAAACCTTGGGTGATCCACTTAAGGGAAAACTTGCTGCTGTTCTACAAACCTCTGCTCTTGGAGGCCCAACACTGTCTACAGGAAAGGAGGGGGAACGTAGACATCACTGTTCCGGAAGCCTCCATCGACGCCCTCAAAACTCAGCTTGCCACTCTCCAAGGTATTTTTCCCTTTTCCGGTTGAATTATTTCTCTTCATCTTATCGGTTATTTTATGTTCACGCTCGTCTTCCGGATTCCAGCTGAAAAGGAGCAGCTCTTCACCGCGCACCGCGAAGTGAAGGAGCAGGCCATGCAGGCTGAGCTCCGGCATGCGCGGGAGCTAAAGGAGGCCAAAGCCGCAGCAGAGGCCAAACTGGACGAATCCCTGAAGGAGTACACGAACTCCATTGCTGTGCTGCGGGCGGAGATGGAGGAGGAGACCGTGGCGCGGAAGGCAGCGCAAGACCGGCTCGCTCTCCTGGAGGCGGAGCAAAAGGAATACGACCGGTTGGTTTTGCAAACCGACGCGCTCGCCCTGCGTAAGTTTCTTTTTTCTTTTCTGTTTTTCGCTTATAAGCTTATACCCTCCGGTATCATGCTCTTATCTTTTTTCTTTCTGTCGCAGGGCTCTTTCCGCACTCCCAGGCGCATGCTGTCAACAAGGTGGCGGAACGCAGGGTGGAGCAAGAAATGGCCAACCCGGATGCGCCCTGGGATCCATATGACCATCTGGTTGCGCTCTCCGCCCGGGTCCAGCACATGCGCTCCGTGGATCGGCATCTTGCTGATCTTCTGGATGTTGCTATTCAAATTTGCAAAGTGTTGTGGCCTAAGGAGCCGGTGCCTGCCAACATCACGCTCACAACCAACCGGTTGAAGCATGCCGGTCGCAGGATCCGTGAATGGAAGTGCTCAGCGGCTCGTGCCGGAGCGGATGCAGCGCTGCGCATCGCTTGCTCCTGGTATGATGACCTGGATCTGGATGCTTTTCATAGCCTCCGCGCCGATGCTCCCACCGACACGGATCCGGCCCGCACCGCCAAGCGCCAAGACCGCTGATACGCCTCCGACGTATCCATAATTTCTGTCGTTCCATGCTTGTTTTATGACAATACTTACATGTTTTGCTTGCACTTTATGATGTTTTTATGCGTTTTCCGGAACTAACCTATTAACAAGATGCCACAGTGCCAGTTCCTGTTTTCTGCTGTTTTTGGTTCCAGAAAGGCTGTTCGGGCAATATTCTCTGAATTGGACGAAATCAACGCCAAACCTCCTATTTTTCCCGGAAGGCTCCACCGAAGGAGAGTCGGAGAGGGGCCAAGGGGCCACCACACCACATGGCGGCGCGGGCCAGGCCTAGGCCGCGCCGGCCTAGGGTGTGGCGCCCAGGTGCCCCCGCGCCGCCTCTTCGCCTATAAAATCCCTTTCGACCTAAAAACGCATCACCAATTGACGAACTCTGAAAAGTTCAAGCCGCGCCATCGCGAAACTCCATTCGGGGACAGAACTCTGTTCCGGCACCCTGCCGGAACGGGAAGTGCCCCCGGAAGCCATCTCCATCAACGCCATCGCCTCCGCCATGCTCCGTGAGTAGTTCCCCCATGGACTACGGGTTCTAGCTGTAGCTATGTCGGTATACTCTCCCCCATGTACTTCAATACAATGGTCTCATGAGCTGCCTTACATGATTGAGATTCATCTGATGTAATCGGTGTTGTGTTTGTTGGGATCCGATGGATGATACATTATGATTAGTCTATCTATAAAGTTTGTGAAGTTATTGTTGCTGCAATCTTGTTATGCTTAATGCTTGTCACTAGGGCCCGAGTGCCATGATCTTAGATTTGAGCTCTATACTTATTGCTTAGATTGTATCTACAAGTTGTATGCACATGTCGCTGTCCGGAACCAATGGCCCCGAAGTGACAGAAATCGGGACAACCGGAGGGGATGGTAGTGATGTGAGGATCACATGTTTTCACGGTGTGTTAATGCTTTGCTCCGGTACTCTATTAAAAGGAGTACCTTAATATCCAGTAGTTTCCCTTGAGGCCCGGCTGCCACCGGCTGGTAGGACAAAAGATGTTGTGCAAGTTTCTCATTGCGAGCACGTACGACTATATATGGAAAACATGCCTACATGATTAATGAATTGATGTTCTTTCTTAATGCCTTATCAATCCTATCAATTGCCCAACTGTAATTTGTTCACCCAACACTTGTCACTTATTGGAGAGTTACCACTAGTGTAGATCGCTGGGAACCCCGGTCCATCTCTCATCATAATATACTTGTTCTACATGTCATTGGAAGTAGTATCAACTATCTTCTCGTGCCATTGCTCTCATATTGCTATTACTGCTGCTGTGTTACTGTTACTATTGCTCTCATATTACTGCTACTTTCACATCACCCTGTTGCTAGTGCTTTTCCAGGTGCAGCTGAATTGACAACTCAGTTGTTAAGGCTTATAAGTATTCTTTACCTCCCCTTGTGTCGAATCAATAAATTTGGGTTATACTACCCTCGAAGACTGTTGCGATCCCCTATACTTGTGGGTTATCAAGACTATTTTCTGGCGCCGTTGCCGGGGAGGCATAGCTCTACTCATAAGTTCACCTGGGGAGTACACTCTACCTCTCTCTCTGTTTTTAATTTGTTTTATTTTGTTTTGCTTAGTTTACTTTTGTCTAGTTTATTTGTGCTTAGTTTATTTCTGTCTAGTATTACTTTGCTTAGTTTACTTTTGTCTAGTTTATTTCAGTTTTGTTTTATTTTCCTCATATACCCAAAAATCCATAAAAATTTGAAAAACCGAAAAATTAAAAACTGCTGTTATGGGAGAACCAACAACCTACTTGGAGCTTATAGAATGTTATAA
This sequence comes from Lolium multiflorum, assembly GCA_030979885.1. Lineage (NCBI taxonomy): Eukaryota > Viridiplantae > Streptophyta > Magnoliopsida > Poales > Poaceae > Lolium > Lolium multiflorum. The sequence continues at coordinate 199,814,668 of CM061753.1, read as the reverse complement.
TTGTTATAGAGAATCAAGAACTGGTAAAATAATGAGTGCTATGATAGAAAAATTAAATACAATTGCTAGAATCTTGCTTAGACGCCATGATATAAACTGTTGCTCTCAACAGGATAAACATCTTAAATTTCAATGTGGCTTTAGTGAGGAATATTTTATTAAGAGCTATAATCGGAATTGCTATATTCATTATGGGTTCGAAGAGGTAGAACAATTTGTCTTATTTATGGGAGCCTCCGAGATAGAATCCTTCATGGTTGAGAATTATGAAACTTGTGCTATTTGTAAGGACCTTAAAGATTATGTCTCTACTATCCTTAATTCTTGCATAGAATGCTACAGTAGGAATCCTTATATCCTTGATTATAAAGAGAGACACATTAATGCACAAGAATGCACTCACAATTTGCAGGAACCGGTGGAAGAAGAAATTGATGAACCTGAAAGCGCATTGGATGAAAAAGAGGAGGAAATTGATGAACCTGAAAGCTCATTGGATGAAAAAGAAGAGGAGAGCGACGAACAAAAGGAGGAAGAATGGATTAGCTACCCATGCCAACCTTCTAATGAGAGTAACTCTTCATCTCTTACACTATTTGATTGTCCTCCATGCTTACCGGAAGAGGTTGAATGTTATGTTCCTGTGGATTCTCTTGAAATAGTACCTATGAGTAATACTTGTGAGAATAATTATACTACTGTTATTTATGATAATCCATGCTACTTTGATAAATCTTATGATAATGCTTTGTTTGTGCCTGATGTCGAAATGCATGGTACTAAAGAATTTTGCTTAGCAAATGTTTATGATAAAGCTCTAGATGATGGTCCTATGTTACTTGATACTATTAATTGTACTACTAATGAAAATGGGATTGGAGAGTTCTTGACTTATTCTATGAGTCCCATATCTCTTGAGATTGATCAACTACCTTGTTATATTATTAATAAAAGTAAGTTTGAAAGTTTTAATTCCACTATTCTTGAACTTGATAAAAATTATGTGTTTGGAAATCATGAAAAGTATGCTGCATGTGATAGTTATATTGTTGAGTTTGTTCATGAAGCTACTGAAAATTATTATGAGAGAGGAAAATATGGTTGTAGAAATTTTCATGGTACTAATACACCTCTCTATATGCTGAAATTGTTGAAATTACACCTGTTTTATCTTCTTATGCTTGTCACTTTGTTCTTCATGAATTTATTTGTGTACAAGATTCCTTTGCATAGGAAGCATGTGAGACTTAAATGTGTTTTGGATTTGCCTTTTGATGCTCTCTTTTGCTTCAAATACTATTTCTTGCGAGTGCATCATTAAAACTGCTGAGCCCATCTTAATGGCTATAAAGAAAGCAACTTCTTGGGAGATAACCCATGTGTTATTTTGCTACAGTACTTTGTTTTATATTTGTGTCTTGGAAGTTGTTTACTACTGTAGCAACCTCTCCTTATCTTAGTTTTGTGTTTTGTTGTGCCAAGTGAAGCCTCTAATCGAAGGTTCGATACTAGATTTGGATTTCTGCGCAGAAACAGATTTCTTTGCTGTCACGAATCTGGGCAAAATTCTCTGTAGGTAACTCAGAAAATTATGCCAATTTACGTGAGTGATCCTCAGATATGTACGCAACTTTCATTAGTTTTGAGTTTTCTGATTTGAGCAACGGAAGTATTTTATTAAAATTCGTCTTTACTGGCTGTTCTGTTTTGGCAGATTCTGTCTCTTTTTTTTGCATTGTCTCTTGTGGACTTTAAGCGAGGTTTTCTAGACGTAGAGAGCTGTAGCTAATGTTTTATTGAGTTCTTGCAATGTGTCACTACAGGACCAAGGTGGATTCAAATTTTTTGAGTACTAACCCCTCTAATGAAGTTTATGAGAAGTTTGTTGTGAAGGAAGTTTTCAAGGGTCAAGAGAGGAGGATGATATATGATCAAGAAGAGTGAAAAGTCTAAGCTTGGGGATGCCCCGATGGTTCATCCCTGCATATTTCAAGAAGACTCAAGCGTCTAAGCTTGGGGATGCCCAAGGCATCCCTTCTTCATCAACTTATCAGGTTCCTCCCTGAAACTATATTTTTATTCAGTCACATCATATGTGCTTTACTTGGAGCGTCTGTGTGTTTATTTTCGTTTTGTTTGTGTTTGAATAAGATCGGATCCTAGCAATCCTTGATTGGGAGAGATACACGCTCCGCTTTTTCATATGAACACTTGTTCTTCGTTCTACTTTTAATGTTCAATGATAAAAGTTGGAAGCTACAATACTTATCTTTATTTGGTTGGAAAAGGAAAATGCCTCATATGTCTTGGATAATTTGACACTTGGCAATTGTTTTGAGCTCTCAAGTAGATCATGATTAAGTTTTTGCATGTGGTTTAAACCTATTAGTGGAGAACTACCGTAAAGCTTGTTAAAATTGGTTTGCATAATTGATCTCTCTTAAGGTCTAGATATTTTCTGGTAAAAGTGTTTGAGCAACAAGGAAGACAGTGTAGAGTATTATAATGCTTGCGATATGTTCTTATGTAAGTTTTGTACCGGTTCATACTTGTGTTTGCTTCAAACAACCTTGCTAGCCTAAGCCTTGTATCGAGAGGGAATACTTCTCATACATCCAAAATCCTTGAGCCAACCACTATGCCAATTGTGTCCACCATACCTACCTACTATGTGGTATTTCCATTCCAAAGTAAATTGCTTGAGTGCTACCTTTAAATAATTCAAAATGCTTCTCAATTTGTGTTAATGTTTTATAGCTCATGAGGAAGTATGTGGTGTTTAGCTTTCAACCTTGTCATTTACTTTTGACGGACTCTCATATGGACTAGTGGCACATCCGCTTATCCAATAATTTTGCAAAAAGAGCTGGCAATGGGATTCCCAGTCCCGAATTAATTAACTCAAATAGACACTCCTCCATGGTATGTGATTGTTGGAAGGCACCCGAAGGATTCGGTTAGCCATGGCTTGTGTAAGCAAAGGTTGGGGGGAGTGTCATCATCATAATAAAACTAAAATAAAAAGGCACTCCTTCATGGTATGATGGCACCCGAGGATTCGGTTAGCCATGGTTTGTGAAAGAAAGGTTGGAAGGAGTGCCACCCAAAAATAAAAATTCATGGGAGCCGCTCTTGAAAGTCCGGTTGGCGAGGTAGTTAGTGTACCCATTACCATTCGTTGACAACAACAAACACCTCTCAAAATTTTACTTTTTATGCTCTCTTTATGTTTTCAAAACCAAAGCTCTAGCACAAATATAGCAATCGATGCTTCCTCTCTGAAGGGCCATTCTTTTACTTTTATGTTGAGTCAGTTACCTAATTCCTCCCACCTTAGAAGCAAACACTTGTGTCAACTGTGCATTGATTCTTACATACTTGCATATTTGCATTCATCATATTACTTTATGTTGACAATATCCATGAGATATGCATGTTGGAAGTTGAAAGCATCCGCTGAAACTTATATCTTCCTTTGTGTTGCTTCGATGCCTTTACTTTGAATTTATTGCCTTATGAGTTAACTCTTATGCAAGAATTTTGATGCTTGTCTTGAAAGTACTCTTCATGAAAAGTTTTGCTATATGTTATCTACTTGTTAGCAACTATAGATCATTGCCTTGAGTCACTTCATTCATTTCATATGCTTTGTAATAGTATGATCAAGGTTATGTAAGTAGCATGTCACTACAGAAATTATTCTTTTTATCGTTTACCTGCTCGGGACGAGCAGAACTAAGCTTGGGGATGCTGATACGCCTCCGACGTATCCATAATTTCTGTCGTTCCATGCTTGTTTTATGACAATACTTACATGTTTTGCTTGCACTTTATGATGTTTTTATGCGTTTTCCGGAACTAACATATTAACAAGATGCCACAGTGCCGTTCCTGTTTTCTGCTGTTTTTGGTTCCAGAAAGGCTGTTCGGGCAATATTCTCGGAATTGGACGAAATCAACGCCAAACCTCCTATTTTCTCCGGAAGGCTCCAGAACACCGAAGGAGAGTCGGAGAGGGGCCAAGGGGCCACCACACCACATGGCGGCGCGGGCCAGGCCTAGGCCGCGCCGGCCTAGGGTGTGGCGCCCCAGGTGCCCCCCTGCGCCGCCTCTTCGCCTATTAAATCCCTTTCGACCTAAAAACGCATCACCAATTGACGAAACTCCAGAAAAGTTACTGGGGCACCGCCGCCATCGCGAAACTCCAATTCGGGGGACAGAACTCTGTTCCGGCACCCTGCCGGAACGGGGAAGTGCCCCGGAAGCCATCTCCATCAACGCCATCGCCTCCGCCATGCTCCGTGAGTAGTTCCCCCATGGACTACGGGTTCTAGCAGTAGAGCTATGTTGGTATACTCTCCCCCATGTACTTCAATACAATGGTCTCATGAGCTTCCTTACATGATTGAGATTCATCTGATGTAATCGGTGTTGTGTTTGTTGGGATCCGATGGATGATACATTATGATTAGTCTATCTATAAAGTTTGTGAAGTTATTGTTGCTGCAATCTTGTTATGCTTAATGCTTGTCACTAGGGCCCGAGTGCCATGATCTTAGATTTGAGCTCTATACTTATTGCTTAGATTGTATCTACAAGTTGTATGCACATGTCGCTGTCCGGAACCAATGGCCCCGAAGTGACAGGGACAACCGGAGGGGATGGTAGTGATGTGAGGATCACATGTTTTCACGGTGTGTTAATGCTTTGCTCCGGTACTCTATTAAAAGGAGTACCTTAATATCCAGTAGTTTCCCTTGAGGCCCGGCTGCCACCGGCTGGTAGGACAAAAGATGTTGTGCAAGTTTCTCATTGCGAGCACGTACGACTATATATGGAAAACATGCCTACATGATTAATGAATTGATGTTCTTTCTTAATGCCTTATCAATCCTATCAATTGCCCAACTGTAATTTGTTCACCCAACACTTGTCACTTATTGGAGAGTTACCACTAGTGTAGATCGCTGGGAACCCCGGTCCATCTCTCATCATAATATACTTGTTCTACATGTCATTGGAAGTAGTATCAACTATCTTCTCGTGCCATTGCTCTCATATTTCTATTACTGCTGCTGTGTTACTGTTACTATTGCTCTCATATTACTGCTACTTTACACCCCTGTTGCTAGTGCTTTTCCAGGTGCAGCTGAATTGACAACTCAGTTGTTAAGGCTTATAAGTATTCTTTACCTCCCCTTGTGTCGAATCAATAAATTTGGGTTATACTACCCTCGAAGACTGTTGCGATCCCCTATACTTGTGGGTTATCAACCGCCCCTACCGGATAGCGGAGTTCGCCCATGTGCACACCTTCATCCCTCCTCCTCCCGACGTCAAGGATGCAGTTTCCGACGACGAAGAAGAAGTCGAGGACGAGGAGGATGAAGAAGCTGTCGCAGATGACGCTCCCCCGGAAGCTCCTGAGGCCGGTGACGCTCCTCCCGAAGCCCCTGCTGTTTAAATGCTTTCACTCTATCTTTGTTGTATCTGTTGCTTGAGAAAACAATGTCTGTTAAATTCTGCCCCGGTATGCCGGGGTCTTTGATGTAAGATAACACTTAGAATTTTGGTTGTGGTACAACTTTTATGCCGGTGTCTTTTTAACCGGTAGCTTATTAAGTTAAGTTTGTATGCTATCTTTGCATTTTACTTATTGTTTGCTTTTATCCTGCACTGCAAAGATTCCGGAATTGTTTCCGCATCCAATCCGATGCACACTTGGTTCTTTTGCTTTGCCTCTGCCTACCTCTTTGGGTGTCTTGGCGTATGAGTTACAAAGTTCTTTTGCCAAGCGAACACTTTCTTGAACTTAGAAATAATTCGAAATTTTCACAAAAAACCCGTATAACCGGGGTTAGTAAACTTTTCCGGATTGTTAGTTCCCACTTCCTCTTTCCGTGGTTCACATGCATAATTCCTACCGGTTTATCTTGCTTGCCATGAAGCCGGGTTGCGGACAACAGCAGAGTCGAAGACTCCGGTAGGTTTAGCACGTTACTAAACCGGAAAGAAAAAATGTTCAACAAGCAACCGGTAAACTGAAAAAATAAACATATTGCATGCAATTTTAGTAGGGGTAGTCCCCGAGATTCATTCGAGGTTCCGACATCTTTTATTCATAGCATATAAGGTACAAAAAGAACTCCTTACAACACATCTTCAGGAATAGAAAGGACATAGCAAGGCTATGTTCCATGGACGCTTGGACTCTTCTCCTGACCTGTCCGCCTTTCCCTTCTTTGATTCCTGTGCATCGATTAGGTAGTATGCATCATTGTGCAGAGCCTTGCTCACAATGAACGGTCCTTCCCATGGAGGTGAGAGTTTGTGGCGTCCCTCAGTGCGCTGCACTAGGCGTAACACCAGGTCTCCTTCCCGGAACACCCTCGGGTTAACCTTCCGGCTATGATAGCGTCTGAGGTTTTGTTGGTAAATGGTTGTTCTTGCCAAAGCCAGCTCTCTTGCTTCTTCTAGCAAGTCCACATCGTTTTCTCGGGCCTCTTTTACCTCTTCTTCGGTATAGAGTTGTACCCTTGGTGAATCATGGATGATATCGGTTGTATCACGGCCGCTTCTGCTCCATAAACCATGAAGAATGGAGTGTATCCGGTAGACCGGTTTGGAGTCGTTCTTATGCTCCACAACACTGATGGTAGCTCATCGAGCCAACATCCCGGTGTCTTTTCGAGTGGTTCAATGAGCCTTGGTTTTATACCGGAAAGCACCAGCGCATTTGTTCTTTCTACTTGACCATTGCCTTGTGGGTGTGCCACTGAACACAAATCCAACCGGATGTTGTTATCCTCACAGAATCGTTTGAATTCTCCTTGGGCAAAGTTTGAGCCATTATCAGTGATGATGCTATGCGGGTATCCATATCGCAAGATGACATCCTTTAGGAATTTCACCGTTGTGTGCCCATCACATTTTGCAATAGGTTTTACTTCCAGCCACTTGGTGAACTTGCCCACCATAAGCAAGATGTGGGTCATACTTCCCCTTGCAGTTTTGAATGGGCCAACCATTTCGAGGCACCAAACAGCAAACGGCCAAGTTAATGGTATAGTTTTCAAACCGGATGCTGGGGTATGATTTTGCTTGGCGTACCTCTGGCACCCGTTGCACTTTCTTACCAAATCTTCAGCATTTTCCAAAGCAGTGGGCCAGTAGAACCCGTGCCGGAATACTTTTGCTACCAGCGCCCTTGATGAAGCGTGGTGCCCACATTCCCCTTGGTGAATCTCCACAAGCATTTCTTTTCCCTCTTCCGGTAACACTTCTCTTGTACACCTCGCCATTGATGATGGTATATGCTTTGGACCTCCTCTGGATCCTTCTTGATTCATTTTCGTCAACCGGCAAGATGCCGTTGATCAGGAATTCCTTAATAGGTTTAACCCAAGATGGTGCTTCTCGAACTAGAAATACCGGTACATCTATCTCAATGTTATCCACTGATGTCTACGCCCCCTCCTTTTCCTGTAGACAGTGTTGGGCCTCCAAGAGCAGAGGTTTGTAGAACAGCAGCAAGTTTTCCCTTAAGTGGATCACCCAAGGTTTATCGAACTCAGGGAGGAAGAGGTCAAAGATATCCCTCTCATGCAACCCTGCAACCACAAAGCAAGAAGTCTCTTGTGTCCCCAACACACCTAATAGGTGCACTAGGCGAAGAGATAGTGAAATACAGGTGGTATGAATATATGAGCAGTAGCAACGGTGCCAGAAAATAACTTGCTGGCGTGTAGTTGATGGTGGTAGTATTGCGAGTAGTAACGCAGAAACATAAAAAGCGCGATAGCGATTTAGCAACAAGGCCTAGGGATTACACTTTCACTAGTGGACACTCTCAACATTGATCGCATAATAAATAACTCTTTCTCATATGTGCTACATACACTCTTTTGTTGGATGATGAACATATTGCGTAGGATTACACGAACCCTCAATGCCGGAGTTAACAAGCTCCACAATTCAATGTTCATATTTAAATAACCTTAGAGCATAATAGATCATTGCAAAATAAACCAAGAACTAACATAGTGCACACACTGTCCACATTACACTATGAAGGAGGAATAGATCACATCAATACTATCATAATGATAATTAACTCCACAATCTACAAGAGATCATGATCATAGCCTACGACAAGAACCACATGGTGCACACACTAGTCACCTTTACACCATGCAGGAGGAATAGACTACTTTAATAACATCACATGAGTAGCACACAACTAGTAGCGATACAAAGCTCATCATATGGATCTCAATCATGTAAAGCAGCTCATGAGATCATTGTATTGAAGTACATAGGAGAGAGATTAACCACATAGCTACCGGTACAGCCCGAGCCTCGATGGAGAACTACTCCCTCCTCATGGGAGACAGCAGCGTTGAGGAAGATGGCGGTGGTGTTGATGGAGAAGCCTTCCGGGGCACTTCCCCGTCCGGCGGCCTGCCGGAACAGAGTCCTGTCCCCCAGATCTTGGCTTCGCGATGGCGGCGGCTCTGGAAGGTTTCTGTGGGTTTCGTCGATCGTATCAGGGTTTTCGCGACGAAGGCTTTAAATAGGCGGAAGGGCATCCTCGGAAGGTCGAAGGGGCGCCGACACTATAGGGCGGCGCGGCCAGGGCCTAGGCCGCGCCGGCCTATGGTCCGCCCCCTGGGTCCACTCGGCGACTCTCGGGTGTTCTGGATGCTTCCGGGCAAAATAGGAACCAGGCGTTGATTTCGTCCAATTCCGAGAATATTTCGTTACTAGGATTTCTGAAACCAAAATAGCGAAAACAAGAACGGCACTTCGGCATCTTGTTAATAGGTTAGTTCCAAAATGCACGAATATGACATAAAGTGTGCATAAAACATGTAGATAACATCAATAATGTGGCATGGAACGTAAGAAATTATCGATACGTCGGAGACGTATCAGCATCCCCAAGCTTAGTTCTGCTCGTCCCGAGCAGGTAAAATGATAACAAAGATAATTTCTGGAGTGACATGCCATCATAACTTTGATCATACTATTTGTAAAGTATATGTAGTGAATGCAGCGATCAAAACAATGTATATGACATGAGTAAACAACTGAATCATAAAGCAAAGACTTTTCATGAATAGTACTTCGAGACAAGCATCAATAAGTCTTGCATAAAAGTTAACTCATAAAGCAATAAATTCATAGTAGAGACATTGAAGCAACACAATGGAAGATTAAGTTTCAGCGGTTGCTTTCAACTTGTAACATGTATATCTCATGGATAGTTGTCAATGCAAAGCAATATAACAAGTGCAATATGCAAGTATGTAGGAATCAATGCATAGTTCACACAAGTGTTTGCTTCTTGAGGTGGAGAGAAATAGGTGAACTGACTCAACAATGAAAGTAAAAGAATGGTCCTCCATAGAGGAAAAGCATCGATTGCTATATTTGTGCTAGAGCTTTGATTTTGAAAACAAGAAACAATTTTGTCAACGGTAGTAATAAAGCATATGTATCATGTAAATTATATCTTATAAGTTGCAAGCCTCATGCATAGTATACTAATAGTGCCCGCACCTTGTCCTATTTAGCTTGGACTACCGGATCATCGCAATGCACATGTTTTAACCAAGTGTCACAAAGGGGTACCTCTATGCCGCCTGTACAAAGGTCTAAGGAGAAAGCTCGCATTGGATTTCTCGCTATTGATTATTCTCAACTTAGACATCCATACCGGGACAACATAGACAACAGATAATGGACTCCTCTTTTATGCATAAGCATGTAACAACAATTAATTTTTCTCATTTGAGATTGAGGATATATGTCCAAAACTGAAACTTCCACCATGGATCATGGCTTTAGTTAGCGGCCCAATGTTCTTCTCTAACAATATGCATGCTTAACCATAAGGTGGTAGATCGCTCTTACTTCAGACAAGACGAACATGCATAGCAACTCACATGAAATTCAACAAAGAGTAGTTGATGGCGTCCCCAGAAACATGGTTATTGCACAACAAGCATCTTAATAAGAGATAAAGTGCATAATTACATATTCAATACCACAATAGTTTTTAAGCTATTTGTCCCATGAGCTATATATTGTAAAGGTGAAATGGAATTTTAAAGGTAGCACTCAAGCAATTTACTTTGGAATGGCGGGAAATACCATGTAGTAGGTAGGTATGGTGGACACAAATGGCATAGTGGTTGGCTCAAGTATTTTGGATGCATGAGAAGTATTCCCTCTCGATACAAGGTTTAGGCTAGCAAGGCTTATTTGAAACAAACACAAGGATGAACTGGTGCAGCAAAACTCACATAAAAGACATATTGAAAACATTATAAGACTCTACACCGTCTTCCTTGTTGTTCAAACTCAATACTAGAAATTATCTAGACCTTAGAGAAACCAAATATGCAAATCAAATTTTAGCATGCTCTATGTATTTCTTCATTAATGGGTGCAAAGCATATGATGCAAGAGCTTAAACATGAGCACAACAATTGCCAAGTATCACATTACCCAAAACATTAATAGCAATTACTACATGTATCATTTTCCAATTCCAACCATATAACAATTTAACGAAGAAGAAACTTCGCCATGAATACTATGAGTAAAGCCTAAGGACATACTTGTCCATATGCTACAGCGGAGCGTGTCTCTCTCCCACAAAGTGAATGCTAGGATCCATTTTATTCAATCAAAACAAAAAAAACAAAAACAAACCGACGCTCCAAGCAAAGCACATAAGATGTGATGGAATAAAAATATAGTTTCAAGAGAAGGAACCTGATAATTTGTCGATGAAAAAGGGGATGCCTTGGGCATCCCCAAGCTTAGATGCTTGAGTCTTCTTGAAATATGCAGGGATGAACCACCGGGGCATCCCCAAGCTTAGACTTTTCACTCTTCTTGATCGTAGTATATCATCCTCCTCTCTTGACCCTTGAAAACTTCCTTCACACCAAACTCGAAACAAACTCATTAGAGGGTTAGTGCATAATCAAAAACTCACATGTTCAGAGGTGACACAATCATTATTAACACTTCTGGACATTGCCCAAAGCTACTGGAAGGTAATGGAACAAAGAAATCCACCCAACACAGCGAAAGAAGCAATGCGAAATAAAAGGCAGAATCTGTCAAAACAGAACAGTCCGTAAAGACGAATTTTAAAATGGCACCAGACTTGCTCAGATGAAAATGCTCAAATTGAATGAAAGTTGCGTACATATCTGAGGATCACTCACGTAAATTGGCATAATTTTCTGAGTTACCTACAGAGAATTAGGCCCAGATTCGTGACAGCAAGAAAACAGTTTCTGCGCAGTAATCCAAATCTAGTATTGACTTTACTATCAAAGACTTTACTTGGCACAACAAAACACAAAACTAAGATAAGGAGAGGTTGCTACAGTAGTAAACAACTTCCAAGACACAAAATAAAACAAAGTACTGTAGCAAAATAACACATGGGTTATCTCCCAAGAAGTTCTTTCTTTATAGCCATCAAGATGGGCTCAGCAGTTTTAATGATGCACTCGCAAGAAATAGTATTTGAAGCAAAAGAGAGCATCAAGAGGCAAATTCAAAACACATTTAAGTCTAACATGCTTCCTATGAAAAGGAATCTTGTACACAAATAAATTCATGAAGAGCAAAATGACAAGATCAGGAAGATAAAACAAGTGTAGCTTCAAAAATTTCAGCACATAGAGAGGCATTTTAGTAACATGAAAATTTCTACAACCATATTTTCCTCTCTCATAATAGCTTTCAGTAGTGTCATGAGCAAACTCAACAATATAACTATCACATAAAGCATTCTTATCATGAGTCTCATGCATAAAATTATTACTACTCTCAACATAAGCATAATCAATTTTATTAGTAATAGCGGGAGCAAATTCAACAAAGTAGCTATCATTATTATTCTCATCATCAAATATAGGAGGCATATTGTAATCATAATCAAATTTATCCTCCATAACAGGTGGCAACAAAAGACTACTATCATTATAATCATCATAAATAGGAGGTAAAGAATCATCAAAGTAAATTTCCTCCTCAATTCTTGGGGGACTAAAAAGATCATGCTCATCAAAACCAGCTTCCCCAAGCTTAGAATTTTCCATAGCATTAGCAACAATAGTGTTCAAAGCATTCATATTAATAACATTCCCATTAGCATGCATATAAAGTTTCATGGGCTTTTAATTTTCTCTTCAAACACATCATGTCCTAATTCAAGATAAAGTTCATAAAGATCTCTCATATTTTTGTTGTTTTCCATTATGCCTTACTAGTGTAAACAAGAAACAAAAAGATGCAATTGCAGGATCTAAAGGAAATCGAGTACTTACAACGGCGAAAATAGCTTAGTAGCCGAGATCCGGAGTGTGAGTACCTTTTACCTTTCCTCCCCGGCAACGGCGCCAGAAAATAGCTTGCTGTCCACAACTGGCGCGTGGTTGACGTGGGAGGTTTGATGGCGATTGACGGGCTTGATGGAGTGTCTTGATTCGTTCCCCGGCAACGGCGCCAGAAAATAGCTTGATGTCTACGCCCCCTCCTTTTCCTGTAGACAGTGTTGGGCCTCCAAGAGCAGAGGTTTGTAGAACAGCAGCAAGTTTTCCCTTAAGTGGATCACCCAAGGTTTTATCGAACTCAGGGAGGAAGAGGTCAAAGATATCCCTCTCATGCAACCCTGCAACCACAAAGCAAGAAGTCTCTTGTGTCCCCAACACACCTAATAGGTGCACTAGTTCGGCGAAGAGATAGTGAAATACAGGTGGTATGAATATATGAGCAGTAGCAACGGTGCCAGAAAATAGCTTGCTGGCGCGTAGTTGATGGTGGTAGTATTGCAGCAGTAGTAACGCAGTAAAACAGTAAACAAGCAGCGATAGCAGTATTTAGGAACAAGGCCTAGGGATTACACTTTCACTAGTGGACACTCTCAACATTGATCGCATAATAAATAACTCTTTCTCATATGTGCTACATACACTCTTTTGTTGGATGATGAACATATTGCGTAGGATTACATGAACCCTCAATGCCGGAGTTAACAAGCTCCACAATTCAATGTTCATATTTAAATAACCTTAGAGCATAATAGATCATTGCAAAATAAACCAAGAACTAACATAGTGCACACACTGTCCACATTACACTATGAAGGAGGAATAGATCACATCAATACTATCATAATGATAATTAACTCCACAATCTACAAGAGATCATGATCATAGCCTACGACAAGAACCACATGGTGCACACACTAGTCACCTTTACACCATGCAGGAGGAATAGACTACTTTAATAACATCACATGAGTAGCACACAACTAGTAGCGATACAAAGCTCATCATATGGATCTCAATCATGTAAAGCAGCTCATGAGATCATTGTATTGAAGTACATAGGAGAGAGATTAACCACATAGCTACCGGTACAGCCCCGAGCCTCGATGGAGAACTACTCCCTCCTCATGGGAGACAGCAGCGTTGAGGAAGATGGCGGTGGTGTTGATGGAGAAGCCTTCCGGGGGCTCTTCCCCGTCCCGGCGGCGTGCCGGAACAGAGAGTCCTGTCCCCCAGATCTTGGCTTCGCGATGGCGGCGGCTCTGGAAGGTTTCTGTGGGTTTCGTCGATCGTATCAGGGTTTTCGCGACGGAGGCTTTAAATAGGCGGAAGGGTAGCCTCGGAAGGTTGAAGGGGTGCCGACACTATAGGGCGGCGCGGCCGGGCTGGGCCGCGCCGGCCTATGGTCCGCCCCCTGTGGGTCCACTCGCGACTCTCGGGTGTTCTGGATGCTTCGGGCAAAATAGGAACCTGGGCGTTGATTTCGTCCAATTCCGAGAATATTTCGTTACTAGGATTTCTGAAACCAAAAAGCAAGAACAGAACCGGCACTTCGGCATCTTGTTAATAGGTTAGTTCCAGAAAATGCACGAATATGACATAAAGTGTGCATAAAACATGTAGATAACATCAATAATGTGGCATGGAACGTAAGAAATTATCGATACGTCGGAGACGTATCATCCACCAGCATTGCTTCCTCCGGTATGGACGCAGTAGTCCCCGAGTTTACCGGCACAGTCCCCGAGTCTGCCAGAACAGTCCCCGGGTTTCCTTCATCGATATCCATTGGTACTACATGTGATTCCGGTATGAAAATTGACTCCGATTCCGGACTCGGTTTGATCGATGGTACCCTTAAATGTGCCAAGGCTATTCCGGGAGGAATTTCTTGCCTAGATGAGCCCAGCTTGGATAAAGCATCCGCGACTTCATTTTCCGCTCATGGCACATGGTGAAACTCGCACCCTTCGAAGAAGCCGGCAATCTTTTGCACGTGACACCGGTATGCAGCCATGTTGGCATCTTTTGCGTCCCAATCTCCGGAACATTGTTGCACCACAAGATCTGAATCACCGTAACAAATGATCCGGTGTGCACCGATTTCTTTTGCGACCTTAAGTCCATGAATCAAAGCCTCGTATTCAGCGACATTGTTTGATGCCCTGAAATGCACTTGCAAAACATACCGGAGGTGATGTCCTTTTGGTGAGGTGAGTACCACACCGGCACCTAGACCCTCTTTGAGTTTGGATCCATCAAAGTGCATCTTCCAGTACTCTATTTTTGTTCCGGCGGCTTGTATTGCATTTCCGCCCAATCAACCAGGAAATCAGCCAAGGCTTGCGATTTTATGGCATCTCTTCTTTCGTATACCGGTACGTATGGTGATATCTGAATTGCCCACTTTGCAATCCTGCCGCTAGCATCTTTGTTGCACATGATATCGGAAATGGGTGCCTCACTCACCACCTTCATGGGGTGTTCCTCAAAGTAGTGCTTAAGCTTCGTGGCGGCAATGAACACGCCATAGGTCATTTTCTGGAAATGTGGGTACTTTTGTTTTGAGAGGGAGAGCACCTCGCTCAGGTAGTATACCGGCCTCTGCACGGTTTTTCCTTCCTCTTCTCTTTCCACCACAACCACTACGCTTACGACCCGGTTGGTTGCTGCTATGTACAACAGCATGGGTTCCCTTTCCAAAGGTGAAGCCAACACCGGTGATGTGGCTAGCATTGTTTTTAGCTCTTTAAATGCTGCGTCTGCCTGAGGGGTCCAGACGAAAGTATCGGATTTTTTCATCAAAGCATAGAGCGGCAGAGCCTTTTCCCAACCTGCTTATGAACCGGCTTAGCGATGCCAAGCTTCCGGTAAACTTTTGCACGTCCTTGAGATCTTGTGGTATAGTCATTCTTTCGATTGCCCGGATTTTTACCGGATTAACCTCAATGCCCCGGCTTGATACGAGAAAACCAAGCAGTTGCCGGTGGGGACAAAGGTGCATTTTGCCGGATTGAGTTTCATCCGGAATCTTCTTAAGTTATCAAATGTTTGCCGGAGATCATCGATCAAGGTTTCTTTTACCTTAGTTTTTACCACGACATCGTCCACATAGACTTGCACATTTTTTCCAATTTGATCAAACAAGCATTTTTGCATACAGCGCTGGTACGTTGCACCAGCGTTGCGCAAACCGAAAGGCATAGTGACATAGCAATAAGCCCCGTGCGGGGTAATGAACGCAGTTTTTATTTGCTCTTCCTTTTTCAGGGGAATCTGGTGGAAACCGGAATAAGCATCCAGGAAAGACAACAACTCACACCCAGCAGTGGAATCAATCACTTGATCGATCCGGGGTAACATGAAAGGATCCTTTGGGCAAGCTTTGTTCAGGTTGGCGTAATTGATGCACATGCGCCACACCTTTGGAGCCTTTTCTTCAAGATTCTCCTCTTTCTTCTTCTCGACCAGCACCGGATTGGCTAGCCACTCGGTATGCAGTACCTCCACGATGAAACCAGCAACCAACAACTTTGTCACTTCTTCTCCAATGATTTTTCTCCTATCTTCGGCAAATCGGCGTAAAGGTTGCCGCACCGGCTTAGCATCCTTCCGGACGTTTAAAGATTGCTCAGCCAGCTCCCTCGGAACACCTACCAAGTCATCAGTAGACCAGGCAAAGATATTCCGATTCTCACGGAGGAAGCTGACGTGCGCGCTTTCCTATGCCTCATTCAGGCCGGCGCCGATACGAACGGTACGCTCCGGATAAGCTGGGTCCAGTACGATGTCTTTTGTCTCCTTGGTTGGCTTGAACGCCGGTGTGCCCAAGTTCCAACTCATTGCCGCTAAGCTCAATTGTGAGGACTGAGCCAGCGCAACCGCAGTTTGCATTCTTCTTTTTTCCTCTGTGATCACCAGCGATTTTGCCAGGTTTGATCCGGCGGAAGCGGTTTCCAATGAGACTTTGTAATTTCCCACCACAGTTAGGGGTCCTCGAGGTGCCGGCATCTTCATCTTGAGGTATGTCGTATGAGTTGTGGCCATGAATACTGCCAATGCCGGTCTCCCCAGCAATGCATGGTAAGGGTTGTCTAGGTCCACCACTTCGAACTCCACGTTTTCGACCCGTCAATTGTCACGTCCTCCAAACGATACATCCACCCGGACTTTTCCCACTGGCGCGCAGGACAGGCCCGGAACGATTCCGTGGAATGTTGTGCGAGTTGGCTGTAGCATGTTTTCTGTTATTCCCAGCGTATGCATGGCGTGCTGGTACATGATGTTTATGCTGCTTCCATTGTCTATCAGCACTTTGCTGAACTTGACTCGAGTCGTTGGCCCATGCATGATTGGGTCTACCACAAGAGCATAACCACCCGGATTAGGCATTATCTTGGGGTGATCCTTGAATGACCAGGAGATCTCTTGATTTGACCACAGCATGTACTTTGGTACTGCCGGCATCACAGCGTTCACTTCCATGGAACGGCGACGCATGCTTTGCCTATCGGTTGGCTCAGTAATGAACACAACACAACACATACCCGGATCCTGATAAACGTTCCGGCCTAAAGGTGCCGGTGGAGGTGGTTGGCCATTGCCTTCTCCCACCTGATGAACTTGCTGGTGCTGCTGCCGGTTTGGCTGAGGCTGTACCGGTAGGGCGTTTGCCCCGGTAAGCGGTGGTGGTGGTGGTAATGGGTGTTGGTGCAACATATCTTGCGATAGTGGTAGTATCGTAGAACAGCCTTGCGCTTGGGCATCTTTTGCCGCGCCTTTCAACATCAAGTACTTGACCCAGGAACAATCTTTTGTCAAATGATTTGCCGGCCTCGCCGGATTTGGAGTGTGAAACCGGCATGGTTGCTCCATTGCTGATTCCATGGTATATCTTGTATTGTCTTGCCAATTCTTTTTATCTCCCCACGGCTTCTTTTCCACCCATTGTTTTTTAGGACCCGCCCACGGCTGTGGTCCGGTTTTTTGCCTTTGGCTTCCACTGGGGCCGGAATTATCCTGCACCGCGGCTACTTGTTGCGGACCATATCTTTGATCCGGAAAATCTTCCCTTCTCTTGTTGTGCCGGTTGTCCCGATATTGATCTTGGCGCGGTTGGCTTGTTTGCGCCGGATCGGCTTGCACTGCCGGTTGCATTGGGTCTCCCAATGCATAGCTATCTGCCACACGTATCATTTCCACCAAAGTTACTGGCATGTTCCGCTGCAGCTTTTGCCACAACGGCGAGCCTCTCCGGCACCCATTGCAAAACCACGCAATGGCTTGCGCCTCTATTACTCCTTCACAGGAGTTTCTTGTGGAATTCCACCGGGTCAGGTAATCTCGGTCTGTTTCATTTGGGCGCTTGTTATCACCAGATTTTGGCCAAATCAGGAGGTGGGCCGTTAGAGAGATGGGCTTGGAAGATTACACGTGGAAGATCTCTGAAGCGGCCTTGCACGGAGAATTTGGGCTAGTTTGCCCGTGTATCTTTAATTATAGTAGATTATATCTTAGATTAAAAGTTAGAGTTTTACCCGTGCACGGTTAGGTGCACGCCCAATTAGAAAGTCCCCTGGACTATAAATATGTACCTAGGGTTTATGGAATAAACAACAACTTACGTTCAACAACCAAAACAAACCAATCTCGGCGCATCGCCAACTCCTTCGTCTCGAGGGTTTCTACCAGGTAAGCGACATGCTACCTAGATCGCATCTTGCGATCTAGGCAGCACAAGCTCCACGTTGTTCATGCGTTGCTCGTACTGAAGCGTCTTTGATGGCGAGCAACGTAGTTATCATAGATGTGTTAGGGTTAGCATAGCTCTTCGTATAACATGCTTACGTAGTGCAACCCTTGCATATCTAGCCGCCCTCACATCTATCTCAGGTGTGGCGGCACCCCGCTTGATCATCGTTTAGTAGATCTGATCCGTTACGATTGCTCCTTGTTCCGCAAGGATTAGTTTAATATCTGCAATAGTTAGGCCTTACAAAGGGGGAGGATCCAGCGGCACGTAGGGTGGCGTTCGCAAGCCCTAAACAGGATGTTCCGAGGATCAACTTCATGTTGGTTTTTTGGCCTTGTTTAGGATCGGCTTACGATCACCGTGCGTGGCCGCGAGGCCCAACCTGGAGTAGGATGATCCGATTATGCGGTGAAAACCCTAAATCGTCGTAGATCTCATTAGCTATATCTTGATCAAGCAGGATCACCAAGTATTCGTGCACCCCGTACGAATCATGGGTGGATCGGCTCTTTGAGCCGATTCACAGGATAACCTGAGAGCCGATCGAGGCTCTTATTTAATGTTTACGTGTATGCCATGCAGGAAACTAAGCGAGGCATCCCCATCACCTTCCTGACCAGGTATAGGTCAGGTGGCACGCCTTGCACTTCGCATCGCCGCGTGTGACCAGAAGAGCATTGCGGGCCGTCGCTCGGAGGGGTCTCAGCCAGCCGCAGCTCTAGGCTCTTCCCGGCTCTACCGTGTTGACAGCCGCTGCCCGCCGGTGGGTTTTGGCAGTCAACACATTCTGGCACGCCCGGTGGGACAATCGTCTACATCAACCACATCGCCATCTACATCTAAGATGGCGGACGGCACGCCAGTCACCTACGAGGAGCTGCCTGACGAGCTCAAGAAGAGATATGACGAGATCAAGGTCACCCTCGAAGCCGACCTCATCGGCTCTTTTCAGAGAACCCGTTCCCATGGCATCAGATGGAAGGGATTCTCACCGCAAGGTGCACTCGATGGGATAGATCTCTCCGCCCCGTCGGAGGAACGCACCAGGGGCCTACGGCAGGAGATCAACTACTTGGTGGCTCACTCGCTACACCGCCACTCTGAAAACTTGGTCAACGTGTTGGAGCGTGTCGCTCTGCGCGTGATCCAGGAGATCATGAGCCACCAGTACTCGCCGTCAGGACCAGCTCTCGGGACGCATCAAGGAGAGTTGCCACTCCAGTCCCGTCCACCGCTGCCATATGCGTTGGCACCACCTGAAGTGCCGGCTACACCGGCATTCGTCGTCTACAAGATCGGTGGTGACCCTAGTGACTACCAGTTCTTGGCTGAGGCGCCTAAGGAGATCCCTCAAGGATACGCGTGCACGTATGTGCCAGATTGTGGCAACTAGCCACTCTCAAACCAGGCCACAACGTCAGGGACTCCGGCGCAAAGGAGGAACGTCAGCAACAGAGCTTGAGAAGCGACGTGGCTAACTAAGTACGCCACCCCGACGAAACTCCCGAGCCCAGCTCCTGCAGTTGGCTTAGAGCTGGAAAAGCAAACATGGCTGGCTAAGTACGCCACCCGGCGAATCTTCGAGTGCAACTCCTGCAGCCAGCACAGCGGATCAGATCAGTACCATACTGAGAGACCAATTCGGCATGGTGCCGAAAAGGAGGGCAATCGGCTATTCCAAGCCGTACCCCGACGAGTACGAGATGATCCCGCTTCCACCTAAATATCGGCTCCCTGACTTCTCCAAATTCAGTGGATCAGATGGCTCCAGCTCCATCGAGCACATCGGCCGATATTTGGCGCTAGGACCGGCTTCAGTGTCGGATCAGCTACGCGTGAGGCTCTTTTCACAGTCCCTCACGGGATCGGCTTTTGGATGGTACACCTCTTTGCCAGCAAACTCCATCCGGTCTTGGAAGCAATTGGAAGAACAATTCCATACGCAATACCATTCAGAAGCTTCCGAGTCTAGCATTGCCGATCTAGCACAACTACGTCAGAAGCGCGGAGAAACGGTGACAGAATACATCCAGCGCTTCAGGAATCTTAGGAACCGATGTTATTCGGTTCGTATAACCGAAAAGGAAGCAGTCGAGTTGGCGTAGCTGGCCTTGCAACACAGCTCAAGGACATGGCCTCCCAAGCAGATTATCCCTCGCGGCGCACATGGTTCGAAACTATCAGCATATGAACAGCGCCACCCGGACCTGTACCAAGACAAGTTCGTGCGTAGTCCGGTCGATGAGGAAGAAGTTCTGTGGGAGACCAAGAAGTAGCAGTGGCTGAGTGGACTCGGGAAGGAACCCCCGTGTCCTGCAAATGGGTAAAGCCACCAGGGCCGCCCAGGGGATTTGATTTTGACGTGACCAAGACTGAACAAATCTTCGACCTCCTGCTTAAGGAGAAACAGTTGACGATTCTGAAGGTCTCAAGTTCCCCACGGCGCAAGAGCTAAACGGAAAGCCGTCTGCAAGTTCCACAACTCGCTCTCCCATGCCACCAACGACTGCAGTGTGGCGGCAGCACATCCAAGCGGCGATAGAGAAGGGGCGTTTAATTTTCAAAGTACGCCATGAAGGTCGACACCCAACCCTTCCCGCCGTTAACATGGTGGAAGTCACCTACCCTGAGGGTTGCCAGCCAGGTCCCTCGTTCAGTATCAACATGGTGGGACCTGGGAACCACTCTGGCAAGGATGGAGATGAGGGCAGCTGCTCTCATAGCAAGGACACAGAGGAGGCCGCTCCACGCGATCGGCTCCATCATGATGGCAAGCGCTACGTCACAGAGGGAGAAGTGAAGAACATAAGATATCAACGACCTCTCTCTGATCACCTCCTCAACGAATATGTGAATCAGTATGACCAACGCCGACAGTCCAATTATGATGATGAAAGAGATCGTCTGGCTAGAGAAGCCAGAAGACATCGTCGGCAGGATCGCGATGAGGAGGAGCATGAGCGCCGTGCCACGGACGCATCAAGGGAGCAAGATGACAACGCCAGGCACTGGGACTGCCCTTTCTTCAGACACTGCTGGGATTCAGGAATGAGCCGATTGCCCACAATCGGCAATTGCCCAGAATGCAACAAGAAGAAGAAGGAGGCAGCCAACGTGTCTGTGTTCAAGCGCTTAGGGCCTCTCCGCCACCAAGCAAACGTTGAGGCAGATCTTGAGGATTCCGAAGACGAGGGACTAGAAGAAGAAGAAGACAGTACCACCGTCAAGGTGGTGCCCTGACGGACTCAGCCGTTCACAAAAACGCAGGGTTCGGTTGCGCGGCCTGGAGGAAGCCGAAAGGTTATACCTGCACACGCTAAGGAAGGCACGGCCTGATCTGGCCGCAAAGGTTCAGCGAGCCCTGGATGAAGAGGGTCGTCCACGAAAAATGGAGTGGCGCCCCAAGCAAAGGAAAGCCGATGACGAAACATCGGCTGGCACAAACATGGTGCTCGTCTTGCCGACAGAGCTTAGTGCTCCACGAGTCTACGATGCACTCAAGGTGGACGATAGCAGGCGCATCAAGTCAGAGGTTGGGTTGGTTTTATCCAGCCTGACCGAATAGCAAGATTAAACTAATGAGCAAACCGTGCGAGGCTGATCCTTGTGATCGGCCCCCAAAAAAAAATTTATGGAGGAACATTGCAAACCTTCATTAACCAAGCCATGTGGAGGCCGACTCCAGCAATCGTCCAAAAATGATCTTCTGCGCATATTCTGTGTGTATTCAACAATGATCTATGGGGCAGCGGCCACGTCGGTAGATGAAAGTCAGCATGAATCCTTACGGAGCCGACGTGCAAGGGCAGTGCCCTGATTAACCATGAAAGCCGATATCTGCAGTCATTTGGCAGATTCGGCTCGGGGGGCATTGATACATCTCCGACGTATCGATAATTTCTTATGTTCTATGCCACATTACTGATGTTATCTACATGTTTTATGCACACTTTATGTCATATTCGTGCATTTTCCTGGAACTAACCTATTAACAAGATGCCGAAGTGCCAGTTGCTGTTTTCTGCTGTTTTTGGTTTCAGAAATCCTAGTAACGAAATATTCTCGGAATTGGACGAAATCAACACCCAGGTCCCTATTTTTCCACGAAGCTTCCAGAACACCTGAGGGGAAAGGAAGTGGGGCCACGAGGTGGCCAAACCACAGGGCGGCGCGGCGGGCCTTGCCGCGCCGCCTGGTGGTGTGGGCCCCGGGCGCCACTTGACCTAATTCCTCCACCTACTTAAAGCCTTCTTGCGAACTTCCGACCGAGAGCCACGATACGGAAAACCTTACGAGCCGCCGCCGATCCCATCTCGGGGGATCCGGGGAGATCCGCCTCACGAGAGGGGAATCATCTCCGGAGGACTCTACGCCGCCATGTCGCCTCCGGTGTGATGTGTGAGTAGTCTACCCCTGGACTATGGGTCCATAGCAGTAGCTAGATGGTTGTCTTCTCCCCATTGTGCTATCATTGTCGGATCTTGTGAGCTGCCTAACATGATCAAGATCATCTATCTGTAATTCTATATGTTGCGTTTGTTGGGATCCGATGAATAGAGAATACTTGTTATGTTGATTATCAAAGTTATGCTTATGTGTTGTTTATGATCTTGCATGCTCTCCGTTATTAGTAGATGCTCTGGCCAAGTTGATGCTAGTAACTCCAAGAGGGAGTATTTATGCTCGATAGTGGGTTCATGCCTCTGTGAATCTGGAGGAGTGACAAGAACCACTAAGGTTATGGATGTGCTGTTGCCACTAGGGATAAAACATTAGTGCTATGTTCAAGGATGTAGTCACTAGTTACATTACGCGCAATACTTAATGCAATTGTCTGTTGTTAGCAACTTAATACTGGAGGGGTTCGGATGATAACCTGAAGGTGGACTTTTTAGGCATAGATGCGGTTGGATGGCGGTCTATGTACTTTGTCGTAATGCCCAATTAAATCTCACTATACTCATCATGATATGTATGTGCATGGTCATGCTCTCTTTATTTGTCAATTGCCCAACTGTAATTTGTTCACCCAACATGCTTTTCGTCTTATGGGAGAGACACCTCTAGTGAACTGTGGACCCCCAATTCTCTTTACTGAAATACAATCTACTGCAATACTGTTCTACTGTTTTTCTGCAAACAATCATCTTCCACACAATACGGTTAACTCTTTGTTACAGCAAGCCGGTGAGATTGACAACCTCACTGTTTCGTTGGGGCAAAGTATCTTGGTTGTGTTGTGCAGGTTCCACGTTGGCGCCGGAATCACTGGTGTTGCGCCGCACTACATCTCGCCGCCATCAACCTTCAACGTGCTTCTTGACTCCTACTGGTCCGATTAAACCTTGGTTTCTTACTGAGGGAAACTTGCCGCTGTGCGCATCACACCTTCCTCTTGGGGTTCCCAACGGACGCGTGTCGAACGAGAGACAATACGTCAACCACGCGCATCAAGCAAATTTCTGGCGCCGTTGCCGGGAGATCAAGACACGCTGGAGGAGTCTCCACTTCTCAATCTCTTTACTTTGTTTTTGTCTTGCTTAGTTTTATTTACTACTTTGTTTGCTGCACTAAATCAAAATACAAAAAAATTAGTTGCTAGTTTTACTTTATTTGCTATCTTGTTTGCTATATCGAAAACACAAAAAAATTAGTTTACTTGCATTTACTTTATCTAGTTTGTTTTATTTATTGTTACTAAAATGGCCAACGCTGAAAATACTAAGTTGTGTGACTTCACAACCACAAATAATAATGATTTCTTATGCACACCTATTGCTCCACCTGCTACTACAGCAGAATTCTTTGAAATTAAACCTGCTTTACTGAATCTTGTTATGCGAGAGCAATTTTCTGGTGTTAGTTATGATGATGCTGCTGCCCATCTTAATAATTTTGTTGAACTATGTGAAATGCAAAAATATAAAGATGTAGATGGTGATATTATTAAATTAAAATTGTTCCCTTTCTCGTTAAGAGGAAGAGCTAAAGATTGGTTGCTATCTCTGCCTAAGAATAGTATTGATTCATGGACTAAATGCAAGGATGCTTTTATTGGTAGATATTATCCCCCGCTAAAATTATATCTTTGAGGAGTAGCATAATGAATTTTAAACAATTAGATACTGAACATGTTGCTCAAGCTTGGGAAAGAATGAAATCTTTGGTTAAAAATTGCCCAACCCATGGACTGACTACTTGGATGATCATCCAAACCTTCTATGCAGGACTAAATTTTTCTTCACGGAATTTATTGGATTCAGCTGCTGGAGGTACCTTTATGTCCATCACTCTTGGTGAAGCAACAAAGCTTCTTGATAATATGATGATCAACTACTCTGAATGGCACACGGAAAGAGCTCCACAAGGTAAGAAGGTAAATTCTATCGAAGAAACCTCTTCCTTGAGTGATAAGATTGATGCTATTATGTCTATGCTTGTGAATGATAGGACTAATATTGATCCTAATAATGTTCCATTAGCTTCATTGGTTGCACAAGAAGAACATGTTGATGTAAACTTCATTAAAAATAATAATTTCAACAACAATGCTTACCGGAACAATTCTAGTAACAACTATAGGCCATATCCTTATAATAATGGCAACGGTTATGGTAATTCTTATGGGAATTCTTACAACAATAATAGGAGTTCACCCTGGACTTGAAGCCATGCTTAAAGAATTTATTAGTACACAAACTGCTTTTAACAAATCTGTTGAAGAAAAGCTTGGGAAAATTGATATACTTGCTTCTAAAGTCGATAGTCTTGTTGATGTTGATCTTTTGAAATCAAAAGTTTTGCCTAATGAGAATCATCATAATAAAATTGTTACTACAGCAAATGCTATTCAAGTTAGAATTAATGAGAATATAAGATTAATGGCTGAACTGCGTGCTAGGTGGGATAGAGAAGAAAATGAAAAACTAGCTAAAGAGAAGAATATAGCTAAAGTTTGGACCATTACCACCACTAGTAATGCTAATGCTACACATGTTGCTGCACCTTCTACTCATACTAATAAAAGAATTGGTGTTAGCAATGTTTCCACTTCGAATGCAAAGCGCGAAAAACTGCCTGAAACTGCTAAAACTGCTGAAACTGCTGTGATAAAGCTGCTGAATTTTTTTCCAACATTAGGGATGATGATCCCATTGCTTTAGATTATAATGGTTTGAATTTTGATGATTGCCACATCTCTGAAGTTATAAAGTTCTTGCAAAAACTTGCTAAAAGTCCTAATGCTAGTGCTATAAATTTGGCCTTCACGCATCATATTACAAATGCTCTCATAAAAGCTAGAGAAGAGAAACTAGAGCGTGAAGCCTCTATTCCTAAAAAGTTAGAGGATGGTTGGGAGCCCATCATTAAGATGAATGTTAAAGATTTTGATTGTAATGCTTTATGTGATCTTGGTGCAAGTATGTTATGCCTAAGAAAATTTATAATATGCTTGACTTGCCACCGCTGAAAAATTGTTATTTGGATGTTAATCTTGCTGATCATTCTACAAAGAAACCTTTGGGTAAAATTGATAATGTTCGCATTACCATTAACAATAACCTTGTTCCCGTTGATTTTGTTGTCTTGGATATCGAATACAATGCATCTTGTCCCATTATATTGGGAAGACCTTTTCTTCGAACTGTTGGTGCTATCATTGATATGAAGGAAGGTAATATAAAATAACAATTTCCTCTCAAGAAAGGTATGGAAAACTTCCCTAGAAAGAGAATGAAGGTACCTTTTGATTCTATTATGAGAACAAATTATGATGTTGATACTTCATCTCTTGATAATACTTGATACACACTTTCTGCGCCTAGCTTAAAGGCGTTAAAGAAAAGCGCTTATGGGAGACAACCCATGTTTTTACCTACAGTACTTTGTTTTTATTTTGTGTCTTGGAAGTTGTTTACTACTGTAGCAACCTCTCCTTATCTTAGTTTTATGTTTTGTTGTGCCAAGTTAAGCCGTTGATAGAAAAGTAAGTACTAGATTTGGATTACTGCGCAGTTCCAGATTTCTTTGCTGTCACGAATCTGGGCAAAATCCCTCTGTAGGTAACTCAGAAAATTATGCCAATTTACGTGAGTGATCCTCAGATATGTACGCAACTTTCATTCAATTTGAGCATTTTCATTTGAGCAAGTCTGGTGCCATTTTAAAATTCGTCAATACGAACTGTTCTGTTTTGACAGATTCTGCCTTTTATTTCGCATTGCCTCTTTCGCTATGTTGGATGAATTTCTTTGATCCATTAATGTCCAGTAGCATTATGCAATGTCCAGAAGTGTTAAGAATGATTGTGTCACCTCTGAATATGTCAATTTATATTGTGCACTAACCCTCTAATGAGTTGTTTCGAGTTTGGTGTGGAGGAAGTTTTCAAGGATCAAGAGAGGAGTATGATGCAACATGATCAAGGAGAGTGAAAGCTCTAAGCTTGGGGATGCCCCGGTGGTTAACCCCTGCATATATCAAGAAGACTCAAGCGTCTAAGCTTGGGGATTCCCAAGGCATCCCCTTCTTCATCGACAACATTATCAGGTTCCTCCCATGAAACTATATTTTTATTCCATCACATCTTATGTGCTTTTTCTTGGAGCGTCGGTTTGTTTTTGTTTTTGTTTTGTTTGAATAAAATGGATCCTAGCATTCACTTTATGGGAGAGAGACACGCTCCGCTGTAGCATATGGACAAGTATGTCCTTGGTTTCTACTCATAGTATTCATGGCGAAGTTTCTCCTTCGTTAAATTGTTATATGGTTGGAATTGGAAAATGATACATGTAGTAATTGCTATAAATGTTTTGGGTAATGTGATACTTGGCAATTGTTGTTCTCATGATTAAGCTCTTGCATCATATGCTTTGCATCCATTAATGAAGAAATACATAGAGCATGCTAAAATTTGGTTTGCATATTTGGTTTCTCTAAGGTCTAGATAATTTCTAGTATTGAGTTTGAACAACAAGGAAGACGGTGTAGAGTCTTATAATGTTTTCAATATGTCTTTTATGTGAGTTTTGCTGCACCGGTTCATCCTTGTGTTTGTTTCAAATAAGCCTTGCTAGCCTAAACCTTGTATCGAGAGGGAATACTTCTCATGCATCCAAAATACTTGAGCCAACCACTATGCCATTTGTGTCCACCATACCTACCTATACTACATGGTATTTTCCGCCATTCCAAAGTAAATTGCTTGAGTGCTACCTTTAAAATTCCATCATTCACCTATGCAATATATAGCTCATGGGACAAATAGCTTAAAAACTATTGTGGTATTGAATATGTCATTATGCACTTTATCTCTTATTAAGTTGCTTGTTGTGCGATAACCATGTTCACTGGGGACGCCATCAACTATTCATTGTTGAATTTCATGTGAGTTGCTATGCATGTTCGTCTTGTCTGAAGTAAGAGAGATCTACCACCTTATGGTTAAGCATGCATATGTTAGAGAAGAACATCGGGCCGCTAACCAAAGCCATGCTCCATGGTGGAAGTTTCAGTTTTGGACAACAATCCTCAAATCTCAAATGAGAAAATTATTAATTGTTGTTATATGCTTATGCATAAAAGAGGAGTCCATTATCTGTTGTCTATGTTGTCCCGGTATGGATGTCTAAGTTGAAGAATAATCAATAGTGAGAAATCCAATGCGAGCTTTCTCCTTAGACCTTTGTACAGGTGGCATAGAAGTACCCCTTTGTGACACTTGGTAAAAACAATGCATTGTGATGATCCGGTAGTCCAAGCTAATTAGGACAAGGTGCGGGCACTATTAGTACGCTATGCATGAGGCTTGCAACTTATAAGATATAATTTACATGATGCATATGCTTTATTACTACCGTTGACAAAATTGTTTCATGTTTCCAAAATCAAAGCTCTAGCACAAATATAGCAATCGATGCTTTTCCTCTATGGAGGACCATTCTTTTACTTTCAATGTTGAGTCAGTTCACCTATTTCTCTCCACCTCAAGAAGCAAACACTTGTGTGAACTATGCATTGATTCCTACATACTTGCTTATTGCATTTATTATATTACTCTATGTTGACAATATCCATGAGATATACATGTTACAAGTTGAAAGCAACCGCTGAAACTTAATCTTCTTTGTGTTGCTTCAATATCTCTACTTTAATTATTGCTTTATGAGTTAACTCTTATGCAAGACTTATTGATGCTTGTCTTGAAGTGCTATTCATGAAAAGTCTTTGCTATATGATTCACTTGTTTACTCATGTCATATACATTGTTTTGATCGCTGCATTCACTACATATGCTTTACAAATAGTATGATCAAGATTATGATGGCATGTCACTAAATTATCTGTGTTATCGTTTCGGGGAGCAGAACTAAGCTTGGGGATGCTGATACGTCTCCGACGTATCGATAATTTCTTATGTTCTATGCCACATTATAGATGTTATCTACATGTTTTATGCACACTTTATGTCATATTCGTGCATTTTTCGGAACTAACCTATTAACAAGATGCCGAAGTGCCTTCCTGTTTCTGTTTTTGGTTTCAGAAATCCTAGTAACGAAATATTCTCGGAATTGGACGAAATCAACGCCCAGGTCCCTATTTTTCCACGAAGCTTCCAGAACACCGAAGGAAGTGGCCACGAGGTGGCCAAACCACGGCGGCGCGGCCGCCTTGGCCGCGCCGCGGTGGTGTGGGCCCCTCGGGCGCCCACTGACCTAATTCCTCCACCTACTTAAAGCCTTCGTTGCGAAACCCCAGTACGAGAGCCACGATACGGAAAACCCGAGCCGCCGCCGATCCCATCTCGGGGATCCAGAGATCTCCGGCACCCTGCCGGAGAGGGGAATCATCTCCCGGAGGACTCTACGCCGCCATGGTCGCCTCCGGTGTGATGTGTGAGTAGTCTACCCCTGGACTATGGGTCCATAGCAGTAGCTAGATGGTTGTCTTCTCCCCATTGTGCTATCATTGTCGGATCTTGTGAGCTGCCTAACATGATCAAGATCATCTATCTGTAATTCTATATGTTGCGTTTGTTGGGATCCGATGAATAGAGAATACTTGTTATGTTGATTATCAAAGTTATGCTTATGTGTTGTTTATGATCTTGCATGCTCTCCGTTATTAGTAGATGCTCTGGCCAAGTTGATGCTAGTAACTCCAAGAGGGAGTATTTATGCTCGATAGTGGGTTCATGCCTCTGTGAATCTGGAGGAGTGACAAGAACCACTAAGGTTATGGATGCTGTTGCCACTAGGGATAAAACATTAGTGCTATGTTCAAGGATGTAGTCACTAGTTACATTACGCGCAATACTTAATGCAATTGTCTGTTGTTAGCAACTTAATACTGGAGGGGGTTCGGATGATAACCTGAAGGTGGACTTTTTAGGCATAGATGCGTTGGATGGCGGTCTATGTACTTTGTCGTAATGCCCAATTAAATCTCACTATACTCATCATGATATGTATGTGCATGGTCATGCTCTCTTTATTTGTCAATTGCCCAACTGTAATTTGTTCACCCAACATGCTGTTCGTCTTATGGGAGAGACACCTCTAGTGAACTGTGGACCCCGGTCCAATTCTCTTTCTGAAATACAATCTACTGCAATTTTCTGTTTTTCTGCAAACAATCATCTTCCACACAATACGGTTAACTCTTTGGCAAGCCGGTGAGATTGACAACCTCACTTCGTTGGGGCAAAGTATCTTGGTTGTGTTGTGCAGGTTCCACGTTGGCGCCGGAATCACGGGTTGCGCCGCACTACATCTCGCCGCCATCAACCTTCAACGTGCTTCTTGACTCCTACGGTCCGATTAAACCTTGGTTTCTTACTGAGGGAAACTTGCCGCTGTGCGCATCACACCTTCCTCTTGGGGTTCCCAACGGACGCGTGTCGAACGAGAGACAATACGTCAACCACGCGCATCAGGCATATAGTCAGATGAACATGTGCAGATAAACATGTGCAAACGTGCGTGCAGAGAAGGGCCGATTAAGAAAAATCGGCCAAATAAAAAAAAAATTCAGCCGATGCAGGGGCATCGACTTCAGAACTAAGGAACGAAGCCAGACCGGCTGGTCATATGCTCAAAGTTCACATCGACATTGACGGTCAGTGCAGGGAAGGAGCCGATCTGACCTGCAAGGCGCGAAAAGTAGGCTGAAGAAGCTCGGGGGGCAGCTCACCCTAGAGGTTCTTTTCTCTGGGAAGCCGATTTTGATGGGATCGGCTGGTTCCGCATTACAATTTGGAGGCCGATGGTGGCCCATGTGGTTGGCTCACTACTGTTCTCGCCTTGATAAAGGCTCGGGGGGCAATGGACTGCATGGATGTTTGGTTCTTAAGAAACCGATTGAAGTTGCATCGGTTGATCCTGCATCATGATCCTCTCTGGAAGCAGTACCGGTCGTGAAAGAAGATTGCTGAAGCTATGGAGAGGAATCAGGAAAGGAGGCCATCGGCTTTTACAGATTTTGGGTCGTCCTGTCGCTGCAAGAGGAGGAAAGGGACTAGATTCTCAAAATAGCCGATGAGTAGTCATCGGCTAAGGAATTGCGAAAAATTATGGTCAGATACCAAGTCGCAGCTTGAAATTGAGAAGTTCTTGGCCTACGGGCTAATCGACGTAAGAGTCCGGCTTCATGGGCGTCCAAAAGAAAAGAAATCCGATACATTGCTATCGGTCTTGACATGGCAGGCGGAAGAAATGAAATTGGGGCAATTGAAGGGTGAACCAAAAGAACAATTTCATTAATTCAGAGGAGCGGCTTTACAAGAAAGAGCCGATGGCTCTCAAAAGAGGGATCTAGTGCCTAGCGCACTGCTACTACCTATTCTACTGGTCGTCGCTGTCCTCGCCGTCACCGCCGTCGATGTCGTCGGCGCTGCTCCCAGGGAGCTCCTCGTCGCTGCTACCCCAGCCCGTGGTCGGAGCCTCTTCCTCCTCGTCATCATCATCGTCGTCGCGCGGGAGCGGAAGCGCTTGGTTGCGGGGAGGAAGAGGAAGAGGAAGACATGGCTGAGGGGGAAGAGGGTTTTTTGGGTGCCGATGGCTGGAACAGAGGAAGGGGATGAAGAGAGCTAATCGATCGGCACAGTTAAATAATGAGAAGCCTGGTGGAAAATTAATGCCATTATAGTTTCCAAGAAGATGACGCCAGAGCTATCGAATTTTGCAGAGAAGCTGAGAAGACAGGGCATAATGATGACGGATGTTGCAAATGGCTTTGCTCTGCCACGACATGACCCTTCGAAAGGAAAGCATAATGATTTTGGAAATATTATTTCCAAAACCAGGGGGGCATGTGTTATCACCAAATTTTGGCCAAATCAGGAGGTGGGCCGTTAGAGAGATGGGCTTGGAAGATTACACGTGGAAGATCTCTGAAGCGGCCTTGCACGGAGAATTTGGGCTAGTTTGCCCGTGTATCTTTAATTATAGTAGATTATATCTTAGATTAAAAGTTAGAGTTTTACCCGTGCACGGTTAGGTGCACGCCCGAATTAGAAAGTCCCCTGGACTATAAATATGTACCTAGGGTTTATGGAATAAACAACAACTTACGTTCAACAACCAAAACAAACCAATCTCGGCGCATCGCCAACTCCTTCGTCTCGAGGGTTTCTACCAGGTAAGCGACATGCTGCCTAGATCGCATCTTGCGATCTAGGCAGCACAAGCTCCACGTTGTTCATGCGTTGCTCGTACTGAAGCGTCTTTGATGGCGAGCAACGTAGTTATCATAGATGTGTTAGGGTTAGCATAGCTCTTCGTATAACATGCTTACGTAGTGCAACCCTTGCATATCTAGCCGCTCACATCTATCCGTGTGTGGGGCGGCACCCGCTTGATCATCGTTTAGTAGATCTGATCCGTTACGATTGCTCCTTGTTCTGCAAGGATTAGTTTAATATCTGCAATAGTTAGGCCTTACAAAGGGGGGGGGATCCAGCGGCACGTAGGGTGGCGTTCGCAAGCCCTAAACAGGATGTTCCGAGGATCAACTTCATGTTGGTTTTTTGGCCTTGTTTAGGATCGGCTTACGATCACCGTGCGTGGCCGCGAGGCCCAACCTGGAGTAGGATGATCCGATTATGCGGTGAAAACCCTAAATCGTCGTAGATCTCATTAGCTATATCTTGATCAAGCAGGATCACCAAGTATTCGTGCACCCCGTACGAATCATGGGTGGATCGGCTCTTTGAGCCGATTCACAGATAACCCGAGAGCCGATCGAGGCTCTTATTTAATGTTTACGTGTATGCCATGCAGAAACTAAGCGAGGCATCCCCATCACCTTCCCTGACCAGGTATAGGTCAGGTGGCACGCCCTTGCACTTCGCATCGCCGCGTGTGACCAGAAGAGCATTGCGGGCCGTCGCTCGGAGGGTCTCAGCCAGCCGCAGCTCTAGGCTCTTCCCGGCTCTACCGTGTTGACAGGCCGCTGCCCGCCGGTGGGTTTTGGCAGTCAACACATTCTGGCACGCCCGGTGGGACAATCGTCTACATCAACCACATCGCCATCTACATCTAAGATGGCGGACGGCACGCCAGTCACCTACGAGGAGCTGCCGACGAGCTCAAGAAGAGATATGACGAGATCAAGGTCACCCTCGAAGCCGACCTCATCGGCTCTTTTCGAGAACCCGTTCCCATGGCATCGGATGGAAGGGATTCTCACCGCAAGGTGCACTCGATGGGATAGATCTCTCCGCCCCGTCGGAGGAACGCACCAGGGCCTACGGCAGGAGATCAATTACTTGGTGGCTCACTCGCTACACCGCCACTCGAAAACTTGGTCAACGTGTTGGAGCGTGTCGCTCTGCGCGTGATCCAGGAGATCATGAGCCACCAGTACTCGCCGTCAGGACCAGCTCTCGGGATGCATCAAGGAGAGTTGCCACTCCAGTCCCGTCCACCGTCGCTCGGAGGGGTCTCAGCCAGCCGCAGCTCTAGGCTCTTCCCGGCTCTACCGTGTTGACAGCCGCTGCCCGCCGGTGGGTTTTGGCAGTCAACAGCGCTGCACGCACAAGGCGAGCTGCTGCGGCCTGTTTGGCCTCCGGTATGTGCTACTGAAGTTACTCACAAAAGCTTCCTCAAAGTCCAACCAACCGTTTATACTTCCTGCCGGCAAGTTACCCAGCCAGATACGTGCCGTACTACCAGGAAAGATGGTACAATTCTCACGGCCCAACGCTGGTTTCCTCCACTAGTTACGGTTCCTCCGCCACTAGCGACGTACACCGCGGTCACGTAATCCGCGAGCCAATCTTCCGGCTTAGTGGTGCCATCATATGTTTTTGTGTCACGGGGCAACTGGAAGTTGCGAA
This sequence comes from Lolium multiflorum, assembly GCA_030979885.1. Taxonomy (NCBI): domain Eukaryota; kingdom Viridiplantae; phylum Streptophyta; class Magnoliopsida; order Poales; family Poaceae; genus Lolium; species Lolium multiflorum. Next base: position 199,781,217 of record CM061753.1, on the reverse strand, counting down.
CCGGTGGTTCCTCTTTCATGATCCTTGGACCAAAGCATTTTGGGCCTGGAGGACCTTCTGCCTCGATCATTTCGGATAAATATACTCTGTCCAGCCGGTGCCTCGCATCCCGTTCTGGCAGGTGTCTCTCTCCTACGCGTTCCCCCAACGGGTTCCGGTAGGCCGCGAGTCTTTCAATTGTCGAATCAGCTTCATCGTAATGTTCCGGTACCGCAGCCCTTGCCTGCCGGTACCTTGGGGGAGGCATTTCCTCCTCTTCGTACGCTGCCCTTGTAGCTCGATAATTTTGCCCGGTTTCATGTCTACCGTCATGATTGTTTCCGGCATTGCCTCTTTTGGCGTAGCCTCGATCTGCCCCTTGGCTTTTTCTACCGACATCGTGTTGCTCGGCTTGTTGTTTTCCGGCAAGAACCGGATCGTACACAGTCAACTGCTGCGCATTCATTTCTTTTTCTTTTCTTTTGTCCGGATGGGGGGACGATGGCTGCCCATGGGACTTGCTACCGGCATTCTTTGTTGAACGCACAGACTTTGATGTCGCAGCTTTGTTCGCTCTAGCAAGCTCAGCATTTTGTTCCTGAATCATGTCAAACAACTCCCTAACTCGCTCTTGTTGCTTTGCTAAGGCATCTCCGCTAAGCGAGTCGCACAGCTCTACTGCAGCCCTAGCAGCTTTTATGGTTTTATCCGGGCTACTGTACTTAGGTTTCTCTACAATGCTCAAAGATGCAGAGGTACTCTTGCCGGCAAGAACTTCCTTACGCAGATCTTGATCTAGACTGCGAGCCTTAAGCCGGTTCCCCGGTATCCTAGCAGCCTGAACGCTAACAGAAGCAAAGCCATGGGCAGCGTTATAATCACGTAAGGTTAGGTTCAGCTCGCGCTGCGCCCGGATGATGTCCGCGCCTGCGGAGAGCAGCTTCTGTTGTTGCGCCTCTAGCTCCGCCTGAGCCACTGCCGGATCGATGTTCTGCGCCAGGGGCGTCGCCAGGACGTTCATCGCCGCTTGGAGAGGGGTCTCCGGTGGCGTTGCAGATCTACCCGCAACCACCTAGTCGCGCTCGGTTGGCGGTTTGGCCGTGCGCGTGGACCTTGCTTGTCCCGCGCCTTCCGCCGCGACCTCCTTGTCGGCGTCAGCCACGCCTGCCATCATCACCTCCACGCTACCAGCGGCGCGGCCAGCACATAGCCACCTTGGCGGATCCGGCGCCACCAGCACCGGCGGAAGGCGCTGGCGCACATGGACAGTGCCGAAGTAGACGCGGTGGCTGCCGAACTCGATGACGCGGCCGTTCTTGGGGAAGACGCCGCCGTTGGCGAAGCAGCCCGAGTTGTCGTTGATGAAATCCAGCGAGTAGATGCGCTGCACGAGCGCAGACACCACCCGCTCGCCGGAGACGTTGAGGATGCCCGCCCGAATGTGAACTCCAGCAAGCGCCGCTTCTTGCCCCACGGTGGGCGCCAACTGTCGTCGTGGTGAACACGGATGCCATAGGATGGCTTAAGTTGGGGCCGAATGGGCGCTAGAGGATTCGGGTGATGGTTTTGGTAAGGATGGGATGGATCTCCTAAGAACTTGGCCTTGGCCAGAGGTAGAAGAAGAAGAACTCAAGAGCTTTCTCCCCTTCAGATCTTTCTATTTATTGATCACAAGAGGTTACAGGTTTCTGGATACAGGATTCCACACATATCTCATGCCCGCGATGGGGTGTGCCCCCTCTCCTTATATAGGGAAGAGGGTGGCTTACAGGGGAAGAAACCCTAGGAAACCCTAATGGCATCTTTGAACAGACAAACTACTTTACAAAGCTACTTTAATCATAGGTGACACCGGTATCTCTTTAATCAGGGAGGCTGACGTCCTCCGGATGCTTTCAGCGTCGCCTTCTTCTTTATCGTCAGGGCTTCGTTTAAACCTTTTTTGCTTAGCTCATCTTTGTCCTCTAGCCCTTGAGAGAATCTTTGACCAGTCTCGCCGACGTGCTACAGTACACATCTTACCGGTAACCCGGTGTCTTCTTAGCTCATTCCGGAATACCCCTCTTGGGGATATCGGTATAGATTTACTTAGTCAAATGCTTAACTTCACATTCCGGAATAAACCTTAAACCGGTATCTTGATGGCTCAAACCATCAGGTTTGGCATGACTTTGGCATACCGGGGGTCACCCCCAACATTCGCAAATAAACATATTTAGTTGGAGCCCCACCTGCAACTACAAAATCTCAGCCAACTTGCAACTAGAAAAACTTAGTTAAAATCTCACATATAAATCGAATAAAACTCAGTTGCAACTTTATTTGAAATTGGAAAATCTTAATTCCAACAGTTTTAGTTCCAACTCTTTTTCAACTTGAAAAACGCACATATGCTATCACAATCGATGAATTGAAGCATTTCCACTTGCTTGGGCTTCGACTAAGTTGTAACTTAAATTTTGTTCACCGAAAATTTGTAAAACCAATAAGAATATAAAAAATACAAATTACGATGCAATAAGAATAATTCTTTTATATTTAATTTAAAATAATAAAAATGTAAGGCAAAACAAAGTTAACAACATGAAGATTTAAAAAGAGAAAAAAAAATACTTCAAATTGGTACAATTTGTAATATAAATATTGATAATATTAGTAAAGTAACAGACGAATACAATATGCTTTACTGGAAAGTGGTATATATGTGCGTACGTGGTGTCTAACCGTGTTGAAGGTCCTCGGGGTTCGAGCCTTGCATGCGTTTGTTCTTTTTCTCGTTGTCTATGTTAGAGCATCTCCACCCGTTTCTCCGACGAGACCCCTAGAACGCCTATTTTTGTCATTCGATAGATGTAAATGGCTCAGTTACACCCTTGGATCCTCGTTTTCGTTCGGATTTGGGCTTTCATCCACTCGGGAAGCCCAGGCCATCCCCGCTCCCCCCTCCCAGGGAGTGCTCGGGGATTCCGGACGAAACGAAAGCGCGGGAAACGCCGAGAAAACTTCCCGCGCGGCTGGTGGCCCCAACTTGTCGGCGAGAGAGACCGATCGTCGTCCTCATCGCATCGTCTTCCGTGCGCTATAAAAGCCTGCCGCCGGTTAGTCTTCGCCAGACGTGTAGCTTCCAGGCGGCGAGTTAATGTCGTCGCCTCGGTTTCACGCGCGTCGACCTCTATTTATCAACTACCGCGTCTAGCCACATTCACCACGCTCCTTGTTCTCAACCTTCCCCAATCTTCCCCAATCTCGAGCGAGAGCTAGCGGCGATCACACAATGGCGAACAACGGCGCGGCCAACAATGGCTTCGGCCGCCGTTCTCTCCATCAATGGGAGGGGTGGCTCCTCCACATGGCGGGCTACCCGGCGCCGCCGGACTTCCGCACGCCGGGAGGATGGCGACTCAGCGCGGGCGGCGTCCCGATCCCGCCGCCGCCCCGATGGGTTGCGCCGCCCTGGAGGCGGAGATCGACGCGGTGCTCATCACTCTCAGTGACGAGCAGCGCGCGGAGGAGCGGTTCTGGCCGGACAACAACACGACGTGGACCGACTTCTTCCGGCGTAGGTACGAGCGTGAACTCGCCGCTTACGACGGCCCCCCTCCTCCTCCCGCTAGGAACAACGCCACCGGCCGCCGCCGGTGGTGGAGCGCGCCTAACCGCACCCTCGCGAATGTGTTCGCGCACATCGAGGGTGGGAACTCCCCCCCTCTGGGGATGCCACCGCCGGAGGCGGCTACTTTGTCACGCCGACACGGTAGTTCCTGGACGTCGAGGAGGATGGCGCGTCCTCCTCGTCTGGGTCAAGGTCCGCGTCCAGGTCCGGCGGATCGGCGTCTCCGTCGACACCAGTCTTCGTTAAGAAGGAGCCGGCGTCTCCACCACCGACCAGAGGGCGCAGCAGTGGCACCCTCGTCATCCGCGACCAACCCTCCTCTCCATCGCGCGGGCGGAAGAGGAAGTCGTCGAAGAAGGAGGCCGCCACCGCAGCCACCAACCAGCTCGCCGAGGAGGAGGCCAAGCGTGCCGAGGACGCCGCGGTGGCGGATGCGATCGGCAGGTCGCTCAACGACCTGGTCCCCGCCGACAACACACTCCCCATGGACGCCGCGCTCGTATGGTTCAGGCAGGACTGGGAGCGGCAGGAGGCCGAGCAGCAGCGTCGGATGCTGGACATGGTTGCCGCGCGGCAATGCACTGTCCGCGCTGCCGCACCGTCCGCGGCAACGAACGCCGCACCCAGGCCCTTCGAGTTGATCAAACTCGACGAGAGCATCGACGATGATCTCTACCGGCCGACGCCGCCACGCCGGCGACCCTGGCCAGGGTTCGAGCCGCTGGTACGAGGCGGCGCCGCCCCAGGACGCTGCCAACTCGAGCGACGACGAAGACTACGGCGGCGACTACACGGCCTTCTACCGCCATTTCGGCATGTAGAAGGCCGCTATTAGTTTAAGTTCATGTTTTCATCTGGCCGAATTCAAATATATGTACGAATTCGGCCTATATATGTACGAAATCGCCTATATAAGTTAAATATCTTTAAATTCCGCTTATGTTTGCACGAGTTTTGCCTAGTTTTGTCTGAATTTGTCGTATTTTATCAAAAACTTTCATCCATCATGGGCTCGTCGCTAAAAATTACATCCATCTGACGCTAAATAGCGCCGGATTTTGGTTTGGAGAGCCCCAACGGCTGAAGATGCTCTTAGATATCTGAGCCGGCTCTAACGTGAGAGCAGCCTGTACATTCCAAACCGAAAGAAAACCAACGATAAAATTTGCACAAATTCACGTAAAATCTAATAGTTGTTAAATTAACTGAGAACTAAGTTAGTTTCAGCTAGCTGAGAACTAGCAAATTCTTTTTTATTGTTTTTGTTAAAAGACATGGTATTAACTGCTCCGTTGGTGCCGGGGAAACCCTATGTCCGGTCCATCGGGCAAGGGGCCACAGTGTCGTTCTCTTCTTGAAGACGTTGTCGGGGCTTCTTGGGGAGAGGCCGATGTGTAACTAGAGGCTGGACATTGTGATGCGCTGCCGGTGTTGGCTGCTGGCCAGGGCATGGGGCTTCGAGGCGCTATGTACGACGTGGTGGATGCAACCTAATCAGCTGCTTCTCCAATTCCGAAGGATCCTGCCTTCTCCTCGCCGACTTTTCTAGGCTCATGAGGGGAGGTATGTTGGTTCGGGCTGCCTTGGAGTCGCGATCGTGCTATGGTGGTCTCTCGCTTGGTTCGTGACGCGGTTCGGTGGTTCCGTGCTCCATCTCCTCACCTCTTTTGGTAGGATGTTGGGAGTGGATCGTTCTCATCGGGTCGTTTGTAGCGGGGTGTTGTAAGCCGCTTGGCTATGTATCGTCTTGGGTGTATGTGGAGTTGTATCGTTGTCGGCCTCTTCTTCTATGTGATTGATCGAATAACTGCTCCGTTATGGTAGTTCACCACCAGTAGAACCAGCGACGAGTGAGGACGGACAAAAGATGGATGGTAACGTCTGTGTCTTTATTCTCATATTAGCCCGCATCGACCGAGATGCAGCAGCAGCTGGCCAGTGACAATTACAAACATACATAAATACGTATGCACGCACATGCCGGAGATCGAGGTAGCTAGCAGCTTAGGGCATACATCGATGCATGGCTAGCAGTTCTTGATGCACGTGCACTCGTGTAAGGCCCCGTCGCAGTTGCCTCCACTCCAGCCCTCGCCATGGCACACCTGCGCGCACTTGCTGTTGGTATAGCACGGGTTCTTGAACCTCTTGCTCTTCTGCCGACACGTCTTCCTCTTCGCCTCCACCCCCGGCACCGTCACTTCCTCTGCATCCATTTCAATTTAATTCCCAAGTCAACAAAGCATGCGCATTCGTAAATTGTAAGTGATAATACCTCCTATCAATAATAATCCCTCTGTTCCAAAATAGGTGCCACATATTTATTTAAACATATGAATATTATGTAGATGTATTTTAGTTGGTTCTCATCTAGACAAAGTTGGGTTTTAAAAGTGAGATAGTAGTTGCCGTGGCTTTAATTTGAATCTAATTGATCTAAACTAAAACCACGACAAGCTAGTATTATATATGATCGGATGAAGTGCTGCAACTTCAATTCATTCATGCGTACGTACGATGACCGAGATTGATCTAAGAAAGGAGAAGAGTAGTACGTACGTGCGATGATCAGGAGCAGCATGACCAGGACCACCGACGTCGCAACCTTCTTCGTCCACATGGCTAGCTACTGCGCTACTTGCTCGAGCTCGATCGATCGATTGGAGCTGGTGAGTGAGGTGTGTAAGCTGATCGTCGAGGGCAGCTTTATATGCCGAGCTCGGAGGCGGTCGATCGGTGGTGGGCTGGAGCCTGCATGCATGCGCAGCTTGGTCCGGACCATACACGTGACTGCTGCAACGCATGCGGTGCCACCTATGTACCAGACGATCGATGAGACGACACTCTCTTTTGGCTGCCTCGGTGCATGCGTGCCAGATTGCCAGGTTAGGAGAGCTCGGTCTTTGATTAACAGTCGGTAGTTGGCGCGTACTGGGTACTGTAGGTCCGAGGTATAGACCGGAAAGCTGTCTTGGCTTCGCGTGGCTCGTCCTCGATCGGCGGCGTTGCACCGGCGACCCTGCCTTACTCATCGATGGACACCTTGCCAACCGTTTGGTTGCAGACCAAAAGAGGGATGGGATGGGATAGTTCTAATTTTGCATGCGTTTGGTTGTAAATTATGAGGGATGGTACCATCCACACAACAGAATATACCTCAAAGATGTTGAATGAAGTGATCCCACCAAATTGGCCGGACCTCCTCATCCACATTTTTCTAATTTATGGACCACTTCCTAATCTATCTTCCTGGCACTAATCCTGCCGCTGGCCCATCGAACCTCATTGCGCCGCCGCCCCATCGGACCTCACTGCGCCGCCGCCCCATCGGAACTCCCTCCTCATCTCCCAGAGCCGCCCCGTCGATGCCGCCGGCGTGGGCTTGGGGAGGCCGCCGGCGGGGCCAGCCACCTCGCGCGTCGTGGTGGCTTGGGAAGGCCGCCGGCGAGGCCCGCCTCCTCGCGCGTCGTGGTGGCTTGGGGAGGCCGCGGCGAGGCCTGCCTCCTCGCGCGTCGTGGTGGCTTGGGGAGGCCGCCGGCAAGGCCCGCCTCCTCGCGTGTCGTGGCGGCTTGGGGGGGCCGCCGGCGAGGCCCGCCACCTCCCGCGTCGTGGTGGCTTGGGGAGGCCGCCGGCGAGGCCCGCCACCTCCCGCGTCGTGGTGGCTTGGGGAGGCCGCCGGCGAGGCCTGCCTCCTCGCGCGTCGTGGCGGCTTGGGGAGGCCGCCGGCAAGGCCAGCCACCTCGCGCGTCGTGGCGACGTGGGGAGGCCGCCGGCGAGGCCCGCCACCTCCCGCATCGTGGCGGCGTGGGCAGACATGCGCTTGATGTCGCCCGTGTTGACCTCCACCATTCCCTTTTTTAGCTAATTGCAATTTGCCTTGTTAACCAGCTGTTGTTAAATATTATAAGCTAATCACATTCCATCCAGTCCCTTAAATTCTTGGAACCAAACAAAACAAGGGATCACTTCAATTGGAATCATTCCATCCACCAAATCTGATCCATCCCATCCCATACATGTTTATCCATCAACCAAACGGATCCTAAGTGAGGGCTCAAAGGGCCTAGAAACTAAGCCGTAGATAAAGCGCTACTTCCGAAAAAAAAACACGTCGCCTCCTAAGAGGCGATTAGGGTTTCTCTAGTGATGAACGGCCATGCTCTATGGTTTCTCGTCGGGGCGTGCTACTTCGCTAGTCGGAACCAGTCCTGTGCATGGCTTCACGTCTCTCTCCTCGCGGGTTCTCGATCCTGGCAAAGCTCAGGACGAATAAGGGAAGGCCTAGCGCTTCTGCCCGTCCTTGGTGGCGCCAGATTGACCCCGCGGGTGGGACGTCAAGCCATGGCATCAGGGGAAGACTCCTCGTCTGGGGCAGAAGGAGTTCGGCCACCTACCATAGGGACGGGCGGGTTGATGGAAACCATCGAGGAGATGATCGGAAGGATGAAGCTACCGGCGGCAGAGTCTCGCAAGATCCGCATTGATGATCGGGAAGAAGGTTTAGGCCCATCATGGGCTCTGGCGGGGAGGATTCTAGTGCCGAGTCCAAAAGGCATACATATTCAGACGATCTAGCTTGGGGGAACCCCAAAGGCCTCCTCTTCACGGATGGAGGGCCGAACCTATTCATCACAGAATTGGCTACTGAACGGGATAGGGAGAGGATTTGAGAAAGATCACCGTGGACAGTGAATAAGCACACGATGTGCTTCTAGAGAATTACCAGAACTGGAGACGTCCATCGGAGCTGAAGTTTGATAGGCTGCTACTCTGGGTACAGGTGGTGGATCTCCCACGCAATATGATCAACACAAAGTGGGGTACACAGATAGCCAGCAATACTGGAGAGGAAGTGGTATAAGTTGACACCAAGAATAGTTTCAGTGGTTTCTTGAGAGCCAGAGTGTTTATAAATGTGAAGGAACCACTAAGGAGATGGGTTTTCCTCGACTCCACACTCTGGGAGACGGAGGATTGGCATGAGCTTCAATATGAACAACTTCCGTATTTTTGTTTCTCGTCTGGGCTAGCTGTTGGGGCATTCGGCGACGATGTGTCCAACTCCAGCGGAGAGAGATGAATACGGAGATATCCCTTTCGGCCCTCGCCTTCGTGTTTCAGATGATTACAGAAGACAGGGATCGAGTCAGACATATGGGACGGGTGACCCAGCTCACGGCGCGAAACGGACTCGCAATCTCATGGGAAGCGCTGGGAACAAGCATAGATGGGGCAGACACATGCGGGAGGCTAGGCCACTGCTCCTCGCGGTGGCCGAGTGAAGCAGGTGTACCATAAACTGGTTTTAACACCAAGTGATGCGAGGGAAGCTGACCCAATGGACACCGGAAATGCAGTGGTGTTGTTTGAAGGGAACACTGGCCCAAACAAAAGAGAGAATAGACCGGAACCACCACCACATGCGGAGAAGGCGTCACCTGATCCAAAGAAGAAGAAACTTTCACCCTCTGATGAATCGGCGTCGGCTGAGGAACAATGATGTTCTTCAGTTTGAACTCCCAAGGTCTGGGGAAAAACTCGGTAGTTCGAGAGCTTCATAGTTTTATGAGGCAGATGAATCCCACGATGCTCTTTGTGATGGAGACAAAGATCAGTGGAGAGAGAGTGGAGAAGTTAGCAGGGGCACTTGGTTTCTCTGGTGCCTTAGTTGTGAGCAGTGTTGGACTTAGCGGTGAAATAGGTTTATTCTAGTCGACTGATGTCGAGGTTGATTTAAAAAGCTTTAATGCGAATCACATTGACGTAGTGCTTAATGCGAAAGATGGGAATGGTTCTCCGTGGCGGTTCACGGGTTTCTATAGTAAGCCAAAACGGGAGAAGAGGTATTTGAGTTGGACGTTGCTACGACGTGTAAATTCGCTCCGTAGTTTACCGTGGTTGTGCATGGGCGACTTTAACGAGACCATGTACGAGACGAAACATTATAGTGAGCATGCTAGGGAGGAGTGGTAGATGAGAGCTTTCAGAGAAGCGACCGAGGACTGCACCCTGTTGGACCCGGGGTTTTCTGGAGTCCCTTTCACATGGGACAACATGCAAGAAGGTGCATCAATGTCAAGGCCAGAATTGATCGAGCTTTTGGTGATATCTCATTGATGCATAAGTTCCCAATCATCAAAGTTTGGCATATCAATATGGTTGAGTCGGATCACTGCTTGTTAGTGGACGACCTTAACACTATTCTTTCTCCGGAATTTAGGAGAAGCACGAGAAAGTTCAGGTACGAAAATGTCTAGCAGTCACACGACGACTATGGAAAAATTGTCAAGGATCTTGGAAAGTTGGACGGCGAGGTCTGGGACTCCCTGGTTTCCTATCCTCTCTCAAGAATATACAAGAAGGCTTGAGTACTTGTGGATCAGCCGCGTTTGGTAATTTTAAGAAACGATTGGCAAATTTACGGAAGGAATTGAATCGAGTCAGAAAGCGATCAGTAGGGAAGGGTCCATCAGATGAGGAGTGCAAGATTATGCACCATATCAGTGAGGTGTTGTACAAGGAGGAAATTTGGATTAAGCAATGAGCTAGAGTTAATTGGTTAAAGGCCGGGGATCGGAATACGGCTTTCTTTCATGCTCAGGTTGCTAGAAGGAAAAGATCGAATACTATCACAAGAGGAGTGATGGGTCATGGTGTGAAGGGCCAAAGGAAACAAACTCGGAAATTCAGAGTTTCTACCAACACCTATATACATCGCAAGGGGCTCCTATGATGGAAGAACTCATGGAACTCGTACCAGGGAGGGTATCCGACAATGAGGAATTTCAAAGGAGGAAGTGAAACACGCTTTGTTTCAATGCATCCGTCCAAAGCCCCAACAGTGGACAGTTTTACAACCGGCTTTTACCAACGCCACTAGGAGCTCCTCCGCGAGGATCTTGTGGCTGCGGTATTGGGTATTTTAAATGGAGGGGAATTACCTTTGGAGCTTAATAGTACGACGATCGTATGATCCCAAAGGTGAGGAATCCTTAGTCCATCTCACAGTTCGGACCGGTCTCTTTATGTACAGTGCTCTACAAGATCTGTAACAAAACAATTGCAAATCGTACGAGGCATGTGATGGAGGAGGTAATTAGTGTGGAACAGAGCGCCTTTGTCCCGGGGCGTTTGATCATAGACAACGCTCTTGTGGCGTTCGAGTGCATACACACCATGAAACGGAAGAAGAAAGGAAAGAAGGGATTGTGTGCGGTCAAGCTCGATATGATGAAGGCATATGACTGTGTGGAGTGGCCTTTTCTTCAAGCAATTATACAAAAGTTGGGTTTCCCTCCTCGGATAATCATGCTTATTATGCAGTGTGTTATGTCGGTGCAATTCCCTGTGAAGGTCAATGGGAATTTGCTGGAACCTTTTAGCTTATCACGAGGTTTGCGACAAGGTGACCCGATGTCACCATATTTATTTCTCCTGTGTGGAGAGGGGGTTTCAGCTCTTCTGAACTTCTATAATCAAGTCTATATCGACATGGGGATGAGAGTATGCAAGAGAGCCCCATGAATCACACATCTTTTATTCGCCGATAATAGTCTGATTTTTATCAATGCATGTGAGGCCAGCGTATCTAGGCTGAACGAGATCATGCATATCTACAACCAAGCATCGGGCCATCAAGTTAATAGAAGCAAAAGTTCGATCTACTCCAGTCCCTACACGTCGGAGACGTATCCGAAAGTGGTGAAACAAGTTCTGAATATCTCAGTAGAGGCTTTTAGCTAGCGAGAAATATTTGGGTCTCCCTACTATGGTGGAATGGATCACGGACGAAGAATTCGAGTATATCACCGATAGAGCTCGAGGACAAATGAACGGGTGGGCAGAGAAGTTCCTAGCCTATCCCGAAAAGGAGATGCTCCTCAAATCAGTCATTCTGGCGAAATCAACATATAGTATGAGTTGTTTTGTACTCTCCAAAGGATCTTGCAGTCTCGTTGATGGCGAGATTCTGTTGGTCTCGTTGATAAGCGGTCGCTGCATTGGACCGCTTGGGACAAGTTAGCAATGCCAAAGGAAAAGGGCGGCATGGGCTTCCGTGACATGCACACATTCAACATTTCTCTCCACAGAAAGCGCGCAGGGTTGGAGACTTATCACATGCCCTCATTCTTTGTGTGCACACGTGCTTAAGGGTAGGTACTACCCGGATCACGACTTCATGGAGGGGTCTGCGCCCAGGGCGGCGTCGAGGACGTGAAGAGAAATTAGCCGGCAGAGCAACCCTGAATTTGGGTCTTATCAAGCGCATCGGCTGGTGATACAGTGTCCATTTGGTGCGATAATTGGATTCCCATGTTACGTACTTTACGTTCGGTGGGGAAGCTTATTGATACCGATGTTGAGATGGTGAATGAGCTCATTACAGAAGATCACATGTGGGACATGGTGAAGGTCAATTCAATATTTCTGGCACCCGACGTGGATGCGATCTTGCAGATCCCGTTGAGAGTGCGTGCAGGCGATGATAGACTCGCATGGGCCAAGGAGAATTCTGGGAAGTACACGGTTCCGTCAGCATATAGAGCGCTTGTTCTAAATGATGACGAGGTTTTGGCTCATAGTTCGAATTCGACGTCCTCGTCGGTGGGAGAGAGTGATATGTGGAAGAAAGTTTGGAAAATCAGAGTTGTTCCCAAGGGGCGTCCCTAGCTGGCGCTCGCGCGCCAGATTTTTAATGCGCGATCGGTTTCCGACAGCCTAATTAGGAAAAACCGTGTTTTCCTTTCTGACAGGTAGCTTTCACACAGTGCATGTCTCTCCTTTCATGTAATTAATATTAATAATCAATGCATGCAAGTTAGCATGATAAAAAGTAGAAGGCATGCATGGGATGGACCACCTTTTCTTCTCTCTCTCCGCGTCATGTGCATTCCTAATTAGCATGGCTAATTACCGCATGCAAATTTAGGGTCAAATGATAATATATGTAGCAGAAACCATTGTTTAAAATGATTTATCTTTCAAATGAACGCTTCGATTTAAGATTCGTTTTCACCAATAAATCCGTCTCGACGAGATCTTCAAAACTAGCACCAATATTAATATGTTTCGACAAACTTTTTTCTAAAAGTTATCAACCCTCTCTATTTGAATAATCAACCCCTCCGTACTTGAGTGATCAACGGTAAATATATAAAATTATCAACCCTTGCAGGCTATTTAGGGAAAGTTCTGCATTCATGCATAAATAGACGAATCTGCTGATGTCAGCGGAATCTTTTCCAAATTTGAAAATTTAAAACGTTTTAACTTTCAAACGATAACTCCAAATTAAGATTCGCTTTCACCAAAAATCCGTCTCGACGAGATCTTCAAAACTAGCACCCATGTTGATATGTTTCGAGAAATTTTTTTTCTAAAAGTTATCAACCCTCTCTATCTGAATAATCAACCCCTTCGTATTTGAGTGATCAATGGTAAATATATAAAATTATCAACCTGGTGTAGGCTATTGAGGGAAAGTTCTGCATGCATGCACAAATAGACGAATATGCTGATGTCAGCGGAATCTTTTCCAAATTTATAAATTTAAAACGTTTTAACTTTCAAACGATAACTCCAAATTAAGATTCGTTTTCACCAATAAATCCGTCTCGACGAGATCTTCAAAACTAGCACTCATGTTGATATGTTTCGAGAAACTTTTTTTCGGCTAAAAGTTATCAACCCTCTCTATCTGAATAATCAACCCCTCCGTACTTGAGTGATCAACGGTAAATATATAAAATTATCAACCTAGTGTAGGCTATTGAGGGAAAGTTCTGCATGCATGCACAAATAGACGAATATGCTGATGTCAGCGGAATTTTTTCCAAATTTATAAATTCAAAACGTTTTAACTTTCAAACGACAACTCCAAATTAAGATTCGCTTTCACCAATAAATCCGTCTCGACGAGATCTTCAAAACTAGCACCCATATTGATATGTTTCGAGAAACTTTTTTCGGGCTAAAAGTTATCAACCCTCTCTATCTGAATAATCAACCCCTCCGTACTTGAGTGATCAACGGCGAATATATAAAATTATCAACCCCAAAGTTAATTTTATTTGAAACAGTTTAGCAATTTTTTTTAGTTTAGAAGCTATCAACCCGGTGTCATGTTATTTATCAACAATAAATATAAATAACTACCAACCCTAAAAATCTAATTTTATTTTGAATATTTTGGCGACTCTTTTTAGTTACAAGTTATCAACCCGATGCCCCGTTATTTATCAATGGTAATTATAAATAACTACCAACCATAAAAAGTATTTCATTTAGAATATTTTAGCGAACATTTTATTTATTTTACAAGCTATCAACCTGGTGCCTCGTTATTTATCAAAGGTAAATATAAATAAATAATAACCCTAAAACATATTTCATTTAGAAATATTTAGCGAGTCTCTTTTAATTTACAAGCTATCAACCCGGTGACCCGCTATTTATCAATGATAAAAATAAATAAATATCAACCCTAAAATTTTAATTTAATTTAAAATATGTAGGGACTCTTTTTTGTTTACAAGTTATCAACCCGGTGCCCCGTTATTTATCAACGGTAAATTTAATTTAGAATATTTTAGCAACTTTTGTTAGCTTACAACTTAAACAATAGTACTTAATTTGAATAGCAAGTGGTAGTTCATTTGAGTTGCAAGTGGATTTCCCCACCCGTTATTTTCCCCCTTAAAAACCACTAGCCCGAAAAAGGGAATTATAAAAATTAATCGCAAAAACATGAATTACCGTACGAGATAACAACACAAAGAGAATTGCAAAAAAAGAGAATTGTCAAAAGGGAATTGCAAAAAAAAAAGAATTGAGAGTCTGCCTCGTGCTGAAAAAAAGAACGTGCATGCATGCAGAAACTTGTGAGAGCTAGTGCTGAAAAGTTGGCTCATTAAATGCAAACCCATGAGATAGTTTATGCATGCATGTAGTGTGAACGCTCTTGGTTGTATGCAACATGCAAGTGTGAACATGAGCTGTTAGTGTGAACACACATATGCATGTGTACATAATTAAACACATGAGCTATTAGTGTGAACACACATCTGCATGTGAACGTAATTAAACAGTATGAGACAAAAAAGGGAATTGATTCGCGCTTCCGCGCGAGCGCTCCGCGCTGACTGAAACTGATCGCTTGAGCGATCGATTGCCAAGGAGGGGATTCCGTTCCCAAGATTCGTACGTTTTGGTGGAGGGTTATCAAAGACTTTGCGTCATATTATATGACTCTCTCCCGACACCATATCAGAGACAATGATATATGTGGGATTTTTTTTTTTGAAAAGGGGCAGCGCCCAGATATTGATGCACACGGCTTTTTGAAGATCTTAAACATGCCCTCATGGAGTGCATCCATGCCCAAATGTTCTGGGATGCGGGGAAGGATGTTTTAAACATAAAACACCCGCACCTCCATTCATAGACCTGTGCAAAGGATATTATCTGTGATAGTTTGATTACACAGAGGATACACTAAAGTTAATCACAATCATGTATTCGATCCAAGGTTTAAAATAGCGTGCTAAATAAAATAGCGGCAGCCTCCTTCAAACGTTATGCACGCTATATTGTGCTAATAGCGTGGTATTTATTTCAAATAGAGTTTTCCAAATAATACTAAATATAGCCTAAAAATAAATAATTTTACTAGAACGAATAGATATATAGTCCAAAAGTGACTGAATCATACATACATAACCACATATAAAAATAGATCTCAAATATTTTAGAAGGCTAACATCAACATTTTACAAGGCAACAACATAGTATAAATTAATTATTAAAAATTATTAGCATTAGCGATATTATTTTCTGATTTAGAAGTGAAACCAACAGATTGTAATTCATCACCACGAAAAAATGAAAGCAACTTGCCTGAAAAAACACTAACGCTATGAAGTTTTAGCGCGATATAGCGTGCTATTTCAAAAATAGCGCCACAACGAGCAAAATTACAAAAATTTAGCGTGGAGCCTCTAAATATACTATAGCGCACTATTAGCGAAGAAATAGTGTTCTATTTTAAATCATGATTTAATCTGGTTATCATGGAACAATTAGACTCATGGAGAGAAGGGTTTCGATCCGAACACTGCCATGAAGTTTGCCAGGGATGCTCTCATGTCTGAAATTGTAAGCCTTCTTAAAAAGCTAAGCTTATATTTTTAGAACGGAGGTATAGTAGCAGCTTGCAAAAGTTGAACTCGGAATACTTCCTGTTCTAGATTGCACAAACATTAAACTTTTAAGAGTTTAAAATTTGTACTCTATAATAGCTTTATGTTGCGGATATTTTATGAGATACGTTAGGCACCGGAAAATTCCACCAAATTTCAAAACTAAACTCTAATCACAATTCGAGATAAAAAAAAGATAGTCACTATTTGCAGGTTACCCCCCAAAAATATTATTCTACTTCTAACTAGACTAATTTGTTAAAATAAAGTTACAGCTAACTTAACCGATCTTAAAAGCATCTCCAGACGGCATTTAGAAAAGTCGACAGCTGGAAAATTTATAAGCGCCTGATATTTTTCTTTTAGCGCGGTTGGCAGACGACTGCTTTATGAGGCGTTGCATATTTTCATGCGTGAATATCACTTCACCAGACTCACTAAAATGAAGCGCACGCAATAAGTTTGGTCCTTGATCAACACTAGACAATATCAAATGATGAACAATGTAAAACACATTCAACTAAACTAATGAGTTGTTCAACATAACGTATTTGAAATCCACGACATAGTTTAAAAGCAAAGCAAGCTCATGACAAACAAAGTTCATAGAAACAGAAAACAAATGAGAAGTCAACATTCAATCTTCATCACCTTTACCATCATCTTTTGCATCTCCATATTTTGTTTCATCTTCATCTGCAACTTCGGATGTGTTTGCATGAGTGATATGAATCAAAGATGGTATGAAGCCATCATTCGTAGTAGACATGAAAGGCATAGGAGCTACCATGAAAGCCATGAATCCACCCGTATGAGCTCTCATGCCTCCAATGCCACCCATTGCTCCAATATCGCCCATGCCTCCGTAGCCACCAATGCATGTCAAGCCTCCCATGGAACTCATCCCTCCCATGTTTTCAATGCCATCCATGCCTCCATAGCCACCCATTGATGCTCTCATTCCTCCCATAAAATTCATGCCTCCATAGCCAAAAAGGGTTTTTGTTTTACCTTGCCGTCGTTTCGTCGAGCAGGTTGGGCGCAGCCAACAGCGCGCCAGATTCCGGTACCAATGGCGCATGTGGTGGCGGTGGTGGAGGCTTCGACGACTGCAAGTGGGAAGCCGCTGCCACAACGATCGCCTTGGACTTCATTGCCAAGGGTGCCTTTGGCTTTTTATGGACTGCCCTGCCGCCGGCGCAGCAAACGACGAGCGCCTCGTGGCGGCTTTCCTAGCCGTCGCTGTTAGAGCGTGCGGAGCGATTTCGCCCGTCACGTTCGGCTGGGGCGCGACGAACAGGTTGCGCACCAGCCCATCGCTAGGGTTTTCCGTGGCGGCAGCGGGAGAGGCAGCGGGTGGCGGGAGAAGTCCATCAGTGCCGGTGGAAGGGGCGGCATAGTTGGAATTGGGTGGGGGATGGATGAAGAGGCCATCCATCGTCGGTATATTGCCTGCGCCGGCGGGAGGAAGGTTGAAAGTATGCGCGCGGAAGAGGATTCAGCTTGGCGGTTGGCTTTCGGCGCGTTGTCTTATTCCGCTCACTGAATTTCTTTACTGCGCATGCGTAAAAAAAAGCAGTTTTTAGTGCGTGATGCTTTTTCTTAAGGGCATCTCCAGCGGCGCGACGCAAACGGACGTGAGCGATCGTTTGCGTTCGCTTTGACCGAAAATGTGTCTGGCACCCTCTCCAGCGGCGCGACGCAAAGTGACCGAGCCGTCCGCGGAGACGCAAACCTGACACAAATATGCGCTAGGTTTGCGTCTCTGCGGACGCTGCGCGGACGCGCAAAGTGTCCGCTCGCGTCTCCACCGGGCCCGCCTGGCAGCGAGTCTGCACCAAGGGCACCGCGCGGTCAGCGCTTTGTCGCCGCAGCCTTCGCCATCAATGGCGCTGCCGTTCTTCGCGCGCGGGCGGCGGGCGGGCTTCTCGCCGCCTTCAATGGCATCGTATCCCCGCGCGGCCGCCCTTAAAAGTCCACCGCCGCGCGCTCCTTCGCCCACACCTCCACTCGCACCACCATCGCCGCAGCGCCATGGGGAAGAAGAATGACTTCGAGGCCTCCAGCAGCGGCAGCAAGAAGATCCCGCTCCCCGTCACGGTGGGGAGGCTTATGCACGGCAAATGGATGTCGTGGGACGACGCCTGGTCTGGCGTGCAGCTGCCTGGCGGCTGGCGGCTCAGCTGCCGCCGGTGCCCATCCCTCATGTACTGCGCGCGAGCCTGATCGGACCGCGGAGATCCGGCGCAGGAGGCGGTATCTGCCGGCGGACCTCCGCGACGATCCGGCGTACGCCATCAACTCGGCGTACGTACCTGTCCACGGAGACGGACAGAGACGAAGGGCGCTTCATGGGCGACAGGGATTATCCCTTCGGCCCCGCACCGCCGGCCGTCGTCGCGCGCGACACGTCGTCGGCGGCCGACGCGACGTCAGCAGACGCAGCACAACGACGCCGACGACCGCGAGGACGACGACGACGAAGCCTACGCCGCGTTCGACGACGACGACGACTACATCGAGGCGCTCGCGTACCATAGCGAGGAGGTGAAGGACGACAGCGAAGTCGTCGTTGTCGTCTTCCACGAATGGCAGCAGGCCATGGCGGAGGGCCGGAACTTCGAGTTCCCGGAGAACATGACGGACGACGAGATGGCGAAGGTCGTCGTCCTCGTCTCCGAGTACGATGCGCCTGTGCAGCCGCCGCTGCCCCGCTACGCCACCGCCGTCATGACCCGGGCCTGTCGGCGGATGAAGCACTTCGACATGCGCTCCTGGAGTCGGCGGCGCCTCCTCCACCGCCGCCACAGCCTTATCCCTGGGCGCCTCCTCCACCGCCGCCACAGGCTTATGTCTGGACGCCTCAACCGCCGCCACAGCCGCAGCCCTAGGCGCCTCCACCGCCACCACAGCCGCAGCCTCCTCAACCTCGAGCACCGACGGCGCGCCCGGCGTACGCTCCCCGGATGGCTACTGGCCGTGGGTCATACCGGAGCTCATCGTGCTCGACAACGACGAGGAACAGCACAGCGACGATGAGCAGCAGTAGGCGTTTAGGTTTTTTTATGTTTTAAGTATGTAAATTATGTTTCATGTTAAAAAAATGATTCGTCCTAAAAAATGCGTCGTGCCGCTGGAGCCACCCGACGCAAAGCGCGATCGATTTCCACCAAAAGAACTGATGCAAACGGACGTGCGCGGACGCTAAAATGCGTCGCGCCGCTGGAGATACCCTAAGCGCGTGTTGAAGGTGCTCTAGCTAAGAAGCGGAGCTTCTACTCCAAAAAAAAAAAAAAAAAAGCTAAGAAGCGGAGCTGATCTGCTGCCGCTTTGCATCTTGGTTACACCGGAGGCATACGCGTACAAGGTGGTGTGGCCGAGACGGCCTGCTAGCCCGACGAGTGGCGCAGCGCATGCAGGATGGCACGTGTACGCCTGCATGCCATCGTGCTCCTCCGGCCGAAACTTGCTATAAGTAGAGGAGGGTTTTCCTTGGTCGCAACAAGCTACACTGCACGGGGGGCCTGAATCAGCAGCTACAGTTTCGTTTCACTGTCCATCCCCAAAGAGGAAAATGGAGTTCAAGCCCAAGGCGACCGTCTGCGTAGCGCTGCTGATGCTGCTCCTGCTTTCTTCGTGTAAGCCGGACCGAGCTCGATCGAGAGAGTAGCACTTTTTCACAAGACTTTGCTGCATAATATGGACTGAACTATGTAATTGTTTCCAGACGACGGCGGCGGCACGGCGGAGGCGCGGGTGTGCACAGGGAAGAGCCAGCACCACTCGTTCCCGTGCGTCTCGGACAAGATCTGCGCAGGTACCTGCACCAAGGAGGAGGGCAGCCACTGGACCGCCGGGTACTGCCGCTGGAGAATCTGCACCTGCCAGAAGAAGTGCTAGACACACAGCTCCGACCCGGCGGCCCATCATCCATGGCGCCGTCATGCTCGTCGAACCTACTCGCCTCACCTCTATGTACCCTAATCACCCCACGCACCGCTCCTTCAGTCAGGAAACACATGCATGTAATAAAGCGTGACGCGCGCTCACGCGCCACCTGTGTACGTCCATAGCATAACGCAACTCTTTGCTTTCAGTGGCAATCATGTTATTGTTCTGCTGGATGAGCTAGCTTTCATCCAGGATCATCACCCGCAGCATGCGTCTTATTGCGAAAAGCTCGGCAAGTTTCCACTCACGACAATGGTTCCAGGTAACGGGTAAGAGAGAGAGAGAGAGGGAGCTGATTTCAGTGCCGGAAGTGTCGGACGCCGGTGAAGACGAGGGAGACGCCGTACTTGTCGCAGCAGTCCACCGCGTCCTTGTCCCTCATGCTGCCACCGGGCTCCGCGATCACGCCGATGCCGTTCTCGCACGCCTCCTCCACCGCGTCCTTCCAGGCTGTGGATAATATACAGTTTCACATCAGTCAATTAACCCACGAATTTACACAAACCTGTGTAACTACTGATGTTTTTTTCTCACCGAACGGGAAGAAGGCATCGCTGGCCAGAGCGGCGCCCTTGGCCTCTTCCCCTGCTTTCCTGAAGGCCAGACGCAGGCTGTCCACCCTGTTTGGCTGACCGCTCCCCATGCCCAGCATACAGTTGTTCTGCACTCACAGGATCAATGTTAGTTCACTCGGCCAAACAAACTATTCCACCTATACGCTCGTCAGTAGTTTTCGAGTTATCTGTTTGCACCAACTAATTTGACACAGCACCTCTCAAAACGGAAAAGGAACAGGGCCAAAATTTCTTTACACAAGACACCAGGTATCTCGACCTTAGCGTTGCGCTCTGCACACGCCGCATGAACAGACTATGTAGTTGTCCGTACGCGGGCATGGAGATAGGACCAGTGTCTAAAACTGGTGCATGCCCAACGAAAGCTCGAAATACAGGTTACTATGCCGAATAAAAATACTGATAACGGCAGGTGTTGTCGGTGGTGCAAACAGCAATAGTTTCTGAACCTTGGCACAGTACGAGAAAACACACTAACCTTGGCTATCACAATGGCGTTGCTTTTGACGTGCTTCACGCAGAGCCAGGCGAACTTGGCGTCCGCGAGCTCGCTGTCTGTCGGAGCCTTCTGCGAAACCGTCGTGAAGGTGATGTCTTCCGGGGCTAGATCATCGGACTCCTGAGCTAGCCAACCGCCGCTGACCTGCCTCAGCGACAGCATCCCTTTCTCGCTTTTCTTTGCCTCAAGAATCCTCAGCGTCTTTGATTTCCCCTTGAGGACAGCAAGGCCCTTCTCCGTGTATCCTGGTGCGACCACGATCTCGTAGAACATCCTTGTCTCGCCGTCTGTAGGACTTCTAAATTCACGAATCTCCTTTGCAAGATTCTACACAAGGGAAAAATTAACTATGAGCATGCAGGAAGGTGCCATGGCCAGTAGTGCAAAACCGTTAGGAAGTTGCAGAACAAAATAGCAGGGTCTGCTGGGTACCTCGTCAATTGTGGTGTTGAACGCAACGATCCCGCCGAATGCGCTCACAGGATCTCCCTTTACGGCCAACCTGTATGCCTCAAGAATATCCTGCCGGGATGCGACCCCGCATGGATTGGTGTGCTTAACCACGACACAGGTAGGATTCTTAAACTCAGACACACAGTTCCATGCAGCATCAGCATCCAAGTAGTTGTTATAGGACATTTCCTGCAAACAGAAATGATGTCAACAGTTGAAAAGCCCCCGAAAAAGCATTACTGTATTTTTGGGAAGCATGAGCTCACAAAGAGCCATAATTTCCACTAACAAGTTGTATGTGCACTGGATAAGGCAAATACTCAAGTTAATTAGTGGCACCAACTTAAAAGAGAATGACTCTTTGTGTATGTTTGAATACTCTGTCTACCCTTTGTCGAAGCAAGAACCGGAAAAAAATGACCAACTCACCTTTCCATGGTGTTGAACTGCTGTTGCAATACCACCGGCATTGTATACAGAAAGACTCTTGTCACCATAAAAGGCCGCCTTTTGATGAGGATTTTCGCCATAACGAAGTGTAGACTTCAATGAGAGGGGAACAGTAAAACTTGGGGAAAATATATCTCCTACATGCATAAGACCATGAATGTGATATCTGACAAAATTATCATACGACCATCAGATCATTTACCAAAAGAAGAGCCATACCTTTGTTAGATTGCTTCCATAACCACTCCGAGACAGCTGAATCGTAAGAAGCAACATGCTGGAAAGCTTTCCATGCCAGCATCCTGCGGAACTCCTGGTCATCTTGCTGTCCTCGTAGATATTCCAATAGAGCAGAGTAATCTTCATGATCCACAACCACAAGAACATCCTTATGATTCTGTCAGGTATAACACAGATCTCACAATTAAGAAGTACATCAAATCCTACTGAACTACTACATAAATCCCACAAATATAGATGAATAAATATATACTTTTAATAAACAGCAAGCACAATATATGTCGATGTGAACTGATGTTCAGTGATCATAGCATGCAACACTGCAACATGCATCTGAGCTTATATAACTACAAAAGAGCAAATCAGTTACCTTCGCTGCAGCTCGGATCATGGTAGGACCACCAATATCAATATTTTCAATTCCATCCTCAAAAGAGATTGGACCGGAGGTGACCTTATTATAGAATGGATACAAATTCACCACAACCACATCGAATGTCCCTGTGCCCAAAAATTGTCCTAGTTAGTTGACAATACAAGTCAAGATTGTTACTCTCTAATAGCATGACACTCGGAATAACGGTACAATGGTCAATTAAAAGAAGATGGTGCAAAAGGACTAATAAACTCACCAATGCCATGCTCATTCAATGCCTTAAGATGGTGCTCCTGGTCTCTTCGGGCAAGAATACCACCATGTATACTGGGGTGCAATGTTTTTACTCTTCCATCAAGCTACAATCACAAAAACAGAAAAGTAAGTGGAGATGGAAATAAAGATTTATACCCAATATGCCGCTCGATATCGTGTGAATGACTAATCTGAGGAAAAGCACAAGGTTGACCGAAGTGGATTGTAACAGGAAAAATGAACTGGCATTGTTATCGTCTACTGTGAGTATTCAGGAGGCATCAAA
The DNA here is from genome assembly GCA_030979885.1 of Lolium multiflorum. Lineage (NCBI taxonomy): Eukaryota > Viridiplantae > Streptophyta > Magnoliopsida > Poales > Poaceae > Lolium > Lolium multiflorum. The sequence goes on along the minus strand of CM061753.1, from coordinate 199,758,343 downwards.
GAGAAGAGATTTCAAAATACAGAATGCTTACTATATCTGATTCCATGACAATGCACATTTCTGCATGAATGGGCGATATACTTTAACAGCAGTACAAACTATACTATGTTGAAACATTTCATGAAATGCAATTTTACAACACTTCCAATAAACTCGATTCAGGAATTGCTTTATTGACTATGATAAACAATGGTTGGAAGGAAAACTTTTCAACAGATGCTGCAGCAGCTGAGTAAAAAAAATACCATCTCAGGAAAATGTGTAATCTGTTCAACTTTTGTAACATTCACTCCGGCTGCTTCGAGACTTGACGCTGTACCACCAGTGGAGATAATAGAAAACCTACAGGAGCGAAATATTCATAAGATACCTCATGACTAGAATGGAGAAAAACCGCTATTGGTAAATCTAAGCTGGATAATGCTTCTTCCTGTAGAAAATTAAGCTTCATAAATCTAACAGTAAATCAACTCTGACATGAAACTGTGAATTTATAAAAATATGCAGCTAGGCAAGAATAACTTATTCTGCGAATAATGGCTGACTTAGGGAAAAGGCAATATATATGATAAATTAGCACCACATTGATGTACAAGTTAATTCGTCACAGTGATGCATGTACAAGCTATAAAACGCAGCCTGACATTAACTTGAAACAGGAAGGCAAGTGCCAGTTATACAGTTGAAGAGGGAAGGGGATCCCACAAGATGAAAGGATTACCCCAAGCTCTGAAGACCTCTTCCAAGATTGGCCAAGTCGGTTTTATCTGACAATGATATCAGTGCTTGCTTGACTCCTGTTGTTGTTGGAAGATATCATTAGTTCATTGCTTCAGACAAGTCCATAAGTCACGAAAGGGATAAAGTTAAATAAAGAGAACATAGAAGTCCTGAGACGTGTGCTACTTGTTCAAACACATGAACCCCAACAAGATTACTCCAGTAGCTCATAGTAACAGAATTAATCATGTGTTTCCGTACGGAACTAGACAACCAATTCAAAACGTTTCAAAGAAGACAACATATTAACCAGCTAGTGCAGTACAATGTGCTATTTAGTTTGAATATACAACTGTGAAAAATCAAACAACATGCCTGAGGGAGGGGCATGAAATCCTGACCGAAACTAGTACATAAGACTTTTATGGAACAGAATACATGTCTAGTTGCTGATTGCTCTTAGTCTTAGCTAGGGAAGGAAGACAATCAGATATTCCTCAACAAAGAAGGCACCCACAGACTGCACAGCAAATAAGCATCACCACCAAACCCACTTCTAAAAGACTGTGAACGAGTTGCTTAATGCGATATCGCACAAAGTTGCTACTTATCCTTTCCTGACACATCCACATGGACATGAGGGTTTTGAAAGGGCTTAAGTGATTTCAAACACATCTCCCGTAAGACTTGGTGAAAAATCAACTCACTCCAACATCATCGAAGCAAAATCTGCCTGGAAGCCGTACCGGCAAACAGTTGAACGAATCCTACCGCGACATTACAAAATAGAACAAGTCCCAACAACAAAGTTCAGATGGACAACCCACCGCTGGAAGGCGCCGTCGACGCGCCAGCCCCCGCCGCTGCCATGGCCGGACCGGGCCCTCGCTCCGCGGCCGAAGACGACGACGACGACAGGGAGATGCGGCGGCTCTGCGAGCAAAGAGAGCAAAGCAAACGTGCACGCTCAGCAGGGCAGATAGGAGAAGCTTGGATGAAAGCGGGAGGAGGGTTGGCAGTCGAGGGGGTACCGCTGGGTTGCGGGGGGCGCGGACGAGGTGGCGGCCGTGAGGCGACGCGCGGACGCCGGCGACGAGCTTGGCGGCGGCGGCGGCGGGGGTGGTGCAGGGGGAGGCGAGATAAAGTGGCATTCTCGCTATTCCGGAACTTTATGCCTCGGTCGGGAGCGTGGGATTTTTTTTGGAATCGAAATATAAAAAGGCGTGGCGAGGCGTTGCGGCGGCCGTCGCTTTGGCCTTTTGGCTTGTGGTGGCTAGGGAGGGGTTTAAAAAGAGAAGAAAAGGTGATTCTGGTAGTCGAAAACAGGAATGGAGCTATGGCGGATGGAGGAGTCACGGAGCCGGACTGTGGCAGCAGGCGAGCGGCGGCGGGAGGGCCGGACGGTGGTGGTGCGCGGCGGCGCTGCTGGTGCTGGGGACGGGAGATGCTGCCGCGCGCCGCTAGGGCATATGGTTTGGAGAGAGGTTAACGAAAGTTGGGCCTAGGTCTTGTTGGGCTGCAAGCAAGCTGCCTGCTCGGAATTCTGGGCTTTTCATTTATTTCTCGCGGTCCTGGCTGATTGGGTAATTGGTACCCATTTTAGGGCCTTTCACAATGGGTTGTATCTGAACTCGTTATCCTAGATGATGTTGTAAAGAGACAAAACTCAAATGCATTGTATCTTGAGAGAATTCTTTATTGAAGAAAGTCCATTTTTCGTCCTTAAACTTTATCAAAAGTTCATTTTTCGTCCTAAATGTTTTTTTAGGTACAAAACAAACCCTCAACTTTGCTTATCGTCCAAACAGATGGTTTTGCTGATTTTAATGGCTTATAAGAAAAACCACGACACTAAGAAAAGAAACGCGGACTAGTGCCAAGGCAGACCCAAAAAATAAAACCAAACCAGTGCATGCCGAATCAAGCGGAACCGATCGTGGGCGAATCAAGCGAAACTGATATCGTGGGCAGATTAGCGTAACCTCGTTTCTCTAGCAGCGACATTAGAAGCCCTAGCAGCGCCGCCGCTTAACTTTTTTTCGAAATGGGGCAAAGCCCAGCCTCTGCATCATATGATGCACACAGCTTTCTTTATTAAAGTATCTCCAAAGTACATCAATTCAAATTCTTACATCACGGATCAGAGAGGGTCGATACATGCACCAACCAACGAAAAATGGAGAATAACATATTATTATCCATTTTGTAGCCTACTAGTGTGTCGCCACCCAGTAGCCAGGAAAAAGAAGTCCTGAGTAACCGTTAGCAGACGGTTGCATCCAGTAACCATAGTCCCCCGCTGATCCTCCGGGAGAAGTAAAGCCCATTGTTGAATCCAGTACGCCGCACGTCGGATAACCTGCAAAAAATTAGTTCCCTTTTGTTTATCAAAAATTATGTCATTCGGACTCGTCCAAATAGACCAACATATAGCAGATATGCCGTTCCTAATTCTGGCCTTATCTAATTTCTTTACCCCATTAAGCCAGTTTCCAAACATATTAGTAGGTAAATTGAAAGTTAAGTATACCATACGCCAAACAATTTGGCAAATGGACATGCTCGAATCATTAAGCCTCCAGACAAAATTATCAGGGCTATTCGTCAACTGTACTCCCATGAGTTGTTGACAAAGAGTGATCCAAAGGTTCCATTTATGTTCATTTAAAGTCCGCTTGAAGGTAATATTAAGAGGTGCTTGAGCTAACACAGGAGACACTAACACATTCTTTCGCTGTACAATGTTATACAAACTCGGATATCTGAGTGCAAAAGAAGTGTCTCCGTAAGGGTACATTGCCCCTATGTGTGGTTTTGGTAATTAATGACAACCCCTATGGACTAATGTTTTCATTGAGTTTATATGAAGGAATATTCCATAGGTACTTCTTGTGTTCCATGTGTTGGATTCAAGTATGGATGCCATGAATATAAAGATACACCTTGTGTATTGGCATCAAGATCATCGATTTAAAGATACATATGAGATATGATCAAGAAGATGAAATGAAGATGGAGTTCTTATGTGGAACTCAATATTAGCCATGCTCTATCTTAAGTGAGTATGAGAAGATACAAGGTTGAGTTGGGCAAGTTAAAGATGAGCATCTTGAGTGGATCACATGCTTGAAGCTTGTCGTCCATTTGGTGATAATGGACATGTGAAGATGTGCATCAATGGAGCTTTCCCATCATAGTGTATGGGGAGCATTTGTGAGTCTTCACGAAGCAGCATTGATCAAGTGAGGCATTCCGGCTTGAGTGAAGCTTGAAGAGCTATCATCAAGATCAAGCGGGATGCGCAAGGCAAATGTATGGCCTTGCTAGGTTTTCCTTTTACCGGTCTCAAGGTGGTTGTTGGGAGACCGGATTATAGGATAGATAGCCGCACTATCAAGAGGGGCTTTCGGTTGGGTAACTTGATCACATCGTCTTAGGGAGCTCAATCCTTTGCATACTTTGCATATCATTATTGCTTCTTGGTGTTTCTCTGTGTGAGGTTCTTGAGCTTGTTGCTAGCTTTATAACAAGCCCAAGTTCATCGAAACGGAATCCGCATGCATCTTCTATTGCGTTTTCGAATTTGGACGTCTTCACCGTTTCTTGACGGTGGGAGACTCCCTCTCTAAAATCATCTAAAATATTCTGTGAGGAGTCTCCATATTATTATCCATTTTGTAGCCTACTAGTGTGTCGCCACCCAATAGCCAGGAAAAAGAAGTTCTGAGTAACCGTTAGCAGACGGTTGCATCCAGTAACCATAGTCCCCCGCTGATCCTCCGGGAGAAGTAAAGCCCATTGTTGAATCCAGTACGCCGCACGTCGGATAACCTGCAAAAAAATAGTTCCCTTTTGTTTATCAAAAATTATGTCATTCCGACTCGTCCAAATAGACCAACATATAGCAGATATGCAGATCCTAATTCTGGCCTTATCTAATTTCTTTACCCCATTAAGCCAGTTTCCAAACATATTAGTAGGTAAATTAAAAGTTAAGTATACCATACGCCAAACAATTTTGGCAAATGGACATGCTAAAAATAAATGATGTATAGTTTCTAGTTCATTACAGAAACAACACTTTTGACACCCATTCCAATATCTTTTGGCCAGATTATCTTTAGTAAGTAAAACTTTATTATTAAGAAACCACATGAATATTTTTATTTTTAATGGAATTTTCAACTTCCACAAATTTTTCCGTAAGCCTATGCTATGTCCATTCATTAGGTCAAGATACATAGATTTGACTGTAAAGATGCCCGAATCATTAAGCCTCCAGACAAAATTATCAGGGCTATTCGTCAACTGTACTCCCATGAGTTGTTGACAAAGAGTGATCCAAAGGTTCCATTTATGTTCATTTAAAGTCCGCCTGAAGGTAATATTAAGAGGTGCTTGAGCTAACACAGTAGACACTAACACATTCTTTCGCTGTACAATGTTATACAAACTCGGATATCTGAGTGCAAAAGAAGTGTCTATGTAAGGGTACATTGCCCCTATGTGTGGTTTTGGTAATTAATGACAACTCCTATGGACTAATGTTTTCATTGAGTTTATATGAAGGAATATTCCATAGGTACTTCTTGTGTTCCATGTGTTGGATTGAAGTATGGATGCCATGAATATAAAGATACACCTTGTGTATTGGCATCAAGATCATCGATTTAAAGATACATATGAGATATGATCAAGAAGATGAAATGAAGATGGAGTTCTTATGTGGAACTCAATATTAGCCATGCTCTATCTTAAGTGAGTATGAGAAGATACAAGGTTGAGTTGGGCAAGTTCAAGTTGAGCATCTTGAGTGGATCACATGTTTGAAGCTTGCCGTCCATTTGGTGATAATGAACATGTGAAGATGTGCATCAGTGGAGCTTTCCCATCATAGTGTATGGGGGAGCATTTGTGAGTCATCACTAAGCAACATTGATCAAGTGAGGCATTCCGGCTTGTGTAGAGCTTGAAATGTTATCATCACGATCAAACGGGATGCGCAAGGCAAAGATATGACCTTGATAGGTTTTCCTTTTACCGGTCTCGAGGTGGTTGATGGGAGACCGGATTATAGGATTGATAGCCGCACTATTAAGAGGGGTTTTCGGTTGAGTAACTTGATCACATCGTCTTAGGGAGCTCAATCATTTGCATACTTTGCATATCCTTATTACTTCTTGGTGTTTCTCTGTGTGAGGTTCTTGAGCTTGTTGCTAGCTTTACAACAAGCCCAAGTTCATCGAAACGGAATCCACATGCATCTTCTATTGCGTTTTCGAGTTTGGACGTCTTCACCGTTTCTTGACGGTGGGAGACTCCCTCTCTAAAATCATCTAAAATGTTCTGTGAGGAGTCTCCATATTGTTGGGGTTCTATTCATCGTTATCTTTCCAACAAAATTGGTTTCATGTCAATCGGGGTCTGCACACAAAAGTTATCACAGTTTTTGTATAACATGTTTTCCTGCTCACCCGGTCATGGACCCGGTCGGACCGGCCCCTGCGCCGGCCGGTTCCGGTCTGCCGCCCGGTCAGTCGGCCTTTCAACCGGCCGGCCCGGCGTGCCGACCGGTTGGCCGGGCGCCAACCGGATCCTACTACTGAGCGTCAATTCCTAGTTCCGGTTTCGGTCCGGTCCGTGCCCCGGTTTGGACCGGCTGGTCCAGTCTGTGGCCCGGTCTGACCGGGCCCTCGACCGGACGGCCCGTTCCCAGTCCCGGTTGACCGGACTCCTCGACGGTTGACTCAGCCCAACTTTTCCCCAACGATTATATTTGCTCTTGGGCTATAAATAGCCCTTCTTCCACCTTGGGCTGAGTTAGTTCTTCCCCTTTCTTCACCTCCATTGTTGGTCTTGGAAGAACTTGCTTCCCCTCTTGATTCCCCCCATGATTCTTGCCCATTCTTGAGGGATCTAAGAGATGAGATCTAGATCTACACTTCCACCAATCCATTTCTCCTCTAAGTGAGGGGAACTCTTGGGATCTAGATCTTGGAGTCTTTTGTTGACTTTCCCCATTATTCTTCCTCTCCAATCTCATCTTAGCATTTGTTGCTTGGGTGGGATTTGAGAGTGAAGGATTTGAACACCTCTAGTGTTCTTGCTTTGCATCATTGCATAGTGTTGAGCTCTCCACCATGATTAGTTCGAGTGAGAGACCGTGAGCTTGTTACTCTTGGAGGAAGACCTCCTAGTTGGCTTGGCGGTTGGTGCTCCGGTGATCTCTTCAAGAAGATTGTGAAGAGGCCCGAGCTTCTCCTTCGTGGAGCTTGTGAAGTGGTTGTGGAGCTTGCCATCTCCGGAGCGGAGGAAAAGCTAACCATAAGGAAAGGGCCATTATCCTTCGTGGGTGTGGTTCGGAGAATAGGGTGAGCCTTCGTGGCGCGGGGAATCCTTCGTGGGACCTCCACTACTCCAAACGTGACGTACCTTCTTGCAAAGGAAGGGAACACGGGAATACATCCTCGTCTCCGCGTGCCTCGGTTATTTCTATACCCGAGCTCTCTTTCCTTGTGATAGCCATCGTGCTTGAAGTACATATATCTTGCTATCACTTGTGCTACATATATCTTGTGCCTATCTTGCTTAGCTCTAGTTGCTATTGTTACACTTAGTTGAGCTTAGCATATTTAGGGTTTGTGCTTGTAAACTAAACGATAGTTTAATTCCGCATTATTACAAGACAAATCTGTAAGAGTTTTTAATTGCCTATTCACCCCCCCCTCTAGGCGACATCTCGATCTTTCAGTCTCCTAACCAGACATCCTCGCAAAATCGGACCGAAGATCCGTCTCCCACTTTAAAATAACCCATGGTGAAAAAATCAGTTTTCACTCTCATGAGGCCTTTCCAAAATGGGGAATCGGTAGGTTTTTCTTCCACATGTGCTAACGTTTGGTTCTTCAAATATTTATTAGATAAAATTTGTTGCCACATTCCCTCCTCAGTGAGTAATTTAAATAACCATTTACTTAATAAGCATTTGTTTTTTAGTTCAAGCACTTCAATGCCTAGACCCCCTTGTTCCTTAGGTCTACAGACCATACTCCATTTTGTAAGTCTATATTTCTTCTTTGTTTCATCCGTTTGCCAGAAGAAACTTGATCGGTAGAAATCCAAACGTTTCCTCACCCCTACTGGAATTTCAAGAAAGGACAACATAAACATTGGGAGGCTCGTCAAAACTGAGTTTATGAGTACTAGACGATCACCATATGAAAGTAGTTTGCTGCGCCAACCACCAAGTTTCGCACCAAAACGACTCTCCACGGGATTCCATTCAGAATTTGCTAGTTTCCGATGGTGTACAGGGATACCCAAATATGTAATAAGTAAGGACCCGGCCTCGCAACCAAAAATTTCCCGGTATTCATGTTCCTTTTGTTTGGCCTCTCCGAAACAGTAAATCTCACTTTTATGAAAATTTATCTTCAAACCCGATAATTGTTCAAACAAGCAGAGAATTAGTTTCATGTTTATAGCTTTTTCAGCATTATGCTCCAGAAACAAGATTGTATCATCAGCGTATTGGAGAATCGACACTCCCCCATCAACCAAATGAGGAATTAGGCCCCCAACTTGACCCTCTTGTTTGGCACGAGCAATAAGAATGGCCAAAACATCCGCAACAATGTTGAAAAGAATCGGAGAAAAAGGATCACCTTGTCTCAATCCTTTCCTTGTTTGGAAATTATGACCAGTATCATCATTTACTCTGATACCAACGCTTCCTCCTTGGACAATTTTTTTGATCATCTCACACCACATGGGATCAAAACCTTTCATCCTTAGGACTTGCTGGAGAAAAGGCCATTTAACTTTATCATATGCCTTCTCAAAATCAATTTTTAAAAGTACCCCATCCATTTTCTTCCTATTAATCTCATGTATCGCTTCATGTAGGATCACCACTCCCTCAAGGATATGGCGACCTGGCATAAATGCCGTCTGTGTTGGTCTAACAACCTTATGAACTATCTCAGATGTTCGTATGGTGGCCACTTTCGTAAAAAATTTAAAACTCACATTAAGGATGCAAATAGGCCGGTATTGTTGTATTTGAATTGCATTTTCCTTTTTAGGCAAAAGCGTAATGACACCGAAATTAAGTTTATACAGGGGTGATGTCTACTCACGCTTCTTTTCCTGTAGACAGTGTTGGGCCTCCAAGAGCAGAGGTTTGTAGAACAGCAGCAAGTTTCCCTTAAGTGGATCACCCAAGGTTTATCGAACTCAGGGAGGAAGAGGTCAAAGATATCCCTCCAAGCAACCCCGCAACCACAATACAAGAAGTCTCTTGTGTCCCCAACACACCTAATACACTTGTCGATGTATAGTTGCACTAGTTCGGCGAAGAGATAGTGAAATACAAGTGGTATGAATGAATATGAGCAGTAGTAATGGCACCGAAAATAGCTTGTCGCGTGCAGTTGATGGTGGTAATATTGCAGGAAGTAAAGATGCAGTAAAACAGTAAATAAGCGATGTTTGCAGTATTTGGAAACAAGGCCTAGGGATCGTACTTTCACTAGTGGACACTCTCAACATTGATCACATAATAAAACCACTCTACACTCTCTTGTTGGATGATGAACACCACTAGCTGTGTAGGGCTACAAGAGCACCTCAATGCCGGAGTTAACAAGCTCCACAACATTCGATATTCATATTTAATTAACCTTAGAGTGCATGATAGATCAACACAATTATACCAAGTACTAACATAGCATGCACACTGTCACCTTCATACTATGAAAGGAGGAATAGATCACATTAATACCATCATAGTAATAGTTAACTTCATAATCTACAAGCGATCATAATCATAAACTACGCCAAGTACTACATGATGCACACACTGTCACCATTACATCATGAAGGAGGAATAGAGTAGTTTAATAACATCACTAGAGTAGCACATAGATGAATAGTGATACAAAACTCATATGAATCTCAATCATGTAAGGCAGCTCATGAGATCATTGTATTGAAGTACATAGGAGAGGGATTAACCACATAGCTACCGGCAGCCCTTAGCCTCGATGGAGAACTACTCCTCCTCATGGGAGACAGCAGCGTTGATGGAGATGGCGGTGGTGTCGATGGAGAAGCCTTCCGGGGCACTTCCCCGTCCCGGCGGCGTGCCGGAACAGAGACTCCTGTCCCCCAGATCTTGGCTTCGCGATGGCGGCGGCTTTGGAAGGTTTCTCGTACCGTGGCTTATTCGTGTCGAAGTTTTAGGTCAGGGACCTTTAAATAGGCGAAGAGGCGGAGTCGGAGGGCTGACGAGGCGACGACACAATAGGGTGGCGCGGCCAGGGCCTGGGCCGCGCCGCCTACATGTGGGGCCCACAGGGCCCTCCTCCGTGGCTCTCGGTGTTCTGAAAGCTTCGTGGAATTCTAAGATGCTGGGCGTTGATTTCGTCCGATTCCGAGAATATTTCCTTACTAGGATTTCTGAAACCAAAAAACAGAAGAAAACAGCAACTGGCCCTTTGGCATCTCGTCAATAGGTTAGTTCCGGAAAATGCATAATAATAACATAAAGTGTGAACAAAACATGTAGGTATTGTCATAAAACAAGCATGGAACATAAGAAATTATCGATACGTCGGAGACGTAGCAAGGGGCAACTCTCCCGCATGGAGTTGTGTAAACAAAGCCATCCACTACAAGGAAAAGGCCTACCGCCGGCGAACCTAAAAGGCCCATTGCCGGCGCACCACGAGCCCGCCGGTGCGAACGCGCCGGTGATAAATGGCCACTACCGGCGCACCAGGCAGTGCGCCGGCGATAGATGGATACTGCGGCGCTCGACGCTTCGCCGGCAAAGGACAGCCACCGGCGCACCATCAGCTGCGCCGTAGTAGTGCTTCCAGCACTGGCGCATGCCACGTGCGCCGGCAGTAGGTCATTTAGGTGCGCCGGCAATAAATTCGAAAATTCTTTTTTCAGCTTTTTTCCAGCATATTACAATACATATTTGACAGCAGTATATATTTACAATGCAGTTCATATTTATACAGTATTACATGCAATATGAGAAGCACATAGAGAGCCAAGTTTCATTTCGGTATCAGTACACAAATACGCAAGTCTCGTTTCGGAATGTTGATTCATACAACACATGTGCATATGCAACACCGAACGACGAAGTTTCACAAAGTTAGAAGTCTTGGTACATAGTCGTCACAAGTATCGTCATACACCTCACAATGTAGGTCCTAACCTAAACTACAATCACATAGAACATGACCAACATGGTCATGATGACCATCATCACGAAGGCCATGGTCTTCATCCGGTTCCTCCTCATGTCCCTCATCTCTCCCGCTAGATAACGGGCGTATCTTCCTTCCGCCTCCACCCTAGTGGGGTATCCCTTGTAGCTGTTGCCGCTGAAACGGTGCACCTGTCTCCGACAGTCCTCCCAGTCGTCGTAGACTCCAGGAACCCTCCCCTTGTACACGACATATGTCGTCGGCATCTCCATTCACAAGACAAGTAAAACGTTAGTACCAATGCAATGAACAAGTGCCAACTCAAATAAGAGACAAGTAGTATGAACTAAATAGCATGTGCCTCATAGAAATAAATAATAACATACAGGGATGGGGTCAGTGAGGCTAGGTAGGATGCACAATAGATTGATATTTGTGGCCATCACACCAAGCCTCACTGGCCCCACCCCGGAGTGTACAAGTGACCGAACATTTTAATCATCGGCCAATGCAATTAAGAAGTGCGAACTCAAATAGAAGACAAGTAGTACGAATTAAATAGCGTGCCTCATACTTTGTCGGTCGAAACAAATATTAACATCCAGGGATGGAGTCAGTGAGGCTAGGTAGGATGCACAATAGATTGATACTTGTGGCCGTCGCACCAAGGCTCACTGGCTCCACCCCCGAGTGTACGATTGACCGAACATTCTAATCATCGGCGAACTCCAAATACGAGGCAAGTAGTGGTCGAGTAAATGCAAATAATTATTAAGCTATGTACGCCATAATCTTGAAATATATAGCAAAGTAAATGAAACTATAGACACATGTTCACATGCACATTCATACAACTAAATAAAAGCAACTAGTCGATTCTATGGGAATATATAGCAATTATTACAATACGGAAGTTCAAGGACATATCGTTCAAGCTTTAGCAAGTGTTCCCGTCGTAGGATCAGGTTGTACGCCTAGGGGGAATGGACGGCAGCCCTCAAGCGAGTTGAACGGCCTCTCATCACGCGACATCTCCAAGCGGAGTTCTATCTCGTCATTAGGTGGTAGACCATAGCCGTAGAAGAACTCGCCAGACCTATTGTTGACATCCTGCAGGATTATCGTGCAAATGAACTGCTGGATGCGACCCCAGTTCTTTCTAATCTCTCTATCAGGGACATCCGCCATGTTTGCAAACCTGTTTCTGAGATTCTCTGGCAGCAACATGTCATCTGCGTACTTTATGTACTCCTGCATCTGAAGGATGGCGTACCACGCGTCCATCCCATTGTCGGGCGTCGACTGCCTGAGGCAGGGGAAGTTGGTTGTGTGGGTTAAGACCAAGCCTCCTCGGGATTTCCTCTCTACTTTGAGGGGGCCTGCCTTGTTGGCGAAGCCGGTGAGAGCATCATTGAGAAGGGCCTTGATGTGGGTGTAGTCTTTCTTGTGGTCCCTACCCGAGTCGAGATAGACTGCATGCGAGTGTTGCGGGTGCACGACGATGAGGGTGCAGAACTTGTCTCTGCGGAAAACACACGGATTAACCTTTGGAAATGCAAATGGAGATATAGGATAGAATGGTAATGGGGGACTAGCGAGTGATTACTTACTCGGGGAAGTAAGGGATGAGAATGGCGCCCTTTTTAATGTTCGCCAGCATGAAATCCTCGACCTGCTGGGTGGCAATCGCCCGATCCCCAGCGTTGCAGATGATGCTCTCCCGCATATAGAAGGGGTCCATTATTGCGATGGTCGGCGTCTCCTCCTTAACAATCTGGGCAGACAAGCTAAGAGCAACTAGGCGAACCACACTAAAGTGGAGCGCTTGCATGCGATAGATGCTGAAGATGTCGTTGAACCGGATGAAGCACAAGTCCGCGGGGTACTTCTCGACGAAGTTCATGCCAGTTGGCACCTTCGCCACCAAGAGAGGGTAACCAGGATCTTTTGATTTGAGAAGAAGGTTCTCCACATGCAAGACAGTCTCATGCAAGCTCCTCATATCCGGGGTGAGTTTCTTCACGACATGCTCCGGCAGCATCGGTTGACCCAAGTGATGCAGAGGTCGCCAATTGTTTGGCAACTTGTCAAGGAGTGGGACCGTGTCCTTGGATTTGGCCGCCGCCTTGTCTTGGGCGTCCTTCTTATTTTGCCTCTTCCTCTTCTTGGGTTGTACTGATGGACCCTCCATCGCCGTAGTGGCCGTAGCACGGAGTGTGTTTGGGCTCAACATATTTTTGACGGCGGCGGTGGCGACCTCCTCAGGATTTTCCTCCTCAGCCGTTTCTTGAGAATCGAACAGCTTCTTGGAGCACACATATTTCAAGCCCGGCGCATCCTCATGGACAACTTGTGAAGACGTAGGAATATCCCATTGGAAGTTGTCACGTTCGTATTCCTCGGCCTCTGGCGCAGCTGGCTGTTGTGGTGGGGCGCTGACCTCTGGCGCAGCTGGCCGTTCTGGTGGGGCGATGACCACGGGCGCCGCTGGCTGTCGTGGAGGGACGCTGACATGTGGCGCCGCAAGGTGCTTGTCTTTGCTTGCCGTCGACCCCGAGTAGGTGTTGATCCGAATTAGGGTCTTCGGCCATAGCAGTACCCAACCCTTCAGTGAGGCCAGATTCAACGGGCTATCGTCATCGGCACCATGCGGTTGATTAGGAGGAAACAAATCCTCATAGCCCGGTAACGCCCGATCCACTTCAACCCGGTAAACGTCATCCGCCATATCTCGTGTGTGCCACTTCTTATCCAGGGGCCGAAGGATGGACCCCCTCGCGACGTCTTTGAGTTCGTCATTTACTCTCATCAGGAAGGTGCATGGCGTTGAGAGCGCCTGCGAGAACATGTGTATGGCGTTAGAGAGAGGGCAAGGATGACGAAACTAATATATTAACTTGATGTACACATTAGTTAATTACCGTGAGGGCGTTGAGCTCGGCTAATGTCGACGGGCCAGCACATGCGGCGGCGGGCGTGCAAGTGACGGAGGGGCTGCTACCCGGCATGGACGGTGAATCCCTAGCACCAGCGACATTGCCGGCGGCCGGAGGAGTCTCCATTATAACATTGTCATTGCCGGCGGACGGCGGCACCATCGAGTTGCTGCCGTTGAAGCTAACCACTTGCATTTTCGGGGGCCTTGTTTGCCACCCTCATACCACGCTTGTAGAGCGTTGAAATCTGCTTGGACTGAAGCGGCGACTTCAGCTTTGACTTCAGGTACGAGTGTAGCTTTGAGTTGCGGTACCAGTTGCGGTACCAAACCAGCTTGGACTTGGGCTAGGATTGACTCCCTCATTTCCTCCGCCTCCCGCTGCTTCCTCTCATTACGCGCATTTTTATCGGCCGCAGACGACAAGCCGTAGTCATGCTTGTGGCCTGTACCGGCGCCAGCCACACGGCCTCTATGCGGCCTTCTCGTAGGTGAATGCTCATTGACGATGTTTAGCGCCCGTACGAGAGGCTTGTCCCATGCTACCCTGCCCGTCGACGCCTGGGACGAGGAGCCTTCGTCACCTTGAGAAAGTCTTTGTCTTTCTTCTTCCTGCGGAAGAAACGTGAACCATTTAGAAATGTTGCTACTATTATATGAACGATACTTGATCTAATAAAACCGGTAAATTGCTTACCAGTTTTTTCTCCAACGACAGGACCTTCTGGTCGTTCGTGAACCAAATTATGTCGGTTACGACCTTGGGGTCCGTGACAAGTTCCCCGGTTAGTTTCTTCTTATGGTACCGGGACCTGATGAATCTTCTTTCAAGCGGGTCCTTGTACTTGAGCCAGGGGTTCTCAATGCCGGCATTTACATACGCCTCGTCCTCCTTCGCCCAATAGGGCTCCTTTCCCTCGTACCCACGGCTCCCAAGGTTGTGGTTGCCGATGTTAAGCTCCCGCATTTCCTTCCCCCACAACTTGCGATTCTTCGTCGCTTGTAGCTCTTCATTGGCCACAAAAGCATCAAAGTCCGCCTGGGAGACATGCGGAAAGGCAGAGTGGACCTCTTCGAAACCTTTGCCGTCAGCAATCATCTTCCGCACCATGTACTTATAGCTGCTGAGGTGTTTGGTGAACTTCAAGAGGGCTTGTGAGTTCACAATGTTCTTGGATTCATCAGTGGAGGCGTAGTCGCCTAGGAACTTGTATCGTGAGTGCAACCTCGCAATGAGCTGGGCTCGCAAATGCGCTTTGCTCTCAGCTCGGAGATCCGTCTCGTTGAGATTGATGACCTCTCGGAGGATACATGCCAGTTGGTTGCCGTACCCCTTGGCAACATCCTTAGGCTCCACCGGCAAACCACTGGCGGGGTCCACCTCTTTGATTGTGTCTCTGCCGGTGCCGACCGTATTTTGGCGCCTTGCCTTCCGCGGCCTCTTGGCTCCACTTGTCCCGGCAGTACTCCCGGCGGCGCCGCTAGGATCGTCGCCGCTTGTCTCGCCGCCACCCCCGGCGGCGCCGGTTGCCTCATCGCCGCTAGGCTCGTAGGTACTACCCCCGGCGGCGCCGCTTGCCTCGTTGCCGCTTGGTCGGCACTACCCCCAGCGGCATCCTCCATCTCATGGTCCTCGTCGCCGCCAACACCAGCGGCCTCGGCATCCTCCTCCGTCCTAAAGAAGTGCCTATTGTAGTGCTCCTCTAACTCTTCTTGAGACGACATGGTGGCTTGCACTAATAGAAGATGAAAAAGAGTTAGAATTCACGGAAAAATTCGGCATGACCTTTGCTAAAAATTGGTCATGCCGAGTGCTAGAATTGCCGGAACGGAAATGAATCGACATTCCGGCACTCAATAGCAACTCAATCCCTGTGTAACAGAAATGCAATTCACATATATATAGCCATGAACACCATAACCATCACCATAAACGAGAGACAATATAACCTGACCATTAAAGAAGACCATATACTTTAGCACCATATCATTCTTGATCATTTAGTGTGGAGAGCAGCACCATTGCATCAGCATGAACATCACCATATACATCAGCATGCACAGCACCATATACATCAACATGCACTTAATCATTTGATATACATCAGCATGCACTTAACATCAGCAACACCATGCTAGTAGCATGCATTTCATTTTCAAACTAGAGAACAAATTCAGTAGCATGCATTTAACCAGAGACACAAAATCATTTGATATGCATACTGAATTCCTGACACTTTAGCATCAACCCATCTTTAGCATTTAAAAATGAAAAATGAACTAAATGAACTAAATTAGCATCTTTAGCATTTAAAAAACCAGCATACTGCCAACTAAATCGACTACTGCATCAACCCATCTTTAGCATCTTTAGCATTTAAAAAATTAAAACCTAGACAGCTAGCCAACACACAAAAATAAGAAGCAAATATCTTGCCTCTGTCGATAGTAGCAAATATAATACAGAAAAAACTAAAAAAAAGTAGATGAACTAGCATAAAATTAGAAGCAAATATAATACAGCAGCATGCATAGCAACAACATAACAGTAGCATGCACACAACATCTTGATTGTCATTTCTTTTCCAACCAGCATAGCAGCAGCATGCACACAACATCTTCATTTTCATTTTGTTTTAAATGAACCAGAGAATGAACATAGCACCAATTTTTATTTTGTTTTAAATGAACCAGAGAAGCTCATGTGTCATTTCTCATTTGTGGATTAACAGAAAGCTCCAATTATATTTCCTTGATGTGAAAAATGAACTAAATGAACTAAATTTCAAACAAGAGAACAAATTCACTTTATTTTGTTTTTTCAAACCAGACAAAAGCACTTGTTCTTTTTATGAACTAAACCTACTGCTACCACTTGTTCTTTTTAAATTAAGTAAACCTACTGCTAGTGAACATTTGACAGCATCCGTTGATATAGCATATTTTTTCAAACCAGAGAATAGAACATTTTTTCAAACAAGAGAATAGCACTTGTTCTTTTTTCAAACCAGAGAATAGCACATTTTTTCATTAAGCATTATTAAAACAGAGAATAAACGTGAGGCATGCCTAACCCTAACACTTGCTACTGGTGGCATTTGATCCTTGAGTAGGCATTTAAATGAACCAGATCCATTATAGTAAGTAGGCATCAAATTCAATTTGCTATGAACCAAGCATTTGCTACTGCATTTCATCATTTAAAGCAACTAGCAACTAAACCTACTGCATCATTTTTTCATCATTTTTTCTAACAACTACTGCAACTGCTACTGCAATTAGCAAATAAGACTAGCATTTGCTACTGCAACTAGCAAATTTACTAACACTAACCTACTGCAAGCATTTACCAATGAACCCATTTCATCAGTTTTTTTCATTTTATAATTGAACCATAGCATGAACCATACCATCTGCAAGTTTATTTTCATTTAATTTCCTCTGCCTCCTCAACCATAGCATGAACCAATGAACCCATTTAATCATTTTTTAAATGAACCAGAGAATGAACCTATTTCTTGTACTGCTACTGCTACTGCTCAATTTCAGTGAACTCCCAAGCAAGTTAATTTAAGCAATTTCAGTGAACTACAGAGAGCGGAATTCGGGAGAGGGGAGGAAGAGGGGGACAGATAAGGGAAGGAAGAGGGGGAGGAGAGGGGAAGGTGGAGTGATACGTCTCCGACGTATCGATAATTTCTTATGTTCCATGCCACATTATTGATGTTATCTACATGTTTTATGCACACTTTATGTCATATTCGTGCATTTTCTGGAACTAACCTATTAACAAGATGCCGGCGCGTTCCTGTTTTCTGCTGTTTTTGGTTTCAGAAATCCTAGTAACGAAATATTCTCGAATCGGACGAAATCAAGACCTGTGTTCCTATTTTCACCGGAAGCATCCGGAACACTCGAGAGCCGCGTAGGGGGCCTGTGGCCCCAGATGATAGGGTGGCGCGGCCTGGCCCCCGGCCGCGCTGCCTATGTGGCCACCCCTTCGACCCTCCTGCGCGCCTCTTCGCTATATAAAGCCTCCGTCGCGAAACCCCGAGGCGAAGAACCACGATACGAAAACCTTCCAGAGCCGCCGCCATCGCGAAGCCAAGATCTGGGGACAGGAGTCTCTGTTCCGCACCCGCCGAGCGGGGAAGTGCCCCGGAAGGCTTCTCCATCGACACCGCTGCCATCTCCACCGCCATCTTCATCACCGCTGCTGCTCCCATGAGGAGGGAGTAGTTCTCCATCGAGGCTCGGGCTGTACCGGTAGCTATGTGGTTAATCTCTCCCCATGTACCTCAATACAATAATCTCATGAGCTGCTTTACATGATTGAGATTCATATGAGTTTTGTATCACAATTCATCTATGTGTTACTCTAGTGATGTTATTAAAGTATTCTATTCCTCCTGCATGGTGTAAAGTGGACAGGGTGTGCATCATGTAGTTCTTGGCTTAGTTTATGATCGTGATCTCTTATGGATTGTGAAGTTAACTATTACTATGATGGTATTGACGTGATCTATTTGGTTGTGTTGATCTATCTTACACTATAAGGTTACTTAAATATGAACAAATTGTGGAGCTTGTTAACTCCGGCATTGAGGGTTCGTGTAATCCTACGCAATGCGTTCATCATCCAACAAAAGTGTAGAGTATGCATTTATCTATTCTGTTATGTGATCAATGTTGAGAGTGTCCACTAGTGAAAGTCTAATCCCTAGGCCTTGTTCCTAAATACCGCTGCTACTATGCTTGTTTACGTTTACTGCGTTACTACGTGCAATACTACCACCATCAACTACACGCCAGCAAGCTATTTTCTGGCACCGTTGCTACTGCCCATACTTATTCATACCACCTGTATTTCACTATCTCTTCGCCGAACTAGTGCACCTATTAGGTGTGTTGGGGACACAAGAGACTTCTTGCTTTGTGGTTGCAGGGTTGCATGAGAGGGATATCTTTGACCTCTTCCTCCCCGAGTTCGATAAACCTTGGGTGATCCACTTAAGGGAAAACTTTGCTGTTCTACAAACCTCTGCTCTTGGAGGCCCAACACTGTCTACAGGAAAGGAGGGGGAACGTAGACATCAAGCTAATTTTCTGGCGCCGTTGCCGGGGAGGAAAGGTAAAAGGTACTCACACTCCGGACCTCGGCTACTAAGCTATTTTCCGGCGCCATTGTAAGTACTCGAAGCTATTTCCTTTAGATCCTGCAATTGCAACTTTTTGTTTCTTGTTTACACTAGTAAGGCATAATGGAAAACATATGTGAGCTTTTTATTCTATTTCCTGAGTCAAGACATGAATGGTTTAATGCGAAAATTAAAAAACCTATGGAATCTTATTTGCATGCTAGTAGCAATGATATTAGTATGAACGCTTTAACCACCATTGTTGCTAATGATATGGAAAATTCTAAGCTTGGGGAAGCTGGCTTTGATGAGCATGATATTTTTAGTCCCCCAAGCATGGAGGAGAAAATTTACTTTGATGATACTTTGCCTCCTATTTATGATGATTATAATGATAGTCGTCTTTTGTTACCACCTGTTATGGAGGATAAATTTGATTATGACTACAATATGCCTCCTATATTTGATGATAGCTACTTTGTTGAATTTGCTCCCACTACAACTAATAAAATTGACTATGCTTATGTGGGTAGTAATAATTTTATGCATGAGACTCATGATAAGAATGCTTTATGTGATAGTTATATTGTTGAGTTTGCTCATGATGCTACTGAAAGTTATTATGAGAGAGGAAAATATGGTTGTAGAAATTTTCATGTTACTAAAACACCTCTCTATGTGCTGAAATTTTTGAAGCTATACTTGTTTTATCTTCCTATGCTTGTTACTTTGCTCTTCATGAACTTGTTTATTTACAAGATTCCTATGCATAGGAAGCATGTTAGACTTAAATGTGTTTTGAATTTGCCTCTTGATGCTCTCTTTTGCTTCAACTACTATTTCTTGCGAGTGCATCATTAAAACTGCTGAGCCCATCTTGATGGCTATAAAGAAAGAACTTCTTGGGAGATAACCCATGTGTTATTTTGCTACAGTACTTTGTTTTATATTTGTGTCTTGGAAGTTGTTTACTACTGTAGCAACCTCTCCTTATCTTAGTTTTGTGTTTTGTTGTGCCAAGTAAAGTCTTTGATAGTAAAGTCAATACTAGATTTGGATTACTGCGCAGAAACAGATTGCTGTCACGAATCTGGGCAAAATTCTCTGTAGGTAACTCAGAAAATTATGCCAATTTACATGAGTGATCCTCAGATATGTACGCAACTTTCATTCAATTTGGGCATTTTCATCTGAGCAAGTCTGGTGCCATTTTAAAATTCGTCTTTACGGACTGTTCTGTTTTGACAGATTCTGCCTTTTATTTCGCATTGCTTCTTTTGCTATGTGGGATGGATTTCTTTGTTCCATTAAACTCCAGTAGCTTTGGGCAATGTCCAGAAGTGTTAAGAATGATTGTGTCACCTCTGAACATGTGAGTTTTTGATTATGCACTAACCCTCTAATGAGTTTGTTTCGAGTTTGGTGTGAAGGAAGTTTTCAAGGGTCAAGAGAGGAGGATGATATACTATGATCAAGAAGAGTGAAAGCTCTAAGCTTGGGGATGCCCCGGTGGTTCACCCCTGCATATATCAAGAAGACTCAAGCGTCCAAGCTTGGGGATGCCCAAGGCATCCCCTTCTTCATCGACAATATTATCAGGTTCCTCCCCTGAAACTATATTTTTATTCCATCACATCTTATGTGCTTTGCTTGGAGCATCGGTTTGTTTTTGTTTTTGTTTTGTTTGAATAAAATGGATCCTAGCATTCACTTTATGGGAGAGAGACACGCTCCGCTGTAGCATATTGACAAGTATGTCCTTGGTTTCTACTCATAGTATTCATGGCGAAGTTTCTCCTTCGTTAAATTGTTATATGGTTGGAATTGGAAAATGATACATGTAGTAATTGCTACAAATGTCTTGGGTAATGAGATACTTGGCAATTGTTGTGCTCATGTTTTAGCTCTTGCATCATATGCTTTGCACCCATTAATGAAGAAATACATAGAGCATGCTAAAATTTGGTTTGCATATTTTGTTTCTCTAAGGTCTAGATAATTTCTAGTATTGAGTTTGAACAACAAGGAAGACGGTGTAGAGTCTTATAATGTTTACAATATGTCTTTTATGTGAGTTTTGCTGCACGGTTCATCCTTGTGTTTGTTTCAAATAAGCCTTGCTAGCCTAAACCTTGTATCGAGAGGGAATACTTCTCATGCATCCAAAATACTTGAGCCAACCACTATGCCATTTGTGTCCACCATACCTACCTACTACATGGTATTTTCCGCCATTCCAAAGTAAATTGCTTGAGTGCTACCTTTAAAATTCCATCATTCACCTTTGCAATATATAGCTCATGGGACAAATAGCTTAAAAACTATTGTGGTATTGAATATGTACTTATGCACTTTATCTCTTATTAAGTTGCTTGTTGTGCGATAACCATGTTTCTGGGGACGCCATCAACTATTCTTTGTTGAATATCATGTGAGTTGCTATGCATGTCCGTCTTGTTTGAAGTAAGAGCGATCTACCACCTTATGGTTAAGCATGCATATTGTTAGAGAAGAACATTGGGCCGCTAACTAAAGCCATGATCCATGGTGGAAGTTTCAGTTTTGGACATATATCCTCAATCTCATATGAGAAAATTATTAATTGTTGTTACATGCTTATGCATAAAAGAGGAGTCCATTATCTGTTGTCTATGTTGTCCCGGTATGGATGTCTAAGTTGAAGAATAATCAATAGCGAGAAATCCAATGCGAGCTTTCTCCTTAGACCTTTGTACAGGCGGCATAGAGGTACCCCTTTGTGACACTTGGTAAAAACATGTGCATTGTGATGATCCGGTAGTCCAAGCTAATTAGGACAAGGTGCGGGCACTATTAGTACACTATGCATGAGGCTTGCAACTTGTAAGATATAATTTACATGATACATATGCTTTATTACTACCGTTGACAAAATTGTTTCATGTTTTCAAAATCAAAGCTCTAGCACAAATATAGCAATCGATGCTTTTCCTCTATGAGGACCATTCTTTTACTTTCATGTTGAGTCAGTTCACCTATTTCTCTCCACCTCAAGAAGCAAACACTTGTGTGAACTGTGCATTGATTCCTACATACTTGCATATTGCACTTGTTATATTACTCTATGTTGACAATTATCCATGAGATATACATGTTACAAGTTGAAAGCAACCGCTGAAACTTAATCTTCCATTGTGTTGCTTCAATGCCTTTACTTTGAATTATTGCTTTATGAGTTAACTCTTATGCAAGACTTATTGATGCTTGTCTTTAAGTACTATTCATGAAAAGTCTTTGCTTTATGATTCAGTTGTTTACTCATGTCATATACATTGTTTTGATCGCTGCATTCACTACATATGCTTTACAAATAGTATGATCAAGATTATGATGGCATGTCACTCCAGAAATTATCTTTGTTATTGTTTTACCTGCTCGGGACGAGCAGAACTAAGCTTGGGGATGCTGATACGTCTCCGACGTATCGATAATTTCTTATGTTCCATGCCACATTATTGATGTTATCTACATGTTTTATGCACACTTTATGTCATATTCGTGCATTTTCTGGAACTAACCTATTAACAAGATGCCGAAGTGCCAGTTCTGTTGTTTTGGTTTCAGAAATCCTAGTAACGAAATATTCTCGGAATCGACGAAATCAAGACCTGGTTCCTATTTTCACCGGAAGCATCCAGAACACCCGAGAGCCGCAGAGGGGGCCCCGTGGGCCCCAGATGATAGGGTGGCGCGGCATGGGCCCCGCCGCGCCACCTATGGTGTGGCCACCCTTCGACCCTCCCGCGCCGCCTCTTCGCCTATAAAGCCTCCGTCGCGAAAACCCGAGGCGAAGAACCACGATACGAAAAACCTTCCGAGCCGCCGCCATCGCGAAGCCAAGATCCGGGGACAGGAGCGTTCCCGCACCCCCGAGCGGGGAAGCCCGGAAGGCTTCTCCATCGACACCGCTGCCATCTCCACCGCCATCTTCATCACCGCTGCTGCTCCCATGAGGAGGGAGTAGTTCTCCATCGAGGCTCGGGGCTGTACCGGTAGCTATGTGGTTAATCTCTCCCCATGTACCTCAATACAATAATCTCATGAGCTGCTTTACATGATTGAGATTCATATGAGTTTTGTATCACAATTCATCTATGTGTTACTCTAGTGATGTTATTAAAGTATTCTATTCCTCCTGCATGGTGTAAAGTGGACAGGGTGTGCATCATGTAGTTCTTGGCTTAGTTTATGATCGTGATCTCTTATGGATTGTGAAGTTAACTATTACTATGATGGTATTGATGTGATCTATTTGGTTGTGTTGATCTATCTTACACTATAAGGTTACTTAAATATGAACAAATTGTGGAGCTTGTTAACTCCGGCATTGAGGGTTCGTGTAATCCTACGCAATGCGTTCATCATCCAACAAAAGTGTAGAGTATGCATTTATCTATTCTGTTATGTGATCAATGTTGAGAGTGTCCACTAGTGAAAGTCTAATCCCTAGGCCTTGTTCCTAAATACTGCTACGTTACTGCTTGTTTAATGTTTTACTGTGTTACTACTGCTGCAATACTACCACCATCAACTACACGCCCAAGCTATTTTCTGGCACCGTTGCTACTGCTCATACTTATTCATACCACCCGTATTTCACTATCTCTTCGCGAACTAGTGCACCTATTAGGTGTGTTGGGGACACAAGAGACTTCTTGCTTTGTGGTTGCGGGGTTGCATGAGAGGGATATCTTTGACCTCTTCCCCCGAGTTCGATAAACCTTGGGTGATCCACTTAAGGGAAAACTTGCTGCTGTTCTACAAACGTCTGCTCTTGGAGGCCCAACACTGTCTACAGGAAAGGAGGGGGAACGTAGACATCAAGGAGGTCCTGGCGTCGTCGGGGAAGGATGAGGGGAAGGGAGAGGGGCGGTTCTTACCGACGGTGGCGACGGTGGCCGGCGCGTGTGCGAAGCCCTCCTCCTCTGCGGCGACGGTGGTGACGCTTGCTCGATCCTCCTCTCCGAGGCGACGGTGTGGGGACACCTGCTCCTCCTCCTCTCGGCGGCTCTGCTCCTATCGGTGGCTCGGGGCACAGGTGCAGGGCGGCGGCGGTTAGCTAGGGTTCGGCGGCGTCGAAGGAATGGGGAAGAAGGAGAAATCGAGTCGGCGTGCGGTTAAGTCCCAAGTATACACGGACTAGACTTATTGCCGGCGCACCAGGGCTTTGGTGCGCCGGGGACAGGTGGACCCCCGGCGCACCAAAGCCCTGGTGCGCCGGCAATAAGTCTAGTCCGTGTATACCTGGGACTTGGCCCAGATAACATATGCAATGACCTCCCCAACTCATATTTTCTTTTGTTTTTCTTTATTTCTTTTCTGGCCTTTTCTATTATATTTATGTTCTTATCTTTTCAAGATAATAGCCAAGAAATATGCATGAGTTATATATGCAAAAACAATTTCAAAATCTTAATTAGGCATTACAAAAAAATATGAGTTATATATTACATACACAAAATATTGACCAACACAATATTAATTAGTCATACATAAAATATTGGCCATGACCATATGAGTAGTTATGAATTACACAAAATATGAGTTATAGATTGCAAATAAAGTTTTACATCATCGATTGAGAAGAGTGTTTCGCTTTCTTCTTGCTTTTCTTGCTCGTCGTTGAATAATTTAGCCCCGTGTCGTGACTTCTTCTTTTGAAGGGTCGACCTGACCTCGGTAGCGTGGTCCTGCTTCTTCTTGTGGTGTATGTTGTGTCTTCGTCCTCGGATTCTTCCATCATTGGGTCTCCGACTTGTCCTTCGAAGTCTTCCTCGTTGGCGACTCCATCCATTCCGACGATGGTCCTCTTGCCTCTCCTCACGATAACACGGCTAGGCCTGGATGGGTCGGTTATGAAGAAGCATTGGTGCACGTGTTCTGCCAGTACCCATGGCTCATTCTGCGCGGTGGCGTTCGTGGACTTTGATTTGTTGGCTTCGGGTAGAAACATGGTGGTGAAATACCGGTCTTCTTTTGTGACGCTCTTAGCCCATCTGATACGGAACATCGGCACTTTCTCCCCAGCGTAGCTAAGCTCCCAGATTTCCTCGATTCTTCCGTAGTATCTAGTCTTTACGTCACCCGTCCAGGAATCCATCGTTACCCCTGAGTTCTGGTAAACACTGTTCTTGTCTTTTTCTTCCGTGTAGAATGTGTACCCGTTGATATCGTACGCTTGGTAAGTCATGATGTTGGGCGCGGGGCCATGTGACAAGGCCAATACTAGTTTATCCTTGTCAGAATCCATTGGTGGGGGATTAGCATCAATGTGGTCTTTGAACCAGCGCGCGAAAGAGGAGTTGTGCTCTCTGTATATTTCTGCTTCCGTCATCATCGGCTTGCCACTGTTCTCTATCATGGTTTTGTGCTCTTTCAACCAAGGATCGATCAAGTCAATGTGTTGTAGCGCTACTAAGTTGGCCCTGTCAAAGTCGGAAGTCCGACCAGACATGTGCACGTGCAGTTCCTTCCTTCCATTTTTGTGGCCTACTCCCTCGAACCTGCGGACGTGCTTGTTTTGAGGCAAACCAACAGGGTCCTCGATGTCTAGATAATTCGTGCAGAAAGAGATGCACTCTTCGGTGAGCCAGCCCTGGACGATGCTTCCATCCGGATGTGACCTGTTACGAACGTATCCTTTAATGACCCCATTCATTCTTTCAAACGGCATCATGTTGTGTAAGAATGCCGGCCCTAGACTGACGATATCATCCATGATATGGATCAACAGATGGACCATCACGTCAAAGAATGCAGGCGGGAAGTACATCTCCATCTCACATAGGATCACCACGATCTCTTCCTGGAGCCTTGCGAGTTTCTTCACGCTTATCGACTTCCGAGTTATGACGTCGAAGAAGTTACAGAGCCCAGTCAGCGTTGCACGGACATGGTCATCCATTATACCTCGGATTGCAACCGGAAGAATCTGCGTCATCATCACGTGACAGTCATGAGACTTCATGCCGCTGAAGTTTCGTTTCTTGGGGTCCATGTATCTGCTTATTAGCCCGGAGTAACCGAAGGGCACTCTGACTCCTAGAAGGCAATTGAAAAATTGATCGACCTCGGCCGGACTAAAAGTGAAGCAGGAGGGGGGACAGTAATAGTCTGGCTGCTTAATCCTTTTGCGCTTCTGACCGCCGTCCGCCTCCTCCTCCGACTGTCCCTCTTGGGCCGGCGGGATCTGAAGCTCTTCCCTGATGCCCAAAACTTTCAGGTCGTGTCTTGCTTTCGGCCCATCTTTGGTCCGGTCCGGCATGTTGAGAAGAGTGCCAAGCAAGCTCTCGCACACGTTCTTTGTAATATGCATGACATCAAGGCAGTGAGGTGTATCGAGAATTTTCCAGTACGGCAAGTCCCAAAACACGGACCTCCTTTTCCATACACCAATGAGCGGCGTCGTTTCCTTTTTCTTCTTCTTCTCTCCAGGCTTTTGACGAATCTTTCCCGGCGCAGGGCACTCCTTCCAACCTTTCAGTAATGTATCGATCTCTTCGCCGCTCTTCTTACGTGGAGGTCCTCGGGGTTCATTTGTACCATCGAACAGATCTCCACGCTTTCTCCACGGGTCAGTCTTCTGTAGCCACCTTCGATGCCCCATGTAAACTGTTTTCGAAGAGCCGGGATCCTTACCAAGCTGCAAAAACATCGTCTCTTCCATGCACCTGACACATGCCTTGTGTCCATGGCACACCTGGCACGAAATGTAACCGTATCCGAGGTAGTCCTGCACCGTCGTGATCAACGCGGCTCTCAAAGGGAAATATTCTTCCGCGACGGCGTCCCATGTATCTACCCCTTCCTCCGCCCACAACGTTTCAAGCTCCTCCTTTAATAGTTCAAGATACATGTTGATATCGTTTCCTGGCTGTGTCGGCCCTTGAATTAGCATACTCATCTGTATGTACTTCCTCTTCATGCACAGCCAGGGCGGGAGGTTGTAGATCCATACAAACACGGGCCATGTGCTATGTGTGCTGCTCTGGTTTCCGAACGGATTGAATCCGTCCGTGCTCGCACCCAACCTGATGTTTCTGGGATCTGCCCCAAAACTTCCGAATTCATTGTCTAATGCTTTCCACTGGCTTGCATCCGAAGGGTGCGTCAGCACTGGGTGCTCAATCCGCTCTTCATCATTCAACACTGCCTCCTTTCTTTCTGCGTGCCAGCGCATGAGCTTTGCTTCCTTGCGGTCCGCGTAGAACCGTTGAAGCCGGGGGGCGAGCGGGAAGTACCACACAACTTTCCGAGGAGCTTTCTTCTTCCCTTTCTTGTACCGTTCAGCTTCACACACAGGACATTTGGTCTTGTCCATGTGCTCCTTGCGATACATGATACAGTCGTTGATGCAGGCGTGATACTTTTCGTGGGGTAAGTCGAGAGGGCACGTGATTCTCTTGGCCTCGGCTAGACTACCAGGACACGTGTTCCCGGCAGGAAGGAGATCTTTCACGTATTCCAGGATGTCGTCGACGCTTGTGTCCGTCCATCCGTGTTTCGCCTTCATCTGCAGCACATCGAGAGCTACTCTCAAGCGAGACTCCCCCAACCCGCGACCTGAGTCGTACAACGGAGTATTCGAGTCTATCTCGAGTTGCTCAAGCTTTGATTTCCGCTTGGCGCCTTTCGTCTTTTCGAGAAGCAGATCTTGAAGATGAGGGTCCCGCACGACTGAAGCTAGCGGCACCTCTTCGTCGTCGTCAAGGTTATTGTCGTCGTCAAGGTTATCGTCCTGTGCGACAAGCTCTTCATCGTCATCAATATCATGATGCCCTCCTTCTTGCCGGCCATTATTACCACCTGCTGCCGTCGCCCCATTGACCTCCGCGCCATCATCACTCATCCATTGAGTGTGTCCATGCATGAAACCATTAGTGAGCAGGTGCCCCTGCAATTTGCCTGAATACGGGTCAAACCATTTCCCTCGTTTGCATCTCCGGCACGGACACAATACCTCCGTGCGGTTATTTTCATACATGTCGATGATCGCGTGTTTCAGATATCTCATCACGATGCTTTCACTCATCTCGATAACCATTATCGCCTGCATGGTAAGATTACATAATTGATTAGAACCATGCATCCGTCGGTAGTTTTCACGGAAAATTTCGGCATGACCTTCCTACACGGTAGGACATAGGAGCGCCAGAAATGTGCCGAAACGGAAACTTAAAGAATCAACATTTCGGCGCAACGTTGGCAACTCATTTTCAACGCCAACACACACAAGCACAAGCACAAACACAACATATATATATGCCACACACGAGCTTTGCTTCAAATTAATGTCCAATATACGTTGATTTCATTCCTCAATTTGTTCATTAATCACCTATTGGTTTGATATACTCGTCAACAAGATCGAGACGTCGCGCCGCTACCACGGCGTATGGAAGCCGACTTTCTAGATCTAGATCTAGATTGAGCGGTCAATGCGGGATAGTAGATCTAGATCTACATAGGGGGATGTGGGAGATGCATGTAGGAAGGGAAGATTTGCTCAAAAAATATGATTTTGTTTGGTCAAATTGGCTAAATTTGGGATAGAAATGGGCAAAAAATAGGTGGGTTGGGAGAAGGGTCGGGTTGTGTGGAGGAGTGGAGTGGTAGTAGTGGGGGAGTGCTTGTTGAGCAGAAATAACTGCCCAGGTTACTGCCGGCGCACCAGGGCATGGGTGCGCCGGCAGCATATCGGCTATATCACCCCCGGGCCAGGCCCAAGAATCATTGCCGGCGCACCAGCCCGTGCGCCGGCAATAGAGAATGTTCCGCCGGCGCACCTGGGCTGGTGCGCCGGCAATGATTCTTGGGCCTGGCCCGAATCGGCCGAGGCCATGCCAGGAAATAGCGCCGGCGAGCCTACAACACTGGTGCGCCGGCAGAAGGCCTTCATCGCCGGCGCGGCGACAATGAGGTGCGCCGGCAACAATGACCACCGGCGCACGTCCTTGGTGGTGCGCCGGCACCTATTGCCTCCAACTATAGGCTTTTTCCTAGTAGTGATCAGGTCAATTTTGATTTCATGCCAGAAGTGTTGATAAAACTCCGCCGGGAATCCATCAGGCCCGGGAGCCTTATTGTGTTCCATTTGGGAAATAGCCTCACAGACTTCCTCTTCCGTAAAAGCCTTCGTAAGCAAGTTGTTTTCCTCTAACGTCAATTGAGGGATATCAGACATAAAATCCTCCATCATGGAGAAAGAGTTGCGTTCAGGTTCCACAAACAACTTTTTGTAAAATTCAGTGATATAAACCTTGAGATTTTCATTACCGACTATAGTGCCTTCTTCTTGCTCTAATTGGAAAATTATTTTCTTCCTATGTTTGCCATTTGCAATAAGGTGAAAATACTTTGTGTTACTGCCCCCCTCTTGAACATGTTTAACTTTTGCCCGTTGAGCCCATTTTTGCTCCTCGTCACGCCGCAGTTTATTAAGGCGTTCATGTGCTTGTTTCAAATTATCCCTTTCGAAGGGTGTTAGCGGAATGGACTCAGCCTTAATGTCTAACGCATCTATGGTGTGTAAGAGATGTTCCTTTTTCTTTTTGTATTTTCCACTTAAGTTTTTTGCCCAGCCTCTTAAGAACCTTCTTAAGTGTCTAATTTTCCTTTGCCAAGTATCCATTGGTGATGATCCCCGTGGCACTGCTACCCATTCGGCAGCAACCATTTCATGGAACCCATCTTGTTGAAACCAGGCTAGCTCAAAAGAAAAAATGAGCCTATTACCACGGTGAGCATTGATACGTCCAATTTGCATCACTATTTTATATCATAATTTGTTGGTATTCATTGATATATTTCATATTGGGACACAATACTTATGTTATTTCATCTATTTTGCATGTTTCATCATTATTGGAGGATCAAGCAGGAGCCAGGATTCTGCTGGAAAAAGCACCGTCAGAATACAATATTTCGGAAGATCAACTGTGGGAGGAAATTATACCAAAAATCCTATTTTTCAAGATGACGAAGGAAGCCAGAAGGAGGGGCCAGGAGGACCCAGGGTGGGCCCACACCCTAGGGCGGCGCGGCCCATGCCCTGGCCGCGCCGCCATGTGGTTTGGGGGGCCCACGACCCCTTTCGCCTCCTTTTCTTCGTGAAACCCTTCGTCCCGAAGACCTAAGCCACAGAGGGTACCTCACGAAGGGTTACAGCCGCCTCTGCGGGGCGGAGAACACCAGAGAGAAAAGAGCTCTCCGGCGGGCAGGAATCCGCCGGGGAAATTCCTCCGGGAGGGGGAAATCGACGCCATCATCACCGTCATCGAGCTGGACATCATCACCATCACCATCATCATCATCTCCACCATCATCACCGCCATCTCCTCCGCAGCACCTCGTCACCGCTGTAGCAATTTGGGTTTGATCTTGATTGTTTGATAGGGGAAACTCTCCCGGTATCGATCTCTACTTGTTGTTGATGCTATTGAGTGAAACCATTGAACCAAGTTTATGTTCAGATTGTTATTCATCATCATATCACCTCTGATCATGTTCCATATGATGTCTCGTGAGTAGTTCGTTTAGTTCTTGAGGACATGGGTGAAGTCTAAATGTTAGTAGTGAACTATGGTTGAGTAATATTCAATGGTGTGATATTTAAGTTGTGGTGTTATTCTTCTAGTGGTGTCATGTGAACGTCGACTACATGACACTTCACCATTTATGGGCCTAGGGGAATGCATCTTGTATTCGTTTGCTAATTGCGGGGTTGCCGGAGTGACAGAAACCTAAACCCCCGTTGGTATATCGATGCAGGAGGGATCGCAGGATCTCAGAGTTTAAGGCTGTGGTTAGATTTATTCTTAATTACTTTCTTGTAGTTGCGGATGCTTGCAAGGGGTATAATCACAAGTATGTATTAGTCCTAGGAAGGGCGGTACATTAGCATAGGTTCACCCACACAACAATTATCATAACAATGAAGATTATTTAGCCGTATGTAGCGAAAGCACTAGACTAAAATCCCGTGTGTCCTCGAGAACGTTTGGTCATTATAAGTAAACAAACCGGCTTGTCCTTTGTGCTAAAAAGGATTGGGCCACTCGCTGCAATTGATACTCTCGCACTTTACTTATTCGTACTTTATTCAACTGTTACATCAAAACCCCCTGAATACTTGTCTGTGAGCATTTACAGTGAATCCTTCATCGAAACTGCTTGTCAACACCTTCTGCTCCTCGTTGGGATCGACATTCTTACTTATCGAAGATACTACGATACACCCCCTATACTTGTGGGTCATCAAGGCTATTTTCTGGCGCCGTTGCCGGGGAGTGAAGCGCTATTGGTAAGTGGAATTGGTAAGGAAAACCTTTACTGTTGTGCTGATTTTATTTCTTCCTGCTGCTATAAGTCATTATGGAGAGATCTTCTCTTCAATTTTTATTTGGGAAATCTACTACTACTGCAACGGTAGTGGATGAGGCGCCAGGTGAGGAAGTGATACCATATAAAATACCTACGAAAATTATTGAACGTGTTATGGATAACCGCTATGAAGGGGATGGAACTGTCCATCCTGGTGATCATTTACTATTTTTGCATGAATTATGCGGGTTATTCAAATGTGCAGGTATTGCTATGGATGAAGTGAGGAAGAAACTATTCTCTTTATCGCTGTCTGGTAAAGCGGCGCATTGGTATAAATTACTGGATAATGGGGATTCTCTTGAATGGAATGATATTGTGCCCCGGTTTTATTCTAAGTTCTATCCTCCAAGTGAAATTCACAAGGATCGGAATCGCATATATAATTTTTGGCCTCATGATGGAGAGAGTATTGCCCAAGCTTGGGGGAGATTGAAGTCTTTAATGCTCAAATGCCCCATTCATGAGCTTCCTGGTAATGTTATTATTGATAATTTCTATGCAAGACTTTCTTTTCAAGACAAGACCTTGCTGGATACTTCTTGTTCTGGATCATTTACACGCAACAAAGAAGATTTTAAAAGGGACCTTCTTGATCGGATCCAAGAAAATACTGAAGGTTGGGAGAACGACAAGGATAGAGAATCAGGTATAATTTATGATTATAAATGCATTGAAGCTTTTATGGATACTGATAAATTTCGTAATATGAGTGCTACATATGGTCTTGATTCTCAAGTTGCTGTAAATCTTTATAAAGCTTTTGCCTCTCATTATGAATTGCCAAAGAAGAATTTTGATAAGTATCATGAACCGTATAAAGATAAAATTGATTCATCTATTAATAAATGCGTTGTAGTTGAAACTGCTGATCATGTTATTCCTGAAGCTTATATTGAAAAAACTCCTTTCCCTGCTAAAATGAAGGAGTACTCTGTTATAAATAGTGCGGTTCATAAAAGTGAAAAGAAACCTGTAGAACTGAAGAACAAATAAAAGTTGAACCTGCTGTTGCAATAATTAAAGATCTTGTGACTGAAAATGTGGAGGATGGTCATATTATTTTCTGTGAAGATGCTTCTAATATTGTTTCACATCCTAATAAACCCAAACAAGCTAGTGTTCCTATGCTATCTGTTAGAATTGGTGATCATTGCTATTATGGATTATGTGATATTGGTGCAAGCGTTAGTGCTATTCCTTATGAGCTTTACACGGAGATTATGCACGAAATTGATTCTTGTGAACTTGAAGATATTGATGTGGTTATTCAGCTGGCTAATAGAGAAACTATTTCTCCAATTGGTATTGTTCGAGATGTGGAAGTTTTATGCGGTAAGATTAAATATCCTGCTGACTTTTTGGTACTTGGTTCTGCTGCTAGTGATTATTGTCCTATCATTTTTGGTAGACCTTTTCTAAATACTTGTGGAGCTATTATAGATTGCAAGAAAGAGAAAATTTTGACTAAATTTGCTGGTGAATCTTATGAGTTTAACTTCTCTAAATTTACTAAAACTCCTTATAAAGCTGATTTGCCTAGTAATGATTTTAAAATGGAGCAGTGTGCATCTATTGTTCTTGTTCCTAATAATCCTTTGCAGCAACATTTGGAGGATAGCGAGAGTGAAGTTTTTAGGAAAGAAAGAGATGAGCTTGAGGAAATTTTTCTTCGCCAACCTATTCTCAAGCATGATTTACCGGTGGAAGATTTGGGTACAACACCTCCACCAAAGGAAGATCCTGTTTTTGATTTAAAGCCTTTGCCTGATAATCTTAAATATGCTCATATTGATGATAAGAAAATATATCCTGTTATTATTAGTTCTAAGCTTTCAGAGATTGAGGAAGAAAGGTTATTGGAAATATTGAAGAAGCACCGAGGAGCTATTGGCTATACTCTTGATGATTTGAAAGGGATTTCTCCTTCTATTTGCCAACATGCTATTAATATGGAAGATGATGCGAAGCCTGTTGTTGAACATCAGCGTCGTCTAATTCCGAAGATGAAGGAAGTGGTAAGAAATGAGGTATTACGACTTCTTGAAGCTGGTATTATATATCCTATTGCTGATAGTAGATGGGTTAGTCCTGTGCATTGCGTTCCCAAGAAAGGAGGAATGACTGTTGTGCCTAATGATAATGATGAGCTCATCCCTCAAAGAGTAGTTGTAGGGTATAGAATGTGCATTGATTTTCGAAAAGTTAATAAAGTTACTAAGAAAGATCATTACCCTTTACCATTTATTGATCAAATGCTAGAAAGATTGTCTAAAAATACTCATTTTTGCTTTCTTGATGGTTATTCTGGGTTTTCACAAATTGCTGTTAAAGCTAAAGATCAAGAGAAAACCACTTTTACTTGTCCTTATGGAACTTATGCTTATAGACGTATGCCTTTTGGTTTATGTAATGCTCCTGCTACTTTTCAAAGATGCATGTCTGCTATTTTTCATGGTTTTTGTGAAAGTATTGTAGAGGTATTCATGGATGATTTTTCCGTCTATGGGAATTCTTTTGATAGCTGCTTGCGAAACCTTGATAAAGTTTTGCAGAGATGTGAAGAAACTAACCTTGTTCTTAATTGGGAGAAATGCCACTTTATGGTTAATGAAGGAATTGTATTGGGACATAAAATTTCCGAGAAAGGTATTGAAGTTGATAGAGCTAAAGTTGAAGCAATTGAGAAGATGCCCTATCCAAGGGATGTTAAAGGTATTCGTAGTGTTCTTGGTCATGCTGGGTTTTATAGGAGATTTATTAAAGATTTCTCCAAGATTTCAAAACCTCTTACTAATCTTCTTCAAAAAGATGTACCATTTGTTTTTGATGATGATTGTAAGGAAGCTTTTGAAACTCTTAAGAAAGCCTTAACAACTGCTCCTATAGTTGAACCTCCTGATTGGAACTTACCATTTGAAATTATGTGTGATGCTAGTGATTTTGCTGTAGGCGCTGTTCTTGGACAGCGAGTAGATAAAAACTGAATGTTATTCACTATGCTAGTAAAACTCTTGATGCTGCTCAAAGAAATTATGCTACAACTGAAAAAGAATTATTAGCTGTAGTCTTTGCTTGTGATAAATTTAGACCTTATATTGTTGATTCAAAAGTTACTATTCATACTGATCATGCTGCAATTAGATACCTAATGACAAAGAAAGATGCTAAGCCAAGGCTTATTAGATGGGTACTTCTTTTGCAAGAATTTGATTTACATATTGTAGATAGGAAAGGTGCTGATAATCCTGTTGCTGATAATTTGTCTAGATTGGAAAATATTGCTTATGATCCTGTTCCTGTTAATGATAGTTTTCCAAATGAACAATTGGCTGTAATAAAGGTGAGCTCGCGAGACAGTCCTTGGTATGCTGATTATGCTAACTTTATTGTTTCCAAGTACTTGCCTCCAACCTTTTCAGCTCAGCAAAGGAGGAAGTTCTTTTATGACTTGAGGCATTATTTTGGGATGACCCACATTTATATAAAGAAGGAGTGGATGGTATTATGCGAAGATGTGTTCCCGAATATGAACAACAAGAGATATTGAGTAAATGTCATGGTAGTGCTTATGGAGGACATCACGCCGGAGAAAGAACCGCGCAAAAGGTTCTACAATCAGTTTTTATTGGCCAACTCTCTTCAAAGATGCGAGAAAGTTTATTCTATCTTGTGATGAATGCCAAAGGGTTGGTAATATCTCCAGACGTAATGAGATGCCAATGAATTATACTCTTGTTATTGAACCGTTTGATTGTTGGGGATTTGACTTCATGGGACCTTTTCCGTCTTCAGAAGGTAACACTCACATACTTGTTGCTGTTGATTATGTTACTAAATGGGTGGAAGCTATACCTACAAAAAGTGATGATGGTGAGACCTCTTTAAGAATGCTTTTAGATATTATTTTTCCTAGATTTGGAGTGCCTAGATATATTATGACTGATGGAGGTTCTCATTTTATTCATGGAGGTTTTAGAAAAACTCTTGCTAAGTATGGTATTAATCATAGAATTGCTTCCGCTTATCATCCTCAAACTAGTGGTCAAGTAGAATTATCGAATAGAGAAATTAAATCTATTTTGGGAAAGACCGTTAATAAAACCAGAAAGAATTGGGCTAGTAAATTGAAGGATGCATTATGGGCTTATAGAACTGCTTACAAAAATCCCATGGGAATGTCACCTTATAAAATGGTTTATGGGAAAGCTTGTCATTTACCTTTAGAACTAGAGCACAAAGCTTATTGGGCTGTTAGAGAATTAAATAAAGATCCTAAACTTGCCGGTGATAAGAGGTTGTTGCAATTAAGTTCTCTAGATGAATGGAGAAGTGAAGCTTATGAAAATGCTAAACTCTTTAAAGAGAAAGTTAAAAAATGGCATGATAGAAGGATTATCAAAAGAGAATTTAATATTGGGGATAAAGTCCTATTGTATCGGTCTCGTCTCAGATTCTTTGCAGGGAAATTACTCTCAAAATGGGAAGGACCATATGTTGTCGAGGAGGTGTATCGTTCAGGAGCAATCAAAATTAGCTCTCTCCAAGGCAATGCTACGCACGTGGTGAATGGACAAAGACTCAAGCATTATATCTCAGGTGATTCCTATAATGTTGATATTGATATTATTCAAGTAGAAACACCGGAGGCCTTCATCAAAGGGCAAATTGACAGTCCGCCAGAACTCAGCTTTGAATAGGTAACAGTACTGGTAATGAAAAGTACGCAATTTACTTTCCGAACAATATTTTTGCTGTTTTTGGAAAATAAGAAAAATTACGAGTTCGAAACGGAGTGGAAAGGACGCACGAGGGGGCGCCACCATAGGCCGGCGCGCCAAGCCCGCCCGCGCCGCCCTATGGTTTGGCCGCCCCGTCGCCCCTTTCCGACTCTAGTTCGATCTGGTACTTTCCGTTTGTCGTGAAAAATTTTGCTATATAATCCCCCGGACCCCTGGAGGTCCGTATATCGTGTTCTCGACGTGTTTTGTTTCGAGCTGTTTCTGCCAGGATCTGTTTTCGGTTTAGAAGCACCATGGCCTCCAACGACAAGGGCAAGGGGCTTTCGGAGGAAGAAGTGAAGGAGGTGCCATCAAGACAAGAGCAGCAAGCCGGAAGGCAAGCAAATCTTGGTGGGATCTGTTGACACTCGACGTTCTTTTTCTCATAACCTGCAGGGACCTTTACCACCCGCTCTTAGCCTCGACTCCTTCCCCATGTTGGAAGAAGTTCTACGGACTACCGATGAGTTTTGTGATCAATATCGGGCTCTAAGAAGAGAAGTGGAGATACTCCAGGAGGAGAATTGCCGTCTCCGAAGAATGATTGAATACCACTCGATTCGCATCACAAGGTCGTCATCGCCAACTTCAGATAACAATGAATCTCTCCGAA
This sequence comes from Lolium multiflorum, assembly GCA_030979885.1. Lineage (NCBI taxonomy): Eukaryota > Viridiplantae > Streptophyta > Magnoliopsida > Poales > Poaceae > Lolium > Lolium multiflorum. The sequence goes on along the minus strand of CM061753.1, from coordinate 199,721,513 downwards.
TCTTAGTGCAGAATTGTCAAGCTGAGAAACTGAAGATGAAGGAGCTTATTAAGAAGCGCGGGAGGAGTTCATCACCACCACCTCCAAAGGAGTAATTCATCATCGGTATTGGCATCCCCTTGGTTTGTTCCAAGCTTGGGGAGTGCCGCGGTATCACATTATCACTACCTTTTACTTTTATTGTCAAGTAGTGTCATATCATGAGTAGGGAAGTTATCATATAAGATGGGTTGCAGTTGGAAGTATCTCTCTTTAGTTGGTTATCTATGTATCCCTTGGTGTGAGTTATCGTTATGGAATATTAATGAGAAGTCTTATCATTTACATATTGCACATCTTATTCTAGTTTGCAATCTCTATTATATGATTTACCTTGTTGTTAGTATTGGTATCACTTTGGGAGCATTGAATAAATCTATTTGGTTTTGGCAAACTTAGCATTGGTCAATAGCAACAACACTTTGAGGTTTAAATAGAAAAGAGAAATACATGTAGTTGTTTCATTGTCTTTCTTTCTTGTTAGCTCATAGCTTATTATTCTGAAGTTAAGATTGTTTGTGCTTACAAGGAAGATGCATGATTGTTTCTATCATATGTATATTTGTTTGTTTCCTTCAACTCTTATGCTTGCTAATTAGCCTTTCTAGCCAAAGACCTGTATTGAGAGGGAATACTTCTCGTGCATCCAAACCTTAACCCAAACCTATGTCATTTGTGTCCACCATACCTACCTACCGCATGGTATTTTCTGCCATTCCAAGTAAATACTTCATGTGCTACCTTTAAACAATTCAAAACTTAGTATCTCTTATTTGTGTCAATGTTTCATAGCTCATGAGGAAGTATGTGGTGTTTTATCTTTCAATCTTGTTGGGCAACTTCCACCAATGGACTAGTGGCTTCATCCGCTTATCCAATAATTTTGCAAAAAGAGTTGGCAATGGGATTCCCAGTCCCAAATTAATTAAACTAAATAGACACTCCTCCATGGTATGTGATTGATGGACGGCACCCGAAGGATTCAGTTAGCCATGGCTTGTGTAAGCAAAGGGGGAGTGTCATCATCATCAAGCTAAAATAAAAAGGCACTCCTTCATGGTAGGAGATTGTTGGCAGGCACCCGAGGATTCGATTAGCCATGGTTTGTGAAAGAAAAGGTTGGAAGGAGTGCCACACAAAATGAAAATAATATGGGAGCCGCTCTTGGAGGTTGTTTGGCAAGGGTTAGAGTACCCACAATGTGACAACAACAAACACCACAAAATGTTACTTTTATTCTCTTTATATGATTGCAAAACTGAAAAAGCTCTAGCACATGATTTAATCACTGCTCTCTGCGAAGGGCCTGTCTTTTACTTTATGTTGAGTCAGTAAACCTATTTCCCTCCATTTCAAGCACGCATTTGAGTAGTTGTGATCAAACCATTATATTGTGATTCGCTACATCATGTCTATTATTCTTCCTTGTTTAGTACAAGTTTTATCTGAATGAATATAGCTTTGCAAGTTATCAATGATCATTAGAAGACCATTATGATTGAGTATGCAAGTTGTGCCTTATAAACTTTAACATGAGAGCGCTGCTCAATGAGGTAAATATAATCTGTTAATTGTTCTCTGACTGACAAGGTATTGACTTGTCAATGCCTATGGATTGTAGGCTAGGGTTTAGTTAGAAGTAGAGGGTAAGTAGATCTCGGTAGTACTCGACGATTATGAAAACTAGGGTTTGCAGATAATGATTCGATTGATTTCTCGTCCCTCGACTCCCTTTATATAGGAGGTGGAGCCGAGGGATTCGTGCTATACAAGTTTACAGAGTCCGGGACGGTTTCTAACTCATCCCGCCAGATTACAAACAACACTTCCTATTACAACTCTATCTTTCCTTAATAAATCTTGGGCTCCCGAATCTTCTTATTCTTCGGGTATTGGGCCTCCAATAAACCCCGGGTACTATTCGGCAGGCCCATTTGGCATGCCTATGTCAGCCCCCGAGATTTTGCTTGAATCGTAGAGTCAGGGAAAATCTCCACTGTTTATTTTCATTCGGAAGCTTTAACTTTTTTATACTTCTTCACATAAAATTCTATATTGTACAGGGATAATGGTAGTTGGGGCTAGTTCATCTCGACGGATCAGGTAGTTAATGCTCTAGTGGCAATCCGCAAAAACCTACTTCAAAATCACGTCCCCTGGACATGATCTCGGATACGGTGTAAACTTCGACAGGTGCCGCTTAAGGTCTTACCATTCGTCGAGTCCAGTCAAATTTATCGGGTACCCTCACGCGTTAGGATTTTTCTTCGTATCTGTTGATACGGATAAAAGTAGCAGAGCGCAGTCTGGCGATGCCACGCCCGTGAACGGATCTGGGGTCTTACCTTCGCAAATTTGCGGAAATTGATCGCAACTTCGGCGTTCTGAGAATATATTGTCGAGTGCTTTTCCTGGCTGTTTGAATGGCACATTTTATCGAGTCAAATATGACTTATATTGCTCTCCCGATGGGAGTATATGTAGAGTTAATTATAACTCGAAATATACTCTCTTGCTTTTCTATCTTCTTTGTTAATTTCATCGGCACGCGCAGCGTTCCCGATGGGAGTAGCCCCCGAGGCTACAGCCAAGAACTTGTGCTTGGTTGTAGGCTCAACATTTTAATCCACCTTGTCGCTATATTTTCATTACTTCAATATGATCTCTTTCTTCTTCTTTATCTCTCGGGTGCGCGAACAGCGCTCCCGATGAGAGTAGCCCCCGAGGCTATGAACAAATGCTTGTATTTGGTCATAGGCTCTCGTCATTTCTATATTGTCACACTCGAAATTTTCTATTTTTTCAAAGTAGCCCCCGAGCGTTTGGGCAGAAACTTGTTTTTGATCAAAAGCTCCCGAAGTATTGAATAATTCTTGCTGTCGCCAATCTTATTTTTATTTTTCTTGTCGACATTCTTCCCTTAATCAAATTTACTTCATCCTTGACGAGTAGTCGTGATTTTTCTGCCCTGTGGGTCCATTGCTCCCACCACGTTGACACGTCTGCGCACGTACGGTAACGCTTATCTCAGTAAAAATACCTTTTTACCCTTGTATCTAGAAGATCTATTCTGACCACACGATTTCTCCATCCAACGGCACGCTGCTTCACCCGATTCTTATATAAACCTTTCTTCAACCTCCGTTCATCCCTCGCTTGCGCCGCTCATCTGTTCCCCTTCGCAAAACTTCTCCTGCGCCCGATTCTCTCCAAGCTTCCGCACTCACAGACCTTACTCTGCCCATTGCCGTTGATGCCACCGCGCACGCGACTCACTCGCCACAGCACTCCGGAATCCAAGATGGCTGCCGAGGATCTTGAGTGGGAGAGATCCAAAATCTCCAACCAAGACACCAACACGCTGAAGAGGCTTGGCCTCATGAAGAAGGAGGACGCCATCCGCTTTCCTAGTGAAGAAAGCTACCCCAAGCCTCCAATGGAGTACCGGGTTAGTTTTGTTGATCACCTAATCCGCGGCCTTTCGACCCCAATCCATGATTTCCTCCGCGGCCTTCTTTTCGTTTATGGGATTCAACTACACCAGTTGACCCCCAATTCCATCCTTCACATTTCTATTTTCATCACGCTTTGCGAATGCTTCCTTGGAATCACTCCTAATTGGATTCTTTGGAAACGCATTTTCTGCCTCCGCCGTAATGGCTCCCACAACGTCACTTATAACATAGGTGGCGTTGTTATCTGTGTTCGTACTGATGTCGACTATTTCGACGTCAAATTTCCTGACTCTGTCCAAGGATGGCGCAAAAAGTGGCTCTACATTCACGAAGAAAGCGCCAATTCTGTGGAGCACAACATAGTTCCTTTCGACGGAAGTGCCAGGATTCAGCGTCGCCGTTCCTGGGATGCCGAAGCTTCTGAAGAAGAGAAAAAGGCGACAGAAGCACTCATGACTCGCATCCATCAGCTTCAAAATACTCGAGGCAAAGAGCTGTCTGGTGTTCAAATCACTGCCTATTTCCTTAGGATTAGAGTGCAACCTCTTCAGGCTCGCAAAAATCCTCTTTGGACGTATTCTGGTGAAAATGACGCCAACAGACTTTCTAGTGATCTTTCTGTAAAGGACCTGGAGAAATTGGTCCGAAGAGTTTCTCGACTAGGCAAGAAGGATCCCATTCCCTCCTCCTGTCGAGTGGAACCATATAGTGCTTCCAATCCTCTTCCCGAGGTATTTTGTCTTCTCGAGTTTCTATCTTGTTCTGATCTTTTCTTTGTATCTTATTGTATTGGTATCTCACTTGTTCTATTTTGTCACTATTTTCTTTGTAGAACCATCCTACTATGGCTTCCCTTCCTCCTCTTCCTGAGGATGGAGAAGTCGAAGAAAGAACCGTTGTCGATGATGACAACCAGGAGACTCCCTCTTTTGTGAATGAACCCGCAGATTCTCGAAAATCCGCGGGATCTGTTGAGAAGGATGCTGCCTCTGAAGGTACAACATCAGCACAATCTCCTCCTCCTGCTGTTTCTCCGAAGAACAAAAGGAAAAGGAGCAATGCCGAAGATTCCGGGACCTCGAAACCCGAAGAAACTGCTCCTGCACCTCGAAAAGCAGCTTATGATCCATATATCGAGAGTATCATCAGTTCGTAAGTTCTTTGCTCTTTTTCCTTTTCTATTTAAAGAATTTTATTTGCCTTGCTTTTTATGCCTCCACTTTTTTGTCACAGTGATGATGAGGAAACACCAACTTTAGATGTGGCTGCTCGAACGAGTACGTCACATACTTTAGTCATTTCAGAAAAACCAGTTGAAGGGGAGGAATCGTCGCCTCCTCAACAAAATGTTGGCACATCTACTCCTCCTTCAAGCCCCCTTGTCCCTTCGCCAAAAAGGGCAAGGACTGAAGTAATTCCAGACCCAAGTCTCCAATTGAGTAGTTCTTCGAACCCTCTTTTGGACGATGTACGTCCCCCATATTCTTGTTTGTCTTTCTTCTGCTTGCTTCTAAGTGCTATTATACTTTCCTCATACCGAAATTTTCTTGCTTTGTCCCCCTCTCTCTTTTTTTTAACAGCCTATGATCAAAGATCTTCTTCGTATCGGTGCCCAATTCGTTGGATATCGTGAATATGCTCAACAAGCTGAAGGTAATGTCTTGCAGCTGTCTTTTTGTACCCTTACTCTGTTACTCCTTTGTTGTCGATGTTTTGAAAAAATTCTGTCTTTCTCGATAGAAAAAATGGCGGCTATGGGCGAGCGTTCCAATGCACTAGCTCAAAAATTAGAGCGAAGTGAGGAAGCTCGTAAAAAGGCCGAATTAGACTCTGCTAATGCTAAAGCAGAGGCTGACAAGGCCAAGTCTGAAGCTGCTGGGGTCGAAGATCTGAAGAAAAAACTTCACGCCGCCGAGAATTCGCTGAGTGAGCATATAGCTGCACAAGCTGCTCGCGAGGAAGCGATCCTTAAGCGTATAAGGACGCAAAGTCGTCGCTTCCTCAGTAAATATCTTAACCACTTTATATCTTTTGTATTTTTCTTTTTTGCATTCACTTATTGCTCAAGAAGTTTCTGTTTTGCCAGATAGGACATCTCAAGAGTTTGAGCTTGAAGATCCCGACAATGATGTCCTTCTTGACGCCCTTTCCGTTTTGGAATTTCATGGGTCAGAGGCACGTGAAGGCATTGATCATGCCAGATCAGGGCTGTCGCGGCTCTTTCCTTATTTCTTCCCGAAGAAAGAGGAACCCGCAACTTTTCTTAACTTAGCCAAGTGCTTTGATCCACCAGAAGACCTTGGGCTGAAGATGCGCCAAGAAAATATGAAAATTGCTGTTGAGAACACTGTCGCATTGGTTGCTGACAGTCAACAGACAATTGACTGGACAAAAGTTGGCGACACCGAGCAGATAGAACAATCAAGGTGGAAGTCGCTGATTAAGGCAGCCAAGCCCAACACAAAGAAGATCTTGGCCTATCTCGGGATTAAGCCAGCGTCGGCTCCTAGCTCATCCAGGCCGGAGGTCTAGTTGCATACCTCTGTTTTTCTTTCTGTTTCTTTTGCTTCTGTCGCCAAAGTAGTCATTTGGCGGCACGTACTTCCTTAGCTCCACTGTAATGCCCTTGTAATTATTCCAAGAGATTAATGAAAGCTTCTATCTTTGCTTGTTGTTTGATGTTGTCTTGTTTAAATTTCAGTTGATATTTGATAACTATACTCCATCTTCCGCTCCTTCCAATGTGTCGCCTTCTTCTTCCCGCGCGAGGAGAGCTTTTGCTGATACCGCTCCTATCGACGATACCTTGTCGCAAGAACTGGATGAACTTCGACAGCAACTTCAGTATGCGAAGAAGCAAACACTTGTGATGATGGAGCAATCTCGTAAATCATCTGAAGCCGAAAAAATTGCTCTTCAGCAAGCTCAAGCTGCCATTGCTGAAAAGGATTCTGCTGTTGCTGAAGCTGCTGCTGCTGCGTCTCGAGAAAATTCCATGCTCCAGCTGCTAATAGATGCTAGCTTGGATATGGCGGGTATGTTTCCTTTATGTTTGTCGAGCTTCTTTTCCTTTACTGCTCGCCTCCGTATTGCGTACTGACCTGTTGTAAGCAACAATAGGTGCTTTTTTGGATGCTGCTACTGAAGATGAACGTGTCGAGGCTCGTTCCAATGTTCTTCTTCGGCTTGCACGTGAACATGGGTCGAATTTTTGGGGCACGCCTGAGCGTACTCGCCAGATCGTGAGATTTCAAGATCGCGCGCTTCAGGTTCGCGAGTATCTTGACTTCTGTACAAGGACTTTGTCCCTGGTCTACGGTACCATGTTTCCTCGCAATAAGATGCCAGAGACTCTTCCTGCTTTGATGGACAAATTTCGAGATGCTCCTCGTATTCATGGCTTTGTTCGAGCCCAACTAGCGGCTGGCGCAAGGTTTGCGATGATCATGATAAAAATCTTCTGCCCGAAGTTAGATCTGGGGCAAATTGTTCCAAAGTGTTTGGAGAAGATGTCGAAGCGGAGAAGGAACTTCGGCAAGTATGATGACATTGTTACTCCTGTTGCTGAAGATATGATGGATGAACTTCTTCGGTTGGATTCTGAATTCTTCGTGAAGGGTAGCTATGCTGAGCACAGCACTCGCACCGTAAATAATGAGCGCTTGACCATTGACCATATATTGGGAAATCCTTGAAGATGAACTTATTCCAAAGTTTATATCCTGTGTGTATGATCTATATTGTAAAGTCATTATATTGTGTTTTGTCGCCAAGCCCCCGGGCGGTTTGATTGCGATATTGTTGCTTATTATAATGCGAGGTTGTCCCAAGGCAAGATAATATACACTGTGTACTATTTTTAGTGGGTGCAAGCCCCCGAGCCTTTTGTTGATCACTATTTTGTCTGTATCTCTTTTTATTTTGGCGAGGTATTTTTACCAAGGCGAGATGCTTCTTTTTCGTTTGTCGACACTATGTTTGTATCTATATTGTATCGTTTAGGGGAAAAACCCCTGACCTTGTCGAGAAAAAGGTATATAACTCCACTATCTTTATTATATTGCAGCACCGCGAGCCCGCCTCATTAAAAACCTTTCCCGGCCCCACTCGGTGCCCCGAAAAAGGAAAAGAGTGCGTCTGAAAACTCGCGGGCGTTTCAGTACATTGTGGCTTTACAAAGGAGGACTATATTTTTGATACTTAGGCGTAGAAACGCCTGAGCTGTGCCACGTTCCAGGGGTTTTGCTCCTCCACCCCTGTCTTCTTGTCCTTTATTCTGTATGCTCCTCCTCCGATTACTTCTGTGACGATGTAAGGGCCAAGCCATGGTGACTCGAGTTTTTCATGGCTTTTTTGCGTGAGCCGGAGAACTAGGTCTCCCACCTGAAAAGACCTTGGTCGCAAACGTCGACTGTGGTAGTTCTTTAAGTCCTGTTGATATTTGGTTACTCGTGATAATACTTCATCTCGAGCTTCATCAAGTGCGTCGACGTCGTCCTCTAGCGCTCTTCTCGACGTTTCTTCATCGTATTCAGCGACACGTGGAGAGTTGTGTTCTATGTCGATTGGTAGTACTGCCTCTGCTCCATGAACCAGGAAAAACGGAGTTTCCTGTGTTGCTGTGTTTGGTGTTGTTCGGATGCTCCACAACACACTTGGTAGTTCTTCTGGCCAGGTATGTCGTGCTTTTTCCAGTGGTCCTAACAAGCGCTTCTTGATGCCATTGCAGATGATGCCATTGGCTTTCTCGACTTGCCCATTGGTTTGAGGGTGTGCAACTGACGCAAAGTTCAGCTTGATGCCCACCTCTTCGCAATAGTCTTTGAATTCTTGGGATGTGAAGTTACTGCCGTTGTCTGTGACGATGCTATGGGGCACTCCAAATCTGAAGACGGGGCCCTTTACGAATTGTACTGCAGATGCTCCGTCTGGTGAATTTATCGGCTTCGCTTCTATCCACTTTGTAAATTTGTCGACAGCTACTAGCATGTATTCCTTTCCTCCTGGCCAGGATTTGTGTAACTTGCCCACCATATCAAGTCCCCATTGAGCAAAGGGCCATGACAATGGTATTGGTACTAGCTCTGCTGGAGAGTGAGGTTTTGCGGCAAACCTTTGACACGCGTCGCAAGTTCTCACTATGTCCTTGTCCTCGATTGCTGTCAACCAGTAGAATCCTGCTCGAAAAACCTTGGCTGCGATAGCTCGACTACTTGCGTGGTGGCCGCAGATTCCTTCGTGTACATCCTTCAGAATTATTCTTCCTTCTTCGGGTGTGACACACCTTTGCAGGACGCCTGAAATACTCCGCTTGTATAATTCCCCTTTGACTACCGTGAAAGCTTTGGAGCGTCGAATTACTCGCCTTGCCTCAACTGGATCATCGGGTATTTCTTTCCTGAGGATGTAAGATATGAACGTCTGCATCCATGGTGTTTGTATCATCATGACCAGGTCCTGTTCTTCTTCTTCTTCTTCTTGATCTTCCTTGGTGGCCCCCGAGGGTTTCTTCTCCTTCTTTTTTGATTTTGTCGGCTTGGTGGACCTTTCTGTTATCTCTTCCCAGAATACACTTGGCGGGACTGGAAGGCACTGTGACCCGATGTTTGCAAGAACGTCGGCTTCGTCGTTGCTCAACCTGCTAATATGATTTACTTCGCATCCATCGAATAACTTCTCAAGCTCGTTGTACACCTCCTTGTATGCCATCATGCTATCATTGACCGCATCACATTGGTTCATAACTTTGAGCCACCAACTGTGAGTCGCCAAAGATTTTTAATCGAGTTGCTCCGCAGGCTTTCCATCTTCATCCCGTGTATGAGAGCCTCGTATTCTGCTTCATTGTTAGATGCGTTAGGGAACGTCATCCGGAGGATGTACTTCAATTTGTCGCCTTCAGGTGATATGAGTACTACTCCTGCGCCAGCTCCTTCTAGTCTCTTGGACCCGTCAAAGTTCATGGTCCAAGTTCTCGATAAATCTGGAGGTCCTGTATTTTGCAACTCCATCCACTCTGCGATGAAGTCTGGCAGTATTTGCGACTTTATTGCTTTTCTTTTTTCATATGTGATGTCCCGAGGGGAAAGTTCTATTCCCCAAAGGGAGACACGACCCGTAGCTTCGGGTTATTCAGTATATTTGACAAGGGAGCTTCATTGACCACTATGATCGGGTGTGCCGAAAAATAGTGGCGCAATTTTCGTGCTGTCGTGAACACTCCATATGCTAGCTTTTGGTACTGAGGGTACCTTTGTTTTGAGGGCGACAAGACTTCACTCACGAAGTATACTGGCCGCTGCACTCCATGGATTTTCCCTTCTTCTTCTCTTTCGACAACTAATACCGTGCTAACCACTTGGGGCGTGGCTGCGATATACAGGAGAGGTTCCTTTTCCTTTGGAGCCACCAGGATTGGTGGTGTCGAGATTTTCGCTTTAGATCCTCGAAAGCTCTGTTGGCCTCTTTGTTCCACTGGAATTTATCTCCTTGTTTTATCAGCGCATAAAATGGTAACGCTTTTTCTCCTAACCTGGCGACGAACCTGCTCAAAGCTGCGACTCGTCCAGTTAGCTGCTGTATTTCTTTCAACTTTGTTGGCTTTCTCATTGTTACTATGGCTTGTATTTTGTCGGGATTTGCTTCAATCCCTCTTGCTGAAACTAGAAACCCCAGAAGTTCTCCTGCTGGGACGCCAAAAGAACACTTCGTCGGGTTCAGTTTGAGGCAGAATTTGTCGAGGTTGTCAAAAGTTTCTTTGAGATCCTCGATCAACGTTGTCCCCTTTTTGATGTTATGACGACATCATCGATGTATACTTGCACGTTTTTCCGATCTGTGTTGCTAAACACTTCGCATCATCCTCTCATATGTTGCTCCCGCATTTTAGACCAAAGGGCATTGTCTTGTAGCAAAACACGCCATAAGGTGTAATAAACGCTGTCTTGGCTTCATCATCTTCTTTTAATCTGATCTGGTTATAACCAGAATATGCATCCAAGAAGGAAAGACGTTCACAACCTGCCGTGGAGTCGATAATTTGATCGATCCTTGGGAGGGGAAAGTGATCCTTAGGACAATGTTTATTGAGACACGTGAAGTCGACGCACATGCGAAGGACTGTCGTGTGTTTCTTCGGCACCATCACTGGGTTAGCTACCCATGTGGCTTCTGTAGATATCTCTTTGATAAAACCGGCTTCTTCAAGTCGATTTATTTCTGATAGCATGGCTTTGCGGTTTGGTTCCGAAAAACGCCGCAAAGGTTGTTTGATTGGTTTCGCTAGTGGATCCAAGTTTAGGTGGTGCTCGGCAAGTTCCCTGGGTACTCCTGGCATGTCAGCTGGACACCATGCGAAGATTTTCCAGTTCTCACGGAGGAACTTGACGAGCGCGCTTTCCTATGCGACATCCATATTTGTTGCAATGGACGTCGTCTTCTTTGGGTCTGTCGGGTGAATCTGCACCTCCTTAGAATTTTTCTCTGTATTGAAAGTAGACTCCTTATTTGGCCTTCCAACGTCTGGCAGCACGTCGTAGTCGGTCATGCTTTTTGACGCCAAATACTCAGCTTGCATTCCGAAAGTTTCTGACAGTCGATGAAAATCCTTGTCGCACTTATCGGCTAGGGCGAAACTTCCTTTGACTGTGATTGGCCCCTTCGGTCCAGGCAGTCTCCACAGCAAGTATGTGTAATGTGGTACTGCCATAAATCTAGCGTATGCTGGTCGTCCCAACAAGGCGTGGTATTGTGACGGAAAATCTACGACTTCAAATTCCAGCCTCTCGATTCTGTAATTCTCTCGGGTTCCGAACTGTACGTCAAGGTTGATTTTTCCCAATGGATAATTTGGCTTCTCCGGTGTAATGCCGTGGAACCTTGTGTCTGTTGGTTTCAAATTTGCCAAGGATATGTTCATCTTCCTCAGTGTGTCTGCATACATGAGGTTTAAACTGCCGCCATCTATGAACACTCGAGAGACATCAAACCCTGCAATAACTGCTGGCAGTATAAGTGCTGACTGCCCTGGTCGAGGAACTTGTTGCGGATGATCTGCTATGGTGAACCCAATATCTTGCCCTGACCAATTAAGGTATTCGACAGTTGGTGGAGGCATTTTCTCTGCCATGAACACTTGTCGTGAAATTACTTTTTGGGCTCTATTTGACGGCCTTGCCTTCTGAATCATCGACACCGCCCCATGAGAGTTGGGGTCAACGTAGGGTGGTGGTGGTGGTGCTGCCGCTATTCTGAGCTGGTGTCGATTGTCGTTTGTAATCGCGGGAGGTGGTGGTAGGTGAACCTCGCTTCTGGGTTCTCGAGGATTTCTCTGTGCTGCTCGAGCATTAACGTTTTCTGCATGCCTTAGCATTGCTTGGAAGTTTCGACAGTCTTTCTGCAAGTGCCCTGACTGTCTTTTACCGTTGTTGTCGATGAAAAAGTGCATCTGACACGGCCCGTTCATCATCTCTTCAGGGGACACGAAAGGCCTTGGAAACCTAGGCCCGCTATTTTGTCTGTTGTTGCGAGAATCATCCCTATTGTCACCTCGCTGCTCACTGCTTCTCTGATAATCATCTCTGTTGTTTCCTCCTGTATTTGTTCGAAAACCTGCCGAAATTTGTCCTGGAGCGTCATAATTCTGGTACTGTCGAGGGAATCGTCGCCTCGGTTGATAATTTCGACTACGGTCCTCTTCTGGCGACCTGTGTCGTTTGTTGTGAACACCGTCTTCTCCATCTGCCCATTTATTTGCTATCTCCATTAACGCGGATACTGTCTTTGGATTGGTCCTTCCCAAGTCTTTGACAAAATCTCCACGCTGACTCTGCGACAAACGCATCTATTGCTCTCGTCAGATATATTTTCTGCCGAGTTTTTGATGATATTCCACCTCTGGATATATTTTCTCATTGACTCATCTGGCTTTTGTCGACACGCTCTCAACTCCTCTAACGACGCGGGTTTTTTGCACGTGGATCTGAAGTTCTTGATGAACACGTCCTCGAAGCTTTCCCAGCTGTCGACGGATCCTGGAGCGAGTTTCTTTATCCATGATCGTGCGGCTCCACTCAAGTGCACCTGGATGCTTTGCATGGCTGTTGCCCTAGTTCCTCCCTGTCAGCCATGTCTCAGATAGTCGACTAGCCAATCCTCTGGATCTTGAAGACCGTCGAACTTCTTGAAGTTATCGGGTAACTTGAATCCTGAGGGGACTCGAGTTTTTCGGACTCTCCTTGTGAAGCATGGTAAGCCGCACATATCTTCGTCGTTAAGTTCTGGGGATTGCCGATGATCCCTTCTGCTCTGCCGCGCTCTATCGACTCTTGCTTGTGCTGCTATGTCTCTTGCTCCACTTGGCCCTTCAGGTGCTGCCGTTGCTGTGCGGGTCGTGGACTATTTTGCCTTGCCGCTCCTTCGGGAGGCGTTGATACAAACGCTGTCCCCATAGCTCCAACTCCTGCTACCGCCATATTGTACAATGTTTCCCTTGGATCACCTGGGTGGTTTGGATGCAAGGATAAAAGCATGTGTCGCCATATACCCAGCCTCGGGTGTCTTAGGGATGATGTTTCCTCTTGTATCTATCGACATAAAGGACATGTCGAGGTTTTGGACCAAGTGTTCTCTCTCTGCTTCGGGTATGTGTTGCAGCCTTGATCTTGCTCTGTTCCGTGCCTCCCGATGGCTATCACCTGTAGTTCTAGATTGTCGGCTTAGATCTGCCCTTCTCCTGCTGGATGCGAAGCTGCCTCCTTTCTCTGTTCAACTCAGCTGTCTGTTTTTCCACTGGCAGTCTGCGAGCCTATATTGATATGCTTGTAATTCTTCTGGTGTGGCTGTGGTAGCCATTGGTTCTGTGCCGTTCATAGCTCTCGCAGCTCTGTCCCACGCTGCTTGTGAAAGTTGAACTCTATCTCGCGGCTCTGGCCCGACGTATTTGTTGCCAGGCCTTGTCGCAGATTGGAGGGATCGACGTATGGATTTCCCAGACTGTCGAAAGCCTCAGATGTCTCCTCTTGATCTTCAATGGCGTAGATCTGATGATACTTTGTACTCAGATCTACGTTAGGTTTGGTGACATCATCGTTGAGATTGATGAAGACTTTGCCCACTATGAGAGATTTGTCGATGAAGTCGTAACTGTCGACGTCGCTTGAGCCATCGCTTATATATGAGTCCGCAGATGACTCAGATGACATGTCGTTGAAGATCTTGGCGAGTTTCTCTCTTGTTCTGGTGCTGATGTACCGTGTCGCCGAGGTTTCTTCTTCTCCTGACTCGGTTGTCGATGCATAGCTTGAAAAATCGGAATCGACCACCGACGATCCCGACGAAATCGGAACTTCGACACGGTACGATCCTTCTTTTTCGACGTGGAAGTGAAACTTCCCAAACGTCATCTCCATGGGCTCCGCCAGATACGCATATGCATCCAAACGGGAGGGTGGGTGAGGAACAAAATCGACAAGACTAGCAGCGATCTGTTTACCTCGGTTCATTGTGTTGCTTGCGGTTGACGATGTTGAAGATCTTGAGCGTGCCATCGAGATCAGATCCTTACGCCTCTAGTTCCCACAGACGGCGCCAATTGACAAGGTATTGACTTGTCAATGCCTATGGATTGTAGGCTAGGGTTTAGTTAGAAGTAGAGGGTAAGTAGATCTCGAAGGTTTCAGCCGAAAAGTACTCGACGATTATGAAAACTAGGGTTTGCAGATAATGATTCGATTGATTCGTCCCTCGACTCCCCTTTATATAGGAGGTGGAGCCGAGGGATTCGTGCTATACAAGTTTACAGAGTCCGGGACGGTTTCTAACTCATCCCGCCAGATTACAAACAACACTTCCTATTACAACTCTATCTTTCCTTAATAAATCTTGGGCTCCCGAATCTTCTTATTCTTCGGGTATTGGGCCTCCAATAAACCCCGGGTACTATCTTCGGCAGGCCCATTTGGCATGCCTATGTCACTGACCAAGAACGAAGTTTGCCATCACCAATTATGATTTCTTATGTACCTTTACTTGTGACTACCTTATACTTGTTTCAAGATGAGTTATAAGAGGTTGTTTACTATAATGTCCTGTGTGAATGAATATGATGCTTCTTGTCCGTATTTTATTTATCGACTCTTCACTCCATAAACATGTGGTCGTTCTATCGAGCTCAGTTTTGCTTGGGGACAAGCGAAGTCTAAGCTTGGGGGAGTTGATACGTCCAATTTGCATCACTATTTTATATCATAATTTGCTGTTATTCATTGATATATTTCATATTGGGACACAATACTTATGTTATTTCATCTATTTTGCATGTTTCATCATTATTGGAGGATCAAGCACCGGAGCCAGGATTATGCTGGAAAAAGCACCGTCAGAATACAATATTTCGGAAGATCAACTGTGGGAGGAAATTATACCAAAAATCCTATTTTTCAAGATGACGAAGGAAGCAAGGAGGGGCCAGAGACCTGGGGGGCCCACACCCTAGGCGGCGCGGCCCATGCCCCGGCCGCGCCGCCATGTGGTTGGGGGCCCACGACCCCTTTCGCCTCCTTTTCTTCGTGAAACCCTTCGTCCCGAAGACCTAAGCCACGAGGGTACCTCACGAAGGGTTACAGCCGCCTGCGGGGCGGAGAACACCAGAGAAAAGAGCTCTCGCGGGGGAATCCGGGAAATTCCCTCCGGAGGGGAAATCGACGCCATCGTCACCGTCATCGAGCTGGACATCATCACCATCACCATCATCATCATCTCCACCATCATCACCGCCATCTCCTCCGCAGCACCTCATCACCGCTGTAGCAATTTGGGTTTGATCTTGATTGTTTGATAGGGGAAACTCTCCCGGTATCGATCTCTACTTGTTGTTGATGCTATTGAGTGAAACCATTGAACCAAGTTTATGTTCAGATTGTTATTCATCATCATATCACCTCTGATCATGTTCCATATGATGTCTCGTGAGTAGTTCGTTTAGTTCTTGAGGACATGGGTGAAGCCTAAATGTTAGTAGTGAACTATGGTTGAGTAATATTCAATGGTGTGATATTTAAGTTGTTTTGTTATTCTTCTAGTGGTGTCATGTGAACGTCGACTACATGACACTTCACCATTTATGGGCCTAGGGGAATGCATCTTGTATTCGTTTGCTAATTGCGGGGTTGCCGGAGTGACAGAAACCTAAACCCCGTTGGTATATCGATGCAGGAGGGATCGCAGGATCTCGAGTTTAAGGCTGTGGTTAGATTTATTCTTAATTACTTTCTTGTAGTTGCGGATGCTTGCAAGGGGTATAATCACAAGTATGTATTAGTCCTAGGAAGGGCGGTACATTAGCATAGGTTCACCCACACAACACTTATCATAACAATGAAGATTATTTAGCCGTATGTAGCGAAAGCACTAGACTAAAATCCCGTGTGTCCTCGAGAACGTTTGGTCATTATAAGTAAACAAACCGGCTTGTCCTTTGTGCTAAAAAGGATTGGGCCACTCGCTGCAATTGATACTCTCGCACTTTACTTATTCGTACTTTATTCAACTGTTACATCAAAACCCCCGAATACTTGTCTGTGAGCATTTACAGTGAATCCTTCATCGAAACTGCTTGTCAACACCTTCTGCTCCTCGTTGGGATCGACATTCTTACTTATCGAAGATACTACGATACACCCCCTATACTTGTGGGTCATCAAGCATGTTGCCCTGTATCAATTAACAAGGGTGTATGGTCCGAGCCAGCCCGAGTGAGTGCCCTCACAGTGACGAGAGGGAATTTTTGTTCCCACTCAACGGTCGCCAAGACTCTATCCAATTTCTCGTATGTTGGATTTTCTCTTCTGTTAGCCCATGTGTATTGCCTACCTGAGAGAGCAACCTTACGAACATACAATGAAGGGCAATTGCTTTATTGGCTCTATCCTGGGAGGCAATTATTCGATGGTTTGAGAACTTGGTTGATGACGAGGGATGCAAAGAGATTTCAAATTACATTACACATGATGGAGTGGCCGAAGTATTTGTGGACCCCGTAATGAGTGTGTCTGAAGATACAGATGGCATCAACGACGAGGATGCGACAATATTGTGCACTAAAGATGCTAGAAGAGAAGAGGTGGGTGTGATAGTTAATGAGAAGACAAATAAGAAGTGCAAGAATATCATAGAGAGTTCTTGTTCAATTCATGCACCTGGTTGCAGCAACAAACAACTAGATATTGATCTTGCAAAAGAAAGAGGATTTGTAGCAGATGGAGATGGTTCAAGCTCGGATTCGGAGTACACGCCAGGAGATAATGAAGCATCAGATGAAGATGATGAATCAATTGCTATCAAGAAATAGTTCAAAGAGTTCAAGAAGAAAATGAAGTCAGGAAAGATAGTGGACCTAGATGATTTAGTATTTGAGGGACAATCTCTGTTTCCCCCCTCAAAATCAGATGATGAGGCTTTATCAGATGCAAGTAATTGCCGCCGCCGAGCCTGATAGCGTCGAGCCCGACTTCGACGAGCCTGGTCTTGACCTCACACGAGGGTGTGGAGGGGCGGAGGTGCGGCACCAGCCAGCGGTCGAGCGCGGCGGCACACGAGCTATCGGCATGCCCCGGCGACCGTGCCGTGGAGAGTCGAATCAAGAAGACGACCCAGCCGATGGGGAATCGAATGTACTGGTCTGGTTTTTTTTGTCCTGGGTTGAAACTGGTCTGGTTTATTTTTCTTTGTGCCGTGGTTATTGTTCTAAGCAACTAAAATCAGCAAAACCATCTATTTGGACGATAATTAAAGTTGAGGGTTTCTTTTGTACCTAAAAAAAGATTTAGGACGAAAAATGAACTTTTGATAAAGTTTAAGGACGAAAAATGGACTTTCTTCAATCCATGTGTAATCTAATTTGTAATAGCTAGTTTGTACATTGCTAATGGTTTACCATGTACGTGCTGAACATTTTAATCCAAATAGAATTCAAAATATTAGGGCAGAACCTAGCACAAGATTGCAATTGGACAATAACTTTTAGTCCCGAGCCTGTTGCCAAATCATTCTCTCCCACCGATGGGCCTTGGCCGCCTAATGCCGCATCCCCACCTTGGCCGCCCACCCGCCATGCTGGGTTCACAGACTGAAGCCCTGTGTTGGCTGCCCTCCGCCGCCGCGCCTTGATCATCGTCCGTAGCATGGTCATGGCCGTCCACCGCCTCGGTGTTTGGCCCGCCACCCGCGCTCGCTGCCACCACTAAATCCATGCCGCATGTCACAACTCACACCGCCGCTGCGAGCAAGCAGGCCATCGGCGATAGGGTTAAGGTGGGGAGGAGAGCTTAGTCAGGGATAGGTCAAGTCGAGTCTAGGAGAATGGTTTGATCGACTTTTTTTACTTGCATGGCTAGTAACTAATGCAAGGTAGTTTACTAGTCCACCAGATAAAAAAGATGACAGGACATGACATGGAACACAGACAGTAGTGCCATATAAGGCATAAAAAATGACACCAAGTGTCATATAGGGAAGACAAAAAAAAATCAGGGTCAAATAAGAAATTATATTCAAAAGTAGTGTCAAATAAGAAATTCTCTCTTGTATCTTAAGGGTTGTATCTACATTTAATTATTTTGGGTACACGCGTGCATGTGATTGGCCTATCATGTGTTTTGCCTACAGTTCTATGCAAGAGTTGTATCTTAGCTAAGATATAACAACAATATCTTTCATCATTTAATAAGCTCTACGAAACCGCCATTGTGAAATTGTTGCGGTCAAAACCCACCGGCGAGCAGCGACGGGCAACACAGTAGAGCCGGGAACAACTTAGGGCTGCGGCTGGCCCTGGTCCCTCCGAGCGACGGCCCGTAAAGCCTGTACACACGTCCGATGCTGATGCAAGGGCGTGCCACCTGAACTATACCTGGTCAGGAAGGTGATGGAGATGCCTCGCTTAGTTTCCTGCATGGCATATACGTAAATATTAAATACGAGCCTCGATCGGCTCTCAGGTGAGCCGATCCACCCATGATTCGTACGAGGTGCACGAATATATGGTGGTCCTGCTTGATCAAGATAAAGCTAATACGATCTACGACGATTTAGGGTTTTCACCGCATAATCGGATCATCCTACTCACGATTGGGCCTCGCGGCCACGCACGGTGATCGTAAGCCGATCCTAGACAAGGCCTAAAAACCAACACGAGGTTGATCCCCGGAACATCCTGTCTAGGACTAGCAAACGACACCCTACGTGCCGCTGGATCCTCCAACCCTTTGTAAGGCCTAACTATTGCAGATATTAAACTAATCCTTGAAGAAGAAGGAGCAACCGTAACGGATCGGATCTACTAAATAAAGATCAAGCGGGGTGCCGCCCCCACACCTAAGATAGGTGTGAGGGCGGCTAGATATGCAAGGGTTGCACTACGATAGCATATGATACGAAGAACAATGCTAACCCTAACATATCTAAGATAACTACGTTGCTCGCCATCAAAAAGGCTTCAGTACGAGCAACGCATGAACAACATAGCTAGTGCTGCCTAGATCGCAAGATGCGATCTAGGCAGCATGATGCTTAACCCTCGAGACGAAGGAGTTGGCGATGCGCCGAGATTGATTTGTGGTTGAACGTTGGTTGTTGTTTATTTCATAAACCCTAGATACATATTTATAGTCCGTAGACTTTCTAACGTGGGAATAATCCCAACCGTGCACGAGACAAACTCTAACTAATCGACACGTATCCTACTATGTTACAGATACACGGGCAAGCTAGCCCAAACTTTGCATAACAAGCCGATTCACGTATTTCTTCCATGTATATTCTTCAAGTCCATCTTGATCGCGGCCCACCTCTGACTCGGTCAAATTCTGGTGATAACACATGCCCCCTGGTTTTGGAATTGATAATTCCAAAATCACTCTTTTTCTTCGTCGGGTCATGTGGCGAACCGTCAGTATCCTTCATCATGATGCCTTGCCTTCTCAACTTCTCCGCGTGACCTGGCAGTTTTTTTTAGGCACCCCTCGGAAACTGTTGTGGCATTGAATTTCCACTATATCCCCTTTTATTTAACCGCTCCAAACAGTTTACTTCCGCATCCCCTTCGCATTAGCACTCCAAAAGCCCTCCTGCGCCACCATGTCTTCTTCCTCCTCTGCTTCATCGGACCTTTCCAGCCAATCCTCCTCTTCTCGCGAGCCGACGCCGGAGCATAACCCGGAGGAGGTCCATGCGGCGAACACCCGCCGCGCCATCGAGGCCGGGGAGGAATCCAGCCATGATTTCTCCGTCTGGTCTGAGGACGACAAGTCCTTGACCGATGGGGAGAGTGACCTCCGCTTCCTCGCCGACGGGGAAACAGAGGAGGAGAGCGATGACGATCGCTTCTCCTGCGATGACTTCACCTCTCCCGAGGAGGAGGAGGAGAAGGAAGAGGAGGAGGATGACACCTCCTCCGACGAGCCGCCGGCCAAGCGACGACTTCGACAGCGACGACGACGACGCTGACGAGGAGGATGAGGACAATGAAGGCCCGGTTGGCGGCCGGAGCAGCGACGACGAGCCCGCCGGGAGTAGCGCCGACCGGCGACGACGGCGACGGCGAGGGCAGCGACGGCCCATAGATAGGACCATTAGCATAGGATCAGTAGTAGTAGACGGGGCAATGTATCCCCTAGTACTTCCTTTTGAGAGCAATCAGCTCTTTATGTAAGAAATCTTGCTTATCAATGAAGAATTTCCCCAATTTGATTTTTCCGATTTCCCCTCATACTGATTTTGCCGATTTGTCCCCTTAGCCAATGCTTAATGAGCCGATAGCAACGCATCGGTCCTTTACAATCCATCCTTCAAATCCTCAACTGATGTCTTTGAGACCTGGTGGATAATGTGGAGTCTTCAAGAGAGCCCTTAAATTTCTCCCACCAGTTCCAGCGATCCTCTTCTGCGAGCACTCATCATTTTGTGAAGAAGGTTGCGATGAAGGATCAGCCGATGACACTCCAATCGGCTTCTAAAAAACAGCGCATCTACCAGGCTAGCTGCCCCCGAGCCTCAGTCATGGTGAGAATATTGGTGAGGATGCACAGATCAGACCAAAGGCTTTGAACTCAGGTAGTCTGAGACAGCCATTATGCAGAGTTAGCCACACTTGCCCCATTGACCCCCTCTCTTCTGCTGAAAGCCGATGTCGCAGACGAAAAACCAACAGCTTAATGAGAAAGAGGCTGCCTTGCATGCCAACCCAGGCAGCTCTCATTGTTCACCCCCTCACGGAAGCAGAAGGCCTTGAAGCTGAACTGAAGACCATCTTGGCAAGCATCCGCGCTTTGAACACGCAGCTTGGTAGATCTTGAGTCGGCTTTGTTTCTTAGCTCTAAAGTCGATGTCCTTGCATCGGCTGTATACCCACTATGAGAATTTTTTTTTACTGGCCGATTTTTTCTATCGGCCCTCAAATACTTCACCGCACACATGTTCATCTGCACATGCACACATGTTCATCTGCACATGCTCATCTGATTAGGTGCCCCCCGAGCCGAATCTGTCAGGTGACTGTAGTCTGCCAAGGCACTGTATTTGCACGTCGGCTCCGTTAGGATTCGTGTTGATTCTTGATGGCGTGTAATTCACACGTTCGTTGGGAACCCCAAGAGGAAGGTATGATGCGCACAACAGCAAGTTTTCCTCAGAAAGAAACCAAGGTTTATCGAACCAGGAGGAGCCAAGAAGCACGTTGAAGGTTGATGGCGGCGGGATGTAGTGCGGCGCAACACCAGGGATTCCGCGCCAACGTGGAACCTGCACAACACAACCAAAGTACTTTGCCCCAACGAAACAGTGAGGTTGTCAATCTCACGGCTTGCTGTAACAAAGGATTAACCGTATTGTGTGGAAGATGATTGTTTGCAAAAACAGTAGAACAAGTATTGCAGAGATTGTATTTCAAGAAAGAATTGGACCGGGGTCCACAGTTCACTAGAGGTGTCTCTCCCATAAGACAAACAGCATGTTGGGTGAACAAATTACATTGGGCAATTGACAAATAAAGAGAGCATGACCATGCACATACATATCATGATGAGTATAGTGAGATTTAATTGGGCATTACGACAAAGTACATAGACCGCCATCCAACTGCATCTATGCCTAAAAAGTCCACCTTCAGGTTATCATCCGAACCCCCTCCAGTATTAAGTTGCAAAGAAACAGACAATTGCATTAAGTATTGCGCGTAATGTAACTAGTGACTACATCCTTGAACATAGCACCAATGTTTTATCCCTAGTGGCAACATCACATCCATAACCTTAGTGGTTCTTGTCACTCCTCCAGATTCACGGAGGCATGAACCCACTATCGAGCATAAATACTCCCTCTTGGAGTTACTAGCATCAACTTGGCCAAAGCATCTACTAATAACGGAGAGCATGCAAGATCATAAACAACACATAGATATAACTTTGATAATCAACATAACAAGTATTCTCTATTCATCGGATCCCAACAAACGCAACATATAGAATTACAGATAGATGATCTTGATCATGTTAGGCAGCTCACAAGATCCGACAATGATAGCACAATGGGGAGAAGACAACCATCTAGCTACAGCTATGGACCCATAGTCCGGGGTAGACTACTCACACATCACTCCGGAGGCAACCATGGCGGTGTAGAGTCCTCCGGGAGATGATTCCCCTCTCCCGCGGGTGCCGGAGGCGGTCTCCTGGATCCCCGAGATGGGATCGGCGGCGGCGGCGTCTCGGTAAGGTTTTCCGTATCGTGGCTCTCTCGGGGTTTCGTCACGGAGGCTTTAAGTAGGCGGAAGGGCAAGTCAAGAGGCGGCACGGGGCCCACACCATAGGCCGGCGCGGCCGGGGTGGGGCCGCGCCGCCTAGGGTTTGGCCCCGTGGCCCTCTTCGTCTCGTCTTCGGACTTGGAAGCTTCGTGAAAAATAGGCCCTGGGCGTTGATTTCGTCAATTCCGAGAATATTTCGTTACTAGGATTTGAAACCAAAAACAGCAGAAAACGGCACCGGCATCTTGTTAATAGGTTAGTTCCAGAAAATGCACGAATATGACATAAAGTGTGCATAAAACATGTAGATAACATCAATAATGTGGCATGGAACATAAGAAATTATCGATACGTCGGAGACGTATCAGCATCCCCAAGCTTAGTTCTGCTCGTCCCGAGCAGGTAAAACGATAACACAGATAATTTCTGGAGTGACATGCCATCATAATCTTGATCATACTATTTGTAAAGCATATGTAGTGAATGCAGCGATCAAAACAATGTATATGACATGAGTAAACAAGTGAATCATAAAGCAAAGACTTTTCATGAATAGCACTTCAAGACAAGCATCAATAAGTCTTGCATAAGAGTTAACTCATAAAGCAATAATTCAAAGTAAAGGCATTGAAACAACACAAAGAAGATTAAGTTTCAGCGGTTGCTTTCAACTCGTAACATGTATATCTCATGGATATTGTCAACATAGAGTAATATAATAAGTGCAATAAGCAAGTATGTAGGAATCAATGCACAGTTCACACAAGTGTTTGCTTCTTGAGGTGGAGAGAAATAGGTGAACTGACTCAACATTGAAAGTAAAAGAATGGTCCTCTATAGAGGAAAAGCATCGATTGCTATATTTGTGCTAGAGCTTTGATTTTGAAAACATGAAACAATTTTGTCAACGGTAATAATAAAGCGTATGCATCATGTAAATTATATCTTATAAGTTGCAAGCCTCATGCATAGTGTACTAATAGTGCCCGCACCTTGTCCTAATTAGCTTGGACTACCGGATCATCACAATGCACATGTTTTTACCAAGTGTCACAAAAGGGTACCTCTATGCCGCCTGTACAAAGGTCTAAGGAGAAAGCTCGCATTGGATTTCTCGCTATTGATTATTCTTCAACTTAGACATCCATACCGGGACAACATAGACAACAGATAATGGACTCCTCTTTTATGCATAAGCATGTAACAACAATTAATAATTTTCTCATTTGAGATTGAGGATATTTGTCCAAAACTGAAACTTCCACCATGGATCATGGCTTTAGTTAGCGGCCCAATGTTCTTCTCTAACAATATGCATGCTTAACCATAAGGTGGTAGATCGCTCTTACTTCAAACAAGACGGACATGCATAGCAACTCACATGAAATTCAACAATGAATAGTTGATGGCGTCCCCAGAAACATGGTTATCGCACAACAAGCAACTTAATAAGAGATAAAGTGCATAATTACATATTCAATACCACAATAGTTTTTAAGCTATTTGTCCCATGAGCTATATATTGCAAAGGTGAATGATGGAATTTTAAAGGTAGCACTCAAGCAATTTACTTTGGAATGGCGGAAAATACCATGTAGTAGGTAGGTATGGTGGACACAAATGGCATAGTGGTTGGCTCAAGTATTTTGGATGCATGAGAAGTATTCCCTCTCGATACAAGGTTTAGGCTAGCAAGGCTTATTTGAAACAAACACAAGGATGAACCGGTGCAGCAAAACTCACATAAAAGACATATTGTAAACATTATAAGAATCTACATCGTCTTCCTTGTTGTTCAAACTCAATACTAGAAATTATCTAGACCTTAGAGAAACCAAATATGCAAACCAAATTTTAGCATGCTCTATGTATTTCTTCATTAATGGGTGCAAAGCATATTGTTGATGGTGTAATTTGGCTAACTAGCTTTATGACCAGCCAAATTATTTTAAATATGTGATTTTGTTATTGATTGAGACATATATTTGGATTTGTTGTTTAGTTCAAAATGCAGGTCTAATCAGAGTCTAATATAAAATGCCACGGCCACAGATCAAGCATATGAGGCTATTTACTCGAGATAAATATATGAAGATGTTGCTAAACATGGGCTGCCGATGACCAAGTCCTGAGCAAATTCTACGATACATCGAGCTTACCTGCGTACCGGCTTTGGATGTCAAGCTGAAGATGGTTGCAAAGGCTGTCTAGTTACCTAAGGAAATTCAGATGCACATCCATCGTTCATTATCTGGTGCCATTAGCGTTGTGGCTGGATATTTTATTCCTTGTGGGCCAAAACATATCTGTACGTGTTACGTTGGCTAGCAGATAGATAGGCAGGTATGGATTCTTACATGGTAACCGACTTGAGGAAATACAGATTCTATTCGGTTCAGTCTTTGAGTTCTGTACGGCACGCGAAGTCCAGCGCCTTTATATAAAGGCTTTGGCCGATTGAAGGAGAGGCCCCCAATCGATCTATCAATACAATTTATCCTATTTACTTTGGACGCGACTAGCGGGCGGCCGCATGCCCAATTGTCAAACCGAGTGGCCGGCCCAAAAAGGAAAGTACCTGTCTGGTTGGCTGAAAAAGGAAAGCCACCTGGTCCACCACCTGCGTGCCGGTTGGCTCCTTCTGGCACGCACCAGATCCCGAAAAAACAGGGCGGGAGATTCTCCCTCCAATCCCCGCCCAAACCTAGCTCCCCCAGATCCCAGATCCCAGATCTGTCGTAAATCCTACCAGCTCTTCGTGAACCTGGAGCTCCCAGCTCCGTTCACGCCGTTCGTCTGCCTCCAGCTCCCCATCTCCCTTCGTATCCTTCCAAGCTCCCTTCGTCAAGCTCCCCCAAATCCCTTCGTCAACCTCCCAGCTCTCCATGTCTACGAACCAAGAACCAGGCATCTCCAGACCAGGAAGATTTCCAGTGGGGTCTTCAGATCAGGTAACACAAACTGAACAGAAAAACCTTCAGAAATTGCCTATAGATCCTCCTATTCCTCTCCTGAAAAGCTATTGGACATACCTGCTAGTGTCTGTGAACTTTGTTGCCTATACATGAGTAGGATTTGCTCCTGCATCTAGATTGAAGTTTCCCATGTAGATTGGAAAACAACCAGGCAACTTTTGTTCTTGTTAGCCCTGCATACTATGTGCCCATGTAGCAATAGGCAAAAAACCTGGGCAAAATATGCAACTGGTACCAATTTGAAGCAAGTACTATGAGGAAGCTGGTAATAATTCTAGGATGAACAAGCAAAAGGAAGCAACTTTTGTTACCCATGCATTCAAATTCCTTGCCTATTACAAGCAACAAGTAATGTTTCACTGGCAACTTGTAAAAATAAGATGAAAATATTAGAGTAAGTAACTTTTTAGCCTATGCATGCAACTTTCATGCATTAGAGAACCAACAAAAAAATGTTCCCCAAGCAACAAAGTAATGTAGAATGACACAAAGTAGAAGCAGGCAACTTTGTAAAACCATGCAGGCAAATTCAATGCTTAATAGAAGCAACAAGTAAATGTTTCCAGGCAACAAGTAATTTGCAGGTCTGCACTACGTCACATAGTAGAAAGTAGAAGTAAGGATCCATCAACCCAGAAAATGGAACACATATTCAACAGTGGTCTTGACATCTATAAGAACTCCATGCTATGTACAAATCTACATATCTGCAAACTAGAGTGTACTCTGTTCTATGTAAAGTAGCAATCGATGTTGAGGAAGTCATGATGTTGTCCTTTGCAATTCCTGTTGCACTTTATATCTTCTTTGTCAACGATGCCTATGTGTTTATAGAACAAGGTGTTAGTTCCAAGTCAAAAATGTAGTTATAAGAAGTAAAATATTGCAGATGTAATACATAAGTAGTAAGGCATGAACATAAAAATTAGTATTATGTTGATAGCAACAAAAAAGTACTCACTGTCATCATCATCATCTTCCCTACAAATCCCACCTGTTTTTTGCTACATGGTTTGTGCATGTTAGTTGCTTTGTTTGTGGTTGTTAGTTGCTTTGTTTGTGTATGTTAGTTGCTTCAATGCCCATGTTAGTTGCTAGTTTTCGATGACTATTTGCCTAAGATTTTGTGTTTGTTGTATTTGCTAATGGTCATTTGTTCTAGGTCCCTGGTACTCATGGAGTGGATTTCCTTGATCTAAATGAGGTTCCTTTTGATATCAATGAGGAACCTGGTATCTTACCTCCCAATTATTTTACACAACTGTTGGATGAGGCAATTGACGAGTCACCACAGCCACCTGTGAACACTCATGCCCCGGTTGTTAATGTAGAACCTGCTGCAACAAATACATACACAGGTCCTCTTGTTGCTACTACATACACTACTACAATAGCACAAGATGGAAACGATGATGAGGCTTCGTCCCAGCCAAATGACCCTCATGTTGGCATGCGCTATGATACGTTGGAGGGTGCTAAGGAGCACTACAATGCACATGCTGCAAGGAAAGGTTTCTCTGTGAAAGTAAATAGTAGCAGGAGGTCTACAATCACCGGAGAGAAACAGAAACAGCAGTTCACTTGCAACAAATTCAGGAGACCAAGGAAAGATGATGGTGGGGCTGAGTTGCAAGTTGATGTTGGGCCAATTCCTGATTCTGTGTCTGAAGATGAGGCTGATATTGAAAATGCAGAGCTTGCTTCCGTTGTGGCTGATCTTGCTGCTCAAGGGCGAAAAGAAAAAGCGCCCAAGAAGCGTAAAAGAGAAAATATTGTGCACACGTTTTGCAAGGCCCAGATGGTTGTGAAGTTAATTGATGGAAGATGGGAGGTTATCCACTTTGTGCCTGAGCATAACCATCCGCTTATCCACAAACCATCTCTCACAAAATATCTCAGGTCACACCAAGGCATGCCAAAGGAGGAAAAGGAATTTGTGAAGAATCTTCACAATACAAATTTGACAGCTGGTAAGTTTTTCAGTTTTGATACTGCTAATATTTGTATGTTGCATGTGTAAAGATAAATTCAGCTGGTAAGAATCATTTGGAAAAAGTAAAAAAAGAATGATACAGTAGCATTTTGTAAAAAAGTTGCATGAAAATGATAACTAGTTGCTTGTAATGGTTAATAAGTTGCTGCGAATGGCCATGAAGTTGCCTGTTTTATTAATTTACTTGCAGACAGTTGATTTGGTACTAGCCTAGATAGGTTTTATTATTTCATGGATTGTTTAGGTAGTTGCCTGGTTTATTTGTCAAATTCCAGGATATGTTGTGCAAGTTGTCATTGGAGAAAATGCGTATAGAAAATAGTTTGGAAAGTAATGCTCGAAAATGTGAGGCAAATAGTTGTGGACTATAATACAACCAACTAACCATTTCCTACTTTTTTTCAATAACAGGTAAAATGATGGAAATCATGTCAGAATTTTATGGTTCAGAGTTGCTTGTGCCATACACAACCAAAACAATCACCAACTACTGTGCAACTCTGACTAGAGAAGAAACAAAAGATGGGGATCTGGCTAAAGTTGTGAGCTACTTTGTAGAGCTTAAAGAAGAAAAGGATCCAGACTTTTATTTCCGGTTAAAATTGGACGATGAAGACAGGGTAGAAAACATTTTCTGGGTTGATGGAGCTGCCCGGAAGGCATATGCAGAGGCTTACCATGACTGTGTCTCCTTTGATGCAACTTACTTGACAAATAAGTACAGTATGCCTTTTGCACCATTCATTGGGATAAATAAACATGGGCAGTCCATCATGCTGGGTTGTGGATTTGTTAAGCAAGAATTGGCAACAAGCTATGATTGGTTGTTTGAGAGTTTCCTTATTGCCATGAATGGTCTTGCCCCGGACAATATTATCACAGACCAAGATGGTGCTATGGCGGTGTCGATTGGCAGATTGTTCCCATCTTCTGTTCACCGTAATTGTCGCTGGCACATAATGCAGAACGCACAGTTGAAATGTGGCCCTACACTGGGCAGGAACCCTGGTTTAGCTGAAGATTTCAATGATTGCATCGATTTCAGCTTTTCACCAGAGGAGTTTGAGGCAAAATGGGCTCTGTTTGTAGGAAAGTGGCCAGTTGTTGGTGGTGCAAATTCTTACTTTACGACTCTCTATGCTAATCGTGCTAAGTGGGTACCATGCTACTTCAAGCACAGATTCTTCCCATTCCTGCAGTCCACGCAACGAAGTGAGGGCTTTAATGACATTCTCAAACGCTATACGAACCCAAAAAAGTCTATACTACACTTTGTACAACAGTATGAGAAGTTGCAGACTCATGTACTTGTGAAAGAAGGGGCTAATGATTACAGGACGGATTGTTTGGAACTTCATCCATGGTCACCATTCCCTGTTGAGGAACATGCTTTCAAAGTTTACTGCAGAGACATATATTTGAGGTTCCGGAACGAGTTTGAGCTGATTGGGAGGTACAATGTGTTACCATTTGGTTGCAACTTTTACAAGCTTGAGCCAAACAGGGGATGGTGCGCAAAATATGGTACTAGGACCTACCTGGTAACCGCTAATAAGGAAGAAGGGACGTATTACTGTGAGTGCTCCAAGATGGACAGGGATGGTATACTTTGTTGCCACATCTTAAAGATCTTCACCCACCTTGGCGTTGATGAGATACCAGATAGGTATATCCTAAAAAGGTGGACTCAAGGTGCTTTGAGTGGTTATGTGCCAGCAGCAGTTGCTGAACAGCCAGATGTTATGCCTCCAGAATCACAAGTGCAATTGCGGCACGCGAACCTTAATATGGGATTCACAAAACTTGCCCGTATTGCTAGTAGAACAGACGCAGCTACTGCCATTGTTAACAAACATTTGAGAGCTGCAGCAACAGAGATATCTCACTTGAACAAGTCGCTCAAGAAGAAGAAGCCTGTCTCAGCAGTCCCGTCCACTAGTGCACCTGATCAGCCTACGAAACCTAGGGACCCGGCAAAAACAACGACTAAAGGGAGGACTAAGGAGCACCGTACAGTTTCAGCTCTTGAGTTGCATCCAAAGAAAAAAGTTCAGTGTCACACTTGTGGTTCGTTCGAGCACAATTCTGCAACTTGCAAGCTTAGGTTTCTGTAGTACTGCAGAAACACAAGTCCTTTGTAGTTCTCCGCGAGCTTTATTTTTTTTTCTCTTTTAGTTGTCTACATTAGTTGTGACTTATTGAAAAATCAAAGAAAAGTCTTTGCATCCCTTATTGTAGTCTAGTGTGCAACTCTGAAAAAATATGACAAAATCTCCTTGCTGTTATGTGTTGTGGCAACTTTTAGGTTAAAACGATGCAAAATGCAGTACTAGTGCAAGCAAATTGTGATGACAATGAAGCAACTATGAGAACATTGATATCAGACATGTACTGGCGAGTATGAAAAACTGAATTAGGAGATGAATTATAACATGTAAGTAGAAAAAATGATGCACTGATAACATTTATTAAAAAGTAGAAACCAAAAAAAAGGAATTGATGTCTGCATACTTGTTCTTCAAATGTTTAGAATTTGCCTCCAGTTTCCTTTGTTATCTTCTGAAGTAACCCAACTGTGCGTCAGCAACTTTCTTATCTTTGGGATATCCTCGGCTTTATATTCTGGTGGCAATCTCCCTCCCCAGCCGTCCGCATTCATGAGCGTGCAAACCCCACAATCATGGCTGCAACACCATAAGACGCGACAGAAAAGAAAGAACAAGTAAATAAAAAGGCAGTGAGTAAAAGACCATGGAATGTTAAACACAAAGTGGAAAAAAAAACATAAAAACATAGTTTATAAAACAAGTGGTATTGCTTACTTATTGGTTTGCTTTGGCACTGCTATTTCAAGGCAAAAATCAATGCAAATACAGTAGCTATTTTCATGCAAAATTCATAATCGATATATGAAATGAATAGCAACTTTGTAACCAATATAGGCAACTACAGCTCCTATTCATGCAACTTCACAACTAATATAGGCAACAAAAACATATATGAAATCTGAAAAAATCTTGTTGGCTCACAAAAAATCTTATTGGCTCACAAAAACATCATAAAAAATAGAAAAAAGCAAAAAACTTCATGTGAGGCAACTTAAAAAAATGTATTTCTAAGCAACTAAATATGGATTGAAAGCAACAAATTCATTGATAAAAAACCAGAAAAAGAGCTCTTGGTGGATTATGCAATACATAGTTGGGAGGCAATTTATGACTTGAACAAGGCAACTAACAGCAGTACATGTGCAAAAAGTATGTACCAAAAAGCAATTGCATAGATTAAATACAGTGGAACCATGAATTAACACACAGGCTGGTCAAATCTCAAAAACTAGCAACTAAAAACGTTTCAATGTAAACAATAATTTCCCTCATATATGCTATTCTCTGTATTGTGTTCATCATAGGAAAAAAAATACACTTACCACCAAAAAGAAAGAACAAGTAAATAAAAAAGGCAGTGAGTAAAAGACCATGGAATGTTAAACACAAAGTGGAAAAGAAAGCATAAAAACATAGTTTATAAACAAGTGGTATTGCTTACTTATTGGTTTGCTTTGGCACTGCTATTTCTTGCAAGATGAAATCATCTATTTTGATTTTAGACTTGTTGTAGTTCTCCTCCCATAGAATGGACAGAGTAGTGCGGATCTTCTTGTAAGTTTCCCTTAGAGCTTTGTCATTGAATGACCTCCATGAATCGAGCACTTGATACCTCTTGTCCCTCATGTTCACAGTTAACAACCAATAGTGGTTAACGAGAGGTTCATTTTTTGTCTTCTTGTTTAGTGGTTCGCAGACAGGTATCATGACCTGGTAGTTTGACATATATAATTACTGTTTGGTCAGAGCTTAAAATAAAACAGAGCAAAAATTTAGTAAAAAAAAAGGTTATTCATGAGAAGACATGTGCTTTGTTGCCTGTATTAGTTGTGAAGTTGCATGAATACGAGCTGTAGTTGCCTGTATTTGCCTTGAAGTTGCATAAAATTTAGTACAAAGTTCTATTCATTCTATCTTAACACCAGAAGTACAAACATGTTTTAAATTTTTTTTATTAGTTGCACATATTGATTATGAGTTTGCATGGAAAATAGCTACTGTATTTGCCTTGAATTGGTTCTAAATTACACATAGTAGTAATAAGGATGTTGGATGGGTATGGTTTGAAATTACTTATTGTTTGGAAGTATTTGCTATACAAAAGAAAGAATGTTGCCTGTAAATGTTTTTGTTGGTGATAAATAATACTGGAGTCACTAAAAGTAGTTGCTTCTTAAACAGTAGAGTGTTGCCTGGAATGGGATTGAAATTACTTTGTATGTAAAGAAAGTTGCTTCTGAAGTACAGAATGGCATGTTTTTAGCATGAATTGCATGGTTAGCAGCAAACCATGAAAAAATGCAAAACAATAGATTTAAAAAAAACAGAGAAAAAGAAAGGAAGTTATACCATGTCTTTCTTATCTAAATGTCTTTCATAACTGAACAGCTCCTTCATTTCATGGCGGTTAAAGTCGAGGTTCTGCAACCAAGTCTTTGCAAACGAAACAAAAAAAACAAAAAAAATAGTAATCAGCATTTTCATGTCCAACGCAAAAAGAAAGTTTCTCATACTGTACATGACTTGTACTTACTCCTATCCTCAGTGGCATGATGACCTTGTTAGATGATGGTGTCATGTTCTTTGTGATTGCCTGAATTCCCACTTCCATAACTGCACTATGTAGCCAACCACCTGGCTTCATTGAGTTTGCGAGTTCCTTGGCCGTAATATGGTATCCACCAAAGTCCACGATATGAGGGCTGTAAGAAATTGAAGGGAGAAAGACAACCACAAAAATTAGATAAGTTGCAATAAAAAAGTGTTTGCATCTAAGCATGCATCATTGATTCATGGAAGAAAACTAGTGCATGTTGTAGGTAGTAGAAACCTTTTGTCATCTGAATTCTGTTGCCTAGTGCTTCTTACTGCATACTGGATTACCATAGCATACAGTTTGTTCACTTCAGCTGAGCACTGGAACTGTTTGGTGCTATCAACATTGACAAATGGAGATTTTTTGCACGGTGGAAGCTTGATTATCCTCCTCTGGAATTGATGAGGAACTGTTGAGCTTCCTGTACCACCCGATATTGATTCAGTTGCAACATTCTCTGCTTCTTTCATAGGTGTTTGAAAGCTGTTTGGAGATATTGAATTCTGTTCAGTTCTTTGTTGCTCGTGCACAGGTCTGCGTGCTTGCTCGGCAGCAACACAAACCCTCTCAATCTCTGCAGGATCGATTCCTTCCAAAGCATCATACTCTTCATCTGCGGATGCACATGTTGCAGCCTTTTGATTTTCAGTCAAATCGAATTCCGGGCCAAGATTGAATGTTGGCGCGTTGCAATACCCTTCCAGAAGCTCACTTCCAGACCTGGACCTCGGGAGTTTCATCTTATAAATGCCTTGTTCCTTCCACTTTGTCTCAGCAGATTTGCTGCGCTGCATATGCTGGGGCATGTCCGGTGACGTGATGCTCTTGTTGATCAAACTGTATACCTCATCCTGCGACAAAGACCCTCGAGGAGCTGTGTGTGGAGATGGCGGTGGGCATGTTTGACGTGTAGGAGGACTAAACTGCACCCTATTGCTGGGAACAACTGGCACCTGTAGGGCTGGAGTTGCATGTTCCAAAGGGCTTGTTGCTGCAAGTGAACTGGTAGTTGCCTTGTTTGCAACACTTGTTGCATGATCAGTTGGCGAGGTACAAACAGGTCCAGGTGTTGTTGCCTCCCTGGCAGCATGAGTTGCGCGGCATCTCAGTGTATTCCCCTGCATGGTGGTAGGAGTTGCCTGCTGTGGTGGATGATCCAGCTGGACTGACGAACATCTTTGAAAGGCTCTTGGATTTGCAGTTGTCTCTGGGCTAGCTGTAGTTGCCTCAGTTCCAGCATTAGTTGCCTGTATACTACTGGAAGTTGCAACAACTGTGACTGATGTTGCCTTCAGTCTGGCATTTGAATGTGTTCCCTGCAAACCTGCATGAACAGCTTCAGTAGCTGACTGTTTGTTGATGTTTTTCATGGCACTTGCATGTTTACCCAATGTGGGCTCATCATGTTGCACATCTTCTGTCATGTGACTAGGAGTTCGACCAAGAAACTCCATGTATGCCCCCGGGCTACCTTGCATATCATTGATGAAAGCCAATCCATCCTCATGTGCAGCATTGGGGGTTGAATGTTCTTTGGACACATTTTCTTTGATATTATGTGACCTTTCCTCAAGAACAACATGTTTTTCAGTTGGAGGGATGTCTGCAAGCTTACTCTTTTTCTCAAATCTGCACAAGTCAGGCACTGATGCATCCTCCATTGTTGCTGTTGGCAAAACATCGGCATCATCCTTATTTTTCCTCTTGTCACCCGTACCTGTACTGCCCCTTTTACTCCTGGTATTAAGATAGTACTGCGCAGTGGTCAAAGAATCGTCACTAGCTTCATCATCATACATATCGTCGTTTTGTCCCCCCTGACCGCCAGTTGCAGCATTGTTGCCTCCATCACCATCACTGTCATCATCTCCGTCATCACCTCCTTTACCATCAACTTCATCATCATCTCCCTGTTCCTCTTCCTCTTCCTCTTCATCTTCCTCTTCGTCATCGTCCCCATTCCCTCCAACCTCCTCCTCATCAGCGTCATCACGTTGTTCCCCATCATCCTCAGCGTCAGCTCGGTTGTCATCGTTGTTATCATTCTCACTGTCATCCTCGGTATCTTCTTCCCTGTTAACACGAAAAAGGGGAATCAAAAAACTATGCATAGATTATTTATTTTGGTAAAGTTGCAGTTTGAACAGTTGTAGTTGCATGTAATGGCTATTAAAAAAATAGCTGGAAAATGGTCATGAAGTTGCCTGTGTTTATTAGTTTATTACTTGCAGACAAATATAATTGCAGTGGAAAAATAAATTTGGGAAAGTTGCAGATAAATGCAGTTCTAGTTGCATGTACTGGTAAATTAATTGCTAAAAATGGTAATGAAGTTGCCTGCTTTATAATTTTAGTTGCCTGTAATAGTAATTAAAATTGCATCTAAATGATCATGAAGTTGCCTGTTATAATGTTTCATGTTTTGCATTTGAGTTTTTGATAATTACTTGCCTTCTGTCATCGTCGCTATCATCATCATTCAATACCAGGTTGTCAGCTTCATCGTCATCAGAATTTGCGGAGTCATCAGTATCATCTTGAAGTGCTGCCTCTTCTTTGTGACTCATACGCTGCCTCTTCCTTGACCTCTGTGGTTTTTCCTTCGGTACTACATTGGCACGGGTAGTGCTTCCAGCAGCAGTACGTTGCTCAAGATTGCCAATCCCCTGGACAAACTTTGCCATCGACTCTTCAAATTCAGAGCACAGACCATAAAGCAACGCAGAAATTTTCCTTTTCTTCTGTAACAATTGAAATCAGGAAACAAAATTCTTAACAATTATAAGCTGTGGAAAAAGAATGATATAAAAACTATGCTATAACTAAGAAATAAGTATTGTTTTAGGTGCTCACACTTTGGTCGTAGTCTCGTGGCAGATTAGACGCAGTAAACTGTTCAGCCTTTAGCAATCCTCCAAAAAGACCACCCTGTTGAGTGTCCCTGTATTTCTCCTTCAGCTGGTTTTTAAATTCATAAAAGAAAATTGGAAAAAATGTATCAGTGTAAGGGCAATAAAAAAGAAGACTGTGAACTTTCTAAGAAATGAAAAAGTTATCTTAGCAAAATTAAAAAGAAGTTTATGGTCTATTGCATACTTGTAATTTGCCGAAAACTCCAGGGCTAATCCTATCCTTCTTCTTCACCTTGCTGATTAATGAGCTGTCCCAGGCATCAACACGAGGATTGCAGTCACTTATAACCTCATCAACTTCTAGTGAATCAAGGTACAGCATCTGCTCATCAAAAAAAAGGGATGTGTGAGGGGGCAAAGGAAGCATTGGAGAAACAAGAAACAGTAGCTATTTTCATGAGGTTATAAAGTGACTGCAAAATTCAAGGCAAATACAGTAGCTATTTTCATGCAAAATTCATAATCGATATCTGAAATGAATAGCAACTTTGTAACCAATATAGGCAACTACAGCTCCTATTCATGCAACTTCACAACTAATATAGGCAACAAAAACATATATGAAATCTGTCGAAAAATCTTGTTGGCTCACAAAAACATCATAAAATAGAAAAAGCAAAAAACTTCATGTGAGGCAACTTAAAAAACTGTATTTCTAAGCAACTAAATATGGATTGAAGGCAACAAATTCATTGATAAAAAACCAGAAAAAGAGCTCTTGGTGGATTATGCAATACATAGTTGGGAGGCAATTTATGACTTGAACAAGGCAACTAACAGCAGTACATGAGCAAAAAGTATGTACCAAAAAGCAACTGCAGAGATTAAATACAGTGGAACCATGAATTAACACACAGGCTGGTCATATCTCAAAAACTAGCAACTAAAAAATGTTTGAATGTAAACAATAATTTCCCTCACATATGCTATTCTCTGTATTGTGTTCATCATAGGAAAAAAATACACTTACCACCAAATGAAATACGCAGCAACAGACAGACTTCTTATTTCCCAAGGCGCTGAAAGCAACCCTAATCTGATCAGCAACAAACTGGCATATATTTGTCTGAGGAAGAAGCTTGGTATCATATACAGCAGGGTAGCAGCGTGGGCTAACTTTAAGGCCGGTAGTAGGCGCAAGGAAGCAATCAAAAGCAACAATAGCCCAAGCTCGGAGAGATCGGTCGTCAGCAGCACCTTTCATATCTCTTATCATCTTACACCATGCAGTCTTTTCAGGAGCATTCGTTCCAGGAAAACCGTAGTCCTCATTGATTGCTTTGATGATGTCCGTCTTCA
This sequence comes from Lolium multiflorum, assembly GCA_030979885.1. NCBI lineage: Eukaryota > Viridiplantae > Streptophyta > Magnoliopsida > Poales > Poaceae > Lolium > Lolium multiflorum. Next base: position 199,685,340 of record CM061753.1, on the reverse strand, counting down.
TCTCGTAACAAACTTTCAGCCCAGAATTTGGTAGCCCCCAAACTCTTGAAACACTTTCAGCGTCAACTGGTATCTTCCCCCTGTTGGGTATCACTAACTCTGAATTCTTATGATTGTAACACTTCATAACCCATTGGCTGAGATCAATAGGCATAGTGCATGCACCGATGTTGAGAAGACCACCTAAGTCCATCTTTAGTATGGCAATCCTTTGATCAGCATTAAGATCACCATTTAGAGCAAAGAAACGGGATGGTGATGCCCTGTTTCTTATTTCCTGCATAGCCAAGTTGCACAAAACATAGAAAAAGAAAAAAAGTTACTCCTAAAAGTCCAATCAACTCTTAAATTTACTGCATGTTACAAAAAGAACCTACCCAGAACAGACAATTATACAAAAATGCTCTGTGTAAGAAATGATGCATCGTGAGTACAGTAAACTTACATCTGCGCTATCCTTTTTTTTCTCAACTTCCTTTTCTTTCTGTTTCGATGCTGTCTTCTTCTGAACTCCAGCATCCCCAGTCTTTTGTGGTACCTCCTTGTTCTTCTTCCTTTTTGGAGGATGCCCTCGACAGGCTGCAGCCTTCTGTTTCATTGCAATATGACTGGTAGGCTGCATTGGGGAGTCAACACACATATAAACACATATAAAAGTTTGTAGGAGAAAAAAGGACCCAACCATTTAAGTGAATACAAATGCAGAAAAGCAAAAAAACAAGAGATTAAAAGGAAAACTAACCTGAACTTGCTGGTGACCTGAAGAAGACCCAGCTACTTCAGACGGATCAGTTCCTACCATTTTAGCACACCTATTTGCTAAAAAACAAATGATAAGTAGGTAACCTTATCAACATGAAAATTACAGGAGGAAGAACTGAATCTACATAGCAACTTTACTAGCACTACAGACAACAAACATAGCAAAGTTGAGCAATAACAAACCAACTAAAAGCAACTTTAATAGCACAAGAGGCAACAAAACATAGCACTAGATGGTGACCTGAAGAAGACATAGCCTCATGTTTTCAATATGCATAAACAACCTAGATGGTGGTCTTCAACCCAAAGCAAACAGAAAATAAAGATAAGTATGAAAATCAAAATGCTGGCTCAAAAAAGTTAAATCCACCTAATCATCTCAAACTATGAACCTGCGTAGGTGTGACAAGCAACTATTGTATCAACATAGTCAACCAAAACAACAATATGAACCTGTAGATAACTATCTCAAACTATTGTAGCAAGTTTTCTACCACTACAGCCAACAAACAGATCTGGATTAGCAACAAAACAAAAAATGGAACAAAAAAACAAGTACATAAGCATGTTTTCTACCACTGCAAAACTGCATAACTGCATAAGCATGTTTTCTACCACTGCAAAACTGCATAACTGCATAAGCATGTTTTCTACCAGTGCATAAGCAAGTTTCCTACCACTACAGGCAACAAACACACCTGGATTAGCAATAACAGGAGTACAAAAAAGCAACTCAACCCCGCCACATCCATGACCGTGGGCTTCCGCTTCTCCCGCCTCGTCGTCTTCCTCCTCTTCCTCCCCACCCCGCCACTCAACCCCGCCACATCCATGACCGTGGGCTTCCGCTTCTCCCGCCTCGTCGTCTTCCTCCTCTTCCTCCCCACCCCGCCACTCAACCCCGCCGCACACCTCGTCTCGCTCGTCACCCCGCCGCTCACGCTCGCCAGCTCCAACGCCACCACCACCATCACCACCACCACACCCACCACCGTCACCACCACCAACACAGTGGCCTAGACCAAAAAGCCTTCGCGCACCACCAGGTCCACCACGGCCCCGTCTTCGTCGGCCACCACACCATCGGCGTCCGCAAGTGGCCCCACCCCGACCCCAGCGAGCTTCTCAAGGCCCGCCACATCCTCGCCGCCGTCCAGACCGCGCAGCGCAGCAGCAGCCCCCGCGGGAACGGCCCGTCCAGGCCCGTCATCGCCATCGCGCCCACCGTCATCGCAAAAATCGACGGGGAGGCGAGCACCCCCACCCTCTCCGCGCCACCTCGCCGCGCCACCTCGCAGCGGTCGACCTCACCTCGGCGCGGTCGACCTCAATCTAGAGTTCCGCGCCACCTCGCCGCGGGTAGACACCAACTACTACCGAAAATGCGGTTAGAGTGCTGCAGGGGAGAAGGAGGTGATTACCGCGACACGGAAATGCACGGCGGCGCGGCGGCGGAACACGTCCTCGGCGCTGATTGACTCGGCGCTGAGATCCAGTCGCCCCCGTTGCGGAGCGCGACCCGCCTCCTCGCCGCGGCAGTAGCTCCCGAGGTCGGCGTCTCCGATCCAGTCGCCCCCGTTGCGGAGCGCCACCCCGCCGACCCCTACAGCCTCCGGCAACCACCAAATCGCCGCGCAATCGCCGGCGAGGTCCGCCGCTGCCGAGAGAGGAGATAGGGGAACTGCGGGATGCGGAATGGAGAAGTGGGCACGATCCCCCAAATTCGAAACAGCGGTGTAGTTATTTTTCTCACGCCGAAACCACCAACCCAGTCACCGACATGTGGGACCCATGACGAGAGCAACGGTTACACCCACCGGACAAAACGACACCTGAAAAGGATCAGGTGGCCACGAAACCGCCCGCTCGACGCGTCGTTTCGGCGGCCGCACGCCAACAAGATTTTAGGATTTACTTTTACGTACGTTTCTCTTTTGTTTACCTGGCGGCTCCCTAGCAGCTCTAGGGTTTCGTTGATCTTTGCCGTTTTGCGTTGAAAAACGGTCGTATCTCCTCTCCGAAATCGAGGATCCTTTGTTGATTTGCTCGGAAATCATCCGTTCATCGTTACGAAAGCACGACGGTTATCTTGGTGTTGCGCGGCAGTTTTGCGTGCCAACACAATTGGCGACTCCGCTGGGGAAGAAGCATTGAGCGGTCTTCAGCCTGTTCTTGCTACGTAGAGAGCGTTATCAAGAGGCTGCAATCTACAAAGGTAACATGAATTCTCAATATTTTTATGTAGATGCAAATAACTCTTATATTAATATTGCTAGATCCTATGATACATCCACTGTATCGGCTAGCCCTAGTTCTCACTATGTGCAAACGCCGATGCAAAATAATCTACATGCTTCAGATTTTTATAATTTCAGCAACTTGCAACATGTATACTCGAATTCTCATGCATCGGCAACCCCAGAAGTCCATATGCCGATGAACAACATGATGGATTCAGTTAATCAATATGAAACACCCAATGCCATAAATTTCAATAACATGCAAAATAGTGTTTCGCCCTTTTATTCATCGGTAAATAACTTGCAGTATGTTAGTTCACCTTCACACATACCGATGGATGCAGCAATTGGCTATGATACTACTGACTACTTTGCTAATTATTCTCAGCCATCATATGCTACACCTTTTGTTACTAACTTTTCAGCACCATATGCAACTGGAGATATTCATAATTCGGCTACGCACCTTCACAATGATTACAGCAGAATAAGTGAAACTTCAAAAGGAGTTCATGTGCCTTCATCTAATAATGTAGCATGTGATACAACCCCTACACAATTCCAGATTTTCGGTGCCACCCAAGACTCATTGCCGAAAAATTCTGAGAGATATGAGGGGCGAACAGCAGAAGAGTGGAATGATATATATCTGAAATCTTGTGAAGATCTTGCAAAAAAGCTTCTCGAAGTCAGAGCCATACGAGCCAACCAACAGCAAAATATTGACTCGGCTAGTACGGCTAATTCGGCTAAGGCCGGGTTGGACAACTCATGTGCCGAGTCAAATCAACAGAAGATGATTGACACATCTACCACGACTGACTTAGTTCAAGCTGAATTAAATTTGGATAAAGCTAAGTCGAACACACAAGCCAAGTTTGTCAAGCTGGTAGATACAAGCTTCGTTGAAAAAGAATATGGTAAATGTGAAACAGCTGTCCTTGATTTTTCTAGATGTAAGGAACCTTTCATGTTGCCCTATGAATTCCGTGCCAAGGAAATTGATGAGCATCCACAAGAAGAAAATATAGCAAAATCATCTTCGGTTGAAGAAGAACATCAAAGTGAAAAGGCACAAGATCCAGAAAAGAAGGAAGAAGAGATGTTGGAAAATCATCAAGTGGTGGATCAAGATATTGTTCAGGTCATACAACCACCGTACTCTCCCAACGTGACTGATTTTGCCAACAAGAAAATACTTGTTCGGTTAGATCAGACCGAATCTATCAAAGGGAAAAATGTTGTTATTGATCATAATGCTCTTCCGAGAATGACCAAGGCGAAAAATCTAAACGTAGGAGTGTGCAAAGTCAATGAAAAGAAGAGACAAGCTCCAAGAAGAAAGGCGACAGTTAGTATGTTGTTGGAGAAATACGCTTCACACAAGGCCGACAATATGGTTAATCGGCTTCGAGGTAATAAATATCATAGGTCTCCCACTCGACCAGGGGGGCATGAGCGCTGGCGAACAAAATTATATGACCAACAACCCTATTTTGCGATGAAGCCGGCATATCGTGGCTGTACACCACCTATGTATCAACAATTTGCTCAGTGGGGTTTTAATCCGCGGGTGACTTATTCGACAGGGCCAGCGGCTTATTTTCAACCGAGATGGGTCCCGTCGAGGCCTGTGTTCAGACCAAATATGCATGGGAAAAGTGCTCGTTTTAATCATAAGGTTAGGTCACTTGAAGCAATTATTGTTCAAGGAAACCAATCACCAAGGCGTGGTGCATATGTCAAGAATTATGATCGTCAGTGCAAGCGTATGTGGGTGCCAGTAAAGTGTGCTGAACGCAAGTCTATAGAAGGTTCAGGTGATTTAGGCGCTGCTCCTGCTATAGCTGAAGGTGTTGTCCAAAATACAGAAACAGGTGATGGCCATGGTGTACGGCTGCAGCAAACTGGGTCTAGCAAATTAGAGAAAGAGACTAATTCCGGGCCTAACATGCAAGCACGGTTATTGGTTGTATCCTCACATGCTAGCCAAAATCCTGAAATGGCAAGTTTACACGCTGATTTATCAATGGAAAGTTGTAGTACAAGAACGAGCAGCATTGTCCGGAGAGAAGATACTAGTATAGGAGGGAAAGCTTCGGTTCAGATAGAAGCTACTGATCAAGAAACGGATGGTAATAAGATACAGCAACAATGCGGGTCTGCTCTGGTTCAGAAGGATGGTATCGAGATAGGCTTGCACATCGGTGGAGATAAAATACCTACCATGTCTCCTAGTGCTAGTTCAAAGGATGATTCAGTTAACACACGTACAAATTCAGCCATGAAAGTCATTAGTTCGGGAGCATGCAAGAATGTGTTCAAATCTGGTATTGGCATATCTACGCAACAACGTGGGACCTCAAGCAATAGTTGTAGCCAGAAAATTGGAACTGGTAGCATGCCTGGTTCGCACGGAAATTTCTGGAATGAGAGAAGAATGTTTGAGCCAAGGATGCCACCGTATAGGCCAAAGTATTCAGGTAGCAGTAGAATCATGTCAGTTGCACCGGGTACTAAACCAGGTCTTCAATGGTGCCCTGCAGGACTTACGCACACTCAAAAACGGCGGGTACAACGATTGCGAGCGTTGGAAATCAGACTACAAATTGAAGAGAAGAAGCGCGATAAGTGGTTTAGTCGATATAGACAAATGGTGGCAAAGAAGATTTGGAAGAAAAAGTGCATCATGACAGAAGAAGATAAAAATATAGATGACACATATGCTGATAAAAATTCAGAAAATATAAATGATGCACCTGCTGATATGGATGTTGATCAAGCTGGGTAATCCTGCCTGCATGACATTGACTTAGGCATCGGTTGATTTCCAGCACGGTTAGATATTATGTATGACCGATGCTCATGTTAAGTGGCCGGAATGACATACTGGGGATTATCGTTCCGGAAGAGCGATATGCATAAAGAACACGGCGGGAAGAAGTATATCATGGCATGCTTAATTCGTCGACATTAAAACCCGGTACGTGTTTATCAAAAAGTTATGCTTGACTTTATATTATGCATGTACCAAGTTTCGGCCTTATCTACTTTCTAGTACATGTGTGATAGTTTTCCAAACCGACCTGATAAAATATATGTTTTCACACAACCGATTTTTAGTGGTAGGATTGACAAGTAGGTTTATGCATTAATTGAATATCATTTTGCATATAAATCGTCGCGTTTTATAAGAGGTCAAGTTATCGCCGATTTTACTATTGATCATAGGATTAAAGGAGAGGAAATATTATTTATGTAAGTGCTTGTCCATAGAATCTTTATTTTAATGAATCGGTGTATGGAGAAGAGCAAGGCTAGGTTGTGTATGAAACATCGGACCGTTTAGAAATATCCTTGTACTTTGGTTTACAAACTTTAGCTGATATTGTGTTAAGGATATAGATGCATTTGAGAATTCGCTTCTGATAGTGCATCAAATAGAAGTGCTAAATAGCTATTTAAACCGATGTTTAGACATAATTAAGTCTCTAGATACTTCACAATCTATCATATGCCTAGCGAAGAAATTTCTAGAGCTTATTGCTTAGCACAGAGAGCATCTGGTCATTACGTTGGCAAGAAAAAGAAAATAGTAGAGAGGCCGATGCTACCTGCGGTTGAAAACGAGCACACACTTTATATTCTATTTTGGTCAGCTGGTTCTGGTTCGCGTTCAGATACTTTGAAAAGAAAGTTCAGTGCATGGTGCAGCTCGTCTTGGGGCAGCTCAGCAACTAGTATTACATTGCAATCATGATTCGGTACATGGATCTCAAATAACCGAATCAGCTAGTAATTTAGATTCAGTTGATTGGAGAGTATTTCTGATGAATTATTTAAATGGTTCAAGTTAAGACTAGAGATCGAAACATTTGGCTACAGGCTTTAAGATACACTTTGTGGAATGAAGAATTATATTGCCGAACTAGATGGTTCGGCGTTTGAAGTCTTTGAGTCTGATCAGTAGAGATTAGCTATAGGTTAAGTGCATGAAGCAATATGAGGGGCATATCAACACTCGGCTCATGACATGCGATGGTAAATGAAATAGCAGGTTTTATTGGCCGACAGTGTTAGGAAACTGTTGCTGGTCCTAGAACTTCATATATATTTTCTACAATCTTTACAGGATATAAGATTCTAAAAGCCTCAATGTAAAATACTTGAAAAGGTATTGTCCTAGTATTAAGCAGGAGGTTGAACAAACTATGGCCGATATATTATTTGAAATATCGCCCTAAGAAAATATGGCTGAAAAGTTATTTACACATTGCCGTAATCAAAATTTTGGCCGATGTGCTCTTTGAACATCGCCCTAAGGAATTATATGGCCGGTGAAGTTATTGACATCGTCCAAAGGTATTGCTGACGTGTTTTTGGACAATTCAATCGTACCAAAAACAGGGGGGCATGTGTTGATGGTGTAATTTGGCTAACTAGCTTTATGACCAGCCAAATTATTTTAAATATGTGATTTTGTTATTGATTGAGACATATATTTGGATTTGTTGTTTAGTTCAAAATGCAGGTCTAATCAGAGTCTAATATAAAATGCCACGGCCACAGATCAAGCATATGAGGCTATTTACTCGAGATAAATATATGAAGATGTTGCTAAACATGGGCTGCCGATGACCAAGTCCTGAGCAAATTCTACGATACATCGAGCTTACCTGCGTACCGGCTTTGGATGTCAAGCTGAAGATGGTTGCAAAGGCTGTCTAGTTACCTAAGGAAAATCAGATGCACATCCATCGTTCATTATCTGGTGCCATTAGCATTGTGGCTGGATATTTTATTGTGGTGACCCTGCATACCACTGCATGTTGTAGTATGCCAGTCGTTGATATAACATTCGCGAAGTACCATTCCGCAAATATCACATCCCTCAGAGTAGTACAACAGAACATAGCAAGGTCCATAACTCATTCACATATTATTACAATACACATACACACGTCGTCTTGGAGTTCCCCTTGGGTCCTAAGAGAATAACTCCTGGGTTCGAGGCGAACCCAACTTAACTTACAATACCATTGTCTCATTTAACTAAACATTTATTTATTCGAGCAGCTCCTTAGTAAGAGTCTAAGCTGCTCGGCTACTTCTACTCATCAGATATCTCTAGGCTTGTTCTCCTCCGGAAGCCTCCCCGGATCCGTAGACGATGATGTAGTCTACGCCTTCCACTCCTCCTGAGAGGTCTGGTTCCTCGTAGCCGATGATCTCGGCTCCATCATGGTTGTCGTTGTCCTCCTCCAGATGGTTCAGACAATCTAAGCATGGGGTTTAAGAGTGGTATGAGTACGAGCGTACTCAACAAGTTCATTATAGATAAGAGGTGTTTAATGCACTAGCTACGATATTAGACCAGAAAGTCTAATACCAATGCAAGTTTTGACAAACATTTCTTCAAGAGATTGCTTTTATTTCAAAGAGCTATGTCCGTCAGCCTTCACCGGTTTACTAGAGCTTCATGGAGCTCCTTTCCGGCCGCGTTCAGTTCCTCAATCCCGGAACAGGGAGTGACAGTCACAGTTCTTTACACTCTGCAGAGGTGTGTTGCTTTACCCATAAGAGATCTTAACCTTGGTGCCAACCGGGCAGCTTTCCCGTCCACACTTCCTTTGGTGTGAGGCCCGGTATAAGGTCTAGCCAAACATGTTCCTCCGCTACCTCGAACACCCACCCTTTGTTGCATGCGCCGACCCTGGGTCCACGTCGGTCCCATTATTCCCGTAATTTCAGGGTGGACCCCGACCACGACAACAGTGCTGGGCTCTTACCATACACTCCTACGCCGGTGGCTGCAACCCATCATAGACCGCATTACCGTGGGGAATTAGAATGGGATCCCCACCCTCCGGTTGTTCCGCAAGACACAACTGCTACGGCAAGCAATGCTTTACCGTGGGGAATTAGAATGGGCTCCCCACCCTCCGGTTGTTCCGACACAACGCTACGGTAAGCGCATCCGTTGATGAACGAGAGGTGGAAACACTTTTGACTACTCCGTCCCACTCCGGATCTTATGGTTAACACGGGTATTACGGCACAAGAATCACTGGCGACATTTGTTGTTTAATCCTAGATGGATATAAACCCGTGCAATGGAACCTCCACCATATCAACACAATCCATGGTTCCATTGCCCACCACTTAGTCATATTCATAGTTATGAAAGTAGTGGTTTTGATTTTTGTGCAATAGTGATAACCATAATACTTTGCAAGTAATTTGATAAAAATACTCAAATGACATGAGCAAGTGATGAACTTGAACACTGCAAAGTTCTGCAGTTGGTAGGTATGGACTGACCCTTGTCCTCTTGTTCTGAAAAATAGCATCATTGTCCGATAAGGGCAATGGTTAAAGAAGCAATTTATGCATGATTCCATTTTTAGGGTTTGTTCCCCCTTCCGATGTCGTTATTATTTCATGTAAGAGGTTAATACTAAGAATAATTTGAGGATACATGATTTAGGATAAAATACAACCTTGAAATGTTGTCAAGGTGTTTTTGAAGTCCCATTTCATTAATGGACTTATTTTATTATTGAAAATTTTTATGTGTGATTTAAATGATTATTCAAATCCTCAAATTAAGACTCATTCTTAATTGTCTTCAAAAATTCTCTTTGATATTTTATTTAGGTAGAGAATTTTATGCTGATATATTTTCATATTTTTATTTATTTTTTTGGAGTTATATTTTATTTTATAAAATTCTTGAAAATTCTTGTTTAAATGGGTATTTTGGCAAATACCCAAAATACCCCTCGGCCCCACTTGTCAGGAGACCGAGCTGGTTAGGTTGGACCAGCCCAGTGGGCTCGGTCCAACCGACCCAGTCGTTTCGTCGTCCTCTACCCCGCAACCCTAATCCCCTTTCGGGCTCCCGCGACACCTGAATCGCCTCCGCCGTCGTCGCCCTGCTCCGGCCGCCTCCGGCCGTCATCGGCGACGATCCGATGTGGATCTGGACCGCCTCTCGACGGCGGACCTGGTGGTCCGCGTCGATTTGACGCTTGCTTCCACCTCGACTCTTCCTCAACGCATCTGCGCCTCGGCCGCACGGATCCGCGGATATCCGCCGTTCGTCGGCGTCCCTGGCGCCGTGGTGACGCCGTGGAGATACCGGCGTTGCGGTGATGTGGCGACCAGGCTTGGCTTGGCCTGGCGCCGCCGTCGCCCGGCGTGTGCCGCCGTGCCGCCACGGTCGTGTTCATCTGCTTCGCCTGTAAGTTTCTCCTCCTCTTTCCTCCTCTATTACCTGTTCTATCTTCTTTTCTTCTCCCCTTCTTCGTCTAGCTCGGCCATTGGCCGACTTCTCCCTGTGGAGATGCTTGCCTGCTCCTGCTGTGCTATGTTGCTGCGCGCTGCGTGTGCTACTGCTGTGTTGCCTGTGCTGCTGTGCTTTCTGCTGCTGCCATCTTGCTCCTGACTCTCCTGTATAAGCAATTATTACTCCCTGGCTTGATCATGGTGCATGATCCTTGCCTTTGGCAAGTGCCAGTGTTTCTGGTATGCTGTCTCTGTGCTATAATTCATGATCATGCTCAATTGAGCATTTTACTAACTTGGCAACTCCATCCCTTGATGGAGTGCTTCTGGATACAATTGTGCTGCCTGATGTCATTATCTGTGATGCAATTGTTCAGTTATATGATTGATTTCATTATCTGTCCATGTGTTAATGCTTAGAATGAGTTCTAGCATGCAGTAGCATGCTCTAACAGACTTTAATGATCTTGTGAGCATCAATAGCTGATCATTATATTGGATACCTGTTGCCTGTGGGTTGCTGTTACTTTTCTCTGTGTATAAGTGTGGCACAGATCATTGCTGGTGCTTGCTCAAGCATCAGCTGATGCTTGCATGGATCCTCTGGATCATGTGCATGATTCTGGTGACTTGGTTACTTATATAATTCATTTATCTGTATTACCCTACTTTGTTTGATGGATAAATGAGATGAACTGCTTGCAGTGATGATTCTTGTGATGAACTTAATGGAGCTAGAGGGATGCCAACAGTGGTTGGGGACCCTAGCTCAATTTTGAACCCGAATCTGGGTAATGATATTTGTGCTTGGCTTGGTGGTTTGGCTGTTTCAGTGGTTGAGGTAACCTTGACAGCAATTCATTGCTGTTTAGGTAGCTCCCACCCTGGTGGGCTTACTATGGCTTAGTGAATACATCACTGGTTATTTCTTTGTGGGATTTCCAGTGATCTTTGGTGTTGACAAACAAGAATAGACACATATTGTCTATCTGTCTGATGGTGTAGTGGTTATAGGTGCTGAGTGAAACTGATTAGCTAGATAGGTTCATCCCTTGTTGGATTTCTTTGATTATGTCACTAGTTTGGCATAGCCAATGTTCCCAGGGTGCTTTCCTATTTGTTTCTCTCTTGTTCACTTGCACCAATTTGGCCAGTAGCCATATGATGACTCACATATAGGGTTTCTACCCTTGTGGTGTGATTGAGATCATGCCTGTGCAATTTATGAGCAAAACCATCTGGTTTGCTCATGATGAATTGTATACCTCACTCCAGCTCCTAGATTAAGGTGTTGTTGTAGAGGTTTTGCTTCTGGTGATTTGCTTGGCTTGCCCTGCTCCTCCTTGTGGCTTGTGATTCTTGATCTGGTTCAGTGGTGAGTTTGGACAGGTTGAACAGCACTGGCTGTTCTTCTTGTTCTGGCTGTTCTTTGTGTTCTTACCCTTTGGAGATCCTGTCGATGAGCTGCTAGGGTTTCTGGCTGTGAAAAGGTTTTATATGATGCTCCTATGCTCTCCCTGGTCGACAGCTTGGCTCTGGTCACTTTGGTGACTCTCCCAGGCTTGTGTGTTGTGAGACATGCACACTAGCTTGTGAGCTGCCTGTGTGTTTGCTGCTTGGTACTTGGTCCAGTGAGTGGATCAGCTCGGCTGATCATGGTCATATCCTCTCATTTTCATTTTTCTTGTTAACCTGCCAAGTGGCTTTGCCACTTGGCTTAATCCTTGTTTGGTCTTTGTGGATATGTGCAGGGACAATGTGATGATCAAGATGAATTTGGAATTCATCAAGTTCAAGATCAAATGAAGATGATCTTGTAGAATTTAGTCTAGGATCATTAAATTGTAATTTTTCTTTATTTTTCTTTCTTCTATTCTGCCCATTTATGTAATGTGTTGTAATTCATTTATTTCCATTATGGATAATGTAAAGACAATGTATCTTGTGTGTTATTCAATAAAGCTCAAAGTTTTCTCTAATGAGCTTTACTTTAATATAATTGTTCATCTTATTTATTATTGATCATTTACTTAATGAATTTCCTCAATTGAATTATTTAAGTAATTATTTCAGGTTTGAATTTGAAATTCAAATTCAACCTTGGTTTGAATTTAATCATGTCATAACATTTAGAATTCAATCATGTGAATTCTCCCCTCTCTTCTCAAAACCCTAAACTAGTGAAGTGAAAAGCAAGTTTGTCGCACTCTCGAAACCCTAACCCTGTAAGGTGTCGAGAGAAACTTGTCCCCCTTCGATGCAGTTTTGTTTAAAAGCGCGAAATTTCCCAGAATTTACCATGCAATGCACATCCCTTTCTAAAATCTACCCCTCGATCGTCTCTAAACCTGGGATATTACAGCCTTTCCCCTTAAAGAAAACTTCGTCCCGAAGTTGTGGTTGTAATACCTGAACAGCTCGGGGTATGTTTCTCAGGTCTTCCTCTTTTTCCCAGGTGGCTTCCCTCTCGGGATGATGCTTCCATTGTATTTTGCAATACTTGATCGCCTTGTTTCTGAGTTGTTTCCAGCTCTCCTCGAGAATCTTGGCTGGCTTTTCGATGTACGTCAGATCTGGTTGTAACTCAAGCTCATCATGTGATATTGGTTCATCTGGGGTCTTCAAACATTTCCGAAGTTGTGACACATGGAACACATTGTGAACTTGGGCTAACCTTCCCGGTAAATCCAACTCAAAGGCTAAACCTCGATTCTGACTCAGTATCTTGAAAGGTCCTATATATCTAGGACTGAGTTTCCCTTTTACTCCAAACCTCTGGAGTCCTTTCATCGGGCTTACCCTAAGATAAACCATGTCTCCAACTTGTGGCTCCCATGTCCTTCTCTTCTGATCGGCATAACTCTTTTGCCGACTCTGGGCTATCTTGAGCCTGTCTCTGATAATGTCAATGATTTGTTGTTTTTTCCTTGACATAATCCGGGTTAAACTCTTTGCTTGCTCCGGCTTCATACCAACATATGGGTGATCTACACTTCCTTCCATACAGAGCTTCAAATGGTGCCATCTTGATGCTACTTTGATAACTATTGTTGTATGAAAACTCTGCTAAAGGTAGATGCTCCTCCCATGATCCTCCGAAGTCTAGGGCGCAAGCCCTAAGCATATCTTCTAAGATCTGATTGGTTCTCTCAGTTTGTCCACCGGTTTGTGGATGATAAGCGGTACTATAATCCAACTTGGATCCTAAAGCTTCGTGAAGCTGCTTCCAGAATGCTGATGTGAACACGGATCCTCGATCCGACACTATCTTCTTAGGCACTCCATGCTTACTCACGATCTCTTTGATGTAAAGATCGATAAGTTTCTCTCCTTTATCCTGCTGATTTACCGCTAAAAGTGTGCACTTTTCGTCAACCGGTCCACGATTACCCATATCATGTCCTTCTTTTTATTAGTCATGGGTAGTCCGGTGATGAAATCCATCCCTATCTCCTCCCATTTCCACTCTGGAATAGGTAGAGGTTGTAACTTCCCTGCCGGACTCGATGTTCCGCCTTCACCCGCTGGCAGGTATGGCATTCTGCCACATATTGTGCTATCTCCCTCTTCATGTTATTCCACCAGAATAGTTCCTTTAAGTCCATGTACATCTTTGTACTTCCCGGATGTATTGAATATGGTGTTTGATGAGCTTCCCGGAGTATTATTTCCTTAATTTCAGCAATATCCGGAACGCAAATCCTCTTCTGGAACCACAAAGATCCAGATTCTCCTCGGTGAAATTCTGATGGTCTTCCCTCATCTATTCTCCTCATCTCTTCTACAATGAATGGATCATCCAACTGACCCATCATTATCTCATTCTTGAGGTTGACATTCAACTCATCGGCTACTTGCAACGCCGATAATCCTTCATAGGCTTCCTTCTCCCAAAGTTGTATTTGGGCTTGACTTATTTCCTTCCTCAACTCCGGTGATATTTCTTGTTCCACTCCTCCGGTACTCTTCCTACTCAGGGCATCTGCTACTACATTAGCCTTCCCTGGTGTGTAATTGATTGTCAGATCATAATCCTTGATCAATTCTAGCCATCTTTTCTGCCTCATGTTGAGTTCCTTCTGAGTGAAGAAATATTTGAGGCTTTTGTGGTCTGTATAGAGCTCACACTTAGCTCCATAGAGAAAATGTCTCCAAGTTTTGAGTGCAAAAACGACAGCTGCTAATTCCAAGTCATGTGTTGGATAGTTCACTTCATGAGGTCTGAGTTGCCTCGATCCATAGGATATCACTTTCCGGTCTTGCATGAGTACACAACCCAATCCATGCTTGGATGCGTCACAGTACACGGTGTAATCCTTGCCAACTTCCGGAACTGCTAACACCGGTGCTGTGGTGAGTTTCTCTTTCAGAGTTTGAAAACTCTTCTCACACTCATCAGACCACACGAATGGTGTATTCTTCCTTAACAGCTTCGTCATTGGTCCTGCTATCTTGGAGAATCCTTCAATGAATCTCCGATAATATCCTGCCATTCCTAGGAATCCTCGGATTTCCTTGACAGTCTTGGGTGCTTCCCATTCTAGAACTGCTGCTACCTTACTCGGATTAACAGCTATTCCATCTTTACTAATGACGTGACCAAGAAATTCTACTTGATCTAGCCAAAATTCACACTTGCTGAGTTTGGCGTAGAGTTGGTGTTCCCTTAGTGTTTGCAACACTAACCTCAAATGTTCGGCATGTTCTGCCTTGTTCTTGGAATATATCAAGATATCATCGATGAATACGATGACAAACTTGTCAAGATATGGCATGAAGATCTTATTCATGAGATTCATGAATATTGCTGGGGCATTGGTTAATCCAAAAGGTACTACAAGGTATTCATGATGTCCATACCTTGAAACAAAGGCAGTTTTCGGAACGTCCTCCTTCTTGATCTTTATCTGGTGATAACCGGATCTTAGATCAATTTTGGAAAAGACTCCCGCTCCTCTAACCTGATCAAATAGATCTTGTATTCTTGGAAGTGGATACTTGTTCTTGATTGTGACGTTGTTCAGATTCCTGTAGTCTCCGCACATCCTTCTTCCTCCATCTCTTTTATCCACGAAGATCACAGGTGATCCCCATGGTGAAACACTTTCTTGAATGAATCCCTTTTGTTCCAAGTCATCCAATTGCTCCTTCAGTTCTTTCAATTCCTTAGGCCCCATCTTATATGGTGCTTTGGCAATCGGAGCTGTTCCTGGGATTAGGTCGATAGTGAATTCTATCTCCCTATCTGGTGGCATACCAGGTAATTCCGCAGGAAACACATCCTGGAATTCATTTACTACAGGTATATCTTCCAACTTCACCTCCTTCATGCTGTTCAGCTGTAGCTCAACTTCAATCTGTGTATGTTTGTCGCCTTGGTAGATCATTCTACTTCCATCGGGACTTTTCAAAGACACCGTCTTGTTTACACAGTCGATCAATGCTCCATTAGCTTCTAACCAGTTCATACCAAGAATGACATCAATGTCCTTCATCGGTAAAATGAACAGGTCCGCGTCAAACGCGCACTTATTGATCATAATGACTTGTTTTTGTTTGGCATGGGTTACTAATATCGTTCCCCCCGCAGAAAGTATGGTTATGGGTGTATCTAACTTAGTGCAACTAATCCCATGTTTGGTGATGAATTGTTGAGAAATGAATGATGTAGTTGCACCAGTATCAAAAAGTACTTTGCCAGGATGAGTGAGTATCTGAAGCGTACCTATCACCGCCTGGTCAGAGTTGACCACCTCCTCCAAACTGGTACAGTTCAGCTTGCCGAAGGGCTTCTTATTCTTCCAGTTCCCCCCGGTGTTTCCTCGATTTCCTCCTCCTCCAAATTGACCTCCTCCACTGTTCTTCTTGGGGCAGTCCTTCAGCATGTGCCCCTCCTGACGACAACCAAAGCATATAATTCTTGGTTTCTTGCAATCCTTGGCGACATGCCCTGTGAATCCACAGCTTCTGCAAACTATTTGATTTGCAGTCTGGAATGCCTGATTCTTCCTACTACCGTAGTAGTTGCTATTGTTGTTGTTGTTGTTGTTGTTGTTGTATCTGGGCTTGAAACTCAAGCTAGTGTTAGGCTTGTTACTAACAAACCTCTTCGGCTCATACTTGGCTTTCTTCCTCTTCTCTTCTTGCAGTTGTTTGAAGTCATCTTCAAGAGTGATGGCTGCATCCACCAACTCTTGGAATTCCGTTGCTCTCATCATCCTCAGCTGTACCTTGAACTGGGGACTTAACCCCCTCAGAAATCTCTTCTTCTTCTTGTCCTCGGTATTAACTTCCTCAACAGCATACCGGGACAGCTTTGAAAACTCCCTGACATAAGTCAGGATTGCCTTATCCTTCTGCTCGAGACTCTCAAACTCTCGACGCTTCAGTTCCACTATACTTTCAGGGACATTGGATTCCCTGAACTTCCTTGCAAACTCCTCCCAGGTAAATACCTTTCCTGCCGGATACACGGCTACAATGTTGTCCCACCATGATGCGGCAGGTCCACATAGCAGATGGGTAGCATATCTAACCTTCTCTTGATCATTGCATCCAACAGTATTGAGCTTGCGCTCAGTATCCATCAACCAATCTTCCGCGTCCATTGGCTCGGGCGCGTATGCGAAAGATATCGGCTTGGTGTTTTGGAAGTCTGCTAATGAGACTCCCTGGTTCTCCGGTCTCTCCACCCTATTCTGCTGCATCAGGTCCTGAAGGAATTTGTTCTGCAGCTCCAGTGTTACACGCTGCCTCTCTTCCGCCAGTTGCATGTACTGGATAAAGTTTTGCTGCGTCATGGGTGGTGGTGGTGGTGGAAACTGATCTCTGGCTGCACCCTCAGCCTCTTCCTTTTCCTTTGCTTCGCGCTCCATGCGCTGTGCTTCAGTCTCGTTTCCTAACGTTCCCGACATAATCCCCCTAGTTCTGCAACACAAGATGATACTCATAATTACTCCATGCGCAAGTTTTCAGCTCAACATTGTGCACAGAACTAGTCACGCAATGGAAATCAAGAAGCAAATCCAAATCATACAAAACATATACCCTGTATATACAAACATAAGTGGTCTTATTACAGTACTCCAGTCGATGTGAGTATGCAAACTCACTTATTAAAGTATATGTACAAATTTCTACAAATATTACAAACTATAATACACGTGGTACTTGTGTATTATAGCCACGCCTCCCTTGGTGGACTTCTAATCGGTCTTCACTCCCGGTACATTCCAGGCTTCCATCCAGTCGAACGTGTCGTCCTCCTGATAGACCCTGGAACATATGGTCTCCCCGTTGGCTTGTAATCCGAATCCGATGATGACCCTAATGCGAAATCAGTGTTCACAAACTGATCGTTGAGTGCATCATAGTCCACCCATCGGGTGTACTCTCCTGTAGCCCCTCCATAAGGGTTACCAAAACCCATACCCGACTCAACCTGTGTCGGATATCCTCCATCCATTCCTTCATTACTAGGATAACTCTGGTTTTGGGTTGTTGCGTCATCGTTCATCTCTCCATCATAATACTCAGTAGTACTATGGGTTCCAGTATCACTACCCCAACGCCAACCCCTAGAATTCTCGATCGGAGTCTCGGAACGCTGGTTGTTTCCGGATTCCGCTCCGCCTTCGTATCCCCCATAGGAACTATTCAGGTAGTTCCCAGGTGTAGCAGGTGTAGGTTCACGTGCAAGTGGATCAAAGCTGATGTAGTCACCAGCTGAATAAACTGGTGTGTGCACTACATTCTCCATAGGCTCTTTCCCCCTACTCTCCTCCTTGGGTTCAGTGAACTCCTCAAGCATCGTATCAATAGCTCCTATCAGATGATGATTCAACTGAAAGAGTAATGATATGAAGTTACGGCTGTTATCCATGTATTTGGCTGCTTCGGCTGGTTTACTTTTGGCATATTTGAAATGGTTCAGCATGGGATCATTGTCCTCCTCCATATGAGGAATGTGGGTGAATTCGGAACCCATAAGCGCTTTCGTCTTATGCTCCCGAATGTCGGTTATGGCTCTCATCACAGCTATATGGTAGGCTGTATTGGTTGTCCTAGCTTCCCCAGCTGGCATGACTACGCTCATTCCCAAAGATTCGGGAAGTCGCAGTCCTACTCTGCACTTGGCCAACACCGGTCCATCATAGAACATGTACTTCTTTACTGGAATCTGGGGATCACACCCAAATTCCAGCAACATGGCTCGTAGGATATCAGCAAGTCCTCCTTGGTATTCGTTCAGTGTGGAATCCATAACTTTCACGTTTCTTCCCGGTCGTGAACTTGCCATGTTGGCTGTAGAAATAGAAAGATTATAAGATTAGTAATAATGCATCATAATAGAGATAATAAAGAATTATCGCACTAAAAGATATGATTGTTGTATTCTCAATTGAATATACACCATATTTTTAGAGAATTCTTTACTAATCCTATTTGACTCCTAACGTTTAGTCCCATTTACTAGGTTCCAACCTAAGGTCAAAGCTTTTGCTCTGATACCAACTGTGGTGACCCTGCATACCACTGCATGTTGTAGTATGCCAGTCGTTGATATAACATTCGCGAAGTACCATTCCGCAAATATCACATCCCTCAGAGTAGTACAACAGAACATAGCAAGGTCCATAACTCATTCACATATTATTACAATACACATACACACGTCGTCTTGGAGTTCCCCTTGGGTCCTAAGAGAATAACTCCTGGGTTCGAGGCGAACCCAACTTAACTTACAATACCATTGTCTCATTTAACTAAACATTTATTTATTCGAGCAGCTCCTTAGTAAGAGTCTAAGCTGCTCGGCTACTTCTACTCATCAGATATCTCTAGGCTTGTTCTCCTCCGGAAGCCTCCCCGGATCCGTAGACGATGATGTAGTCTACGCCTTCCACTCCTCCTGAGAGGTCTGGTTCCTCGTAGCCGATGATCTCGGCTCCATCATGGTTGTCGTTGTCCTCCTCCAGATGGTTCAGACAATCTAAGCATGGGGTTTAAGAGTGGTATGAGTACGAGCGTACTCAACAAGTTCATTATAGATAAGAGGTGTTTAATGCACTAGCTACGATATTAGACCAGAAAGTCTAATACCAATGCAAGTTTTGACAAACATTTCTTCAAGAGATTGCTTTTATTTCAAAGAGCTATGTCCGTCAGCCTTCACCGGTTTACTAGAGCTTCATGGAGCTCCTTTCCGGCCGCGTTCGCAGTTCCTCAATCCCGGAACAGGGAGTGACAGGTCACGATTCTTTACACTCTGCAGAGGTGTGTTGCTTTACCCATAAGAGATCTTAACCTTGGTGCCAACCGGGCAGCTTTCCCGTCCACACTTCCTTTGGTGTGAGGCCCGGTATAAGGTCTAGCCAAACATGTTCCTCCGCTACCTCGAACACCCACCCTTTGTTGCATGCGCCGACCCTGGGTCCACGTCGGTCCCATTATTCCCGTAATTTCAGGGTGGACCCCGACCACGACAACAGTGCTGGGCTCTTACCATACACTCCTACGCCGGTGGCTGCAACCCATCATAGACCGCATTACCGTGGGGAATTAGAATGGGATCCCCACCCTCCGGTTGTTCCGCAAGACACAACTGCTACGGCAAGCAATGCTTTACCGTGGGGAATTAGAATGGGCTCCCCACCCTCCGGTTGTTCAGACACAACTGCTACGGTAAGCGCATCCGTTGATGAACGAGAGGTGGAAACACTTTTGACTACTCCGTCCCACTCCGGATCTTATGGTTAACACGGGTATTACGGCACAAGAATCACTGGCGACATTTGTTGTTTAATCCTAGATGGATATAAACCCGTGCAATGGAACCTCCACCATATCAACACAATCCATGGTTCCATTGCCCACCACTTAGTCATATTCATAGTTATGAAAGTAGTGGTTTTGATTTTTGTGCAATAGTGATAACCATAATACTTTGCAAGTAATTTGATAAAAATACTCAAATGACATGAGCAAGTGATGAACTTGCCTGAACACTGCAAAGTTCTGCAGTTGGTAGGTATGGACTGACCCTTGTCCTCTTGTTCTGAAAAATAGCATCATTGTCCGATAAGGGCAATGGTTAAAGAAGCAATTTATGCATGATTCCATTTTTTAGGGTTTGTTCCCCCCTTCCGATGTCGTTATTATTTCATGTAAGAGGTTAATACTAAGAATAATTTGAGGATACATGATTTAGGATAAAATACAACCTTGAAATGTTGTCAAGGTGTTTTTGAAGTCCCATTTCATTAATGGACTTATTTTATTATTGAAAATTTTTATGTGTGATTTAAATGATTATTTAAATCCTCAAATTAAGACTCATTCTTAATTGTCTTCAAAAATTCTCTTTGATATTTTATTTAGGTAGAGAATTTTATGCTGATATATTTTCATATTTTTATTTATTTTTTTGGAGTTATATTTTATTTTATAAAATTCTTGGAAATTCTTGTTTAAATGGGTATTTTGGCAAATACCCAAAATACCCCTCGGCCCCACTTGTCAGGAGACCGAGCTGGTTAGGTTGGACCAGCCCAGTGGGCTCGGTCCAACCGACCCAGTCGTTTCGTCGTCCTCTACCCCGCAACCCTAATCCCCTTTCGGGCTCCCGCGACACCTGAATCGCCTCCGCCGTCGTCGCCCTGCTCCGGCCGCCTCCGGCCGTCATCGGCGACGATCCGATGTGGATCTGGACCGCCTCTCGACGGCGGACCTGGTGGTCCGCGTCGATTTGACGCTTGCTTCCACCTCGACTCTTCCTCAACGCATCTGCGCCTCGGCCGCACGGATCCGCGGATATCCGCCGTTCGTCGGCGTCCCTGGCGCCGTGGTGACGCCGTGGAGATACCGGCGTTGCGGTGATGTGGCGACCAGGCTTGGCTTGGCCTGGCGCCGCCGTCGCCCGGCGTGTGCCGCCGTGCCGCCACGGTCGTGTTCATCTGCTTCGCCTGTAAGTTTCTCCTCCTCTTTCCTCCTCTATTACCTGTTCTATCTTCTTTTCTTCTCCCCTTCTTCGTCTAGCTCGGCCATTGGCCGACTTCTCCCTGTGGAGATGCTTGCCTGCTCCTGCTGTGCTATGTTGCTGCGCGCTGCGTGTGCTACTGCTGTGTTGCCTGTGCTGCTGTGCTTTCTGCTGCTGCCATCTTGCTCCTGACTCTCCTGTATAAGCAATTATTACTCCCTGGCTTGATCATGGTGCATGATCCTTGCCTTTGGCAAGTGCCAGTGTTTCTGGTATGCTGTCTCTGTGCTATAATTCATGATCATGCTCAATTGAGCATTTTACTAACTTGGCAACTCCATCCCTTGATGGAGTGCTTCTGGATACAATTGTGCTGCCTGATGTCATTATCTGTGATGCAATTGTTCAGTTATATGATTGATTTCATTATCTGTCCATGTGTTAATGCTTAGAATGAGTTCTAGCATGCAGTAGCATGCTCTAACAGACTTTAATGATCTTGTGAGCATCAATAGCTGATCATTATATTGGATACCTGTTGCCTGTGGGTTGCTGTTACTTTTCTCTGTGTATAAGTGTGGCACAGATCATTGCTGGTGCTTGCTCAAGCATCAGCTGATGCTTGCATGGATCCTCTGGATCATGTGCATGATTCTGGTGACTTGGTTACTTATATAATTCATTTATCTGTATTACCCTACTTTGTTTGATGGATAAATGAGATGAACTGCTTGCAGTGATGATTCTTGTGATGAACTTAATGGAGCTAGAGGGATGCCAACAGTGGTTGGGGACCCTAGCTCAATTTTGAACCCGAATCTGGGTAATGATATTTGTGCTTGGCTTGGTGGTTTGGCTGTTTCAGTGGTTGAGGTAACCTTGACAGCAATTCATTGCTGTTTAGGTAGCTCCCACCCTGGTGGGCTTACTATGGCTTAGTGAATACATCACTGGTTATTTCTTTGTGGGATTTCCAGTGATCTTTGGTGTTGACAAACAAGAATAGACACATATTGTCTATCTGTCTGATGGTGTAGTGGTTATAGGTGCTGAGTGAAACTGATTAGCTAGATAGGTTCATCCCTTGTTGGATTTCTTTGATTATGTCACTAGTTTGGCATAGCCAATGTTCCCAGGGTGCTTTCCTATTTGTTTCTCTCTTGTTCACTTGCACCAATTTGGCCAGTAGCCATATGATGACTCACATATAGGGTTTCTACCCTTGTGGTGTGATTGAGATCATGCCTGTGCAATTTATGAGCAAAACCATCTGGTTTGCTCATGATGAATTGTATACCTCACTCCAGCTCCTAGATTAAGGTGTTGTTGTAGAGGTTTTGCTTCTGGTGATTTGCTTGGCTTGCCCTGCTCCTCCTTGTGGCTTGTGATTCTTGATCTGGTTCAGTGGTGAGTTTGGACAGGTTGAACAGCACTGGCTGTTCTTCTTGTTCTAGCTGTTCTTTGTGTTCTTACCCTTTGGAGATCCTGTCGATGAGCTGCTAGGGTTTCTGGCTGTGAAAAGGTTTTATATGATGCTCCTATGCTCTCCCTGGTCGACAGCTTGGCTCTGGTCACTTTGGTGACTCTCCCAGGCTTGTGTGTTGTGAGACATGCACACTAGCTTGTGAGCTGCCTGTGTGTTTGCTGCTTGGTACTTGGTCCAGTGAGTGGATCAGCTCGGCTGATCATGGTCATATCCTCTCATTTTCATTTTTCTTGTTAACCTGCCAAGTGGCTTTGCCACTTGGCTTAATCCTTGTTTGGTCTTTGTGGATATGTGCAGGGACAATGTGATGATCAAGATGAATTTGGAATTCATCAAGTTCAAGATCAAATGAAGATGATCTTGTAGAATTTAGTCTAGGATCATTAAATTGTAATTTTTCTTTATTTTTCTTTCTTCTATTCTGCCCATTTATGTAATGTGTTGTAATTCATTTATTTCCATTATGGATAATGTAAAGACAATGTATCTTGTGTGTTATTCAATAAAGCTCAAAGTTTTCTCTAATGAGCTTTACTTTAATATAATTGTTCATCTTATTTATTATTGATCATTTACTTAATGAATTTCCTCAATTGAATTATTTAAGTAATTATTTAAGGTTTGAATTTGAAATTCAAATTCAACCTTGGTTTGAATTTAATCATGTCATAACATTTAGAATTCAATCATGTGAATTCTCCCCTCTCTTCTCAAAACCCTAAACTAGTGAAGTGAAAAGCAAGTTTGTCGCACTCTCGAAACCCTAACCCTGTAAGGTGTCGAGAGAGAAACTTGTCCCCCTTCGATGCAGTTTTTGTTTAAAAGCGCGAAATTTCCCCAGAATTTACCATGCAATGCACATCCCTTTCTAAAATCTACCCCTCGATCGTCTCTAAACCTGGGATATTACAGTTCCTTGTGGGCCAAAACATATCTGTACGTGTTACGTTGGCTAGCAGATAGATAGGCAGGTATGGATTCTTACATGGTAACCGACTTGAGGAAATACAGATTCTATTCGGTTCAGTCTTTGAGTTCTGTACGGCACGCGAAGTCCAGCGCCTTTATATAAAGGCTTTGACCGATTGAAGGAGAGGCCCCCAATCGATCTATCAATACAATTTATCCTATTTACTTTTACATACGTTTCTCTTTTGTTTACCTGCCGGCTCCCTAGCAGCTCTAGGGTTTCGTTGATCTTTGCCGTTTTGCGTTGAAAAACGGTCGTATCTCCTCTCCGAAATCGAGGATCCTTTGTTGATTTGCTCGGAAATCATCCGTTCATCGTTACGAAAGCACGACGGTTATCTTGGTGTTGCGCGGCAGTTTTGCGTGCCAACACATATGATGCAAGAGCTTAATCATGAGCACAACAATTGCCAAGTATCACATTACCCAAGACATTTGTAGCAATTACTACATGTATCATTTTCCAATTCCAACCATATAACAATTTAACGAAGGAGAAACTTCGCCATGAATACTATGAGTAGAAACCAAGGACATACTTGTCCATATGCTACAGCGGAGCGTGTCTCTCTCCCATAAAGTGAATGCTAGGATCCATTTTATTCAAACAAAACAAAAAAACAAAAACAAACCGACGCTCCAAGAAAAAGCACATAAGATGTGATGGAATAAAAATATAGTTTCAGGGGAGGAACCTGATAATGTTGTTGATGAAGAAGGGGATGCCTTGGGCATCCCCAAGCTTAGACGCTTGAGTCTTCTTGATATATGCAGGGGTGAACCGGGGCATCCCCAAGCTTAGAGCTTTCACTCTCCTTGATCATGTTGCATCATACTCCTCTCTTGATCCTTGAAAACTTCCTCCACACCAAACTCGAAACAACTCATTAGAGGGTTAGTGCACAATATAAATTGACATATTCAGAGGTGACACAATCATTCTTAACACTTCTGGACATTGCATAATGCTACTGGACATTAGTGGATCAAAGAAATTCATCCAACATAGCAAAAGAGGCAATGTGAAATAAAAGGCAGAATCTGTCAAAACAGAATAGTTCGTATTGATGAATTTTAAAATGGCACCAGACTTGCTCAAATGAAAATTCTCAAATTGAATGAAAGTTGCGTACATATCTGAGGATCATGCACGTAAATTGGCTTAATTTTCTGAGCTACCTACAGGGAGGTAGACCCAGATTCGTGACAGCAAAGAAATCTGGAACTGCGCAGTAATCCAAATCTAGTACTTACTTTTCTATCAAAGACTTTACTTGGCACAACAAAACACAAAACTAAGATAAGGAGAGGTTGCTACAGTAGTAAACAACTTCCAAGACACAAAATAAAAACAAAGTACTGTAGGTAAAAACATGGGTTGTCTCCCATAAGCGCTTTTCTTTAACGCCTTTCAGCTAGGCGCAGAAAGTGTGTATCAAGTATTATCAAGAGATGAAGTGTCAACATCATAATTTGTTCTCATAATAGAATCAAAAGGTAACTTCATTCTCTTTCTAGGGAAGTGTTCCATACCTTTCTTAAGAGGAAATTGATATTTTATATTACCTTCCTTCATATCAATGATAGCACCAACAGTTCGAAGAAAAGGTCTTCCCAATATAATGGGACAAGATGCATTGCATTCAATATCCAAGACAACAAAATCAACGGGAACAAGGTTATTGTTAACGGTAATGCGAACATTATCAACTTTCCCCAAAGATTTCTTTGTAGAATGATCAGCAAGATTAACATCCAAATAACAATTTTTCAGCGGTGGCAAGTCAAGCATATTATAATTTTTTTAGGCATAACAGAAATACTTGCACCAAGATCACATAAAGCATTACAATCAAAATCTTTAACCTTCATCTTAATGATGGGCTCCCAACCATCCTCTAGCTTTTTAGGAATAGAGGCTTCGCGCTCTAGTTTCTCTTCTCTAGCTTTTATGAGAGCATTTGTAATATGATGCGTGAAAGCCAAATTTATAGCACTAGCGTTAGGACTTTTAGCAAGTTTTTGTAAGAACTTTATAACTTCAGAGATGTGGCAATCATCAAAATTCAAACCATTATAATCTAAAGCAATGGGATCATCATCCCCAATGTTGGAAAAAATTTCAGCAGCTTTATCACAAGCAGTTTCAGCAGTTTTAGCAGTTTCAGGCAGTTTCTCGCGCTTTGCATTAGAAGTGGAAACATTGCTAACACCAATTCTTTTATTAGTATTAGTAGGAGGTGCAGCAACATGTGTAGCATTAACATTACTAGTGGTGGTAATAGTCCAAACTTTAGCTACATTCTTCTCTTTAGCTAGTTTTTCATTTTCTTCTCTATCCCACCTAGCACGCAGTTCAGCCATTAATCTTATATTCTCATTAATTCTAACTTGAATGGCATTTGCTGTAGTAATAATTTTATTATGATGATTCTCATTAGGCAAAACTTTTGATTTCAAAAGATCAACATCAGCAGCAAGACTATCGACTTTAGAAGCAAGTATATCAATTTTCCCAAGCTTTTCTTCAACAGATTTGTTAAAAGCAGTTTGTGTACTAATAAATTCTTTAAGCATGGCTTCAAGTCCAGGGGTGTGTTCCTATTATTGTTGTAAGAATTCCCATAAGAATTACCATAACCGTTGCCATTATTATAAGGATATGGCCTATAGTTGTTACTAGAATTGTTCCGGAAAGCATTGTTGTTGAAATTACTATTTTTAATGAAGTTCACATCAACATGTTCTTCTTGTGCAACCAATGAAGCTAATGGAACATTATTAGGATCAATATTAGTCCTATCATTCAAAAGCATAGACATAATAGCATCAATCTTATCACTCAAGGAAGAGGTTTCTTCGACAGAATTTACCTTCTTACCTTGTGGAGCTCTTTCCGTGTGCCATTCAGAGTAGTTGATCATCATATTATCAAGAAGCTTTGTTGCTTCACCAAGAGTGATGGACATAAAGGTACCTCCAGCAGCTGAATCCAATAAATTCCGTGAAGAAAAATTTAGTCCTGCATAGAAGGTTTGGATGATCATCCAAGTAGTCAGTCCATGAGTTGGGCAATTTTTAACCAGAGATTTCATTCTTTCCCAAGCTTGAGCAACATGTTCAGTATCTAATTGTTTAAAATTCATTATACTACTCCTCAAAGATATAATTTTAGCAGGGGGATAATATCTACCAATAAAAGCATCCTTGCATTTAGTCCATGAATCAATACTATTCTTAGGCAGAGATAGCAACCAATCTTTAGCTCTTCCTCTTAATGAGAAAGGGAACAATTTTAGTTTAATAATATCACCATATACATCTTTATATTTTTGCATTTCACATAGTTCAACAAAATTATTAAGATGGGCAGCAGCATCATCAGAACTAACACCAGAAAATTGCTCTCGCATAACAAGATTCAGTAAAGCAGGTTTAATTTCAAAGAATTCTGCTGTAGTAGCAGGTGGAGCAATAGGTGTGCATAAGAAGTCATTATTATTTGTGGTTGTGAAGTCACACAACTTAGTATTTTCAGCGTTGGCCATTTTAGCAACAGTAAATAAAGCAAACTAGATAAACTAAATGCAAGTAAACTAATTTTTTTGTGTTTTTGATATAGCAAACAAGATAGCAAATAAAGTAAAACTAGCAACTAATTTTTTTGTATTTTGATTTAGTGCAGCAAACAAAGTAGTAAATAAAACTAAGCAAGACAAAAACAAAGTAAAGAGATTGAGAAGTGGAGACTCCCCTTGCAGCGTGTCTTGATCTCCCCGGCAACGGCGCCAGAAAATATGCTTGATGGCGTGTAATTCACACGTTCGTTGGGAACCCCAAGAGGAAGGTATGATGCGCACAGCAGCAAGTTTTCCCTCAGAAAGAAACCAAGATTTATCGAACCAGGAGGAGCCAAGAAGCACGTTGAAGGTTGATGGCGGCGGGATGTAGTGCGGCGCAACACCAGGGATTCCGGTGCCAACGTGGAACCTGCACAACACAACCAAAGTACTTTGCCCCAACGAAACAGTGAGGTTGTCAATCTCACCGGCTTGCTGTAACAAAGGATTAACCGTATTGTGTGGAAGATGATTGTTTGCGAAAACAGAACAAGTATTGCAGTAGATTGTATTTCAGTAAAGAGAATTGGACCGGGGTCCACAGTTCACTAGAGGTGTCTCTCCCATAAGACAAACAACATGTTGGGTGAACAAATTACAGTTGGGCAATTGACAAATAAAGAGAGCATGACCATGCACATACATATCATGATGAGTATAGTGAGATTTAATTGGGCATTACGACAAAGTACATAGACCGCCATCCAACTGCATCTATGCCTAAAAAGTCCACCTTCAGGTTATCATCCGAACCCCCTCCAATATTAAGTTGCAAAGCAACAGACAATTGCATTAAGTATTGCGCGTAATGTAACTAGTGACTACATCCTTGAACATAGCACCAATGTTTTATCCCTAGTGGCAACAGCACATCCATAACCTTAGTGGTTCTTGTCACTCCTCCAGATTCACGGAGGCATGAACCCACTATCGAGCATAAATACTCCCTCTTGGAGTTACTAGCATCAACTTGGCCAAAGCATCTACTAATAACGGAGAGCATGCAAGATCATAAACAACACATAGATATAACTTTGATAATCAACATAACAAGTATTCTCTATTCATCGGATCCCAACAAACGCAACATATAGAATTACAGATAGATGATCTTGATCATGTTAGGCAGCTCACAAGATCCGACAATGATAGCACAATGGGGAGAAGACAACCATCTAGCTACAGCTATGGACCCATAGTCCAGGGGTAGACTACTCACACATCACTCCGGAGGCGACCATGGCGGTGTAGAGTCCTCGGGAGATGATTCCCCTCTCCGGCAGGGTGCCGGAGGCGATCTCCTGGATCCCCCGAGATGGGATCGGTGTTGGCGGCGTCTCTGGAAGGTTTTCCGTATCGTGGCTCTCGGTACGGGGGTTTCGTCACGGAGGCTTTAAGTAGGCGGAAGGGCAAGTCAAGAGGCGGCACGGGGCCCACACCATAGGCCGCGCGGCCAGGGGTGGGGCCGCGCCGCCCTAGGGTTTGGCCACCCCGTGGCCCCTCTTCGTCTCCTCTTCGGACTTCTGGAAGCTTCGTGGAAAAATAGGCCCCTGGGCGTTGATTTCGTCCAATTCCGAGAATATTTCGTTACTAGGATTTCTGAAACCAAAAACAGCAGAAAACAGCAACTGGCACTTCGGCATCTTGTTAATAGGTTAGTTCCAGAAAATGCACGAATATGACATAAAGTGTGCATAAAACATGTAGATAACATCAATAATGTGGCATGAAACATAAGAAATTATCGATACGTCGGAGACGTATCAATTCTCATCAGCCGACGTGACCGCTGCTCATTAGATCATCGTTGAACACAAGCAGACCGTGTGGTGAGGATAATTTTGGCCGATTGCTGGAATCGGCCTCCATATTGATCGAAGCGCTTAATGAAGGTTTTGTAATGTTCCTTCATAGATCTTTGGGGCCGATCCCAAGGATCGGCCTCGCCACGTTTGCTCATCGGTTTGTTCTTGCTACACGGTCAGGCCGGTGGATAAGACCAGCCTAACCCTGCCTTCGTCACGTCGATGCGCTCGCAGTCGTCCAAATTGATGCCTGAGAGTGGCTCTTGGCCTGCTGTTTCCCAAGCGTTCATGCCAGCCGTTGAAATCTCGGCTGAGTCATCGGCCTGGACGACCTCTACCTCGTCTCCATCCCACTGTATTACGCATTGGTGCATCGTGGAGGGAATGCAACAGTTGGCGTGGATCCAATCTCTTCCTAGCAGAACAGCATAGGTGCTCTTGCTATCGACGATGAAGAACGTCGTAGGGATAGTTTTCCTTCCTACGGTCAGATCCACGTTCAGAACACCTTGTGCGTCAGACGCTTGGCCGTTGAAATCGCTCAATGTCACGTTGGTCTTGATCAGATCCGAGCTAGAGCGTCCCAACCGACGTAGCATAGAGTATGGCATAATGTTGACTGCCGCTCCGGTGTCCACCAGCATCTTATTGACAGGCCTCCCATCGATATAACCTCGCAAGTACAGGGCCTTCAGATGTCTGTAGCTTCTTTCTCGTGGCTTCTCAAAGATAACCGGCCGTGGGCCGCAGTCAAGTTGTGCCACAGGTGCCTCGTCTAATCCTGGAGCACTGAACTCCGAAGGGAGGATGAACACCATGTTTGTGCCAGCCGATGTTTCATCGTCGGCTTTCCTTTGCTTGGGGCGCCACTCCATTTTTTGTGGTCGACCCTCTTCATCCAGGGTTCGCTGGATCTTCGCGGCCAGATCGGGCCGTGCTTTCCTTAGTGTGTGCAGGTATAACCTCTCGGCTTCCTCCAAGCCGCGCAGTCGCTGAACCCTACGCTTTTGGGAACGGCTGAGTCCATCAGGGCACCACCTTGGCCGGTGGTACCTGTCTTCTTCTTCTTCATTGTCTTCCAAATCCTCGAGATCTTCTACTCGAGGGGACTCAGCGTGCTTGTTCCGAGGCGGGAGAGGCCCTAAGCGTTGGAACACGGACACGTTAGCTGCCTCCTTCTTCTTCTGGTTACATTCTGGGCAATTGCCGATTGTAGGCAATCGGCTCATTCCTGAATCCCAGCAGTGTTTGAAGAAGGGACAGTCCCAGTGCCTATCTTCGTCGTCTTGCTCCCTTGCCTTTTCCTTGGCACGGCGCTCGTACTCCTCCTCATCGCGATCATGCCGACGATGTCTCCTGGCGTCCCTAGCCAGACGGTCTCTATCATCATCGTCGCTGGATCGTCGGCGTTGGCTGTATTGACTCACATACTTATTGAGGAGGTGATCAGAGAGAGGTCGCTGATATCTCACATTCCTTACTTCTCCCTCTGTGATGTAGCGCTTGCCATCATGACGGAGCCGATCGCGTGGAGCGGCCTCCTCTGTTTCCTTGCTGTGAGAGCAGCTGCCCTCGTCTCCGTCCTTGCCAGCGTGGTGTCCAGGTCCTACCATGTTGATGCTGAACGAGGATCCTGGCTGGCAACCTTCAGGGTAAGTGCACTCCGCCATGTTAACGGCGGGGAAGGGGTGGGTGTCGACCTTCATGGCGTACTGGTTGAAAATCAGACATCCTTGTTCTATCGCCATTTGGATCTGCTGACGCCACACCCTGCAGTCGTTGGTGGCATGGGAGAACGAGTTATGCCATTTGCAGTATGGCTTTCCGTTCAGCTCCTGTACCGTGGGGATTTTGAGGCCTTCGGGTAACTTCAACTGCTTCTCCTTGAGTAGGAGGTCGAAGATTTGCTCAGTTTTAGTCACGTCAAAATCGAACCCTCTGGGCGGACCTGGTGGCTTCACCCATTTGCAGGACACGGGGTTGCCCCCCGGGTCCATTCAGCCACTGCTACCTCTTGATCTCCCACAGAACCTTCGTCGTCATCTGCCTCAACCAGGACTACCGCACGCTTGAATTTGTCCTGGCACAAGTCCGGGTGGCGCTGTTCATATGCTGACAGTTTCTGAACCATGTGCGCCAGTGAAGGGTAGTCTGCTTGGGAGGCCATGTCCTTGATTGGTGATGAGAGGCCCACCACTGCCAACTCGACTGCTTCCTTTTCAGTTACACGAGCCGAATAACATCGGTTCCTTAGATTTCTGAAGCGTTGGATGTATTCTGCCACAGTTTCTCCACGCTTCTGACGTATTTGTGCCAGATCGGCAAGGCCGGACTCGGAAGCCTCTGAGTGATACTGCATGTGGAACTGTTCTTCCAACTGCTTCCAAGTCCGGATCGAGTCTGGCGGCAACGAAGTGTACCACCCGAAAGCCGATCCCGTGAGGGACTGTGCGAAGAACCTCACGCGTAGTGGATCCGACGCTGAGGCCGTTCCTAGCTGTGCCAAATATCGGCTCACATGCTCGATGGAGCTGGAACCATCTGATCCACTAAATTTGGAGAAATCAGGGAGCCGATATTTGGGTGGTAGCGGGACCAACTCGTACTCGTTGGGGTACGGCTTGGAATAGCCGATTGTCCTCCTTTTCGGCACCATGCCGAACTGGTCTCTCAGGATCGTACTGATTTGATCCGCGGTGCTGGCTGCAGGAGTCGAACTCTGAAGATTCGCCGGAGTGGCATACTTAGCCAGCCATGCTTGCTTTTCCAGCTCTGAGCCAACTGCAGGAGCTGAGCTCTGGAGGTTTGTCGGAGTGGCATATTTAGCTAGCCACGTCTGCTTCTCAAGATCTGTCGCGACGTTCCTCCTGCTTTTCAGAAGTCCCTGCTGTTGCGGCCTGGTTTGTGAGCGCCCAGTTACCGCAGTCTGGCACGTATGTGCACATGTACCCGTGAGGGATCTCCTTAGGCGCCTCATGCAAGAACTGGCAGTCACTAGGGTCACCACCGATCTTGTCGACGACGAATGCCGGTGAATTCGGCACCTCTGGTGCTGCCAACGCAAATGGCAGCGATGGACGGGACTGGAGTGGCATCTCTCCCTTGTATGTCCCGAGAGCTGGTCCTGACGGAGAGTATTGACGACTCATGATTTCCTGGATCACTCGAAGAGCAACACGCTCCAAAGTGTTCACCAGGTTCTCAGAGTGGCGGTGTAGCGAGTGAGCCACCATGTAGTTAATCTCCTGACGAAGGGACCTGGTGCGTTCTTCTGATGGGGCAGACATGTCTATTCCATCGAGCGCACCTTGCGAGAACCCTTTCCACCTGATGCCATGTGAACGGGTTCTGTGAAACGAGCCGATGAGGTCGGCTTCGAGGATCGTTTTGACCTCGTCATACTTCTTCTTGAGCTCCTCGGTCAGATCCTCGTACGTGACTGGGGTGCTGTCCGCCATCTCGGATGTAGATGGCGATGTGGTTGACGTAGAAGATTGTCCCACCGGGCGTGCCAGAATGTGTTGCGGTCAAAACCCACCGGCGAGCAGCGACGGGCAACACAGTAGAGCCGGGAACAACTTAGGGCTGCGGCTGGCCCTGGTCCCTCCGAGCGACGGCCCGCAAAGCCTCCACACGTCCGATGCTGATGCAAGGGCGTGCCACCTGACCTATACCTGGTCAGGAAGGTGATGGAGATGCCTCGCTTAGTTTCCTGCATGGCATACTGATGGCATGTAATTCACACGTTCGTTGGGAACCCCAAGAGGAAGGTATGATGCGCACAGCAGCAAGTTTTCCCTCAGAAAGAAACCAAGGTTTATCGAACCAGGAGGAGCCAAGAAGCACGTTGAAGGTTGATGGCGGCGAGATGTAGTGCGGCGCAACACCAGGGATTCCGGTGCCAACGTGGAACCTGCACAACACAACCAAAGTACTTTGCCCCAACGAAACAGTGAGGTTGTCAATCTCACCGGCTTGCTGTAACAAAGGATTAACCGTATTGTGTGGAAGATGATTGTTTGCAGAAAACAGTAGAACAAGTATTGCAGTAGATTGTATTTCAGTAAAGAGAATTGGACCGGGGTCCACAGTTCACTAGAGGTGTCTCTCCCATAAGACAAACAACATGTTGGGTGAACAAATTACAGTTGGGCAATTGACAAATAAAGAGGGCATGACCATGCACATACATATCATGATGAGTATAGTGAGATTTAATTGGGCATTACGACAAAGTACATAGACCGCCATCCAACTGCATCTATGCCTAAAAAGTCCACCTTCAGGTTATCATCCGAACCCCCTCCAGTATTAAGTTGCTAACAACAGACAATTGCATTAAGTATTGCGCGTAATGTAACTAGTGACTACATCCTTGAACATAGCACCAATGTTTTATCCCTAGTGGCAACAGCACATCCATAACCTTAGTGGTTCTTGTCACTCCTCCAGATTCACGGAGGCATGAACCCACTATCGAGCATAAATACTCCCTCTTGGAGTTACTAGCATCAACTTGGCCAAAGCATCTACTAATAACGGAGAGCATGCAAGATCATAAACAACACATAGATATAACTTTGATAATCAACATAACAAGTATTCTCTATTCATCGGATCCCAACAAACGCAACATATAGAATTACAGATAGATGATCTTGATCATGTTACGCAGCTCACAAGATCCGACAATGATAGCACAATGGGGAGAAGACAACCATCTAGCTACAGCTATGGACCCATAGTCCAGGGGTAGACTACTCACACATCACTCCGGAGGCGACCATGGCGGTGTAGAGTCCTCCGGGAGATGATTCCCCTCTCCGGCAGGGTGCCGGATCTCCTGGATCCCCCGAGATGGGATCGGCGGCGGCGGCGTCTCAGTAAGGTTTTCCGTATCGTGGCTCTCGGTACTGGGGGTTTCGTCACGGAGGCTTTAAGTAGGCGGAAGGGCAAGTCAAGAGGCGGCACGGGGGGCCCACACCATAGGCCGGCGTGGCCAGGGGTGGGGCCGCGCCGCCCTAGGGTTTGGCCACCCCGTGGCCCCTCTTCGTCTCGTCTTCGGACTTCTGGAAGCTTCATGGAAAAATAGGCCCCTGGGCGTTGATTTCGTCCAATTCCGAGAATATTTCATTACTAGGATTTCTGAAACCAAAAACAGCAGGAACGGCACTTCGGCATCTTGTTAATAGGTTAGTTCCAGAAAATGCACGAATATAACATAAAGTGTGCATAAAACATGTAGATATCATCAATAATGTGGCATGGAACATAAGAAATTATCGATACGTCGGAGACGTATCAGCATCCCCAAGCTTAGTTCTGCTCGTCCCGAGCAGGTAAAACGATAACAAAGATAATTTCTGGAGTGACATGCCATCATAATCTTGATCATACTATTTGTAAAGCATATGTAGTGAATGCAGCGATCAAAACAATGTATATGACATGAGTAAACAAGTGAATCATAAAGCAAAGACTTTTCATGAATAGCACTTCAAGACAAGCATCAATAAGTCTTGCATAAGAGTTAACTCATAAAGCAATAATTCAAAGTAAAGGCATTGAAGCAACACAAAAGAAGATTAAGTTTCAGCGGTTGCTTTCAACTTATAACATGTATATCTCATGGATATTGTCAACATAGAGTAATATAATAAGTGCAATAAGCAAATATGTAGGAATCAATGCACAGTTCACACAAGTGTTTGCTTCTTGAGGTGGAGAGAAATAGGTGAACTGACTCAACATTGAAAGTAAAAGAATGGTCCTCCATAGAGGAAAAGCATCGATTGCTATATTTGTGCTAGAGCTTTGATTTTGAAAACATGAAACAATTTTGTCAACGGTAGTAATAAAGCATATGTATCATGTAAATTATATCTTACAAGTTGCAAGCCTCATGCATAGTGTACTAATAGTGCCCACACCTTGTCCTAATTAGCTTGGACTACCGGATCATCACAATGCACATGTTTTTACCAAGTGTCACAAAGGGGTACCTCTATGCCGCCTGTACAAAGGTCTAAGGAGAAAGCTCGCATTGGATTTCTCGCTATTGATTATTCTTCAACTTAGACATCCATACCGGGACAACATAGACAACAGATAATGGACTCCTCTTTTATGCATAAGCATGTAACAACAATTAATAATTTTCTCATTTGAGATTGAGGATATTTGTCCAAAACTGAAACTTCCACCATGGATCATGGCTTTAGTTAGCGGCCCAATGTTCTTCTCTAACAATATGCATGCTTAACCATAAGGTGGTAGATCGCTCTTACTTCAAACAAGACGGACATGCATAGCAACTCACATGAAATTCAACAATGAATAGTTGATGGCGTCCCCAGAAACATGGTTATCGCACAACAAGCAACTTAATAAGAGATAAAGTGCATAATTACATATTCAATACCACAATAGTTTTTAAGCTATTTGTCCCATGAGCTATATATTGCAAAGGTGAATGATGGAATTTTAAAGGTAGCACTCAAGCAATTTACTTTGGAATGGCGGAGAAATACCATGTAGTAGGTAGGTATGGTGGACACAAATGGCATAGTGGTTGGCTCAAGTATTTTGGATGCATGAGAAGTATTCCCTCTCGATACAAGGTTTAGGCTAGCAAGGCTTATTTGAAACAAACACAAGGATGAACCGGTGCAGCAAAACTCACATAAAAGACATATTGAAAACATTATAAGACTCTACACCGTCTTCCTTGTTGTTCAAACTCAATACTAGAAATTATCTAGACCTTAGAGAAACCAAATATGCAAACCAAATTTTAGCATGCTCTATGTATTTTTTCATTAATGGGTGCAAAGCATATGATGCAAGAGCTTAATCATGAGCACAACAATTGCCAAGTATCACATTACCCAAGACATTTATAGCAATTACTACATGTATCATTTTCCAATTCCAACCATATAACAATTTAACGAAGGAGAAACTTCGCCATGAATACTATGAGTAGAAACCAAGGACATACTTGTCCATATGCTACAGCGGAGCGTGTCTCTCTCCCATAAAGTGAATGCTAGGATCCATTTTATTCAAACAAAACAAAAAACAAAAACAAACCGACGCTCCAAGAAAAAGCACATAAGATGTGATGGAATAAAAATATAGTTTCAGGGGAGGAACCTGATAATGTTGTCGATGAAGAAGGGGATGCCTTGGGCATCCCCAAGCTTAGACGCTTGAGTCTTCTTAATATATGCAGGGGTGAACCACCGGGGCATCCCCAAGCTTAGAGCTTTCAATCTCCTTGATCATGTTGCATCATACTCCTCTCTTGATCCTTGAAAACTTCCTCCACACCAAACTCGAAACAACTCATTAGAGGGTTAGTGCACAATATAAATTGACATATTCAGAGGTGACACAATCATTCTTAACACTTCTGGACATTGCATAATGCTACTGGACATTAGTGGATCAAAGAAATTCATCCAACATAGCAAAAGAGGCAATGTGAAATAAAAGGCAGAATCTGTCAAAACAGAACAGTTCGTATTGATGAATTTTAAAATGGCACCAGACTTGCTCAAATGAAAATGCTCAAATTGAATGAAAGTTGCGTACATATCTGAGGATCATGCACGTAAATTGGCTTAATTTTCTGAGCTACCTACAGGGAGGTAGACCCAGATTCGTGACAGCAAAGAAATCTGGAACTGCGCAGTAATCCAAATCTAGTACTTACTTTTCTATCAAAGACTTTACTTGGCACAACAAAACACAAAACTAAGATAAGGAGAGGTTGCTACAGTAGTAAACAACTTCCTGTAGGATAACGTTGCATAGAAAACAAAAATTTTCCTACCGCGAACACGCAATCCAAGCCAAGATGCAATCTAGAAGACGGTAGCAACGAGGGGGTATCGAGTCTCACCCTTGAAGAGATTCCAAAGCCTACAAGATGAGGCTCTTGTTGCTGCGGTAGACGATCACTTGCCGCTTGCAAAAGCGCGTAGAAGATCTTGATCACGATCGGTTCCGGCGCCACGAACGGGCAGCACCTCCGTACTCGGTCACACGTTCGGTTGTTGATGAAGACGACGTCCACCTCCCGTTCCAGCGGGCAGCGGAAGTAGTAGCTCCTCTTGAATCCGACAGCACGACGGCGTGGTGTCGGTGGCGGTGTAGAAGTCCGGCGGAGCTTCGCTAAGCTACGCGGGCAATATGGAGTGGAGGAGCAAAGCTAGGGTTTGGGAGGGGGTGGCCGGCCACTCAAGGGGGGCGGCCAGCTTATGGTCTTGGGGTGGCCGGCCCCCTCCCTTGGCCCCTCATTATATAGGTGGATCCCAAGTGTTGGTGTCCAAGTCTTCGAATAAGACCCGAAACCAAAACCTTCCATAGGAGGGGGAAACCTAGCCCAACTAGGACTCCCACCCAAAGGTGGGATTCCCACCTCCCATGTGGGGGGTGGCCGGCCCCCTATGGTGGAGTCCACTTGGGACTCCACCCCATCTAGGGCTGGCCGGCCATGGAGGTGGAGTCCCTTGTGGACTCCACCTTCCTTGGTGGTTTCTTCCGGACTTTTCTAGAACCTTCTAGAACCTTCCATAGAACCTTCCGCGACATTTTATTTCACATAAAATGACATCCTATATATGAATCTTATTCTCCGGACCATTCCGGAACTCCTCGTGATGTCCGGGATCTCATCCGGGACTCCGAACAAATATTCGAACTCCATTCCATATTCAAGTACTACCATTTCAACATCCAACTTTAAGTGTGTCACCCTACGGTTCGTGAACTATGCGGACATGGTTGAGTACTCACTCCGACCAATAACCAATAGCGGGATCTGGAGATCCATAATGGCTCCCACATATTCAATGATGACATTAGTGATCGAATGAACCATTCACATACATTACCAATTCCCTTTGTCTCGCGATATTTTACTTGTCCGAGGTTTGATCATCGGTATCACTCTATACCTTGTTCAACCTCGTCTCCTGACAAGTACTCTTTACTCGTACCGTGGTATGTGGTCTCTTATGAACTTATTCATATGCTTGCAAGACATTAGACGACATTCCACCGAGAGGGCCCAGAGTATATCTATCCGTCATCGGGATGGACAAATCCCACTGTTGATCCATATGCCTCAACTCATACTTTCCGGATACTTAATCCCACCTTTATAACCACCCATTTACGCAGTGGCGTTTGATGTAATCAAAGTACCTTTCCGGTATAAGTGATTTATATGATCTCATGGTCATAAGGACTAGGTAACTATGTATCGAAAGCTTATAGCAAATAACTTAATGACGAGATCTTATGCTACGCTTAATTGGGTGTGTCCATTACATCATTCATATAATGATATAACCTTGTTATTAATAACATCCAATGTTCATGATTATGAAACTAATCATCCATTAATCAACAAGCTAGTTTAAGAGGCATACTAGGGACTTCTTGTTGTCTACATATCACACATGTACTAATGTTTCGGTTAATACAATTATAGCATGATATATAAACATTTATCATAAACATAAAGATATAAATAATAACCACTTTATTATTGCCTCTAGGGCATATCTCCTTCAGTCTCCCACTTGCACTAGAGTCAATAATCTAGTTTACATTTGTAAAGATATAACACCTTGGCCTTCCGGTGTTTTATCATGTATTGCTCACGGGAGAGGTTTTTAGTCAACGGATCTGACACGCTCAGAAACGTATGTATTTTGTAATTCATTTGCGTCTCAACGCATCACTCATTTCCAAATGAGTTGGCATTAAATATGTTTGATCTTATGGTGGAACCTTAATTCCGCGGTCTGAAATAAGTCACTAATATTGTCACATACAATATAGCTTCAAAGTTCTGACACTATCGGAACTACACCAAGTTCTCAAAGAACTTCTTGACTTAACATCCTCAGTCATTTGTCAAAACAAATGACATACTCTGCCTTCGTTTTGTAGAATCCATCACAATATTTAGAACTCTTCTAAATCTAACATAGACAACTTCTAGTTCATTGTGCTACCTTTAAAACAACACTTAGTCTAATTTGAGATTGAAATTCTATTTTGATATGTGACAAAATAAATATCGGTGTAACACCTTACAGCGATTTGTTTGTCATTTCTTCATACAAAAATATATATGTATATCCTTAGTTCTTCTAAAGTACTCAAGGATATTCTTACTGTCGTCCTATGATCATCTTATGAATCATTCCGGTATATGCTCATAACATTTTAGAGCACAAGATATCTGATTTTGTACATTTTATTTGTGATCTAAAATCACTCATGTATTTTTACTCATCGAGTGTCAGATACACTCAAGTCTTGTTAAACCTTCACATGACAAGAACATTTTCTTAATATTTCTATATTGAACTATTTCAATATCCATTCTATGTACTTTGACTTAAACTTATTATGTGTTTCAATCTATCTTCATAGATCTTGACACTAAATATGTTTTAGTCCATATCCTTTCATTGAAGTTAATTTTCAATGAAACCTTTTAATCAAGTATGTAATTACATTATTTATAACCAACTATATGTCTTCTACATAAGTATTATAAATATGTCTCAGCGCTCCCACTTAATTTCTTGCAAATGCAAGTCTCTTCATCGTCTCTGATGAAATCAAAAACTCTTTGACTATTTCATTCAGTGAAGATTCAAACTCCGCGATACTTACTTCATCCAATTGAAGTTCGTATACCTATCTAGTATTTCACGGACCAGCAAAACTCTTGGTTTGTATCTAGTATACACCTTTAATATACACTTCTGTTAAGTAGTGTATTTTGCCATCCTACTAACATATCTCATAAAAGAAATATGTAGTGATTACTAGAATAATCCACATAGACTATAAGCATTGCTACGGAAGATCTAATCTTATCGTAGTCAACTCTTTGAACTTTGTCGTAAACAACTTTTCAATAAGTTGAGCTTCTTCAAGGATATTTCATCCAAGTCCATCAATTTCATAGATCCATTTACTTTCAAAAAGTATTCATCTATCTTGGATTTTATGGCGTATAGCCATTTTAACGGAGTCAGGGCCCATCATAACTTCTTTGTTTGTAGTTGGTTTATCATTGTTCAAAATCAATCCTTTGTCCACAAATCATTTATTTGATCACAAAGTAAACCATACCTACAAGGTTCAATATGTACTTCGATCTCCATGGCTAAAACACTTTGTAGTCATGAGAGCCATGATCGTCGTGGCCGCTTCCGAAACCAATTCCGATGCTGCGCTACTCTGATCATTATGCTTAGGTTCATAAACCTTATCAAATTATATTGTCCTCCCACTCAAATACTTCACTCGAAACAATTTCTCGGAAATAAGAAACATTGACAAACACTTTTGTCTTTGTCTCGTGGGAAGAATTCCCAATTAAATCTCTGGGATAACCAACAAAGACATTCATCCGATTTTGGTTGACTATTAGGGTTTATACCCATGCCATAACTTGTATGGTGTCATTTCAACGGATCATGATGATGCTCTATTCAGTGTAAAAGCGGTAGTCACTAAAGCATAATCCATAAAAATATAATGGCATCAATATTTTATCTCATCATTGATCCAACAAAATTTGGATATATCTCTTGGATACTTCATCATCACTATGATACTCCAAGAAACGTAAGTTGTAGAACAATTTCATAACTCTCTTAGATGTTCGCTAAAACTCGTAATTCAAATATTTCCACCATGATCCAATCATAGATATTTGATTTCTATTACGATGATTTCCACTTCATACTGAAATTTATTTGAATCTATTCAAATATTTCAAACTTCTTCCTTATTGAATATATCCACATATATATACTCAATTCATTGTTGAAAGTTTTCATGAAGTAGAAGAATCTCCCGCACACAACTATGCCCAGTGAACCACATACATCATCATGTATTTTTCCACTAAGTTAGTTGTCCGTTCTACTCTTGGCCTATGAACGGTATTTTAATCATTCTCTTTAGAAAAGATTTGCAAGCGCCAAATGATTCAAAAATCAAATGACTCCAAAAATCCATTTGCATGGAGTTCCTT
The DNA here is from genome assembly GCA_030979885.1 of Lolium multiflorum. Classification (NCBI taxonomy): domain Eukaryota; kingdom Viridiplantae; phylum Streptophyta; class Magnoliopsida; order Poales; family Poaceae; genus Lolium; species Lolium multiflorum. The sequence goes on along the minus strand of CM061753.1, from coordinate 199,644,117 downwards.
CATGCGTTCCTTTCTAACATGACCTAAATGGCGGTTCCACAAATAAGTGGAATTCAAATCATTTGCCTTATGGCATTTTAGCGTCAGTGTTATGTATGTGTGTTTCACCATTAAGATTTATAATAATTTATCCATCGTATATGGAGTAATGTCATAATTTGAACAACTCATTGTTTTCATTTGACCAGAGCAAAATAACAATTATTAAGTTCTTTATTATAAATTCTAAGGGCTAGATAGAATGCTAACGACGAACATAATAACACTTTATTTTGTTCCAGACGTGCATTCTTATCATATTCCTTGTCAGTCACTTAGGCCATTGTATTCTTGTATTGCGTTGTTTTGTATGACACTTCATACCAACCAATATAGTACTAATACCCAAGAATTTCATAGTGTGACTTAACTAGAAATACAACCATAACATGTATATCATTTATATACACCTGAGCTAGACTTTCTAGTCTTTTCTTTTTCTTTTTGCCAAAATATCTTTTGCAGTTTCTCTTTTAGCTTTCCTCATTATTCAGAGAAACATATCAACTTCAATAACTTCTCGGTTTGTTGGTCAAATACCAATAACCTTGAGGTTCTTACTTTGAAGTTGATCATCATATGACAAGTGTTCCAGATTTCACTATTAGTAACTTTGTAATATGATGAACAATTTCACTCATAATTTTATCCATCATATCATGACGACTTTCCGAGACCATGTCTGTACATGCTAGGCTCGTAAAGTTTTAACCTTGGTATTTGCATGTGCAAATCTAGCTTGCACCCGTTGTATGCACTCGTAGAATCTATCACACCCGATCATCACGTGATGCTTCGAAACGACGAGTCTTAATAACGGTGCATATTAAGGATGGTCACTTCATGGATATACGAATATTGTTAGTGCCCCAATAGTTGGAGGATTGTGACGCCTGGCGTCTTCAACCTTCATACATTCCCATAAAACTTATGAGTTTATGTAGTCTCACCAAATTATATTCTATTATCTTGTAATAAGGTCTTAGATATCACATATATCTCATACCTTGATTATTTCTGAAAACTAAATTTTCAGCTCCTTACTTTTCAAACAAATTTGAACTTCAAGTTTGACGGAGACAAGATAACTTTAGGTACTAATTGAAAACATAGCTCTTTGAATCAACAATGTGAGGTTTACTAAAAGTTTGCAATAGGACTTAATCAATTCTTGATTCTTTAACAATACGGTACCAATCCGTAAAGTTTCTTGTCAGATTTTAACAGTATTTCTATCTCAATAACAAGACTAGCGCATGGTAGAAAACGGATGCCAATACTACAAAATTAATTCAAAATACTACTCAGACTATGTTTATGATAATTAGTTCATGTTTTAATCTAATTACTAATGAACTCCCACTTAATACAACATCCCTCATAGTTGTTAAGTGGTACACGATCCAAATCCACTACACCAAAACCGATCATCACGTGAGATGATGTAGCTTCAATGGTGAACATCAACATGTTGATCATATCATCCATATGACTCGTGTTCAACCTTTCGGTTTCCGTTGTCCCGAGGCCATGTCTGTACATGCTAGGCTCGTCAAGCAAACCCAAGTATTCCGCGTGTGCAACATGGCTTACACCCGTTGTATGTGAATCGTTGAATCTATCACATCCGATCATCACGAGATGCTTTGAAACGACGAACTGTTACAACGGTGCATACGAGGGGAGAACACTTTATTATCTTGATATTAATGTGAGGGATCATCTTATAATGCTACCGTCGCGATCTAAGCAAAATAAGATGCATAAAGGATTAACATCACATGCAGTTCATATGTGATATGATATGGCCCTTTTGTCTTTGCGCCTTTGATCTTCATCTCCAAAGCACGGACATGATCTCCATCATCAACGGGCATGATCTCCATCATTGTCGGCGTAGCGTCAAGGTTCATGGCGCCGTCTTCATGGTTGTTCACCTCATGTAGCAACTATTACAACTACTTTGAAATACTACTCAACATGAAAATTAAAGACAACCATAAGGCTCCTGCCGGTTGCCACAATACAATAATGATCATCTCATACATATTCATCATCATATCATGGCCATATCACATCACCAAACCCTGCAAAAACAAGTTAGACGTCTCTAATTTGGTTTGCATATTTTACGTGGTTTAGGGTTTTCGAGTAAGATCTAATCTACCTACGAACATGAACCACAACGGTGATACTAGTGTTGTCAATAGAAGAGTAAGTTGAATCTTCACTATAGTAGGAGAGACAGACACCCGCAAAGCCTCTTATGCAATACAAGTTGCATGTCGAACGAGGAACAAGTCTCATGAACGCGGTCATGTAAAGTTAGTCCGAGCCGCTTCATCCCACTATGCCACAAAGATGCAAAGTACTCAAACTAAAGACAACAAGAGCATCAACGCCCACAAAACCATTGTGTTCTACTCGTGCAACCATCTATGCATAGACACGGCTCTGATACCACTGTAGGATAACGTTGCATAGAAAACAAAAATTTTCCTACCGCGAACACGCAATCCAAGCCAAGATGCAATCTAGAAGACGGTAGCAACGAGGGGGTATCGAGTCTCACCCTTGAAGAGATTCCAAAGCCTACAAGATGAGGCTCTTGTTGCTGCGGTAGACGATCACTTGCCGCTTGCAAAAGCGCGTAGAAGATCTTGATCACGATCGGTTCCGGCGCCACGAACGGGCAGCACCTCCGTACTCGGTCACACGTTCGGTTGTTGATGAAGACGACGTCCACCTCCCGTTCCAGCGGGCAGCGGAAGTAGTAGCTCCTCTTGAATCGACAGCACGACGGCGTGGTGTCGGTGGCGGTGTAGAAGTCCGGCGGAGCTTCGCTAAGCTACGCGGGCAATATGGAGTGGAGGAGCAAAGCTAGGGTTTGGGAGGGGGTGGCCGGCCACTCAAGGGGGGCGGCCAGCTTATGGTCTTGGGGTGGCCGGCCCCCTCCCTTGGCCCCTCATTATATAGGTGGATCCCAAGTGTTGGTGTCCAAGTCTTCGAATAAGACCCGAAACCAAAACCTTCCATAGGAGGGGGAAACCTAGCCCAACTAGGACTCCCACCCAAAGGTGGGATTCCCACCTCCCATGTGGGGGGTGGCCGGCCCCCTATGGTGGAGTCCACTTGGGACTCCACCCCATCTAGGGCTGGCCGGCCATGGAGGTGGAGTCCCTTGTGGACTCCACCTTCCTTGGTGGTTTCTTCCGGACTTTTCTAGAACCTTCTAGAACCTTCCATAGAACCTTCCGCGACATTTTATTTCACATAAAATGACATCCTATATATGAATCTTATTCTCCGGACCATTCCGGAACTCCTCGTGATGTCCGGGATCTCATCCGGGACTCCGAACAAATATTCGAACTCCATTCCATATTCAAGTACTACCATTTCAACATCCAACTTTAAGTGTGTCACCCTACGGTTCGTGAACTATGCGGACATGGTTGAGTACTCACTCCGACCAATAACCAATAGCGGGATCTGGAGATCCATAATGGCTCCCACATATTCAATGATGACATTAGTGATCGAATGAACCATTCACATACATTACCAATTCCCTTTGTCTCGCGATATTTTACTTGTCTGAGGTTTGATCATCGGTATCACTCTATACCTTGTTCAACCTCGTCTCTGACAAGTACTCTTTACTCGTACCGTGGTATGTGGTCTCTTATGAACTTATTCATATGCTTGCAAGACATTAGACGACATTCCACCGAGAGGGCCCAGAGTATATCTATCCGTCATCGGGATGGACAAATCCCACTGTTGATCCATATGCCTCAACTCATACTTTCCGGATACTTAATCCCACCTTTATAACCACCCATTTACGCAGTGGCGTTTGATGTAATCAAAGTACCTTTCCGGTATAAGTGATTTATATGATCTCATGGTCATAAGGACTAGGTAACTATGTATCGAAAGCTTATAGCAAATAACTTAATGACGAGATCTTATGCTACGCTTAATTGGGTGTGTCCATTACATCATTCATATAATGATATAACCTTGTTATTAATAACATCCAATGTTCATGATTATGAAACTAATCATCCATTAATCAACAAGCTAGTTTAAGAGGCATACTAGGGACTTCTTGTTGTCTACATATCACACATGTACTAATGTTTCGGTTAATACAATTATAGCATGATATATAAACATTTATCATAAACATAAAGATATAAATAATAACCACTTTATTATTGCCTCTAGGGCATATCTCCTTCACTTCCAAGACACAAAATAAAAACAAAGTACTGTAGGTAAAAACATGGGTTGTCTCCCATAAGCGCTTTTCTTTAACGCCTTTCAGCTAGGCGCAGAAAGTGTGTATCAAGTATTATCAAAGGATGGTGCATTCTCAGCGGGGTGCGGAGTTTTCTCAACCAGGCATAGTATATTAGATACATAAGTTTTAGCATCTCCCTTTTCATTAGTCTTAGGCGTGCTACTCTCATCAAACAAATTTTCAGGAACAAGCCAAGCATAGTTATTTTCTAGTGCATCATTCATAGCTAAGAGTTTACATGGTATTGGTGCTTTGATCTCCCCACCATCATCAATATTATTAGTGTATCTTATTCTATCCATGTCCATCTTTTCAAGGAGACTAACAAAATTAGTATGAGAACCAAGCATATTAAATTTAGCAAAGACCTTTCTAGCTTCTCTTGCTAGACCACCAAATTCTCTAAGAAGGGTTTCTAAAACAAAATCTTTCTTTTCCCCTTCTTCCATATCACCAAGTGTGAGAAACATGTGTTGGATTATAGGATTAAGATTAACAAATTTAGTTTCCAACAGGCGAACTAAATGCGCAGCAGCAATTTCATAAGTAGGCGCAAGGTCTACCAAGTGTCTATCTTCAAAATCTTCAATGGTACTAACATGATTGAAAAATTCTTCTATATTATTTCTCCCAACTATAGACCCACGTCCTACCGGTATGTCTTTTGTGGTAAAATTAAAAGGAAACATGATGAATTAAGTAAAGTAAATGCAAGTAACTAATTTTTTTGTGTTTTTGATATAGCAAACAAGATAGCAAGTAAAGTAAAACTAGCAACTAATTTTTTTTTGATTTTGATTTAGTGCAGCAAACAAAGTAGTAAATAAAACTAAGCAAGACAAAAACAAAGTAAAGAGATTGAGAAGTGGAGACTCCCCTTGCAGCGTGTCTTGATCTCCCCGGCAACGGTGCCAGAAAATATGCTTGATGGCGTGTAATTCACACGTTCGTTGGGAACCCCAAGAGGAAGGTATGATGCGCACAGCAAGTTTTCCCTCAGAAAGAAACCAAGGTTTATCGAACCAGGAGGAGCCAAGAAGCACGTTGAAGGTTGATGGCGGCGAGATGTAGTGCGGCGCAACACAGGGATTCCGGCGCCAACGTGGAACCTGCACAACACAACCAAAGTACTTTGCCCCAACGAAACAGTGAGGTTGTCAATCTCACCGGCTTGCTGTAACAAAGGATTAACGTATTGTGTGGAAGATGATTGTTTGCAAAAGTAGAAACAGTATTGCAGTAGATTGTATTTTAAAGAGAATTGGACCGGGGTCCACAGTTCACTAGAGGTGTCTCTCCCATAAGACAAACAGCATGTTGGGTGAACAAATTACGTTGGGCAATTGACAAATAAAGAGGGCATGACCATGCACATACATATCATGATGAGTATAGTGAGATTTAATTGGGCATTACGACAAAGTACATAGACCGCCATCCAACTGCATCTATGCCTAAAAAGTCCACCTTCAGGTTATCATCCGAACCCCCTCCAGTATTAAGTTGCTAACAACAGACAATTGCATTAAGTATTGCGCGTAATGTAACTAGTGACTACATCCTTGAACATAGCACCAATGTTTTATCCCTAGTGGCAACATCACATCCATAACCTTAGTGGTTCTTGTCACTCCTCCAGATTCACGGAGGCATGAACCCACTATCGAGCATAAATACTCCCTCTTGGAGTTACTAGCATCAACTTGGCCAAAGCATCTACTAATAACGGAGAGCATGCAAGATCATAAACAACACATAGATATAACTTTGATAATCAACATAACAAGTATTCTCTATTCATCGGATCCCAACAAACGCAACATATAGAATTACAGATAGATGATCTTGATCATGTTAGGCAGCTCACAAGATCCGACAATGATAGCACAATGGGGAGAAGACAACCATCTAGCTACAGCTATGGACCCATAGTCCAGGGGTAGACTACTCACACATCACTCCGGAGGCGACCATGGCGGTGTAGAGTCCTCCGGGAGATGATTCCCCTCTCCGGCGGGGTGCCGGAGGCGATCTCCTGGATCCCCCGAGATGGGATCGGCGGCGGCGGCGTCTCAGTAAGGTTTTCCGTATCGTGGCTCTCGGTACTGGGGGTTTCGTCACGGAGGCTTTAAGTAGGCGGAAGGGCAAGTCAAGAGGCGGCACGGGGGCCCACACCATAGGCCGGCGCGGCCAGGGGTGGGCGCCGCCCTAGGGTTTGGCCACCCCGTGGCCCCTCTCCGTCTCGTCTTCGGACTTCGGAAGCTTCGTGGAAAAATAGGCCCCTGGGCGTTGATTTCGTCCAATTCCGAGAATATTTCGTTACTAGGATTTCTGAAACCAAAAACAGCAGAAAACTGGCACTTCGGCATCTTGTTAATAGGTTAGTTCCAGAAAATGCACGAATATAACATAAAGTGTGCATAAAACATGTAGATATCATCAATAATGTGGCATGGAACATAAGAAATTATCGATACGTCGGAGACGTATCACATACACGTAAACATTAAATACGAGCCTCGATCGGCTCTCAGGTTATCCTGTGGATCGGCTCAAGGAGCCGATCCACCCATGATTCGTACGAGGTGCACGAATATATGGTGGTCCTGCTTGATCAAGATAAAGCTAATACGATCTACGACGATTTAGGGTTTTCACCGCATAATCGGAACATCCTACTCACGATTGGGCCTCGCGGCCACGCACGGTGATCGTAAGCCGATCCTAGACAAGGCCTAAAAACCAACACGAGGTTGATCCCCGGAACATCCTGTCTAGGACTAGCAAACGACACCCTACGTGCCGCTGGATCCTCCAACCCTTTGTAAGGCCTAACTATTGCAGATATTAAACTAATCCTTGAAGAACAAGGAGCAACCGTAACGGATCGGATCTACTAAATAAAGATCAAGCGGGGTGCCGCCCCCACACCTAAGATAGGTGTGAGGGCGGCTAGATATGCAAGGGTTGCACTACGATAGCATATGATACGAAGAACAATGCTAACCCTAACATATCTAAGATAACTACGTTGCTCGCTGATGTCTACGTTCCCCCTCCTTTCCTGTAGACAGTGTTGGGCCTCCAAGAGCAGAGGTTTGTAGAACAGCAGCAAGTTTTCCCTTAAGTGGATCACCCAAGGTTTATCGAACTCAGGGAGGAAGAGGTCAAAGATATCCCTCTCATGCAACCCTGCAACCACAAAGCAAGAAGTCTCTTGTGTCCCCAACACACCTAATAGGTGCACTAGTTCGGCGAAGAGATAGTGAAATACAGGTGGTATGAATATATATGAGCAGTAGCAACGGTGCGAGAAAATAGCTTGCTGGCGTGTAGTTGATGGTGGTAGTATTGCAGCAGTAGTAACGCAGTAAAACAGTAAACAAGCAGTATTTAGGAACAAGGCCTAGGGATTACACTTTCACTAGTGGACACTCTCAACATTGATCACATAACAGAATAGATAAATGCATACTCTACACTTTTGTTGGATGATGAACGCATTGCGTAGGATTACACGAACCCTCAATGCCGGAGTTAACAAGCTCCACAATTTGTTCATATTTAAGTAACCTTATAGTGTAAGATAGATCAAAAGACTAAACCAAGTACTAACATAGCATGCACACTGTCACCTTCATGCATATGTAGGAGGCATAGATCACATCAATATTATCATAGCAATAGTTAACTTCGCAATCTACAAGAGATCATGATCATAGCATAAACCAAGTACTAACACGGTGCACACACTGTCACCTTTACACACGTGCAGGAGGAATAGAACTACTTTAATAACATTGCTAGAGTAGCACATAGATAAATTGTGATACAAACTCATATGAATCTCAATCATGTAAAGCAGCTCATGAGATTATTGTATTGAGGTACATGGGAGAGAGATGAACCACATAGCTACAGCGAAGCCCTCAGCCTCGGGGGTGGATTACTCCCTCCTCATCATGGAGGCAGCGATGGCGGTGAAGATGGCGGTGAAGACGGCGGTGGAGATGACTCCGGGGGCAATTCCCCGTCCGGCAGGGTGCCGGAACAGAGAGTTCTGTCCCGAATTGGAGTTTCGCGATGGCGGAGCGCCACGATTTTTCTGGAGTTTCGTCAAGCGGTGTCGAAGTTTTAGGTCACGACGGCTTAAATAGGCGAAGAGTCGGAGTCGGAGGGGCCACGGGCTGCCCAAACCATAGGGGCGCGCCCCCTTGGGCCGCGCCGCCCTAGGGTGTGGGGCCCCCCGGCACCCTCGGCCTTTCTCCGGTGCTCGGAAGCTTCGTGAAATTATAAGATCCCGGAATTGATTTCGTCCGATTCCGAAAATATTTCCTTACTAGGATTTCTGAAACCAAAAACAGCAGAAAACAGCAACTGGCCTTTCGGCATCTCGTTAATAGGTTAGTTCCAGAAAATGCACGAATATGACATAAAGTGTGCATAAAACATGTAGATAACATCAATAATGTGGCATGGAACATAAGAAATTATCGATACGTTGGAGACGTATCAGCATCCCCAAGCTTAGTTCTGCTCGTCCCGAGCAGGTAAAACGATAACAAAGATAATTTCTGGAGTGACATGCCATCATAATCTTGATCATACTATTTGTAAAGCATATGTAGTGAATGCAGCGATTAAAACAATGTATATGACATGAGTAAACAAGTGAATCATATAGCAAAGACTTTTCATAAATAGTACTTCAAGACAAGCATCAATAAGTCTTGCATAAGAGTTAACTCATAAAGCAATAATTCAAAGTAAAAGTATTGAAGCAACACAAAGGAAGATGAAGTTTCAGCGGTTGCTTTCAACTTGTAACATGTATATCTCATGGATAGTTGTCAATGCAAAGTAATATAACAAGTGCAATATGCAAGTATGTAGGAATCAATGCAGTTCACACAAGTGTTTGCTTCTTGAGGTGGAGAGGAATAGGTGAACTGACTCAACAATAAAAGTAAAAGAATGGTCCTTCAAAGAGGAAAGCATCGATTGCTATATTTGTGCTAGAGCTTCTATTTTGAAAACATAAAGAGAGCATAAAAATAAAGTTTTGAGAGGTGTATGTTGTTGTCAACGAATGGTAGCGGGTACTCTAACCCCCTTGCCAGACAAACCTTCAAAGAGCGGCTCCCATTTTATTTTATTTTGGGTGGCACTCCTTCCAACCTTTCTTTCACAAGCCATGGCTAACCGAATCCTTCGGGTGCCGTCCAACAATCACATACCATGGAGGAGTGTCTATTTTTGTTAATTAATTTGGGACTGGGAATCCCATTGCCAGCTCTTTTTGCAAAATTATTGGATAAGCGGATGAAGCCACTAGTCCATTGGTGAAAGTTGCCCAACAAGATTGAAAGATAAACACCACATACTTCCTCATGAGCTATAAAACATTGACACAAATCAGAGGTGATAAATTTTGAATTGTTTAAAGGTAGCACTCAAGCAATTTACTTTGGAATGGCAAGAAATACCATGTAGTAGGTAGGTATGGTGGACACAAATGGCATAGTGTTGTTTGGCTCAAGGATTTGGATGCATGAGAAGTATTCCCTCTCGATACAAGGTTTAGGCTAGCAAGGTTGTTTGAAGCAAACACAAGCACGAACTAGTACAGCAAAACTCACATAAAAGACATATTACAAGCATTATAAGACTATACATCGTCTTCCTTGTTGTTCAAACACTTCACTAGAAAATATCTAGACTCTAGAGAAACCACTCATGCAAACCAAATTTTAGCATGCTCTATGTATTTCTTCATTAATGGGTGCAAAGTATATGATGCAAGAGCTTAAACATGAGCACAACAATTGCCAAGTATCACATTACCCAAGACATTATAGCAAATTACTACATGTATCATTTTCCAATTCCAACCATATAACAATTTAACGAAGAAGAAACTTCGCCATGAATACTATGAGTAGAAACTAAGGACATACTTGTCCATATGCTACAGCGGAGCGTGTCTCTCTCCCATAAAGTGAATGCTAGGATCCATTTTATTCAAACAAAACAAAAAACAAAAACAAACAGACGCTCCAAGTAAAGTACATAAGATGTGACCGAATAAAAATATAGTTTCGGGGAGGAACCTGATAATGTTGTCGATGAAGAAGGGGATGCCTTGGGCATCCCCAAGCTTAGACGCTTGAGTCTTCTTGATATATGCAGGGGTGAACCACCGGGACATCCCCAAGCTTAGAGCTTTCACTCTTCTTGATCATAGTATATCATCCTCCTCTCTTGACCCTTGAAAACTTCCTCTTTCTTTTTATTCCCCTTATTCTTCTTCTTCTTCTTCGTTCCCTTCTTCTTCTTCTCCTCCTCCTTTTCCTCGTTCCCTTCTTCAGGAGGGAGAGGCTTGAAGGGTGGCTTGTCCGCATAACCTGATTTACTTTCAGAAACAATAGAAGAAACTTGGGAGGATCCCTCCTTTTCATTAATTAGTTGAAAACACACAGCGGTCCTATCATATTTTGGCAAGGTGTCATCTTCTAAAATATTTTGTATGTAAGTATTTGTATGGCTATTATCAATGCAATAAGAAAAACACCCATGCAGGACATCATCAATATCAAGATCACTCATATGTAACAAAGAGATTTTTCTCGACAGTTCTTCACACCCCAAAAATAAAGTAAGTTCATCATGCTGATTAGGAGTAATTTCATCATCACAATACAAATTTGCAGCACTCATTGGGTTCAAATTATCATTGGAGGAGCATTGAAAATTAAAATGACCCACTTCATGGCAAACTTCACAAATAAAAGGATAGAGGGCACAAACTTTTTTACCAAGATCATCTAGAGCCCTAAACCACTTTCTAGTTTTTTCATTAGCATGATGGATACAATATTCATCTTTGATTTGATTAATTCCACAAGGTCTATGTATTCCACAAAAATTAACATGCTTATAGGAAATAGCATTCTTAGGAGTTTGAGCATGCTTATTGCAATAATTAACAACAATTTCATTCTTCATGCAAGCCTCTTTAAAAGGTTCATGATACTTATCAAAATTCCTTTTAGGCAATTCAAAATGAGAAGCAAAGGCTTTATAAAGATTTGCAGCAACTTGAGAGTCAAGACCATAAGTAGCACTCATATTTCGAAATTTATCGGTATCCATAAAAGCTTCAATGCATTCATAATCATAATTTATACCTGACTCTTTACCTTTGTCGTTCTCCCATCCTTCAGCGTTGTCCTCAATCCGATCAAGAAGATCCCACCTAGCTTCAACCTCCTTGCTTGTGAAAGATCCCTCCGAACACGCGTCCAGATAGTCCTTGTGTTGTCCTGAAAGTCTCGCATAAAAATTGTTAACAATAACATTACGGGGGAGCTCATGAATGGGACATTTGAGCATTAGTGATTTCAATCTCCCCCACGCTTGAGAAATACTCTCTCCATCACGAGGATAAAAGTTATAAATATAATTCCTATCAATATGCACTTCATGAGAAGGATAAAATTTAGAATAAAAGAGAGATGCAATTTCCTCCCAACCAAGAGAATGCCTATTCTCCAACAATTTATACCAATGCGCCGCTTTACCAGACAGCGAAACAGAGAATAGCTTCTTCCTCACTTCATCCATAGAGATACTTGCACACTTGAATAACCCGCATAATTCATGCAAAAACAGTAAATGATCTCTAGGATGGACAGTTCCATCCCCTTTATAGTGGTTATCCATAACACGTTCAATAATTTTCATAGGTATTTTATACGGAATACTTTCAGCAGGTGGATTCAAAATATCAGGAGCATCATTAGAGTTATCGTATATGGAAGATAAAGCATTATCAGAACAAATTTTCTCCCCTAAAGATGGGAAGCTAAAAAGATCACAAAAACTAGCTTCCCCAAGCTTAGACTTCTCCATAGCATTAGCAGTAATTGCATTCATACTAATAACATCGCTACTAACATGCAAATAAGGTTCCATAGGTTTTTTAATTTTCGCATCAAACAATTCTAAATCAGGAAAAAGATTAAAAAGCTCACTAATTTTTTTGTTGTTTTCCATTATGCCTAACTAGTGTAAAACAAGAAACAAAAAGTTGCAAGGATCTAAAGGAAATAGCTTCGAGCACAAACACAATGGCGCCAGAAAAGTACTTTACCTGGAACCAAAGTATGAGTGCCTTTTACCTTTCCTCCCCGACAACGGCGCCAGAAAATAGCTTGATGTCTACGTTCCCCCTCCTTTCCTGTAGACAGTGTTGGGCCTCCAAGAGCAGAGGTTTGTAGAACAGCAGCAAGTTTTCCCTTAAGTGGATCACCCAAGGTTTATCGAACTCGGGGAGGAAGAGGTCAAAGATATCCCTCTCATGCAACCCTGCAACCACAAAGCAAGAAGTCTCTTGTGTCCCCAACACACCTAATAGGTGCACTAGTTCGGCGAAGAGATAGTGAAATACAGGTGGTATGAATATATATGAGCAGTAGCAACGGTGCCAGAAAATAGCTTGGCGTGTAGTTGATGGTGGTAGTATTGCAGCAGTAGTAACGCAGTAAAACAGTAAACAAGCAGCGATAGCGATTTAGGAACAAGGCCTAGGGATTACACTTTCACTAGTGGACACTCTCAACATTGATCACATAACAGAATAGATAAATGCATACTCTACACTTTTGTTGGATGATGAACGCATTGCGTAGGATTACACGAACCCTCAATGCCGGAGTTAACAAGCTCCACAATTTGTTCATATTTAAGTAACCTTATAGTGTAAGATAGATCAAAAGACTAAACCAAGTACTAACATAGCATGCACACTGTCACCTTCATGCATATGTAGGAGGCATAGATCACATCAATATTATCATAGCAATAGTTAACTTCGCAATCTACAAGAGATCATGATCATAGCATAAACCAAGTACTAACACGGTGCACACACTGTCACCTTTACACACGTGCAGGAGGAATAGAACTACTTTAATAACATTGCTAGAGTAGCACATAGATAAATTGTGATACAAACTCATATGAATCTCAATCATGTAAAGCAGCTCATGAGATTATTGTATTGAGGTACATGGGAGAGAGATGAACCACATAGCTACAGCGAAGCCCTCAGCCTCAGGGGTGGATTACTCCCTCCTCATCATGGAGGCAGCGATGGCGGTGACGATGGCGGTGAAGACGGCGGTGGAGATGACTCCGGGAGCAATTCCCCGTCCGGTGCGGGCGAGAGAGTTGTCCCCCGAATTGGAGTTTCGCGATGGCGGCGGCGTCACAGTAACTTTTCTGGAGTTTCGTCAAGCGGTGTCGAAGTTTTAGGTCACGACGGCTTAAATAGGCGAAGAGTCGGAGTCGGAGGGGCCACGGGCTGCCCAAACCATAGGGGGCGCCCCCTTGGGCCGCGCCGCCTAGGGTGTGGGGCCCCACAGCACCTCGGCCTTTCCGGTGCTCTGGAAGCTTCGCAAAATTATAAGATCCCCGGAATTGATTTCGTCCGATTCGAAAATATTTCCTTACTAGGATTTCTGAAACCAAAAACAGCAGAAACAGGCCTTTCGGCATCTCGTTAATAGGTTAGTTCCGAAAATGCACGAATATGACATAAAGTGTGCATAAAACATGTAGATAACATCAATAATGTGGCATGGAACATAAGAAATTATCGATACGTTGGAGACGTATCACATCCCCAAGCTTCAGTACGAGCAACGCATGAACAACATAAAGCTTGTGCTGCCTAGATCGCAAGATGCGATCTAGGCAGCATGATGCTTACCGGTAGAAACCCTCGAGACGAAGGAGTTGGCGATGCGCCGAGATTGATTTGTGGTTGAACGTTGGTTGTTGTTTATTTCATAAACCCTAGATACATATTTATAGTCCGTAGACTTTCTAACGTGGGAATAATCCCAACCGTGCACGAGACAAACTCTAACTAATCGACACGTATCCTACTATGTTACAGATACACGGGCAAGCTAGCCCAAACTTTGCATAACAGGCCGATTCACGTATTTCTTCCATGTATATTCTTCAAGTCCATCTTGATCGCGGCCCACCTCTGACTCGGTCAAATTCTGGTGATAACAGAAATGCCATAGGCCCGAATTTAATGCAGGTTCTCCCTTTCGCCACCCACTCAAGCACGTGGCTTTTTGTGGCTTCATGCTCTGAGTATCGAGTTTTGTGATGGGGCGGTGGTGCATGCTATTGTTGTAGGCCACGATAGGTAACATCGACGAAATTTGGAAGGTGCATTTTTTGCATACCTACCACATTACCACCACATGTTAGCGATGCAGGATGTGACATATCACCAAATTGCAAAGAAAAGTCGATGGGGTTTTCAAACATGCACTGCCTCCCGCAGCCCTCCATCTGACAATGAGGGGGAACGACAACAAAATGTGTGGTTAGAGGCCGCCCACGCTAGCCACATCAGTAGATGGGTCGGCATCCACGAGATGATGCCCCACTTCATCATCGAGAACCGTGCCCCTGTGGAGGCAGGAAGCTCCCGCGCGTCGTCGTCCATGCGAGGCCGATGCGAGAATTGGCGCTCCGAGCAAGCGCCCTCTCACAAAGTGAATGCATGGAACCTCCTTCGTAGCGTGCGGCTGAGGTAGTGGCGAACCCCCATGACAAGGCCGCGCACAACAATGTCCTCAAGGCGTGGGAGGAGTACCAGCTCATGATGGCGCTCCACATCTATCTATCAGCACCATCTGTGAGCGTTGGTGGGCATCGTCAAAGCATTACATCTAGAGTTTCTAGGGTTAGTATGTAGTTATTGTATATCTGATCTCACTGTGTGATATGTAGAACTCCTTGAATCTATGTATGCAAAGTTATGTTCTATCTTGAATTTGCATATCTCTTAATTTAAAATCGGTTTTCCTAATTCTCGGTAAACTGAGATTTAGGTTAGAGCTCAGTAGAATCTCCGCTGTTGAATCGCGCCAAGATTCGTGCGTCGTCTTCTACCTTGAGCACATCGAACGGGAGGAGGGGGGGGACGGGGGAATGTCCCTCTTGATAGTACGGCAACTAAACTATAAACTATAAACCGGTCTCCAACTACACCATGAGACCGGTGAGAAAGAAACCCTATCAAGAGCAAACCTTAACCTTGCGCATTCCACTTGAGCTTGATGATGACGGTCTTGACCGCAACAAGATGGAACGCCTTTCTTGATTGTGCTTGCTTGACGAAGTCTTGTGGATTGCTCCCCCATAATCCACCATGAGAGAGCTTCTTCTTCGGCGCATCTTCTCATATCTATGATCACTATATGGATGGCAAGAGTCAAGCAAAGGATCTCTTCGAGATGGCTCATCTTGAACTAGCACTTCATTTCTTCATGGCAAGCTTCAAGCTTATGATCTCTTCGAGTTGGCTCATCTTGAACTTGCACTTTATTTCGTTGATGTCTTGAAGTTAACTTTGAGAGCTCACTTCATCTAATCTTCAAGACATACTTGACACTTGATCTTCTTCATTTACTTCTTATTGCAATCTTGAAGCCAACATATGGTTCAAGCATTGCCTATGGACAACTCCTTCAAATATAACTCAATGCAAACATTAGTCCATAGGGATTGTCGTTAATTACCAAAACCACACATGGGGGCTCCATGCACTTTCAACAGGTACAAAGATAAGATGCAGTCGTTGCAAAGAATATGGGCACAATAACAAGACTTGCGAGAAAAAGATGGCAGCTGCAGCTGCCACTATGGCGGAGCCATCTGCTCATGTTACACATGACCAAGCTATGGTACACAAGCTTCTATATGTGTTCATTTACGCAAGTTATTTATTTCTCTAAATTATTAAATATTTATTTCAATGTATCTTACAGGGATCACAACATACCGGTCCATTGAAGAGAAAGAGGGCAGCAATAACATGGATTCAGGGAGAGCTAATACAAATGCCCTGGAGCCAAGCAAATAGATTAAGAGGAAGCCTGTACCACTGCTATTGTTAGAAGATTGAGCAGAAGAACAAACTGAAGAAGCAATAGCAAGCTTATCTGTCTATTTCCTATATTTGTTAGTGCCAGACTTGTATGTCTATTTACTACTGAATTTTAATTGTCAATGTCACACTATCAGTATGTTCTTGAGTTTCAATGCTAGACTTCATATGGCTGGAAACATATATGGAACATAATGGTTCAATTTGATTTCCATCTATTCAATTCTAAGCCTGAAACATACATTTCGGTTCAGTTTTACAAGGGACAAGTATGAAAACCAACATTTCAGTTCGGTTAGAACAGAGCATACATTGCACTAAATTTCACATTGCATTGACACAATTACAACACTGATTTGCAACACAGCTACAGATGTCAACTATCACGCTTCATTTTCTGATGATGCAAACACCACATGCACCAACAGGAGCAATTCTTTCTCCTTGTCTCTAGCTAGTTACTGAGTAGTAAGGTATAAGCATGCACGCCGCTTACCAGCCTCCCCCTGCCGGCCGCTGCTGTTGTGCAGGGCGTCGTCCTCTCTCTCAAACCAGACTCCCTTGATGCGCTGCGCACAGACGTAAGTAGAGCACCGCTGGTGGCCCGCAACGGCAAGGAGTCTAGCACTTTGTAATTGCCGCCGCCGAGGCTGATAGCGTCGAGCCCGACTCCGACGAGCCTGGTCTTGACCTCACACGGGGGTGTGGAGGGGCGGAGGTGCGGCACCAGCCAGCGGTCGAGCGCGGCGGCACACGAGCTATCGGCATGCCCCGACGACCGTGCCGTGGAGAGTCGAATCAGGAAGACGACCCAGCCGATGGGGAATCGAATGTACTGGTCTGGGTTTTTTTTTGTCCTGGGTTGAAACTGGTCTGGTTTATTTTTCTTTGTGCCGTGGTTATTGTTCTAAGCAATTAAAATCAGCAAAACCATCTATTTGGACGATAATTAAAGTTGAGGGTTTCTTTTGTACCTAAAAAAAGATTTAGGACGAAAAATGAACTTTTGATAAAGTTGAAGGACGAAAAATGGACTTTCTTCAATCCATGTGTAATCTAATTTGTAATAGCTAGTTTGTACATTGCTGAACATGTTAATCCAAATAAAATTCAAAATATTAGGGCAGAACCTAGCACAAGATTGCAATTGGACAATAACTTTTAGTCCCGAGCCTGTTGCCGAATCATTCTCTCCCACCGATGGGCCTTGGCCGCCTAATGCCGCATCCCCACCTTGGCCGCCCACCGCCGTGCTGGGTTCACAAACTGAAGCCCTGTCTTGGCTGCCCTCCGCCGCCGCGCCTTGATCATCGTCCGTAGCATGGTCATGGCCGTCCACCGCCACGGTGTTTGGCCCGCCACCTGCGCTCGCTTCCACCACTAACTCCATGCCGCATGTCACAACTCACGCCGCCGCTGCGAGCAAGCAGGCCATCGGCGATTGGGTTAAGGTGGGGAGGAGAGCTTAGTCAGGGATAGGTCAAGTCGAGTAGGAGAATGGTTTGATCGACTTTTTTTACTTGCATGGCTAGTAACTAATGCAAGGTAGTTTACTAGTCCACCAGATAAAAAAGATGACAGGACATGACATGGAACACAGACAGTAGTGCCATATAAGGCATAAAAAATGACACCAAGTGTCATATAGGGAAGACAAAAAAAAATTCAGGGTCAAATAAGGAATTATATTCAAAAGTAGTGTCAAATAAGAAATCCTCTCTTGTATCTTAAGGGTTGTATCTATATTTAATTATTTTGGGTACACGCGTGCATGCGATTGGCCTATCATGTGTTTTGCCTACAGTTCTATGCAAGAGTTGTATCTTAGGTAAGATATAACAACAATATCTTTCATCATTTAATAAGCTCTACGAAAACGCAATTGTGAAATTCCATAGGCCCGAATTTAATGCAGGTTCTCCCTTTCGCCACCCACTCAAGCACGTGGATTTTTGTGGCTTCGTGCTTTGAGTATCGAGTTTTGTGATGGGGCGGTGGTGCATGCCATTGTTGTAGGCCACGATAGGTAACATCGACGGAATTTGGAAGGTGCATTTTTTGCATACCTACCACATTATCACCACATGTTTTTTTTACGGGTAACAGCACATTACCACCACATGTTAGCGATGGAGGATGTGACATATCACCAAATTGCAATGAAAAGTCGATGGGGTTTTCAAACATGCAGTGCCTCCCGCAGCCCTCCATCTGACAATGAGGGGGAACGGCAACAAAATGTGTGGTTAGAGGCCGCCCACGCTAGCCACATCAGTAGATGGGTCGGCATCCACTAGATGATGCCCCACTTCATCATCGAGAACCGTGCCCCTGTGGAGGCAGGAAGCTCCCGCGCGTCGTCGTCCATGCGAGGCCGAGGCGAGAATTGGCGCTCCGAGCAAGCGCCCTCTCACAAAGTGGATGCATGGAACCTCCTTCGTAGCGTGCGGCTGAGGTAGTGGCGAACCCCCATGACAAGGCCGCGCAGAACAACGTCCTCAAGGCGTGGGAGGAGTACCAGCTCATGATGGCGCTCCACATCTATCTATCAGCACCATCTGTGAGCGTTGGTGGGCACCGTCAAAGCATTACATCTAGAGTTTCTAGGGTTAGTATGTAGTTATTATATATGTGATCTCGCTGTGTGATATGTAGAACCCCTTGAATCTATGTATGCAAAGTTATGCTCTATCTTGAATTTGCATATCTCTTAATAATTATCGGTTTTGCTAATTCTCGGTAAACTGAGATTTAGGTTAGAGCTCAGTAGAATCTCCCGCTGTTGAATCGCGCCAAGATTCGTGCGTCGTCTTCTACCTTGAGCACATCGAACGGGAGGAGGGAGGGGGCGGGGGAATGTCCGCCGAGCCGGAGCCGGTGACGACGACGACGAGGATGGACCTTAGGGTTTGAGGGGCAGGTGCGCCGGAGAAGAAGGTGACCGGGGTTAGATGATGGATGGCTGGGGCGACGGTGGACCGGCGGAGGGGGAGCTTGGGGCAGTGCGGGGTGGCGAGCCCTAGACAGACTCATTAAAAATGGTATGGCTTGGGCCCCACCAACGAAGGCAGCCTCGCATCCCAAGAAGAACCTGGCCGATGAATCTCTGCCCGCAACAGGTGCCAAAAGGAGCGTGCAGCGGTGCCGGATCTCGACGGCCAAAGACACGCGTCTCCTTGGCTTGGCGGTTGCTATCCCTCACGCATACCTAGGCCCAGCCTAGGGCCAGCGAGTCAAGCCAGTCTCCTCCCCGTCGCCCCCCACACCGCCTCCTTCCTCCTAGCTAGGGCTCCATCGCGCGCCGCACCCTCCCTCCTCCACCGCCGGTAAGCAAATCTCCACCCGTCGCTCGCCCCCTTCCCTTCCCACCCCGTCGTCCGTCCGTTGCCCCGGCCCCTTCCGGCCGATCGGCAACCATTTTTGTCAGCCCTAGTTGGGTTGCGATGTTGATGCGTGTTTTGCCCGTCGAGCTAGGCGCTGAAGGTTTGTACGCCTCGTGGTTTCCTGTTGTTCGGTCCGATCTCCGATGGTCGCGACTCGCGACAGCTAGGGCGTGTCTGTCGGTTGGATTAATCCATCCCTCTGTCTGTCGCTGTTTTGCCTTTCTGCGTCGGGGCCGCGTGATCTCGACATGTTTTATTCTCAATTCTACGCGCTGTTCCCCTTATGCTTAGGGCCATAGCGGTTAATCTACTTGTTTGATCTTACTGTTTCTTCGGTACGCTAGTAGTAGTAGCAGCAGCAGCAATTTCCTGTAGACGAAAGTGCAGAAAGGAGACACCTTTTCTCTCTTTCAGAATGGTAATTGAATCGAACTTCGATTAGTCTATGAGTCGGTACTTGCGTTCCAACCAGATACCTCGACTAGTCTCATAACTAGTTGCGACTAGCCTACGAGTCGGTACTTCTGTTCCAACCAAAAACCTCGACTAGTCATGCCTAGCTGCGACTAGTCGGGTCTAGTCTATGAGTCGGTACTTGCGTTCCAACCAGAAACCTCGGCTAGTCATGACTAGTCTAGGATCATAGCTGTTAGCGTGCTACTTGTTTGATCTTACTGTTTCTTCGGTATGCTACTACTAGTAGCAGCAGGAGTTCCCTGTAGACAAAAGTGCAGAAAGGAAACACTTTTTTGTCTCTTATACAATGGTAATTAAATCGAACTTCGACTAGTCTATGAGTCGGTGCTTGCTTTCCAACCAGAAACCTCAGCTTGTCTCATGACTAGTTGCAACTTGTCGGGACTAGTCTATGAGTCGTTACTTGTGTTCCAACCAAAAACCTCGACTAGTCATGACTAGTTGCGACATGATCGAGGCGCTACCCTAGCGTTGCTTAAATCTAAACTGAATAAAGCAATAGATCATTTTCTCTTATTCTTAGGCGCGAGTGGAGATCATGTTCATACTACTACTGCTACTGTCTAATGAATTAGACAGCTGCTTTGTAGTAAACTTGTGCAGGTAGCTCCATGCAGGTCACGTGTCTTGGCGCATCACGTTGTTAATCCGGCTACTGAGTTTATTGGGATTCTCTTAGGTGGTGATGTGCTAGCTACGTTAGATTCCCATGCTATCTGGCATTGGGCATGCCAGACCAGCATCTACGCTCCGGTGACCTGGATTGGGCGCCTGAAAGGCCTCGCTAGTCGCCTTTGCGGCGGGATTTACGCTGCTCGTGTTAATCACTTGCCCATACCAAGTTATGTGTTTTGTCGGTATTTATGGGGGGACGAGATTGAACTCTGTATTCTGTATCAAGATATCAGATCTGTTAAATCCAAATAGATGGCATGTGCTTGTGGTATAATTAAATTTGTAGAATTGGTCGATTGCTTGCATGGTTTTGGGAGAATTGGGATGATTGACTTACTGAAAATAACCGAATTTATTTTCTCAACAATCAAATCATTCTGTTTGGCGTTATCTTCAAAACTGGAAAGGATAGAATAACTATTTTATATGCTTGGCCCTACTTGCTCCATAAAAAAAAGGTGCCGTGCTTTTATTCCCGAGTAATGTGAAACTCCTTTTTCCCCCATAAATATGCCATTTAAAATTAATTTGTTGGTTCTGCTTTCTGTGAAGAAAATGGCAATTTTAGGTAAATCTTTGTTCTTCCGTAAAAACTTTTCTTGCCATCTTAGTTGTTTAATGTAGAGCATCCGAATATAGATTATGGGTGGTCACGTGTGAAGGGCAATGCTCAATTTTTTTGGTTTCTGTCTATTAGATTGATGTTTCTACAGATTGCTAGTTAATAGCCACGAAGAAACTCTCATTTATTCATGATAGATTTGTTATCTAGAATTGCAGTGGGTGTAAAGCATGTATATGCTTTTACTTGAATTTCTTAATGACAAATTAGATGATGTGTGTTTTGCCTGTCGACCTAGGCGCTGAGGATTTGTATGCCTCGTGGTTTCCTATTCGGTCCGATCTCCGATGATCAGGACTCGCATCCCTCTGCTTGTCGCTGTTTTGCCTCTCTGTGTCGGCCGCTTGATGTCGACATGTTTTTGTTCTCAGTTCTAACATTACATTGATTATTTCGGCGGTGTTCTGCTTAGGCTTAGGGCCACAGCAGTTAGAGTGCTTGTTTGATCTTACTGTTTTTCTTCTGTACGCTAGCAGCAAATTCCTGTAGAAAAAGTGCAGAAAGGAGATGAGTTTTTCTCTTGTAGAATGGTAATTAAATCGAACTTTGTAAGTCAAACTTTTGTTTTAATCCATTGATTAAGAGTGTCTCGACTAGTCAAGACCAGTTGCTCGACTAGTCTATGAGTCGGTACTTGTGTTCCAACCAAAAACCATGGCTAGTCATGACTAGTTGCGACGAGTCTCGCGGCTCAGCTCGACTCATCGACTCGTAATCCTTGCTTTAATCAAAACTGAATAAAGCAATAGATTATTTTCTCTTATACTTAGGCACGTGTGGACAGCATGTTAATACTTCTACTGCTAGTGTCTAATGAATTGCACAGCCGCTCTGTTTCTGTAAACTTGCTCAGGTATCTCCATGCAGGCCACGTGTCTTTCGCATTGCGTTTTTAATCCAGCTACTTAGTTTCTTGGGATTCTCTTAGGTGGAGAGTGGCGATTCTCCCGTGCACGGGACGTCCTGTGCACGGAAACATTAGGTTTCATTGCGAATCATTACGTTTCAGATTTTCGAAACACACTGAAACTTAATGTTATTTATATCACGAATCTCAAAGCAGGAAATACAGCGAATCGGACGGCAACCACGTGCACGGGATGTCCCGGACATTTCTGCTCTTAGTTGGTGATGTGCTAGCTAGAATAGATTCACATGCTATGTGGCATAGGGAGTGCCAGACCAGCATCCACGGTGACCTGGATTGGAGCACCTGAATGGCCTTGCTAGTCACCTTCGCGGCGTGATTAACACTGCTCGTTTTAATTACTTGCCCATTCGAAGTTATGTGTTATGTCAATATTTATGATGGGGCAAGACTCAACTTTATATTCTATATAATTTATCAGATCTGTAAAATTCCAACAGATGGCATATGCACGTGGTATAGTTAAATTTGTAGAATTGATCAGTTATTTTGGGAGAATTAGGATATAGTGGTGAAACTCAGCAAAGTCATTTGTATGATTGACTTACTGAAAATAACCGAATTTATTTTCTCAACAATCAAATCAATCAGTTTGGCGTTATCTTCAAAACTAGAAAGGATAGAATAACTATTTGCTATGCTTGGCCCTATTTGCTCCATAAAATAAGGTGCCATGCTTTTATTACCGAGTAATGTGAAACTCTTTTTTCCCCATAAATATTCAATTTAAAATTAAATTATTGGGTTTGCTTTCTATGAAGAAAGTGTCAATTCTAGGTGAATCTTTGTTGTTCCATAAAAAGCTTTCTTGTCCTCTTAGTTATTCATTGTAGAGCATCCGGATAGAAATTATAGGTGATCATGTGTGAAGGCCGATGCTCATTTTTTTTTTCTGTCTATTAGATTGATTTGTCTAGAGATTGCTAGTTAATAGTCACGGAGAAGAACTCATTTATTCATGATATATTTGTTATCTAGAATTACAGGAGGTGTAAACCATGTATATGCTTTTACTTAAATTTTATAATTACAAATTAGACGATGAAACATTGAAAGCTGCACTGATGACATGATCAGCTAGGGGTGTCTTTGTCTACTTAGGTTAATGTATCATTTACCTCGAAATTCTAAGTATGTTTTGATTTAGTATCTCTGGAAGTTGCTTTTGGAGTTATCTTCCATCACAAGCAATCTTAACTAGTTGAGGCAAATTCTTGGCTTATTGGTACATCAGAGCAGCATAGAAAGAACATTATAATTATTCATGCAATATGTGCTCTGTACATTTTTCCTAAGCATTGTCCTCTTTATACATTTTTCCTAATCTCTTTTGGTGCAATGTTTTCTCACTTGTTTTCATAATAAAAAAATGGGGTTTGCCTCTTTGAACGATGCGTAGCAGTTACATGCCATACTTACCGCACTGTAGCCTTTGATTAAATTTAACAGTGCCATAATACTGAATTCATCATGTAATATGTTGTAGACTGACTTGTTCCTACGTTCTGTAGCAGTTCCGGACGAACTAAATCTTGGACATGGATCAATACTCACAACCAAAGGAAGAAAGTGCCACTAGCGATCCGCCTCCAGCATATGCCGCAACGACATACCCACCGCTAGTGATGGTATCTGGAGCACCACCAGCAGGCACTGTCTTTCCTCCAGGCTCCCAGGGCGTTCCAGCTTATCCAGCCAACCCAGTGCAGCTGTCAGACCAGAACCAGATTCCATTCCAGGTGCTTCAACAGCAGCAGCAGGACCACCAGCAGCAGCAGCTTCAGGCCTTGTGGGCTGAGCAGATGGCCGAGATCGAGCAGATGTCTGAGTTCAAACTCCACAGCCTTCCCCTCGCGAGGATCAAGAGGATCATGAAGGCTGACGAGGACGTCCGCATGATCGCTGGTGAGGCGCCAGCAGTCTTTGCGAAGGCCTGTGAGATGTTCATCCTAGAGCTGACGCTGAGGGGATGGTTCCACGCCCAGGAGAAGAAGAGGAGGACGCTGCAGTTGAATGACATCGCCGCTGCGGTTGCTAGGACTGACATCTTTGATTTCTTGCTGGACATCATGCCCGAGGATGCGCTGAAGGAGAATGGCATTGGGTTGCAGCCCGCGACAATGCAGGCTATGGTCCCGTCCTATGCCCTGGGGATGTATGGGAACCAGCAGCCTGTGCCATTTGCTTGGTCACAGCCAGAGCAGCAGCAGCAACAACAGCAGCCTTACAACGGTGGACAAGATGAAGGAGCATAGCTGAAACGGGATGTGGGGTTAGTGGCCTAATGTGGTTGACTCATTCTGCAAGCGACAGCTAGTTACTGGATTTAAGGTGTTTCGTCTGGAACTTTTGTAGAAAGTGCCCTTTGACATGCTTATTTCCTGTCTTTCGTTAGTGGTAGTGGTAGTAGGATGACTCAACATCAGCCATACCACATGAATTTCTCTGTTACCTCAGGGACGCTTTTTGTTCTTCCTTAAGATTTAATGAATTATCACTAGACTATTGCGTAGCCATCAGTATTTGTCAAGGTTCAAGAAAGCGTTAAGCGTAATTGGTGTGGTGGCCTTCCGCTTAGCGCTTTAGCACACATAAGCAGCACTTTTTTCCCTCGTTTTTCCGCTTTTTTCAGCTTAAGCGCTTATGCAATCGATGCGGAAGGCCTCCGCATTGCGCTTCAGCGCGCATAAGGGATGCTTTTTTCCGCTTTCCTGAACCTGGGTATTTGTTGGTTTAAAGCTTTGGCTGGTGGACACAATGAAACATTGGCAGAGAAACTGATATCAAGAATTACATATTGTAAGCCAAGCCTTTGCATGATGTATTATTGAGTAACTGTAGGTGGTATCCTGTCAGGCAACCAATCTTATGGTAAACAAGCATTTGGTGTTTGCAACGACTTCTTCCATTTACATGACAAGATTAGGGCTCTCACACTGCAGTATCACGCAGATGCCAAATGCTCAGCCGATTCTCTGCGCAGCTCACCTCCATCTTTCGATTAGTTACAGCACTCTGTGTTCAGTTAATCTCAAAACTAATGAAATGCAGATCAATTTAGTTAAAACACTATGATACTATGCAATGATACACCGAAGACCAGTAACTAAATTAGTATCATGAACCATGATACTGGATCATGATACTATGCAGTGTGAGAGGCCTCACAGCGAGCACAGCATCTCCAAAACTAGAGCTTGGACCATCTACTACAATGTTCACCTGCCCTACACAGCTGCTGCTCACTCCGAATCAAAACCAAATAAGAGCGGTAAGAGTGTTCATATATAGTATATCTGGCCTACATTCAGAAGGCTTTCATGAGGAACATTGAACATCACGCTGTGCTCTCTACAGACCTTCCTGAGGAAAGCATACAGATGATCCACGACGATCTTCTTGATCATCCCTGAATCTCTGCGCGCACGGACGATGGTGTTGCCGAGGATGTGCACGACGCCCGCGTCCTTGCAGCTGTTCAGGAACTCCAGCTCGTCGCCGAACATCTGGCTCGAATACCTTGTCAGGCTGTTTCCCATAAGCGGCGATTTAGCCGGTGCGATGGAATCCTGGGATGAGTAGCTCAGGTCAGTGGCGGAGCACATCGTGTTGCTCCCAGCCTTTGCGGTTGTCAGCAACGCGCTGGTGGATCTCTCTGTCCTGTGCTCTGTCAAGGTGTAGTCCTCGGAATCAGAATAGCCGTCCATCATGCTCTCAAGCCTGACAAAGATCAAGAGCCTGTCGAGCAGCATCTTCTCGAAGTCGTCATTCTTCTTGTGGATGTCCTTGTACCCGTACCTCGTGACACAGCGGAACATGTGGAAGTTCTTTGGCCCGATCCTCTTCATGACAAACCGTTCTTCAACTGGGACAGTGTACACTGGAAGGTATTTGACACATACAAAGACAACAACCGAGTGGATGGCAGGGAGGTTGGTGATGAAATGGGAGAAGATGTGCGGGACGCCACTTGCCAACTCTGTGTACACAAAGCCGATCCCAGGGACTCTAACAAGACCAAGGCTCGGCCCAAGTCCTAGAATCCAGGCCATGGAGACCTTACTGTGCATCTCAAATTCATATCGCTTCACGGTGCAGAAATGCCACACATACATGATGATGAAGAAGATGGTTGCGACGACAAGTGGGACCCAACCACCTTCGTCCACTTTATTGATGCATGCCATGAAGTATGGAAACTCCACCATCAACGAGAGCACGAGAAAGGTGACCACAAGGATCCAGTGGCTCTTCCAGACCAGCAGCATTATCGGGACCATGAGGAATGTTGTTACCAGCATAACTATCACAACTGCAGTGCCTGTTCATATAGAATTACATGCAAATAAGTGGGATGTAATCATGGAATGCAGAGTGCATTATGAAGATTCAGCTGCACTTTCTTTTAGAATAATAGTTTGCATTTCACAGAGGGTCCTAAAAAAATTATGTTTTTGCTATTTTGGTTAAGTAAAGTACTAGCTTACCCCAACTTGCTTGGGGAACAGGCTTTGATGTTGTTGTTGTGGTTAAGTAAAGTACTGTTTACTAGATGCTGCTGGCTCACTTCAATTTTCAGAAAGGTAAACCTCATTTACAGACCAAGGGACCGTGACCTGCTTCATCAATGAGCCAAAGCAAGACACCAGGTCGACACTACCAACTTAACAGAGGACAGAATAGAAGTTCAAAGCACAATTACACATTACCAGAGATAAGCATATATAGAAGACCAATTTAGCCTAGACTAAGCTTGCAATGGTAACAGAGTAAATTTTAGACTGGCCTGCATCAAACATAAAAAAACACGGTGACACAAAGCCCATTTAGTATTCTCCAGCTATTAGTGCTCGCTTCAGTCATTTCTTTTATTAAAGTATTCTAGAATCAGATGCAGTGTATCATATCATGCGACAAAGTTGAGACATATTGTTAAAGAAAATGCTGATTATGGTTGTTTAGTAGTGAAATGAAAAGTACACTACCTATAGTTGTTTAGCAACAATTTAAAGACTTGACTAACTTACAAATTTAAGTGATTCACATAGAAAAGAAATTATACACCTAATTTCTCCCTATTCAGTTATATACTCAAAATGCAAAGGAAGTTGTGAAAAGTAAAGCTCACCGTATGCATTTGCTATCTGGATTTTGTTTTTAAACCCAGCAGTCACAGCAATGCAGAGAATCATAAGTACCCAATTGATGTCAGGGATGTAAATCTGTCCAAGGAATTTTTTTGAGGTGTGCACAACACTGACGCGGGGAAAACAACCTAGTGCAAGAGCCTGCTTTACAATTGAGTACGTAGCAGATATGGTGGCTTGGCTCGCAACTACTGCTGCAAGAGTTGCGATAATGAATGCTGGCCAATATATGGTTTCTGCAGTGATCAAACATCCTAGCATGAGTATATCATAGTGCATACAACAGTAGTAAACAGAAAGAATGGTGGGATATGCACTATGCCAATTTGCACATAGTGGACATGAATTTTTTCTTGGCATAAGATTTTAATTTTTTCTGTAGTGACCTGGAATGGAACGATAGAAGGCATCAACTACATGGTCCTTGTTGACACTAATATAAGCAGCTTGCCCAGTGTATGCAAGGAGAAGGCAAGGGAACACCACTAATGTAAAAGCAATCTGCACATAAACATTATCAGTTTATCGTAGCAATATATCGATCATAATTTATTTACTCAAGGTGCTCATTACCTGAATAGCCAATACAGGGAAATGACATAGATCAGCAAATAATGCTTCTGTCCCTGAAAAGAATAATAATATAGGTAATTCTGCTGTATCTTAGGATCGATGCAAAATGTGACTAATCAATTAATGTACATGAGAATTGCCACTGACCTGTGATGCTAAGCATGACTCCTCCAAGAGAGGTCCAGATCTCAGACTTCCCTCGCCGGAGAAACCGGTAGATATAGACTGGATTATATGCTTTTAGAACTGAACTATTGTACTTGTGTATATTGTAGGCCCCAACGCTCCCAATTAGAATAAACCAAAGGAATACTAAAGGGGCAAAGAGCCACCCAACTTTATCTGTCCCATAGTGTTGCATGCTGAATAGGCCGATTAATATGATCACCGCAATGATCAGAACCACATCTGTCAGACATGGAAGAAACAAATATCAAACGATTTCACAACATTACTCGAACAACAGACTTACAAACTGGTGTGCTCCTCACTAGGTCATAAGAAAAATTATCGGTACAGCCCAGTTACAGAAATTCACAATGATCTAGTGATGCACACTCCAGTTTGTAAGTCTGTTGTTCCATCTCCACTTGACAAATTAAGCAAAATTGCCCACACAAAACAAGCACAAAGATAACCACATGAAACAGCAGAATTACCTGTGCTCATAGTTGGCTTCTGAACTCTTATTCCACCAGTCGCAGAGAGAACTGCAGAACGCAAACATAAATGTTATGATCCAAGTTCCAGTCATATTGCTTACAAAAAAAACTGTCGCTTAATACCTGATATAGCTGGAGTAAGGATCCCATCTCCAATGGCGGTACATGTGCCAATGAGAACAAGAATAAGAAGACAGTTCTTTTTATATGCATGTCCCTCTAGCCATCTCTTCACTTTTGCTGCAAGTGAATTCTCCTCATAAGTTTGTCGGCTATATGTTGTTAGTTCTTCATCGGTCTTATGTTGGTTCGGTATAGTGCTGACCTTTGCGTGCCGGCAAAGTAGAGAATAAAGTGCAAATGTGCCACCTGTAAAGATAGAAGATGTTATCTGGAACTGTGCAAACAAACTGCGGGGGACAGTTAAGTAACTGTTGCCTGAGCAGTGGATACAAAATAAAATGCACTCAGTACTTTGCTCTATAGAGATATTCATCATGATTAGTGGAGTGTTGTCTACCGATAATCGTGGTAACCAATGGTTAAACCCTGCTGATAGAAATTTCATCACTAGAATGTTGTTGTGCAATTAGATTCTAGCAATGCCAACAACATCAAATGGTAAAATTGGAGAACCTTTGCATTCAGCCGTGTTAAACCCATGTCACATCGAATTCTTTCTGTTGAGAAACTCCATCACCAGTGACCCAGTGTTGTTGTGTGATAGATAGTGTTGGATCTACTTTCTCCCCATACTTAACCCCAACAAACTACATTTGCAAACATATAAGAACCATCCTTTTCAATTGCATTGATATGCTTGCAAACACTGAAACAATCATATAGAAATTATGGGAAAGCTTGCGAGAATGTGACATCTCACCTTGACCATTATCATTCGCCCGTAAGACAACAAAAACATACTTCATCAGAGGAATGAGTGTGAGGGTGTAAATGATCAATGAAAGAGCCCCAATAACATCCTCATCATTTTGGACACCATGCGGAAATATATTATAGAAGACATACAATGGCGATGTACCTAAGTCACCAAAGACTACACCAAGGCTCTGAAATGCGAGCCGGAGTAACAGAACCGATGAAAACTTCTGCATGAACAAAAAGAAGAAGAATATTAGTTTCAGCAAGGGAAAGAACACGACAGAGATACAGAGAATTTTTTACACACACACACAATAAGACCACCATGGTCTTCTACATATTAAAATAGTTCTGGTCCCGGATGTATACTATCAAATATCAGATCAATACTATCATTGATACCAAAAAGAAGCAGTCATCAACTTTGTTTCAGATGGATACAAAAAGACACATACTCGGCAAAGCAGAGCTTACAGAAATATATACTATTAAATTCAGCATGGAGGCAAGTGTCAATATCCAAATGTACAGACCTTCTCCATGTACATGTTCTTCAGCCGGCTAGCCTCCTCATCAATGGGCTCATCAAGATCCTGACCCAGCTCCCACATGCCCCCATGGTTGGTCGTCTCCGTATCCAGTGTCGACGCCATGAGCCTCCTTCAACCTCAAAACCCACACCAGGAACTTTCCCAATGTCTGTGAATTCGATCTTCGCAGCAAAAGACACAATTTTTGTTTGCAAGCTTTGAACTCCCCAAACAGAATTCCAGAATCAAGTACAGCTCTTGGACCTCTTTCTCGCAGTCCCACCCGAAATCCTCAAATCTACGAGCGTCGCCGTTGCCAGCGCAAACAGCAATCTTTAAAGAATGGCCAGGAAAAGAGAAGAATCGTCCAAACCAGAATGCCGTTTCAAATCTGCAGAGCAAGCTCACCCCTCTCTGATCCCAGCAAGAACCGAAAATGGGGGGTTTGGTCCAAGAGCCAGGGACCAAGAAGAATCGCGCCGGAAAAATCTCCGAATCAGGACCAAGAACAGAGGCTTCGGAAGTACTGAGCTAGTCCCAGACACTCCACACAGGAGAGATCAACCGAGAGTGATCCCTAGAACCACCAGTAAAACGCAACAAAAAAACCCCAATCTC
This sequence comes from Lolium multiflorum, assembly GCA_030979885.1. Classification (NCBI taxonomy): domain Eukaryota; kingdom Viridiplantae; phylum Streptophyta; class Magnoliopsida; order Poales; family Poaceae; genus Lolium; species Lolium multiflorum. Next base: position 199,613,295 of record CM061753.1, on the reverse strand, counting down.
TGGTCCCCAAAACCTCGGCAAGATCAAAGCTTCGGTGCCAGCACAGCCGGCACCCAGAGCACAGGCACCGAGGTGGGCCGCCGTCCAATTGGCAGGTGCGCAGAAATCTAGACAGAAGAGAGTGGGGCGAAATTATTCAGGGAGGAGAGAGAGAGAGAGGACATGAATGAAGAAGTTGCAGGAAGAGCATATGCTGGAGTGCTGGACGGGTGGAGGCTCTGGCCGCAATACAGGGGTGGGTCCCACGCATTTGGAATTGCCATTAATTTCCTCGTGTGAAATTGGTATGCTGAATTAAAAATTCCTACTACCACATTACAAATTGAGAGGATTTCTTGTTGTTGGTTTTTCCTGGACAATGAGAGAAGGCAGTAATAAGTATTCCTACGAAACTGCAGTACTCCTCGAAAGAGAAGCTTTGTTTAGGTCGCACGCTACTTTTGGAATTCAAGTTTTTGATCGCTTTCAGTGTAGCCAGTGACACGCCCTAGGATCTCAAAATCTTGTTCACGAAATGGCCTGGTGGAATGACTCTTTTGTCCTCATAGATAAGCCTTTTCTATGCTTGTTGTTGCCTGCAGTTTATTTCCTTTCAATAACATGGCTGCGTCTATCTTCTATGGTTGGACTAGTTTTTGACCCCGTGTTGTTGCAAAGACTAAGACAAGTCACAATGCATAGTATTATATAGAAGTATCATTGTACGACATTACTATATGTTACTATATCTATAATGTACGGTATCATATACTAGTATCATTTTTTTTTATTAATTGATTTGTAAAATCTCAATGCAAATATATGTACTATACAAGATTTATTTGGCATTAAATTTTTAATATTATGTGCTATGATACGGTATCTACCTATGATACTACTATCATCTGTGACATCTTTAATTGCACTGCCACATCAGCATTTTGCATGCATCAGATGCATGATACTCCCTCTATCACAGTTTATTAGGCGTGCGCGTACCCCTAGGTCGCAAATTTGATCCATTAGTTATATGTTATAAATTTTATATTATTAGAAAATTTAGATGATCTATTTTCTAATGATATAATTTTTGCATTATATAATTTAAATTATATAGGTCAAATTAGCGACCTAGAGATACAGGGAAGATAATAAACTGAGACGGAGGGAGTACTACTTATGATACACCCATTGTGGGTAGTCTAAGTGTGCTTGTATCATTTTGATGCTATTAGAGAATTTCCACCAGCGCCCCCCAAATAGTCGCCGACAGAGACGCCGGCACATCCGTATGAGGGGCGCCGGCACTGCTGCATCCTCTATTTGGGGGAGCTGTTCCCACATCGGCGACCCCAAACCGGCGCCCCGATATGAGTTTTTTACATAAACTAAATATTTATACTTGTAGTTTCATTTTAATGTCATTCAAGATCGAGGAATGAATAATATTTTCGGGCAAATCCGAATAAAACATTATTCACTCCTCGACCCTGGACGACATGTGAAACCTGCTTATCTCGAGCTTACTACCTACTAGCCAACCGGCTCTGTGGAGGTGGACGATCGCCCGCAGCTCTCTCCGATGCTCTCTCCCCTGCTCTCTCCGATATTCCTCCGTCGTCGATCCCTCGCTGCTTTCTCCGCCACGAACGTCAAGTAGGCGGATCTATCCGCGGACACCGCCTCCTGACGCAGCTGCTACTCCAGCTCCTCCCACCGCCGACGGTGATCCAACTCCTGCCTCTGTAGCCGGAGCTGCATCTCCGCCAAACACCGCCGCTCGTAGACTTCATCTTGATGCTGCGTCTCCTCCCGCATCAACCGTCGCAGCGCAAGCTCCTCCCACCCCAGCTGCTGGCGCGCCTCCCACCTGCGATGCCGCTCCGCCTCCAGCCGCCGCCTCCTCGCGCTGTCGCCGCTCCGCCTCCTGGCCCTGTCGCTTGTCCGCGACAAAGGCATCTATAGTCGCCGCTAGCGCCGCCTCCTCCCACGCCTCGTACTCTGCGAGTTGCGGATCCGCCTCCACGACTTCTACAGCCACCTTTAGCACCGCCTCCTCCCACGAATCGAACATTGTGCCATTTTCTAGGGTTTTTGCACCAATGAGGCGGGGGAGGGATAATATAGACCGGCGGAGATGCGGGAAACCTCCCGCGCGGCGTCGTGGTGGGAGAATTTCCCGCGTGGCGTCATGGCGGGAGAGTTTCTAGCCCGGCGTCGTGGCGGTAAAATATCCCACGCGACGCCCTAGCGTCACTGAAATGCGGCTGTCACGCCCAAAATTTTCCGCCTTGCGAGGCGCCGGCGCGTCCGATTCACGCCCTTGGCCAAGGGGCCGACACGGGGTTGCCGGCGCTTCTATTGGGCTCGGAAAAGCGCCGGCGCTATTTGGGACGCGCCGGTGTGAGCCTATTTTCTCTCCCGGCCCCCAAATCGCTATCGGGGCCGCTATGGGGCGCGCCGGTGGAGATGCTCTTAGATCCCTCTTCATTAAAAATAGTCTTATTTATTGTGAAACGGGTAAACACCACTGGTTACAACTAAATATCGGTAATTTTTTATGTTTTCATCTTGGTACGCATTTATACATGGATTTTGTCAAACAGACTCATTAACTCTCATCACTCAAATGATCCGTCCAACATTCTTTTTCTTCAAAATTTTAGAAGAATAAACCTTGTGATCTTCACTTGATAACATATTGTAGCTCCATGGTGAACATTTTCTTAGATTATACAACCGTACTTGTAAAATTTACTCAAACCATATTACTTTCTTTACTAGATGAAACCATTTTTTTGCTCCCGAACCCTAACCCCGCTCTCCGCTCCCCGCTCCCATCGCCCCTCCCCCCCCCCCCCGAGGGCGGTCGGGAAGCCGCCGCCCCAAGCTCAGGCGGTCCTCTCCTCCCCCTTCCCTCGTCGCCGCCACCGGCGGGAGCCACCGGGCAAAGCCCGGGCGGTGCTGGCGGCGGCGGCCTCCCTCTCTCTCGCTCGTGGTGGCGACACGACGGGGCGGGCTCGTCCCTGCGGCGGAAGGCGCTGGCTCCGGCCCCGACCGACGCAGCTCCGGCCGAGCCTTCTCCCCTGGGGCTCGGGCGCGGGGCTAGCTCCTCTCTCCGCGCGCGGTGGTGGCCCGTCGGGGCGGGCTCGCCTGGTCCCTGGCGCTGCTCCGGCCGTGGGAGGCCGTGGGGTCGATGGCTGCTGCGTGGAGTTCCTGCGCGGCGCCGCTTGGTCCACCGACGGCATGGTCGCCTCGGGTTGGCGTGCGACGATGGGATCTGGGCTTGTGGGCCCAGATCTGGGCCTACCAGGGCCTGGCTGAATCTCGTGCTGCGGGTGGCCATAGGTGCTCCTGGTGGCTCCTCCACCGTGTTGGTCTGCTCCAGGCAGGTCCGAACCCGCTGACCTGGTTCGCCGTCGTAGGAGTCCTGCCTTCTCGGGGTTTTGTGGCGGTTTGATGTCGCTTGGGGGCGAGGTCTTTGCTGGCTATCCGGGATGGGTCCCTGGGTCGGCGCATGCTTGCTGGGTTGGCAGCATGTCCAGTACTATTGTTTCTCCCGTGGCGGTAGTCTGGTTTCCCTCCGACCAGTTTGGTCGTACTAGTGCAGGTGCTGGCGGCCTGGGGTTGGTGAGGTCGTTGGTTGCCGCCGTTCTAGTGTCGTCGACGTCTAGATCTGGGTCTGGCCGGGCATTGCCAGCTAGCGTGTGCTTTCACCCCGCGGATGAGTCTAGTCGGGGCTAGTTCATAGTGCGGCTTTGGTTGGGGGCGCGACAGTGATTACTGTGATGTCTACTCTACGCCCTCACGATGGCAACCGGAATTTTGATCGGGTTTGGACCTCGGCGAAAGCTGCACATGGCTGTGCCTGTGCCGGTGACGATGGCACCTGCGGGTGTCGCTCCCTTGTTGAAGGCGTCCCGATGATGTCTCTCCTGTTCGAAATGATGGACTCTGTCACTCCGCCCCAATCTGCCCCCTTGGGGCCCTCACTTTGTGCATGCTTCTCTAGTAGTGTATTGTGGATCACCCTGTGACCTCATGTTGGTGTCTCAGCCCTCTCGCAGTGTCGGCCTGGCTGCTTTAACACGGTCTGCTACGGTAGCTGATGTCCTTCCCAGCGCCTTGGGGGGCTTTGCTAGGACTGCGTCTGGTCGTAGCTCTCGCTGGTGTGCTTTTCCCAACGCCAGGGGAAGATGATGTGTTCTTGGTCTGGACCTAGCCCGAGTTCCAGGGGTGGTGGCTCTCCGGTCTGGGTGAAAACTTTCCAGGACCTCAGTCTCTGCCGACGATGATGACGCATTCTTGCGCCATTCACCTTCTTGGAGGTGTCGCCGCAAGACCCCTCCTCCTTTGGTTCCTCAAGCTCTCCTAGGTGGTTGGCCCGTTGTTGAGTTTCCGTGGGTTGCAGTCTTGGTGCGGTGGAGGTTGTGTTGGTGTGAACATGATCGTGATTGTTCCGGTGCTACAGAAGACAAGTCTCCCTCCTCATGGTTCAAGCCGGCGCTTCGGCTCGACATTATCTGTGTTGTCTTCTGTTTTGGATCTCTTTGTGCGCTTGGCACATGTGTGTTGTAACTTCTGGTATAACTCCTAGCCGGTTGATGGCTTCGTTAATTCAAAGCCGGGCTCATTTCGAGCCTTCCGTCTTTAACACAATGTTTTTTGTTCGATTTGTACGAAAAAAATTGTTAACTCGCCTGAAAGTTAAGGTAATTTTCAGTCAGCCTAGACATAAATGCTCCCAAAAGAAAACGTTTCAGTGCAAACTGCAACGCAAGCTAAAAATGAGATGAAATTCGGCCTGCAACGCCACGCATGGACATTGCTGGTATCTTCTTGCGTAACATGCGGTCCATCGTGCTATTTTTGAGAACTTTGTGCCTGTAGGCCATGAGCAAAACTCGAAAAGGAGAGGGAAGAAAACCTAAATCGCCGAAATCCAAATAATGCTGCGAGATCAGATGTGCAGTATAGCTTCTTCTCTTTGGATTCTTGCGGACATTTGGTCCTCACAAACCATGAGGTCCCTGGTCGCTGCTGAGCTAGCAAGGCCCCTGGTCCTGCTGCTGTTATTACTGATCTCCTAAATTAGCTGCTTTCCCTTTTTTGTTTTCAGGCATTTGGGACCAAACCTGAAGTCCTAATTAATTAACTAGCGCATTTTCCTCTCTTTCGGAGCATCACAGATTTCTCAACCTTTGCATTCTCTTCTTTGCATGTGGTGGAAACAAATTATTAGAATGCTTGGAATTGTGCACGCCAAAGCTAAGCATATATGAATCTGTTTTCTAGGGAATGGTATGTAAAATGAAATCGAACGTTTTAGAAGCACAAGAAAAATTAAGCATGTCTAAATCGATCATGAACAGCTCATATTAATTATAAAATTACATGATTTTTTAGATAACATGTACATCTTGAAAGCAAATACACAACATCTTACTGAAAAATGTCACATAAAAACAATTCTTACAAGCACGAAAATAACATTACATGTATGCAAAATGGAAATAAATAAGAAATCTGAGGCAACAAGTATAAAATATTGGAATAAGTACGGGTGATGTCTACAACCATCATAAATTGCGGAATTGATTAAAGCCTTCGACCGCTTAGATCAAAAGTAGTCTCAACCTAACACTTTTTTTCATAATCGTATAAATGTATATTGGAAAAACAGAGTAAACCACTTGAGGCATGAGACTGAGAATAGTATACCATCGTGCAATTCGGGAAGTGAACAAAATAGTTATCGGATTTTTCTAACCAAGTTGCAACAAAGAGTTGTATCTCCAACCCAAAGCCTTCAATTCAGTATTTTGTTATAAATTTTCGGACAAATGATTTATTGTTTCATCCCCTCCCTAGAATTTTTTATGCAGACCCAGATATGTATGTCACATAGAAAAATACACTTATTTGTTTTAGCCCGAGAAGGACACAAAAACCAAAAGTGCCATTCATTTGCACTCAGACAGGGAAAAAAAGGGTGTACATGTACAATCTCGATGTTGGAACATTTGCCTCATCTTTTGGTGCCATCCACTGCTACAAACAACACAACACACACACACGCGCGGTCGCTAGAAATATACATATTGTATTCACCATGAGCTACCCCTCGGCAGAAATGGTGTCTCTATGGTATTACCTAAGTAGAGAGTTGGACAATATATTCTATACAGTACAACAAGTGGAGTACGTCCTAAATAAATTACACAACGAATTTTGGATTGTTACATTTGTTTTAAAGTGCGAGTAAGTCCCTCAATTTTATAATACTCGATGTTTTAGACATGAATGTAGTCATCAAAAGGAAACGATCACCAATCATAACATGAAAACATAAGAAGTTATGTTTTCATGACACATTTATGCTAATATCCTCAGGGGTGAGGTATTTAATTTAATTTAATGTCATTGGGCCATGGATTGGACAACGTGCTCTCCTACCCGAGGAGGGCACACCATGACTTAAGACGTTAGCATAACCCCATTAATCGGGCTAGTATTATAAAGGAGAAGATCTATGACCTCTTATAAAGAGTTTGATACCTTATAAAGTTGTAATTGAGTATTCGAGTATAAAACCTGATAAGGTAGAAGCGAGGGAACTAGTTTAACGATCAGGTGCTACTAAGACAAATGGTATTTGATCCTAGATGAAAAAAACATATATCAAACATGTGTTGTTCAAGACAACCTCATGGTTAGTGGTCATGATCTCGAGACGAAAACTCATGATGCACAAATAATGTGTGATGAGGTGATTGTGTGCAATGAGAAGATTTGTTCATTTGTGGGTTAGCAGCAAGGTTACCTGTTAAGGTCCGAGCACACTAAGTCAAAATCATATATAGCTAGCCACAACCAAGAGTTGTTGCTTCTTTGATTATCCACTCCGGTGTTTCTAGTGAGATGTAGCATTATTGTCACGGTCATACATGGTCTTGTTTGAGGGGTCACTACTAAATTTATACTCTGCTTGTACGATACTTTGAATTTGTTGCACGTCTTACTACTGAAAATATGGACACATGCATTCGCCGATGCAGAGGGTGGGAGACATGATGTTTTCGAAATAAAAGAACTTAACCTTTAGGTTAGGGCTAATGATTAACTAATAAAGTCAGTGGTAGTAATTAGCATCTATTTGGACGAAAACAAGAAGAAAATAGAAGAAGCAAACACAGATCTCTTCTAAAGGTTCCATGCTAACCGAATGTGCACATGTATATTCTGTTGGGACTAGTGCACTCTAGGTTCCCTCAAGGATACTACGTGTAATAATAGTTTCTTAGTAGTACTTCCTTGTGCAATATTTAAATTACAAGTAGGTCCTTTTGTTTCCTGACGTTGCTTTTTGCTGCTGGAATTCAAGTTGGCACTTTGAACAACAATTTAAATGAATATGTTGCTCTGGATAAAACCAGGTATATAAAGACATATTTTCCGGTGAGATTATTACAAGATCACTGCACATGGCACTTGTTGATAGATTGGTACTTGTGAGAACAAATTTAACTTGTAGGCACGTGCCATATAAAGATAAATTGATAAAATATTAGTTACAAGTTAAACGAAAACAACCCAATTCCGACGTTGATGGTTAAGCCGAGCGTTCTCGGATATGGGGGTTCAAAGAATAAAACAATATCTGAGAAATCTTGCCTTGTCGAAAATTTGGAACAAGCTCAACACGAGAATTTGTCGGCACAAATCTTCCATGCTAGCAATGATATGATTGTGACAAATTGTAAAGAGGAGGCGACGGTGAGTGCTAGCACGGCAGCAAACCAATTAAAATGGATGCAAATGTTTTATCTTTTCTATTAATTAAGAAGTAAACTGTTATGCGGATAATTAGAGGAAAGCATGGCTAAAACCAAGATTGTAACATCCAAGACATGTTATAAAACATGCATGAAATCTGACAATAGGGCACCATTGACCGAGGTACTTAGCTAACAAAAAGGGACTCCACCCATACCACCCAGGATAGAACATATGGCAAAAAGGCCTACATTGTCACCGTCACCACACACTGCACTGGATCCAGTGACTCCACCCACACAATGCAGAGCTAACGAGACGAGCCACATCGATGCCCACGAGAACCAGATCAAGGCACACTGGACAAATCGGGTGTTCATAATTAAGCACAACAACATACCATCATCAACTAGAGAGTCCCAAGTGTTGCCTCGTATGATGCAGTTGAGGGTCAAAAGGGATGATACTTGTCGCTAGAACGACGAGAACTCCAGTCAGGGAGAGCTATCATGTAGTAGGTGGCACCCTTCCAATTATGGCCGTCATGATTTCCAAGCAGTCGCAACAGTCCCCATCATCACTTCGAGATCCCATAGCCGCCGCCACGGCAGCCGAGCTTCGCCAAGCACACCATGTGACACTGGCCAAATCCCTCGTTGTGCAAAGAGAGATCCATTTCGTCATCTACCTAGCTGGCTTTGTCCAATGGCTGCACGGGGAATGGAGGTTGAGGGGGTGCATGCAGCAGTGGAGGTAGTAGTTCGTCAAAGCAGCCCTGAGGTGGACACAAACGGATTGTATTTTACTCTCAAAGAGCAAAACATTTGAAAAACGTTACAAAGAGAGTATTAACCTTAGTATTTTTTTCATGGATATACTTACAAAGACTAGTTGACATAATAGTCCTTATTTTATGAGAAATAGCAAAAGAAAGATGGACGCCTCCCTTCAAAATAAAAAATAAATCATCATATTATAAAGGTGATGCTGGGTATCGCCGCTTGCAAGTGAGAGAGCGAGACATTTGATTGGGTCTATGTCAAGCGAGGAGACAGAGCGATACTACGTGGAAATCTAGTCCGTCTTGTGGCTCCATATATATCCACCCATGTCATTTAACCGTTGTTCAAACAATTCACTGTCCCCCTTCCAGCTACTTCAAGTTGGTTTGTTTGTCAAATACCCTAAGTGGCACATGGCTTTCCACTTGGCAGTGGAACCACATATGCATAGACAAATATCGCGATCATGGTGCTTACGTTCAATGGTCTACAAATTTATTCGCGGATGCAGATTGAAGTCAAATTATCTAGCTTTTTTCTTAGAGAAGCCACTATTTTATTAATAAAAACTCAAGTTACATGAATAAATAAACGTGGAAACTAATAGATAGATCATGGGGAAAAAGTTGTCCTAAAAACTTTACATATAGAATCGTAAAAGAAATAGAAGTACATAACTATCGCTAGTATTTTTTCCCTGCACTCGCCAAAGCTAGCGGCCGCTCGCAAACTCCAATGCCGCATAGACGTATGTTGGAAGATACGTCGAACCTCCACCATTGTCACATCCAAAAAGCATCATCGATATTCGCTAACAAGGCTTTGTAAGTCAATGAACACAAACTACCTAGCATTATGTACACACATTGTCAGAAGAAGGACATCTTATATTTACTAGTAGTACAATATCTATCTTGTGATCATGTCATCCTAGGTATAAAACTAGTCAAACCACATGCATGTTGAGTGATAATGTTTTAGATATTATTACAAAAATTCTTCATAATTTATCTAGTTTCCTTGTTGCCAATCTTAGATGATTTATGACAATTTTTTTCCAAATGGGTGATAAGCGCCATGGCATCTGCATCAATCGATGCACACATGTTTGTTTATTACGAGGTTCAAGTATCAATATGATTATACTCAATGATCACAGATGGATGATACATATATCAACCAATAAAAAAAGGAACACCATACAATAGTACATATGAAACCTAGCGATTTTGCAGTCTACTAGTAAACCGCCAGCTAGCCTGGATGTAGATATCTTGTGCAACTATCAGTCGCCGGTTGTATGCAGTAGCTATAGACTCTCGATGATTCGACGACAGCAGGAAAGACCATAGCTGAATCCAGTGTGTAGCTAAAAGGATAACCGGCCAAAAATATATACCGCTCATCTTGTTTAAAATAATGTTGTTTCTAAATAACCAAAGACACCAACATATGACTGAAACAACAATACGTATTCTAGCCTTAGTTTTATCAATTCCATTTAATCAATTTCCAAACATATTAATAATATTGGTCGGTGGAGGAATATTGTAAGTCATATATACAATATGCCATACAAGGGAACAAGAGAGATTAGGAACAAATGATTAATAGTTTTCTAGAATCACGGAAGCAATATTTCTTACACCCTTGTTAGTTTCTTTTAGCCAAGTTATCCTTTGTGAGTAACACCTTGTGTTTAAAGAACTACATGAAGATTTTAATTTTTAGTGATATTTTCAACTTTCAAATATAAATAAGTATGTGAAAATCTAGTGTCTCCATTCATCATGTCCACATGCATAGAATTAACTTTAAATTGTCATGGGGTCATCAATTTCTAGTAAAAACTACTATCAGATCCGTCTATTAAATGGGCCACCATTAGTTTGCGGCATAAGTGCAGCCACCTATAGTCCACTTATTGCAAGCCAAACCCCTTCTGAAACTAATATTTAGATGGCTTATGCGAAAAACATCAACAATCAGTGCATCTTTGCGTTGTACAATGTTATACAACGATGGATATTGATGTGCTAGGGGCATTTCCTCCAAGCATATATAGGCCTAGTTTAGGAACACATTTTTTTCTAAAAATAAAGTATTACAAAACCATAGTATTTCAGCGCCAGGCAAATGAATACTTCATTTTCTTGAAACCATAGTTTTTGACGTTTTGGCAAAAACACGGAGACGTTTTGGCAAATGCTGCTTCACTGTGGTTTTGAGGCATTGAAAATCAAGTTTTGCCCAATAGTTCAGCTGTAATGGGCGTTGCATGAGTTGATGCATGGTTGAATGTAACTATAAATTGTATTACTATGTAGTTACGTAGAACATCTGCATTTTGGCAGCTGTGGAGATCATCTTCTTGCGCGAATTGGTGAGCTCTGGAGGCTTGGCCTGGATCACTGGATGGCACGGAGGACGGTTCCTCCCAGGTCCTCTCGTCTCAGGCTCGGCCGTGGGCTAGCACGTTTTTTTCTAGTGCCACGCATGGCGCCGAGCGAGAATCTAGAGCAGATAGGGTGCCGTGACGCCTTGGAAAAGCGAGTGATGTGTGATGCGTTGTTTCTCTTGTTTCTCAGTTTTCGAAAAAAAGAGGGGCCTCCTTTTCAATACTGCAAAAAAAAAACTACAGTTTTGGAAATACTATGGTTTTGAAAACTGCAATATTTGTTAGAGCCAAACACCTCAAAGTTTTCTATACTGTAGTATTTCTAAATACTGCAATATTCTCATAGTATTTCAAGAAAAACAGAGGTACCAAACAGAGCCTATGTCTTCACAGAACCTAGTACTCTTTCCATCCCCTACTTTAAAAATGACTTTGGTGAAGAAATTGTCCTTAACTCGCATAATAATTTTCCAAAATGGGAGTCGGTTAGTTTTGCCCCGGCATGAGATAGGGTTTTATTCTTGAGGTATTTGGTATGTAGCAACTCCTGCCACACCCCTTCCTTTAGCAGTTTAAAAACCCACTTACAAAATAAAATCTATTTTTTAACTCAAGTAGTTCAATACCTAAGCCACCCTGTTCTTTAAGTTGGCAAATTATATTCCATTTCTTATTCAAAACCGGATTTGGACCGCCGATCGGCTACAAAAACGGGGTTGGCCCAATTGCGGTTTGTGCCCTCTTTGCAAGCAAACAATGGAGTCGGTGTGCCATCTTTTTGTGGAGTGTCGGTACACCGCACGGCTTTGGACCTCCTTACGGACATGGCTACGCATACGCGACATTCAACCATCCCAATGGGCGGGCCTCTCGGTCAAGCAATGGTGGACTACCATGACTAGCGGATCAACGCCAAACCGCAAAGCCGTTGCCTCCCTCACACTCCTTGTTACTTGGGAATTTTGGAACGAACGGAATGCACGTGTCTTCTGCAACAAGCATACTCCCCCTTTAGTTTTGCTTGATAAGATTAAGAAAGAAGCCTGTTTATGGGTGTTTGCGGGCGCTAAACGCTTGGGTGAAATCATGCCGGGAGAGTGAGGTCTTGTTTTACCTTGTTTTGTAAGGACTATCTTGTCCAAACACTCTTTCTTAATTAATGGATTGGGGCAAAGCTTTTGCCCCCATTTCAAAAAAAAAAAATAGTATCATCGTATTGCAAAAAAAAAACGTGATATAAAAATCACGTCTTTTTCCTCGTCCCTTGGGTATCTCAAGAAAAGATAACATAAACATCGGCATACTTGTCAAAACATAGTTAGTTAGAAGCAATTGGTCTCCATATGAAAGCAACTTGCTTTGCCAACAACCAAGCTTCCCAGCAAACCGGATATTAACTGGGTTCCATTCCACGTTATGAAGTTTATCACAAGATACTGAAAAGGTCACAAACCAACTTCAGAACCAAAATTTGATTATATTGTTGTTCATCATCTTTTTCTTTCCTGAAATAGAAAAACTTGCTTTTGTGAAAAATGATCTTGAGTCCTGTTAGTTGCTTGAAAATACACAATATCAATTTCATGTCAACGGCTTTATGAAAGTCATGTTCCATGATTTATGACATGTGTGTTTAAGAAGTGGACAAAGCCATGCCATCAACAACAGGTTAATTTGTGAGTAGCTAGTTCATACGACTATGCTCATCCATTGTTAAGTGTGGCAACTTGATGTTAATTCGTGATCAAGTCGCATGAGAAGAAGGAAATCTTCTTTACTTGTAATGCAATATGTGTGTTTTGAACATGTCATTTGATTAGTCGAACCACATGCATGTTGCCTGATGATGTTTTAGATATTATTACTAAATGTTCCGGAATTTATCTAGTTTCCTTTCTGCCAATCTTAGATGATTTATGGCATGTGTGCTGAAGGAATGGACAAAGCCATGTCATCAACAATAGGTTACTTAAAAAAGATTTGATAGCTCTCTTGTACTAATAATACAAGGTGAGAGTCTGTGATGACAGCTGCAATAGACAAATGTTTCCACTTCTAACAAGGACATCCATAAAACTGGAACACAAAGAATTAATACTTTGTGAAATCTTGGTGCAGTGTCGTAGGCTGTATCCAGGGGAGTAGTGATCAACAACAATGGGACCGGGATATGCATGCTTAATCAAGGTGACAAATTAGATCCTATCTCATTTGGAGAAAGCGTCTCTTCGAGCATCCAGAGGCCTTTTTTTTGGCTAGACAGATAAAATTTTGGGCTGTTTCCTGACTTATTGTCAATAATAGCATCTCATCGACTCAATGCAGATGGATCCCTAGTTCCGTAGATTTCTCGTGCATGGGGATAAGGATGTAAATAGTGATCTCTAGTTCTTCCATGTGAGTTGTGACTTGTGACCAACAAGCAAAGGGTTGTTTTGAATATAGGTGAACCCCATTTTGAATAATATTAGCATATGCAATTAACTAGATAGCGAAACACCCATTTTCAATAATATTAGCATATGCAAGTACCGTAGCAAATATATATGTACGCACACTGCAGTACTGCAGGTTTTACTCATGGTCGCGCTTTCAGCTTGGGCAAGTCTGGAGAAATGCAGAAGCCATGGCGTTTCTTGAGGTAAATCAAAAAGCGTATCTGACTAGAAATGTGCTAAAGCGATTGCTTGACGGCTGTTCGGGCGTTATCTGCGGAGTACTGGCAGCTCGGCTAGTAAGTGGCAGCTCGGCTATAAGTGGGATCTTTGGAGATGCTAAGTTTATTCTTCGAGGAAATTGCACAAACCACCTACTTTAGCTGTCGATGTTGCGCAAGCTACTCACTATTAATGTTTGTTGCAAAGAACACCAATTTTACCTGTATTTAGTTGCATAGAAGTCCAAAGTTGGGATTAGTTTGGTTAACAACTTAACTAACTAGTGGGGACCACCAAATACATTGAACCAAACAATCTGAATCGGAGCTAGCTCATCCCCTACCTAGGGCTGAAAATGATAGGAAAACTTTCCGCACGTTTTCGAAGAAAAAGGAAATGGAGAGCAAAAAAGGGAAAAGAAAATGGCATTTTGCGGAAAACGAAAGGAAACGGAAGAATCATAAAAGGAAACGGAAATGAAAACGAGGGAGCTGTTTCCGATGGAAACGAAAACGGCAAAGAAAATTCCGGATAAACAAATATGAAAAGTTTCCGTAAATGTAACCTAGAGAGGCCCATGTTCTTCGTAGGCCTACATTACACATTAAACTAGGCCTGCAGGTCACGTACTAATTATAGACAGCCGCCTACAGTCCCAACGACTCATCTCTGTTTGGAACGATTCCACAAGACGTAGTCCCAACTCCCAAGCGATGGCAGCGATCGCGGCTTCTTCCTACAGGACGAGCGATCAGGCGGCCAATCGACTGCCCACGAACAGTCTTAGTGTCGACGCAAAAATATTTATTTGAACTTGCGCTTGTCTAAGTGTTAACGTACTTTATGTTGAATTGCCGCTTGTTGAAGTTGAGTGATATTCCTTGTCTTATTGTCTACTTCGTTATACATGCCTTTTCGGTATACAGACAAAGGTAATATGCCGCGACAAATATTCATTTTCGTAACGTATCAGTCCCGTATCCGCTCCATATTCATCTCCGGTGATTTTCGTTTCCATATTCGTTTCCGGGGTTTCCGGTTTCATTTTCGATTCCGTTAAGATAGGCGGAAACAAAAACGATAAGACATATTTCCATCCGTTTCCGTTCCGTTTTCAACCCTACCCCTGCCTCTGTTTCCGAACGACACACGCAACCGAAAAGAAGACACTGCGGCCGGCCGTCCGACGCGGAGAGGAACGACGGCGGCGGCGGCCGGCCCATCGGCGGCGACCTGCTGGCCGGCGATGGAGGGGTTCTTCCCCACTTCTTTGACTCCTCCACCTCCCTATCTCGGCGGCGCTGAATCATACCGAGCGGAGGCGGCCATGGGAGGAGGAGAGATGGCGACGGCGTCCGCCCCATCTCCGGCGAGCGGCCCAGTGAGGATGGACTCCAGCTGTGTCGGCGGGTAAGCCCATCCCCCACACCTGTGCTCCCTCTCTCCGACCTCTGCACTCGATTGCCTAGGTTAGGTTCTCCACTGTGAAACCCTAGTTAGAAAATTTTGAACTTTTTCTTCAGATCGACGTTATTTTGGTTATAGAACTCGAAATTTGGGGGATTGTGTTCATATTATTCAGATTCAAATTTAGGAATGCAAGGGTATAAAAGCACAAGACTCTATTCTTACTTCACGCCGGGTCTAGGCTACCAAGCAGAAGCCAATCAAAATGAATGAAATATAAGATGGCTGTAACCTTTTGTTGTGTGTGACTTGATGTATGTGCGACCTGATGGAATATGTATGCTAGAACTATGCTAGAACTGATGGAATACTATCTCTAAATATTATGTTGTCTGCCACCTGATGTTCATATTGTTTCTCTAAATTATTTTAAACTTTCCCCTTACAGTAATATTGTTTCTCTAAAATATTTACATATAGGAGAGCTGGTTGAGTTGGTTCCACTCATGTATATTTGGTGGTCCCCCTTTGTTAGTTTGGTTGTTAACTAATTAGTTAGTAGTTTGGACTTCTGTGCAACAAAGTACAGGTAAAGTTAGTGTTCTTTGCAACAGACATCAATAGTGAGTACTTTGTGCAACAAAGACAACAAAAGTAGGTGGTCTGTGCAATTTCCTCTTTATTCTTCAGAACCAGGTTTTCAAGGTCAGCAATGTTAAGACTGCTCATAATGGGAGTAACATAGCTAGTAATATCACACATCTCAAGACATTTTGGTGACATGGTATGCGAATAAATGAAGAAAGTGAGTGAGGTGGTAACTAGCTATGTTATCATAACATCACACACCCCAAGGCAAAATGAGTCTACAACGTAATAAATGACACAATGCATGACACCACATATAAATTACTACCCACTATGAAGGTAGTAACCTAGACTAGTAACATGGCATATGTTACTAGTCTAAGTTACTCTCCACTATGAGCAGCCTAAGACTACTCATAGTGGGAGTAACTTAGGTGGTAACATCACACGTCCCAAAACATTTTGGTGACATGGCATGCCATTAAGTGAAGAAAGAGAGTGAGGTGGTAACTAGCTATGTTACCATAACATCACACTTTTCAAGACAAGATGAGTCTACAACATAATAAATATAAGTTTGCATGACACTACACATATGTTACTCTCCACTATGAAGGTAGTAACATAGATTAGTAACATGTGCATATTACTACTCTATGTTACTCTCCACTATGACTAGTCTAACAGATCGCCAGGAGTTGTGCGGGTGTTATGAATGGTGCAGTTCTGGCCTGCGTGTTGGAGCTTGCGCGACGTGATTGTGATCAACTTTTGATGGTCACAAGTTTGTGCTTGCATTGGCAACCGAGGAAACGGGTTATATCGCATCAAAATGTGAAATGGCTATCGACTTATAAATAGAGAAGTGACCAGCGGCGTACCGAGTGCGCAAGAACAAAACCGAGTGCGCAAGAACAAATGTTCTGCGGGAAGTCATGCCCCCCTCCCCTTCTCTCACCTCTCTACAGTAGCTGAGCGGGCTCTCCGCCGTTCTTGGCCAGACCAAGGCCCTCTCCGGCGGCGCTGCCGCCGGAGAGTGGCTGAGGCTCCGTGCCCGCCACCATAGGTTGTATAGGAGTAGAGTTGGGCCTTATGCCCGCGTCTGGAGTAGGGCTCAGATCTGCTTTGACCCGATCTGGTGCTTGCTGTGGTGTTTCCCCTCCGGCGAGCTTCGATGGAAGGAGACGCCGGACCATGTTGCCGCCGTAGATATCTCCGTCAATAAGGTCAAAGGTCGCTGTCTAGCGAGCTCTACTGATGCTTTGCTGTATCTTCTCCTTCTGGCCTGCCGTGGAGGCGAGGAGAAGGGGAGAAACAGCAGCGGCTTAGATCTGCTGGGCGGCGGGGGTCCTCAGCTGGTCTGTTGCCTCTGCGCGGCGCAGATCAATCACCTGCTGAGCTCCCTGGCAAGTTTTCATGGTGGAAGAAGCCGGTGGTCGCTCTTACGGTGAGCCCCTCTCTCAATAAGCGTAGCCATCTTCTTCCTGGTGACTCTGCTTCTCCCCTCCTCTTGGCCGGCCTTGGTGGCGAGGGAGGTGGTGTGGGTGGTTGCAAAGTCGCCAGAAGCTGGAGATGGTGGTCTGGTGGACATCCTCCTCCTCGAGCGAATCACATAGCGACCGACGTCGTCGCATGATCTTCGGCCAACAAGGTGGCCCAAAATCTACCTCCAAGACGGAGGCCCTTTGGATCAGCCGTTGGAGCTTGACGCTTCCACGAGACCAAGTGGTTCGTCCCCGGCCTCGTGGAAGCAGCCAGCGACTGGATCTTGGCGTCGGTCGAGAGTTTTCGAGCAAACTGCTCTCGGAGCTCGGCGGAAACGCCTCGAGCTCGCCGGCGTCCGGCGGCAGCGACACCCCTATCCTTGATCGCTTTTTATCTTCTCCTGCTGGGGTGTTTTATGTAAAAAAGAAAGCCTTTTCTTCAAATATTAGGTTTTCTAGGGCAATAGATGATAAAGGGCATTCTTGTAAAATGTACCTGCCAGTGCTAAGTAATGAAAGTTCCACCTGTGTCGTCGACCCCACCTGTGTTCAAAAAAAGAACAAATGTTCTAAGACTGAACATGGAGAATATGAGAGGATTCTGAAAAAATAATGTGGATGTAAAGAACAGTTGAGTAGGAAAGTTAAGGAAGTAATCGTGCAATTAAGACGTGGCTAAACCTGATTCCTTAATTCATCTTCTGCCAAGACAAGGAAAGGTATCCATGCAGATGCGATGCATGTGTGGCCGCGCGTCGTACGGAAATCGTAAGAAAAAAGTCGTACGTATAGCATAACTCATTAGCATTCAGCCTTTCACCCTCTATCGCCCAGCCCCTCGCCTATTTTCAGAGTGCATGTCCGGACACTCTTCGGAGACATTTCGAGCATTGGATAAAATTCCCTGTCTGAGACTCTGAGTGGTATTTAGTTTTATTTCTAATCTGGTGACGTTATCATAAAAATCTGTAAACCCCTTCCTGTCTATGAAAAGCAAGTTGCACATTCTTTAATTTTCTAATTAAGTTTCGTCCATATCCTCCTAAAAAATAGTAGATGATTTCGTCCCTATCCTGACTTTCAGTTTGATTTGCTTCTAGCTCTACACCATCTTCCTTAAACAGAATAATCAAAAGCTTGTAGGATACTGGCACCGGATTATAATATACTAAGTAGGGTTAGCGAGCTCGTTCTTATAGTAGCAGCGCGGGGGAGAGGTCTCTATCAACTGTCATGGCGCGGCGCGCATGTGAAACAAAAATGCAGATATGGAAAGATACTGATGGTTGCTACTACGTTACTACCGATTTCGTGATAGAGGAAAATCCATATGGCTAGCTGTGTCACGTCTTGTTTCTCTCTCTTACGTACTACTACCTTCCTTGTACAAGGAACTAATTGCGCGCACCTAATTTCATTATCTTGGCAAAGTTATAAGATTTTTAGTACAGTGACACCCTTGAGATTTGACCTCTGATGTAGCCATGCAGTAGAGCCGGTGCAGCAAGACTTGAATGGACGGTGGCTTAGCCTTATACTAGCGGGACAAAATTCGACATTAATTGCTAGTTTAGCACCACCATAATGTTAAGTCTAAAGTCGCAAATGCAGCACACGGGTGCTTCTGTACTTAGCTCAAGCATTTTCTTCCGTGTCTTTCAAATCTAACTGGGCGATGCGGACTCCGCCGGATCAGTTAACGTTACCCCAGTATGGTTGTTTGCATTAATCAATACACACCTTTTCCAAAAAATGAAAGGCTTACCCCAATTCCTGGACGAGATCATGCGTTTGTTCTGAATTTTCCTAAACTGACCTCTTACTGTCATACAACACATACATGCTTTTGGATTGATTTAGCAAACCAACAAAAATTAAGTGGTAAAAATCAGCGAAACTACGGTGTACAGGAAGCTTCTAGCTACAGCAAATGAGAATAACCATCTTAAGGTAGATACCTGATGGCCAAATAGATAACTGAATCTGGAATGTCATAGTCATTCTCGTCCTAGACAGCACGCCTAAAATTTTCTTTTAGGGAAAACCACCACAGCAACTTCATAAATTAACAAATAGGTTTACATCATTCGCCAAAAGATCAACAAAAAAATCAGGTGGATCCTCATGCCAAACAAGCCAAATTATGAGCCAGTAGTCCTCACTCTGACGACGAGCAGATTGAGTTCCTCGACGAGCTGCGTGACATTCGTGCAACTCATAATGGGGGCTGGGTTGTGATGGGAGATTTAACATGATTTATCAGGCATGCGATAAAAACAACCCCAATGTCTCACGCCGAGTCATGGGACGATTCCGCCGAGCCATTAATGATCTTGAGCTTCGGGAGCTCCCACTTCATGGTCGTCGTTACATTTGGTCGAATGAGCGTGAATCCCCTACTCTTGAGCGGATCGTGTCTTCTGCTCGGTTGACTGGGAGGCTGGTCATCCCAACTGCTTCCTAACATGCACCGCCACGCTCATGAGTGATCACTGCCCACTTCTTCTGGACACGGAGCTCTCCTCCCCGCAACGCAGGTGTTTCCACTTTGAGTCTTTCTGCCCCAGATACCCGGATTCCAAGAAACCGTTCAAGCGGCTTGGGCTGAACCGGCGCATGGCAACCCTATCACCATCCTGGATCACAAACTAAGGAACCTGGGCCGGAGGTTAAAATCCTAGAGCGACAGGAAAATGGGCAATATCAGGCTGCAGATCGAATGGGCAAAAGAACTTATCCTCCGCTTTGACACGGCCAGGAATGCCGGCAATTGAGCCCACTAGAAGCCTGATTCAGACGAGAGTTGAAAAGGAAATATTTGGGTCTTTGCTCTCCGCAGCGCACCATTGCTAGCAAGCGATCGCGCAGGGCAAAGTCAACACTAAATTCTTTAACCTGCATACCAATCATCATCAAACGGAAGAATTACATTCCTCAGATTCTACACAACAACGAAATTTGGTCGAACAGTCGAGCATTGAGTAGGCTTGTGCTGATCATTATGAACAACTCTTCAGCGCAACTTCTGGTCGTGAATTCACAATCAATTTCGAAGCCATTGGAGTCCCTAGGCATGACCTTTCATCTCTTGACGCCGAATTCGAGGAAGAGGAGGTCTGGGCGGCCATCAAAGACATGCCAGGGGACAGATCGCCTGGTCTAGATGGGTTCACTGGCACCTTTCTAAAAGCATGCTGGCCTACGATCAAGGTTGACCTTATGAACATTTTCAAGGCAGTTCGTCTTGGTCGTGCACATGGCTTTGCAAAGCTCAACAGGGCCCTGATTACGCTTCTTCCCAAGAAGGAATGGCGACTGACATATGCATCCCCAATTGGCCTGCCGAAGATGGTACCCGGGGTTTACTGAAGGCCCACAGGTCGAAGAATATGAATTTCGGAAGCCCAATTAGTTGTTAAGAAAAGATAGAGTTGTATTAGGAATATAGAGATTTGTAACTTTACGGGTTGAACTCAGAGAGTCTCCCAGAATATGTAAACTTGTGTAATACGAAACCCTCGGCTCCGCCTCCTATATAAGGGGGAGTCGAGGGACAAAGAGAGGATCGAATCCATTGTCAACACAACCCTAATTTCTTAATCGTTGAGTACTTTTCGGCTGAAACCTTCGAGATCTACTTGCCCTCTACTTCCAACTAAACCCTAGTCTACAATACGTAGGCATTGATAAGTTAATCCCTTGTCAATTGGCGCCGACCGTGGGGATTAGATGCGACAAGGAGCTGATCTCGATGGCACATTCAAGATCGTCGACTTCGTCGGTAGCAAGCAACGCGATGGATAGAGGTAAACGGATCGAAACTGATCTAGTCGATTTTGTTCCTCACCCGCCCTCCCGTTTGGATGCATATGCGTATCTGGAGGAGCCCATGGAGATGACGTTCAGAAAGTTCCACTTCCGCGTTGACAAAGAAGGATCGTATCGTCTCGAAGTTCCGATCTCGTCGGGATTATCAGAGGTCGATCCCGATTTTTCGGGTTCAACATCGTCAATCGAGTCAGGCGACAAGGAGATTTCGCCGCCACGCTTCATCAACACTATGGCAAGCGAAAAGCTCGCCAAGATCTTCAGCGACATGTCCTTCGAGTCGTCTGCGGACTCCAATATAAGCAGCGACCCAGACAGCATCGACAATTTCAGCTTCATCGACAGATCCATTGCTGTTGGGAAGGTCTTCACCAATCTAAACGATGGTGTCACCAATCCCGAAAAATATCAAAGTCCAAAATACCATCAAATATATGCAATTGGAGATAAAAACCGAGCAGAGCCAGAAACATCAGAGGCTTTCGACGATGTGGGAAACCCATATGTCGATCCCGCTGATCTCAGGCGAGGTTTAGGCACCAAGTATGTCGGGCCTACACCGCGTCTAAGGGTCCAACTCCCACAAGAAGCGTGGGACAGAGCCGCAAGAGCCATGGATGGTACAGAACCAATGACCACAACTGCTACGGCGGAAGAATTGCAAGCATACCAATACAAACTCGCCCGTGTTGGAAGAGAATTAGAAAAATAGACAGCTGCCCTGAATAGGAGAAGGGAGACAGCTTCCGCGTCAAGCAGGCGAAGGGCGGAGCTAAGTCGACAATCAGGAACATCGGGAGATAGTCACAGAGAAGCTCGAAACAGAGCAAGATCTCGGCTGCAAAACATACCTGAGGCTGACAGAGAGAACTTAGTTCAAAATCTCGACATGTCTTTTATGTCGATCGACACGAGGGGGAATATTAAACACCAGAAGCTGGATACATGGCGACGCAAGCTTTCATCCTCGCGTCCAGGCCACCTCCTGGAGATCCAAGGGAAGCGTTGTATAACATGGCCATGGCAGGAGTTGGTGCCATGGGAACGACGTTCGTAACTACACCTCCCGAAGGATCTGCAAGGCAAAATAGTCCACGACCTACTGCAGCAGTTCAGGATCCCCCGAGAGCGAGTGGGGCAAGAGATGCAACGACTCAGGCAAGGGTGGATAGAGCGCGACAGGACAGAAGGGAACATCGGCATTCACCAGAAGTTGACGAAGAAGATATGTGTGGACTCCCGTGCTTTACGAGACGAGTCCGAAAAACTCTGGTCCCGTCAGGATTTAAGCTACCCGATAATTTCAAAAAATTCGATGGTTTACAAGATCCTGAGGATTGGCTAGTTGATTATCTCGAGACGGTGAAGCTGATAGGTGGAACCAGAGCAACAGCCATGCAGAGCATCCAAGTATACTTGAGTAGAGCCGCACGATCATGGATAAATAAGTTGCCTCCGGGGTCCATCGACAGTTGGGATAGTTTCGAGGACATCTTTGTGAAGAATTTCCGCTCCACATGCAAAAAACCCGCATCCCTAGAAGAGTTGAGGGCTTGCAGGCAGAAGTATGATGAACCAATGAGAAAATACATCCAGAGGTGGAATATTATCAAAAACTCGGCAGAGAACATATCTGACGAGAGAGCAATAGATGCGTTTGTGGCAGGAATTCGACGGAGAGATTTTGTCGAGGATTTAGGGAGAACTAACCCGAGGACAATATCAACATTAATGGAAATAGCAAAAAGGTGGGCAGATGGAGAAGACGCGGTTCACAACAAGCGACATAGGTCGCCAGAGGAGGACCGCTGTCGAAATTTTCAAAATAGACGACGATTCTCTCGACAGTTCTCGAGTTATGATGCTCCTGGTCAAATATCGGCTGGATTTCGAGCAAAGCCTGGAGGAAACAATCGAGATGATTATCAAAGGAGTAACGAGCAGCGAGGCAACAATGGAGATGACTCCCGTAACAATAGACATAATAATGGACCAATATTCCTGAGACCGTATATATCTCCTGAAGATATGATGAACGGACCGTGTCAGATGCATTTCTATCTTGACAATAATGGGAAGAGGCAGTCAGGACATCTACAGAAGGACTGTCGAAATTTTCAAGCAATGCTGAGATTTGCAGGACAAGCCAATACGCAAGCAATGAATAGAAACCCTCAGGGGCCAAGGAGTGAGATTCACCTTCCACCTCCTCCCGCAATTACGGATGCAAACAGACATCAGTTGCAAATAGCGGCAGCTCCAAACCCACCCCCTTATATCGACACCAATGGTGCGGTTTCGATGATTCAGAAAGCAAGGCCATCTAACAGGGCTCAGAAAGTAATTTCGCGTCAAGTGTTCATGGCAGAGAAGATGCCTCCACCAACGATCGAGTACCTGAATTGGTCGGGACAGGACATTGGCTTCACAATAGCGGATCACCCGCAGCAAGTTCCTCAACCAGGGCAATCAGCACTTATCTTACCAGCGGTGATCGCAGGATTCGACGTGTCTCGAGTATTCATAGATGGAGGCAGCAGTTTAAACTTTATATATGCAGATACACTAAGGAAGATGAATATATCCCTGGTGAACCTAAAACCTACCGACACACGTTTCCATGGTATCACGCCAGACAAGCCAAGTTATCCGCTGGGGAAGATCAATCTCGACGTTCAGTTTGGAACCCGTGAAAACTACAGGATAGAAAGGCTGGAGTTCGAAGTTGTCGATTTTCCGTCGCAATATCACGCATTGTTGGGACGACCAGCATATGCCAGGTTTATGGCGGTACCGCACTACACATACTTGTTGTGGAGGCTACCTGGACCCAAGGGACAAAGGCAGTTTCGCGTTAGCTGATAAATGCGACAAGGACTTTCATCGACTGTCAGAAACTTTCGGGATGCAAGCAGAATATATGGCGTCAAGGCTAACAACTGACTATGATGTGTTGCCAGATGTAGGAAGGCCACTCAGGGAGCCAACCTTCAACACCACCAAGGATTCTAAGGAGGTACAGATTCACCCGACAGATCCCAAGAAAACGACGTCCATTGCAACAAACATGAACCTCGCATAGGAAAGCGCGCTCATCGAGTTCCTCCGTGAGCACTGGGAGATCCCTGGCCTAGACGCCCTATGAGGTCCAAACGCGAAGGTGGTAGGGTATGGCAGCCTCAGGTCGATGGACAAAACATACATAGATTGTCTTACGAAGCTCGGGCCCAACAAGGCATGTAAAGCACAGCCAGTTCCAGGCCCGCCTGGCTCGGATCCAGCCCGCAAGCTCGCCGTAGCCACCGCCTCCTCTTCACCGTTGTCCGGTGATACGTCCAAAACGTATCTACTTTCCCGAACACTTTTGCTATTGTTTTGCCTCTAATTTGTGTATTTTGGATACAACTAACACGGACTAACGCTGTTTTCAGCAGAATTGCCCTGGTGTCTTATTTTTGTGCAGAAACTCAACTTTCAGGAAAATCCCCGGAAATAATTGCAATGGACCTATTTTCGCAGAAGACTTACGGAGCCAGAAGACGAGACGGAGGGGGGCCACGAGGCGCCCACACCACCTGGCGGCGCGGTGGGCCCCTGGGCCGCGCCGCCCTATGGTGGTGTCGCCTCGGCCAGCCCCCGACGCTCCCCTCTGGACTACTTAAAGCCCTTGACCTAAAAACGCACGGGAGTTCGAGCAATTTTGCCAGAAGACATCCAGAACTCCGCCGCCGTCGCGAAACTCAATCTCGGGATCAGAAACTCCGTTCGGCACCCGGGGACGGGGAATTGGAGGAGATCATCGCCATCATCACCACCGATGCCTCTCCATCAACCATCCATGCTTCCCCCATCCATGTGTGAGTAAGTCCCCCTGTAAGGGGATGGTAGGGATTGGATGAGATTGTTCATGTAATAGCCATAAGATTGTTAGGGCATAGTGCCTAGTATCCGTTGTTGGTACTTTTATGATATTGTTGCAACTTGTTATGCTTAATGCTTGTCACTAGGGCCCGAGTGCCATGATTTCAGATCTGAACATTTTATTGATTCATGATGATATTCATTGTTTTATGATCTTACCTGTTGGAGATATGCCCAAGAGGCAATAATAAAAGTGGTTGTTATATATCTTTATGTTTATGATAAATGTTTATATACCATGCTATAATTGTATTAACCGAAACATTGATACATGTGTGATATGTAAACAACAATGAGTCCCTAGTAAGCCTCTTAACTAGCTTGTTGATTAATAGATGATTAGTTTCATAATCATGAACATTGGATGTTATTAATAACAAGGTTATATCATTATATGAATGATGTAATGGACACACCCAATTAAGCGTAGCATAAGATCACGTCATTAAGTTATTTGCTATAAGCTTTCGATACATAGTTACCTAGTCCTTATGACCATGAGATCATGTAAATCACTTATACCGGAAAGGTACTTTGATTACATCAAACGCCACTGCATAAATGGGTGGTTATAAAGGTGGGATTAAGTATCCGGAAAGTATGAGTTGAGGCATATGGATCAACAGTGGGATTTGTCCATCCCGATGACGGATAGATATACTCTGGGCCCTTGATACGTCTCCAACGTATCGATAATTTCTTATGTTCCATGCTACATTATTGATGATATCTACATGTTTTATACACATTATATGTCGTATTTATGCATTTTCCGGCACTAACCTATTAACAAGATGCCGAAGAGCCAGTTGCTGTTTTCTGCTGTTTTTAGTTTCAGAAATCCTAGTAAAGAAATATTCTCGGAATTGGGAAATCAACGCCCAGGGTCCTATTTTGCCACGAAGCTTCCAGAAGACCGAGGGGGAAAAGAAGTGGGGCCACGAGGTGCCGCCACACTAGGGCGGCGTGGCCCAAGCCCTGGCCGCGCCAGCCTGGCGTGTGGGGCCCTCGTGTGGCCCCCCCGTGTTGCCCTTCCGCCTACTTAAAGCCTTCGTCGCGAAACCCCCAGTACTGAGAGCCACGATACGGAAAACCTTACGAGGCGCCGCCAATCCCATCTCGGGGGATTCTGGAGATCACCTCCGGCACCCTGTCGGAGAGGGGAATCATCTCCCGGAGGACTCTTCACCGCCATGGTCGCCTCCGGAGTGATGAGTGAGTAGTTCACCCCTGGACTATGGGTCCATAGCAGTAGCTAGATGGTTGTCTTCTCCTCATGTGCTTCATTGTCGGATCTTGTGAGCTGCCTAACATGATCAAGATCATCTATCTGTAATTCTATATGTTGTGTTTGTCGGGATCCGATGGATAGAGAATACTATGTTATGTTGATTATCAATCTATTACCTATGTGTTGTTTATGATCTTGCATGCTCTCCGTTATTAGTAGAGGCTCTGGCCAAGTTTTTACTCTTAACTCCAAGAGGGAGTATTTATGCTCGATAGTGGGTTCATGCCTCCATTAAATCTGGGACAGTGACAGAAAGTTCTAAGGTTGTGGATGTCTGTTGCCACTAGGGATAAAACATTGATGCTATGTCTAAGGATGTAGTTATTGATTACATTACGCACCATACTTAATGCAATTGTCTGTTGTTTTGGAACTTAATACTGGAAGGGGTTCGGATGATAACCTGAAGGTGGACTTTTTAGGCATAGATGCATGCTGGATAGCAGTCTATGTACTTTGTCGTAATGCCCAATTAAATCTCACAATATTCATCATATCATGTATGTGCATTGTTATGCCCTCTCTATTTGTCAATTGCCCGACTGTAATTTGTTCACCCAACATGCTTTTATCTTATGGGAGAGACACCTCTAGTGAACTGTGGACCCCGGTCCTATTCTTTACATCGCATACAATCTACTGCAATACTTGTTTTACTGTTTTCTTCGCAAACAATCATCTTCCACACAATACGGTTAATCCTTTGTTACAGCAAGCCGGTGAGATTGACAACCTCACTGTTTTGTTGGGGCAAAGTACTTTGGTTGTGTTGTGCAGGTTCCACGTTGGCGCCGGAATCCTGGTGTTGCGCCGCATTACATTCCGCCACCATCAACCTTCAACGTGCTTCTTGGCTCCTCCTGGTTCGATAAACCTTGGTTTCTTTCTGAGGGAAACTTGCTACTGTCTGCATCACACCTTCCTCTTGGGGTTCCCAACGGACGTGTGTCAACTGCACACATCAAGCTAAATTTCTGGCGCCTTTGCCGGGGAACTGAAGAAAAGCTACACCACAAAGATTTCTAACTCCCACGTCAACTACCCGCAAGTAAATTTCTGCGCCGTTCGGGGAGATCAAGACGCTGCAAGGGAGTCTCCACTTCCCAATCTCTTTACTTTGTTTTTGTCTTGCTTTATTTTATTTACTACTTTGTTTGCTGCATTATATTAAAACACAAAAAAATTAGTTGCTAGCTTTACTTTATTTACTGTCTTGCTCTCTATATCAAAAACACAAAAAAAAAAATTAGTTACTTATATTTGCTTTACTTATTTCAACATGTTTCCTTTTAATTTTACCGTAAAAGACATACCGGTAGGACGTGGGTCTATAGTTGGGAGAAACAATATAGAAGAATTTTTCAATCATGTTAGTACCGTTGAAGATTTTGAAGATAGACACTTGGTAGAACTTGCTCCTACTTATGAAATTGCTGCTGCTTTAGTTCGCATGTTGGAAACTAAATTTGTTAATCTCAATCCTATAATCCAACACATGTTTCTTACACTCGGTGATATGGAAGAAGGGGAAAAGAAAGATTTTGTTTTAGAAACCCTTCTTAGAGAATTTGGTAGTATAGCGAGAGAGGCTAGAAAGGTCTTTATTAAATATAAGATGCTTGGTTCTTATACCAATTTTGTTAGTATCCTTGAAAAGATGGACATGGAGAGAGTAAGGTACACTAATAACATTAATGATGGTGGGGAGATCAAAGCACCAATACCATGTAAGCTCCTAGCAATGAATGAAGCGTTAGAAAATAACTATGCTTGGCTTGTTCCTGAAAATTTGTTTGATGAGAGTAGCAAGCCCAAGACTAATGAAAAGGGAGCCGCTGAAACTTATGTATCCAATATACTATGCATGGTTGAGAAAACCTCCAACACCTCTGGTTATGATGTCGATGCCTCATCTCTCGATAATACTTGATATACACTTTCTGCGCCTAGCTGAAAGGCGTTAAATAAAAGCGCTTATGGGAGACAACCCATGTTTTTACTACAGTATTTTATTTTATATTTGAGTCTTGGAAGTTGTTTACTACTGTAGCAATCTCTCCTTATCTTAGTTTTGTGCTTTGTTGTGCCAAGTAAAGTCTTTGATAGTAAAGTGAATACTAGATTTGGATTACTGCGCAGTTACAGATTTCTTTGCTGTCACGAATTTCGACCTGCCTCCCTGTAGGTAGCTCAGAAAATTAAGCCAATTTACGTGCGTGATCCTCAGATATGTACGCAACTTTCATTCAATTTGGACATTTTCATTTGAGCAAGTCGGGTGCCTCAATAAAATCCATCTTTACGGACTGTTCTGTTTTGACAGATTCTGCCTTTTATTTCGCATTGCCTCTTTTGCTATGTTGGATGAATTTCTTTGATCCATTAATGTCCAGTAGCTTTATGCAATGTCCAGAAGTGTTAAGAATGATTGTGTCACCTCTGAACATGTTAATTTTTATTGTGCACTAACCCTCTAATGAGTTGTTTCGAGTTTGGTGTGGAGGAAGTTTTCAAGGATCAAGAGAGGAGAATGATGCAATATGATCAAGGAGAGTGAAAGCTCTAAGCTTGGGGATGCCCCCGTGGTTCACCCCTGCATATTTTAAGAAGACTCAAGCGTCTAAGCTTGGGGATGCCCAAGGCATCCCCTTCTTCATCGACAACATTATCAGGTTCCTCCCCTGAAACTATATTTTTATTCCATCACATCTTATGTACTTTGTTTGGAGCGTCGGTTTGTTTTGTTTTTGTTTTGTTTGAATAAAATGGATCCTAGCATTCATTGTGTGGGAGAGAGACACGCTCCGCTGTTGCATATGGACAAATATGTCCTTAGGCTTTACTCATAGTATTCATGGCGAAGGTTGAATCTTCTTCGTTAAATTGTTATATGGTTGGAATCGGGAAATGCTACATGTAGTAATTCTAAAATGTCTTGAATAATTTGATACTTGGCAATTGTTGTGCTCATGTTTAAGCTCTTGCATCATATACTTTGCACCCATTAATGAAGAAATACATAGAGCATGCTAAAATTTGGTTTGCATATTTGGTCTCTCCAAAGTCTAGATAATTTCTAGTATTGAGTTTGAACAACAAGGAAGACGGTGTAGAGTCTTATAATGTTTACAATATGTCTTTTATGTGAGTTTTGCTGCACCGTTCATCCTTGTGTTTGTTTCAAATAACCTTGCTAGCCTAAACCTTGTATCGAGAGGGAATACTTCTCATGCATCCAAAATCCTTGAGCCAACCACTATGCCATTTGTGTCCACCATACCTACCTACTACATGGTATTTCTTCGCCATTCCAAAGTACATTGCTTGAGTGCTACCTTTAAAATTTCCATCATTCGCCTTTACAATATATAGCTCATGGGACAAATAGCTTAAAAACTATTGTGGTATTGAATATGTACGTATGCACTTTATCTCTTATTAAGTTGCTTGTTGTGCGATAACCATGTTCCTGGGGACGCCATCAACTACTCTTTGTTGAATATCATGTGAGTTTCTATGCATGTCCGTCTTGTCTGAAGTAAGAGAGATCTACCACCTTAATGGTTGGAGCATGCATATTGTTAGAGAAGAACATTGGGCCGCTAACTAAAGCCATGAATCATGGTGGAAGTTTCAGTTTTGGACATATATCCTCAATATCATATGAGAACACTAATTGTTGCCACATGCTTATGCATTAAAGAGGAGTCCATTATCTGTTGTCCATGTTGTCCCGGTATGGATGTCTAAGTTGAGAATAATCAAAAGCGAGAAATCCAAAATGCGAGCTTTCTCCTTAGACCTTTGTACAGGCGGCATGGAGGTACCCCTTTGTGACACTTGGTTAAAACATGTGTATTGCGATGATCCGGTAGTCCAAGCTAATTAGGACAAGGTGCGGGCACTATTAGTATACTATGCATGAGGCTTGCAACTTGTAAGATATAATTTACATAACTCATATGCTTTATTACTACCGTTGACAAAATTGTTTCATGTTTTCAAAATAAAAGCTCTAGCACAAATATAGCAATCGATGCTTTCCTCTTTGAAGGACCCTTCTTTTACTTTTATGTTGAGTCAGTTCACCTATCTCTCTCCACCTCAAGAAGCAAACACTTGTGTGAACTGTGCATTGATTCCTACATACTTGCATATTGCACTTGTTATATTACTCTATGTTGACAATTATCCATGAGATATACATGTTACAAGTTGAAAGCAACCGCTGAAACTTAATCTTCCTTTGTGTTGCTTCAATACCTTTACTTTGATTTATTGCTTTATGAGTTAACTCTTATGCAAGACTTATTGATGCTTGTCTTTAAGTACTATTCATGAAAAGTCTTTGCTTTATGATTCATTTGTTTACTCATGTCATTACCATTGTTTTGATCGCTGCATTCATTACATATGCTTACAATAGTATGATCAAGGTTATGATGGCATGTCACTCCAGAAATTATCTTTGTTATCGTTTACCTGCTCGGGACGAGCAGAACTAAGCTTGGGGATGCTGATACGTCTCCGACGTATCGATAATTTCTTATGTTCCATGCTACATTATTGATGATATCTACATGTTTTATACACATTATATGTCGTATTTATGCATTTTCCGGCACTAACCTATTAACAAGATGCCGAAGAGCCAGTTGTTGTTTTCTGCTGTTTTTGGTTTCAGAAATCCTAGTAAAGAAGTATTCTCAGAATTGGACGAAATCAACGCCCAGGGTCCTATTTTGCCACGAAGCTTCCAGAAGACCGAGGGGAAGGAAGTGGGGCCACGAGCACTGCCACACTAGGGCGGCGCGGCCCAAGCCCGGCCGCGCCCCTGGCGTGTGGGGCCCTCGTGTGGCCCCCGCGTTGCCCTTCCGCCTACTTAAAGCCTTCGTCGCGAAACCCCCGACCGAGAGCCACGATACGGAAAACCTTCGAGACGCCGCCGCCGCCAATCCCATCTCGGGGATTAGGAGATCGCCTCCGGCACCTGGGAGAGGGGAATCATCTCCCGGAGGACTCTTCACCGCCATGGTCGCCTCCGGAGTGATGAGTGAGTAGTTCACCCCTGGACTATGGGTCCATAGCAGTAGCTAGATGGTTGTCTTCTCCTCATGTGCTTCATTGTCGGATCTTGTGAGCTGCCTAACATGATCAAGATCATCTATCTGTAATTCTATATGTTGTGTTTGTCGGGATCCGATGGATAGAGAATACTATGTTATGTTGATTATCAATCTATTACCTATGTGTTGTTTATGATCTTGCATGATCTCCGTTATTAGTAGAGGCTCTGGCCAAGTTTTTACTCTTAACTCCAAGAGGGAGTATTTATGCTCGATAGTGGGTTCATGCCTCCATTAAATCTGGGACGTGACAGAAAGTTCTAAGGTTGTGGATGTGCTGTTGCCACTAGGGATAAAACATTGATGCTATGTCTAAGGATGTAGTTATTGATTACATTACGCACCATACTTAATGCAATTGTCTGTTGTTTTGCAACTTAATACTGGAAGGGGTTCGGATGATAACCTGAAGGTGGACTTTTTAGGCATAGATGCATGTTGGATAGCGGTCTATGTACTTTGTCGTAATGCCCAATTAAATCTCACAATATTCATCATATCATGTATGTGCATTGTTATGCCCTCTCTATTTGTCAATTGCCCGACTGTAATTTGTTCACCCAACATGCTTTTATCTTATGGGAGAGACACCTCTAGTGAACTGTGGACCCCGGTCCTATTCTTTACATCGCATACAATCTACTGCAATACTTGTTTTATTGTTTTCTTGCAAACAATCATCTTCCACACAATACGGTTAATCCTTTGTTACAGCAAGCCGGTGAGATTGACAACCTCACTGTTTCGTTGGGGCAAAGTACTTTGGTTGTGTTGTGCAGGTTCCACGTTGGCGCCGGAATCCCTGGTGCCGCATTACATTCCGCCACCAACCTTCAACGTGCTTCTTGGCTCCTCCTGGTTCGATAAACCTTGGTTTCTTTCTGAGGGAAAACTTGCTACTGTCTGCATCACACCTTCCTCTTGGGGTTCCCAACGGACGTGTGTCAACTGCACGCATCAGCCCTCTCAGTGGAATGTCGTCTAATGTCTTGCAAGCATATGAATAAGTTCATAAGAGACCACATACCACGGTACGAGTAAAGAGTACTTGTCAGGAGACGAGGTTGAACAAGGTATAGAGTGATACCGATGATCAAACCTCGGACAAGTAAAATATCGCGTGACAAAGGGAATTGGTATCGTATGTGAATGGTTCATTCGATCACTAAGTCATCGTTGAATGTGTGGGAGCCATTATGGATCTCCAGATCCCGCTATTGGTTATTGGTCGGAGAGAGTTCTCACCCATGTCCACATAGTTCACGAACCGTAGGGTGACACACTTAAAGTTTGATGTTGTAATAGTAGAACTTGAATATGGAATGGAGTTCGAAGTTTTGTTCGGAGTCTCGGATGGGATCCCGGACATCACGAGGAGTTCCGGAATGGTCCGGAGAATAAGGTTCATATATAGGAAGTCATTTTATAAGTTTGAAAATGATCCGGTGATTTTACGGAAGGTTCTAGAAGGTTCTAGAAAAGTCCGGAAGGAATCACTAAGGAAGGAGGAGTCCCGGAGGGACTCCACCTCCCCATGGCCGGCCAACCCTAGAGGGGGGAGTCCAAGGTGGACTCCACCAAGGGGGCCGGCCACCCCCCTTCATGGAAGGGTGGGAATCCCACTTGGGTGGGAGTCCCACCTTGGGTAGGTTTCCCTACTACATGGAAGGTTCTTGTGTTGGGGTCTTATTCGAAGACTTGTAGTCCAACACTTGGGGATCCACCTATATAATGAGGGGCATAGGGGAGGGGGCCGGCCACCACAAGCCACCAAGCTGGCCGCACCCCATAGAGGCCGGCCACCCCCTCTCCCAAACCCTAGCCGCCCCCTCTCTCCTCCACCTCTCCCGCACGCTTAGCGAAGCTCCGCCGGAGTTCTCCATCGCCACCGCCACCACGCCGTCGTGCTGCCGGATTCAAGGAGGAGCTACTACTTCCGCTGCCCGCTGGAACGGGGAGAAGGACGTCGTCTTCATCAACACCGAACGTGTGACCGAGTACGGAGGTGCTGCCCGATCGTGGCACCGTGATCAAGATCTTCTACGCGCTTTTGCAAGCGGCAAGTGATCGTCTACCGCAGCAACAAGAGCCTCATCTTGTAGGCTTTGGAAATCTTCAAGGGTGAGTCTCGATCATCTCCTCGTTGCTCCCGTCTTCTAGATTGCATCTTGGCTTGGATTGCGTTCTCGTGGTAGGAAAGTTTTTGTTTTCTATGCAACGAATCCCTACAGTGGTATCAGAGCCGTGTCTATGCATAGATGGTTGCACGAGTAGAACACAATGGTTTTGTGGGCGTTGATGCTTATGTTGTCTTTAGTTTGAGTACTTTGCATCTTTGTGGCATAGTGGGATGAAGCGGCTCGGGCTAACTTTACATGACCGCGTTCATGAGATTTGCTCCACGCTCGACATGCAACTTGTATTGCATAAGTGGCTTTGCGGGTGTCTGTCTCTCCTACTATAGTGAAGATTCAATTTACTCTTCTATTGACAACACTAGTATCACCGTTGTGGTTCATGTTCGTAGGTAGATTAGATCTTACTCGAAAACCCTAAACCACGTAAAATATGCAAACCAAATTAGAGACGTCTAACTTGTTTTTGCAAGGTTTGGTGATGTGATATGGCCATAATGTGATGATGAATATGTATGAGATGATCATTATTGTATTGTGGCAACCGGCAGGAGCCTTATGGTTGTCTTTAAATTTCATGTTGAGTAGTATTTCAAAGAAGTTGTAATAGTTGCTACATGGGAGAACAATCATGAAGACGGCGCCATTGACCTTGACGCTACGCCGACGATGATGGAGATCATGCCCGTTGATGATGGAGATCATGTCCGTGCTTTGGAGATGAAGATCAAAGGCGCAAAGACAAAAGGGCCATATCATATCACATATGAACTGCATGTGATGTTAATCCTTTATGCATCTTATTTTGCTTAGATCGCGACGGTAGCATTATAAGATGATCCCTCTCACTAAAATATCAAGATAATAAAGTGTTCATCCTTAGTAGCACCATTGCCAAGACTTGTCGTTTCGAAGCATCTCGTGATGATCGGGTGTGATAGAATCAACAAGTGCATACAACGGGTGCAAGCCAGTTTTGCACATGCGGATACTAAGGTGGCCTTGACGAGCCTAGCATGTACAGACATGGTCTCGAAACACGTGATACCGAAAGGTAGAGCATGAATCATATGATTGATATGATGAACACTTTGAGTGTTCGCCATTGAAGTTACATCTTGTCTCGTGATGATCGGACTTGATGTAGTGGATTTGGTTCGTGTGATCACTAAGACAATGCGAGGGATATTGTTTTGAGTGGGAGTTCACCTAGATTTTTAATTTTGTTGAATTAAAATTTGAACTCAATTTGTCATAAACATTAGTCTAAACTATTGCAAATATATGTTGTAGATATGGCGTCCTCAATCAATTTTAACCAGTTCCTAGAGAAAGAAAAGCTTAAGAGCAACGGTAGCAACTTCACCGACTGGTTCCGTCATGTGAGGATCTTCCTCGCTGGCGGAAATCTGCAATATGTGCTTGATGCACCGCTAGGTGACCCTCCTGCAGAAACTGAAACCGATGAAGTAAAGAATGTTTACGAGACTCGGAAAACTCGGTACTCTCAAGTTCAGTGTGCCATCCTATGCAGTCTGGAAGCCGATCTTCAAAAACGTTTTGAGCACCACGATCCTCATGAGTTGGTCAATGAGCTGAAAGCTATATTTGAAACTCATGCGGCCGTGGAATGCTATGAAGCATCGAAACACTTCTTCAGCTGCATGATGGAAGAAGGCAGCTCCGTTAGTGAGCACATGCTCGCCATGACCGGGCATGCGAAGAAACTCAGTGATTTGGGAATAGTGATTCCTAACAGACTGGGGATTAATCGTGTCCTTCAATCACTGCCACCTAGTTACAAGAACTTTGTGATGAACTACAATATGCAAAACATGAACAAAGAGTTACCTGAACTCTTCGCCATGCTGAAATCTGCTGAGATTGAGATCAAGAAAGAGCACCAAGTGTTGATGGTCAACAAGACCACCAGTTTCAAGAAACAGGGCAAGTCTAAGGGAAAATTCAAGAAGGGTGGCAAGAAAGCTGCCACGCCTCCTGTGAAACCTAAGAGCGGCCCTAAGCCTGATGCTGAGTGCTATTACTGCAAGGAGAAGGGACACTGGAAGCGTAATTGCTCCAAGTATTTGGCGGATCTGAAGAGCGGCCTTGTCAAGAAGAAGAAAGAAGGTATATCTGATATACATGTTATAGATGTTTATCTTACTGGTTCTCGTACTAGTACCTGGGTATTTGATACTGGTTCGGTTGCTCATATTTGTAACTCGAAACAGGAACTAAAGAATAAATGAAGACTATTGAAGGATGAAGTGACGATGCGCGTTGGAAATGGATCCAAAGTCGATGTGATCGCTGTCGGCACACTTCCTCTACATCTACCTTCGGGATTAGTTTTAAGCCTCAATAATTGTTATTTTGTACCCGCGTTGAGCATGAACATTATATCTGGATCTTGTTTAATGCAAGACGGTTATTCATTCAAGTTTGAGAATAATGGTTGTTCTATTTTTATGAATAATATCTTTTATGGTCGAGCACCTGAAAAGAATGGCTTATTTCTGTTAGATCTCGATAGTAGTGATACACATATACATAACATTGATGCTAAGCGAATTAAATTGAATGATAATTCTACTTATATGTGGCACTGTCGTCTTGGTCATATTGGAGTGAAACGCATGAAGAAACTCCATACCGATGGATTACTTGAATCACTTGACTTTGAGTCACTTGATAGATGCGAAGCATGTCTAATGGGAAAAATGACTAAGACTCCATTCTCTGGTATTATGGAGCGAGCTACTGACTTATTGGAAATCATACATACCGATGTGTGCGGACCAATGAGTGTAGCATCGCGCGGTGGTTATCGTTATGTTCTAACCTTCACAGATGATCTGAGTAGATATGGGTATATCTATTTCATGAAACATAAATCCGAAACTTTCGAGAAGTTTAAGGAATTCCAAAGTGAAGTAGAAAATCAACGTAACAAGAAGATTAAATTTCTACGATCTGATCGCGGAGGTGAATATCTGAGTTATGAGTTTGGCATGCATTTAAAGAAATGCGGAATACTTTCACAATTGACACCGCCGGGAACACCTCAACGAAACGGTGTGTCCGAACGTCGTAATCGAACTCTCTTAGATATGGTTCGTTCTATGATGTCTCTTACTGATTTGCCTTTATCATTTTGGAGTTATGCATTAGAGACAGCCGCATTCACTTTAAATAGAGCACCATCAAAATCCGTTGAAACGACACCGTATGAATTATGGTTTAATAAGAAACCTAAGCTATCACTCCTTAAAGTTTGGGGTTGTGAAGCCTATGTAAAAAAGTTACAACCGGACAAGCTAGAACCCAAAGCGGAGAAATGCGTCTTCATAGGATACCCTAAGGAAACTATAGGGTACACTTTCTATCACAGATCCGAAGGCAAAATCTTTGTTGCTAAGAACGGAACCTTTCTTGAGAAAGAATTTCTCACTAAAGAAGTGACTGGAAGAAAAGTAGAACTCGATGAGATTGATGAATCTTCACTTGTTGATCAGAGTAGCGCAGTACCGGAAGTTGTTCCTGCGCCGCCTACACCGGCAACAGATTAAGCTAATGATAATGATCATGAAACTTCAAATGAGATAGCTACTGAACCTCGCAGATCGACAAGGGAACGTGCCACTCCTGATTGGTATGATCCTTGTCTAAATGTCATGATTGTGGACAACAATGATGAAGACCCTGCGACGTATGAAGAAGCGATGATGAGCCCAGATTCCAACAAATGGCAAGAAGCCATGAAATCCGAAATGGGATCCATGTATGATAACAAAGTGTGGACTTTGGTAGACTTACCTGATAGCCGCAAGGCTGTCGAGAATAAATGGATCTTCAAAAGAAAAACAGATGCTGATGGTAATATTACTGTCTATAAAGCTCGACTTGTTGCAAAGGGTTTCCGACAAATTCAAGGTGTTGACTACGATGAGACTTTCTCACCTGTAGCGAAGCTAAAATCTGTGAGGATTTTGTTAGCAATAGCTGCATTTTTCGATTATGAGATTTGGCAGATGGATGTCAAAACGGCGTTCCTTAATGGAGACATTGAGGAAGAGTTGTATATGGTACAACCTAAAGGTTTTGTCGATCCTAAAAATGTTGACAAAGTATGCAAACTTCAGCGTTCAATTTATGGACTGAAGCAAGCATCGAGAAGTTGGAACCGACGCTTTGATAAGGTGATCAAAGACTTCGGGTTTATACAGTGTCATGGAGAGGCCTGTATTTACAAGAAAGTGAGTGGGAGCTCTGTAGCATTCCTGATATTATATGTAGATGACATATTATTGATTGGGAATGATATAGAACTATTAAGCAGTGTAAAAGGTTATTTGAATAATAGTTTTTCAATGAAAGACCTTGGTGAAGCATCGTATATATTAGGCATCAAGATTTATAGAGATAGATCAAGACGTCTAATAGGGCTATCACAAAGTACATACCTGGACAAGATTCTAAAGAAGTTTAGAATGGAAGAAAGTAAGAAAGGATTCTTACCTATGTTACCAGGCAAGGTCTTGAGTAAGACTCAAGGACCGGCTACGGCAGAAGAAAGAGAAAGGATGAGTCAGATCCCCTATGCCTCGGCAGTAGGCTCTATCATGTATGCCATGCTATGTACTAGACCGGATATAGCACATGCTGTTAGTTTAACTAGCAGATATCAAAGTGATCCAGGAATGGAACACTGGACAGCGGTCAAGAATATCCTGAAGTACTTGAAAAGAACTAAGGATATGTTTCTTTGTTATGGAGGTGACCAAGAGCTCGTTGTAACCAGTTACACCGATGCAAGTTGGAACACTGATCCTGATGACTCTAAGTCACAATCTGGGTACGTGTTTATATTGAATGGTGCTGCAGTAAGCTGGGCAAGCTCGAAGCAGTGCACGGTGGCGAAGTCTTCAACAGAATCAGAGTACATAGCGGCTTCAGAGGCTTCATCAGAAGCGGTATGGATAAAGAGGTTCATTGTAGAGCTCGGTGTGGTTCCTAGTGCATTGGACCCACTAGTCATCTACTGTGACAACATGGGTGCCATCGCCAATGCACAAGAACCAAGGTCACACAAGAGGCTGAAGCATATCAAGCTGCGTTATCATTCGATTCGCGAGTACATCGAAGATGGAGAAGTAAAGATTTGCAAAGTACACACTGATCTGAATGTAGCAGATCCGTTGACTAAAGCTCTCCCTAGGGCAAAGCATGACCAACACCAGAATGCCATGGGTGTTAGGTACCTTACAATGTAATCTAGATGATTGACTCTAGTGCAAGTGGGAGACTGTTGGAGATATGCCCAAGAGGCAATAATAAAAGTGGTTATTATATATCTTTATGTTTATGATAAATGTTTATATACCATGCTATAATTGTATTAACCGAAACATTGATACATGTGTGATATGTAAACAACAATGAGTCCCTAGTAAGCCTCTTAACTAGCTTGTTGATTAATAGATGATTAGTTTCATAATCATGAACATTGGATGTTATTAATAACAAGGTTATATCATTATATGAATGATGTAATGGACACACCCAATTAAGCGTAGCATAAGATCACGTCATTAAGTTATTTGCTATAAGCTTTCGATACATAGTTACCTAGTCCTTATGACCATGAGATCATGTAAATCACTTATACTGGAAAGGTACTTTGATTACATCAAACGCCACTGCGTAAATGGGTGGTTATAAAGGTGGGATTAAGTATCCGGAAAGTATGAGTTGAGGCATATGGATCAACAGTGGGATTTGTCCATCCCGATGACGGATAGATATACTCTGGGCCCTCTCGGTGGAATGTCGTCTAATGTCTTGCAAGCATATGAATAAGTTCATAAGAGACCACATACCACGGTACGAGTAAAGAGTACTTGTCAGGAGACGAGGTTGAACAAGGTATAGAGTGATACCGATGATCAAACCTCGGACAAGTAAAATATCGCGTGACAAAGGGAATTGGTATCGTATGTGAATGGTTCATTCGATCACTAAGTCATCGTTGAATGTGTGGGAGCCATTATG
Source organism: Lolium multiflorum (assembly GCA_030979885.1). Lineage (NCBI taxonomy): Eukaryota > Viridiplantae > Streptophyta > Magnoliopsida > Poales > Poaceae > Lolium > Lolium multiflorum. Next base: position 199,573,869 of record CM061753.1, on the reverse strand, counting down.
GATCTCCAGATCCCGCTATTGGTTATTGGTCGGAGAGAGTTCTCACCCATGTCCACATAGTTCACGAACCGTAGGGTGACACACTTAAAGTTTGATGTTGTAATAGTAGAACTTGAATATGGAATGGAGTTCGAAGTTTTGTTCGGAGTCTCGGATGGGATCCCGGACATCACGAGGAGTTCCGGAATGGTCCGGAGAATAAGATTCATATATAGGAAGTCATTTTATAAGTTTGAAAATGATCCGGTGATTTACGGAAGGTTCTAGAAGGTTCTAGAAAAGTCCGGAAGGAATCACTAAGGAAGGAGGAGTCCCGGAGGGACTCCACCTCCCCATGGCCGGCCAACCCTAGAGGGGGGAGTCCAAGGTGGACTCCACCAAGGGGGCCGGCCACCCCCCTTCATGGAAGGGTGGGAATCCCACTTGGGTGGGAGTCCCACCTTGGGTAGGTTTCCCTACTACATGGAAGGTTCTTGTGTTGGGGTCTTATTCGAAGACTTGTAGTCCAACACTTGGGGATCCACCTATATAATGAGGGGCATAGGGGAGGGGGCCGGCCACCACAAGCCACCAAGCTGGCCGCACCCCATAGAGGCCGGCCACCCCCTCTCCCAAACCCTAGCCGCCCCCTCTCTCCTCCACCTCTCCCGCACGCTTAGCGAAGCTCCACCGGAGTTCTCCATCGCCACCGCCACCACGCCGTCGTGCTGCCGGATTCAAGGAGGAGCTACTACTTCCGCTGCCCGCTGGAACGGGGAGAAGGACGTCGTCTTCATCAACACCGAACGTGTGACCGAGTACGGAGGTGCTGCCCGATCGTGGCACCGTGATCAAGATCTTCTACGCGCTTTTGCAAGCGGCAAGTGATCGTCTACCGCAGCAACAAGAGCCTCATCTTGTAGGCTTTGGAAATCTTCAAGGGTGAGTCTCGATCATCTCCTCGTTGCTCCCGTCTTCTAGATTGCATCTTGGCTTGGATTGCGTTCTCGGTAGGAAAGTTTTTGTTTTCTATGCAACGAATCCCTACAGTGGTATCAGAGCCGTGTCTATGCATAGATGGTTGCACGAGTAGAACACAATGGTTTTGTGGGCGTTGATGCTTATGTTGTCTTTAGTTTGAGTACTTTGCATCTTTGTGGCATAGTGGGATGAAGCGGCTCGGGCTAACTTTACATGACCGCGTTCATGAGATTTGCTCCACGCTCGACATGCAACTTGTATTGCATAAGTGGCTTTGCGGGTGTCTGTCTCTCCTACTATAGTGAAGATTCAATTTACTCTTCTATTGACAACACTAGTATCACCGTTGTGGTTCATGTTCGTAGGTAGATTAGATCTTACTCGAAAACCCTAAACCACGTAAAATATGCAAACCAAATTAGAGACGTCTAACTTGTTTTTGCAGGGTTTGGTGATGTGATATGGCCATAATGTGATGATGAATATGTATGAGATGATCATTATTGTATTGTGGCAACCGGCAGGAGCCTTATGGTTGTCTTTAAATTTCATGTTGAGTAGTATTTCAAAGAAGTTGTAATAGTTGCTACATGGGAGAACAATCATGAAGACGACGCCATTGACCTTGACGCTACACCGATGATGATGGAGATCATGCCCGTTGATGATGGAGATCATGTCCGTGCTTTGGAGATGAAGATCAAAGGCGCAAAGACAAAAGGGCCATATCATATGACATATGAACTGCATATGAGTCTCGATCATCTCCTCGTTGCTCCCGTCTTCTAGATTGCATCTTGGCTTGGATTGCGTTCTCGCGGTAGGAATTTTTTGTTTTCTATGCAACGAATCCCTACATTACCTGCAAGTTGTATACACATATTGCTGTCCGGAACCCGAGGCCCCAAAGTGACAGAAATTGAGACAACCGGAGGGGAAGGCTGTGATATGAGGATCACATGTGTTCACGGAGTGTTAAAATGTTAATGCTTTGCTCCGGTACTCTATTAAAAGGAGTACCTTAATTACCAGTAGTTTCCCTAGAGGCCCGGCTGCCACCGGCTGGTAGGACAAAAGATGTTGTGCAAGTTTCTCATTGCGAGCATGTACGACTATATACGGAACACATGCCTATGGTTATTTAGTACTTGGATACTGTTTTATTATTATCTGCAAATGCCCTGCCTTGATTATTACATGAGTTCTCTTATCCATGCAGCACCCGTTCATCCATCTCTGTGCCTACATTATTTTAATCCTGCTGTTTACTATAATCACTACTACTGTCTTTATTACACTGCTGCTTATATTTCACTATTGCTACTGCTATAAAACTGTTACTACTGATAAACTCTTGCGAGCAAGTCTGTTTCCAGGTGCAGCTGAATTGACAACTCCGCTGTTAAGGCTTACAAATATTCTTTGGCTCCCCTTGTGTCGAATCAATAAATTGGGTTTTACTTCCCTCGAAGACTGTTGCGATCCCCTATACTTGTGGGTCATCAAGACTATTTTCTGGCGCCATTGCCGGGGAGCATAGCTTTATTTGCAAGTTCACCTGAATTGATATTGTTCGCTGCAAATCCTCCATCATGGGTAAATCTCGCGATGCTAAAGTCGCCATATTACCATCCACTACAAGAAAAGGTACAACTTTGAGTACCTCTGCTGCTCTTGATTCACCATCTGTGATAAGTCAACTTGTTTCACCACCACAAACTTCACATGCTGGTACTTCTGCTGAATCTGAAAATTCCTCTTATAATTTTGATGATGCTTCTACTGTGCTTGATGATAATGGTTCATTAGGTCCTTTTCTAGATGCTACAATTGCTAGGTCTAGACAAATTGAAAATACTGAAATTCCTAATGAAAATACTGTTACACCTGTTAATTCACCTGAGTCTGTTGAATACTCTAGTGATGATCTTGATGAAGATTATGTGGAACTTGATGATGATTTCATTGATAAATGTAATGCTACTACTGATGCCAGTAACATTAAAAAGCTTCTTGCACAACGTGCTGTTAGATATAAACTGTCTCCCGATCCTAAATTTGCCACATCTCCTATAAACATTAAGGATAAGGATTATGATTTTTCTCTTGATTTATCTCATATATCTATTGTTGAGAAAACACCTTTTTGTGGTACTGAAAAAGAAAGTGCTGTAGAGCACATGAATGAGCTTTCTACTTTGAGTAGCTTGTTTTCTGATGATATCAAGAAGCGTACTTATTTTGTTGCTAATTTTTTTCCTTTCTCATTAAAGGATGATGCTAAAACTTGGTATAATAGTTTACCTCCTGATTCTATTGATAGTCCAAGTGGTTTGCTTGATGTTTTCTTTCGAAAATATTTTCCTGCTAGTGCTCAACATATTGCTTTGCAGAAAATTTATAGTTTTGACCAGGAAGATGGAGAGAAATTGCCTGAAGCTTGGGCAAGGTTTTGCTCTCTTATCAGAGCTCGGCCTGGACATGATTTGGAAAAGCATGACTTACTTGATATATTTTATAGTGTACTAACCATTGAGTCTAGGGCATACCTGGATAGTTGTGCTGGTTGTGTTTTGAGGAAAAGAGCTCCAGACGAAGCTGAAGAATTAATGGCTAGAATAGGCCAAAATCATGATGATTGGACTACACCTGAACCAACCCCAACGCCAATATTGAAGAAGAGGGGTATGATCAAATTAAATGATGAAGATATGAGGGAAGCCAAGAAATCTCTTAAAGAGAAGGGTATTAAATCTGAAGATGTGAAGAATTTACCCCCCATAGAAGATTTATGTAAGATAACTCCCCCTTCATCCACGATTGAGGTACATTCTCTTCAACGCTTTGATAAAGAAGATATTCCTTACTCAAAACCTCCTGATCAATGTTTAGATGAGTTTGATAATTATATTGTTAAGCAAGATAATTTTAATATGAGAGTAGAGAATCATTTAATGGAAAATTCTCAAGCTATTAGTAAATTGCATGATATTGTGGAGAGAACCTCCAATGATGTTAAGATGCTTGTTAAACATTTTCATATGGTTCAAACTCAAATAGATCAACTACTGAAGTGCAAAATGACTTGTTAAAAAATACTTCTAAAGAAAAACATGCTTATGAAGTAACAACTAGAGGCGGTGTTTCTACTCAGGATCCTCTATATCCTGAGGGGCATCCCAAAAGAGTTGAACAAGATTCTCAACGAACTAAAGAAACTAGCGCTCCTTCTAAGAAAAAGAAGAAGAAACATAAAACTGTTGTAGAATCCTCTGAGCCTGTTGATGATCCTAATAGTATTTCTGTTTCTGATGCTGAAACTGAAAGTGGTAATGAACATGATAAAGATAATGATAAGAATGATGTTTTTGATAAAGAAGAGATTGAAGATGAACCTGAAAATCGTGCTAAAAATAAAAAGTATACTAAAGAAGATTTCATTGCTAAGAAACATGGTAATGAAAGAGAACCTTGGGTTCAAAAGCAAATGCCTTTTCCTGTTAAGAAACTAAAATCAAAGGAGGAAGAACACTATAATAAATTTTGTGATTGGATGAAACCTTTGTTCCTGCAAATCCCTTTGACTGATGCTATTAAATTGCCTCCTTATTCAAAGTATATGAAAGATATTGTCTCTAACAAAAGGAAAATTCCTAATGAGGAGATTTCCACTATGCTTGCTAATTACTCTTTCAATGGCAAGGTTCCAAAGAAGCTGGGGACCCAGGTATACCAACCACCGGCGGCGACATCCACGGTAGAGCCGGGAAGAGCCTAGAGCTGCGGCTGGCTGAGACCCCTCCGAGCGACGGCCCGCAATGCTCTTCTGGTCACACGCGGCGATGCGAAGTGCAAGGGCGTGCCACCTGACCTATACCTGGTCAGGAAGGTGATGGGGATGCCTCGCTTAGTTCCTGCATGGCATACACGTAAACATTAAATAAGAGCCTCGATCGGCTCTCAGGTTATCCTGTGAATCGGCTCAAAGAGCCGATCCACCCATGATCCGTGCGGGGTGCACGAATACTTGGTGATCCTGCTTGATCAAGATATAGCTAATGAGATCTACGACGATTTAGGGTTTTCACCGCATAATCGGATCATCCTACTCCAGGTTGGGCCTCGCGGCCACGCACGGTGCTCATAAGCCGATCCTAAACAAGGCCAAAGAACCAACAATGATGTTGATCCGCGGAACATCCTGTTTAGGACTTGCGAACGCCACCCTACGTGCCACTGGATCCTCCCCCCTTTGTAAGGCCTAACTATTGCAGATATTAAACTAATCCTTGCAGAGCAAGGAGCAACCGTAACGGATCAGATCTACTAGATGATGAACAAGCAGGGTGCCGCCCCCACACCTGAGATAGGCGTGAGGACGGCTAGATATGCAAGGGTTGCACTACGTAAGCATGTTTATACGAAGAACAATGCTAACCCTAACACATCTATGATAACTACGTTGCGCGCCATCAAAAACGCTTCAGTACGCGCAACGCATGAACAACGTGGGGCTTGTGCTGCCTAGATCGCAAGATGCGATCTAGGCAGCATGTCGCTTACCTGATTGAAACCCTCGAGACGAAGGAGTTGGCGATGCGCCGAGATTGGTTTGTTTGGGGTTGAACGTGAGTTGTTGTTTATTCCATAAACCCTAGATACATATTTATAGTCCAGCGGACTTTCTAACGTGGGAATATCCCATCGTGCACAGGAAAAACTCTAACTTCTAACTTAAGATACGATCTAATAAAATTACAGATACATGGGCAATTCAGCCCAACTTCGTGTATAAGGCCAATTCTTGTTCTTCCTTCCATGTATATCTTCAAGTCTATCTCAATCGTGGCCCACCTCTGATTCTGGTGATAACACATGCCCCCCTGGTTTTGGAAATAACATTTCCAAAATCATTACGCTTTCCTTCGTCGGGTCATGTCGTGGCAGAACCGTTGCAGTATCCTTCATCATGATGCCTTGCCTTCTCAACTTCTCCGCGTGGCACCACTTCCTCGGAAACTGCTGTGGCATTGAATTTCCACTATATCCCCTTTTATTTAACCGCCATGAACAGTTCTCCTCTGCATCTCCTTCGCATTAGCACTCCAAAGCCCTCCGCCACCATGTCTTCTTCCTCCTCCGCCCCATCGGATCTTGCCAGCCAGTCCTCCACGTCCCGCGAGCCGACGCCGGAGTACAACCCGGCGGAGGTCCACGCGGCCAACACCCGCCGTGCCATTGCGGCCGGGGAGGAGTCAGACCACGACTTCTCCATCTGGTCCGAGGACGATCAATCCTCGACGGACGGGGAGAGCGACCTCCGCTTCCTCGCCGTTGGGGAAACGGAGGAGGAGAGCGACGATGACAACTTCTCCTGCGACTTCACCTCTTCCGGGGAGGAGGAGGAGCAGGAAGAGAGGAGGAGGAGGACGACGAGAGCTCCTCCGACGAGCCGCCGGCCAAGAGGTTCTGCCCTTGGCCGGGCAATCTTAGCGACTTCGACAGCGACGAGGACGACGCTGACGAAGAAGACGAAGACGATGAGGGCCCGGTCGGCGGCCATTGGAGCGATGACGAGCCCGCCGGGAGTAGCGCCGACAGCGGCGACGATGGCGACGACGAAGGCAGTGATGGCCCGTAGATAGGACCTCTAGAATAGGGCCAGTAGTGGTAGATGGGGCAATGTATCCCCTAGTACTTCCTTTTGAGAGCAATCAGCTCTTTATGTAAGAAATCTAATCAATGAAGAACTGTCCCCAATCTGATCTTGCCGATTTCCTTTGAACTCAATTTAGCCGATTCCTCCTTCTACTGACCTTGCCGATTCGCCCCCTTTGCCAACGCGTATTGAGCCGATAGCATCGCATCGGTTCTTTGACATTCACCCTTCCCTTCTTCAACTGATGGTTTTCTAAATCTGGTGGAGAATGCAGGATCTTCAAGGAAACTTTTGAACTTTTCCAACCAATTCCAATAATCCTCTTTAGTACTCCTCATCGCAACGTAGGAGCAGCCGGTGGTATCCTCATCGGCTCTTTAAACAGAGCAAAACAAAGCATCCACCGGGCTTGCCCCCCGAGCCTTACTCGAGGCGAGAGTGTCGAGAGAATGTGCCGAGCCGATCCCCTTTCTTCCTCAGATAGCCGATAATCTTCTTTCAGCTGAACTAGCCCCAAAGATTGGAAATCCTCGGCGAAAGGTTCAGGACCTGGATCAGTTCGAAGCAGCTGAGGAAATTTCCATCGTTTATTCCCTCGAAGCAACGGAAGGCACTGCTGTCTTGGATTTGGTGGAGACTCAATGATCATCGCATACTTCCACTAGAGTCGATGGCTACGCATCGGCTGTTCTAATCTGTCTTTCCACGCCCGAGAGTTGACAAGCCTTCATCCGCTGACAGTCCATACAGTCGATTCAGCAGGCTACTAATCTGGTGTTGAGTAGATGCCCTCAACATAGCCTGGGCCTGTCGCTGAATCGTCACGCATATCGAAACTGATAATTCCGCAACACCAGTACCACTCCTCAGACCAGTTGTGATGCGGAGTTAGCCGATTCCAACGAAATCGGCCCTGTGTAGCAAAGGATCCTTCGGGGCAATCTGCCCCCGAGCCTCGTCGGTCGAAAATAACAGTGGGCCGACCACGTCGGTCACCCTTGACGCCCAACTCGTAATGCAGCATCAGCCGATTCCCACAAATATCGGCTCGTCGTCTCTGGCAGGGGACGCCTCCCGGTGTGTCTTTGTCTCTTGCCCTCCAGACTCGTAACAACCCCTAGAAGTGAACGACTAAGTCACCACCTTGGTCAAACGTCGCAACCGATTGCTTCGTCATCGGCTGTTCTTCCCTTAGGAGAGATATGCTCCCTCCATTAAGCCATCCCGACTTGCCGTTAATCAGGGTCACGACCCTCAAACCTGCGGTCATGGTTCGGGAAGATGTCACCATCCTCGCTGCTAATGCCGCTGATCTTGAAGACTCGCCAATGAGAATTAGGGGTCCTTGAAAGGAAGACCCATTGCTCCATTAATCCTTAAGTCGATGTCTGCACATCGGCTGTGCATAAAATTTTCGAATTTTCGGCCGATTTGTGTATCGGCCCCCATACTCCAATACCCATCGCCACAGGATGGGACACTTCTGCTGCATATCCTCATGTTGCATCCACTTGGGCGCCCCCCCCAAGCCGATTCTGTCAAAAGAGTTGATGGTATCGGCTCTGTTGGATCATGTATCGAACCCAGAAGTATGGATGGTGAGGATATTTACGGCCGATTCTGGAATCGGCCTCCACGTTGTTTGCTCGGTGAAGGTTTTGTAATGTTCCTTCATAGACCTTGGGGCCGATCACAAGGATCAGCCTCGCCAAGTTGCACATCGCTTGGCTTCAACTACATGGTCAGGCCAGTGGATAAAACTAGCTTAACCCTTCCCTTTGTCACATCGATGCGCTCGCAGTCGTCCAAGTTGATGCCTGAGAGGGGTTCTTGGCCTGCTGCTTCCCATGCGTTCATGCCAGCCGTTGAAACTTCGGCTGAGTCATCGGCCTGGACGACCTCTACCTCATCACCATCCCATTGTATGATGCATTGGTGCATCGTAGAGGGAATGCAGCAGTTGGCGTGGATCCAATCTCTTCCTAGCAAAACAGCATAACTGCTCGTGCTATCAACGATAAAGAACGCCGTAGGGATGGTTTTTCTTCCTACGGTCAGATCCACATTCAGAACTCCTTGTGCCTCAGACGCTTGGCCGTTGAAGTCGCTCAACGTTACGTTGGTCTTGATTAGATCCGAACTCGAGCGTCCCAGCCGACGTAGCATAGAGTACGGCATGATGTTAACTGCCGCTCCGGTGTCCACCAGCATCCTGTTTACAGGCCTCCCATCGATATACCCTCGTAAGTACAGGGCCTTCAGATGCCTGTAGCTCCTATCTCGTGGCTTCTCAAAGATAACCGGCCGTGGGCCGCAGTCAAGTTGTGCCACGGATGCCTCATCTAATCCTGGAGCACTGAACTCCGAAGGGAGGATAAACACCATATTTGTGCCAGCCGATATCTCATCATCGGCTTTCCGTTGTTTGGGGCGCCACTCCATTTTCTGCGGACGTCCCTCTTCACCCAGGGTTCGCCGAACCTTTGCAGCCAGATCAGGCCGAGCCTTCCTTAGAGTACGCAAGTACAACCTTTCGGCTTCCTTCAGGCTGCGTAACCGCTGAACCCTGCGCTTTTGGGAACGGCTGAGTCCGTCAGGGCACCACCTTGGACGGTGGTACCTGTCTTCTTCTTCTTCTAGTCCCTCGTCTTCGGAATCCTCAAGATCTGCCCAACGAGGTGACTCAGCACGTTTGCTTGGTGGTGGGAGAGGCCCTAAGCGCTCAAACACAGACACGTTGGCTGCCTCCTTCTTCTTCTTGTTGCACTCTGGGCAATTGCCGATCGTGGGCAATCGGCTCATTCCTGAATCCCAGCAGTGTCTGAAGAAAGGGCAGTCCCAGTGTCTGGCATTGTCACCCTGCTCCCTTGATGCGTCCGTGGCACGGCGCTCGTGCTCCCCCTCATCGCGATCCTGCCGACGATGTCTTCTGGCTTCTCTAGCCAGACGATCTCCTTCATCATCATAGTTGGACCGTCGGCGTTGGTCATACTGACTCGCATATTTGTTGAGGAGGTGGTCAGAGAGAGGTCGTTGATATCTTATGTTCTTCGCTTCTCCCTCTGTGACGTAGCGCTTGCCATCATAATGGAGCCGATCGCGTGGAGCGGCCTCCTCTGTATCCTCGCTATGAGAGCAGCTGCCCTCTGTTTCATCTCGGTCATGGCGGCTTGCAGGCCCTGCCATATTGACACCAAAGGAGAACTTTGGCTGACCTAAGGAGTGGCTGAGATCCACCGTGTCGGCGCCGGGCCTCGGACGTGGGTCTCCACCGGACTCGATATCGTGCGGCCGGGTCTTCTTAGAGGAGCCGATGAGTTCGGCACCAAGGGTTGCCTTGATCCCGTCATGTTTCAGAGACTTGGTGCGCTCCTCCAACGGGGTGGAGAAATCTCTCCCATCAAGTGCGCCTTCGGGCGTGGAGCCCCTCCCCCTGACGCCATGGGAGTGGGTTCGGTGGGAGAGCCGAAGAGTGCGGCTTCGAGGATGGCTTTGATCTCGTCGCATGTGACTGGCGTGCCGTCCGCCATCTCAGATGTAGATGGCGATGTGGTTGATGTAGACAATGGTCCCACCGGGCGTGCCAGAATGTGTTGACCGCCAAAACCACCCACCGCGGGCGGCGACAGTCAGCACGGTAGAGCCGGGAAGAGCCTAGAGCTGCGGCTGGCTGAGACCCCTCCGAGCGACGGCCCGCAATGCTCTTCTGGTCGGCGATGCGAAGTGCAAGGCGTGCCACCTGACCTATACCTGGTCGGGAAGGTGATGGGGATGCCTCGCTTAGTTCCTGCATGGCATACACGTAAACATTAAATAAGAGCCTCGATCGGCTCTCGGGTTATCCTGTGAATCGGCTCAAAGAGCCGATCCACCCATGATCCGTGCGGGGTGCACGAATACTTGGTGATCCTGCTTGATCAAGATATAGCTAATGAGATCTACGACGATTTAGGGTTTTCACCGCATAATCGGATCATCCTACTCCAGGTTGGGCCTCGCGGCCACGCACGGTGCTCATAAGCCGATCCTAAACAAGGCCAAAGAACCAACAATGATGTTGATCCGCGGAACATCCTGTTTAGGACTTGCGAACGCCACCCTACGTGCCACTGGATCCTCCCCCCTTTGTAAGGCCTAACTATTGCAGATATTAAACTAATCCTTGCAGAGCAAGGAGCAACCGTAACGGATCAGATCTACTAGATGATGAACAAGCAGGGTGCCGCCCCCACACCTGAGATAGGCGTGAGGACGGCTAGATATGCAAGGGTTGCACTACGTAAGCATGTTTATACGAAGAACAATGCTAACCCTAACACATCTATGATAACTACGTTGCTCGCCATCAAAAACGCTTCAGTACGAGCAACGCATGAACAACGTGGGGCTTGTGCTGCCTAGATCGCAAGATGCGATCTAGGCAGCATGTCGCTTACCTGATTGAAACCCTCGAGACGAAGGAGTTGGCGATGCGCCGAGATTGGTTTGTTTGGGGTTGAACGTGAGTTGTTGTTTATTCCATAAACCCTAGATACATATTTATAGTCCAGCGGACTTTCTAACGTGGGAATATCCCATCGTGCACGGGAAAAACTCTAACTTCTAACTTAAGATACGATCTAATAAATTACAGATACATGGGCAATTCAGCCCAACTTCGTGTAAAAGGCCAATTCTTGTTCTTCCTTCCATGTATATCTTCAAGTCTATCTCAATCGTGGCCCACCTCTGACTCGGTCAAATTCTGGTGATAACAGAAGCTGGGAGACCCAGGTATACCGACTATTCCTTGTTCCATCAAGAATAATTATGTTGGAACAGCTCTATGTGATTTGGGAGCAGGAGTTAGTGTTATGCCTTTTTCCCTTTACAAGAGACTTTATTTAGATAAGTTGACACCAACTGATATATCTTTGCAAATGGCTGATAAATCTACTTCTATTCCTGTTGGTATATGTGAGGATGTTCCTGTTCAAGTTACTAATAATTGCTTAATCTTAACTGATTTTGTTGTGTTGGAAATGCGTGAAGATGATAATATGTCTATTATTCTTGGAAGACCTTTTCTTAACACTCCAGGGGCTGTTATTGATTGCAATAGAGGAAAAGTTACTTTCAATGTTGATGACTTATACGTCCAAAACGTATCTACTTTCCCGAACACTTTTGCTATTGTTTTGCCTCTAATTTGTGTATTTTGGATACAACTAACACGGACTAACGCTGTTTTCAGCAGAATTGCCCTGGTGTCTCGTTTTTGTGCAGAAATTCAACTTTCGGGAAAATCCTCGAAATTTATGTCGAAGGGCTTATTTTTCCGAAGAATCACGGAGCCAGAAGGGCAGGCACGGGGGAGGCCCGGGCCCCAACTAGGTCGGCGCGGCCTGGAGGGGGGCGCGCCGCCCTAGCGTGTGGCCCCCTCGGACAGCCTCTAACGCCCTCCTCTGGACTACTTAAGGGTTTCGATCTAAAAACGCGAGAAGAGAAGTCGAAGTCGCCAGAAACCATTCAGTATGCCGCCACCGTCGCGAAACTCCGTCTCGGGACCAGAAACTCCGTTCCGGCACTCCGCCGGGACGGGGAATTGGAGGAGATCATCGCCATCATCACCACCGACGCCTCTCCATCGACCAGCCATGTTTCCCCCATCCATGTGTGAGTAATTCCCCCGCTGTAGGCTGAAGGGGGTGGTAGGGATTGGATGAGATTGGTCATGTAATAGCATAAGATTGTTAGGGCATAGTGCCTAGTTTCCGTAATTGGTACTTCTATGATATTGTTACAACTTGTTATGCTTAACGCTTGTCACTAGGGCCCGAGTGCCATGATCTCAGATCTGAACATGTTAATGATGATATTCATTGCTTTATGATCTTACCTGCAAGTTCTATACACGTATTGTTGTCCGGAACCCGAGGCCCCAAAGTGACAGAAATTGGGACAACCGAAGGGGAAGGCAATGATATGAGGATCACATGTGTTCACGGAGTGTTAATGCTTTGCTCCGGTGCTCTATTAAAAGGAGTACCTTAATTTCCAGTAGATTCCCTAGAGGCCCGGCTGCCACCGGCTGGTAGGACAAAAGATGTTGTGCAAGTTTCTCATTGCGAGCACGTACGACTAAATATGGAACACATGCCTATTGATTGATTAGTACTTGGATACCGTTTTATTATTATCTGCAAATGCCCTACTTTGATTGTTACATGAGTTTCTCTCATCAATGCAACGCCCGTCATCCATCCTGTGCCTACAGTATTTTAATCCTGCTGTTTACTATAATCACTCTGCTGTCTTTGTTACCTGTTATTTCACTACTTGCTATAAATTGTTACTGATAAACTCTTGCGAGCAAGTCTGTTTCCAGGTGCAGCTGAATTGACAACTCCGCTGTTAAGGCTTTCAAATATTCTTTGTCTCCCCTTGTGTCGAATCAATAAATTGGGTTTTACTTCCCGCGAAGACTGTTGCGATCCCCTATACTTGTGGGTCATCAAGACTATTTTCTGGCGCCGTTGCCGGGGAGCATAGATTTATGGGATTTCTATTTTCGTGCCCTCCGGTCCTTAGTTGTACTCAGTTTTCCCCAGCTCCTTAGTTTTTCCTCAGTTTTCCCCAAGCCCTTGTTTGAAACCCGCAGAAGCAGCTCAGACGGCAGGATTCCCGTTTAGTTGACCGTTCTGTCACGTGTGGGGCCGCGTCTTGTGGGGCCGAGTCGTGTGGGCCCGCGTCGCGTGGGGCTGGTAGAAAGGGACCGCGTGGGACAGGACGAGAAGCGTTTGGTTGCACGTGAGCAGGAGCTGGGTTCTGTCTCTCTCGGCCCCAAATTGGCATCCCTATTAAGTGCACCTTTTTCCCCTCTTTCTCTCTGTCCTTTTCACCAAATTAGTATAAAATCTAGAGAAGCTTGCATTTCTGACTTTCTTCAATTATTTGTGCCTTTTGGCCCTCGTTGTTTGCCCAATATGGCAGCAAATCTAGTACTCCCTCTGGTTCATATGTATGTAGTTAAATCTAGAAGCAAATCTCCAGGATAATGTACGATAAATTCACAGTCATAGTAAATCAAGAAAACTAAGTACGGCCAACAAAATATAGTAGACTAGGGATAGATAATCCCTAGATAATATGGATAGATAATAGGCTGCATACACAGCAGCCAACATAGTAACAGGTTCTTCACAGCACCATCATACTAACATAACAACAAGGGATCCCTAGCTAACAACAAAGGGATCCCAACAACAAACTAGGAGGCAGCAGCAGCAGCACACGTCCAGGACTCCGCCTACCCCATCTGGCTCTCCCTCCACTTGTTGCTCTTGCTCCCCTTGGGAGCCTTGGGCTTGAGCGGAGGCATGCGCCCGGCGGAGATCTCCACCCGCTGCAAGCTGCGGAGGTGCATGCCGAGCGCCCTGTGCTTGGCGCGGAAGGAGTGGACGTTCACCGTCGTGCCGACCTTGGGGAAGGTGTTGCTGATGTTCTCAGCATGCGTGACGAGGCAGTTGAAGTCCGTGGCGCCGAGTCTCCTGGTGCAGAAGGGGCACCTGTACACCTCCTTGGCGAAGTAGGAGATGTACTGGCCGACCTGCAGCCTCCGCAGCACCTGGCGAGTCTTGACGTCCTCCTCCTCTTCGTCGCTGCCGACATCGCTGCCAGACATCTGATCCATATCAAACAGAAACTAGTGAATGAGTTGCAACGATGACTAACGTACATGATAACAAAGTTAAGAAAAACAGAGTCAGCCTCAGTTAGAGTGGACATGATTATATATCTACAGGGAAGGTGTAAGCGAACTAAAGCTCATGCACAACAGATTTGTACACAGCAATGGTTCGCTGAACCCTCCCTGTAAAAATTTGTGCCCAACCATTCATCATAGGCAAAGAAACAGATTCTAGATCTGAACTAGATCTGAACTTGAACACATTCGAGATTATTTGCAAAATTAAACGGTTGATATCTTTTGATTAGTGCATAAAATAACTGATTGAGATCCCATGATTACTTGCATAAATTAACTGATTGAGATCCAATATTACTTGCATAAATTAACCGAACAGCCGAACCCCAAATCAAGAAGTGATCAAAACAAAATGGAATAAAATCGGCGCAAATATTAGCCCAATACTCATCCATCTACAGATCCATCTACACCAGCAAAAATAGGGTTCAAAAAGGAATGGGGAACAAAAAAGGAAGCAAACCGTAGTTACCTCGTTCCATGGGTCCTCCAGGGAGGTGTCGTAGGGGTTCGGGGGCGGGACGTACGGCACGGGGTCGTAGGGGTCCCATCCCGCCGGGATCTGACTGCCACCGGCGGCAGCAGCCTCCGATGCACCGGCGGCGGCGGCGGCCGTCGAGGGGACGGGGCCGAAGATGGAGGCGTCGCGCTTCGAGCCAACCTCGACGATGGGATTGGCATTCTCCTTGTCCATCTCTCCGGCGGAGGAAGAGGAAGAGGAAGAGGGAGAGGGAGAGGGTTTTTGCTTTGGAGAAGATGATGGGACGTGGGAGAGAGTTGGCGATGCGTGAGCGAGTGAGAGTGACAGAGACAGTGCGAGGAGGCGTCTATAAAGGCGAGGGGTGGTTAATGCGACCCGCGTCCTACGCGTGCACAGGTGCACGTCTGCACGTCTTGGACTTCTGCAACGCGACACGCGTCCACGATTGCACGTCTCGACTTCTCCACCGCGACCCGCGTCTACGCGTCAACAATTGCACGTGTCCTCGAGTCTAACCCTGGAAATTTAGATATACTCAGGTATACCCTCGAGTCTTATACTAGCATTTTTTGTGTGCTCAATTTTCCCCTCGAGTGCTAATACTGGCTAGTGCAATATACTCAGTTTTACCCTCAAGTGGCTGGTCAACAGAGAGTCAACAAATGGGGTTAACTAGTTAAATGAGTCATTTAATGTGCAAAAAAATCCTAAAAAGAGTGGCACTTACTCATGGAGTCTTTACCACAAATTGACACTTCTCAAATCATAGATAAATCATAGATAAATCAAGTTTTACCACAAATTGCCACTTCTCAAATCACCTAGTAGCTATGAAGGTGCATGGTTTTCCACAATAAGCCCTTCCCAAAACAGCTTCCCCCAAATCATACTTTGTCTAAATGAGGCCACAATTCTCACACTGATGTATATTGGTATTGCAAATAGTTTGAGGTAGGCCAAGATGGGTTTCATTGTACAAAACACGCATTTTCCATTTTTTAAATCTCATATTTGAATCCCTTAGTCTATTTACTACTCAGGTGCCCTTGGTTTCTTGATAGTACTCAGTTTTGCCCTCTCTCTTCACAAATTCTCGCAGACGTGCATCATCGCTCTGATTGGTCTAGCCCATGTCACGCGGATCGTGCCCACCGACCGTTGATCGTATGATATAGGGAACGGGCAGGATAACCCCTCTCTCTCTCTGTTGGCGGTTAATTAGCTTCCACCCTCTAAGTATGCTGAAGGGCGGTTTTCTGTATTATTTTTCACGCGCTAAAAATTATAAACTGTTTTAGGCGTTATTTTTCACGCAAAAAATGATAAACCATCACCGATTTGTTGTTACCATTACTTTTCACGCAAAAAAATGATAAACCATCAACAATTTGTTGTAGCCATTACTTTTCACGCAAAAAAAATGATAAACCATCACCGATTTGTTGTTGCCATTACTTTTCACGCAAAAAATGATAAACCATCAACAATTTGTTGTAGCCATTACTTTTACGCAAAAAATGATAAACCATCAACAATTTGTTGTTGCCATTACTTTTCACGCAAAAATATGATAAACCATCACCGATTTGTTGTTGCCATTACTTTTCACGCAAAAAATGATAAACCATCAACAATTTGTTGTAGCCATTACTTTTCACGCAAAAAATGATAAACCATCAACAATTTGTTGTAGCCATTACTTTTCACGCAAAAAATGATAAACCATCAACAATTTGTTGTAGCCATTACTTTTCACGCAGAAAAAACCTAATTTGTTACAAAAGCTGGTTTCAGTGAGACCTAACCAAGTTTGGCATACATGATGGCATACCTATAACAACAAGGAATATCTAAAAGGGAAAGTTTCAGAAAATTTAGGGTGAAAATGATGCCATACATGATGCTGTTTTTCGAGGTTTTGACCTGAAAATCAATTGGGTATTGTAAAGGGAAATAAAAAGTTCGAAAAATGTAAAAACGAAACAATCTATCTATCTATGTATAGAAGATCAGCTGTATGAAATTTGAGGTTATTTAGAGAAGGTAGAAAAAATCACCTTGTTAGAAAAGCTGGTTTCAGCGAGACGAAACGGCATGCGCTTAAGCAAAGTGATTTTTTCGAACATCTCCAAATGACCCCAAATTTTCCATACATGATGCCATACGTGTAACAACAAGGAACCCTATCTAAAAAGTGTCAAAAAAGTTTGCCCAACCGTATAGCTCTATCAAAAAGAACCTCACCATGGCGCTAGTATAATTTTGGGATAGTTACAAACTTTCGTTACCTAACCTTCAACATGAAACTTGTTTCAAATTCATTTTGGCCTACAAGAAACAAATCCCAACTTGATTCGAGCACCACAGCCTCCAAACGATGCCGATGCCGATATCGGCATGGTCAGAACGGCTATGCTCGCCGCCACTGCTAGGTCAACGTCGGGATGCACCCTCAATCCCGTCCCCTCATTCGATCACTGACACACCAGAGATACCACCGAGGCCAATGCCGAACGTACATGCTGATGCCAATGCCGATCATGCATGCACGCCGCTGTGGGCACGGCCACGCCGACCCGCTATGCTGGACGCCACAGACCGCCGCGAGGTCTTTCCCTTCGCCACCACACTCTCCTAGCACCCACCTATACACGCCAGAAAGGAGAGACACTAGTTTTCTCTACATTGCTCGCGTTCGTGTCCGACACGGTCAGTCAAAGTTTTGAGGTGGTCGTCGATGTCGTCGACCATTTCTTCTCTTCTTTGCATGGTTAAACGCGTCTAGTTCATATCTATCTAATGCGTCTGGTCTCGCCTCATGCAGTTCTTTGTGGACGTCGATCTCATCTCGGCACCCCGCATGCCACCTCCTCCGTGCCATCGCTGTAGAGCTCCGTTTAAAAATCTAATCCTACCCGTGTATTGCCCCTTGTATCAGCGTCATGGCCGTACTTGTCATTTGATATACCGAAGCCCCACTCGTTCGCGTTTTGGTCAGGGATACAGCGATGCTTACGGTCAAACAAAGATGGATGGTCTGACGTGTCTTTGCGGGCTCTACGTGGCCCCACTAGTCAGAAGATAACGGTCAACCGTCGGGCAACCGGCCGTTACATCACGTGTGATGGTTTCAGACAAACGCTTGGGTAAAACTGAGGAAAAACTAAGGAGCTGGGGAAAACTGAGCACAACTAAGGACCCGAGGGCACGAAAATAGAAATCCCTAGATTTATTTGCAAGTTCACTTGGATTGATATTGTTCGCTGCAAATTCTCCATCATGGGTAAACCTCGCGATACTATAGTCGCCATAGTACCATCCACTACAAGAAAAGGTACAACTCTGAGTACCTCTGCTGCTCTTGATTCACCATCTGTGATAGATAAACTTGTTTCACCACCACAAGCTTCACATGCTGGTACTTCTGCTAGATCTGAAAATTCCTCTTATAATTTTGATGATGCTTCTGTTGTGCTTGATAATGATGGTTCGTTAGGATCTTTTCTAGATGCTACAATTGCTAGGTCTAGACAAATTGAAAGTACTGAAACTCCTAATGAAAATGCTGCTACACCTGTTAATTCACCTGAGTCTGTTGAATACTCTAGTGATGATCTTGATGAAGATTATGTAGAACTTGATGATGATTTTATTGATAAATGCAATGCTACTACTGGTACAAGTAATATTAAAAATCTTCTTGCACAACATACTGTTAGATATAAACTATCTCCTGATCCTAAATTTGCCACATCTCCTATAAACATTAAGGATAAGGATTATGATTTTTCTCTTGATTTATCTCATATATCTATTGTTGAGAAAACACCTTTTTGTGGTACTGAAAAAGAAAGTGCTGTAGAACACATGAATGAGCTTTCAACTTTGAGTAGCTTGTTTTCTGATGATATCAAGAAGCGTACTTATTTCGTTGCTAATTTTTTTCCTTTCTCATTAAAGGATGATGCTAAAACTTGGTATAATAGTTTGCCTCCTGATTCTATTGATAGTCCAAGAGATTTGCTTGATGTTTTCTTTCGGAAATACTTTCCTGCTAGTGCTCAACATATTGCTTTGCAGAGAATTTATAATTTTGACCAGGAAGATGGAGAGAAATTGCCTGAGGCTTGGGCGAGATTTTGCTCTCTTATCAGAGCTCGGCCTGGACATGATTTGGAAAAGCATGATTTACTTGATATATTTTATAGTGGATTAACCATCGAGTCTAGGGCATACCTGAATAGTTGTGCTGGTTGTGTTTTCAGGAAAAGAACTCCAGACGACGCTAAAGAATTATTGGCTAGAATAGGCCGGAATCATGATGATTGGTCTACACCTGAACCAACCTCGACACCTATATTGAAGAAGAGGGGTATGATTAAATTAAATGATGAAGATATGAGGGAAGCCAAGAAATCTCTTAAAGAGAAGGGTATTAAATCCGAAGATGTGAAGAATTTACCTCCCATAGAAGATTTATGTAAGATCACTCCCCCTTCATCCATGATTGAGGTACACTCTCTTGAACGCTTTACTAGGGAAGATATTTCGTATTCAAAACCTCCTGCTCAATGCTTAGATGAGTTTGATAATTATATTGTTAAGCAAAATAATTTCAATATGAGAGTAGAGAATCATTTAATGGAAAATTCTCGAGCTATTAGTGAATTGCATGGTATTGTGGAGAGAATCTCCAATGATGTTAAGATGCTTGTTAAACATTTTCATATGATTCAAACTCAAATTGATCAACTCACTGAAGTGCAAAATGACTTGTTAAAAAATAATTCTAAAGAAAAACATGCTTATGAAGTAACAACTAGAGGCGGTGTTTCTACCCAGGATCCTCTATATCCTGAAGGGCATCCCAAAAGAGTTGAACAAGATTCTCAACGAACTGAAACTAGTGCTCCATCTAAGAAAAAGAAAAAGAAACATAAAACTGTTGTAGAATCCTCTGAGCCTGTTAATGATCCTAATAGTATTTCTATTTCTGATGCTGAAACTGAAAGTGGTAATGAACATGATAAAGATAATGATAAGAATGATGCTTATGATAAAGAAGAAGTTGAAGAAGAACCTGAAAAGCATGCTAAAAATAAAAAGTATACTAAAGAAGATTTTATTGTTAAGAAACATGGTAATGAAAGAGAACCTTGGGTTCAAAAGCAAATGCCTTTTCCTGCTAAGAAACTAAAATCAAAGGAAGAAGAACACTATAACAAATTTTGTGATTGGATGAAACCTTTATTCCTGCAAATCCCTTTGACTAATGCTATTAAATTGCCTCATTATTCAAAGTATATGAAAGATATTGTCTCTAACAAAACGAAAATTCCTAATGAGGAGATTTCCACTATGCTTGCTAATTACTCTTTCAATGGCAAAGTTCCAAAGAAGCTTGGCGACCCAGGTATACCGACTATTCCTTGTTCTATTAAGAATAATTATGTTAGAACTGCTCTATGTGATTTGGGAGCAGGTGTTAGTGTTATGCCTTTTTCTCTTTATAAGAGACTGTGATGACCCAGCGTACCACTGCATGGTGTAGTACACAAGTCGTTGACATAACACAAGTGAAACACCGTTCCACTCATATTACATCTCTCAGAGTGGTACAACAGAAACATATGCGAGTCCAAGGTATGTCTATAGAAGTACACACGAGCTGTTTACATAAGATCAACACAACCTCCTACTTTACAGTGAGGTAAAACTTCAATAAAGCTCCAGAAGAACAACTCGTAGTCTATTTTATTGCTAAATCAAGATTATGAGCTACTTGGCTTGCTATAGAAATCTAGCTACTTAGGTGCTAGGATTAGGGAAAGGTTCCCTTCTATTACTAGTCTAGGTTTCCATAATAGCTGATGCAGAAGTTGACTCCATTGACTTCTTTGATTGGATTATTCATCTTGTTGCAATGGACTCCTTTGTCTTTGAGTTCCACGGTAGTTTATCCTTCGGTGTCTTGATCTAAGAAGGGGGTTCAAATGGGATAGAATGAGTACGAGCGTACTCAGCAAGTTCATATTAGGAAATAGGTGTATCATGCACTAGCTACAGCCATAGACCAGAAAGTCATAGGCTAATGCAAGTTTTCATAAACATTTCTTCAAAAGGTTTATTTTATTCTGAAAACTATGCCCGTCAGTCTTCACAGGTTGAACAGAACTTCGTGGAGTTCCTTTCCTGCCGCGTTCGCAGTTCCCTTCCCGGAACAGGAAGTGACAGTCACAATTCAGTATCCTCTGCAGAGGTGCGTTACTTTTCCCATAAGAGAACTTATCCTTGATACCAACCGGGTGATCGTTCCCGTCCACACTTCCTTGGTGTGGGGCCAGGTGTAAGGTCCAAGCCAATCACTGCCTTCTCCGCGACCCTGCAAACCCACCCTTTTGTCCACCCGTACACCCCCAGTAGACTTCTCCCGATAATACGGCTTTACTCACGGTGCACTTTGGACAATCCATCATAGATCGTAGAGCCCGACATCACACACGGATGGGGATTTAAAAGGCTATCCCAACCTACGGCAGTGCCTCCAACACCCCGCGGCTCTACCAATCCGTTGGCGTGCAGAAGGGAAAAGATACAGCTGACTTCCCCAGAGCCATTATAGATCTTATGGTCAACGCGATATGTACGGCGCTAGAATCACTGGACGGCATTGGTACTTAGTCCTAGATGAGTAGTACCCATGCAATGGAACCTCCACCATATCAACACATACCATGGTTCCATTGCCCACCACATAGTCATATTCATAATTGTAAAATAATACTTTGCTTTTCAATGCATGAGTGATAAGTATAGTACTTTGCATATAGTTTGATACAAATAATCAAATGACATGAGCAAGCGATGAACTTGCCTTTCTTGACTGCAAGATTATGCAGGCAAAAGCTTCGATACGTGAGAACTCCAAATGCTGAAATACCATCATCGTCCGGTAAGGACAATGTTTAAAGAACTGGTAAAAATGCTATAATGCATAGTATGAGATGCAATCGTCCCGAGCGTAACCTAACCTCGATGATTTAGGATGTATGAGTTGTAAAGATTTCTTTAGGGTTGGTTGCACTTTTAGAATGGTTCTCAAACAAGGTTCTTATTAGGGTTTGGTTATATTAGCATCATAATCAAGTGATATAAGACATCATAACAATCATACACATAAAGAATAGTGGTGGAACAATATGTAAAGAACAGTGGTCAATTTTAAGTTCTACAGGACATGGTTGATGATTATTTATATTATACTTCAAAAGAATAATTTTTGAAGAACATGTTGATTTAGAAATAGTAAGTACTTTAAATAGGAATTAGGGCTTCTATGGTTTGATTAACATTTGTACTTCAAAAGAATAACTTTTGAAGAACTGGTTAAATAAAAATATGAACTACTATACATAGGAGTTATGGCTTTCTAGGGTTTACTATTGGATTCATTTAATTTCACTAATAGGAACTAGTTGGTTCTTAACTTGGAATGGGTTTCTATATAACAAGTATTGGTAGGTTTATTGCTATGGTTTCTTCTAAGCATCATATCAAAGGATGATGGTCAAGATGGTTCTATAAATTAGCTATTAAGGTTTACTATAGTTTCACAACTGCTTCATTAAGTGATCTCGAATTGCTTCTAAACTAAATGGTTTATCATTTCTTTAATAGGGTTTAGTTGGATAGGATCATGTGTTGTGAATTGCTACACAAGGTCGATACTAGAGTTCATCATAGGGTTTGATGGTTGAGGTTGATCTTAATGGTATGGTATATAGGATAGTGATCATTGGTACTAATCCAATTAACAAGTTAGGGTTTGCTCCTAAGTGATACTAGAGAATAATATAGGCTTTAATTAAGAATAGGGACATGAAATGATAATCTCATGGGACTTGGTTTTATGCTAGTGGATCATAATCATGCATTCATTGGTTGTTTATTAAGTTTCTACACCTAAAGGTGAAGTGGATATAATCATATGGGCTGAACCCCTAGAGTTTTAGGGTTGCACTAATTTAGGATGATCACATGAAATAATGGGATCAAGGTCTTACTTAATTTGAAACTAGGGTTTCTAAGCTATGGTATAACTCCTAAAATGATGATTGGTAATAGAGTTGTGGTTACTAATTGCTTTGAAACAAAATCAATAATGGTTTGACATTTTATTAGTTTTCACAAGGATTTGTAATTAAAGTAGAAAATAACAATTTTCAAATTAGGGTTTATGAATTATCACTAGTATTTAAGTGGATGCAATTATGATAAAGAAAATTAATCTTAACATTTTACTTAGTTACTGAATAGTTAAAATTTAATTTTGAAGTTTTCACTAATTATTGAATTTCAAATTGTATTTAAAACAAATGGTAAGGCATAATTAATAAAGTTAAAAATAAGTGAATTTCAACTTTGTCACACATTTTTATTTTATATTTTATTTGAATAGAGTTTATTTTTGTGAGCATTTTGATATATTATTCATATTTTTCTGAGTTGAAATGAATTTTATATGATTTTGCAAAGTTTCAGCAATTTACTGGTTTTTAAATTAAACAAAAATGCTAAACATACCGATTCGTAACCTAGCTACGGTCACTGACCAGTGGGACCTATGGCCACGTCGACTGCCACGCAAGCAAAGACCGGTTAAAGTGGACCGTGGCGTTTGACCTCACCGACGTTTAAACGCCGGCGGCCAGAGCACGGTGGCGCCGCCGCTACAAGGCACCCCTGGATGCGTGGTTGGTACCAATCGAACGAGAAGAAGACGAGGGACACGATGGTGGTGGTGGATTGAACTGTTGGTCGTCCAAACCATGTCGGAAAACATGTCCCGCGGCGGTGCTCTCCGGCGAGGTATCGAAATCGAGCTAGAGACGGAGCTAGGAAGCGAAAGTATGCTCTATCGGTGCGCAAACTCACCCTGAACATGCTGGTGTGGTCGGCGACAACGATTGCTGACAGAGATGATGGCGATTGGCGATTTCCCGGCGAACCCGAGGGAAAGGGAACGCCGAAATTCCTCCCTCTCCTGGCTCCCCTTGATGCTCTGCTCCTCCAGGATGCTTTACGAGATCAGGCGCGTTGAATGAGCTGCGCCATGGCCTCCAGGATGACCTCAATCGACGGCGTCGTGCTCGACACCGGCGAAAAGTCAAGGTTGAATGTGAGAGCTAGAGAGGTGCTGGGAAGAAATGGATGGGCGGCGAAGGATTAGGGTTTCAACGTGGAGCTCCTGGTGGTTTTATAGCGCTCGAGGTGGTCTGGTTCGTCGGCTCGCCGGCGGTACTGGCCAAGATGTACTGGCGACGGTGAGGTGTATGGGCGCAAATCTTGATGCTCCTGGATAAGCTCGGACGCAAGAGAGATAATGGAGGGTTCTGGAAGCTTCGTTGGCGTCCGGGGCATCCTTATCGGCTTCGAGGACGTGGCCGCCGTTCCTCGCTGCGCTGTCGACGCCGTGGAGGAAGACGACGCCCTCGTCTTGTTTTGTGCCAGCGACGAAACGGTAAGTGGCAGTGGGATGGACTGGGCCGTGGAGCTGGCGTGGGTCGTGGGCTCCTGCTGGGTTGCTGAGGTCCACGGTGATAAGCCAGGTAAGTCCTCTCTCTCTTCTCTTTTCTATTTATTTTCTATTTTATTTTCTGAATTGAATTTGTTATTTGAATTCAAATTTGAATTCTGTTTTGTTTTGTAGGTTCTTAAACATTTGAATATCAGTATAACTTGATAACCATGCTCACTGTATAATCTTGTTATTTAAACAAATATTTAGTTTAGGATTTAATTAATATCTTGTGAGGCTTGAGTAAAATATAAATGGTTTAGTTATTTATTTCAATTCCCTTTTTAATTTAGGAACCAGATCTATTTAAATGATTTGAAATTTAGAACATGTGCATGGTGAACACATTTTATTTTTCTAGTGCTTAACCATAGTGATCATTCACATATAATTTAATTATGGCTAGGGTTTAACAAATGGTAAAGGAAATGGAATTGGTTCATGATTTTATGTGAATGATAGTTCTTAAGTTTCAAGAAGATGATTTGGATATTGGTTTCACTCTACTCACCAAATGACATTTAGTTCTAAAGTATGATGGCTTGGCTTATACTTGTGATCTATGATACACAAGTTAGGACTTATGATTTTATGTGGAGTAGATCCCATATGAAATAGTTTAGGGTTTTGCATATTCTTCACTAAATTGAATATAAACAGTCATGAGGCATGGCAGGGTTCTTTTCATGATCCTAATTGGTAGTTGGATTCAAATGTGGTCTAGGGTTTTATTTGGGATTACCCATGGGATACACAAACTAGAATTGGGTATAAGCATAAGCTTTGATTATGTTTTATTGGCTAGCTAGGGTTACTCCTCCATACAAGGCATGAGGATTGGTCTGGGGTTAACTACTAGTGATGTACTTATTATTTTATGTGATAGATGAGATCTAGTAATCATATGGTTTAACTTATCATCTAGGTCTACAAGATATGATCATGCATTAGACAAGATCCACTCATTCCTTACTAATCCCTCTTTAATATTCCTCTCATCACACTCATCCTAGATTCTTAGGGTTTATAATTAATACTAAGTTGTGATGATTATGGAATTGGTTTCCTAAGGTATTGCTATAGGAATAGGATTCTCACCTCTAAGATCAAATATTGACTTGAACAACTAGGATTAGTACTTTTCTAATATTCTTGTATGAACATGGCTATGGTTAGTATTATAACTTCTCTCACTTCTCAATGTCTTGGAATATCCTAAGGTCCTACTCAAGAGATGATGATATGATCCTCTAAATATATGGTTTGCCTAGGAATTCTACCTTGGTATCTTCTGTAGCTTGTTCTTCGGGAAATCTGATAAACCTGCATCTTGTGGTATGCCTCCACCTCCTAGCTTCTTCATCTTGATCCTAGCTAACTCACATGGAAGTTCTCAAGTGTTTGGTCCCATGTATCATGCTACAAGATGAGCAAAGGGATGAAGGGTGTGGCTCTATTTATAGGCTTGGGCAAGCTCTAGTATCATGACACATAGGTGGTGACTCTTGTGTTGGTTGGATGAGTAAGGTGCTTGGTTGTCATGCCCTCATCCATAGCAATCCTTTGAGCATGAAGTGGCAAAGCTTGGGATGCAAGTCATGTAGATATTTTCATCCCATGTGGCAAGATCATTATCCTCTCATATGATTTATTTTTGGATAGCCAAGTGACATTTGCTACTAAATATCTCGTGGATGGTTTTATTATTGTTGATCAGTCACTATATTATATTTGATTGGATTTATATTATAATATTGGTGAAAAGGTGGAAGTTGAAGGTTATTCCTCAAATTTGGATAGTTTTTGTTTGATTTCACCAAGGCATGATCATATGAGTTTCAAAGTACTCATAGTTAATTTTATTCAAATAGTTTGAACTATAATTCGTAATGTAAATGGATTTAGTTTTATGATATTCCATATACTTAATAAGTTATGATTTAAATAAGAGTGTGTGGCTTTTATGCACTTTAGACCCTGTGGTTTACCTTATGTGGTAATAAGTTTAGAAGTGAATTAAATTACACACAAAGGTAGTTGCTAACTTTTAAGTGTTAATAAGTTAGTGTTTGATTCTTAAAGAATGTGTTGTTGTAAGGAATACCATGTTAAGATCTTTTATAAGATCTTGTAATTGACCCTTACTTAAGATGTTATCTATCTATTATATACTAAAAGCAAAATAAGAGGTTTTTAACGGAGACACTAAGTTAATCCACATCATCTAAATTAATTTTGATAGTTAGATTAAAAATAAATGGCTGAGATTGTATGACAGATTTGTAGTTACGTAACATGTTGACACGATACATGTTAAGAAAATCACATCTCACAAACTCGTACGTGACATGGACTACTTTAATAAAGAAATATACGCTAGGTAAAGCTGTAACTGCTGGCCCTGTCGTTCGAAAACGC
Source organism: Lolium multiflorum (assembly GCA_030979885.1). Lineage (NCBI taxonomy): Eukaryota > Viridiplantae > Streptophyta > Magnoliopsida > Poales > Poaceae > Lolium > Lolium multiflorum. Next base: position 199,547,027 of record CM061753.1, on the reverse strand, counting down.
ATCTGACTAGATATATTGTGCGGAACCGTGATTGTTGCATAAAAAAGTAGCCCTACCTAGATATGTTGGTTTACAAAATCAGCATGAGGTTACGTTTTTTTTTTTTTGACATGTAAACCAAGCTGATGTAGCTATTTTTGTTGGAACGTGGTAGCTTGAAATAAAACCTACTTGAAAAGGTGGTGACAAAAGATATGACTATTTCAGAAAAAGTTACAAAATGAAACTGAGAATACCTATTTTCTCTGTTTTATATACTGGGAGTGGCGTTTTGCTCCCGGTTTTTAAACTTCATTTTAAATGCACTTTTAAAATGTTGAAAAATTTGAACACAAAATGTAGTAGATACATCTTAAAATTCTACATGTTCAAAAAGTGGTTTCACAGAAAATCGACATTTTGAGTGCCGTCCGTAAAAAAGACAAATTTTTGTGCAAAAAAAGTTGTGTATGATACGTTTTATTTGTCTTTTTTACGCAAGTCACAAAAATGTCGGTTTTTCGCAAGACTTGATGTGCGCACATTAAATGTTGATACGTAAGCGAGAGAATTTTTGTTTGATTTTTTTGAATATTTCAAAATGTTTTTCCGATGGCAGGAGCATATGCTCCCATGTGCCGAATTGAATTTCCGTGTCTGACAAAGCTATCATGTTAAGCCACATGAATTAAATTCTTATAATAGTTACATCTATATATAATTTGTGTTTAGATTTAACAAGGGGCTCATAGCAGAGCGCTCTGATCGATCTGGCACACAGTCAATGCCATGTAGCTCGTAGATGAGCAATTCGGTCTCACACTATATTTGGTAGCAAATATGAAAAGGAAAGTAATGGAATATGTATTTTGATAGGACTCTAACTGCCTATTTTATAAAAGTTAAAATCTGAAAACAACACCCTTAAAAAAGGAAAAGCTCCACATCGCATATACACCCGTGATATCGTCAGATCCCTCCGGTAACTTCGACTACAACGATTCTGAAGAAGACAATGGAGCTGTTGGGACGGCCCGGGGTCACCGGATGTGCTATCGATGGTCTTCGGCAATCCAGGTTTGTGTCAGACGGTGATGAATCAGCAAATTACTATCACAATCTTATGCTTTGCAGATGATTATAATCAACATATAAAATTTCTGAAGGGAGATAGAAGAAATCTACATAAGACAGCATTGTGTTAGTACAACCCAAAACTTTATACTATGCTGATCATTGGTTTCTAAAATTAAAATGGCGAATTGTATATGTAACTGGTACTTTTATTGTGAGATACCTATTTATTGCAAGGTTTCGTTTTCCCATATTTTTCTTAGAAACATAATATGTTAATATACAAAATAGTGGTCAAAGGTATACAATTAACAAGTATATGGAGGTTTAAAGAATTGTTTATTTTGCAACAAAAATATGGATAGGAGAAAACCATATTTTTATAATATAAATAGAATCACTTAACATCGTTGTAACTACATAAATGTATAATAAAAATATTATACGGATGAAAAAGGAAGCCAACATATGCTTCCACATGTGCTACATATTTGATCTGCTAACTTCGAATATTATTGGTGGGGGTTAAAAATTGTATGCTTACAAAAATATGTTACGGTACAGGCACAGACGCGATCGACACCAGTTGAACCGAACGAAGGAGTCCGATCGGACGGCGTTGGCTGAACAGTACCAACAAGTCCGGTTCCTACATGTGCACTTAGGCCAGATATTTTATATTTTTTTTCTGTTTTTCCTATAGCGAGTAATCTTCAGCCGTGCAGGCGCAAGTTTTGTTGGGCGGTCACCAGAGGCCATGAACAAAAGCGGGATCCTCCATCTCCTTTGCGAGACTGCACTAGCGGGCGGCTTATGTGACTGAGCAGGCGTGATTCCATGCACCAGTCAGGTAGATGCATGCATATCTACACTTGATCAAGCCCCTTCATAGACAGCTAGCACTAGCAGCTAGATGGACGTATGTCATGCAGATAAGAAATTTTTAGTCACTTGCATAAAACATAGACAGGTATGCTGATCGTGGAAGCATAAAGCAGGATGATATGTCAAGATATTTAAGTATTTATGGGGTACATCGTAAGTTTTAAAAATTATGTTTGTACAAATACAAACTAATTTCTCTCATAACACAACCTTTTTAATTCTTATTATATTAAACTGTGTGAAGTCAATCTTTTGTAATTTTAATCCGAAATGATTATATTTACAAAAATAAAAATATGTGGAGTACTTTATCTGTACGTAATAATTGCTCTCATGCATAAATCAGGGCCTTTGTTAAGTTTATCGTTTTAGATCTATGTGAATTCTACCTTTTTCTATTTCGCTTACAAATACTAATATGTTGAAGAGTCCTCCCTCGCATTTGCGAGGGCCACACTGCTAGTTATATACTAAAAGCAAAATAAGAGGTTTTTAACGGAGACACTAAGTTAATCCACATCATCTAAATTAATTTTGATAGTTAGATTAAAAATAAATGGCTGAGATTGTATGACAGATTTGTAGTTACGTAACATGTTGACACGATACATGTTAAGAAAATCACATCTCACAAACTCGTACGTGACATGGACTACTTTAATAAAGAAATATACGCTAGGTAAAGCTGTAACTGGTTTTTAACGGAGACACTAAGTTAATCCACATCATCTAAATTAATTTTGATAGTTAGATTAAAAATAAATGGCTGAGATTGTATGACAGATTTGTAGTTACGTAACATGTTGACACGATACATGTTAAGAAAATCACATCTCACAAACTCGTACGTGACATGGACTACTTTAATAAAGAAATATACGCTAGGTAAAGCTGTAACTGCTGGCCCTGTCGTTCGAAAACGCATCTGACTAGATATATTGTGCGGAACCGTGATTGTTGCATAAAAAAGTAGCCCTACCTAGATATGTTGGTTTACAAAATCAGCATGAGGTTACGTTTTTTTTTTTTTGACATGTAAACCAAGCTGATGTAGCTATTTTTGTTGGAACGTGGTAGCTTGAAATAAAACCTACTTGAAAAGGTGGTGACAAAAGATATGACTATTTCAGAAAAAGTTACAAAATGAAACTGAGAATACCTATTTTCTCTGTTTTATATACTGGGAGTGGCGTTTTGCTCCCGGTTTTTAAACTTCATTTTAAATGCACTTTTAAAATGTTGAAAAATTTGAACACAAAATGTAGTAGATACATCTTAAAATTCTACATGTTCAAAAAGTGGTTTCACAGAAAATCGACATTTTGAGTGCCGTCCGTAAAAAAGACAAATTTTTGTGCAAAAAAAGTTGTGTATGATACGTTTTATTTGTCTTTTTTACGCAAGTCACAAAAATGTCGGTTTTTCGCAAGACTTGATGTGCGCACATTAAATGTTGATACGTAAGCGAGAGAATTTTTGTTTGATTTTTTTGAATATTTCAAAATGTTTTTCCGATGGCAGGAGCATATGCTCCCATGTGCCGAATTGAATTTCCGTGTCTGACAAAGCTATCATGTTAAGCCACATGAATTAAATTCTTATAATAGTTACATCTATATATAATTTGTGTTTAGATTTAACAAGGGGCTCATAGCAGAGCGCTCTGATCGATCTGGCACACAGTCAATGCCATGTAGCTCGTAGATGAGCAATTCGGTCTCACACTATATTTGGTAGCAAATATGAAAAGGAAAGTAATGGAATATGTATTTTGATAGGACTCTAACTGCCTATTTTATAAAAGTTAAAATCTGAAAACAACACCCTTAAAAAAGGAAAAGCTCCACATCGCATATACACCCGTGATATCGTCAGATCCCTCCGGTAACTTCGACTACAACGATTCTGAAGAAGACAATGGAGCTGTTGGGACGGCCCGGGGTCACCGGATGTGCTATCGATGGTCTTCGGCAATCCAGGTTTGTGTCAGACGGTGATGAATCAGCAAATTACTATCACAATCTTATGCTTTGCAGATGATTATAATCAACATATAAAATTTCTGAAGGGAGATAGAAGAAATCTACATAAGACAGCATTGTGTTAGTACAACCCAAAACTTTATACTATGCTGATCATTGGTTTCTAAAATTAAAATGGCGAATTGTATATGTAACTGGTACTTTTATTGTGAGATACCTATTTATTGCAAGGTTTCGTTTTCCCATATTTTTCTTAGAAACATAATATGTTAATATACAAAATAGTGGTCAAAGGTATACAATTAACAAGTATATGGAGGTTTAAAGAATTGTTTATTTTGCAACAAAAATATGGATAGGAGAAAACCATATTTTTATAATATAAATAGAATCACTTAACATCGTTGTAACTACATAAATGTATAATAAAAATATTATACGGATGAAAAAGGAAGCCAACATATGCTTCCACATGTGCTACATATTTGATCTGCTAACTTCGAATATTATTGGTGGGGGTTAAAAATTGTATGCTTACAAAAATATGTTACGGTACAGGCACAGACGCGATCGACACCAGTTGAACCGAACGAAGGAGTCCGATCGGACGGCGTTGGCTGAACAGTACCAACAAGTCCGGTTCCTACATGTGCACTTAGGCCAGATATTTTATATTTTTTTTCTGTTTTTCCTATAGCGAGTAATCTTCAGCCGTGCAGGCGCAAGTTTTGTTGGGCGGTCACCAGAGGCCATGAACAAAAGCGGGATCCTCCATCTCCTTAGCGAGACTGCACTAGCGGGCGGCTTATGTGACTGAGCAGGCGTGATTCCATGCACCAGTCAGGTAGATGCATGCATATCTACACTTGATCAAGCCCCTTCATAGACAGCTAGCACTAGCAGCTAGATGGACGTATGTCATGCAGATAAGAAATTTTTAGTCACTTGCATAAAACATAGACAGGTATGCTGATCGTGGAAGCATAAAGCAGGATGATATGTCAAGATATTTAAGTATTTATGGGGTACATCGTAAGTTTTAAAAATTATGTTTGTACAAATACAAACTAATTTCTCTCATAACACAACCTTTTTAATTCTTATTATATTAAACTGTGTGAAGTCAATCTTTTGTAATTTTAATCCGAAATGATTATATTTACAAAAATAAAAATATGTGGAGTACTTTATCTGTACGTAATAATTGCTCTCATGCATAAATCAGGGCCTTTGTTAAGTTTATCGTTTTAGATCTATGTGAATTCTACCTTTTTCTATTTCGCTTACAAATACTAATATGTTGAAGAGTCCTCCCTCGCATTTGCGAGGGCCACACTGCTAGTTTGTTGTAAAACTAATTCTATTGATCTAGCCCATAGATCAAATCATCTCTACCCAAAATAAGGTTTTAACAAAGATCACATTGAAGTTTATAGCGCTTGACTTGATGATCTACTTCAGTTCCAGCAAGTCAAGTGAAACTTCAGTTACTGTGGTAAGTTTTATTTGAAAGCGCGAAAATTCCCCGGATTTTCTATGCATGAATGCAATGCACACTTTGGTGTTCTCTCATTTTATAGCCTCTAAACTTGGGATATTACACTTTATTTAGATAAGTTGATCCCGACTGATATATCTTTGCAAATGGCTGATAAACCTACTGCTATTCCTGTTGGTATATGTGAGGATGTTCATGTTCAAGTTACTAATAACTGCTTGATATTAACTGATTTTGTTGTGTTGGAAATATCTGAAGATGATAATATGTCTATTATTCTTGGGAGACCTTTTCTTAACACCGCAGGGGCTGTTATTGATTGCAATAAAGGAAAAGTTACTTTCAATGTCGATGACAAGGAGCATACCGTTTATTTTCCCAAGAGGATTGATAAAGTATGTGGAGTTAATACAATTTCTAATGTGAGAACTATCAAAGTGGGAACTATTGATTGTCCTATATATGAGCCTAAAGAAGGATATCAAAATATTATGATTGGATCCATATCAATACAATTCAAGGTAACATGATTGATTTGAGGTTTATTTTCTCTTATGCTATGTAAAATTTATTTGGTGGCAAGACTTGATCAACCTTGTTAACAAATTTATTTTATATGCATAGAGGAGCTAAACAACATTTCTTTCTTCCCCCACTTGTTCTACTTGCTGTAGCATTTTTGTTTTGCAAGGTCCTTTAGTCAATTAGAGATTTCAAAATCTTTTTCTGCCCAGTAATAATAAATATAATACCCAGAAATGTGCATTTTTCAAAGTTTTCAAAAATTCACAAAAAATATACCGTTGGTCTTATTTTTCGAAGAGGCACCTGGGAGCACCTGGGGATGACCAGTGGGGCACCCCAGGGTGGCAACACAGCGCGGCAGGGGGCGCGCCACCCTGTTGTGTGGGCCCCTCCTTGCCCCACTTCTTCATCTCTTTCTCCCATCTCATTCTCTCTCCCGAAAAAACTCGCACCAGCTTTCTCTCACTCGCGTTTCTGCTCAAGAGCTCAAGATTTCTCGATCTCTTTGCTCAGCCCAGATTTCTGTCTGAAATTTGGCACATTTGCTCTCCGGTATGTGACTCCTCCGATTATCCAAGTAGAATTTTGTTTGGTTGAGTATATCTTGAATATTTTGCTGCTATAGGTAACATGTTTAGTGAGCTTGCATGCTTGTTCTAAGTTGTAAAAATTAGTTTTGATGCATGTTTAGTACTCTAGCAAGTTCCTATAGTAGTTTCCCTCAATTATATGTCACCAAATCAAATTTTATAACTTTGGAGAAGTGTTTGAAAGAGAGACGACAAGCACGGGGAGGCCCTCAAGGTCATCCACTCGGATTAGACGATCCTATAATGAGGATGTCATCACACCGAGCTTCGAAGCCGAAGAGGACAATGGAGTCCCTAACGCTTCATCTTTTCCATGTTATAACTTTTTGAGTAATGCAGGGTTGCTGGATGATTTCTTGGCCCTCGTCGGTAAGGCGGGCTTAACCACCTACATGGGAGATGAGAGGGAGCAATACCACATGCTCACTAAAATCTTTGTTGAGAGCTTTCAGTTCATCAACAAGCACTATCAACCATCAGTTGCATTCAGGATCTATGGTAATCCTATCACTATGAAGTTGAAGGATTTTTGTACTGCATTGGATATTGCCCCTGTAGGTACAGCAAAGAAGATCGAGAGCAATCCCAAGGATTTGCTGGAGCTCTATCGAGGAATCACCAATGATGATTGTCGTACCATTCAGCGCGGCAAGATAAGAAACATTCAACTCCTTGCTGATACGTCTCCGACGTATCGATAATTTCTTATGTTCTATGCCACATTATTGATGATATCTACATGTTTTATGCACATTATATGTCATATTTATGCGTTTTCCGGAACTAACCTATTGACGAGATGCCGAAGGGCAGTTCCTATTTTCTGCTGTTTTTGGTTCCAGAAATCCTAGTAAGGAAATATTCTCGGAATCGGACGAAATCAAGACCCAGCATCCTATTTTGCCCGGAAGCATCCAGAACACCCGAGCCGCCAGAGGGGGCCACAGGGCCCCCAGATGATAGGGTGGCGCGGCCCACCCCCTGGCCGCGCGGCCCTATGGTGTCGTCGCCCCTTCGACCTTCTGACGCCGCCTCTTCGCCTATATAAAGGTCCTAGACCTAAAACCTCGAGACGAAAAAGCCACGGTACGAGAAACCTTCCAGAGCCGCCGCCATCGCGAAGCCAAGATCTGGGGGACAGGAGTCTCTGTTCCGGCCGGGCGGGGAAGTGCCCCGGAAGGCTCCTCCATCGACACCACCGCCATCTCCATCAACGCTGCTGTCTCCCATGAGGAGGGAGTAGTTCTCCATCGAGGCTCGGGGCTGTACCGGTAGCTATGTGGTTAATCTCTCTCCTATGTACTTCAATACAATAATCTCATGAGCTGCCTTACATGATTGAGATTCATATGATGATGCTTGTAATCTAGATGTCATTATGCTAGTCAAGTGAGTTTTACTCATGTGATCTCCGGAGACTCCTTGTCCCACGTGTGTAAAGGTGACAGTGTGTGCACCGTGTGGGTCTCTTAGGCTATATTTCACAGAATACTTATTCACTGTTATGAATGGCATAGTGAAGTGCTTATTTATATCTCTTTATGATTGCAATGTATTTTGTATCACAATTTATCTATGTGCTACTCTAGCAATGTTATTAAAGTAGTTTTATTCCTCCTGCACGGTGTAATGGTGACAGTGTGTGCATCCGTGTTAGTACTTGGTTTATGCTATGATTATGATCTCTTGTAGATTATGAAGTTAACTATTGCTATGATAGTATTGATGTGTATTATTCCTCCTACATAGCATGAAGGTGACAGTGTGCATGCTATGTTAGTACTTGGTTTAGTCGAATTGATCTTTCATGCACTCTAAGGTTATTTAAATATGAACATTGAATTGTGGAGCTTTTTAACTCCGGCATTGAGGGTTCGTGTAATCCTACGCAATGTGTTCATCATCCAACAAGAGTGTAGAGTATGCATTTATCTATTCTGTTATGTGATCAATGTTGAGAGTGTCCACTAGTGAAAGTGTAATCCCTAGGCCTTGTTCCTAAATCTGCTATCGCTGCTTGTTTACTGTTTTACTGCGTTACTACTGCTACCATATTACCACCATCAACTACACGCCAGCAAGCTATTTTCTAGCGCCGTTACTACTGCTCATATTCATTCATACCACCTGTATTTCACTATCTCTTCGCCGAACTAGTGCACCTATTAGGTGTGTTGGGGACACAAGAGACTTCTTGCTTTGTGGTTGCAGGGTTGCATGAGAGGGATATCTTTGACCTCTTCCTCCCTGAGTTCGATAAACCTTGGGTGATTCACTTAAGGGAAACTTGCTGCTGTTCTACAAACCTCTGCTCTTGGAGGCCCAACACTGTCTACAAGAATAGAAGCACCCATAGACATCAAGCTATTTTCTGGCGCCGTTGCCGGGGAGGAAAGGTAAAAGGTACTCACACTCCGGATCTCGGCTACTAAGCTATTTTCGCCGTTGTAAGTACTCGAAGCTATTTCCTTTAGATCCTGCAATTGCATCTTTTTGTTTCTTGTTTACACTAGTTTGGCATAATGGACAACAATGAGCTTCTTATTCTATTTCCTGATTTAAGACATGGATGGTTTGATGCGAAAATTAAAAAACCTATGGAATCTTATTTGCATGCTGGTAGTAATATTAGTATGAACGCTTTGAACACCATTGTTGATAATGATATAGAAAGTTCTAAGCTTGGGGAAGCTGGTTTTCATGATCTTTTTAGTCCCCCAAGCATTGAGGAGAAAATTTTCTTTGATGATACTTTGCCTCCCATATATGATGATTATAATGATAGTGGTCTTTTGGTGCCACCTACTATGGAGAGTAAATTTTGTTGTGATTATACTATGCCTCCTACACTTGATGAGAATAATAATGATAGCTACTTTGTTGAATTTGCTCCCACTACAACTAATAAAATTGACTATGCCTATGTGAAGAGTAATAATTTTATGCATGAGACTCATGATAAGAATGCTTTATGTGATAGTTATATTGTTGAATTTGTTCATGATGCCACTGAAAGTTATTATGAGAGAGGAAAATATGGTTGTAGAAATTTTCATGTTACTAAAATACCTCTCTATATGCTTAAAATTTTGAAATTGAGCTTGTCTAGTTTTCCTATGCTTATTGCATTATGCCTACATAACTTGTTTATTTACAAGATTCCTTTTCATAGGAAGCATGTTAGACTTAAATGTGTTTTGAATTTGCCTCTTGATGCTCTCTTTTGCTTCGAATACTATTTCTTGCGAGTGCATCATTAAAACTGCTGAGCCCATCTTAATGGCTAAAAAGAAAGAACTTCTTGGGAGATAACCCATGTGTTATTTTGCTACAGTACTTTGTTTTATATTTGTGTCTTGGAAGTTGTTTACTACTGTAGCAACCTCTCCTTATCTTAGTTTTGTGTTTTGTTGTGCCAAGTAAAGTCGTTGATAGAAAGGGTGATACTAGATTTGGATTACTGCGCAGTTTCAGATTTCTTTGCTGTCACGAATCTGGGTCTAATTCTCTGTAGGTAACTCAGAAAATTATGCCATCTTACGTGAGTGATCCTCAGATATGTACGCAACTTTCATTCAATTTGAGCATTTTCATTTGAGTAAGTCTGGTGCCTCAATTAAATTCGTCTTTACGGACTGTTCTGTTTTGACAGATTCTGCCTTTTATTTCGCATTGCTTCTTTCGCTGTGTTGGGTGGATTTCTTTGTTCCATTACCTTCCAGTAGCTTTGAGCAATGTCCACAAGTGTTAAGAATGATTGTGTCACCTCTGAACATGTGAGTTTTTGATTATGCACTAACCCTCTAATGAGTTTGTTTCGAGTTTGGTGTGGAGGAAGTTTTCAAGGGTCAAGAGAGGAGGATGATATACTATGATCAAGAAGAGTGAAAGATCTAAGCTTGGGGATGCCCCGGTGGTTCACCCCTGCATATTCTAAGAAGACTCAAGCGTCTAAGCTTGGGGATGCCCAAGGCATCCCCTTCTTCATCGACAACATTATCAGGTTCCTCCCCTGAAACTATATTTTTATTCCGTCACATCTTATGCACTTTGCTTGGAGCGTCGGTTTGTTTTTGTTTTGTTTGAATAAAATGGATCCTAGCATTCACTTTGTGGGAGAGAGACACGCTCCGCTGTAGCATATGGACAAGTATGTCCTTAGGCTTTACTCATAATATTCATGGCGAAGTTTCTTCTTCGTTAAATTGTTATATGGTTGGAATTGGAAAATGCTACATGTAGTAATTCTAAAATGTCTTGGATAATTTGATACTTGGCAATTGTTGTGCTCATGTTTAAGCTCTTGCATCATATACTTTGCACCCATTAATGAAGAAACACTTAGAGCTTGCTAATTTGGTTTGCATATTTAGTTTCTCTAGAGTCTAGATAATATCTAGTATTGAGTTTTGAACAACAAGGAAGACGGTGTAGAGTCTTATAATGTTTACAATATGTCTTTTATGTGAGTTTTGCTGCACCGTTCATCCTTGTGTTTGTTTCAAATAACCTTGCTAGCCTAAACCTTGTATCGAGAGGGAATACTTCTCATGCATCCAAAATCCTTGAGCCAACCACTATGCCATTTGTGTCCACCATACCTACCTACTACATGGTATTTATCCGCCATTCCAAAGTAAATTGCTTGAGTGCTACCTTTAAAATTCCATCATTCACCTTTGCAATATATAGCTCATGGGACAAATAGCTTAAAACTATTGTGGTATTGAATATGTACTTATGCACTTTATCTCTTATTAAGTTGCTTGTTGTGCGATAACCATGCTTGGGGACGCCATCAACTATTCTTTGTTGAATATCATGTGAGTTGCTATGCATGTCCGTCTTGTCTGAAGTAAGAGAGATCTACCACCTTAATGGTTGGAGCATGCATATTGTTAGAGAAGAGCATTGGGCCGCTAACTAAAGCCATGATTCATGGTGGAAGTTTCAGTCTTGGACATATATCCTCAATCTCATATGAGAATAATAATTGTTGCCACATGCTTATGCATTTAAGAGGAGTCCATTATCTGTTGTCCATGTTGTCCCGGTATGGATGTCTAAGTTGAGAATAATCAAAAGCGAGAAATCCAAAATGCGAGCTTTCTCCTTAGACCTTTGTACAGGCGGCATGGAGGTACCCCATTGTGACACTTGGTTAAAACATGTGTATTGCAATGATCCGGTAGTCCAAGCTAATTAGGACAAGGTGCGGGCACTATTAGTATACTATGCATGAGGCTTGCAACTTGTAAGATATAATTTACATAACTCATATGCTTTATTACTACCGTTGACAAAATTGTTTCATGTTTTCAAAATAAAAGCTCTAGCACAAATATAGCAATCGATGCTTTCCTCTTTGAAGGACCATTCTTTTACTTTTATGTTGAGTCAGTTCACCTATCTCTCTCCACCTCAAGAAGCAAACACTTGTGTGAACTGTGCATTGATTCCTACATACTTGCATATTGCACTTGTTATATTACTCTATGTTGACAATTATCTATGAGATATACATGTTACAAGTTGAAAGCAACCGCTGAAACTTAATCTTCCTTTGTGTTGCTTCAATACCTTTACTTTGATTTATTGCTTTATGAGTTAACTCTTATGCAAGACTTATTGATGCTTGTCTTGAAGTACTATTCATGAAAAGTCTTTGCTTTATGATTCACTTGTTTACTCATGTCATTACCATTGTTTTGATCGCTGCATTCATTACATATGTTTACAAATAGTATGATCAAGGTTATGATGGCATGTCACTTCAGAAATTATCTTTGTTATCGTTTTACCTGCTCGGGACGAGCAGAACTAAGCTTGGGGATGCTTGATACGTCTCCGACGTATCGATAATTTCTTATGTTCTATGCCACATTATTGATGATATCTACATGTTTTATGCACATTATATGTCATATTTATGCGTTTTCCGGAACTAACCTATTGACGAGATGCCGAAGGGCCAGTTCTGTTTTCTGCTGTTTTTGGTTCAGAAATCCTAGTAAGGAAATATTCTCGGAATCGGACGAAATCAAGACCCGCATCCTATTTTGCCCGGAAGCATCCGAACACCGAGAGCGCCGGAGGGGGCCAGGGCCCCCAGATGATAGGGTGGCGCGGCCCACCCCCTGGCCGCGCGGCCCTATGGTGTCGTCGCCCCTTCGACCTTCTGACGCCGCCTCTTCGCCTATATAAAGGTCCTAGACCTAAAACCTCGAGATGAAAAAGCCACGGTACGAGAAACCTTCCAGCCGCCGCCATCGCGAAGCCAAGATCTGGGGGACAGGAGTCTCTGTCCGGCACGCGGCGGCGGGGAAGTGCCCCGGAAGGCTCCTCCATCGACACCACCGCCATCTCCATCAACGCTGCTGTCTCCCATGAGGAGGGAGTAGTTCTCCATCGAGGCTCGGGGCTGTACCGGTAGCTATGTGGTTAATCTCTCTCCTATGTACTTCAATACAATAATCTCATGAGCTGCCTTACATGATTGAGATTCATATGATGATGCTTGTAATCTAGATGTCATTATGCTAGTCAAGTGAGTTTTACTCATGTGATCTCCGGAGACTCCTTGTCCCACGTGTGTAAAGGTGACAGTGTGTGCACCGTGTGGGTCTCTTAGGCTATATTTCACAGAATACTTATTCACTGTTATGAATGGCATAGTGAAGTGCTTATTTATATCTCTTTATGATTGCAATGTATTTTGTATCGCAATTTATCTATGTGCTACTCTAGCAATGTTATTAAAGTAGTTTTATTCCTCCTGCACGGTGTAATGGTGACAGTGTGTGCATCCGTGTTAGTACTTGGTTTATGCTATGATTATGATCTCTTGTAGATTATGAAGTTAACTATTGCTATGATAGTATTGATGTGTATTATTCCTCCTACATAGCATGAAGGTGACAGTGTGCATGCTATGTTAGTACTTGGTTTAGTCGAATTGATCTTTCATGCACTCTAAGGTTATTTAAATATGAACATTGAATTGTGGAGCTTGTTAACTCCGGCATTGAGGGTTCGTGTAATCCTACGCAATGTGTTCATCATCCAACAAGAGTGTAGAGTATGCATTTATCTATTCGTTATGTGATCAATGTTGAGAGTGTCCACTAGTGAAAGTGTAATCCCTAGGCCTTGTTCCTAAATACTGCTATCGCTGCTTGTTTACTGTTTTACTGCGTTACTACTGCTACCATATTACCACCATCAACTACACGCCAGCAAGCTATTTTCTGGCGCCGTTACTACTGCTCATATTCATTCATACCACCTGTATTTCACTATCTCTTCGCCGAACTAGTGCACCTATTAGGTGTGTTGGGGACACAAGAGACTTCTTGCTTTGTGGTTGCAGGGTTGCATGAGAGGGATATCTTTGACCTCTTCCTCCTGAGTTCGATAAACCTTGGGTGATTCACTTAAGGGAAACTTGCTGCTGTTCTACAAACCTCTGCTCTTGGAGGCCCAACACTGTCTACAAGAATAGAAGCACCCGTAGACATCAAGCTATTTTTCGGCGCCGTTGCGGGGAGGAAAGGTAAAAGGTACTCACACTCCGGATCTCGGCTACTAAGCTATTTTCGCTGTTGTAAGTACTCGAAGCTATTTCCTTTAGATCCTGCAATTGCATCTTTTTGTTTCTTGTTTACACTAGTTTGGCATAATGGACAACAATGAGCTTCTTATTCTATTTCCTGATTTAAGACATGGATGGTTTGATGCGAAAACTAAAAAACTGTTATCACCAGAATTTGACCAAGTCAGAGGTGGGCCGCGATCAAGATGGGTTTGAAGAAATATATATATAGAAGGAATACGTGGATCGGCCTTTTATACCAAGTTGGGCTTAATTGCCCGTGTATCTGTAATATAGTAGATCGCATCTTAGATTAAAAGTTAGAGTTTATCTCGTGCACGGTTAGGTGCACGCCCACATTAGAAAGTCCGCTGGACTATAAATATGTATCTAGGGTTTATGGAATAAACAACAACTCACGTTCAACTCCAAAACAAACCAATCTCGGCGCATCGCCAACTCCTTCGTCTCGAGGGTTTCTCCGGTAAGCGACATGCTGCCTAGATCGCATCTTGCGATCTAGGCAGCACAAGCCCCACGTTGTTCATGCGTTGCTCGTACTGAAGCGCTTTTGATGGCGAGCAACGTAGTTATCATTAGATGTGTTAGGGTTAGAATTGTTCTTCGTTTAAGCATGCTTACGTAGTGCAACCCTTGCATATCTAGCCGCCCTCACGCCTATCTCAGGTGTGGGGGCGGCACCCCGCTTGATCATTATTTAGTAGATCTGATCCGTTACGATTGCTCCTTGTTCTACAAGGATTAGTTTAATATCTGCAATAGTTAGGCCTTACAAAGGGGGGAGGATCCAGCGGCACGTAGGGTGGCGTTCGCAAGTCCTAAACGGGATGTTCCGAGGATCAACTTCATGTTGGTTTTTAGGCCTTGTTTAGGATCGGCTTACGAGCACCGTGCGTGGCCGCGAGGCCCAACCTGGAGTAGGATGATCCGATTATGCGGTGAAAACCCTAAATCGTCGTAGATCTTATTAGCTTCATCTTGATCAAGCAGGACCACCAAGTATTCGTGCACCCCGTACGAATCATGGGTGGATCGGCTCTTTGAGCCGATTCACAGGATAACCTGAGAGCCGATCGAGGCTCGTATTTAATGTTTACATGTATGCCCTGCAGGAAACTAAGCGAGGCATCCCCATCACCTTCCTGGCCAGGTATAGGTCAGGTGGCACGCCCTTGCACTTCGCAACGCCGCGTGTGACCAGAAGAGCATTGCGGGCCGTCGCTCGGAGGGGTCTCAGCCAGCCGCAGCTCTAGGCTCTTCCCGGCTCTACGGTGTTGACAAGGCCGCTGCCCGCCGGTGGGTTTTGGCAGTCAACACATTCTGGCACGCCCGGTGGGACAATCGTCTACATCAACCACATCGCCATCTACATCTGAGATGGCGGACGGCACGCCAGTCACCTACGGGGATCTGCCTGACGACCTCAAGAAGCAATACAACGAGATCAAGGCCACCCTCGAAGCCGACCTCATCGGCTCTTTTCAGAGAACCCGTTCCCATGGCATCAGATGGAAGGGATTCTCACCGCAAGGTGCGCTCGATGGGATAGACCTCTCTACCCCGTCGGAGGAACGCACCAGGGGTCTGCGGCAGGAGATCAACTACCTGGTGGCTCACTCGCTACACCGCCACTCTGAGAACTTGGTCAACGTGTTGGAGCGTGTCGCTCTGCGCGTGATCCAGGAGATCATGAGCCACCAGTACTCGCCGTCAGGACCAGCTCTCGGGACTCATCAAGGAGAGTTGCCATTCCAGTCCCGTCCACCGCTGCCATATGCGTTGGCAGCACCTGCTGAAGTGCCGACTACACCGGCATTCCTCGTCTACAGGATTGGTGGCGACCCTAGTGACTACCAGTTCTTAATGGAGGCGCCTAAGGAGATCCCTCAAGGATACGCGTGCATGTATGTGCCGGATTGTGGTGACTGGGCACTCACAAACCAGGCCACAACATCGGGGACTCCGGCGAAGACAGGAGGAACGTCAGCGACAGAGCTTGAGAAGCAGACGTGGCTAACTAAATACGCCACACCGACGAAACTCCCGAGCCCAGCTCCTGCAGTTGGCTCAGAGCTGGAAAAGCAAACATGGCTGGCCAAGTACGCCACCCCGGCGAATCTTCAGAGTGCAACTCCTACGGCCAGCACAGCGGATCAGATCAGTACCATACTGAGAGACCAGTTCGGCATGATGCCGAAAAGAAGGGCAGTCGGCTATTCCAAGCCGTACCCCGACGATTACGAGATGATCCCGCTGCCACCTAAATATCGGCTCCCTGACTTCTCCAAATTCAGTGGATCAGATGGCTCCAGCTCCATCGAGCACGTCAGCCGATATTTGGCTCAACTAGGACCGGCTTCAGTGTCGGATCAGCTACGCGTGAGGCTCTTTTCACAGTCCCTCACGGGATCGGCTTTTGGGTGGTACACCTCTTTGCCAGCAAACTCCATCCAGTCTTGGAAGCAATTGGAAGAACAGTTCCATATGCAATACCATTCAGAAGCTTCCGAGTCTGGCATTGCCGATCTAGCACAACTACGTCAGAAGCGCGGGGAAACGGTGACAGAATACATCCAGCGCTTCAGGAATCTTAGGAACCGATGTTATTCGGTTCGTATAACTGAAAAGGAAGCAGTCGAGTTGGCAGTAGCAGGCCTTGCAACACAGCTCAAGGACATGGCCTCCCAAGCAGATTATCCCTCGCTGGCGCACATGGTTCAGAAACTATCAGCATATGAACAGCGCCACCCCGACCTGTACCAAGACAAGTTCAAGCGTGCAGTAGTTATGGTCGATACAGAGGAAGATGAAGTGCCTGCGGGAGGCCAAGAGATAGCAGTGGCTGAGTGGACTCGGGGAGGAACCCCCGTGGCCTGCAAATGGGTAAAGCCACCAGGGCCGCCCAGGGGATTTGATTTTGACGTGACCAAGACTGAACAAATCTTCGACCTCCTGCTCAAGGAGAAACAGTTGACGATTCCTGAAGGTCTCAAGTTCCCCACGGCGAAGGAGCTAAACGGAAAGCCGTACTGCAAATTCCACAACTCGCTTTCCCATGCCACCAACGACTGCCGGGTGTGGCGTCAGCACATCCAAGCGGCGATAGAGAAGGGGCGGCTAATTTTCAACCAGTACGCCATGAAGGTCGACACCCAACCCTTCCCCGCCGTTAACATGGTGGAAATCACCTACCCTGAAGGTTGCCAGCCGGGTCCCTCGTTCAGCATCAACATGGTAGGACCTGGAAACCACTCTGGCAAAGATGGAGATGAGGGCAGCTGCTCTCATAGCAAGGATACAGAGGAGGCCGCTCCACGCGATCGGCTCCGTCATGATGGCAAGCGCTATGTCACAGAGGGAGAGGTGAAGAATATAAGATATCAGCGACCCCTCTCTGATCACCTCCTCAATAAATATGTGAGTCAGTATGACCAACGCCGACGGTCCAATTACGATGATAGAGGAGATCGTCTGGCTAGAGAAGCCAGAAGATATCGTCGGCAGGATCGCGATGAGGAGGAGCACGAGCGCTGTGCCACGGAAGCATCAAGGGAGCAAGATGACAACGCCAGACATTGGGACTGCCCCTTCTTCAGACACTGCTGGGATTCAGGAATGAGCCGATTGCCCACAATCGGCAATTGCCCAGAATGCAACAAGAAGAAGAAGGAGGCAGCCAACGTGTCTGTGTTCGAGCGCCTAGGGCCTCTCCCGCCACAAAGCAAACGCGCTGAGTCACCTCGTTGGGCAGATCTTGAGGATTCAGAAGACGAGGGAGAAGTGGAAGAAGACAGGTACCACCGGCCAAGGTGGTGCCCTGATGGACTCAGCCGTTCCCAAAAGCGCAGGGTTCAGCGATTGCGCGGCCTGGAGGAAGCCGAAAGGTTGTACTTGCATACGCTAAGGAAGGCACGGCCTGATCTGGCTGCAAAGGTTCAGCGAGCCCTGGATGAAGAGGGTCGTCCACGGAAAATGGAGTGGCGCCCTAAACAGAGGAAAGCCGATGATGAGACATCGGCTGGCACAAACATGGTACTCGTCTTGCCGACAGAGCTTAGTGCTCCACGACTCTACGGTGCACTCAAGGTGGACGACAGCAAGCGCATCAAGTCAGAGGTTGGGTTGGTTTTATCCAGCCTGACCAAGTAGCAAGATCAAACCAATGAGCAAACCAGGAGAGGCTGATCCTTGTGATCGGCCCCAAAAAATTTATGAAGGGAACTTACAAAACCTTCAACGAGCAAGCAACGTGGAGGCCGATTCCAGCAATCGGCCAAAATTATCCTCACCCACCATTCTGCCTGGGTTCAACATGTTATCCAACAGAGCCGATACCATCAATTCTCTTGACAGAATCGGCTCGGGGGGCACCCAGGTAGATAAAATACGAGGATATGCAACGGAAGCATCTCATCTTCTGGTGATGGGTATTGGAATATGGGGGCCGATGCACAGGTCGGCCGTAATAAAAAGTGAAAATTCGAAATTTTTCGAGCACAGCCGATGCAGCAGGCATCGACTTAAGGATATGAAAGCACAAAGGGAGATGTTTAGTGGAGGAACTCCTCAATGGAGTGGTTTGAAGTGCTCAGATCCTCTCTTCAAGAACGGCGCCAGGAGCAGCCTGTACGTGCAGATCAGGTCAAGGATGGATTACAGGAAAGGAGCCGATTTAGCAGGAAGGATTGAAGAAGCTCGGGGGGCAGCTCACCTTGAAGGCTCTCTGCTTTGAGAAGCCGATTTATGTTCAAATCGGCTGGTTCTGCATAAGAAACTCCCTCAGGCATGATCGAGCCCAGGTCCATACGGTCAATTCGCGTATCCTCGTCTCTGTTTTGTTTGGCTGAGACTCGGGGGGAACAGGCCTATGAGTGCCCTGTTCTTAAGAACCGATTGGAGTTACCTCGGTTGTTATTGCATCGTGATCGTCTCAGGGAGGAACTGGGAAGGAAAGGCCGTCGTCTGGTACGAGGTTTAGACCGTGCTGTTGCTGCAAGAAGAGGAAGATGCTGGTTTCTCGAATTAGCCGATGAATGGTCATCGGCTGCGGGACTGCAAAACACCACGATCGAGGAAAAACAATAATAGCCTGATTCGTTGCTATCGGTCTTGGTGCGGCAAACGGGAGGATGGAAATTGGATTAATGAAAGGAGAGATTGGAAGAACAATTCTCATTAATTCAAAGGAGTAGCTTTACAGGAAGAGCCGATGGCTCTCAAAAGAGGGATCTAGTGCCTAGTGCACTGCTACTGTTAATCCTACTCTACTAGTCGTCGCTGTCCTCATCGTCGCCGTCGTCGAGGTCGTCGGCGCTGCTCCCAGGAAGCTCCTCGCCGCTGGCCCCAGCGGAGCCTCCTCCTCCTCGTCATCATCATCGTCCTCGCTATCCGCCCAGCCGCGGAAGCGCTTCGTTGGAGGATACCCAATGGAGGCGGAGGAATCATCTTCCTCCTCCTCATCTTCTTCCTCTTCATCATCCTCGTCGTCCTCGCTGTCCGCCCACATGCGGGAGCGCTTCTTCGGCGGAAGCTTGGCGGAGGGGGAGACCTTGGTCCTCTCCGTTTCTCCTCCCTTCTTCTCCTTGTCAGAGGATATGGGGAGCCCCGGAGCGGAGATCGTCCTCTTCTTTGTTCTTCGGCAACGGTTGGAGGGAGGTGCCTGAAGCAGAGGAGGAAGAGGAAGACATGGCTGCGGGAGAGCAGGGTTTTTTGGTTTGGTGAACGGAGCAGAGCAAGGCGATGGAGTGGTGAACTGTTTGGCACGGATAAGTAAAGAGAGTGTATTGGAGATTTAATGCCATGACGGTTCTCGAGGACGCGAGGCCGGGATTGACAGTTCATACAGAGAAGCCGGGAGGCGAGGCGTAATGATGGAAGATTCTGCGGCAGCTCTGCTCTGCCACGACATGACCCGATGAAAGAAAGGCATAATGATTTTGGAAATGTCATTTCCAAAACCAGGGGGGCATGTGTTATCACCAGAATTTGACCAAGTCAGAGGTGGGCCGCGATCAAGATGGGTTTGAAGAAATATATATATAGAAGGAATACGTGGATCGGCCTTTTATACCAAGTTGGGCTTAATTGCCCGTGTATCTGTAATATAGTAGATCGCATCTTAGATTAAAAGTTAGAGTTTATCTCGTGCACGGTTAGGTGCACGCCCACATTAGAAAGTCCGCTGGACTATAAATATGTATCTAGGGTTTATGGAATAAACAACAACTCACGTTCAACCCAAAACAAACCAATCTCGGCGCATCGCCAACTCCTTCGTCTCGAGGGTTTCTATCAGGTAAGCGACATGCTGCCTAGATCGCATCTTGCGATCTAGGCAGCACAAGCCCCACGTTGTTCATGCGTTGCTCGTACTGAAGCGCTTTTGATGGCGAGCAACGTAGTTATCATTAGATGTGTTAGGGTTAGCATTGTTCTTCGTTTAAGCATGCTTACGTAGTGCAACCCTTGCATATCTAGCCGCCCTCACGCCTATCTCAGGTGTGGGGGCGGCACCCCGCTTGATCATTATTTAGTAGATCTGATCCGTTACGATTGCTCCTTGTTCTACAAGGATTAGTTTAATATCTGCAATAGTTAGGCCTTACAAAGGGGGGAGGATCCAGTGGCACGTAGGGTGGCGTTCGCAAGTCCTAAACGGGATGTTCCGAGGATCAACTTCATGTTGGTTTTTAGGCCTTGTTTAGGATCGGCTTACGAGCACCGTGCGTGGCCGCGAGGCCCAACCTGGAGTAGGATGATCCGATTATGCGGTGAAAACCCTAAATCGTCGTAGATCTTATTAGCTTCATCTTGATCAAGCAGGACCACCAAGTATTCGTGCACCCCGTACGAATCATGGGTGGATCGGCTCTTTGAGCCGATTCACAGGATAACCTGAGAGCCGATCGAGGCTCGTATTTAATGTTTACATGTATGCCCTGCAGGAAACTAAGCGAGGCATCCCCATCACCTTCCTGCCAGGTATAGGTCAGGTGGCACGCCCTTGCACTTCGCAACGCCGCGTGTGACCAGAAGAGCATTGCGGGCCGTCGCTCGGAGGGGTCTCAGCCAGCCGCAGCTCTAGGCTCTTCCCGGCTCTACGGTGTTGACAAGGCCGCTGCCCGCCGGTGGGTTTTGGCAGTCAACAAAAACCTATGGAATCTTATTTGCATGCTGGTAGTAATATTAGTATGAACGCTTTGAACACCATTGTTGATAATGATATAGAAAGTTCTAAGCTTGGGGAAGCTGGTTTTCATGATCTTTTTAGTCCCCCAAGCATTGAGGAGAAAATTTTCTTTGATGATACTTTGCCTCCCATATATGATGATTATAATGATAGTGGTATTTTGGTGCCACCTACTATGGAGAGTAAATTTTGTTGTGATTATACTATGCCTCCTACACTTGATGAGAATAATAATGATAGCTACTTTGTTGAATTTGCTCCCACTACAACTAATAAAATTGACTATGCCTATGTGGAGAATAATTTTATGCATGAGACTCATGATAAGAATGCTTTATGTGATAGTTATATTGTTGAATTTGTTCATGATGCCACTGAAAGTTATTATGAGAGAAGAAAATATGGTTGTAGAAATTTTCATGTTACTAAAATACCTCTCTATATGCTTAAAATTTTGAAATTGAGCTTGTCTAGTTTTCCTATGCTTATTGCATTATGCCTACATAACTTGTTTATTTACAAGATTCCTTTTCATAGGAAGCATGTTAGACTTAAATGTGTTTTGAATTTGCCTCTTGATGCTCTCTTTTGCTTCGAATACTATTTCTTGCGAGTGCATCATTAAAACTGCTGAGCCCATCTTAATGGCTAAAAAGAAAGAACTTCTTGGGAGATAACCCATGTGTTATTTTGCTACAGTACTTTGCTTTATATTTGTGTCTTGGAAGTTGTTTACTACTGTAGCAACCTCTCCTTATCTTAGTTTTGTGTTTTGTTGTGCCAAGTAAAGTCGTTGATAGAAAGGGTGATACTAGATTTGGATTACTGCGCAGTTTCAGATTTCTTTGCTGTCACGAATCTGGGTCTAATTCTCTGTAGGTAACTCAGAAAATTATGCCAATTTACGTGAGTGATCCTCAGATATGTACGCAACTTTCATACAATTTGAGCATTTTCATTTGAGCAAGTCTGGTGCCTCAATTAAATTCGTCTTTACGGACTGTTCTGTTTTGACAGATTCTGCCTTTTATTTCGTATTGCTTCTTTCGCTGTGTTGGGTGGATTTCTTTGTTCCATTACCTTCCAGTAGCTTTGAGCAATGTCCACAAGTGTTAAGAATGATTGTGTCACCTCTGAACATGTGAGTTTTTGATTATGCACTAACCCTCTAATGAGTTTGTTTCGAGTTTGGTGTGGAGGAAGTTTTCAAGGGTCAAGAGAGGAGGATGATATACTATGATCAAGAAGAGTGAAAGCTCTAAGCTTGGGGATGCCCCGGTGGTTCACCCCTGCATATTCTAAGAAGACTCAAGCGTCTAAGCTTGGGGATGCCCAAGGAATCCCCTTCTTCATCGACAACATTATCAGGTTCCTCCCCTGAAACTATATTTTTATTCCGTCACATCTTATGCACTTTGCTTGGAGCGTCGGTTTTTTTTTTTGTTTTGTTTGAATAAAATGGATCCTAGCATTCACTTTGTGGGAGAGAGACACGCTCCGCTGTAGCATATGGACAAGTATGTCCTTAGGCTTTACTCATAATATTCATGGCGAAGTTTCTTCTTCGTTAAATTGTTATATGGTTGGAATTGGAAAATGCTACATGTAGTAATTCTAAAATGTCTTGGATAATTTGATACTTGGCAATTGTTGTGCTCATGTTTAAGCTCTTGCATCATATACTTTGCACCCATTAATGAAGAAACACTTAGAGCTTGCTAATTTGGTTTGCATATTTGGTTTCTCTAGAGTCTAGATAATATCTAGTATTGAGTTTTGAACAACAAGGAAGACGGTGTAGAGTCTTATATGCTGCACCGTTCATCCTTGTGTTTGTTTCAAATAACCTTGCTAGCCTAAACCTTGTATCGAGAGGGAATACTTCTCATGCATCCAAAATCCTTGAGCCAACCACTATGCCATTTGTGTCCACCATACCTACCTACTACATGGTATTTATCCGCCATTCCAAAGTAAATTGCTTGAGTGCTACCTTTAAAATTCCATCATTCACCTTTGCAATATATAGCTCATGGGACAAATAGCTTAAAACTATTGTGGTATTGAATATGTACTTATGCACTTTATCTCTTATTAAGTTGCTTGTTGTGCGATAACCATGCTTCTGGGGACGCCATCAACTATTCTTTGTTGAATATCATGTGAGTTGCTATGCATGTCCGTCTTGTCTGAAGTAAGAGAGATCTACCACCTTAATGGTTGGAGCATGCATATTGTTAGAGAAGAGCATTGGGCCGCTAACTAAAGCCATGATTCATGGTGGAAGTTTCAGTCTTGGACATATATCCTCAATCTCATATGAGAATAATAATTGTTGCCACATGCTTATGCATTTAAGAGGAGTCCATTATCTGTTGTCCATGTTGTCCCGGTATGGATGTCTAAGTTGAGAATAATCAAAAGCGAGAAATCCAAAATGCGAGCTTTCTCCTTAGACCTTTGTACAGGCGGCATGGAGGTACCCCATTGTGACACTTGGTTAAAACATGTGTATTGCAATGATCCGGTAGTCCAAGCTAATTAGGACAAGGTGCGGGCACTATTAGTATACTATGCATGAGGCTTGCAACTTGTAAGATATAATTTACATAACTCATATGCTTTATTACTACCGTTGACAAAATTGTTTCATGTTTTCAAAATAAAAGCTCTAGCACAAATATAGCAATCGATGCTTTCCTCTTTGAAGGACCATTCTTTTTACTTTTATGTTGAGTCAGTTCACCTATCTCTCTCCACCTCAAGAAGCAAACACTTGTGTGAACTGTGCATTGATTCCTACATACTTGCATATTGCACTTGTTATATTACTCTATGTTGACAATTATCTATGAGATATACATGTTACAAGTTGAAAGCAACCGCTGAAACTTAATCTTCCTTTGTGTTGCTTCAATACCTTTACTTTGATTTATTGCTTTATGAGTTAACTCTTATGCAAGACTTATTGATGCTTGTCTTGAAGTACTATTCATGAAAAGTCTTTGCTTTATGATTCACTTGTTTACTCATGTCATTACCATTGTTTTGATCGCTGCATTCATTACATATGTTTACAAATAGTATGATCAAGGTTATGATGGCATGTCACTTCAGAAATTATCTTTGTTATCGTTTTACCTGCTCGGGACGAGCAGAACTAAGCTTGGGGATGCTTGATACGTCTCCGACGTATCGATAATTTCTTATGTTCTATGCCACATTATTGATGATATCTACATGTTTTATGCACATTATATGTCATATTTATGCGTTTTCGGAACTAACCTATTGACGAGATGCCGAAGGCCAGTTCCTGTTTTCTGCTGTTTTTGGTTCCAGAAATCCTAGTAAGGAAATATTCTCGGAATCGGACGAAATCAAGACCCAGCATCCTATTTTGCCCGGAAGCATCCAGAACACCCGAGCCGCCGGGGGCCACGGGGCCCAGATGATAGGGTGGCGCGCCCACCCCCTGGCCGCGCGGCCCTATGGTGTCGTCGCCCCTTCGACCTCGACGCCGCCTCTTCGCCTATATAAAGGTCCTAGACCTAAAACCTCGAGACGAAAAAGCCACGGTACGAGAAACCTTCCCGAGCCGCCGCCATCGCCAAGATCTGGGGGACAGGAGTCTCTGTTCCGGCACGCCGCGGGGAAGTGCCCCGGAAGGCTCCTCCATCGACACCACCGCCATCTCCATCAACGCTGCTGTCTCCCATGAGGAGGGAGTAGTTCTCCATCGAGGCTCGGGGCTGTACCGGTAGCTATGTGGTTAATCTCTCTCCTATGTACTTCAATACAATAATCTCATGAGCTGCCTTACATGATTGAGATTCATATGATGATGCTTGTAATCTAGATGTCATTATGCTAGTCAAGTGAGTTTTACTTATGTGATCTCCGGAGACTCCTTGTCCCACGTGTGTAAAGGTGACAATGTGTGCACCGTGTGGGTCTCTTAGGCTATATTTCACAGAATACTTATTCACTGTTATGAATGACATAGTGAAGTGCTTATTTATATCTCTTTATGATTGCAATGTATTTTGTATCACAATTTATCTATGTGCTACTCTAGCAATGTTATTAAAGTAGTTTTATTCCTCCTGCACGGTGTAATGGTGACAGTGTGTGCATCCGTGTTAGTACTTGGTTTATGCTATGATTATGATCTCTTGTAGATTATGAAGTTAACTATTGCTATGATAGTATTGATGTGTATTATTCCTCCTACATAGCATGAAGGTGACAGTGTGCATGCTATGTTAGTACTTGGTTTAGTCGAATTGATCTTTCATGCACTCTAAGGTTATTTAAATATGAACATTGAATTGTGGAGCTTGTTAACTCCGGCATTGAGGGTTCGTGTAATCCTACGCAATGTGTTCATCATCCAACAAGAGTGTAGAGTATGCATTTATCTATTTGTTATGTGATCAATGTTGAGAGTGTCCACTAGTGAAAGTGTAATCCCTAGGCCTTGTTCCTAAATACTGCTATCGCTGCTTGTTACTGTTTTACTGCGTTACTACTGCTACCATATTACCACCATCAACTACACGCCAGCAAGCTATTTTCTGGCGCCGTTACTACTGCTCATATTCATTCATACCACTGTATTTCACTATCTCTTCGCCGAACTAGTGCACCTATTAGGTGTGTTGGGGACACAAGAGACTTCTTGCTTTGTGGTTGCAGGGTTGCATGAGAGGGATATCTTTGACCTCTTCCTCCCTGAGTTCGATAAACCTTGGGTGATTCACTTAAGGGAAACTTGATGCTGTTCTACAAACTCTTGGAGGCCCAACACTGTCTACAAGAATAAGAAACATCCAACTCCCCGCCATTAAATATTTTGCTTATTATCTTGCTACTAGCATTCTTGGTAGGGAGAACACTAGTAATATTTCTAGTTATCATCTTGCTTTCTTAATTGCTGCACTTACTGGAGAGACACCTTATCATCTTGGTGCTCTTATTGCTCGCCGTTTGTCTAACAAGGGGCCTATTTTTGGAGGAATTATTGCCTCACGCATGTTAGCATATCTAGATCTTCCTCTTGACCCTACTGATACGTCCAATTTGCATCACTATTTTATATCATAATTTGCTGTTATTCATTGATATATTTCATATTGGGACACAATACTTATGTTATTTCATCTATTTTGCATGTTTCATGATTATTTGGAGATCGCGCACCGGAGCCAGGATTCTGCTGGAAAAAGCACCGTCAGGATGCAATATTTCGGAAGATCAACTGTGGAAGGAAATTTTACCAAAAGTCCTATTTTTCCAGATGACGAAGGAAGCCAGAAGGGGGAGCCAGCTGGACCCAAGGTGGGCCCACACCATAGGGCGGCGCGGCCCATGGCCTGGCCGCGCCACCATGTGGTGTGGGGCCCCCAGAGCCCCTTTCGCCTCCTTTTCTTCGCGAAACCCTTCGTCCCGAAGACCTAAGCCAGAGAGGAATCCTCACGAAGGGTTACAGCCGCCTCTGCGGGGCGGAGAACACCAGAGAGAAAAGAGCTCTTTGGCGGGCAGGAATCCCGGGAAATTCCCTCCCGGAGGGAAATCGACGCCATCGGCACCGCCATCAAGCTGGACATCATCTCCATCACCATCATCATCATCCCCACCATCATCACCGCCATCTCCACCGCTGGACATCGTCACCGCTGTAGCAATTTGGGTTTGATCTTGATTGTTTGATAGGGGAAACTCTCCCGGTATTGATTTCTACTTGTTATTGATGCTATTGAGTGAAACCATTGAACCAAGGTTTATGTTCAGATTGTTATTCATCATCATATCACCTCTGATCATGTTCCATATGATGTCTCGTGAGTAGTTCATTTAGTTCTTGAGGACATGGGTGAAGTCTAAATGTTAGTAGTGAATTATGGTTGAGTAATATTCAATGTTATGATATTTAAGTTGTGGTGTTATTCTTCTAGTGGTGTCGTGTGAACGTCGACTACACGACACTTCACCATTTATGGGCCTAGGGGAATGCATCTTGTACTCGTTTGCTAATTGCGGGGTTGCCGGAGTGACAGAAACCTAAACCCCCGTTGGTATATCGATGCAGGAGGGATCGCAGGATCTCAGAGTTTAAGGCTGTGGTTAGATTTATCTTAATTACTTTCTTGTAGTTGCGGATGCTTGCAAGGGGTATAATCACAAGTATGTATTAGTCCTAGGAAGGGCGGTACATTAGCATAGGTTCACCCACACAACACTTATCAAAACAATGAAGATTAATCAGCTGTATGTAGCGAAAGCACTAGACTAAAATCCCGTGTGTCCTCGAGAACGTTTGGTCATTATAAGTAAACAAACCGGCTTGTCCTTTGTGCTAAAAAGGATTGGGCCACTCGCTGCAATTATTTCTCTCGCACTTTACTTACTTGTACTTATTTCATCTGCTATATCAAAACCCCCTGAATACTTGTCTGTGAGCATTTACAGTGAATCCTTCATCGAAACTGCTTGTCAACACCTTCTGCTCCTCGTTGGGTTCGACACTCTTATTTATCGAAAGTACTACGATACACCCCTATACTTGTGGGTCATCAAGACTATTTTCTGGCGCCGTTGCCGGGGAGTGAAGCGCTATTGGTAAGTGGAATTGGTAAGGAAAACCTTTACTGTTTGTGCTGATTTTATTTCTGCCTGCTGCTATAAGTCATTATGGAGAGATCTTCTCTTCAATTTCTATTTGGGAAATCTACTACTACTGCAATGGTAGTGGATGAGGCGCCAGGTGAGGAAGTAATACCATATAAAATACCTACGAAAATTATTGAACATGTTGTGGATAACCGCTATGAAGGGGATGGAACTGTCCATCCTGGTGATCATTTACTGTTTTTGCATGAATTATGCGGGTTATTCAAATGTGCAGGTATTGCTATGAATGAAGTTAGAAAGAAACTATTCTCTATATCGCTGTCTGGTAAAGCGGCGCATTGGTATAAATTGCTGAAGAATGGTGATTCTCTTGATTGGGAGGACATTGTGCCTTTATTTTATTCCAAATTTTATCCTCCAAGTGAAATTCACAAAGATCGGAACCGCATATATAATTTCTGGCCTCATGATGGAGAGAGTATTGCCCAAGCTTGGGGGAGATTGAAGTCTTTAATGCTCAAATGCCCCATTCATGAGCTTCATGGTAATGTTATTATTGATAATTTCTATGCAAGACTTTCTTTTCAAGACAAGACTTTGCTGGATACTTCTTGTTCTGGATCATTTACACGCAACAAAGAAGAGTTTAAAAGGGACCTTCTTGATCGGATCCAAGAAAATACTGAAGGTTGGGAGAACGACAAGGATAGAGAATCAGGTATAATTTATGATTATAAATGCATTGAAGCTTTTATGGATACTGATAAATTTCGTAATATGAGTGCTACATATGGTCTTGATTCTCAAGTTGCTGCAAATCTTTACAAAGCTTTTGCCTCTCATTATGAATTGCCTAAGAAGAATTTTGATAAGTATCATGAACCGTATAAAGATAAAATTGATTCATCTATTAATAAATGTGTTGTAGTTGAAACTGCTGATCATGTTATTCCTGAAGCTTATATTGAAAAAACTCCTTTTCCTGCTAAAATGAAGGAGTACTCTGTTATAAATAGTGCAGTTCATAAAAGTGAAAAGAAACCTATAGAACCTGAAGAACAAATAAAAGTTGAACCTGCTGTTGCAATAGTTAAAGATCTTGTGACTGAAAATGTGGAGGATGGTCATATTATTTTCTGTGAAGATGCTTCTAATATTGTTTCACATCCTAATAAACCCAAACAAGCTAGTGTTCCTATGCTATCTGTTAGAATTGGTGATCATTGCTATTATGGTTTATGTGATATTGGTGCAAGTGTTAGTGCTATACCTTATGAGCTTTACACGGAGATTATGCACGAAATTGATTCTTGTGAACTTGAAGATATTGATGTGGTTATTCAGCTGGCTAATAGAGAAACTATTTCTCCAATTGGTATTGTTCGAGATGTGGAAGTTCTATGTGGTAAGATTAAATATCCTGCTGACTTTTTGGTACTTGGTTCTGCTGCTAGTGATTATTGTCCTATCATTTTTGGTAGACCTTTTCTAAATACTTGCTGGTGAATCTTATGAGTTTAACTTCTCTAAATTTACCAAAACTCCTTATAAAGCTGATTTGCCTAGTAATGATTTTAAAATGGAGCAGTGTGCATCTATTGTTCTTGTTCCTAATAATCCCTTGCAGCAACATTTGGAGGATAGCGAGAGTGAAGTTTTTAGGAAAGAAAGAGATGAGCTTGAGGAGATTTTTCTTCGCCAACCTATTCTCAAGCATGATTTACCGGTGGAAGATTTGGGTACAACACCGCCACCAAAGGAAGATCCTGTTTTTGATTTAAAGCCTTTGCCTGATAATCTTAAATATGCTCATATTGATGATAAGAAAATATATCCTGTTATTATTAGTTCTAAGCTTACAGAGTTTGAAGAAGAAAGATTATTGCAAATATTGAAGAAACACCGAGGTGCTATTGGCTATACTCTTGATGACTTGAAGGGGATTTCTCCCTCTATTTGCCAACACGCCATTAATATGGAAGATGATGCGAAGCCTGTTGTTGAACCTCAGCGTCGTCTAATTCCTAAGATGAAGGATGTGGTAAGAAATGAGGTATTACGACTTCTTGAAGCTGGTATTATATATCCTATTGCTGATAGTAGATGGGTTAGTCCTGTGCATTGTGTTCCTAAGAAAGGAGGAATAACTGTTGTGCCTAATGATAATGATGAGCTCATACCTCAAAGAGTAGTTGTAGGGTATAGAATGTGCATTGATTATCGAAAAGTTAATAAAGTTACTAAAAAAGATCATTACCCTTTGCCATTTATTGATCAAATGTTAGAAAGGTTATCTAAAAATACTCATTTTTGCTTTCTTGATGGTTATTCTGGGTTTTCACAAATTGCTGTTAAAACTAAAGATCAAGAGAAAACCACTTTTACTTGTCCCTATGGAACTTATGCTTATAGGCGTATGCCTTTTGGTTTATGTAATGCTCCTGCTACTTTTCAAAGATGCATGTCTGCTATTTTTCATGGTTTTTGTGAGAGTATTGTGGAAGTATTCATGGATGATTTTTCCGTCTATGGGAATTCTTTTGATAGTTGCTTGCGAAACCTTGATAAAGTTTTGCAGAGATGTGAAGAAACTAACCTTGTTCTTAATTGGGAGAAATGCCACTTTATGGTTAATGAAGGAATTGTATTGGGACATAAAATTTCTGAGAGAGGTATTGAAGTTGATAGAGCTAAAGTTGAAGCCATTGAGAAGATGCCCTATCCGAGGGATGTTAAAGGTATTCGTAGTGTTCTTGGTCATGCTGGGTTTTATAGGAGATTTATTAAAGATTTCTCCAAGATTTCAAAGCCTCTTACTAATCTTCTTCAAAAAGATGTACCTTTTGTTTTTGATGATGATTGTAAGGAAGCTTTTGAAACTCTAAAGAAAGCCTTAACAACTGCTCCTATAGTTGAACCTCCTGATTGGAATTTACCATTTGAAATTATGTGTGATGCTAGTGATTTTGCTGTAGGCGCTGTTCTTGGACAGCGAGTAGATAAAAAATTAAATGTTATTCATTATGCTAGTAAAACTCTTGATGCTGCTCAAAGAAATTATGCTACTACTGAAAAAGAATTGTTAGCTGTAGTCTTTGCTTGTGATAAATTTCGATCCTATATTGTTGATTCAAAAGTCACAATTCATACTGATCATGCTGCAATTAGATACCTTATGACAAAGAAAGATGCTAAGCCGAGGCTTATTAGATGGGTACTTCTTTTGCAAGAATTTGATTTACATATTGTAGATAGGAAAGGTGCTGATAATCCTGTTGCTGATAATTTGTCTAGATTGGAAAATATTGCTTATGATCCTGTTCCTGTTAATGATAGTTTTCCAAATGAACAATTGGCTGTAATAAAGGTGAGCTCGCGAGACAGTCCTTGGTATGCTGATTATGCTAACTTTATTGTTTCCAAGTACTTGCCTCCAACCTTTTCAGCTCAGCAGAGGAGGAAATTCTTTTATGACTTGAGGCATTATTTTTGGGATGACCCACACTTATATAAAGAAGGAGTGGATGGTATTCTGCGAAGGTGTGTTCCCGAATATGAACAACAAGAGATATTGAGTAAATGTCATGGTAGTGCTTATGGAGGACATCACGCCGGAGATAGAACCGCGCAAAAGGTTCTACAATCAGGTTTTTATTGGCCAACTCTCTTCAAAGATGCAAGGAAGTTTATTTTATCTTGTGATGAATGTCAAAGGGTTGGTAATATCTCCAGACGCAATGAAATGCCTATGAATTATACTCTTGTTATTGAACCGTTCGATTGTTGGGGATTTGACTTCATGGGACCTTTTCCCTCTTCAGAAGGTAACACTCATATACTTGTTGCTGTTGATTATGTTACTAAATGGGTGGAAGCCATACCTACAAAAAGTGCTGATGGTGAGACCTCTTTAAAAATGCTTTTAGATATTATTTTTCCTAGATTTGGAGTACCTAGATATATTATGACTGATGGAGGTTCTCATTTTATTCATGGAGGTTTTAGAAAAACTCTTGCTAGGTATGGTATTAATCATAGAATTGCTTCCGCTTATCACCCTCAAACTAGTGGTCAAGTAGAATTATCAAATAGAGAGATTAAATCGATTTTGGGAAAGACTGTTAATAAATCTAGAAAGAATTGGGCTAGTAAATTGAAAGAAGCACTATGGGCTTACACTACAAGAAAAGTTCTGATAGACAACGTCTCAAAATCGTCCGCTAAGGGCTATTTTTCGTCGCCCATGGGCCTAACCCGACGATATGGGTTCTGTTGTGGAAACTGCGTCAGGCAAAGTCCAACGACGTTTTTTCGGTCCGTCGCGCTTGGGCGCCCTTCCGCCACGGAAAATCGGACCGTTGCGCAAGTGTTTCCGGGAGCCCGTTGACTGCGACGTCATGCAAACCGACACGTGAGACGCCGTTAGGCGTTAACGGCGTTAAAGCTGAAACCCCGTGGTAGATGGTAGGCCCACACGAGGCCTGCCACATCTTAAGCGGGCCGGGCCACTGACATAGTTTGACCGGTCAACTATATAGCTGGGCTGGTCCATTAGTTACGTGGGCCGGGCCTAACCTCTAAGGTTGACTGGTCAAAACTTAAATGGGCCGGCCCATTTAACATGTGGGGTCCACCTTACAGCGGGCCGGCCCAAGAAGCAAGTGGGCGGGCACAGGTGGGTCCCACTTTCCTGTTAAAGGGCCGGCCCATTTAGTGTGTGGGGTCCAGTGTAGCAAGTGGGCCGGGCCAAAACACGGTGGGTCCCACTTTCCGGTTAAAGGGTCGGCCCATTTAGTACGTGGGGTCCACCATATAGCAAGTGGGCGGCCCAACAAGATAGTGGGCCGGGCCAAAACACAGTGGGTCCCACTTTCCTGTTAAAGGGCCGGCCCATTTGGTGTGTGGGGTCCACCATATAGCAAGTGGGCCGGCCCAACAAGATAGTGGGCGGGCCAAAAGCACAGGTGGGTCCCACCTTCCTGTTAAAAGGCCGGCCCATTTAGTATGTGGGGTCCACCATATAGCAAGTGGGCCGGCCCAACAAGATAGTGGGCCGGGCCAAAAACACATGTGGGTCCCACCTTCCTGTTAAAGGGCCGGCCCATTTAGTATGTGGGGTCCACCATATAGCAAGTGGGCCGTCCCAACAAGATAGTGGGCCGGGCCAAAAACACATGTGGGTCCCACCTTCCTGTTAAAGGGCCGGCCCATTTACCATGTGGGACCACCATATACCAAATGGGCTGGCCCAACAAGATAGTGGGCCGGCCCAATAAGCATGTGGATCCCACTATCGTGTGGGCCGGCCTACTAAAGAAGTGGGCCGGCCCAAAATGAAAGTGGGTCCCACACTACTGTAAGTGGGCCGGCCCAATCTGTTGTAGTGCCCTACTTGTTTGACTAGTCAACATGCATTAAATTTCATGAGCCTAAAATCTGATATCAATGATACACACAATTACATACACAAATAAAACAAGTAGGAAAATTACAAGGCAATTCATGTGCCCAAATAAAAAAAATTACATAGAATCATTGAGGACTTCTATTAGCATCATCAATAACACGTTGACATTTGGCAATCGCCTTGATTGAATCTTGTGTACTCTTTGTCAACATATCAGCTACAGATCTTAAAGCAGCAATACCATGTCTTTTATAAAGTACAACCTTGAGATATTTACTGTTTGATGAAAGCAATGGTCTAGGTTGACGGCTATGAGAAGATGCATCAGAAGAAATATCAGAAGTTTTTGTGGGCCTCACTTCTAATGAAGATTGCTTCATCACAACTGCATTCTGATAATAATGCAAAAAGAGTTAAACGATGAACTATGCAAACATTTATTATGCAATGTAGATATAAGATAATAACAAGTTGCATAAATAAGACAATGTATGGAACTTGTACTAAGCACAAACTTACATCATAATGTTGCACAGGGTCGCTACAGATCCTTTTTTGGCGACTATCTTCTAATGATGACTGCTTCATTAAAACTGCATTCTGGTAACATTGCAAACATAGTTACAACAATTAACTATTCAAACATGTATTACGCAATGTAGAGATCAGATAACAGCATGTAGCAGAAATAAGCACAAGATAAGATAAGATGCATGTACTAAGCACATACTGGCTCGCTGCAGGTCCTTCTCTTGCGTGCACTAGTCGTGGTCAACATGCCTGTCATTTTAGGTTCAGCCATCAAGTGAAATGCTAATCCTCCTGCTCCATTGTCCTTAATCTGTGTTTAGATATCACATTTAAGACCAAGTCAGCTGGTTTCAAATAACAAAAAACTTGAGCTGCCAAATGAATAAGCCAATATTTACCAGATATCAGATTAAAACCAACTAGATGTTGCTTTGCATGAGATACGAATTTCAGACATTCAGATTTAGAGTAGGGTAATGCCAAGGTTTTCCACATAAAGTAAACTGGCATTAAGAATGACCAAATGTCAGGTTCAAATCACCTTCGCAGTTTCTCCAAGACAAGCATATCAAATAGGCAGAAACATAGTAAAGCATGAATGGCATTGCTATGGCAGGGTTCCAAGTGTTAATCTCTTGCATAAGGAACAATGCATATAGGTTATAGATAATAACGGAAGTAAACTGCCAAAATTACCAACCAAGAACTCAGATTCCAACCTTCCCTAGCGTCCCCGCTGTTAATGTTGGATGTTCTAATAAGTGGTTCGCATGATCAATCCCTAGGAAAAATAACATTGACAAGTCAGTCTATGATAATACAAAGACCAGACATGCACGCAGCAATAACTATATAAGCTAAAGACGAGGTATAATAGAAAGCAGATTGGAAATGCACATAGCATGATTATAAAAGCAGTGTGAGAATAGCAGACACGAGAAAACAGCTAGCAGCTAGCGGTGAGCTAATGACGTGGTATAAGAACAAGCAGATTGGAAATGCCCATAGCATGACTATAAAAGCAGTGCGACAATAGCATGCAGTACAAAAACAGTTGGCAGCAAATGAATGGGTATAAGGCTATAAATATGTGGATGCACACAGGTGTCAGTAGAATGAACAGGATGGTAGCGACCGGATAATGCTTTTGTACTGTACAATATTTAAACAAACTTCATGCGAAGCAACACATCAAGAAAGTTAACGGCATATGAGATCTGCAAATAACTACACAAAACATGGCTAAAGAAACACCGCGATCTAACGGGCCAGCGTACTAACCAAGCTGCGGCGGGGTGGACGGGGGCGGCAACTTGCATTCCAGCGGCGGCGAACGCGGGAGACGATGAATCGACCCTGTTTCAGTAGAAGCGGGCGTTAGTGAAGCAGATCTGGTTGGCTGGCAAGGGATTCGGTGAAGTTGATACAGCCGCTGCGCCGAGGTAGTCGGTGGCGAGGTCGGCGGTGAAGCAGATCCGTCGGTGGCGAGGTCGGCGGTGAAGCAGATCCGTCGGTGGCGAGGTCGGCGGTGAAGCAGATCCGTCGGTGACGAGGGCGGCGGGGGAGCGGATCAGGTGGGTGGACAGCCAACACGATCAAGGCTACGCTGTGGAGGAGTATGCCGGCGGCGAAGCAGATCTAGTACTGTAGAGAGTCAGAGCTTTGGCGTGTGAGAGTATTTTTGAGCTAATGGGGCGAATGGTTGGTGGGTGGGTGTGGGCCTGTGGGGAGGGTTCGGGATCTAGGCAAGATATTTCATTGTTACCGAATGAGCCCTCCATGGTCGGTGGGTTGTAGCTTCCGGACCAGGGTTAAAAGGGTAAAACTGGTCACGGGATTTTCGAATGGATGCGGCGGGATGATTTGGCGCGCGGCCAAAATTTTCAGTTTCAAGCTACGAGCAGAACGACAAAAATAATGTTCTTCCCCAGGGAGCTCTCATTTCTTCCTCTTCTCTTTCTCTCTCGAGTCTTTCCCACTCCCCCGGCTCCTCTCCCCCTTCTCTCCGGCGGCCTCGCCGGCCGGAGACGAGGCCGACTTCTCTCTGTATATTGTACACCCTCCGAACTAAATTAATTGATTCAACTTTCCTTAGACGTGTATGTATCTAGAGTAAAAACATGTGTGGATACATCCATATTTAGATAAGCAAAGTTGAGTCAGCTAATTTGGATCCGAGGGAGTTAGTGTTGTTGTAAGCTTAGATCCAGTGTTTCCCATGAGCAGAATGGCGCAATGGAGTCGGGGATCTCGTCATCGGCTTCAGATCTGGCCTATGGTGAATCTGGCGGATCTTGCCGGCCAAACCCCGATCTGGTGCCATCAATGTGATGGCGCTAACGGTGAGGCTTGCTTTGGTCAGTGCTTCAGATCTGGCCAATGGGGAAGTCAAGCTGCTAAAGTTCACAAGCTCGGGGCATACGACGGCGTCATCCGTCTTGCCCGTGCACATCTTGGCCTTTCAGCGGCCCTTCTCAGAGCCAATATGCCGTTGCTGAGGCCCTTCTTCTCCTTCGTCCTGGCGACTACCGGCGACACCGTCCCAAGTGGTGCGTCCCCGGCGATGGAGTTGCTGGAAAGGATGCGGAGCAGAGATCTGATGTGCGGTCGAGAAGGACTCGATTGATTTTCTTCTATATGTTTTGGGGTCCTTTTTGTAAAGTTGCAGGTTCTATTAGTTATTGTCTAGTACTTTTGGTCCTCTATGTAATTTTTTGGACTAGTTTCCATTGGCACTGATAAACTTGAATTTTGACAAGTTCACGGGGAAAAAATTCCTTTGCACATATGGCCTATCATGTATAAACATTCTTGAGATTTAAACTATATGTAATGTGCCATGCATTAACCCTAAACCATATATATGTAACTAACCCTAGCTGATCAAACCCTACTTAATTAAAACAAATAACCCTAAACTATACGCATGCACTTTATGCGCAAAGGCGCGGGTGCCTCTAATAATGTGTGTGCGCACTCGATCGATGATCCCTAAACCTTATACAACCCTGAAACCCTAATCCCTAATCCCTAAACCCTAAACACCCTAAACACTAAACCCTATACCCTAAACCCTAACCCTAACCCTAAACCCTAATTAAACCCTATATATAGGCCAACGACACTTAATTGTGCATCAAGCAGGCCAGGGGTGCCTCGCGGTCCTCTAATTAAATTAAATGTGCCATGCATTAACCCTAAACCATATATATGTAACTAACCATAGCTAATCAACCCT
Source organism: Lolium multiflorum (assembly GCA_030979885.1). Lineage (NCBI taxonomy): Eukaryota > Viridiplantae > Streptophyta > Magnoliopsida > Poales > Poaceae > Lolium > Lolium multiflorum. The sequence goes on along the minus strand of CM061753.1, from coordinate 199,509,884 downwards.
ACTTAATGAAAACACATAACCCTAAAGTATACTAGCTATAACCCGATCTAATAAAAACATGCTCTATATATAGCAGCTAGCTAGCAAACCTTAGATTAACACCAATTAATATATACATGGCCTATATCGATCATGTTGTATAACATATCCCTGAGATTCATTAATTAATTATATAATTATCGTGATAAATTAATTAACTCTAATTTTGACAAGTTCTCTCGAATGAAAACACATTTGATTAAGTTGCCTCATAATATATATATATAATTAGTGTGCATGCATGTCCTACCATGCATTCGTGCATATGTTTTAATGTATATTTGAACATATTCTTGGGGATTTCAATCTCTCTCTCTCGATCATCTATATATCGTTGGTGGCCAAAAAACACACATATATATGCATGCAATTTATGCGTAAAGGCGCGGGTGCCTCTAATAATGTGTGTGCGCACTCGATCGATGATCCCTAAACCTTAAACAACCCTAAAACCTTAAATATATAATCCCTAATCCCTAAACCTAAACACCCTAAACACTAAACCCTAAACCCTAGACCCTAACCCTAACCCTAACCCTAAACCCTAGCTAACCCTAAACCCTAATTAAACCCTATGTATAGGCCAACGACACTTAATTGTGCATCGAGCAGGCCAGGGGGTGCCTCGCGGTCCTCTAATTAAATTAAATGTGCCATGCATTAACCCTAAACCATATATATGTAACTAACCCTAGCTAATCAACCCTACTTAATTAAAACACATAACCCTAAACTATACTAGCTAGCTATAACCCGATCTAATAAAAACATGCTCTATATATAGCAGCTAGCTAGCAAACCGTAGATTAACACCAATTAAAATATACATGGCCTATATCGATCATGTTGTATAACATATCCCTGAGATTCATTAATTAATTATATAATTATCGTGATAAATTAATTAACTTGAATTTTGACAAGTTCTCTCGAATGAAAACACATTTGATTAAGTTGCCTCATAATATATATATAATTAGTGTGCATGCATGGCCTACAATGCATTCGTGCATATATTTTATTGTATATTTGAACATATTCTTGGGGATTTCAATCTCTCTCTCTCGATCATCTATATATCGTTGGTGGCCCAAAAAACACACATATATACGCATGCATGCACTTTATGCGTAAAGGCGCGGGTGCCTCGATCTAATAATGTGTGTGCGCACTCGATGATCCCTAAAACCTTAAACAACCCTAAAACCCTAAATCCCTAATCCCTAAACCCTAAACACCCTAAACACTAAACCCTATACCCTAGACCCTAAACCCTAACCCTAACCCTAACCCTCTGCCCTAGCTAACCCTAAACCCTAATTAAACCCTATGTATAGGCCAACGACACTTAATTGTGCATCGAGCAGCCCAGGGGTGCCTCGCGGTCCTCTAATTAAATTAATTAAATGCGCCATGCATTAACCCTAAACCATATATATGTAACTAACCCTAGCTAATCAACCCTACTTAATTAAAACACATAACCCTAAACTATACTAGATATAACCCGATCTAATAAAAACATGCTCTATATATAACAGCTAGCTAGCAAACCGTAGATTAACACCAATTAAAATATACATGGCCTATATATCGATCATGTTGTATAACATATCCCTGAGATTCATTAATTAATTATATAATTATCGTGATAAATTATTTAACTTGAATTTTGACAAGTTCTCTCGAATGAAAACACATTTGATTAAGTTGCCTCATAATATATATATAATTAGTGTGCATGCATGGCCTACAATGCATTCGTGCATATATTTTAATGTATATATGAACATATATATTCTTGGGGATTTCAATCTCGATCTCTCTCTCTCGATCATCTATATATCGTTGGTGGCCCAAAAAACACACATATATACGCATGCACTTTATGCGTAAAGGCGCGGGTGCCTCTAATAATGTGTGTGCGCACTCGATCGATGATCCCTAAACCTTAAACAACCCTAAAACCTTAAATCCCTAATCCCTAAACCCTAAACACCCTAAACACTAAACCCTAAACCCTAAACCCTAACCCTAACCCTAACCCCAACCCTAACCCTAACCCTAACCCTAACCCTAAACCTTAGCTAACCCTAAACCCTAAACCCTAGACCCTAGACCCTAAACCCTAACCCTAACCCTAACCCTAGCTAACCCTAAAACCCTAATTAAACCCTATGTATAGGCCAACGACACTTAATTGTACGTGCATCGAGCAGGCCAGGGGGTGCCTCGCGGTCCTCTAATTAAATTAAATGTGCCATGCATTAACCCTAAACCATATATATGTAACTAACCCTAGCTAGCTAATCAACCCTACTTAATTAAAACACATAACCCTAAACTATACTAGCTAGCTATAACCCGATCTAATAAAAACATGCTCTATATGTAGCAGCTAGCTAGCAAACCGTAGATTAACACCAATTAAAATATACATGGCCTATATCGATCATGTTGTATAACATATCCCTGAGATTCATTAATTAATTATATAATTATCGTGATAAATTAATTAACTTGAATTTTGACAAGTTCTCTCGAATGAAAACACATTTGATTAAGTTGCCTCATAATATATATATAATTAGTGTGCATGCATGGCCTACAATGCATTCGTGCATATATTTTAATGTATATTTGAACATATATATTCTTGGGGATTTCAATCTCGATCTCTCTCTCTCGATCATCTATATATCGTTATTGGTGGCCCAAAAAACACACATATATACGCATGCACTTTATGCGTAAAGGCGCGGGTGCCTCTAATAATGTGTGTGCGCACTCGATCGATGATCCCTAAACCTTAAACAACCCCTAAAACCTTAAATCCCTAATCCCTAATAATCCCTAATCCATAATCCCTAAACCCTAAACACTCTAAACACTAAACCCTAAACCCTAAACCCTAGCCCTAACCCTAACCCTAAACCCTAGCTAACCCTAAACCCTAAACCCTAGACCCTAAACCCTAACCCTAACCCTAACCCTAAACCCTAGCTAACCCTAAAACCCTAATTAAACCCTATGTATAGGCCAACGACACTTAATTGTGCATCAAGCAGGCCAGGGGTGCCTCGCGGTCCTCTAATTAAATTAAATGTGCCATGCATTAACCCTAAACCATATATATGTAACTAACCCTAGATAATCAACCCTACTTAATTAAAACACATAACCCTAAACTGTACTAGCTAGCTATAACCCGATCTAATAAAAACATGCTCTATATATAGCAGCTAGCTAGCTAGCAAACCGTAGATTAACACCAATTAAAATATACATGGCCTATATCAATTTTAATATATATTTGAACATATTCTAGGGGATTTCAATCTCTCTCTCTCTCGATCATCTATATATCGTTGTTGGTGGCAAAAAACACACACATACATATATACGCATGCACTTTATGCGCAAAGGCGCGGGGTGCCTCTAATAATGTGTGTGCGCACTCGATCGATGATCCCTAAATAACCTTAAACAACCCTAAAACTCCCCTAAACCCTAAACACCCTAAACACTAAACCCTAGACCCTAAACACCCTAAACACTAAACCCTAAATCCTAGCTAGACCCTAAACACCGTAAACACTAAACACTAAACCCTCAACCCTAAACCCTAAACACCCTAAACACTAATTAATTAAACCCTAAACCCTAGACCCTAAACACCCTAAACTAAACCCTAGACCCTAGCTAGCTAAACACCCTAAACACTAAACCCTAAACCCTAAACCCTAGCTAACCCTAAACCCTAATTAAACCCTATATATAGGCCAACGACACTTAATTGTGCATCAAGCAGGCCAGGGGTGCCTAGCTCGCGGTCCTCTAGTTAAATTAAATGTGCCATGCATTAACCCTAAACCATATATATAACTAACCCCTAGCTAATCAAACCCTAGTTCATTAAAACACATAACCCTAAACTATACTAGCTAGCTATAACCCGATCTAATAAAAACATGCTCGATCTATATATATAGCAGCTAGCTAGCAAATTAAACGGTAGATTAACACCAATTAATATATACGACATGGCCTATATCGATTTCAATCGCTCTCTCGTATGTAGATCTCTCTCTACTCTCTCTCTCTCTCTCTCTCTCTCTCTCTCTCGTTAATTGGTGGCCAACAACACACACATGCACTTTGTGCGCAAAGGCATGCGCCTCTAATAATGTGTGCGCAGTCGATCAATCTAGTTTTGATTAATCATAGCACACAAATAAAGAAGTTGTATTTGAATCCACACAACCTAATCTAAAACACATAACCCCTAACATGGCCTAATTAATTAACCCCTTCTCTCTACCTAATTAGTGGAAATTGCACAAAATCAAAAGGGGTCCCTCACTAATTGTGCATATCTGCTAGATTGTGATAAACTTTTGCCCCATATATATTTGGTGGATGGGTGCATCTTGGCATGTAAAACAATTAGTGTTTGCAAATGGCGTTGTCAAAATTTATGTACAAATGATTTCTTTCCATCCAAAGTGCATAAAATGGGAGTTTTAATGAAGAAAGTACAAATAAAACAGCTCAACATGCTTCCACACCCCGATTTCCACACGAAGTAGAACATATTTAAAGGATAATTCCAGAGTTTTACTATTTTCAAGCAACTTTGCTAATTTTCCCCCACTCACATGACTTTATGTCGATTTAACGAAAATATGGCGAATTTCAACTACATGGGCGGGATAGTTTGAATTGTGCGCGGCGGCAGTATAGGGGATCGCAACAGTCTTCGAAAGTAAAACCCAAATTTATTGATTCGACACAAGGGAGGTAAAGAATACTTATAAGCCTTAACAACTGAGTTGTCAATTCTGCACCTGGAAAAGCACTAGCAACGGGGTGATGTGAAAGTAGCAGTGATATGAGAGCAGTAGTAACAGTAAAGCAGCGTAATAGTAATATGAGAGCAATGGCACAAACAGTTGACATGTAGAACGAGTATATGATGATGAAAGATGGACCGGGGTTCCCAGCTATCTACACTAGTGGTAACTCTCAAATAACAAGTGTTGGGTGAACAAATTACAGTCGGGCAATTGATAGGATTGAAATAGCATTAAGACAGAATATCAAGATCATTAATCATGTAGGCATGTTTTCCAATAATAGTCGTACGTGCTCGCAATGAGAAACTTGCACAACATCTTTTGTCCTACCAGCCGGTGGCAGCCGGGCCTCAAGGGAAACTACTGGATATTAAGGTACTCCTTTTAATAGAGCACCGGAGCAAAGCATTAACACTCCGTGAAAACATGTGTCCCTCACATCACCGCCATCCCCTCCGGTTGTCCCGATTTCTGTCACTTCGGGGCCTTTGGTTCCGGACAGTGACATGTGCATACAACTTGTAGATACAATCTAAGCAATAATATAAAGCTCAAATCTAAGATCATGCCACTCGGGCCCTAGTGACAAGCATTAAGCATAACAAGATTGCAGCAACAATAACTTCATAAACTTTGTAGATAGACAATCATAACGTAACAATCCATCGGATCCCGACAAACACAACACCGATTACATCAGATGAATCTCAATCATGTAAGGCAGCTCATGAGATCATTGTATTGAAGTACATGGGGGAGAGAATACCAACTAGCTACAGCTAGAACCCGTAGTCCATGGGGGAACTACTCACGGAGCATGATGGAGGCGGTGGCGTTGATGGAGATGGCTTCCGGGGGCACTTCCCCGTCCCGACAGGGTGCCGGGACAGAGACTTCTGTCCCCCGAATTGGAGTTTCGCGATGGTGGCGGCGCCCCTGGAGTCTTTCTGGAGTTTCGTCAAGAGTTACGGTGTTTTTAGGTCGAAAGGGATTTTATAGGCGAAGAGGCGGCGCAGGGGGGCACCTGGGGGCGCCACACCACAGGCCGGCGCGGGCCCAGGCCAGGCCACGCCGCCCTATGGTGTGGTGGCCCTCTGGCCCCTCTCCAACTCTTCTTCGGTGTTCTGGACGCTTCCGGGAAAAATAGGAGGTTTGGTCTTCGTTTCGTCGAATTCCGAGAATATTGCCCGAACAGCCTTTCTGGAACCAAAAACAGCAGAAAACAGGACGGCTCTGTGGCATCTTGTTAATAGGTTAGTTCCGGAAAACGCATAAAAACATTATAAAGTGCAAGCAAAACATGTAAGTATTGTCATAAAACAAGCATGGAACGACAGAAATTATGGATACGTCGGGGACGTATCAGCATCCCCAAGCTTAGTTCCTGCTCGTCCCGAGCAGGTAAACGATAAAAAGAATAATTTCTGTAGTGACATGCTACTTACATAACCTTGATCATACTATTACAAAGCATATGAAATGAATGAAGTGACTCAAGGCAATGATCTATAGTTGCTAACAAGTAGATAACATATAGCAAAACTTTTCATGAATAATACCTTCAAGACTAGTATCAAAAGTCTTGCACAAGAGTTAACTAATAAAGCAATAAGTTCAAAGTAAAGGCATTGAAGCAACACAGAGGAAGATTTAAGTTTCAGCAGTTGCTTTCAACTTTCAACATGCATATCTCATGGATAATTGTCAACACAAAGTAATATGATGAATGCAAATATGCAAGTATGTAAGAATCAATGCACAGTTGACACAAGTGTTTGCTTCTAAGATGGAAGGAAGTAGGTAAACTGACTCAACATAAAGTAAAAGAATGGCCCTTCAAAGAGGAAAGCATCGATTGCTATATTTGTGCTAGAGCTTTGGTTTTGAAAACATAAAGAGAGCATAAAAGTAAAGTTTTGAGAGGTGTTTGTTGTTGTCAACGAATGGTAGTGGGCACTCTAACCCCCTTGCTAGACAAACCTTCAAAGAGCGGCTCCCATGAATTATTTTTATTTTTGGGTGGCACTCCTTCCAACCTTTCTTTCACAAACCATGGCTAACCGAATCCTCGGGTGCCTGCCAACAATCTCATACCATGAAGGAGTGCCTTTTTATTTTAGTTTTATTATGATGATGACACTCCCCCCAACCTTTGCTTACACAAGCCATGGCTAACCGAATCCTCGGGTGCCGTCCAACAATCACATACCATGGAGTGTCTATTTTTGTTAATTAATTTGGGACTGGGAATCCCATTGCCAGCTCTTTTTGCAAAATTATTGGATAAGCGGATGAAGCCACTAGTCCATTGGTGAAAGTTGCCCAACAAGATTGAAAGATAAACACCACATACTTCCTCATGAGCTATAAAACATTGACACAAATCAGAGGTAATAAATTTTGAATTGTTTAAAGGTAGCACTCAAGCAATTTACTTTGGAATGGCAGGAAATACCACATAGTAGGTAGGTACGGTGGACACAAATGGCATAGTGGTTGGCTCAAGGTTTTGGATGCACGAGAAGTATTCCCTCTCAGTACAAGGCTTAGGCTAGCAAGGTTGTTTGAAGCAAACACAAGTATGAACCGGTACAGCAAAACTTACATAAGAACATATTGCAAGCATTATAATACTCTACACTGTCTTCCTTGTTGCTCAAACACTTTTACCAGAAAATATCTAGACCTTAAGAGAGATCAATTATGCAAACCAATTTCAACAAGCTCTACGGTAGTTCTCCACTAATAGGTTTAAACTACATGAAAAAACTTAATCATGATCTACTTGAGAGCTCAAAACAATTGCCAAGTGTCAAATTATCCAAGACATATGAGGCATTTTCCTTTTCCAACCAAATAAGTATAGTAGCTTCCAACTTTTATCATTGAACATTAAAAGTAAAACGAAGAACAAGTGTTCATATGAAAAAGTGGAGCGTGTATCTCTCCCACACAAGGATTGCTAGGATCCGATCTTATTCAAACACAACAAAAATAAAAGCACACAGACGCTCCAAGTAAAGCACATATGATGTGACCGAATAAAAATATAGTTTCAAGGGAGGAACCTGATAAGTTGATGAAGAAGGGGATGCCTTGGGCATCCCCAAGCTTAGACGCTTGAGTCTCCTTGAAATATGCAGGGATGAACCAGGGGCATCCCCAAGCTTAGACTTTTCACTCTTCTCGATCATATATCATCCTCCTCTCTTGACCCTTGAAAACTTCCTTCACACCAAACTTCTCATAAACTTCATTAGAGGGGTTAGTACTCAAAAAATTTGAATCCACCTTGGTCCTGTAGTGGCACATTGCAAGAACTCAATAAAACATTAGCTACAGCTCTCCACGTCTAGAAAACCTCGCTTAAAGTCCACAAGAGACAATGCAAAAAACAGAGACAGAATCTGCCAAAACAGAACAGCCAGTAAAGACGAATTTTAATAAAATACTTCCGTTGCTCAAATCAGAAAACTCAAAACTAATGAAAGTTGCGTACATATCTGAGGAACACGCACGTAAATTGGCATATTTTTCTGAGTTACCTACAGAGAAAACAGCCCAGATTCGTGACAGATAGAAATCTGTTTCTGCGCAGAAATCCAAATCTAGTATCAACCTTCGATTAGAGGCTTCACTTGGCACAACAATACACAAAACTAAGATAAGGAGAGGTTGCTACAGTAGTAAACAACTTCCAAGACACAAATATAAAACAAAGTATTGTAGCAAAATAACACATGGGTTATCTCCCAAGAAGTTCTTTCTTTACAGCCATTAAGATGGGCTCAACAGTTTTAATGATGCACTCGCAAGAAATAGTATTGGAAGCAAAAGAGAGCATCAAGAGGAAAATCCAAAACACATTTAAGTCTAACATGCTTCCTATGCAAAGGAATCTTGTACACAAATAAATTCATGAAGAACAAAGTGACAAGCATAAGAAGATAAAACAAGAATAACTTCAAAAATTTCAGCATATAGAGAGGTGTATTAGTACCATGAAAATTTCTACAACCATATTTTCCTCTCTCATAATAATTTTCAGTAGCTTCATGAACAAACTCAACAATATAGCTATCACATGCAGCATACTTTTCATGATTTCCAAACACATAATTTTTATCAAGTTCAAGAATAGTGGAATTAAAACTTTCAAACTTACTTTTATTAATAATATAACAAGGTAGTTGATCAATCTCAATAGATATGGGACTCATAGAATAAGTCAATACTTCTCCAATCTCATTTTCATTAGTAGCACAATTAATATTGTCAAGTAACATAGGACCATCATCTAGAGCTTTATCATAGACATTTGCCAAACAAAATTCTTTAGTACCATGCATTTCGACATCAGGCACAAACAAAGCATTATCATAAGATTTATCAAAGTAGCATGGATTATCATATATAACAGTAGCATAATCATTCTCACAAGTTTTACTCATAGGTACTATTTCAAGAGAATCCACAGGAACATAACATTCAACCTCTTCCGGTAAGCATGGAGGACAATCAAATAGTGTAAGAGATAAAGAGTTACTCTCATTAGAAGGTTGGCATGGGTAGCTAATCCATTCTTCCTCCTTTTGTTCGTCGCTCTCCTCTTCTTTTTCATCCAATGAGCTTTCAGGTTCATCAATTTCCTCCTCTTTTTCATCCAATGAGCTTTCAGGTTCATCAATTTCTTCTTCCACAGGTTCCTGCAAATTGTGAGTGCATTCTTGTGCATTAATGTGTCTCTCTTTATAATCAAGGATATAAGGATTCCTACTGTAGCATTCTATGCAAGAATTAAGGATAGTAGAGACATAATCTTTAAGGCCCTTACAAACAACACAAGTTTCATAATTCTCAACCATGAAGGATTCTATCTCGGAGGCTCCCATAAATAAGACAAATTGTTCTACCTCTTCGAACCCATAATGAATATAGCAATTCCGATTATAGTTCTTAATTAAAAATTCCTCACTAAAGCCACATTGAAATTTAAGATGTTTAGTATCCTGTTGAGAGCAACAGTTTATATCATGGCGTTCAAGCAAGATTTCAGCAATTGTATTCAATTTTTCTATCATAGCACTCATTATTTTACCAGTTCTTGATTCTCTATAATTATTATAACATTCTATAAGCTCCAAGTAGGTTGTAGGTTCTCCCATAACAGCAGTTTTTAATTTTTTGGTTTTTCAAATTTTTATGGATTTTTGGGTATATGAGACAAATAAAACAAGACAAAAATAAACTAAGCAAAAGTAAACTACGCAAAATAATACTAGACAGAAATAAACTAAGCACAAATAAACTAGATAAAAGTAAACTAAGCAAAACAAAATAAAATAAAATAGAGAGAGAGGTGGAGTGTACTCCCCAGGTGAACTTATGAGTAGAGCTATGCCTCCCCGGCAACGGCGCCAGAAAATAGTCTTGATGACCCACAAGTATAGGGGATCGCAACAGTCTTCGAGGGAAGTAAAACCCAAATTTATTGATTCGACACAAGGGGAGGTAAAGAATACTTATAAGCCTTAACAACTGAGTTGTCAATTCAGCTGCACCTGGAAAAGCACTAGCAACAGGGGTGATGTGAAAGTAGCAGTGATATGAGAGCAGTAGTAACAGTAACACAGCAGCAGTAATATGAGAGCAATGGCACCAGAAAATAGTTGACATGTAGAACGAGTATATGATGATGAAAGATGGACCGGGGTTCCCAGCTATCTACACTAGTGGTAACTCTCCAATAACAAGTGTTGGGTGAACAAATTACAGTCGGGCAATTGATAGGATTGAAATAGCATTAAGACAGAATATCAAGATCATTAATCATGTAGGCATGTTTTCCAATAATAGTCGTACGTGCTCGCAATGAGAAACTTGCACAACATCTTTTGTCCTACCAGCCGGTGGCAGCCGGGCCTCAAGGGAAACTACTGGATATTAAGGTACTCCTTTTAATAGAGCACCGGAGCAAAGCATTAACACTCCGTGAAAACATGTGTCCCTCACATCACCGCCATCCCCTCCGGTTGTCCCGATTTCTGTCACTTCGGGGCCTTTGGTTCCGGACAGTGACATGTGCATACAACTTGTAGATACAATCTAAGCAATAATATAAAGCTCAAATCTAAGATCATGCCACTCGGGCCCTAGTGACAAGCATTAAGCATAACAAGATTGCAGCAACAATAACTTCATAAACTTTGTAGATAGACAATCATAACGTAACAATCCATCGGATCCCGACAAACACAACACCGATTACATCAGATGAATCTCAATCATGTAAGGCAGCTCATGAGATCATTGTATTGAAGTACATGGGAGAGAATACCAACTAGCTACAGCTAGAACCCGTAGTCCATGGGGGAACTACTCACGGAGCATGATGGAGGCGGTGGCGTTGATGGAGATGGCTTCCGGGGCACTTCCCGTCCGGCAGGGTGCCGGGACAGAGACTTCTGTCCCCCGAATTGGAGTTTCGCGATGGTGGCGGCGCCTGGAGTCTTTCTGGAGTTTCGTCAAGAGTTACGGTGTTTTTAGGTCGAAAGGGATTTTATAGGCGAAGAGGCGGCGCAGGGGGGCACAGGGCGCCACACCACAGGCCGGCGCGGGCCCAGGCCAGGCCGCGCCGCCCTATGGTGTGGTGGCCCTCTGGCCCCTCTCCAACTCTTCTTCGGTGTTCTGGACGCTTCCGGGAAAAATAGGAGGTTTGGTCTTCGTTTCGTCGAATTCCGAGAATATTGCCCGAACAGCCTTTCTGGAACCAAAAACAGCAGAAAACAGGAACTGGCTTTGTGGCATCTTGTTAATAGGTTAGTTCCGGAAAACGCATAAAAACATTATAAAGTGCAAGCAAAACATGTAAGTATTGTCATAAAACAAGCATGGAACGACAGAAATTATGGATACGTCGGGGACGTATCAGCGGCAAAGGGAACCGCCTATTCCTCAACCTTGTGCACGGCAAATTACACACGCAACTCCATTAAACGCCATTTAATTATCACCCCGGCGGCCCGGCCGCATGACCCCCCACCCACCCCTACACAACTTATCCCCGTCCGTGCGAAGAGCTTCCCCTCCCCGTCCCGTCCGTGCGAAGAAGAAGCTTCCCCTCCCCGTCGTTCTTCTCGAGACGCACCGGCGGTCAAGTTGATCCACGGTAGGGCTGCTATCTCTAGCTCAATCATGTATCGGGCAAGACGGCCTAACGATTTATATTTTCTTGATGCTGCTAAAAAAATCGTCAGTATGCTCGAACTAATTGGCACTTTATAGTTTTCCGCTCGATTTGTCATCGATCAATTTGTTCATTTGCATGGGCATATAGAGTCAGTTCTGCACTCGATCCGTTAATTTGCTGAAATGCCATGGCAGAGTTTTGTACACGATCTGTTTGCTAAAATGTCGATGGGCATTTTTTGTTTTGTACTCGACATGATTGCTGAAATGCATAATCATGTAGTATAGTTTTGTACTCGATTGATATACATTTCCTACTTCGCCTTAAATTAATCACCAACCACTGTATCTCATAATTAAACAGATGGACAGAACTTGGATACTGCATGGACACTTATGTTCCCCTTCATATATAAATGGTGTTCAACCCTTTATGGGGTTTATTAGAGCTCATGAAGGTCACAACCTGGACGTGTATTGCCCGCGCTGCACATGTATGAATGGTGAGAAGAGGCCTCACCCTGTAGTGGCAGATCATTTACACATTTTTGGGATGGACCGCACATATGTTAGGCGGGTTTAGCATGGTGAACCATATAATGATCCTTTAGCAGGAGAAGCAGATCTTGCTCACACTGTATGTGTGCTGGCATATGTAGTTAATTATTTATATTGATGCTGCCGCTGTTTCAATCAATAGTTTGCATTGCTGTGCAAGGTTCTGTACTCAAATTTAACTTGTTGCAGATGGATGGACGGGAAGGAGAGAAAAAGCGCTTGCTTCAGGAAACGGGTTTCAGCTCTGGGACATGTGCTGTGCCAGATGAGAAGGTAAATATGTAAAACGGCATTTGTTCAGGTTGCATCCCTTAGATGTTTGTCTAATCGGTTGATGTACTAATTGCAGAAGCATAGAGTTGAAGAGGTCTCTCAGTTTGATGGGAGATTTGAAGATGAATCTCAGTTTGATGCACCTGTGGATGGTACTGATGACGAGCCTTTCATAGACGAAGGTCCTGCACCTGAGATTATCCAGCCTACAGAAGGAGGCCGTGGACCGAGTACACAGCTTTGCGTTGAAGTGGATGCACGCCCGGAGATCATCAGGGGCGTCCGGGTAGTCTCAAGACCACCCAGCCCTGATGCACCTGTGGATGGTACTGATGACGAGCCTCTCATAGACGAAGGTCCTGCACCTGAGATTATCCAGCCTACAGAAGGAGGCCGTGGACCGAGTACACAGCTTTGCGTTGAAGAGGATGCACACCCGGAGATCATCAGGGGCGTCCCGGTAGTCTCAGGACCACCCAGCCCTGATGCAAAATGTTGAGCTACTTTATGATTCGTACTCTTATGTTCTGGTGTTGTAGTATGTTATGATTTGTACGCCTTTGGCGCTAGATTAAGCATTCAGTGGATGATCGCGTTGCAAAATTCGACACCCACACAATCAGTTCATCGTATGAGTAGTAGCACAATTACTTCTACAGCGATTCCTGCCAGCGCATTAGTTGGTAGCATGAAACACTTTCAGGTACTCCCCTCTGATTCATATTAATTGACTCAATTCTGTCTAGATATGGATGTATCTAGATGCATTTGTTAACTAGACTAACAAACTTGAGTCAGTTAATATGAATCCGTGTAAACCGCCCAGTCCTCGAGCAGCTAGTTTATTGACTCTGGACTCCAAGCCTCTCGCGGCAAGCCATCGACGAAGCTTTGACCAGATCTTGGCCCGCAATTTTTTGTGTGTGGCGAATAGCAAAGCTTTGACCAGTTCCTCTCGGGATGCAGCACGCCGGTGAGCTTGCACGGTTGCCATGAGCACTTTCCGGCGGAACTTCCTCTTCAGCGCCCTCAAGCCGCTGCTGCGAGACAGCACGCAGTGCCTCGAGGTGGACGGAATTCTGGATCTCAGGGCGGGGGTCCGCATCGTCCGGGAACGATCTCCAGCGGGTTAACGAGGACATGCATGGCGGCCAGGGGGTTTTTTTTTTGGTTTGAGCTTGGGATTTGGGGTTTTTTCGGATAGGGGAGGAGGAACCGAGGAAGAGGAAGGAACAGCCGCGTGCTTGGCGCGTGGCGGTGTGCTTGAATTTCGAATTTTTGTGAAATGTTTCATTTCCCCGCTACAATTCGGGGGTTTCTTGACGCGCCAATGCGTCCCGCCGGGCAGCTTCAAGTGAATTTGGGGTGCCACGCTATGGGCCCTAGTTTCAGTGAGACATGTAATGACTAGTCACATCAGTAAGTTCACTGTGTAATAAAATATGTTACCCCTCCCCTTTATGTAGCACCCCTTCTCTCCCGATCGAGTGCCGATTGCCGACGGATGCAAGCCGCTAGCTCGATCCCCTCCTTTCGCCTCCACCGTCCAGGCATCCAGCTTGGAGGGGCAAGCTGCATCTAGACCAAGCGGATTAGGTAGGACTAGTAATGTTCTTTCCTTTCTCGAGATCGGTTCTTTTTTCCTCTCCTCGATATCTTGCGCATCTCTTTCCTATTCTGGGCGAAGGGGTGTCTTTCTGGTCACCCTCGAGCTGGGAGTGATTGATGGGGGTGGGGGCGGGGGCTACCTTTGCTTGGATTGGGGTGTTCTTCCTTTATTTGTCGACATTTGCAACCTTTGTAGTTTCTGCTGATCCTCACTGTATCTTTTGTCAGCTTGTACAGGAAAGGTAAGACCTCGGCGGTGGGGGCAATGGAGCGTAAGGCCACCACGCATGTGGGCAGTTGGCTGAGCCTGAGCTGCGTCCCCAGCCCCGCGAAGCAGGTACTCCGTTTGCTTATCCACTCTTTACCTTTTAAGTGTCTCTCTGCATCCTCAATCTGTTCCTGTTCTGGAATATGCTTAAAGTAGCACATGTCTTCAGTTGTTTGTGCGTAAAGCCTCTGTGACACCATGCTCTATATTCTCTGTATCAGGTTGGTACCTCCAGGTTCCGTGCTGAGGCTATGGGGAACGAGAATAGCGCCCCACCTGCTGCAGGAGCATGGCCCGATCTGCAGCACAAGAAGCGAAATGCCACTGCCGAGCTGGGCAGGGACCGCCCAGGGGTAATTTTTTTAACCAACTTACCATGATGTAGTCTGAATCTGATACTCCCTCAGATCCAAATTAATTGACTCAACTATCTGTAGATACGGATGTATCTAGATGTGTTTTAGCTCTAGATACTACTGCCTCCATCCCAAAGCTTTGGGCTTATATTATTTTTAGAAAGTCAAACTATACCATGTTTGACTAAGCTTTTACCAAAAATCAGTAACATGCAAAATACAAAATTAATATCATTAAATAGATAATAAAATATATTTTCCTACGGTATCTACACAGTATTATATTTGTTGATAGAATGTTCTAAAATTTTGGTCAAACTTTGCTTGTTTTGATTTCTCAAAAATAAATAAGGCTTAAGCTTTTGGATGGTGGTAGTACATTCATATCTAGACAAAGCTGAGTTAACTAGTTTTTTGTCTGTCCATAGCTAGTGTTCACGCTGCAAAAGGCTAAGAGCATCCACTATATGCATCAGTCTATCTCATACAGTAATTCAATATCACTGCTGAGGTCTGCCTTTTGTTTTGCTATTCATATGCAGACTGAAACTTTAGGGCCTTTACTCAAAAGGAAGATCAAAACTGCGGCTGATCAGGCTGCCAGTATGTTGATGCCGCCCCCATCTTCTAAATGCCTCTACAAGCACAAGGCCACGCGCCAGCTGGGTGGTGATCTTTTAATGAATATGGTATATTTTCTTAATCCACAAAACATGCCTTGATTTTTCTCTGTTTATTGTCGGTTTTTTCTATGCTTGCCAAAAGTTTACAACAACAACAACCAAGCCTTTCAGTCCCAAACAAGTTGGGGTAGGCTAGAGTTGAAACCCATAAGATCTCGAAGCCAAAAGTTTAGAAACACCAAATTCGTTTGCTTACAATCATCATACAGTAATGTTCATCTACTCCAGTTCCCCTAACCCAACAAAAAATGATGTTAATTACGATTTTTAGATTAAAAGAGCACCATTAGGCGCTGTTAATTACGACTTTGAGATTAAAATGTCATTTGCAATTGTTAATTACAATTTTGAGACAAATGGTTAGTTTAACCTCGATCTCTTCTGCTCTCCATTTATCCCAACCGAACAAAAATTTAACCATTCCATTCCTCTGAAATGGAACCATTCCATTCCATTCCACGCTGTTTCAGAACCGAACACACCCTTGCATTGTTGTGAACTGTTGTCCATACACGGCCATACCCTTCCACTTACATCCAGCACTATATGCATCAGTCTGTCTCAGAGTCATTCAATATCACTGCTGAGATCTGTTCCCATTCTTATGCAGGCTGAAACTGCTGCGCCTTTACTCAAGTGGATGCAAAATGAGGCTAATGAGGCTGCTGTGAGGACGATGGTGCCGGCACCATCTTCCGAAAACCTCTACAAGCACGAGGCCATGGGCCAGCTGGGTGGTGACCTTTTAATGAATCTGGTATATTTTCTTAATCCACATACATGATTTCATTATTATCTGTTTAATTACTGTTGGCTTTGTCTAATGCTTACCAAAAGTTCAGAAACACTGCGTTTGCTTACAATCATCATACACTAATTTTTCACTTTTCAGTCTGTCTCATCCAGTATATAAACTGTTGATTTCCATTGGCTTCTTTTGTAATCATTTGCATTGTTGTCAACTGTTCTCTATGCACAACCCTATTCTTCCACTTACACCCGCACTATTTGCATCAGTCTATCTCATAGATTTATTAAATATCAATGATGAGTTCTGTTGCTATTCATATGCAGGATGAAACTTCTGTGCCTCTACTCAAATGGATAAAAAATGATCCTGATGAGGCTGCTGTGAAGACGATGGTGCCGCCACCATCTTCTGAAAACCTCCTCAAGCACAAGGCCACGGGCCAGCTGGGTGGTACCCTTTTCAGTAAGCAGGTATATTTTCTTAATCCTCATACATGATTTGATTTTTGTCTGTTTATTGCCGGCTTTGTCTAATGCTTACCAATAGTTCAGAAACACACACACCTATTCTTACACTTACATCCAGCACTATATGCATCAGTGTCTCATAGATTCATTTTATATATCACTGCTGATGTCTGTTGCTCTTCAATTTTCATATGCAGACTGAAACTGCTAACCCTTCATTGGTCAAAAGGATTGCAACTGCTGCTGATGAGGCATCTGCAGAGGCTGCCACCAAGTTACTGTCAGCCCCACCTTCTGGATGCTTATATAAGCTCAAGTCCAAGGACCAGCCGGGCCGTAACCATCCAAGGGTTCGGGTATATTTTCTTAAGCCACATATACATGCCATGATTTATGTCTGATATTATCACCGGCTCTGTCTAATGCTTTTTGGAATTCGGAAACACCAAATTAGCATGCTTATATTCATCATACACTAATTTTTCACTGTTCAGTTTGTAACATAGTGTTATGCACTCGCTTGTCAACATTTGCATTGCTCTGAACTATGCACTTTACACAACCTAATTCTTCCACTTACATTCAGCGCTACGCACCAGTAGTACCTCCCATGTTTCCTTCACCATCCCGATGCCGAGCTTGCGGGAATATGGCGGGCCCATGTACATACCCCGCATATAACACCTCCTATGGCTCTATCTACCTTTCTAGTAGCTCCTTCACAGAGTTACAGGTATGTATTCTCAGTGGTTTAGCATGAATTGGCATATAGTAAAGTCTTGTTTTTAGTCTTCCTGCTTCTTACATTTGTATCAATTTTCACATGCAGACTGTACCTTGTGAACTTCGTCCAATGATTAACCAGATGTGTCCGCATGAAGGGTCTTTCACTATGCATGGCAATGGCAAATTGATGAACACCTACACGGTCTATGAGGTGTATGTCTACAAGACGCAGGCCATCACATATTTGTATGGACATGATTGGAGAAAGTTTGCTTTTGACTACGGTCTGAAGAAGGGCGACGAGCTGAGGATCAGAAACTCAAACGGGCAGATATACGTAACTGCTTACAGAGTTGGAGACACTTCCAAATATATAATATGTAACTTTTTTCTACTCATATCTTTTGATAACTGTTCTGAGCAGTTGTTCTAAACCATTCCCTCTGTTCTAGCTTGTTGGGTTTAACATGATCAAAGCTGCAGATCCCCTGATGGAACATGAGCGGATGTCACAAAGGGCAACCACACCAGCACCGGCACCGGCTTCCCACTCTCCTGCATCAGCACCGGTTCCTGTACCAGCTCCGTTTACTGCATCTACCCAGCAGTCCCCTACATCAGCATTGGTTCCTGTAGAGGCCCCATATACTACACCTGCCCAGCAGGCTCCTGCATCAGCACTGGTTCCTCTAGCTGCACCGTTTACTGCACCTGCCCAACAGTCTCCTGCATCAGCACCGGTTCCTCTAGAGGCACCGTTTCTGCACCTGCCCAGCAGTCTCCTGCATCAGCACCAGCTCGTGTACCAGCCCAGGCTCTGCACCTGCCCCAGCCAGATCACCGAGGTCTCAGCTCATTGCTGTGGCCACCCGTGTGGTGACCAGGACGCATCTGAAGGCTATGTTCGTGAGTATATGACAGCATAACTGCTCTTATCTTGATGTCTTCTCTGCTCAAAGTCTCACATGGTTCAGTGCATTGGTGCCATTGACTAATTTTTGGTGGTATCTCTTGCTTTGAATCAGAAATTGCCTAAAAGTATCGCCAAGGATCTCAATGCTGGCCGAAGGGGCAAGATTTCCCTCGTCATGGAGAGTGAAGGTCTCACCGTGGAGGGACGGTACTCCGTCAGTCCCACAGATGGCCGCTTGGCTGTTACTTCCAGGTGGAAAAAGTTCATTGACGGTGCCAAACTTCGCATTGGATCAAAGTTGAAGGTCAAGATCTTTCGATGCCGCTGTGACATGCTGGTCATAAAGTTCGCGGTTGTCTAGTTCTGTTGCCCCATGAGCCCTTAGCAAATGCATTTGTAGTTATACTTATATAAGGTTATCTTATCTGAACTGCTAATTAATTGTATGGGTGGTAAAACTCTGGCAAGCTTTTGCTCTTAGCAAGTATGTATGTATGATCAACTATTATGATAACTAATGTTTGTGTTCATCTTAATTTGCATTTCCGTTTTAGAAAAAAACTTAATTTCTATTTTGGCTGACCTGTTAGAGAACTATCAGATTGAACCCACAACATGATTCAAATAGATTCATTACACCGAGCCACATGTCTTGACCTTGCTATACACTACTTCCATTAATCAGTGCAAGAAGGCTTACCTGAGCTGCCTGAACCATGGCAGATTCGAATCCACCTTATCTATCTAGAAATACAACCTTTGCAGAAAGAGGATTTGCAGTATGGGGAGGCTGACATTGGGGACCCATGAGCCAGCAGCGTCGTCAACGTTTTAAAGGTGGCAGGAGATCGAAAGAAAAAATAAGCCAAAAATCAGTTGGTAAACAAATTCAAGAAAAGAAACATTTACCTTTCTGAGAGGATGACATGCGGGACCCATGAGGCAGCAGCATCCTCAACTATTTCAAGGCGGCAGGGGATCAAAAGAAAAAAGGAAATAGCCAGAAATTAATTAGGGTCAAAAATAAATCCATCAAAGGAAACTTTTATTGTTCATAGAGGATGACATGTGGGACCGACTTGCCAGCTGCGTCGTCATCGTTTCAAAGGGGGCAGGGGATCAAAAGAAAAAGGCAAATAGCCAGAAATTAGGGGAAAAAAATAAATCCAACAAAGGAAACTTTTATTGTTCATAGAGGATGACATGCGGGACCCATGAGCCAGCAGCTTCCTCAACGTTTCAAAGTCGACATGAGATTGAAAGAAAAAGGCAAGTGACATAATATCAGGAGCCAAAAATAATCCAAGAAAAGAAACTTTATTGTACATAGAGGATGACATGCGGGTCCCATTTTATAGCAGCGGTCTCAACGCTTCCAAGGCGGCACAGGACCGAAAGAAAAATGAAGTAGCCAGAAATCAGGGTGTGAAAAAAAATCCAAGAAAAGAAAGATTTCAATTGGGCTGTATCTGGACATCTGGGCCTTCGAACTATCCTGCTGGGCCTTTTGACTCGTACAATTTCAGCCCACTCCAAAACAGGAAAGGTCGAATTTTTCTAAAAAAAACAGGAAAGTCCTATGCTTCGCAAAAACAAAAAACAAGGAGATTCAACATATAAGTTTGTTTATGTAGATATAAAGATTTAATTTATCCGTTTGCAATAGCTCAGAGCGAAATACAACGTTTATTGTCTGCAAAATAAAATATCACATGTTTCTTGTACGGGGAGGCTGACATCGGGGACCCATGAGCCAGCAGCGTCGTCAACGTTTCAAAGGCGGCAGGGGATCGAAAATAAAAAAAGCCAAAAATCAGTTGGTAAAAAAATACAAGAAAAGAAAACATTTATCGTTCGAGAGGATGACATGCGGGACCCATGAGGCAGCAGCATCCTCAACGTTTCAAAGTCGGCATGAGATCGAAAGAAAAAGCCAAGTGACATAATATCAGGAGCCAAAAATAATCCAAGAAAAGAAACTTTATTGTACATAGAGGATGACATGCGGGTCCCATTTTGTAGCAGCGGTCTCAACGTTTCCAAGGCGGCACAGGACCAAAAGAAAAATGAGGCAGCAGCATTCTCAACAATTCCAAGGCGGCAGGGGATCAAAAGAAAAAAAGGAAATAGCCAGAAATTAATTAGGGGTCAAAAATAAATCCACCGAAGGAAACTTTTATTGTTCATAGAGGATGACATGTGGGACCGACCTGCCAACAGCGTCCTCATCGTTTCAAAGGGGGCAGGGGATCAAAAGAAAAAGGCAAATAGCCAGAAATTAGGGGTCAAAAATAACTCCAAGAAAGGAAACTTTTATTGTTCGTAGAGGATGACATGCGGGACCCATGAGCCAGCAGCTTACTCAACGTTTCAAAGGTGGCATGAGATCGAAAGAAAAAGGCAAGTGACCAAATATCAGGAGCCAAAAATAATCCAAGATTGTACATAGAGGATGACATGTGGGTCCCATTTTGCAGCAGCGGTCTCAATGTTTGTAATGCGGCTTGAGATCAAAAGAAAAAGAAAGTAGCTAGTAATTAGGGGTGAAAAAAAATCCAAGAAAAGAAAGTTGATGGACATAGAGGATGACATGCGGGTCCCTTGAGCCAACAGCTTACTCAACGTTTCAAAGGGGGCAGGGGATCAAAAGAAAAAGGCAAGCCAAAAATCAGAGGGTGAAAAAAAATCCAACAAAGGAAACTTTTATAGCACATAGAGGATGACATGCGGGTCCCATGAGCCAGCAGGTCTCTCAACGTTTCAAACGTGGCATGAGATCGAAAGAAAAAGGCAAGTGAAAAAATATCAGGAGCCAAAAATAATTCAAGAAAAGAAAGTTTTATAGTACATAGAGGATGACATGCGGGTCCCATTTAGCAGCGGTATCACCGTTTGAGAGGCGGCAGGGGATCGAAAGAAAAAGGCAAGTGAAAAAATATGAGCAGCCAAAAATAATTCAAGAAAAGAAAGTTTTATAGTACATAGAGGATGACATGCGGGTCCGATTTAGCAGCAGCGGTATCACCGTTTGAGAGGCGGCAGGGGATCAAAAGAAAAAAGAAATTGCCAAAAATCAGAGGGTGAAAAAAAAAGAAAATGAACTTTTATAGTACATAGAGGATGACATGCGGGTCCCATGAGCCTGCAGGTTCCTCAACGTTTCAAACGTGGCATGAGATCGAAAGAAAAAGGTAAGTGACCAAATATGAGGTGCCAAAAATAATTCAAGAAAAGAAAGTTTTATAGTACATAGAGGATGACATGCGGGTTTAGCAGCAGCGGTATCACCGTTTGAGAGGCGGCGGGGATCGAAAGAAAAAGGCAAGTGACCAAATTTGAGGTGCAAAAAAAACTCCAAGAAAAGAAAGTTTTATAGTACATAGAGGATGACATGCGGGTCCCATTTAGCAGCAGCGGTATCACCGTTTGAGAGGCGGCGGGGGATCGAAAGAAAAAGGTAAGTGACCAAATATGAGGTGCCAAAAATAATTCAAGAAAAGAAAATTTTATAGTGCATAGAGGATGACATGCGGGTCCAGTTAGCAGCGGTATCACCGTTTGAGAGGCGGGGGGATCGAAAGAAAAGGCAAGTGACCAAATTTGAGGTGCCAAAAAACTCCAAGAAAAGAAAGTTGATTGCACATAGAGGATGACATGCGGGTCCCATTTAGCAGCAGTGGTCTCAACGTTTCCAAGGCGGCAAGGGATCAAAAGAAAAGGAAGTAGCCAGAAATCAGGGGGTCAAAAAATCCAAGAATAGAAAGAATTTTGGTTCATAGAGGATGACATGCGGGACCCATGATCCTGCATCGTAAACGGCTCGATCGGAGAACGTTGAACGAGATGGCGCAATCGAGAAAAAAAACAATGCCAGAGAGGCTGCCATCTGGGCCCTACATCCCTCGGCGGTGCGGATTTGCGTTGACTCGGCGAACCCGAGAATTCGCGATGCACCACGTCCCGGGCCACCATACGCGACGTTTTGGCCGCTTTCGTCGGGCTAGGTGGCCTCAAAAACGAAAAAAAAAGTTTTGACATGCACCACGGAGGGACCAAAATCGTCGGCCATGGTACACCAGCAACCACGGCGCGACTTCAACTTCGTCGGCCATGGCAACTTTTCTTGTAGTGTTATAGAACTGCTTATAAAAATCCCATGGGAATGTCACCTTATAAAATGGTTTACGGAAAAGCTTGTCATTTACCTTTAGAATTAGAACACAAAGCTTATCGGGCTGTTAGAGAATTAAATAAAGATCCTAAACTTGCCGGTAATAAGAGGTTGCTACAATTAAGTTCTCTAGATGAATGGAGAAGTGAAGCTTATGAAAATGCTAAACTCTTTAAAGAAAAAGTTAAAAAATGGCATGATAGAAGGATCATCAAAAGAGAGTTTAATATTGGGGATAAAGTCCTATTGTATCGGTCTCGTCTTAGATTCTTTGCAGGGAAATTACTCTCGAAATGGGAAGGACCATATGTTGTTGAGGAGGTGTATCGTTCAGGAGCAATTAAAATTAGCTCTCTCCAAGGCAATGCTACGCAAGTGGTAAATGGACAAAGACTCAAGCATTATATCTCGGGTGATTCTTATAATGTTGATGTTGATATTATTCAAGTGGAAACACCGGAGGCTTTCATCAAAGGACAAATTGACAGTCCGCCAGAACTCGACTTTGAATAGGTAACAGTGCTGGTAACGAAAAGTTCGCGATTTACTTTCCGAACAATATTTTTGCTGTTTCTGGAAAATATGAAAAATTACGAGATCGAAACGGAGTGGAAAAGACGCACGAGGGCGTGCCACCACAGGCCGGCGCGGGCCCCATCCTGGCCGCACCGACCTATGGTGGCGCCTCGTCGCCCCCTCCGACTCTAGTTCGATCTGGTACTTTCGTTTGTTCTTGTTGCGGTCGAAACCACCGGCGGGCAGCGGGCAACACCGTAGAGCAGAACAACTCAGCTGCGGCTGGCCCGGTCCCTGAGCGGCCCGCAAAGCCTTCGGTCACACGTCCGATCTTGTCGCAGGCGTGCCACTTGACCTATACCTTGTCAGGAAGGTGTTGGATGATGCCTCGCTTAGTTTCTGCATGGCATACACGTAAACGTTAAATACGAGCCTCGATCGGCTCTCAGGTTATCCGTGAATCGGCTCAAAGAGCCGATCCACCCATGATTCGTACGAGGTGTACGAATATATGGTGGTCCTGCTTGATCAAGATAAAGCTAAAGCGATCTACGACGATTTAGGGTTTTCACCGCATAATCGGATCATCCTACTCACGATTGGGCCTCGCGCTCGCGTACGGTGATCGTAAGCCGATCCTAGACAGGGCCTAAAAACCAACACGAGGTTGATCCCCGGAACATCCTGCCTAGGGCTAGCAAACTACACCCTACACGCCGCTGGATCCTCCAACCCTTTGTAAGGCCTAACTATTGCGGATATTAAACTAATCCTTGAAGAACAAGGAGCAACCGTAACGGATCGGATCTACTAAACGATGATCAAGCGGGGTGCCGCCCCTACACCTAAGATAGGTGTAAGGGCGGCTAGATGTATAAGGGTTGCACTACGACAGCATATGATACGAAGAACAATGCTAACCCTAACACATCTAAGATAACTACGTTGCTCGCCATCAAAAAGGCTTCAGCACGAGCAACGCATGAACAACGTAAATAAGCTTATGCTGCCTAGATCGCAAGATGCGATCTAGGCAGCATGGTGCTTACCAGGAGAAACCCTCGAGACGAAGGAGTTGGCGATGCGCCGAGATTGATTGTGTTGAACGTTGGTTGTTGTTTATTTCATAAACCCTAGATACATCTTTATAGTCCGGTGGACTTTCTAATTCAGGTGTGCACCTAACCGTGCACGGGTAAAACTCTACCTCCTAATCGACACGTATCCTACTATGGTACAGATACACAGACAATTAGCCCAAACTTGGTACACAAGGCCGATTCATGTATCTCTTCTATGTATATATCTTCAAGCCCATCTCCAATCGCGGCCCACCTCTGACTTGGCCAAATTCCGGTGATAACACATGCCCCCCTGGTTTTGGAATTGATAATTCCAAAATCACTCTGTCTTTCTTCGTCGGGTCATGTCATGGCAGAGCAGAACTGTCGCAGCATTCCTCATCATGATGCCCTGCCTTCTCAACTATTCAGCGTAATTTGACCGCTGTCTTTGGGCACCGCCTCCTCGGAAACTGCTGTGGCATTGAATTTCTACTATAGCCCCTTTATTTAACCGCTCTGAGCAGTTTGCCACTTCATCCCTTTGCTCTGTTCTGGCCATCGGCACCCAAAAAACCCCCAATCTCCCATAGCCATGTCTTCCTCTTCTTCCTCCTCCGCCTCGTCGGTCTTCTCTGACTCTTCCTCATCTCGCGAGCCGACGCCGGAGTGGGGCTCGTTGGCGGCGCACGACATTCTCGCCCCGACGACGTGGGACAAAGAGGAACATGATTCCTCCATCTGGTCTGAGGATGACAAATCCCTGACCGATGGAGAGGGCGACCTTCAATTCCTCGTCGAAGGGGAAGAGGAGGCGGAGAGCGAGGACGACCGCTTCTCCTGGGACGATTTCACCTCCTCCGAGGAAGAAACGGAGGAGGACGACGACGACTCCTGATACGTCCAAATTGCATCACTATTTTATATCATAATTTGATGTTATTCATTGATATATTTCATATTGGGACACAATACTTATGTTATTTCATCTATTTTGCATGTTTCATGATTATTTGGAGATCGAGCACCGGAGCCAGGATTCTGCTGGAAAAAGCACCGTCAGGATGCGATATTTCGGAAGATCAACTGTGGAAGGAAGTTTTACAGAAAATCCTATTTTTCCAGATGACGGAGGAAGCCGGAAGGGGGAGCCAGCTGGACCCAGGGTCGGCCCACACCATAGGGTGGCGCGGCCCATGGCCTGGCCGCGCCACCATGTGGTGTGGGGCCCCCTCGGCCTCTTTCGCCTCCTTTTCTTCGCGAAACCCTTCGTCCCGAAGACCTAAGCCACAGAGGAATCCTCACGAAGGGTTACAGCCGCCTGCGGGGCGGAGAACACCAGAGAGAAAAGAGCTCTCCGGCGGGCAGGAATCCGCCGGGAAATTCCCTCCCGGAGGGGGAAATCGACGCCATCGTCACCGCCATCGAGCTGGACATCATCTCCATCACCATCATCATCATCTCCACCATCATCACCGCCATCTCCACCGCTGGACATCGTCACCGCTGTAGCAATTTGGGTTTGATCTTGATTGTTTGATAGGGGAAACTCTCCCGGTACTGATTTCTACTTGTTGTTGATGCTATTGAGTGAAACCATTGAACCAAGGTCTATGTTCAGATTGTTATTCATCATCATATCACCTCTGATCATGTTCCATATGATGTCTCGTGAGTAGTTCGTTTAGTTCTTGAGGACATGGGTGAAGTCTAATTGTTAGTAGTGAACTATGGTTGAGTAATATTCAATGTTATGATATTTAAGTTGTGGTGTTATTCTTCTAGTGGTGTCGTGTGAACGTCGACTACACGACACTTCACCATTTATGGGCCTAGGGGAATGCATCTTGTACTCGTTTGCCAATTGCGGGGTTGCCGGAGTGACAGAAACCTAAACCCCCGTTGGTATATCGATGCAGGAGGGATCGCAGGATCTCAGAGTTTAAGGCTGTGGTTAGATTTATCTTAATTACTTTCTTGTAGTTGCGGATGCTTGCAAGGGGTATAATCACAAGTATGTATTAGTCCTAGGAAGGGCGGTACATTAGCATAGGTTCACCCACACAACACTTATCAAAACAATGAAGATTAATCAGCTGTATGTAGCGAAAGCACTAGACTAAAATCCCGTGTGTCCTCGAGAACGTTTGGTCATTATAAGTAAACAAACCGGCTTGTCCTTTGTGCTAAAAAGGATTGGGCCACTCGCTGCAATTATTTCTCTCGCATTTTACTTACTCGTACTTTATTTATCTGTTACATCAAAACCCCCGAATATTTGTCGTGAGCATTTACAGTGAAACCTTCATCGAAACTGCTTGTCAACACCTTCTCGTTGGGATCGACATTCTTACTTATCGAAGATACTACGATACACCCCCTATACTTGTGGGTCATCAAGACTATTTTCTGGCGCCGTTGAGTGAAGCGCTATTGGTAAGCGGAATTGGTAAGGAAAACCTTTACTGTTTGTGCTGATTTTATTTCTGCCTGCTGCTATAAGTCATTATGGAGAGATCTTCTCTTCAATTTCTATTTGGGAAATCTACTACTACTGCAACG
This sequence comes from Lolium multiflorum, assembly GCA_030979885.1. NCBI lineage: Eukaryota > Viridiplantae > Streptophyta > Magnoliopsida > Poales > Poaceae > Lolium > Lolium multiflorum. Next base: position 199,482,888 of record CM061753.1, on the reverse strand, counting down.
GTAGTGGATGAGGCGCCAGGTGAGGAAGTAATACCATATAAAATACCTACGAAAATTATTGAACATGTTATGGATAACCGCTATGAAGGGGATGGAACTGTCCATCCTGGTGATCATTTATTGTTTTTGCATGAATTATGCGGGTTATTCAAATGTGCAGGTATTGCTATGAATGAAGTTAGGAAGAAACTATTCTCTATATCGCTGTCTGGTAAAGCGGCGCATTGGTATAAATTGCTGAAGAATGGTGATTCTCTTGATTGGGAGGACATTGTGCCTTTATTTTATTCCAAATTTTATCCTCCAAGTGAAATTCACAAAGATCGGAACCGCATATATAATTTCTGGCCTCATGATGGAGAGAGTATTGCCCAAGCTGGGGGAGATTGAAGTCTTTAATGCTCAAATGCCCCATTCATGAGCTTCCTGGTAATGTTATTATTGATAATTTCTATGCAAGACTTTCTTTTCAAGACAAGACCTTGCTGGATACTTCTTGTTCTGGATCATTTACACGCAATAAAGAAGAGTTTAAAAGGGACCTTCTTGATCGGATCCAAGAAAATACTGAAGGTTGGGAGAACGACAAAGATAGAGAATCAGGTATAATTTATGATTATAAATGCATTGAAGCTTTTATGGATACTGATACATTTCGTAATATTAGTGCTACATATGGTCTTGATTCTCAAGTTGCTGCAAACCTTTATAAAGCTTTTGCCTCTCATTATGAATTGCCTAAGAAGAATTTTGATAAGTATCATGAACCGTATAAAGATAAAATTGATTCATCTATTAATAAGTGTGTTGTAGTTGAAACTGCTGATCGTGTTATTCCTGAAGCTTATATTGAAAAAACTCCTTTTCCTGCTAAAATGAAAGAGTACTCTGTTATAAATAGTGCGGTTCATAAAAGTGAAAAGAAACCTAGAGAACCTGAAGAACAAATAAAAGTTGAACCTGCTGTTGCCATAGTTAAAGATCTTGTGACTGAAAATGTTGAGGATGGTCATATTATTTTCTGTGAAGATGCTTCTAATATTGTTTCATATCCTAATAAACCCAAACAAGCTAGTGTTCCTATGCTATCTGTTAAAATTGGTGATCATTGCTATTATGGTTTATGTGATATTGGTGCAAGTGTTAGTGCTATACCTTATGAGCTTTATACGGAGATTATGCACGAAATTGATTCTTGTGAACTTGAAGATATTGATGTGGTTATTCAGCTGGCTAATAGAGAAACTATTTCACCAATTGGTATTGTTCGAGATGTGGAAGTTCTATGTGGTAAGATTAAATATCCTGCTGACTTTTTGGTACTTGGTGCTGCTAGTGATTATTGTCCTATCATTTTTGGTAGACCATTTCTAAATACTTGTGGAGCTATTATAGATTGCAAGAAAGAGAAAATTTTGACTAAATTTGCTGGTGAATCTTATGAGTTTAACTTTTCCAAATTTACTAAAACTCCTTATAAAGCTGATTTGCCTAGTAATGATTTTAAAATGGAGCAGTGTGCATCTATTGTTCTTGTTCCTAATAATCCTTTGCAGCAACATTTGGAGGATAGCGAGAGTGAAATTTTTAGGAAAGAAAGAGATGAGCTTGAGGAGATTTTTCTTCGCCAACCTATTCTCAAGCATGATTTACCGGTGGAAGACTTGGGTACAACACCGCCACCAAAGGAAGATCCTGTTTTTGATTTAAAGCCTTTGCCTGATAATTTTAAATATGCTCATATTGATGATAAGAAAATATATCCTGTTATTATTAGTTCTAAACTTACAGAGTTTGAAGAAGAAAGATTATTGCAAATATTGAAGAAACACCGAGGTGCTATTGGCTATACTCTTGATGACTTGAAGGGGATTTCTCCCTCTATTTGCCAACACGCCATTAATATGGAAGATGATGCAAAGCCTGTTGTTGAACCTCAGCGTCGTCTAATTCCCAAGATGAAGGATGTGGTAAGAAATGAGGTATTACGACTTCTTGAAGCTGGTATTATATATCCTATTGCTGATAGTAGATGGGTTAGTCCTGTGCATTGTGTTCCTAAGAAAGGAGGAATAACTGTTGTGCCTAATGATAATGATGAGCTTATACCTCAGAGAGTAGTTGTAGGTTATAGAATGTGCATTGATTTTCGAAAAGTTAATAAGGTTACTAAGAAAGATCATTATCCTTTACCATTTATTGATCAAATGCTAGAAAGGTTATCTAAAAATACTCATTTTTGCTTTCTTGATGGTTATTCTGGGTTTTCACAAATTGCTGTTAAAGCTAAAGATCAAGAGAAAACCACTTTTACTTGTCCCTATGGAACTTATGCTTATAGGCGTATGCCTTTTGGTTTATGTAATGCTCCTGCTACTTTTCAAAGATGCATGTCTGCTATTTTTCATGGTTTTTGTGAGAGTATTGTGGAAGTATTCATGGATGATTTTTCTGTCTACGGGAATTCTTTTGATAGTTGCTTGCGAAACCTTGATAAAGTTTTGCAGAGATGTGAAGAAACTAACCTTGTTCTTAATTGGGAGAAATGCCACTTTATGGTTAATGAAGGAATTGTATTGGGACATAAAATTTCTGAAAGAGGTATTGAAGTTGATAGAGCTAAAGTTGAAGCTATTGAGAAGATGCCCTATCCGAGGGATGTTAAAGGTATTCGTAGTGTTCTTGGTCATGCTGGGTTTTATAGGAGATTTATTAAAGACTTCTCCAAGATTTCAAAGCCTCTTACTAATCTTCTTCAAAAAGATGTACCTTTTGTTTTTGATGATGATTGTAAGGAAGCTTTTGAAACTCTAAAGAAAGCCTTAACAACTGCTCCTATAGTTGAACCTCCTGATTGGAATTTACCTTTTGAAATTATGTGTGATGCTAGTGATTTTGTTGTAGGCGCTGTTCTTGGACAGCGAGTAGATAAAAAATTAAATGTTATTCATTATGCTAGCAAGACTCTTGATGCTGCTCAAAGAAATTATGCTACTACTGAAAAAGAATTGTTAGCTGTGGTCTTTGCTTGCGATAAATTTAGATCTTATATTGTTGATTCAAAAGTTACAATTCATACTGATCATGCTGCAATTAGATACCTTATGACAAAGAAAGATGCTAAGCCGAGGCTTATTAGATGGGTGCTTCTTTTGCAAGAATTTGATTTACATATTGTAGATAGGAAAGGTGCTGATAATCCTGTTGCTGATAATTTGTCTAGATTGGAAAATATTGCTTATGATCCTGTTCCTGTTAATGATAGTTTTCCAAATGAACAATTGGCTGTAATAAAGGTGAGCTCGCGAGACAGTCCTTGGTATGCTGACTATGCTAACTTTATTGTTTCCAAGTACTTGCCTCCAACCTTTTCAGCTCAGCAAAGGAGGAAATTCTTTTATGACTTGAGGCATTATTTTGGGATGACCCACACTTATATAAAGAAGGAGTGGATGGTATTATGCGAAGGTGTGTTCCCGAATATGAACAACAAGAGATATTGAGTAAATGTCATGGCAGTGCTTATGGAGGACATCACGCCGGAGATAGAACCGCACAAAACGTTCTACAATTAGGTTTTTATTGGCCAACTCTCTTCAAAGATGCAAGGAAGTTTATTTTATCTTGTGATGAATGTCAAAGGGTTGGTAATATCTCCAGACGCAATGAAATGCCTATGAATTATACTCTTGTTATTGAACCATTTGATTGTTGGGGATTTGACTTCATGGGACCTTTTCCCTCTTCAAAAGGTAACACTCATATACTTGTTGCTGTTGATTATGTTACTAAATGGGTGGAAGCCATACCTACAAAAAGTGCTGATGGTGAGACCTCTTTAAAAATGCTTTTAGATATTATTTTTCCTAGATTTGGAGTACCTAGATATATTATGACTGATGGAGGTTCTCATTTTATTCATGGAGGTTTTAGAAAAACTCTTGCTAAGTATGGTATTAATCATAGAATTGCTTCCGCTTATCACCCTCAAAGTAGTGGTCAAGTAGAACTATCAAATAGAGAAATTAAATCTATCTTGCAGAAAACCGTTAATAAATCTAGAAAGAATTGGGCTAGTAAATTGAAAGACGCACTATGGGCTTATAGAACTGCTTATAAAAACCCCATGGGAATGTCACCTTATAAAATGGTTTACGGAAAAGCTTGTCATTTACCTTTAGAGCTAGAACACAAAGCTTATCGGGCTGTTAGAGAATTAAATAAAGATCCTAAACTTGCCGGTGATAAGAGGTTGCTACAATTAAGTTCTCTAGATGAATGGAGAAGTGAAGCTTATGAAAATGCTAAACTCTTTAAAGAAAAAGTTAAAAAATGGCATGATAGAAGGATCATCAAAAGAGAGTTTAATATTGGGGATAAAGTCCTATTGTATCGGTCTCGTCTCAGATTTTTTGCAGGGAAATTACTCTCGAAATGGGAAGGACCATATGTTGTTGAGGAGGTGTATCGTTCAGGAGCAATTAAAATTAGCTCTCTCCAAGGCAATGCTACGCAAGTGGTGAATGGACAAAGACTCAAGCATTATATCTCAGGTGATTCTTATAATGTTGATGTTGATATTATTCGAGTGGAAACACCGGAGGCTTTCATCAAGGGACAAATTGACAGTCCGCCAGAACTCGACTTTGAATAGGTAACAGTACTGGTAATGAAAAGTTCGCGATTTACTTTCCGAACATTATTTTTGTTGTTTTTGGAAAATATGAAAAATTACGAGTTCGAAACGGAGTGGAAAGGACGCACGAGGGCGTGCCACCATAGGCCGCGCGCCGACCGCGCCGACCTATGGTCTGGCCGCCTCGTCGCCCCTTTCCGACTCGGTTCGATCTGGTACTTTCCGTTTGTTCTGAAAGTTTTTATTATAAAATCCCCCGGACCCCTGGAGGTCCGTATATCGTTTTCTCGACGTGTTTTGTTTCGAGCTGTTTCTGCCAGGATCTGTTTTCAGTTTAGAAGCACCATGGTCTCTAAGAACAAGGGCAAGGAGCTTCCGGATGAAGATAATCAAGATCGTGAGTGGAGAGAAGAGGAGAAGCAAAGGAGGATGAAGAAGAAGTCGAAGAAGTTCCGCAAGAGCACCCACGCACCACCATTGCAAGCATCGAAGTGGTGACAAACTCGCTCAACGCCAAGAAGAGCGCACGGATTAGGACCGGAGGAGGACTTCCCCGCCATTACCTAGCTCCAAGGACATCTTCTTCAGGCATTCACCATCCTTTCCACAATCTAATCTACAATAATCAAATTGAAAGGACTCCCAAGGCAGCACTGCCTAGCAATTGGGATATAGATCGTTCTAACAATGCAGGAAAGACGGAGCCCGAAGCTGAAGGTTGGGGAAATAACTCCAAGAGTTGGGACTCATCGTCGGACAGACTTCTTAACCGCGTCGAGCACAATTCGGAGATGATTCGCAACCTCATATACAGGATTGATGAGCTTCAGGAGCTTATTGAGAAGCTTGTCAGGAATTCATCACCACCATCGCCAAAGGAGTAATTCATCATCGGTATTAGCATCCCCTTGGTTTGTTCCAAGCTTGGGGGAGTGCCGCGGTATCACATTATCATTACCTTTTACTTTTTACTATTAATTAGTGTCATATCATGAGTAGGGAAGTTATCGTATGAGATGGGTTGCAGTGTGGAAGTATCTCTCCTTTAGTTTGTCTATGTATCCCTTGGTGTGAGTTATCGTTATGGAATATTAATGAGAAGTCTTATCATTTACATATTGCACATCTTATTTTAGTTTGCAATTTCTACTATATGATTGATCTTGATTTTAGTATTGGTACCACTTTGGGAGCATTAAGTAAATCTATTTGGTTTTGGCAAACTTAGCAATGGTCAATAGCAACAACACTTTGAGTTTTAGAAGAATAGAGGAAACAAATGTAGAAGATATTATTATCTTTCTTATCAGTTCTTAGCTTAGTATTCTAGAAGTTAAAACTGTTTGTGCTTACAAGTAAGATGCATGATTGTTTCTATCACATGTATATTTGTTTGTTTCCCTCAACTCTTATGCTTGCTAATTAACCTTGCTAGCCAAAGACCTGTACTGAGAGGGAATACTTCTCGTGCATCCAAACCTGAACCCAAACCTATGCCATTTGAGTCCACCATACCTACCTACTGCATGGTATTGTTTGCCATTCCAAGTAAATACTTCATGTGCTACCTTTAAACAATTCAAAATTTATTACTTCTTATTTGTGTTAATGTTTTATAGCTCATGAGGAAGTATGTGGTGTTTTATCTTTCAGTCTTGTTAGGCAGCCTCCACTAAAGGACTAGTGGCTTCATCCACCTATCCTATAATTTTGCAATAAGAGCTGGCAACGGGGTTCCTAGCCCCAATTAATCAACTTTCATTAATAATTCTCTTCACATGTTTTGCCCTGATTCATCAGTAAGCAACTTAATTTTGCAATAGACACTCCTCCATGGTATGAGATTGTTGGAAGGCACCCGAGGATTCGGTTAGCCATGGCTCGTGTAAGCAAAGGTTGGGGGAGTGTCATCCTTAAAATAAACTAAAGTACATGTGTAAACAAAAGAGAAGAGGGATGATCTACCTTGCTGGTAGAAATAACGTCCTTCATGGGAGCCGCTCTTTGGAGGTTTGTTTGGCAAGGGGGTTAGAGTACCCGCTACCAGTCGTTGACAACAACAAACACCTCTCAAAACTTTACTTTTATTCTCTTTATATGATTTCAAAACTGAAAAAGCTCTAGCACATGATTTAATCCCTGCTTCCCTCTGCGAAGGGCCTGTCTTTTACTTTATGTTGAGTCAGTAAACCTATTTCCCTCCATCTCAAGCAAGCATTTGAGTTGTTGTGATTAAACTATTATATTGTGATTTGCTTCATCATGTCTTTACTCTTTCTTGTTTAGTACAAGTTTTACCTTGAATGAATATAGCTTTGAAAGTCATCAATGATTAATATGATTGAGTATGCAAGTTTACCATAAGCTTTAATATGAGAGCGCTGCTCAATAGATGAATATAATCTGTTAAATGTTCTCTGACCAAGAACAAAGTTTGCCATCACCAATTATGATTCCTTGTGCACCTTTATTTGTGATTACCTTATACTTGTTTCAAGATTGAGTTATATGAGGAAGTTGTTTACTATAATGTCTTGTGTGAATGAATATGATGCTTCTTGTCCGTATTTTATTTATCGACTCTTCACTCCATAAACATGTGGACCTGTTTACGAGTTCAGTTTCGCTTGGGGACAAGCGAAGTCTAAGCTTGGGGGGAGTTGATACGTCCAAATTGCATCACTATTTTATATCATAATTTGCTGTTATTCATTGATATATTTCATATTGGGACACAATACTTATGTTATTTCATCTATTTTGCATGTTTCATGATTATTTGGAGATCGAGCACCGGAGCCAGGATTCTGCTGGAAAAGCACCGTCAGGATGCGATATTTCGGAAGATCAACTGTGGAAGGAAGTTTTACAGAAAATCCTATTTTTCCAGATGACGGAGGAAGCCGGAAGGGGGAGCCAGCTGGACCCAGGGTGGGCCCACACCATAGGGTGGCGCGGCCCATGGCCTGGCCGCGCCACCATGTGGTGTGGGGCCCCCTCGGCCTCTTTCGCCTCCTTTTCTTCGCGAAACCCTTCGTCCCGAAGACCTAAGCCACGAGGAATCCTCACGAAGGTTACACCGCCTCTGCGGGGCGGAGAACACCAGAGAGAAAAGAGCTCTCCGGCGGGCAGGAATCCGCCGGGGAAATTCCCTCCCGGAGGGGGAAATCGACGCCATCGTCACCGCCATCGAGCTGGACATCATCTCCATCACCATCATCATCATCATCTCCACCATCATCACCGCCATCTCCACCGCTGGACATCGTCACCGCTGTAGCAATTTGGGTTTGATCTTGATTGTTTGATAGGGGAAACTCTCCCGGTACTGATTTCTACTTGTTGTTGATGCTATTGAGTGAAACCATTGAACCAAGGTCTATGTTCAGATTGTTATTCATCATCATATCACCTCTGATCATGTTCCATATGATGTCTCGTGAGTAGTTCGTTTAGTTCTTGAGGACATGGGTGAAGTCTAATTGTTAGTAGTGAACTATGGTTGAGTAATATTCAATGTTATGATATTTAAGTTGTGGTGTTATTCTTCTAGTGGTGTCGTGTGAACGTCGACTACACGACACTTCACCATTTATGGGCCTAGGGGAATGCATCTTGTACTCGTTTGCCAATTGCGGGGTTTTCAGAAACCTAAACCCGAGATTATTTTAAGGGTGGAAGATCTGTAACACCCCAACTTTTTCAACCTTGATTAGTTGTCCTTATTTCAAAAATCAGGGGGAACAAAAACTTTTTCTATAGACTAATTAAGGTGAATTTCCTTGATCTGTTTGCTATGATGAATTGCCTTGATCTGTTGGTAGATGAATTGTCTTGATTTGCTTGTTGAATTTTGTCTTGAGCTACCTCATAGAACGACACCCCTAGTGGTTAAACAAGCAACTCACCAAATAAAACACATGTGTGGCTTAGGAAGAATTGTTTTCCTTCTTACTACATCAAACCTCTCTCCTGATGACAACATGGGTGTGCCATCTTGATTTTTCTCTTTGTGGTACAAGATAGCTCAATCATCCTTAATTCACAACTTGGTGATCTCAATGCATGGATCTCATCTGTGCATCTCCCTCTACAATTTCCACATCCTGCATGTCTCATTCTACCCTTGCATCACATATATTCAACTTGATCTTATACCCTATCCAATGATTCAACTCTAGATCACTTCCTTCACTTTTACCTCTTGTTTTTATTCAAGTTTAATCTTCACAAAACCAAGAGTGGGAATGATGGATACATTTTGTAGCCACCATCTACCCTTGAGAACACTCCTCCCTAAATTAGTTTCCCTCCTCAAAAATCCTACAGTTTTCCTTCTCTAGTTTTGATCACAAAACTACTTCTAGTTTTATTAAAACTTTCCAAGATTTCTCTTCAAAGAAAACAAGGAACTAAAATGGGTTTTGTTTTTCATCCCATTTCTACCAAGTATTGATTTATAAAACATTATTTCTATTTTGCTTTGTTTTAACAAAAAGCTTGTTTATGGTACCTATACCATTTCTTGTTTCCCTCTTGATTATTTTACATTTGAGAAAAACTCTACCTAACTTGAGAAAGCAAGTAGAATATTTTGAACTCCTATGTTCCAACTAGTTTTCTCTCAACCTTTTCAAATTCCATTTCCACTTGGGTTCTTTCCCAATTGTCTCTAGACAATTGAGGTGTGTCCCATACCTTTCAATTAAACTCTTTTTCAAATGGCAACTCTTGCACATCTTATGCACATCTCTGATCCACCACATTGTATCCCCTCCATCCTCCAATTTTTGATCAAATGGATGATCATTTGATATTTTCAAATCACTCCCAATTTACCTCTTATTTGAAGAACAAGTTATATCTCATCATACCCATCTCAATCCTCTATTCTTTTCCATCATCACCCTGACCTCATGAATTGGTGATTTCTGCCACCATATTCATCCTTGTGAGTACATGGTTACTTCACTCACCATGTCTCTTAGTCTTGCTCTATAATTGTCTAAACCACCATCACCATCCCATTTACCTTGACATGCACATGCATTGTTGCATGTGGTCCATCCCAATCCTTCCAAAATTGAATTCTTATAAAAGCTACTAATCATCAAATATACCTTGGGAACTATCTTCATCATAAGTTGGTCTCAACCAAAGTGGTGGAGATTATTCTCATGGCACATGTCACCTTCATACTCCTTTTTATCTATATGTATCTACTCCTATTTTTATCATCATCAAAGTCACTCTTTGACATTTTCTCCTCAATATCATGCACATATCTATTCACATGGATGTTGTGCCTCTCCCTCACATTGTTCACTTGTATTTGGCAAGAATGGAGCCGGCCAATTGTGTTGGCATGGCAATTTCGGCCAGCCACTTTCCTCCTCACTTTCTTCTCTTGCAAGACTTGCCTCTCAACTACCCCAACAATTAAATGGGCAGCCACCCCTCCTAGCCAATCAAAAAGGAGGCAGCCAACCCCCTCTCCCTCTATAAATGGCCCTTGGCCGGCCACCTCCACTCCTCTTGCTCTCATTTTTCTTCTCTCCACTCACTCCTCCACCTTATCTACTCCCTCACACTCTTCTCCTACTCTCCCCCACGAAAATGCAGCTCCACCTAGCTCCCATGGCCGGCCATGGCCATGGAAAGAACTCCAAGATGAAGCTCCCTCCTCCCTCAAGCTCCTCCTCACCATGAGAGCCTCCCTCTCCTTCTTCTCCCCAACCCTAGATGGTTTTCTCTCCTCTTCCTCTTCCTCCATTGCTAAGATTGGATCTTGATGCAGGTGCATGTTGGTCCAAGCATGGAGAAGCTTGAGCTATCCTCAGATCTGAAGTTCTTGAGCAAAGTTCGTCCAAATCCCTGCAGTAATTTCTGCTATCTTGCTGTTTCAGATTCTGGTACGAACTTGTAAAATCCACCAAATCTCGTGTGCAGATCCAAATCGAGTGATTCAAAGTTCGGCGGATAGGTATTCAAAATATCTACAACTTGGCGTTGGTCTCATCCTCAAATTCGTTACAGATTCTCCCTGGTAAATAAAGTTCTGGAAACATGCAGATTCACTGTTTGTTAGATGTGTTCCGTTTTACAAAACCTTTTTGAGCAAACTCAACTGTGGGTGAAAGCCCTCTTCAATACCTTCATTTTGGCGGTGGTTTCACTTCGATTGACCTCCTGAAACTGAAATGGTTCACAGATCAAGATCTGGACAGATCTGGCTTTGTCGAATTAAACCAGGAGCTTGGGAACGAATTTTTGAATGAAACAAATTGGGTAAGAACCAGCTTTTCAATACCTTTCCGATGCAGCTGACCTCATATTTTTATGAGTCGTGTACGATTTGTGGTGAATTAAATTTGTTCTGTGTGTTCTGCAGACATGGCTGTTAGCTTTTAAATCACCAAAAATCCATTTTTGAACCTAATTGAGTGATTCCAGTTCTGTAGGACTACGGAATGTTTTCTTAATCTTCTCAAACAAGTTTCAAACCTTTATATGTTCTGTAACTCTAGAGGTAAAGCAAATGGTATAGACATGCAGTAATCTTGTCAATCCATTTGTGAGAGTTTCAGAAACAATTTTAACCCAAATCCAATTGTGTATGCCTCTCTGTTTAAATACCTTTCAAATGCCAGTGGTCCCATATTTTTAGGATTTTTCTACGATTTATGGCTTACAGATCTTGTTTTCTGTACAGTCAGATTCAAACAAATTCCTAAATTTGTAGGTTTAATATTTTTGAGTGAATCCAATTGGGTTAGTCTTGTATTAGTACTGGCCATCTAGGAAAAATAGTGTTAGTCTCTGTTCATGCATTTTTGTTACTGTTAGTAATGTGTATGTGTGACATGGGTTGTTGTAGCAAAACTTTTTGGTTTATTTGGAAACCTTAACCACCTCTTTGCATTAAAAATTGGTCAACCAATGTTTTATTCTTGCAAAACAAAACCTCTGCAACTTAACCTTAGTTCTATTGTTGGCTTAAGTTTTCCAATGATGTGGAATATTGTTTACTTCCTATTCTTGTGTAGTGTTATGTAAGCTTTATAAAATAGAGAGAATGATTTCCCGCTTTTCCAAAAATGTTTCAAATTATAATATGAACGTTTGTGATGCCAAACTAATGCACTTGTCCTCTTTATGATGTTATCTACCAGGGGATATTTGGTTTATGCCATGGTGATAACCGAGAGAGGCAATTGCTAAGCATGGTACTCTCATACCTTTATTAGGTAAATAAAATGGCGTTTCTTCTAGATGCTTTGTAGTATCTATATGTCCTTAATATGTTAGCCTTAGTAGAGTGGTTAGTTTTTGATTGATGCTTGTTGCTTATTGTTTTGTTGGTGCAATGTGTTTGATTGTGTTCCTTTTATATTTTCCGACGATAGATGCGAACGATTCCGGAGAAGAAGAAGTGGATCGGACAAGGATTTTATTTATATTGTTGGTATTCTTATATTGATGAAGTTGAAGAAGTCCAGGGACAAATAAGCCAAGGCAAGCCATTTACTTTGACTCCTTGATTATCCATGTTTTTGGTTGAGATCCTTCTATCCTTGGTCTCTTGATTCCTTGTGTTTCCTTGGGTTTGCTTCATTTGATTCTTTTACATACTTGCCACCAAGTGTGTAATGTCCCCTCTCGATATTTTGCGTACTTACTCTAAGTATGTGAATCACATTTCACCGCCTTTTGACATCCTAATTCTAGTAAACACTTGGGATAATATCATTAAAATTGCCCTACTTTTTTTTTGATTATCTCCATTCATGCTCAACTGGAGTATGGATGCCTTTGACACCCTTCATGTTGATGGCAATCATTATGCTATTACATCTTAGTTCACACATAAACTTTAGGTTGGGAAAACCCTCAAGGTTTTACCTTGTTGTAAAAGTTTTTGTTAAAACCTTGGGTGTAATGTTATGCCCGAGTGAGAATTTGAGAAAGGAAAGGATTTGGTAAAAATGATGGGGATGAGAAAGTGGTTGGGATATTACGAAAACTTTGGCGCCTAAGTACTCACCCATGACAACAAACTAGCGCAACCACATTACTCCAACATGGGCACGGGGCTTAGCTCGACGTTCGTTCTCTTTAGCATGAGGCACCGCACAACTATACAAGGGTACGGTTACCCCCGAGTCCGGATTGTCGAAGTTGGGACAATAGTATAACGGGAGGCCTTCGGGGCTGACCCGTCCGGAAGACACTATGGGTCTCCTGGCTTGGCGGTGGAGCCACGCTCAAAAGGAGGTGAGCTGCCACGGTGCCGGGGAGGTACATACTCCATAGGGTAGGACCTCTTGCTAATTAGAATGGGCGAAAGGCTTCGACTGGTTATCCGATACCCACATACTTTCGTATGATGGCCCGGGGATGATCCCGGCGGATTTATCAGATCTTGTGGGGAAAGTGTGCAAACTCTGCAGAGTGAAATCTATTCGAATAGCCGTGTCCGCGGTCATGGACGGTTGGATTGGCTGTTGCTTAGCCTGATGTGTTTTGTTTATGAAAATGTTTGACAAAGGAAAGAAACGGGATTTGTGTTGGAGTACATGGAGTACTGGAAAAATGGTTGTTGACCACAATGAGGTGGTCGGAAAAGGATTGATAAAAATTGGGTCTACCCCTCCTAAGTGTTTATGTCGTGAAAGATCCTTCTAAATGAAGTCAAGTAGTGATGTCTTAGATATATTCTCTCATCTCCTTCACCCATGAAGTTGAGATGCTAACTCCACTAAACCACTTCTTCTCTTCTACATAACATATTCTTGTTATATAAGTGGTCATTCCCTCTTGATCTCCTAGTTAGTCCTCGGTACCTTGTTCTCCTTGTTATGTTACTTTGTAAATGGTTTGCGAGTACAATTCAAGTGTACTCACGGCTTTGTCCCTGGCTATTTACTTGGCCAGACCTGGAGGACTTCGACAGATGAAGAAGGAGTTGACGACGTCTATGCGAGCTAGGAACGTCTTCCCAGTCAGTTGCCTGTAGGGTTATGGCAGATGACTTGGGTACTACGCTGCTGAAGTGATGTTGCTACTCTGATGTTTAGTTAGGCCTTTCGAGGCTATTATGTAAGTAATGGTCATGTGACCTCATTGTAATTTTCTTATTCCGCTTTGTAATGGATGGTGTAATTTGATATCAGTTCGGTTATGTGTTCACGACGCACTGATCATGGGATCGTGAACTGTAGACATAACAAGGATTTTGGACAGCTAGTCCGGGGTCCCCACAGAGCTGGTATCAGAGCTATCCTGACTGTAGGAGACCTTAGTTAGCATGGACGTTAGCTAGGAAACTATTACTTGGGGAAAACTATTTATGAAACAAATTATTTCTTTAGTCGGAAGTGTAGCTTCTACTTCTCTTATTTATTCAAAGCTTCTAAATTCTTATCTCTCTGCTTTATAAAAGGGTTTGAAAGTTCTTACTCTATTGTCTCATCCAATTCAAACCTACATATTGGACGATGTCCCCGACTCAGACCGGAGACTCGAAGTCGAAGATGGATCAACCTTTTATGAAGTCTCACGTATCTCCAACAGCAGCTATTGAAGATTGGATGTCGACTTAGTCGTGCTCATGTAGGGATGATAACATCATGTCTCTGGTTTTCACCAAAGTATGTCAAAGATCTGACCTTGTTCCTCCTTGGGCTTGCACTTTTTGCAGTCGTCAGGGGTCAAGTCCTCAGTTTCTTGACTAGTAATTTTTAGGCCAGCCACGAGAAGATCTCGACTTCGGGAGCACCTCAACAGTTACCTCTTCGAAGACCTCATGTTTCCGAGATGTCGAGACTAGAAGTTCTACACAGTTTTCTCCTCCGCCTCAACATCAACGACTCAACACCCGGCCCCTTCACCACCAACGATTACAAGGTTCCTTATTGAAGACGATGCCAACAAGATGAAGACGTCAACATATGCGACCAGCCCCAAACCTATAGGATGGATAGGACAAACCCAATCGCTTTGATTGAACTACCCCCGGGCATTAGGAATTTCTGGGTACTTAGAGTACCATGTCTGGTTTGATGATTGCTTGTAGTTCCCTAATGTGCTGCCTTGAGTGTTTGTATCTGTTTGCTGTGTGCATGTATGTCTTGCTATTTAGACGTTCCCGCCCTTTTTAATTGTTTGAAATTTGTAAAACAGAAATTAAAAATGGAAATCTGCCAGTGTACTGTTTTGCTAATAAAAATAGTTTGGTAGCTCCGATTGATGTGATTCCAATTGCACTAGAACCAGTATGAAATTATCTTTCAGATGCCACTGACCTTGTATTTTTAGGATTTTTGTACGATTTTTAATAAATAAAACTTGATCACTGTTTCTGGTTAGTATTTTGAGTCTCAAAAATTGAAAAATAAATATTTTTGAATGATTCCAATTGTGTTGATCTTGTTTTGTTACTGTGCATATAGGAAAAATACCAGTAGCCTCTGTTAGTGGTATTTTGTTTCTGGTTATGGTTGTATGGGTGTCACATGCTATGACAGGATTAAAGTTTGCCTCGCCGATGTATTGCTAACTGCTAGTTAGTTGGATAGATTAACGAAAGACTCTAACTCTAAACCCGTTAGCAGTTGTTTTTCAACCGTCAGGGAAACTAACTCAGACCCCTATCTACGCCGACTACTTTCAAGGTCATCTGAAGCATCTCCACTTCATCAAGAAAGCAGAAGCCCCTACCTTCAAGAGTGACTGCACCTCTACCAGAAGACTTACTAACTTGGTCTAACCTTGATATTTAATCACGCTAACCTCAAGGATATCTTCTTGAAAACTACCCTCGAACACACCGTCTAACAAGTTGAGAGAACAATAGCGTCAAAGCCGAGCTACATCACATGGTTCATCTGGTCCTCATCAAATGAAGCTTCTGAAGATACTCCAAGACTCAAGACTTTAGGCGTAGTTTACCCGCTAACTTCTTAGTTGTTACTGAAATCAGCACTGACCCTCAAGCTGAAGATTGTCTTCGACGACCCCTGTTGCTGCTTCATATGGGTACCAACCAGGCGTTTCTTCAACTTTCTAACTCGCCGCGCGTCCCATATGGTTCAGTTAACACCGTGAGTGCCTCTTGAAGTGGTGGTCTGCACGTCGCCCCCGAAGATTCTTCAGCTGAACAAGGAAGACCGATGACTTCTTCCGAAGCCCCAGACAGAACTACAAGGCAGAAGCTCTGAGTTTTTCCGAGAACCCGATGAAAAATCTTAAGGGTGGAAGACTTCGTCTTCCACTAAAATCAAGCTAACTCTAAAAAGGTTTTCAGCCCTGCTCAAGCACCGTTGGGTGCACTAACCCTCCCACAGTCTTGAACCTCCGCCAGGATCGTGAAGAAGCTACAGATCCAACACCTGCATGGAGTAGTCAACCTCTTCATGAAGCTCGCCATCGGCCGAAATCCAACATGTCTCCCAGAAGATGAAGCAAACGACTTTCTCTACAACGGCACGTCTACAGAAGAATGGAGTCTGACTTTGGTTAAACTTTATAACCCCTCTAGTTCTACACTCAGTAATCTCGGGACGAGATTATTTTAAGGGTGGAAGATCTGTAACACCCCAACTTTTTCAACCTTGATTAGTTGTCCTTATTTCAAAAATCAGGGGGAACAAAAACTTTTTCTATAGACTAATTAAGGTGAATTTCCTTGATCTGTTTGCTATGATGAATTGCCTTGATCTGTTGGTAGATGAATTGTCTTGATTTGCTTGTTGAATTTTGTCTTGAGCTACCTCATAGAACGACACCCCTAGTGGTTAAACAAGCAACTCACCAAATAAAACACATGTGTGGCTTAGGAAGAATTGTTTTCCTTCTTACTACATCAAACCTCTCTCCTGATGACAACATGGGTGTGCCATCTTGATTTTTCTCTTTGTGGTACAAGATAGCTCAATCATCCTTAATTCACAACTTGGTGATCTCAATGCATGGATCTCATCTGTGCATCTCCCTCTACAATTTCCACATCCTGCATGTCTCATTCTACCCTTGCATCACATATATTCAACTTGATCTTATACCCTATCCAATGATTCAACTCTAGATCACTTCCTTCACTTTTACCTCTTGTTTTTATTCAAGTTTAATCTTCACAAAACCAAGAGTGGGAATGATGGATACATTTTGTAGCCACCATCTACCCTTGAGAACACTCCTCCCTAAATTAGTTTCCCTCCTCAAAAATCCTACAGTTTTCCTTCTCTAGTTTTGATCACAAAACTACTTCTAGTTTTATTAAAACTTTCCAAGATTTCTCTTCAAAGAAAACAAGGAACTAAAATGGGTTTTGTTTTTCATCCCATTTCTACCAAGTATTGATTTATAAAACATTATTTCTATTTTGCTTTGTTTTAACAAAAAGCTTGTTTATGGTACCTATACCATTTCTTGTTTCCCTCTTGATTATTTTACATTTGAGAAAAACTCTACCTAACTTGAGAAAGCAAGTAGAATATTTTGAACTCCTATGTTCCAACTAGTTTTCTCTCAACCTTTTCAAATTCCATTTCCACTTGGGTTCTTTCCCAATTGTCTCTAGACAATTGAGGTGTGTCCCATACCTTTCAATTAAACTCTTTTTCAAATGGCAACTCTTGCACATCTTATGCACATCTCTGATCCACCACATTGTATCCCCTCCATCCTCCAATTTTTGATCAAATGGATGATCATTTGATATTTTCAAATCACTCCCAATTTACCTCTTATTTGAAGAACAAGTTATATCTCATCATACCCATCTCAATCCTCTATTCTTTTCCATCATCACCCTGACCTCATGAATTGGTGATTTCTGCCACCATATTCATCCTTGTGAGTACATGGTTACTTCACTCACCATGTCTCTTAGTCTTGCTCTATAATTGTCTAAACCACCATCACCATCCCATTTACCTTGACATGCACATGCATTGTTGCATGTGGTCCATCCCAATCCTTCCAAAATTGAATTCTTATAAAAGCTACTAATCATCAAATATACCTTGGGAACTATCTTCATCATAAGTTGGTCTCAACCAAAGTGGTGGAGATTATTCTCATGGCACATGTCACCTTCATACTCCTTTTTATCTATATGTATCTACTCCTATTTTTATCATCATCAAAGTCACTCTTTGACATTTTCTCCTCAATATCATGCACATATCTATTCACATGGATGTTGTGCCTCTCCCTCACATTGTTCACTTGTATTTGGCAAGAATGGAGCCGGCCAATTGTGTTGGCATGGCAATTTCGGCCAGCCACTTTCCTCCTCACTTTCTTCTCTTGCAAGACTTGCCTCTCAACTACCCCAACAATTAAATGGGCAGCCACCCCTCCTAGCCAATCAAAAAGGAGGCAGCCAACCCCCTCTCCCTCTATAAATGGCCCTTGGCCGGCCACCTCCACTCCTCTTGCTCTCATTTTTCTTCTCTCCACTCACTCCTCCACCTTATCTACTCCCTCACACTCTTCTCCTACTCTCCCCCACGAAAATGCAGCTCCACCTAGCTCCCATGGCCGGCCATGGCCATGGAAAGAACTCCAAGATGAAGCTCCCTCCTCCCTCAAGCTCCTCCTCACCATGAGAGCCTCCCTCTCCTTCTTCTCCCCAACCCTAGATGGTTTTCTCTCCTCTTCCTCTTCCTCCATTGCTAAGATTGGATCTTGATGCAGGTGCATGTTGGTCCAAGCATGGAGAAGCTTGAGCTATCCTCAGATCTGAAGTTCTTGAGCAAAGTTCGTCCAAATCCCTGCAGTAATTTCTGCTATCTTGCTGTTTCAGATTCTGGTACGAACTTGTAAAATCCACCAAATCTCGTGTGCAGATCCAAATCGAGTGATTCAAAGTTCGGCGGATAGGTATTCAAAATTGTTGGAGCTAACCTTGTTGTTTAGTAGTTTATCATGTTTAAGTTTTGTTCATACATGTGTTTGGTCGAATTAGTTTGGTAGGCTGCGTCATGTACACACAACAGATGTGGTCTTGTAGGTACATGCAAGCTGAAAGCTCTTTGTTTAGTTAGATGTGAGGATAGATAAGATGAGCATGCCACAGCGTGAGACTAGCTCTAGCAGCGTCCAGGTTAGTTAGATGTGGTGCATGCAGGCTGAGTCCTCCGGATCAGCAGCGAATTAAGTTAGTGGTTAGTGCGTGGTGTTAGTGGCCGTTGTGGTCAAGTTGCTATCTTGTACTGCCTATTTAAGGGTGAACAAATGAATGAGAGAATGTGGCCTGCGGGCAGAGCAAAACCAATGTAGTTCCTGTGTCACACCAAGGAGAAAACTCTCGGCAAAGCCATTGCTCTCCTCCTTGGTGAGTGTGCGTGTGTGGGTTCTGGTGTGTGTTCATCAGAGAGTAGAGAGAGGTTGAAGAAGAAGGGGAGCTGCGTGTGGCAGCTCCTACAAAAATATCTACAACTTGGCGTTGGTCTCATCCTCAAATTCGTTACAGATTCTCCCTGGTAAATAAAGTTCTGGAAACATGCAGATTCACTGTTTGTTAGATGTGTTCCGTTTTACAAAACCTTTTTGAGCAAACTCAACTGTGGGTGAAAGCGCCCTTCAATACCTTGATTTTGGCGGTGGTTTCACTTCGATTGACCTCCTGAAACTGAAATGGTTCACAGATCAAGATCTGGACAGATCTAGCTTTGTCGAATTAAACCAGGAGCTTGGGAACGAATTTTTGAATGAAACAAATTGGGTAAGAACCAGCTTTTCAATACCTTTCCGATGCAGCTGACCTCATATTTTTATGAGTCGTGTACGATTTGTGGTGAATTAAATTTGTTCTGTGTGTTCTGCAGACATGGCTGTTAGCTTTTAAATCACCAAAAATCCATTTTTGAACCTAATTGAGTGATTCCAGTTCTGTAGGACTACGGAATGTTTTCTTAATCTTCTCAAACAAGTTTCAAACCTTTATCTGTTCTGTAACTCTAGAGGTAAAGCAAATGGTATAGACATGCAGTAATCTTGTCAATCCATTTGTGAGAGTTTCAGAAACAATTTTAACCCAAATCCAATTGTGTATGCCTCTCTGTTTAAATACCTTTCAAATGCCAGTGGTCCCATATTTTTAGGATTTTTCTACGATTTATGGCTTACAGATCTTGTTTTCTGTACAGTCAGATTCAAACAAATTCCTAAATTTGTAGGTTTAATATTTTTGAGTGAATCCAATTGGGTTAGTCTTGTATTAGTACTGGCCATCTAGGAAAAATAGTGTTAGTCTCTGTTCATGCATTTTTGTTACTGTTAGTAATGTGTATGTGTGACATGGGTTGTTGTAGCAAAACTTTTTGGTTTATTTGGAAACCTTAACCACCTCTTTGCATTAAAAATTGGTCAACCAATGTTTTATTCTTGCAAAACAAAACCTCTGCAACTTAACCTTAGTTCTATTGTTGGCTTAAGTTTTCCAATGATGTGGAATATTGTTTACTTCCTATTCTTGTGTAGTGTTATGTAAGCTTTATAAAATAGAGAGAATGATTTCCCGCTTTTCCAAAAATGTTTCAAATTATAATATGAACGTTTGTGATGCCAAACTAATGCACTTGTCCTCTTTATGATGTTATCTACCAGGGGATATTTGGTTTATGCCATGGTGATAACCGAGAGAGGCAATTGCTAAGCATGGTACTCTCATACCTTTATTAGGTAAATAAAATGGCGTTTCTTCTAGATGCTTTGTAGTATCTATATGTCCTTAATATGTTAGCCTTAGTAGAGTGGTTAGTTTTTGATTGATGCTTGTTGCTTATTGTTTTGTTGGTGCAATGTGTTTGATTGTGTTCCTTTTATATTTTCCGACGATAGATGCGAACGATTCCGGAGAAGAAGAAGTGGATCGGACAAGGATTTTATTTATATTGTTGGTATTCTTATATTGATGAAGTTGAAGAAGTCCAGGGACAAATAAGCCAAGGCAAGCCATTTACTTTGACTCCTTGATTATCCATGTTCTTGGTTGAGATCCTTCTATCCTTGGTCTCTTGATTTCTTGTGTTTCCTTGGGTTTGCTTCATTTGATTCTTTTACATACTTGCCACCAAGTGTGTAATGTCCCCTCTCGATATTTTGCGTACTTACTCTAAGTATGTGAATCACATTTCACCGCCTTTTGACATCCTAATTCTAGTAAACACTTGGGATAATATCATTAAAATTGCCCTACTTTTTTTTTGATTATCTCCATTCATGCTCAACTGGAGTATGGATGCCTTTGACACCCTTCATGTTGATGGCAATCATTATGCTATTACATCTTAGTTCACACATAAACTTTAGGTTGGGAAAACCCTCAAGGTTTTACCTTGTTGTAAAAGTTTTTGTTAAAACCTTGGGTGTAATGTTATGCCCGAGTGAGAATTTGAGAAAGGAAAGGATTTGGTAAAAATGATGGGGATGAGAAAGTGGTTGGGATATTACGAAAACTTTGGCGCCTAAGTACTCACCCATGACAACAAACTAGCGCAACAACATTACTCCAACATGGGCACGGGGCTTAGCTCGACGTTCGTTCTCTTTAGCATGAGGCACCGCACAACTATACAAGGGTACGGTTACCCCCGAGTCCGGATTGTCGAAGTTGGGACAATAGTATAACGGGAGGCCTTCGGGGCTGACCCGTCCGGAAGACACTATGGGTCTCCTGGCTTGGCGGTGGAGCCACGCTCAAAAGGAGGTGAGCTGCCACGGTGCCGGGGAGGTACATACTCCATAGGGTAGGACCTCTTGCTAATTAGAATGGGCGAAAGGCTTCGACTGGTTATCCGATACCCACATACTTTCGTATGATGGCCCGGGGATGATCCCGGCGGATTTATCAGATCTTGTGGGGAAAGTGTGCAAACTCTGCAGAGTGAAATCTATTCGAATAGCCGTGTCCGCGGTCATGGACGGTTGGATTGGCTGTTGCTTAGCCTGATGTGTTTTGTTTATGAAAATGTTTGACAAAGGAAAGAAACGGGATTTGTGTTGGAGTACATGGAGTACTGGAAAAATGGTTGTTGACCACAATGAGGTGGTCGGAAAAGGATTGATAAAAATTGGGTCTACCCCTCCTAAGTGTTTATGTCGTGAAAGATCCTTCTAAATGAAGTCAAGTAGTGATGTCTTAGATATATTCTCTCATCTCCTTCACCCATGAAGTTGAGATGCTAACTCCACTAAACCACTTCTTCTCTTCTACATAACATATTCTTGTTATATAAGTGGTCATTCCCTCTTGATCTCCTAGTTAGTCCTCGGTACCTTGTTCTCCTTGTTATGTTACTTTGTAAATGGTTTGCGAGTACAATTCAAGTGTACTCACGGCTTTGTCCCTGGCTATTTACTTGGCCAGACCTGGAGGACTTCGACAGATGAAGAAGGAGTTGACGACGTCTATGCGAGCTAGGAACGTCTTCCCAGTCAGTTGCCTGTAGGGTTATGGCAGATGACTTGGGTACTACGCTGCTGAAGTGATGTTGCTACTCTGATGTTTAGTTAGGCCTTTCGAGGCTATTATGTAAGTAATGGTCATGTGACCTCATTGTAATTTTCTTATTCCGCTTTGTAATGGATGGTGTAATTTGATATCAGTTCGGTTATGTGTTCACGACGCACTGATCATGGGATCGTGAACTGTAGACATAACAAGGATTTTGGACAGCTAGTCCGGGGTCCCCACAGATCGCAGGATCTCAGAGTTTAAGGCTGTGGTTAGATTTATCTTAATTACTTTCTTGTAGTTGCGGATGCTTGCAAGGGGTATAATCACAAGTATGTATTAGTCCTAGGAAGGGCGGTACATTAGCAGGTTCACCCACACAACACTTATCAAAACAATGAAGATTAATGTAGCGAAAGCACTAGACTAAAATCCCGTGTGTCCTCGAGAACGTTTGGTCATTATAAGTAAACAAACCGGCTTGTCCTTTGTGCTAAAAAGGATTGGGCCACTCGCTGCAATTATTTCTCTCGCATTTTACTTACTCGTACTTTATTTATCTGTTACATCAAAACCCCCGAATATTTGTCTGTGAGCATTTACAGTGAAACCTTCATCGAAACTGCTTGTCAACACCTTCTGCTCCTCGTTGGGATCGACATTCTTACTTATCGAAGATACTACGATACACCCCCTATACTTGTGGGTCATCAACTCCCTTGAAGGTTACCCACCAGCGAAGCGCCTCCGCACCTGGTGGGACGATGATGAGGAAGATGAGGCTCCCGTAGAAGGCTACGGAAGCTCCGATGAGGAGCCTATCAGCAGCTGCGCCGGAGGCAGCGACGACGAGGGCAGCAATGGCCCCTAGATTAGGGATCAGTAGTAGTAGTTGGCTTTTGCCCTCTTCTTCCCTGAGCAATCGGCTCTTTCTTTGTAAGAAATCCCTCTATTAATGAAGAAAATATTCCTCAATTAATTTCGCTTCCTTGTCAACTTTGCCGATCGTCGAATGGAGTCGCCGTACAGAGAGCCGATAGCAGGACATCGGCTCGCATTGCGATCTGAGGCCAAGCTGTTGCCTAACCACGCGGTCCAACAGGCCTCACTAGGCCTAATTCTCGTCCAAACCATCAGATTGAACTCCTCAGCAACCCATTAGGAGATTCGTCTCACACATCATGACTTCTGGTCTGAACCGATTCCGTTAACTTGCTAATTTGAGTTTATTCCTCTAGAGTCGATATCAGCGTATCGGCTTTGTTATTCTGAAGTCGATGCCTGTGCATCGGCTGTATTTGCATACTGTTATCTCCGTATGTTTTCTCAAGTCGATGTCTGCGCATCGGCTGTGATTTTTTTTTTACTGGCCGATTTAAAATCGGCCTCCATACCTTACTGCCCATCATCCCACATGCTTGGGAAATACTTCTTGAGGTGTTGACCATTGACAGCTACTGGGAACTTCTCGCCGTCCAATTCTTCCAACATGTATGCATTACCCTTCAAGGCCTGGACGACTTTGTACGGACCGTGCCAATTAGGAGACCATTTGCCATATGCCTTGTCCCTGGTTCCTAACGGCAACACAGCTTCCCATACTAGATCACCAACTTGAAACTCCTTTGGTCTAACCTTCTTATTGTAGGCACGAGCTACCCTGGCTTTGTTCTCCTTAATCTTCTCCAACGACCAAAGCCTAAGTTCTGTTGCGTCCTCAATAGTGTCACTCATCAAAGCTGCATATTCTTCCGCTGTCAGATCGTGACACGTCTTGATCCAGCCGTAATTTCCCAAGGTAATACGGCTTCCTGTCCATAGACAAGCTGGTACGGCGAAGTCTTTATAGCTCCATGGCACGACATGCGGTAGGCCCATAACGCTTCTGATAACTTCTCATGCCAATCCCTAGGGTTCTCGTCAATCTTTCTCTTGATCAGCTTGATTAAGCTCTGATTGGACGCTTCAGCTTGCCCATTAGCTTGAGCATAGTACGGAGATGATCGGATCAGTTTAATCCCCATGTCATCGCAGAACTTCCTGAATTCTTTAGAAACAAAGACCGAACCTCCATCGGTCGTGATAGTTTGGGGAATCCCGAACCTATGAATCACATGTTCTTTCACAAACTTGATCACATCTTCTGATTTCACCTTCTTCATAGGGACGGCTTCCACCCACTTGGTGAAGTAATCTGTGATAACCAAAATCCATTCATGTTTTTTACTCGACGCCGGATGGATTTTGCCGATCATATCCATGCCCCACCCCCGGAACGGCCAAGGCTTGATGATAGGGTTCATCGCTGATGCTGGTACCATCTGAATCTTCCCGAACATCTGGCACGCTTGGCACCCCTTGTAGTAATTGAAGCAATCTTCAAGCATGGTGGGCCAATAAAACCCTGATCGCCTGATTAGCCACTTCATCTTATGAGCTGACTGATGAGTTCCACAGGCGCCTTCATGCACCTCATGTAAGAGCCGATTAGACTCAGTTGGTCCCAGGCATTTGAGTAGCAACCCTTCCAATGTCCTGTAGAACATGTCGTCGCCTATGAGGACATACTTCATGGCTTTGTATCTTATCCGTTTAGGTGCCCCCGAGCCGAATCTTTTAAGTAATTGAAGATTTCGGCTCTCCAATCATCCTGTTCCAGGAATTGTACCTGAACTTCTGACCCATCAGGTATATCTATGTAGCCTGACGCCATTTGTGCGAGATTGTTGGCCTCGGTGTTTTGGGATCTTGGGACCCAATTAAAGTTGATGTACCGAAACTGTGTCATCAACTCACGGCATTCCATCCAATATGGGAAAAGCGATTCACTCTCGCACTTATATTCATCCGTGAGCTGGTTAATCACCAACTTGGAGTCTCCAAAAAGCTCTACTGCTCTGCCCCGGCTTCCAGTAGCAACTCCATCCCCTTGCGTACTGCCTCATATTCAGCAACATTGTTGGTGCAAGGTGTAGCTAGCCTGATGGCGAAAGAATATGTTGCCCCCCGAGGCGACACGAGCAGAATGCCGATGCCACAACCATCGTCACAAGCCGATCCATCGAAGAACATAGCCCACGCACGTACAGATAGTGCCGCTATATTAGTGTTAATCCGCTCAGCTATAAGATCGGCCAACGCTTGCCCCTTGACTGCTTTCGCAGGCTGATACCGAAGGTCGAACTCCGTCAGCGCGAACATCCACTTACCAAGCCGGCCTTTCAACACAGGGGCCGACAGCATGTGCTTGACAACGTCCGACTTGCAGATGACGATGATTTCTGCCGTCAAAAGGATGTGGTGGAGCTTGGTACAGGTGAAGAACAGGCAAAGACAAAGCTTCTCGACCTCAGGATACCTTGATTCCGCGTCCAGCATCCTTCTGCTGACGTAGAAGACGACCTTTTCAACACCCTCATAAAGTTGCACCACCACCGACGCGATGGACGTGTCAGCTATTGACAAGTAGATATAGAACGGCCTGTCTTGCTGGGGTGGGACTAGCACAGGCGGCGTTGTCAGATACCGCTTAATCTCGTCAAACGCCTGCTGCTGTTCTGCCCCCCAGCGAAACTCATCATCGGATTTAATCTTCACCAACGCCATGAACGGCTCGATCCATCCTGACAGGTTAGAGATGAATCGGCGGACGAAGTTGATCTTGCCGATAAGACGTTGGAGTTCCTTCTTCGTGGTGGGCGGCTGCATGGTACGCACTGCCTCCTGACTTTTCAGGCCGATCTCAATTCCTCGTTCATGAACCAAAAATCCTAGGAACTGACCGGCCGTCACACCAAAGGCACACTTCTTTGGATTCATTCTCAGTCCGAACTTCCGAGTTCGGTCTAGGACGCGTCGCAAATCTCCCAAGTGTCCCTCCATAGAGACAGACTTGACTACCACGTCATCGATGTAGATTTCCACCAACTTTCCGATCAGATCGTGAAATATATAATTCATGGCTCTTTGATACGTTGCGCCAGCATTCTTCAACCCAAAGGTCATGACCACATATTCAAACAAGCCTACTGCCCCTGGTACTCTGAATGCGGTCTTGTGTATATCTTCTGGAGCCATGAAGATCTGGTTATAGCCGGCGTTGCCATCCATGAAGCTTAAAACCTTGTGGCCAGCAGCTGCGTTGATCAATGTCTCTGCCACAGGCATCGGATACTCATCTTTTGGAGTGGCTCTGTTAAGATCTCGGAAATCGATGGCCACACGCCACCGGCCGTCCTTCTTTTCTACAGGAACGATACTGGAGATCCATTCAGCATACCTGCATGGCCTGATGAACCCGGCGGCCAACATCTTCTCGATCTCTTTCTTGACCTCTTCCAGGATTTCGGCCTTCATTTGACGTGCTCGTTGTTGGAACGGCCGAAATCCTTTCTTAAGGGGGAGCCGATGTTCAATGATGCTCCTGTCTAACCCAGGCATCTCTGTGTAGTCCCATGCAAAGCAATCTGGGTATTCTTTCAATAGAGCAATCATCTGACTCCTGAGCTGTGGATCTAACTTCTTGCTGATAAAAGTTGGTCGCGGCTTATCCCCAGGGCCGATGTCGACTTCCTCTAGCTCATCAGCCGAGGTGAACCCATACCCTAGCTTTCCGTCACCTGTGAGGTCGACGCCAAATACTGGGAGAGCCGGCGGTGCGGATAACACGGTCCGATCGCTGGAATCGGCCTCCATCTTGATCATCACTAGGATCTTGTGGCAATGTCGGGGCCGATCGCGTGGATCAGCTCCCTCTTTATCCTTGCTATGAGAGCAGCTGCCCTCGTCACTACCCTTACCAGGGCGGTGCCCAAGTTCTACCATGTTGATGTTGAACAAGTGTCCTGGCTGGCACCTCCCAGGGTACATATCTTCCGCCATGTCGACGGCGTATGCCGGTGAACTCGGCACTTCCGGTGCCGCCAATGCGCATGGCGACGGTGGACGGGACTGGAGTGGCACCTCTCCTTGATAGGTCCCGAGAGCTGGTCCCGACGGAGAATACTGATGGCTCATGATTTCCTGGATCACGCGCAGAGCGACACGCTCCAAAGTGTTCACCAGGCTCTCGAGTGGCGGTGCAGCGAATGAGCCACCATGAAGTTGATCTCCTGACGTAGCGACCTGGTGCGTTCTTCTGACGGGGCGGACAGGTCCACTCCATCGAGCGCGCCTTCAGGTGAGAACCCCTTCCACCTGATGCCATGGGAGCGGGTTCTGTGGAAAGAGCCGATGAGGTCGGCTTCGAGGACTGCCTTGATTTCGTCATGCTTCTTGTTGAGCTCGTCAGTCAGATCCTCGTACTTGACCGGAGTGCTTTCCGCCATCTCGGATGTAGATGGCGATGCGGTGGATGTCGAAGATTGTCCCACCGGGCGTGCCAGAATGTGTTGCGGTCAGAAACCCACCGGCGGGCAGCGGCAGCAACACCGTAGAGCCGGGAACAACTCGGGCTGCGGCTGGCCCCGGTCCCTCGAGCGACGGCCCGCAAAGCCTTCTGGTCACACGTCCGATGCTGTCGCAGGGCGTGCCACCTGACCTATACCTGGTCGGAAGGTGTTGGATGATGCCTCGCTTTCCTGCATGGCATACACGTAAACGTTAAATACGAGCCTCGATCGGCTCTCAGGTTATCCTGTGAATCGGCTCAAAGAGCCGATCCACCCATGATTCGTACGAGGTGTACGAATATATGGTGGTCCTGCTTGATCAAGATAAAGCTAAAGCGATCTACGACGATTTAGGGTTTTCACCGCATAATCGGATCATCCTACTCACGATTGGGCCTCGCGCTCGCGTACGGTGATCGTAAGCCGATCCTAGACAGGGCCTAAAAACCAACACGAGGTTGATCCCGGAACATCTAGGGCTAGCAAACTACACCCTACACGCCGCTGGATCCTCCAACCCTTTGTAAGGCCTAACTATTGCGGATATTAAACTAATCCTTGAAGAACAAGGAGCAACCGTAACGGATCGGATCTACTAAACGATGATCAAGCGGGGTGCCGCCCTGCACCTAAGATAGGTGTAAGGGCGGCTAGATGTATAAGGGTTGCACTACGACAGCATATGATACGAAGAACAATGCTAACCCTAACACATCTAAGATAACTACGTTGCTCGCCATCAAAAAGGCTTCAGCACGAGCAACGCATGAACAACGTAAATAAGCTTATGCTGCCTAGATCGCAAGATGCGATCTAGGCAGCATGGTGCTTACCAGGAGAAACCCTAGAGACGAAGGAGTTGGCGATGCGCCGAGATTGATTGTGTTGAACGTTGGTTGTTGTTTATTTCATAAACCCTAGATACATCTTTATAGTCCGGGGGACTTTCTAATTCAGGTGTGCACCTAACCGTGCACGGGTAAAACTCTACCTCCTAATCGACACGTATCCTACTATGGTACAGATACACGGGCAATTAGCCCAAACTTGGTACACAAGGCCGATTCATGTATCTCTTCTATGTATATATCTTCAAGCCCATCTCCAATCGCGGCCCACCTCTGACTTGGCCAAATTCCGGTGATAACAGTTCTGAAATTTTTTATTATATAATCCCCCGGACCCCTGGAGGTCCGTATATCGTTCTCTCGACGTGTTTTGTTTCGATCTGTTTCTGCCAGGATCTGTTTTCAGTTTAGAAGCACCATGGTCTCCAAGAACAAGGGCAAGGAGCTTCCGGATGAAGATAATCAAGATCGTGAGTGGAAAGAGGAGGACAAGAGCGTCAAGGAAGAGGATGAAGAAGAGGTGGAAGAAGTTCCGCAAGTACGCCCGCGCACCACCATTGCAAGCATCGGAGTGGTGTCAAACCCGTTCAACGCCAAGAAGAGCGCACGGATTAGGACCGGAGGAGGATTTCCATGTCACTACCTAGCTCCAAGGACATCTTCTTTAGGCACTTACCATCCCTTCCGCAATCTAATCTACAATAATCAAATTGAAAGGACTCCCAAGGCAGCATTGCCTAGCAATTGGGACATAGATCGTTCTAACACTGCAGGAAGGACGGAGCCTGAAGCTGAAGGTTGGGGAAATAACTCCAAGAATTGGGACTCGCCGTCGAACATACTTCTTAATCGCGTCGAGCACAATTCGGAGATGATCCGCAACCTCATGTACAAGATTGACGAGCTTCAGGAGCTTGTGGAGAAGCTTGTGAGGAATTCATCACCACCATCGCCAAAGGAGTAATCCATCATCGGTATTGGCATCCCCTTGGTTTGTTCCAAGCTTGGGGGAGTGCCGCGGTATCACATTATCACTACCTTTTACTTTTTACTATCAAGTAGTGTCATATCATGAGTAGGGAAGTTATCGTATAAGATGGGTTGCAGTGTGGAAGTATCTCTCCTTTAGTTTGTCTATGTATCCCTTGGTGTGAGTTATCGTTATGGAATATTAATGAGAAGTCTTATCATTTACATATTGCACACCTTATTTTAGTTTGCAATTTCTACTATATGATTGATCTTGATTTTAGTATTGGTACCACTTTGGGAGCATTGAGTAAATCTATTTGGTTTTGGCAAACTTAGCAATGGTCAATAGCAACAACACTTTGAGTTTAAGAAGAATAGAGGAAATACATGTAGAAGATGTTATTATCTTTCTTATCAGTCCTTAGCTAAGTATTCTAAAGTTAAAACTGTTTGTGCTTACAAGTAAGATGCATCATTGTTTCTATCACATGTATATTTGTTTGTTTCCCTCAACTCCTATGCTTGCTATTTAACCTTGCTAGCCAAAGACCTGTACTGAGAGGGAATACTTCTCGTGCATCCAAACTTGAACCCAAACCTATGTCATTTGTGTCCACCATATCTACCTACTGCATGGTATTTTCTGCCATTCCAAGTAAATACTTCATGTGCTACCTTTAAACAATTCAAAACTTATTACTCCTTATTCGTGTCAATGTTTTATAGCTCATGAGGAAGTATGTGGTGTTTTATCTTTCAGTCTTGTTAGGCAGCCTCCACTAATGGACTAGTGGCTTCATCCACTTATCCTATAATTTTGCAATAAGAGCTGGCAACGGGGTTCCCAGCCCCAATTAATCAACTTTCATTAATAATTCTCTTCACATGTTTTGCCCTGATTCATCAGTAAGCAACTTAATTTTGCAATAGACACTCCTCCATGGTATGAGATTGTTGGAAGGCACCCGAGGATTCGGTTAGCCATGGCTTGTGTAAGCAAAGGTTGGGGGAGTGTCATCCTTAAATAAACTAAAATACATGTGTAAACAAAAGAGAAGAGGGATGATCTACCTTGCTGGTAGAGATAACGTCCTTCATGGGAGCCGCTCTTTGGAGGTCTGTTTGGCAAGAGGGTTAGAGTACCCGCTACCAGTCGTTGACAACGACAAACACCTCTCAAAACTTTACTTTTACTCTCTTTATATGATTTCAAAACTGAAAAAGCTCTAGCACATGATTTAATCCCTGCTTCCCTCTGCGAAGGGCCTGTCTTTTACTTTATGTTGAGTCAGTAAACCTATTTCCCTCCATCTTAAGCAAGCATTTGAGTTGTTGTGATCAAACTATTATATTGTGATTTGCTTCATCATGTCTTTACTCTTTCTTGTTTAGTACAAGTTTTACCTGAATGAATATAGCTTTGAAAGTCATCAATGATTAATATGATTGAGTATGCAAGTTTACCATAAGTTTTAATATGAGAGCGCTGCTCAATAGATAAGTATAAACTGTTAACTGTTCTCTGACCAAGAACAAAGTTTGCCATCACCAATTATGATTCCGTATGCACCTTTATTTGTGATTACCCTATACTTGTTTCAAGATGAGTTATATGAGGAAGTTGTTTACTATAATGTCTTGTGTGAATGAATATGATGCTTCTTGTCCGTATTTTATTTATCGACTCTTCACTCCATAAACATGTGGTCCTGTTTACCGAGTTCAGTTTCGCTTGGGGACAAGCGAAGTCTAAGCTTGGGGGGAGTTGATACGTCCAATTTGCATCACTATTTTATATCATAATTTCCTGTTATTCATTGATATATTTCATATTGGGACACAATACTTATGTTATTTCATCTATTTTGCATGTTTCATGATTATTTGGAGATCGCGCCGGAGCCAGGATTCTGCTGGAAAAAGCACCGTCGGGATGCAATATTTCGGAAGATCAACTGTGGAAGGAAATTTTACCAAAAGTCCTATTTTTCAGATGACGAAGGAAGCCAGAAGGGGAGCCAGCTGGACCCAAGGTGGGCCCACACCATGGGCGGCGCGGCCCATGGCCTGGCCGCGCCACCATGTGGTGTGGGAGCCCCTTTCGCCTCCTTTTCTTCGCGAAACCCTTCGTCCCGAAGACCTAAGCCAGAGAGGAATCCTCACGAAGGGTTACAGCCTCTGCGGGGCGGAGAACACCAGAGAGAAAAGAGCTCTCCGGCGGGCAGGAATCCGCCGGGGAAATTCCCTCCCGGAGGGGGAATCGACGCCATCGGCACCGCCATCAAGCTGGACATCATCTCCATCACCATCATCATCATCCCCACCATCATCACCGCCATCTCCACCGCTGGACATCGTCACCGCTGTAGCAATTTGGGTTTGATCTTGATTGTTTGATAGGGGAAACTCTCCCGATATTGATTTCTACTTGTTATTGATGCTATTGAGTGAAACCATTGAACCAAGGTTTATGTTCAGATTGTTATTCATCATCATATCACCTCTGATCATGTTCCATATGATGTCTCGTGAGTAGTTCGTTTAGTTCTTGAGGACATGGGTGAAGTCTAAATGTTAGTAGTGAATTATGGTTGAGTAATATTCAATGTTATGATATTTAAGTTGTGGTGTTATTCTTCTAGTGGTGTCGTGTGAACGTCGACTACACGACACTTCACCATTTATGGGCCTAGGGGAATGCATCTTGTACTCGTTTGCTAATTGTGGGGTTGCCGGAGTGACAGAAACCTAAACCCCCGTTGGTATATCGATGAAGGAGGGATCGCAGGATCTCAGAGTTTAAGGCTGTGGTTAGATTTATCTTAATTACTTTCTTGTAGTTGCGAATGCTTGCAAGGGGTATAATCACAAGTATGTATTAGTCCTAGGAAGGGCGGTACATTAGCATAGGTTCACCCACACAACACTTATCAAAACAATGAAGATTAATCAGCTGTATGTAGCGAAAGCACTAGACTAAAATCCCGTGTGTCCTCGAGAACGTTTGGTCATTATAAGTAAACAAACCGGCTTGTCCTTTGTGCTAAAAAGGATTGGGCCACTCGCTGCAATTATTTCTCTCGCACTTTACTTACTTGTACTTATTTCATCTGCTATATCAAAACCCCCTGAATACTTGTCTGTGAGCATTTACAGTGAATCCTTCATCGAAACTGCTTGTCAACACCTTCTGCTCCTCGTTGGGTTCGACACTTATTTATCGAAAGTACTACGATACACCCCCTATACTTGTGGGTCATCACCCTACTGATGTGAAATTAACTCCTATAAGGCTTGATATTGCTGCTATGAAGAGTCATCAATTTGTTACAACCGACTCTAGTTTAGATAATATTGTCTATAGAATGTTGTTTGCTGACGGGGATGAGAGGGAAATCCCTTTGCCGCAGCCAGATTTGTTCAGTATTCACAGGAAACCGTGGTCGCGCTCTAAGGAGGAGGTGGATGAGCAACTGAAGATACAGGGCTTCCACCAGCAGCATGACTCCGAGGACGCCGAGCCCTCCTATGACTACACCGTCACGTATCCGGGTGCTTCTTCCAGCACATACCCGGATCCATCTTCGTCGTACTACGGAGGTGCTACTTCATGGGCACCATGGGATTGAACTCCAATTAGGCCAAAAGCCTAAGCTTGGGGGGAGGTATACCGACATTACTCATTCTTTGCATATTATAGTTGCTGGATACTTGTACATACTTGTTTAGCTTCTTGAAGTGGTTTTCTAATAAGAGGGAGATGATATTTGGGGAAGTGCTGATTGAAAACAGATTCTGGACTGATACCAAAAAAATTCTCAGAAACAGCCAGAACATTATTTTGTGAAGCCAATTTTTGTGCATGTTCCCCAGGTTGTTATCTAACTTTCATTAGTTGAACACTTTTCGAGCTGAGCAGTGGAAGAATTTCTTAAAAATCGATTACTCTACTGCTGTTAAGTTTGACGAATTTCTGCTGCTTTGTGTTTATGTGACTCTTTTAGTTTTCATTCTCTTGTTTTTGCTTTGTTTCTTTCCTAAAACACAAAAAGACCAAAAATATTTCTGTTGTTTCTCTTTACCACTTGTTTATTTTGGTTTCTTGCTTTTATTTTGCTTTGCTTGCTATCGTTGGTTTGCTATAAGAAAATCCAAAAAGATTTTGCTTTGTTTGCTTGTTTCCTTTTGTTCTTGTTTCCAATTCGAAAACACCAAAAATATTTGCTGTTCTTCTTTGGTTTTGTAAAGTTCATTTTGGAGTTCAATGGTCTTCGGTGGCTGGAGCTTGGTTTTCATTTCATATTATTCAAGCTACACAAGTGAAAGGCAATAATGACGATCTACGACAATTCGACTGTGGTGAGAGGCTGGTATGAACTCTATTTGTCTTCATTTTTGTACATATACTCATCCATGTGAGCATGCTTAGTTGGTTCATGTGAGGTATATGTCATTTAAGAAAGTCTAGTAGTTCATGATCTCTCATGCTTAGCTCCAATTTATTAATATGAGTAGCATATCATAAATATTTGCTTGCATTGCTTTATTCATAGATAGGTATGCCATTGTGGTATCCTCCTCTGAATAATTCACTTGAATCAACTTGGCACATGCTCACGCATGCATATGACTGAACAAAAGTCAATTAAGCCTCGATGGTTTACTTTACCTCAGAGTTCTTGTATCACTTTTATGCCTCCGTTAATTTATTTTGTCTCAAGCATGATTATGACAGTTATTGCTCTCTTGATTGTCGCTTCCCAGTCTATTGCTAGCCTTCACTTGTACTGAGCGGGAACGCTGCTCGTGCTTCCAAACCCCTGAAAACCAAGTTATTCCAGAGTGTCCACCATAAATACCTATGCATGGCATTTCAAACCATTCCAAGTAAATTCTCATGTGCTACCTTTAAATCTTCAAAAAGCTTCTCAATTTGTGTCGATGTTTTATAACTCATGAGGAAGTATGTGGTGTTTATCTTTCAATCTTGTCATTTACTCCTGATAGACTTTCATAATGGACTAGTGGCTCATCCGCTTATCCAATAATTTTGCAAAAAGAGCTGGCAACGGGGTTCCCAGCCCCAATTAATCAATTTTCATTAATAATTCTCTTCACATGTTTTGCCCTGATTTATTAGTAAGCAACTTAAATTGCAAATAGACACTCCTCCATGGTATGAGATTGTTGGCAAGGATTCGGTTAGCCATGGCTTGTGTAAGCAAAGGTTGGGGGGGTGTCATCCATAATAAAACTAAAGTACGTGTGTAAACAAAAGAGAAGAGGGATGATTTACCTTGCTGGTAGAGATAACGTCCTTCATGGGAGCCGCTCTTGAAAGTCTGGTTGACGAGGTAGTTAGAGTACCCACTATCATTCGTTGACAACAACAAACACCTCTCAAAATAATTTTACTCATGTTTTACAAATGAAAAGCTCTAGCACATGTTAATCCCTGCTTCCCTCTGTGAAGGGTCAATCTTTTAATTTTACATTGTGTCTCCATCCTTTCTTTGAGCACCTTCTTGAGAGCACAACTGTCATTCTTAGTATAATATGCTTGTCCCAAAATGTGATTAACTGTGGTATAACTTTGATGCTTTTATCTTTGATAATCTCTACTTCCAATCTTTCCATGAACTTCAAAGGTGCCCGAGCATTTATGTTTTGCTGTACAAATACGGGCAAGCGAGATACCACTTTATCATATCCTTTTATGAACATTGCAATCCTGCTGATAGACATGATTCATGATGCTTATTGTTAATTTGTTGGTACCTTTTCCATGATTGACATATCTATTAGATGATTTTATTTGCATGTATCTTATTATGAATTGCTTAAGTACTTGCCATATCATGAGAATATTTACATCTTATGAACAAATGTGTTCGTGAAAGTTCTTTTATCGCACTCAGTTGTTAACTGAATTGCTTGAGGACAAGCAATAAGCTAAGCTTGGGGGAGTTGATACGTCCAAAACGTATCTACTTTCCCGAACACTTTTGCTATTGTTTTGCCTCTAATTTGTGTATTTTGGATACAACTAACACATAGTAACGCTGTTTTCAGCAGAATTGCCCTGGTGTCTCGTTTTTGTGCAGAAATTCAACTTTCAGAAAAATCCTCGGAATTTATGTCGAAGGGCCTATTTTTCCAGAAGAATCACGGAGCCAGAAGGGCATGCCTGGGGAGCCCAGGCCCCCGACACTAGGCCGGCGCGGCCGGAGGGCGCGCCGCCCTAGCGTGTGGCCCCCTCGGCCAGCCTCTAACGCCCTCCTCTGGACTACTTAAGGGTTTCGATCTAAAAACGCGAGAAGAGAAGTCGAAGTCGCCAGAAACCATCCAGTACGCCGCCACCGTCGCGAAACTCCGTCTCGGGACCGAAACTCCGTTCGGCACTCCGGGACGGGGAATTGGAGGAGATCATCGCCATCATCACCACCGACACCTCTCCATCGACCAGCCATGTTTCCCCCATCCATGTGTGAGTAATTCCCCCGCTGTAGGCTGAAGGGGATGGTAGGGATTGGATGAGATTGGTCATGTAATAGCATAAGATTGTTAGGGCATAGTGCCTAGTGTCCGTAATTGGTACTTCTATGATATTGTTACAACTTGTTATGCTTAACGCTTGTCACTAGGGCCCGAGTGCCATGATCTCAGATCTGAACATGTTAATGATGATATTCATTGCTTTATGATCTTACTTGCAAGTTGTATACACGTATTGTTGTCCGGAACCCGAGGCCCCAAAGTGACAGAAATTGGGACAACCGAAGGGGAAGGCGATGATATGAGGATCACATGTGTTCACGGAGTGTTAATGCTTTGCTCCGGTGCTCTATTAAAAGGAGTACCTTAATTTCCAGTAGATTCCCTAGAGGCCCGGCTGCCACCGGTGGTAGGACAAAAGATGTTGTGCAAGTTTCTCATTGCGAGCACATACGACTAAATATGGAACACATGCCTATTGATTGATTAGTACTTGGATACCGTTTTATTATTATCTGCAAATGCCCTACTTTGATTGTTACATGAGTTTCTCTCATCCATGCAACGCCCGTCATCCATCCTGTGCCTACAGTATTTTAATCCTGCTGTTTACTATAATCACTCTGCTGTCTTTGTTACCTTTTGTTGTTTCACTGCTACTGCTATAAACTGTTACTACGATAAACTCTTGCGAGCAAGTCTGTTTCCAGGTGCAGCTGAATTGACAACTCCGCTGTTAAGGCTTTCAAGTATTCTTTGTCTCCCCTTGTGTCGAATCAATAAATTGGGTTTTACTTCCCGCGAAGACTGTTGCGATCCCCTATACTTGTGAGTCATCAATGACAAGGAGCATACTGTTTATTTTCCCAAGAGGATTGATAAAGTATATGAAGTTAATACAATTTCTAATTTGAGAACTATCATAGTGGGAGTTATTGATTGTCCTATATATGAGCCTAAAGAAGGATATCAAAATATTATGATTGGATCCATATCAATACAATATAAGGTAACATGATTGATTTGGGGTTTATTTCTTCTCGTGTCATGTAAAATTTATTTGGTGGCAAGACTTGATCAACCTTGTTAACAAGTACATTTTATATGCATAGAAGAGCTAAACAACATTTCTTTCTTTCTCCATACTTGTTTACTTTCTGTAGTATTACTTGTTTAGCAAGATGCTTTAGTTGTTTAGAGGTTTGAAAATCTTTTTCTACCCTGAAACAGTTACTTTAACACCCAGAAATGTGCATTTTTCGAAGTTTTCGAAAATTTATAAAAATTATACCGCTGGTCCTATTTTTCAAATTGCAACCTGGGAGTGCCTGGGGCTGACCAGTGGGGCACCCCAGGGCTGCACCCCATGTGCCGGCGCGGCCAAGGAGGGGGGCGCGCCACCCTGTGGTGAGGGCCCCACCTGGCCCTCCACTTACTCATCCACCTACCACTCCACTCTCTTTCACGGGAAAACACACCACCATTGTTCAAACCCGAGTTTCTTGCTGTTCTTGCTCGAGATTTTCGATCTCCTTGCTCAGCCCATCTTTGCTGCTGAAATTTGGGGTATTTGTTCTCCGGTATGTGACTCCTCCGATTATCCAAATAGAATTTTGTTTGGTTGAGTATATCTTGAGTATTTTGCTGCTGTAGGTGACATGTTAAGTGAGTTTGCATGCTTGTTCTAAGTTGTAAAAACTAGTTTTGATGCATGTTTATTACTCTACCAAGTTCCTATAGTAGTTTCCCTCATTTATATGTCTCAAAATCAACTTTTATAATGATTGTTGAAAAATTTCAGAAAATGGAGTGGAATAGACACCAACTCAACCAACATGAATTGGAGGTGCATGAAGTTATGAGAGTCCACCGTGAAGAGGGAGTATACCCCTCCTACTACCCATGCACCGATTTCATGAGGAGTGCAGGAATTTTTCAGGATGTTCAAAATCTAATTTCTAATGCAGGGTTAGAAGATTTTGTTGTTGGTGAACCTTACCAATATGCAAAACTAACCATGTCAGTGGTGCAGGATTTTGAATTCCATTGGTCCCAACCTAACCCCATGGTTCGATATAAAATCTACAATAAAACTATCAACTTGCCCTTTGATGATTTTTGTGCAGCTATTAAAGTGCCACAATGGGGATCATGTGAGAAGATTAGGGGGCTGCCACGACAACTCTTGAGTCTATACGAGATGATCTGTCAAGGGAGAAGCTTCTCGGATGAGAGTGGTAAAATTCGTAGTATTCAACTCCCATCTATTCGCTATTTTGCTTACTTTATCACCAAGTGCGTTCTTGCTAGAAAGAATGCAAATAAGTTACCCATCCATGACTTGGTTTTCTTAGCTACTGCATTGCAACTTGATAGAACCTACAATTTGGGTGCTTTGGTAGCGTTTAGGCTTGCTACCAACCGTGATAAAGGAGGAATTTGTGGAGGTCTCATTGCCTCTCGTTTGCTAGCTATGCATGGTGTAGAACCTCACCCTCTTGATGTTCAGCTCTCTATAGAGAAACTTGATATTGTTTCCATGATAAAACATGACTTTGTTTCTAATTGGTCTAATTTGAATAACCTGTCCTATGAGATAACCTTTTTCAAGAAAAAGTGGAGAATAACTAAAACTGAAAGGCTAGTTGGATTGCCTATACCTGCTTTGTTTAACCTTGATTCCAGGGAAAATTGGTCGGTCACAGAAGATGAACTTGATGCATACATAGAGAGGGGCGGCCATCACGCAGGGGATGGCACGGAGGAGGCCGAGGGACCCCTCGACTTGTCATCCGACGCAGCGAGTTCTTCACATCAGCATTTTGGGCATGTGGAGCCTTCATCCTTTTCTTCTGCAGATGGATCTTATTATGACCACGCCATGTATGATCCACCGGCGTGGAACCCTGACCCTCGCTGGGATTGATCTCCACTTAGGCCAAAAGCCTAAGCTTGGGGGAGGTATGCCGGCATCACTCATTCATTGCATATTACAATTGCCGAATATTTGTACATACTTTGTTTCGTTTCTGATGGTTGCCTCTAATATGAGGAGGATGATATTTGGGGAAGTGCTGTCTAAAAACAGATTCTGGACTGATACTAAAAAAATCCTAAAAATAGCCAGAACGTTATTTTGATAAGCCAATTTTTGTGCATGTTCCCCAGGTTATTATCTAACTTTCATTAGTTGAGCACTTTTCGACTTGAACAGCAGAAGATTTTTAAAAAAATGATTACTCTACTGCTGTCAAGTTTGACGGATTTCTGCCACTTTGTGTTTATGTGACTCTTTTAGTTTTCATTCTCTTGTTTTTGCTTTGTTTCTTTCCTAAAACACAAAAAGACCAAAAATATTTCTGTTGTTTCTCTTTACCATTTGTTTATTTTGGTTTCTTGTTCCTATTTTGCTTTATTTACTATCGTTGGTTTGCTATGAGAAAATCCAAAAAGATTTTACTTTCGTTCTTGTTTCCAATTCGAAAACACCAAAAATATTTGTTGTTCTTCTTCGGTTTTGTAAAGTTTATTATGGAGTTCAGCGGTCTCCGGTGGCTGGAGCTTGGTTTTCATTTCATATTATTCAAGCTACACAAGTGAAAGGCAATAATGACGATCTACGACAACTCGACTGTGGTGAGAGGCTGGTATGAACTCTATTTGTTTTCATTTTTGTACATATACTCATCCATGTGAGCATGGTTAGTTGGTTCATGTGAGGTATATGTCATTTAATGAAAGTCTAGTAGTTCATGATCTCTCATGTTTAGCTCCAATTATTAATAATGAGTAGCATGTCATAAATATTTGCTTGCGTTGTTTTATTCATAGATAGGTATGACATTGTGGTATCCTCCTCTGAATAATTCATTTGAATTGACTTGGCACATGCTCACGCATGCATATGACTGAAAAAAAAGTCAATTAAGCCTCGATGATTTACTTTGCTTCAGAGGGTCTCGTATCACTTTTATGCCTCCATTAATTTTATTTTGTCGCAAGCACGATTATGACAGTTATTGCTCTCTTGATTGTCGCTTCCCAGTCTATTGCTAGCCTTCACTTGTACTGAGCGGGAATGCTGCTCGTGCTTCCAAACCCCTGAAAACCAAGTTATTCCAAAGTGTCCACCATAAATACCTATGCATGGTATTTCAAACCATTCCAAGTAAATTCTCATGTGCTACCTTTAAACCTTCAAAGTACTTCCCAATTTGTGTCGATATTTTATAGCTCTTGAGGAAGTATGTGGTGTTTTATCTTTCCACCTTGTCATTTACTTCTGACAGACTTTCACCAATGGACTAGTGGCACATCCGCTTATCCAATAATTTTGCAAAAAGAGCTGGCAACGGGGTGCCCAACCCCAATTAATTAACCTTCATCAATAATTCTCTTCATATGTTTTGCCCTGATTTATCAGTAAGCAACTTAATTTTCAAATAGACACTCCTCCATGGTATGTGAATGTTGGAAGGCACCCGAGGATTCGGTTAGCCATGGCTTGTGTAAGCAAAGGTTGGGAGGAGTGTCATCCATAATGAAACTAAAATACATGTGTAAACAAAAGAGAAGAGGGATGATTTACCTTGCTGGTAGAGATAACGTCCTTCATGGGAGCCACTCTTGAAATTCTGGTTGACGAGGTAGTTAGAGTGCCCACTACCATTCGTTGACAACAACAAACACCTCTCAAAACAATTTTACATCTGTTTTAAAAAGTGAAAAGCTCTAGCACATGTTAATCCATGCTTCCCTCTGCAAAGGGTCAATCTTTTACTTTTTTGTTGAGTCACCATCCTTTCTTTGAGCACCTTCTTGAGAGCATACTTGTCATTCTTAGTGTAATATGCTTGTCCCAGAATATGGTTAACTGTGGTATAAGTTTGATGCTTTTATCTTTGATAATCTTTACTTCTAGTCTTTCCATGACATTCAGAGGTGCCTGGGCATTTATGTTTTGATGTACAAATACGGGCAAGCGAGATACCACTTTATCATATCTTTTTATGAACATTGCAATCCTGCTGATAGACATGATTTATGATGCTTATTATTAGTTTGTTGGTATCTTTTTCATGATTAACATAACTATTAGATGACTTTATTTGCATTTATCTTATCATGAATTGCCTAAGTACTCGTCCATATCATGAGAATATTTACATCATATGAACAAACGTGTTCATGAAAGTTCTTTTATCGCACTCAGTTTTAACTGAATTGCTTGAGGACAAGCAATAAGCTAAGCTTGGGGGAGTTGATACGTCCAAAACGTATCTACTTTCCCGAACACTTTTGCTATTATTTTGCCTCTAATTTGTGTATTTTGGATACAACTAACACGGACTAACGCTGTTTTCAGCAGAATTGCCCTGGTGTCTTATTTTTGTGCAGAAACTCAACTTTCATAAAAATCCCCGGAAATAATTGCAATAGACCTATTTTCACAGAAGACTTACGGAGCCAGAAGACGAGACAGAGGGGGGCCACGAGGCGCCCACACCACTGGCGCGGTGGGCCCCAGGGCGCGCCGCCTATGGTGGCGTCGCCTCGGCCAGCCCCCGACGCTCCCCGCTGGACTACTTAAAGCCCTTGACCTAAAAACGCACAGGAGTTCGACCAATTTTGCCAGAAGACATCCAAAACTCCGTCGTCGCGAAACTCAATCTCGGGATCGAAACTCCGTTCGGCACCTGGAGGGGGAGGAGATCATCGCCATCATCACCACCGACGCCTCTCCATCAACCATCCATGCTTCCCCCATCCATGTGTGAGTAAATCCCCGCTGTAGGCTGTAGGATATGGTAGGGATTGGATGAGATTGTTCATGTAATAGCCATAAGATTGTTAGGGCATAGTGCCTAGTATCCGTTGTTGGTACTTTTATGATATTGTTGCAACTTGTTATGCTTAATGCTTGTCACTAGGGCCCGAGTGCCATGATTTCAGATCTGAACATGTTATTGATTCATGATGATATTCATTGTTTTATGATCTTACCTGCAAGTTGTATACACATATTGCTGCCCGGAACCCGAGGCCCCAAAGTGACAGAAATTGGGACAACCGAAGGGGAAGGCTGTGATATGAGGATAACATGTGTTCACGGAGTGTTAATGCTTTGCTCCGGTACTCTATTAAAAGGAGTACCTTAATTACCAGTAGTTTCCCTAGAGGCCCGGCTGCCACCGGCTGGTAGGACAAAAGATGTTGTGCAAGTTTCTCATTGCGAGCACGTACGACTATATACTGAACACATGCCTATGGTTATTTAGTACTTGGATACTGTTTTATTATTATCTGCAAATGCCCTGCCTTGATTAATACATGAGTTCTCTTATCCATGCAGCGCCCGTTCATCCATCCCTGTGCCTATAGTATTTTAATCCTGTTGTTTACTATAATCACTAGTGCTGTCTTTATTACACTGCTGCTTATATTTCACTACTGCTACTGCTATAAAACTGTTGTTACTGATAAACTCTTGCGAGCAAGTCCGTTTTCAGGTGCAGCTGAATTGACAACTCCGCTGTTAAGGCTTACAAATATTCTTTGGCTCCCCTTGTGTCGAATCAATAAATTGGGTTTTACTTCCCTCGAAGATTGTTACGATCCCCTATACTTGTGGGTCATCATCCGGCAACCTGCACCGTCCCACCCCGATGCAGGATCATGTCACCACCAGCTTGTCGCCCACCAGCCCACGTTGTCGCAGTCTTGAGACACCATCGCCACCTCTTAGTGGCCAGCACCCCCGGAAGACACCGTCACGCCGCCACCGGAAGATCTAGGCCCTCTTGGCCTAGATCCGGCCTGTAGCGAGCACAATACATCCACGCAGCGCGCCGGCGGCCTCCAAGCACACCAGCCTATCATCGAGCCTCCCCTCCTTCTTCCGTAGAGGTCGGCCGACAACCCACCACCATGACGCCACCTCCACCAGCTGCTGCAAAGGCGGCCAACCACATCCCTCGCCGCCCACGACCTGCACCGGCCAGATACACTGACGTTGTCGACATCCGAGGCGCACCACCACCACCCCGCTGCTCATGACGTCGATGCAGCGGGACAAGCCTGAGCGCCATCATGCCGCGACACCCAGCGGCCGCTCCACGCCCTGACCCGGAGGGTGCTCCCCGGGCCCACCCTAGCAAGCAAGGGAACGAGAAGGCTTCGCCGGCACCGGCGCCAACTAGGCTTTGCCTGGCCGCGCCCTCAGGGAGCAGCGAGGGAGGAGGGGGAGGGGAGAGTCCCGTCGGCGGCGGGATCTAGCCCCCCTCGCCACGTGGGGGCGACATGGGAGGGAGAGGGGAGGCCGGTAAATGTCCTTTAACTACTACTACTACAATTCATTCATTCCACGCGTTGTTTCAGATCCTTCACCGAACGCATGACTCCTGAAAATCGAAACCACACTTTGCTACACAATTACCATGATCAATCCCACACAACTATCATGAACAATATCCTATAAATGAGCAGCTCCTGCATAGGTGGTAAAAAATCAACCATATTCGATAGCCATTGCGGATATTTATATTTAGAAAATGCTGCAACACGGTTCAGTAGCAAGAGATGTCATATCTTCGTACGATTCACCTTTTTTTGTAAGATGTTAGAGGAAGCTGAATACAAACTTGTTTCAGTTGGTGTTCAACAACTGGCTTATGTAGTCCGCACTGCTCCAAGTCTAAAATGATTGTCTCTCTCATCAAATTTCATGGAGCTTCCATTTGCAAAGCAGAGAGACAGACCCAGTGTGTATCTTCGTAAGAGCAACGGATGCATAGGAGCATTAGTAACGAAACCGAGAGTAAGACGATCATATTTATATGTTCTTGCTCTTAATGTAGCACTCTTTGCCTTCGCAGCACATGATACTTTACATGGCGGCTTACTACAGTGATGAGCTACGGATTATTGGTTTCCGTTTGCATTGACTCTTGCAAAACCAATTATGTGCCCGATAGCCACTTTGGTTAAACGGTATAGGCGTATAGCAGAATTAGTTCATCTGTATAGATATGTACTACCATTCACTTATGTGTGTAGATCAATGCTTTGGTAACATACTTTTTTATGTCGGCTTACCGAACAAAGAGCTCTCCCTCAATCTTTACTATCAAAGTGAAGTTGATGACTATATGAATCTAGTGGAATCTCCTTCCCAACCCAACACCTCTTCAGTTCAAAAAGCATGACTAGCTAAATGATCTGCTTCTCTTACAAGCAGTGTATAAATGAAACCTCACGCATAGTACATGCTTTCTGCAAACAATAAGCTACTGTGTATGGACTGCATATTTCTGTTACACCCGAGCATGCTTGTATCAATTCAAGTGAATAAAGATTCAGTTGTAGCCGCCGAGCACCCAATCTGCTCTACAAACTCCAGTCATTTCAAAAGAGTTGTTGCTTCAGCCGGAGTTGCACAGATAATATTCTGAAATGGACATGCAAAACCAGCGTCAACGGTCAACCTCTCCCTTTCCATTGCGGAGAACCCCACCAGCTGCACCCAATCCATCACTATGAAATGAAGCATCAATATTTAGTTTGGGAACATCACCTACCGGTTTAGACAACATAATTTTCTCCAGCCGTGCTTTCAGTTGGGCCACTGCATAGTTCTCTGCAAGTGCGTTTATCGCGAAAGCTGAGATGATATTTTCTCCTTTCACAAAACTTACGTCGTTGCCACTTGCCACCAAATATATGAACAACCAACTACGATGGTCTCATATTCAAACCCACTTGATCAGAAGTTGATGAGTGGTTCGGATTGCAAAGAATATGCTCCAAGACTACTGACCTTGACCAGTCAACCTTCAGAGCATGCTGAATAGCATGCCACAGTCATGCGCGGAGC
Source organism: Lolium multiflorum (assembly GCA_030979885.1). Taxonomy (NCBI): domain Eukaryota; kingdom Viridiplantae; phylum Streptophyta; class Magnoliopsida; order Poales; family Poaceae; genus Lolium; species Lolium multiflorum. The sequence goes on along the minus strand of CM061753.1, from coordinate 199,438,211 downwards.
CAGCGGTTGTGCCCTGGTACACCCAGAATTTTCGTGTGTTCTTTTGGATCAGCTTTTTTTTAGAGTAACTGTCACTTTATTGATCAACATTTAGAATTACAGGAATCGACATGGTATCATGGGACTGAAGCAGCCACAAGTGGCGCCCCTGATCTAACGATAAAGCAAAACGAGCTAAACTATGAGCCTCCATATTTGAGCTTCTGCCTTCAAACGTAAAAGACGCCTCCTGGAAATCTGATCTCCGAATATTTATCTCTTGCACTATTGCAACATATTGGCCACCAGTTCCAGCAGAAATATCTAACACCACTACAATCACTCGCGATGACAAGACGATGAAGTGCAAGATCCATAGCCAAGGCAAGAGAGTAGGAGGATCAGATACACCCTTAAAAACAACAGCTGGTGATCACATGTACTGCCCATCACCTCTCCTCATCACCACTGCTACCGAGCCAGTAGACTTATCCCTAGAAACAGCAGCGTCAACATTTGCCTTGATTAGACCCTCACCCGAAGGGGTCCATCCTTGATTACTCACACGGTGAACCAGATGAGGGTTTAGGGATTAATGACAGCTCATCCAAAAAACGCCTCACAAAACAGTGGGTTGATAACGGACTTTGGAACTCCCCTTCATGGATTGCTTTCCGTCGCACCGTCTAAATAGCCCACAGCGACACACCCATTAGAACAAAATGCTCCGAGGTGAGAGAGTCCATCATGGTAAACAACCAACTCCTTGCGTTTGGCTTTGTGGTAGCATGCATGTGTTCAACCACTTCCTCATCAGCTAATGCCCAAACACTCCGCGCCATTGGATACTCCAAAACAGAATGATGCCATGAATTTGTCCTTCCGCATAACAAGCACGAACTAGAAGTGGCAATATATCGATGGTGCAACAAATCACCAGTGGGAAGGGACTGCTTAGCTAGTCTCCAAAGAAAGACTCTTATCTTTGAAGGTACATTAATGCTTGCGTGCAGTTGACGTGGGACGGTGGGAGTTCGAAATCTCTGTGGTGTAACTTTTCTTCAGGTCCCCGGTAATGGCGCCAGAAAACAAACTTGATGGCGTGTACTCGACGTATGCGGACACGCTGTTGGGGAACACCAAGAGGAAGGTGTGATGAGCACAGCAGCAAGTTTTCCCTTAGTACGAAACCAAGGTTTAATCGACCAGTAGGAGAAAGGTGTGACTTCTGAAGGTGCTGTTGGCTGACTAGTGGCAGGGCGCATTACCGGCGTCAGCAACAACGTGGAACCTGCACACAACACAACCAAAGTACTTTGGCCCAACTTACAGTGAGATTGTCAATCTCACCGGTTTGCTGAACACAAAGGATTAGACGTATCGAATGGAAGGAGATGTTTGCAGAAAGTAACACAGAATAGGATTGCAGTTCAATTTATCAGTAAAGGAAATAGGACCGGGGTCCACAGTTCACCAGATGTGTCTTTCCATAAAGAAATATCATGTTGGGTGAACAAATTATAGCTGGGTAATTGACAGAATATCGATTGATACATGACAAGATGATTACTATGATAATTTGGTATTGGGCATTACAATATAATACATAGACCGTAATCCAACTGCGTCTATGACTAATAATCCACCTTCAGGTTAGCGTCCGCACCTCTTCCAGTATAAAGTTGCAAGCAACAGACTATCGCATTAAGCAATGTGTGTAAAGTAAACAATAGAGTTACACTCGGACAAAACACTGTTGGGTTATCCCTAGTAGCAACAACACATCTACAACCTTAGAAGTTATAAAGTCACTCTTCCAGGAAACTAGAGGCATGAACCTACTATCGAGCATAAATACCCCCTCTTGGAGTCACAAGTGTCCACTTAGCCAGAGTTTCTACTAGCAACGAAGAGCCTGCAAGATTACAAATAACATATGACATGAATATATAATCAATCTTAACATAGTACACAATATTCATTGGATCTCAGCAAACCAAACATAGAGGATTACATAAAGATGATCTTGATCATGTAGGGAAGCTCACAAGATCGATACATGAAGCATAAAGTGGAGAAGACAACCATCTAGCTACTACTATGGATCCATAGTCCAGGGATGAACTACTAACGCATTACTTCGGAGGCGGGCATGGCGATGTAGATGCCTCCGGCAATGATTTCCCCCTCCAGCAGGGTGCCGGGAAGAGTTTCAGAACCCCCCGAGATGGGTTCGGCGATGGCGACCGCGACGAAACTTTTCGTGGATTTTGGATCGGATCTCCAGGATTTTCCCGAGAAGATGTATAAATATGCGGAGGATTCAGGTCGGTGGGGTGCCCAGGGGGTCCACACCATGCCTTGGCGCGGGCCAGCCCTAGGCCGCGCCAAGGGCAGGTATGGCCGTGCTGTGGCACCACTTCACCCCCCTCCGGACTTCGTCTTAGTTTCGGTAAAAATATTGACTTCGGCTTTTGTTTCGTCCAATTCCGAGAATATTTCCTGTACAACTTTTCTGAAATACAAAAACAACAGAAAACAGGGAACTCACACTGTGGCATCTTATTAATAGGTTAGTGTCGGAAATCATGTAAAAGTGCAACGAAGTGTAAACAAAACACATATGAATTGGTGTAAAACAAGCATGGAGCATCAAAAATTATAGATACGTTTGAGACGTATCATTATCCCCAAGCTTAACTCCTGCTCGTCCTCGAGTAGGTAAGTGATAACAAAAATAATTTTTGAGGTGAGGTGAAGCCAACACAATCTTGATCAAGCATGTAAAGCATTGTGAGCTGGGATCTAAGTACTCTAACATAGACATGATAGATATGATTCAATTGAACTTAGCAACTATGTTATAACATGAAGAGTAACTCAAACAAAGGATCATGAATAATAGTGCATCAAAAGCAATCGTGTGTTTATGATCATAGAGTAAACATAATAAAGTGGTACTCAACATGTACTTATGGAATAGCAAAACATAAATGCAAGGACACCTTCAAAGTTTAAGAGGTGACTAGATACAAGTAATTTGAGAGCAAGCAATAGCATAATCATGAATCAATCAATAATAATTTTGGGACTATGCACATTGCACTAAGAATGACAACTATGCTCTATTAATTGGTGCATAAAGTAGAAGGTGGAGACTCAACATAATAATAAAAGAAAGGCCCTTCGCAGAGGGAAGCAGAGATTACCCATGTGATAGAGCTTTTTATTTTGAAAGCAATAGGACTGTTGAAAATATTTATTTTGAGAGGTGCTACTTATGTCAACGGTAGTGATAAATAGTATGACTTATGCATAATTACTTCCTATAAGTTTGCTTGCCTCATGCATAATATACCAATAGTGCTCACACCTTGTCCTACTTAGCTTGGACTTCCATGGATTTTCATCGCGTACATATGTTTTAACCAAGTGTCACAAAGGGGTACCTCCTTGCCTCCTGTACAAAGGTCCTTAGGAGATGGATCTCATTTGATTTCTCAATTTTGACGAATCTCAACTTTTTGGACGCCATACCGGGAAAGCAAGGACAACAAATATTTGAACTTTTGCCCAGCTGAAACTTCCACCATGTGAACATGGCTTTAGTTGGCGGCCCAATGTTTATCTCTAACAATATGCATACTCAAATCTTTGCAACTCATGGTAAATCTTCCTTACTTCAAATAAGATGAGCATGCATAGTAATTCACATGATATTCAGCAAAAGCATATTGATGGTGTTCCCCATGACAACATGGTTATCACACAACTAACAACTTATAAAAACTAAAAATGCATAAAACATAGTACTTGGCACAATTGTTTTTAGACTACTTTCCCATGATCTATAATTTACACAAAACATGTGATTAGTTTTTGAAAGTTTAAAGGTAGCACACAAGCAATTTACTTTGGAGTGGCGATGAAATACCACATACAGGTTGATATGGTGGACACAATTGGCACTTTGGTTTTTGGTAGTTGGATGCACAAGTAGAGCTCATACTCAGTACAGGTGAATGCTAGCAAAAAGACTGAAAGCGGCCAACTAAGAGAGCAATAATGGCCATAATCATGAATATCGACAAAACACTATCAATCAAAGTATAAAGTGATATTACAAATCAAAAATTAAATGATCATAGAGGCTTTAGTTTACTGGTTATAGTCATAACATGTTATAAGCATGCGCCAAGTCAACCCAATAAAGCATCAAAGGAGAATACCACAATACTATGCTTTTTTGATAGAAACAACACATGATTCTTTCAATGACACATTATGCACTCTCAGCCATTTGAAACAAGTCAGGCTAAAACAATAAATACTAACCAACATCAGAAGGTGTTCCCAAATATTTATCTTGTAGGCTCTCATTTGGGACATTCAGAATTCCTTTCACCTCATCCCGGACACCCCGAGGACATCCCTTGGTAAAAAATATTGATGACTTGCTTAGATTTATCTTCTGACCAGACGCCCTGCAATAAAGGTCCAAGGACTCAGAAATCTCTATAGCACCATCACCATTCACTTTGAAAAACAGCACGCTATCATCTGCAAAAAGAAGATGGTTCACCGATGAAGCCGATGAAGCCACTTTTATTCCACTATGTTCAGATGACTGACTTCTATGGTTTAGGAGGCACGAAAGGACCTCTGCTGCAATCAAGAAAAAGTTATGGTGAAATAGAATCCCCTTGTCTTATTCCCCTTGTTGGCTTGAACTCCTCCAACTTAACTCCATTTAACAAAACTGAGAAAGATACAGACAATATCATCCCCATAATAATATTTGTCCAAGAAGAATCAAAACCCAGTTTGAGCATGATGGCCTTCAAATAATCCCATTCCACGAGCTTTCATCGTGTCAAGTTTCAAGGCAGACGACATGTGTTTTTTGGATTTATTCCTCTTCATAAAATGTAAACATTCATAAGCAACAATTATATTATCAGTAATGAGACGGTCCGGGACAAAGGCCGATTGCTCCTCTGAAATAATTTCGGGACGAATGCTTTTCAAACGGTTAGCCATTGTTTTAGACGCAATCTTATACAAAACATTGCATAAACTAATAGGTCTAAATTGAGATAGAAGTGAGGGGTTTTGAACCTTTGGGATCAGTACAAGTACTATTTTATTAATGAGCTCCGCACTTTCCTCTCCCTTAATAATTCTGATAACAACTTTTGTTATTTCTTCCCCACACAAGTCCCAGTTCCGCTGAAAAATGTGTGCCGAGAAGCCATCTGGTTCAGGTGCTTTAGTTGGGAACATTTGGAACAACTCCTTCTTGATCTCAAGAATGGAGTAAGGCGCTGTCAGCATACCATTCATCTCAGTTGTGACCTTGCAAGGGACCGTGTCCAAGACAGCCTGCATATCAGAGGTTGCTTCGTATGTATAAAGCTTTCTATAGAATTCAGTGGCTAAATTTTGCATCTCCTCATTATCATTAGCCGTTTCCCCATTCTCCTTTACAACATGTTTTATTCGGTTTTTCTTCTTGCGCATACTTGCCCTCTGATGAAAGTATCGAGTATTTTTGTCCCCTGTAGAGAGCCACTCAATCCTTGACCGCTGCTTCCACATGATCTCCTCCCTGTGATATAGCTCGACCAAGCGGTCATTGATCTTTATTTCTGCATGAGAAGGTGCAACACGGCCTGGCGCATCACGAAGGAGCACCAGCTTAGCTTTGAGAGATTTTATCTCCTTCCTCACACTCCCGAACGTTTCATTACTCCAACTACTAAGCTTTCCTGCTAGCGACGACAATTTCTCGTGAACATCATTGACGCTATCACATGTACCAGCTTCCCTCCACGCACCTCCAACAATCTCCTTCAGATCAGTATGTGTTTCCCACATAAGCTCATACCAAAACTGCGTCGGTTGCCTTCTACTTGATCGAATTGCATCATCCAGCTCAAGAAGGATCCGGCCATGGTCTGACGAAGCATAAGTCAGGTGCTGCACTGATGCATTTGGGTAGAGGTTCGACCAACATGGGCTCGCAAGGGCTCTATCCAGCCGCACACGACAGAAACTTCCACCAGTGACCTTTTTCTCAAACTCCAGCTCCTTGATGTCTACGCACGCTTCTATTCCTGTAGACAGTGTTGGGCCTCCAAGAGCAGAGGTTTGTAGAACAGCAGCAAGTTTCCCTTAAGTGAATCACCCAAGGTTTATCGAACTCAAGGAGGAAGAGGTCAAAGATATCCCTCTCAAGCAACCCTGCAATCACGATACAAGAAGTCTCTTGTGTCCCCAACACACCTAATACACTTGTCAGATGTATAGGTGCACTAGTTCGCGAAGAGATAGTGAAATACAAGTGGTATGAATGAATATGAGCAGTAGTAACGGCAGAAAATAGCTTGGCGTGCGGTTGATGGTAGTAATATTGCAGAAAGTAAAGATGCAGTAAAACAGTAAATAAGCGATGATTGCAGTATTTGGAAACAACGCCTAGGGATCATACTTTCACTAGTGGACACTCTCAACATTGCAATCATAAAGGAATATAAATAAGCACTTCACTATGCTATTCTGAATTACTCTTTGGCAAGATAACGAACACTAATTCATCATGTAGGCAAACCTTAAAGATGTATTCCCAAGTACTAATAAACACCCCACGCTGTCACTGTGAGCATTCATAGGAGGTACTAACATACCACAATTTCATAGAGACATCCAACTCAAATCATAACTCAGTGAATAAGTATTCTGTGAAATATAGCCTAAGAGACCCACACGGTGCACACTGTCACCTTTACACACGTGGGACAAGGAGTCTCCGGAGATCACATAAGTAAAATCCACTTGAATAGCATAACGACATCTAGATTACAAGCTCATCATATGGATCTCAATCATGTAAAGCAGCTCATGAGATCATTGTATTGAAGTACATAGGAGAGAGATTAACCACATAGCTACCGGTACAGCCCTTAGCCTCGATGGAGAACTACTCCCTCCTCATGGGAGACAGCAACGTTGATGAAGATGGCGGTGGTGTCGATGGAGATGCCTTCCGGGGGCACTTCCCCGTCCGGCGGCGTGCAGAGACTCCTGTCCCCCGGATCTTGGCTTCGCGATGGCGGCTCGGAAGGTTTCTCGTACCGTGGCTTTTCGTATCGAAGATTTAGGTCAGGGGGCTTCTTATAGGCGAAGAGGCAGAGTCGGAAGGGCCACGGGGGACCCACACAGTAGGGGGGCGCGCCCCCCCTGGTCCCTCTTCGGTGTTCTGGAAGCTTCGTGGAATTATAAGATCGTGGGCCTTGATTTCGTCCAATTCCGAGAATATTTCCTTACTAGGATTTCTGAAACCAAAAACAGCAGAAAACAGGAACTGACACTTCGGCATCTCGTCAATAGGTTAGTTCCGGAAAACGCATAATAATGACATAAAGTGTATATAAAACATGTAGGTATTATCATAAAACAAGCATGGAACATAAGAAATTATCGATACGTTTGAGACGTATCACTCCTCCCAACATATCCCAAGTTGCTTAGTCCACATACATATATAGCATCACCGAAACCCTCCATCTGCGTCTGAGTATGGGTACCTGGCCCAACGTGCTCATCCTGACGTAGGAATTCATTAAAATCACCCATACAGACCCATGGGAGATCGTTTTCAGTTTTGGTACCCTTCAGAGTGTCCCATACAGGTGAAGATTGTGCTAGGTTTCGTGAATCCATCATAGGGTTCAATGCATACCGGTGAGTTTTTGAAGTTCTAGGGGCCTCCTTGCACCACCTTCTCCCAATCGCCTAAGCAAAAGAATTGCAAGATGTATAGATTGCTCAATAGCTCTGAATTTGACATCTTGAGTCAAGCTCCACGCACATCTCATGTTGGAGAAGAACCATCCTTGCCTATACGGAGCATCCGTATGAACTCTAGCCACCGCTAACCAGCGTGGCGCTTCCTCCACCAGCGGCCCTTCCTCTTCATACATCACATCGTCAAGATCCTCTTCGCCAATGCCTAACTCTTCCATCAGGTCTGCGAGTTCCTTCTCTCTATCCTTCTCCCGCGAGCTCGACGCCTTTCTGCCATCTTCCAAACCCTAGATTGATTCCTCGCAAGTGCACGAGTTGAAAGCCCTAGACTCTCACAGCGAACCCCCCCTCCTGCTTACCAAGGCCGGGAAGCGGGACAAGTCCACCCCTTGATCAGCGTGCACTTTTGAGCAAGAGTAGTAAAGAGAGAGAAATAATCTTGCCTGGAAATTCCTTTTATCTCATAGACGTAAATGCATTCACTGCTAGAAAATATATTTTAAAATATTAAAAAAATCTGAAAAATAAATTCTAGGTGTACACCCGAATATTCTACGTTCGCACACAAAAATTTGCGAAAAAGTGACATTTTTCTATGACTTATGTATTTTTTTTCGTTTTGGGTGCTCTTAGCCTTTTAGGTAACTTCTCACGAGATTTTTTTTTATACATCCCACAAAATATGTCCCTTGCTCAAAAAAAAAATTCGGGTACGAACATATTCGGAGGTACACCCAGGAATTTTATTTTTGAATTTATTTTAAAATACATTTAAAATGCATAGTATTTACAACATCTCCAATCTCGTCCCCTCGTCTTTTCCTATTGGGAAAAGCTACGGATCACCCGGGGATCAAAGAGCGCATCGTCCGCCTCCTGCCACGCACGCAGCGACGTGTCGGTAGCCTTTCCGCACGCACATGGGTGGGCCCGAACTGAGCGGCATACCTCATCTTCTTCCTTCGTACGCCACTCGTTCCCCCTCCATGAAAAATTCCATGGATAAATTCTACTCCTGCGCGTGGCCTCCACGCCTTCGTCCGCCTCCCGTGCGCGCGGCCGCCGTCTCTCCCGACCTCCTCCAGCCGCCGCGCCCTCGTCCGCCGCCACGCGGAGCTCCACCTCCCCTGCGCGTGCCCGCAGAGCTTCCCTGACCTCCTCCCCTCCAGCCGCCGCGCCATTGCCTGCGCCCACGCCGAGCTCTGCCAGTCGAGCTCTGCGTCTCCTCGCGCGGTAGCCACGAAGCCGATGCCACTTTCACTGTTTCACATCGGCCGCGCGGATGTCGTGCACCGCGCCGAGGGAACAACGGGCTGCATCCTCCTCTTCCCCTTCCCTCTAGCTGCAAGTCAACGGCTGCCTGCTGCTAACGGCTCCTCGGCGTTTTTGCTCAGGGGCGTGATGCTACAATAGCAAAAAAAATTGCTACAATTTTTTTGTTTTCTTGCTACTATACCATATTTTATTTGCTACTATGTCTCCGGCGAGTATCCGGCGGAATCAGGTTTTGCTACATTTGTTCTAGGTTTTAGCTATAATAGTATACGTTTTTTGCTACAAGTTCTCCGGCGAGGTCTCCGGCGAGACTTCGATGAGGTCGGTTTTGCTACAATAGCAAAACAAAGTTGCTACAATCTTTGTGTGTATTTGCTACTATAGCATATATTTTTTGCTACTAAGTCTCCGGTGGGTCTCCGGCGACATCTCCGGCGACATCTCCGGCGAGTCTCCGGTGAGTTCTGTGTTTTTAGGTGAAAATAAATTTTGCTACAATTGAAGCTTTTTTGCTACTTTGGTACATCATGGTAGCAAAAGTGGGAGGGAGGGCTGGTTGGTTTAATCTGACGGCCAAAAACATTCCAGATCAATAGATCGGACGGTTGGGGACCCGGGGGATTAGATTTCTAATCCCCCGGGGGACGCCCAGCACTCCCCTTCCTATTTGGGTTCTTCTTCCTTTCCCTATTCGTCTCTTCCCCTCGCAGCGGCGTCGTCACCTATCCCTTGAACACGCCCCCAGGCCCCCTTTCCGCCGCAGACCGCAACACTCCTCCTGGAAGCAATCCTTCTCCTATACTCGTCGCCGTCGTCGCTCTCCTCTGCTCCAATTGGCCAGCGGAGACTGGAGATCCATCCGGAGCTGCATTCATTTCTTTTGCTGGTGACGAACCCTAACCCGCCGGGATTGTTTCCAGTTCTGGTATTTCTTTGCTTTGGTCAATCTTAATCCGATTCCTCTATGGTATCTTGCGGATTTGCTTGCTTCGTGCCGCAGCACTGATAGGAGTTTATTTTCCAATATGTTTGGGGTTTATCTAAACCCCCATTCACCGCGCTAGGACAAATTCCCCAACTGGTTATCAGTTTTACCTTCGACTATTTAATGTTAGAATGGGTTCCTCCCAAGCCCATGTTGAAGATTAATCTATGATTTGTGTATCCAAGTTCTTGGCTGCAGGCCCTTGGCTTAAACTAGGGATAAGTGGATACGACCTAGCGAATTTTGAAAACAATATGTTGGGGATAATTTGGCAAACTAGGCATTTTTTGTTGATTTTTTGTAACACGGGATTGAAAGGCTTGATGAAAGAGTTTGTATAACTAAACTCTGATAAGTTAGAACATCTTTTTAAGTGTTAAAATCAGAAGCAAAGTCGGAACTGTAGCAGAGATGAAGGAGAGTGCGTTCTGGTTTGAGTCTAACAGGGCAATATATATACCTTCAGGTTGTGCAAGACAGTTAAGTGAGGTGAAGGTTCCCAAGGGCAGGATGCGGTTCGCGGTGAAAAAAATATGCGCTGGTGGGGCGAAGGCTCGTGCAGGGTTGCTTCAGATTGGAAGCAGCAGTGTCGAGACGCCAGCGCTGCTTTTGTCAACACGCAAGGGGTTGCCGGCGTTTATGTCCTGTGACCTCCTTTCCTCTCTTCCCCTTCCTGACTCCCTCCTCCTCAATGTCTGCCCAACCCACTTGTAAGCCCCTACCCCTTCAGTTTTATTATGTGCATTCTGTTTGATAGCATGCCACCAAAGAGCTATAACCTCTATCCGGAGCTAAGACGGTCCCTTTCGTCTGAGTTTTTTTTACTAAATGTTTGTCCACCTTTCTTTTTGTTTCACCAGTATAGAGGGCCCTCCATCAAAAACATTATCAAATATTGGTGGTTTGCATCGTATGCTGGGCCTGCCTGATCATATCCTCGTAGCTACAGCTGGTGAGCCTATCGAAAGTTTACCATCAAGTGAAGCCAGCAATAAGTTTGGTGCCTCTTTTGAAACACCATCAGGCCGTAAACTGGTTGGTAGTTGTAGCCCTTTCATTTTCAACTTCACGCATGCATATATTGGTATTTGCATCTGAATTCTATTTCCTTCTGCATTTTAATCAGGTGAAACCATCAGATTATATGGAGCTGATTTCTAGCATGAAACCTGATTTGTGGGCAAGCTTGGCAGATGAGGTTCCAGCCTGGGTTAATGAGAAACGAAATAAAACATCTGTTGACCGAACATTGCGCTGGCTTGATGCATGTATTGCTTTGGACGCGGTATGATGTATTGATGTTGAGGTTTTCGGTTCTGAACCCCTTTTGGAAATAATTATATGTTTCTTTTGCTATTTTCTTTTGCGAGGTGTTTGTTTTGCTGTTGGAGGGTTTACAATTTCCTTTTAAATTCTCTGTAGCAGAGCTAAAGATAAACCAATGCCTGAGTGATACTATTTAATTTTAAAGATTAGCTGGCCCGTGTGACACTTCACTGCACTAGTAGTTGCATATGTTGCAAGCTTCTCAACAGAAAAACTGTGAAATAACATTGTGATTTTTTCTCTTGTAATGTTGCTTTAGGACCCATGTGCTAGTTTTTGCTTTATATTGATGGAAATATTTGGTCTTATACAGTTTTTCAATATTGATTTTATTATTTGTGCCTCGATGTCAGGCTGTTGGAGCAAACGGTTTAGGCGTAGTTGTCGGGGGATCCAGTATCGAACAACGAAAACTATGTGCCACTGAAGTGTCAAAGAGGAATGTATCAGGTTATTCATTTATGAACCATTACAGCTAACCTCCAGTAGTTTTACTGCATATTTACTCATTACCTAGAGCAAGGATTGAGCCTAACATTTCCTCAACTTTCCACTTTCTTAGAAAATGAGTTAATGGTTAGTTACTTATTTACTTCAAAAAGCCCATGCATGCTGCTTCTATTGATGTTTTCTGACAAAGTTTGATACAGGCTTTTGGATTGGAGGGTTTGGCCTTGGAGAGAGCGTTGAAGAACGTTGCAATTTGCTTAATGCAGTAACAGTAAGAACTGAGTTCATTATCTATAAATTGATAGTGCAAGGATGATTAGGTAAAATGCTCTAATGGCATTGGCTACTTGTCGAGTCATACTTATAAAAGTTACTATTAAAAGTCTATGTGTAAAGTTATATTCATCAACTGTACATGGTCTTTGTCCAAAGTTGCTTCCCTGTTACCTCTTCTGCATTTGCTAATTGCTTAAGAGTAAAATTAATTCCTTCTGTTATAATTGCACTTTTAACAATAGAAAACATGTTTCAGATGGAAACCTGCAAAATTGAAGACAAGCGGACTTTAAAACTAATCATGCTTTTCAAATAGGAACAAACTAAGCTTCTTTAGCTGGCTTCTTTAATTCTAACTCTTCATCACATTGGCAACGTGCCATGTTAACCATTCTTGGATTGACCTTGCTAAAAAAAGTCTGAAAAACTGTTGATGCATGGTAGATGGCTGTTTTAAGAGGTCTGATTTCTTAAAGTTGTGTTGAATGGTTACATCATTCTCATCATGTTATAGTACCATGAACACTTCAAGCAAGAATTTACATTGTTCTAGCATAATGCCCATATGGCCTCACCTCCTATAGCCTTTGGTTGTGGTTACGAACTCAAGCTGTTGTGCGTACTTTTCAGAAATATACTTTAGAGTTCACTTGTTTTTTTTTCCAGGATTGCTTGCCATCGGAGAAACCTCGGATTGTATCTAGGCTTGGTCTTCCAGGTGCCTGTGATGCATCTTTTTTCTTCTTTTGAATGGCCTGTGATATACCTTTTGATGTGTTACTTTATTGAAGTTGATATCCCATGGCTCTTATCTAGAGATCATTGGTTTATATTGGCTTCTCTATTTAACGGGGTCATGTCCGAAAGTTTTGCTTCCTTTTTAGTCTCACCCACAATGTGTTATTACATTCTAGTCTTACCGTGACATCATCACAATCCCGTAAGCTAGAGGCCAGAGCTGATAAAATTATCCAAATTTATATAGCCTATAATAATAGTAATGGTGGTTATTTTGTAGTAGATTGATGTATAGTTTTCCAATTGAATAAGCTTCTCTTGCCCTTTTGGGTTTTCGTTTGTATTGGAGCACTATTGTTACACTTTTTTGTTTATTACCACCGTGACACTTTCAATACTTTCTATGTCTTCCAGAGGAGGTCCTTGAGGGTGTGGCCTCTGGCATCGACCTTTTTGACTCCACGTATGCACATTCATCTTGTCCTACATCATTTTTAGTTCCATTAGCTTGGTGGTAAGATTGTTCTTTTGCATACTTCTGAAATGGCAGGTACATTTACCAACTTACTATGGGTGGTTTTGCATTGATCTTCCCTGTTGACATGGTTGAAAGAGAGATGCAGAATGGTGTAGTTGACAGTAGTGCTGGAGATTCTACAAAGATTAACCTGCGTGCAACAACATATCGGTAGGTGACATGTTATATGGAAATAGCATCTTCATGTGACATTGAAGTTTTTTTGAACTTCTGTTGATGGTTGTTAACTAGCATATATAGGCAACACTATGTTTCAAAAGGTAGATGTGAATTTACTTGTATGTATATGCAGTACTTACAAACTTTAAATTTAGAAGGAAATAATCTAGGTTATATGTTGGGACATAAATTTCTGTTGTTCACAACTTTAAATGGCTACTGTTCTGATGTGTGGACAAAATTCTCTCGGTTTGTTGCTCAATGGATGTCTACATACACTGTGCATATGACTAATGTCTGCACATTTAGCCTATGGGTATGAGGAAATATATAATCCTTATATCCATTACAATTACTTTACTCTTCCAAAAATATATATTTTACATTTTTTATAAGTATCTTAAACATCCAGAAAAGTTATATCATATACATTTTCTGTTGAATTGCTTGGGTGACTGTCCAGTTTTCCACGGTTAAGAGGTCTAGTAGTGATCCTTGTGAACACAAAACAAATGCAGAGATCTTGTTAAATCTTTGAGTTAGTTGGATTTCACTTGAAAAGTAGAAGCTCAGACAAAGTTCATAAAACCCCTATACATGTAAATACTAATGTCTACTGGTTTTTGTAATACATTCTCTACAAATTGCAATGAGGTGTGAACTATTATCGATGTGCCCTGAAGTGAAAAAAGAAGAAGGAAAAAAGCAGGGACATTCATCCCGATTAAAGTTATCATTACTTTACATATATTGAAGAAATTATACTAAATATTGAATATATTGATTTTTTAAGTGACTCGGATTTTTTGGGTACATTCCTTCAGGAAAGACACGTCACGGATAGTTGATAGCTGTACCTGCTTCACATGTCAGAATCACACCCGTGCTTACCTCAATCATTTGCTCAATGTCCATGAGATGTTGGCTCAGATTCTACTGGAGATGTAAGCCAAGTCAAAATCCAGCCATGCATTTCCATCAAGCGATGAGATATCCTAAGTGAATGACATATTTTTTGCCAATTTTGCAGACATAACACCCATCACTATCTTCGTTTTTTCCGGTCAATACGAGAGGCCATCAAAGATGGAGAGTTTGATCTCTTCTGGAAGCAGTTTGTTGAAAATAGACGCTCCCAGATTGCTGCTGCTGTGTTGTAGATCTTATCCTTACATGATCTGTCGAACTGCGGTTTGCTGCTTCAACAATTTTAAGGTGCATGACTAACAAAACGAGGAAAAATGCTCAAGGGAGGCTTACCATGAAATTTTGCTATGCCTGTGAACTATTAAGCACAGTTCATTTCTCTGAAAAATGGAAAGAAGAGATGGCTATATTGTATTCAGTGGTTGGATGTGGGGTCAAATTATCTTGGTGTATAAGAATGACATATGAATGGACATTATCCAGACATGAGATGGAATGGATGTCGTTTGTTGATAAACCTATCTACCTACTAAGTTTTCTTGTGTATGGCGCTAGCCTGAATTCTTATGTTAACTTAATGTTTGACCTTTGGTGTGCACTAATTTTGTGTCAAAATACCTGAATGTATGTGTACCGCCATGGGTAAAGATCATGTCACCCCCAGCACACCACCAGTGGCAATGCCAAGGAGATAGTTCTTTCTATCACTAGCAGGATATAATCAGGAAATTGCTCGCTTGCAGTATGGCTAACAGTTAACAGGTTCAGTCGATTCAAAGGTCTGGAACGCCCTTTTGGTCCTGAATATGGGGTGCCTGCTGGTTCATTTCGTTTAGTAGAGAAATTAACCTCGTTCTTTGCGTCAGAACACAGAAAGACATTTGATACAGAGTTACAGCTCTGCCGCAAAGGTTAAGCTAGTTGCTGAACTAGAAAAATTCGACGAGCCATATGAAACTACTTTGTATCAAATGTTTGACTCTGTAATTCCACGAGCCAGCTTAGGAAAGAGCAGTACTCTCGCCGTTTCAAATGAGTTGTCGTAGGTTTGCTCGGATTTGGTCTAGATACATGTGAAACGAGTTGTCGCAGGTTTGCTCAAATTTTAGTGTTCAGATTTGCGTATTTTGAAAAAAGATATGTGGACAACTAATTTGGAACAGGAGGTGGTAATTAACATTACAGTAAAAACTGTTACATGCTGTGATTTCTACCGGGTTTTCGCATTTACAGAGCGG
Organism: Lolium multiflorum; assembly: GCA_030979885.1. Taxonomy (NCBI): domain Eukaryota; kingdom Viridiplantae; phylum Streptophyta; class Magnoliopsida; order Poales; family Poaceae; genus Lolium; species Lolium multiflorum. Next base: position 199,422,514 of record CM061753.1, on the reverse strand, counting down.
TAGGTAGGTCGAGGAGACCCCAGCGACATCTTTGCAGTGATAAAATTTCTTTGGCAGATTCCACCAGTGGCAGTAGATTCGAATCTGAAATGGTCCAAATTTCTTTGGCAGATTCCATCAGTGTCTAGGCACTACAGTGTTGTTTTTAGAGGAAAGGCCCTAAGGCCCTGCTTTAACTTAATAAAGCCACACCGGCAGAATTCAAGATACAACCATCCAGCTTACATAACACACACATAACGGAGAGCTCCCAGTTCATCCGAGCACACACGCACAGCCAACATACAAGTCCAAACACAGATACACATATATAAAGAGCAGACTCAGGCTTGGGCTTGCTCCCTTAGGCTGGAATGTAGACGCTTGATCTCGTCCATCGCCGCGTCCAGCAGGCACCTATCAGTCGACTTCACCAGCATCCGCCATTGCTGCATATAGATGAGCATTTTGTAGAGAACGTCAGACGGGTTACTGATAAGCGAGCCGTCAAAGATCATCTTATTCCTAACGTTCCAGAGGGCCCAACATTGCGCCGCGAAAGCAAACCAAACAAGTCTACGATAGCGGCCAGAAAGACCCTGAGCGATCGCTAGGAACTCACCGGCCCCTGCCGGGTTCCAATCACAATGCAGGATCTCCCTGATCGCTGTCCACATAAATCTAGCAAGGTAGCACCCAAAGAAGATATGGCTACAATCCTCAACCTCGCCACACAGGCCACAATCCCCATTGCTTGGGCCATGCCGCTTAGCAATCTGCTCCGCACTAGGTAGCCGACCTCTGATCAACTGCCAGAGGAAGATCTTGATCCTTGGCGGCACTCGCAGACTCCAAACCTCCTTAAAGTGCGTCACCGCCGCCCCCTGCGATAGACGGACATAAAGTGAACGGGCCGAATACGCACCAGAGGCCTCCAAACTCCAGGAGACCCCGTCCACCTCCTCAGAGGGTGCAAACCCCTCAATCTCTCTGGTCAGGTTATCCCATTCTACCAACTCGACCATGCTGAACTGCCTACGGAAATGGATACGCCAGCCCTCCCCATCGCGGGCCGAGTGCACCGTCAAGAAGGGGAGGGAGCAGCACCCAAACAGGTTGGGGTATCTATCTCGCAGCGGTGATCTCCCAGACCACCAATCCAGCCAAAAATAGGTTTGTCGCCCACTCCGCACATGGTGTTTAGCTCCCAGCTTGAAGTACCATTTAAGTTTTTGCATAGCATTCCAGAATTGCGACCCTTTCTTGGGAATACCCGGCCCGAAGATGTCCTTGTCTCCCAGGTATTTCGCTCTCAGCAGATCTACCCATAGACCCTCTGCGTTCTGGTAGAGCTTCCAGATCCATTTAAGCATTAAGGCAATGTTCATAATGCGCGTATTAAGAATGCCGAGCCCTCCCAGCTCCTTAGGTTTACATACCGTCGCTCAATCGACCATATGATACTTCCTCTTCTGTCCCACCCCTTCCCAAAAGAAGCGGGACCTCACCTTGTCAAAGCTTGCATGAGTCGCATCAAACAACATGTACATACTCATCGCAAACATAGGGAGGCTCGACAAGCAGGAATTCGTAAGTTCCAGCCTGCCCAGAGAAGCGAGGAAAAGCCCTTGCCACGGATCCACCCTGTGACCCACTTTTCCGGTCAGAAAGTCCCAATCTGAGGTCCGGAGGGTCTTGTCACTGACAGGCAGCCCCAGGTAGGAAATAGGGAACTTTCCCAGCCTGCAGTTGAGAAGATTGGCGTACCGAATCTGGTCCTGGTATGTAGTCCCAACTACAATGGCCTCACTTTTGTCGAAGTTAATTTTCAACCCCGACATATTCTCAAAGCTCAGAAGGAGGAGCTTCAAGTTCGCTATCCCAAGATCAGTCGGTTCAATAAGGATCATCGTATCGTCAGCGTATTGCAGGTGAGTCACACCTCCCGGGATGAGATGCGGAACCACACCCCTCACATGACCCGCAAGACCCGCCTTGGAGATCATGGCAGCCAACGCATCAACCATGAAGTCAAACAGAATCGGGGAGAGTGGGTCACCCTGCCGCACACCTCGCAAGTTCCGGAAGAAAGGTCCAATCTCACCATTAACATTGACCGCAGTCTGGCCGCCCGAGACCAGCTGAAGTAGGCGTTGAACCATGGCTCCCGAGAACCCTTTCCGACAAAGCACCTCCCGCAAGAAGTCCCAGTTCACGCGATCATAGGCCTTTTCGAAATCCAGCTTTAGGAAGAGACCCCCTAGCCTCTTGACTCTAAGCTCATGAGCAATCTCGTGCAAAGCCAGGACACCCTCGTGCAGCGCACGCCCTTTAATGAAAGCCGTCTGACTACGATCAATAGTCCTATGCGCAAGAGGAGCAAGTCTAATCGCATAAGCTTTAGCAATAAACTTGAAGATAACATTGATAAGCGCAATAGGGCGGAACTGTTTGATGGAGTCCGCCCCCCGCCACCTTAGGAATGAGCGAAAGGATGCCAAAATTAAGGCGGGAGACGTCTACCCTCCCAAGGGCAAAGTCGTTGAGCAGTTGGAGAATTGGCCCTTTCAAGATGGGCCAGAATTTCTTGTAAAAGGCAACCGGGAGCCAGTCCGGTCCCGGCGCCGTGTCCCCCCTCATGCTGTGCAACACTTCCTCCAGGTCCTCAGCCGAGAAGGCCCGCTCCAGCCCCTCATTCTCCTCCCTGGAGACACGTTTAGCCGCCGGCCAGAGGTTGGGGCCGAGCCCCAGAAGACGGGTTTCGCCACCTGTCCCCATCAGCTGGCGATAGAAGTCATAGACATGAGCCACAATGTCCTTTTGTTCCGAGATTTCGCCCCCATCCGAAACAAGCCGCGGAATACCGCACTTCCGCCGCCTACCATTGGCAATGGCATGGAAGTAAGCCGTACATGCGTCCCCCTGGAGCATCCACTGCGTGCGACTCCGCTGACGCCAATATTCCTCGTCCATCTTATCAGCGAGGATGAGTTGGTCTTCCAGATGATATCTCAGAGCCCACCCGTCCTCATCCAAACCAACCGAATCAGCCAACCGATCGAGTTCAACAACCTGGGCCATCAGGACACCTCTGAACTCACGTTTAGCCTTACCCAAGTTGGCCCCCCAGCCCCTAAGAAACTGTCTGAGACTCCTTGCCACCGACAGCCAGGCATCGACACTACAGTGTTGTTAGCGTGAGCCACTTGTTCATCCCCCCCCCCTTAAACTTACGCTTTCCTATGCTCAATGACGACTCTCAAATAATTGGATATTCTTTATAAAGGAAAATGATGTGGCGTCCACTAAGGAAGGGGCTAAAAACTGTATTGGTGCCATTTCCTTTTCTTGAGGGCAATTAGAAAGCTTAAGAAGAAGTTTTAGACAACGTGAAATAACGATTCTTGTGTTGATTTTTGTTGTTGTTGTTGATGTGGTGTTGCTATCGCCAACAGGAGCTTGACGTCTACGTGTGGTGTATCCTCAGACAACGTGAAGTGGACATTGGGTGGGTTCCATGGATGATAAATGGTGACCGACCACACAACGTCCAGTAACCTGGGGCGAAGCTGACACTCACAAGCTTTCACTAAACCCTTTGCAAATAACTATGTGTTACTCCCTAAAAAAAACTATGTGTAACTCTCCCCCCTCCATCCCATAATACTCGCCCCAACCCATAAAATATGTCTTAACTTTATCTAGCCTAAATATATTCAAATCTAGACAAGACATCTTTCATGGAACATGTGAAGTATAAAATACTATCGTAACCAATATAACCTTATATTGCGAAAAACCCCAGCAGCACCCAAGCTTCCGTGATCCCTATAATTCAATTTTTTTCAAAAACACATTTCTAGTATTCCAAAAATTATCAAAAAATATGGTAGTGTGAGAGTACATTCCAGAGACATGCTAAATATTTTGGGAGAAAATACATTTTTTGGGGGCCACACAAAAAAGACAAATTTCTGACAGCTTTCTTTGTTATGTACCCTATATGCATGCGGAAATTTGTCTTTTTTCCGTAGCTCAAAATAGAACGAAATTTCTACTGAAACTTCACACAAGTGTTCAATACATGTATATGTATTCATGTAATATTTTTTTGATTTTCTGAAACAAAAAAGTGCATTTTATAAAAAAAAATAAAAAATAGGATTCACTGGTGCTTGGGGGCACCAAATCTGTGTCAGCAATTTATATTAGTGACAGCTGTTCATGATTCGTAACATAGGTGAACCCATCGCTCTATTTCCCTTGCTTCACCCTTGGCATCAATACTTAGGTTTGTTATTGTAAGCCCCCTATGAGCTTGTGAATGCTCGAGTTCTCGGTTCACTACACTTATATAAGATGATGGAATAGTTCAACGACATAGTAATTCTTTTCAAGTTGTGCTCGGATGCGGTTTAAAGGAAAATACAAAATCTAATACTCCCTCCATTTAGGATTATAAAGCCCGTTTGTACTTTAAGAAAAAATTGGCCGTCAAATTGATATATATAAGTGATACACTGCAAAAATCATATATTTGGATTCAGGTTTAAATAAAGTTTTTTGATGTATCAAATGCTGCGACATATAAATCATATTTCATTTATCAAGCTTATCATTCTTATATTAATTGAAGATGTCAAAATGTGGATGCTTTTGTGCTTGAATATCTTTTTCGTTTAGATGCATTTCGTGCATGCAACTAGATTTGCGCTGAATATTGCAAGCGCATATCACCATTGAAATCTTTAGACCCATTTGAAATGGATTGGTTCGGCTTGGAATCGCCCATCTAAAGGCTGATAAATTATACGCCCTCTGTGCTGAATTAGTTGTTGCAGATTCGTGTAGATATGCATGTATCTAGACGTGTTTTAGTGTATAGATGAATCTAGACGTGTTTTAGTGTATAGATGTCTCTAGACGTGTTTCAGTATATAGGTACATGAAACAGAGAGAGTATGTAATTATATTAATAAAATATTTTCACCTGTCACAACATACTCTTAACGTGTCTATTTTAGCCAAACACGAGCACATCCGTGTGCATTTTCCAGGTGGATGTACCAAAATGCCTTGATTGCCGTTCCGCTCATCCAGGGGCTTATAAATTCCATTTACCCCCACGACATCCGTTTTCTCATTCCTCTTGTCGCTTCCTTCCTTCCGAGTCCCCGTGGAGTGAAGGTGGACGGAATCCCGGCGAGATGATGATTGCGCGCAGCCGCCTCCTCAGATCCAACGCCGCTTCGAAGGTGACTGACCGTCATAGCTCTTCCATCTCCTCCTGTTCAATCCGTACCGCGAAATAGGCATTCGCGTCAGTTCTTATCACCCAGAAATGCGAGAAGTTGGGCGTTTTTTCATGTATTTTCCGGTCTGGTTGGTGATTGTTTTTCCTGGTTTATTGGATGCGTAAGTGGAGTGGTATGATGGATTAAGATTTGATCGACTCTGGAGCAGCAGCAATAGAACAGTTCCTCTGAACTTTGTTTGAGTTCTTCAGTTCCCAAGTTTGTAGATTTATGAGACCTAATCGTTGTGTGATCAGCAGATGGATCCACTTTCCATCTTGTTTTACCAAAATAAATCTCTACGTGCGCATACATGTAGTAGAAATTTGTATTGTTCTGTTCTTAAGATCGGAATTCCTTTAATTGGTTTAGGGTCGATGACAGGGGCATGACACACCTTGACACCAGAACACGTGCAGTAGTTTTTAACCAAGATAAGACACCTGATTTCTTCTTCCCTCTCATCACGCAGGCTGAAAGTTTAGTAAAATATGTAGCTAGTGCTGGAAAGCTGGATGGGCTGCATAGTTTTTCAGAGGCACCACCCAGGTACTTCAGTTCTGAACCGTTTCTTCAGGCTGAACCGACAGAAGAAATCGGGTAAGTAGAAACATTGTGTCACTATATTATGCACTAGGATGCTTATAATCTTTACATGGATTAGTTATGGTGTGTATTTTCTACCTCTGATGCTGCAACGTTTTACCAGGTTTAAGGGGCATGGCATGCTGGCTCCGTTCACAGCAGGATGGCAGAGCACCGATGTGAATCCTCTGGTTATCGACAGATCTGAGGTTCTGGGACACGGCATTGCTTTACCTCTCCTGTAGAAACAAGTTATTATTGTAAAATAATGCTAAGAATGTCCAGTAGTTGATACATTTCAGTGGTTGTTATTTTAACCTTACACTATGCAACTCATATTGCAGGGTGCTTATGTCTACGATATCAATGGGAAAAAGTATATAGATGCCCTTGCCGGATTGTGGTGTACAGCTCTAGGTACGTGGGTTACAGTTTTCCTTCAAAAACAATTCTACACTTCAGGCTTCTAGTCATTTCAATGCTAATAGCTTGTACATGTATATTAGTAATTACTCCCTCCGTTCCTTTGAATAAGGTTTATTTGATTATTTCCAAAGTCAAGCTAAATAAACTTTGACCAAAGTTATAGAAAATATCATTGACAATAATATTATATAGATGTCATATGAAAATACATTTCATGATGTATCTAACGATACTGATTTTATATTGTGCATGTTAATAATTTATTCTAAAAACTTGGTCAAACATCACGTAGTTTGACTTTACAAAAAATATAAGCCTTATTCATTGGAGCAGAGGTAGTAGCAGTTAATGTAGGTGTTGCCTACTGAACACTGGATTAGCAATAGGTAAACAAAGTTACGCGCGAAACTGAATCACTTCATACTTTGGAAAAAAACCTGACCCTACTGACTAATCACACTTCTTATAAGGATTGCATATTCCTACCTAAAGTTTCTATGTTTCAAATTAGTTCAAAATGAACAAAAAAAGAGACTACTCACTTTTTCTGTTGAAGCATTAATTTTAAATCTAGATGCTGCTGTTGCACTCTTTTCCTGTTTCGCCTGCTTGGAAGGAAAAAAGACAACTGTAAATTTCTAGGAGTTCTACAGCAAAGTGGCTGTTCATTTCTAGTTTCTAATATGTATCCTACATCTACGGAAGGTTTTCTTGCAGTTATCATAAATGAGGAAAACGTATATTTGTGTGTACTACAGCTTGTGGTCTGATTGAATTAATTAAAAATTTCCTACTGGTACATTATGCTGATTGTTTTTTTTATTTTGTTTTCTAAGCATATGTTTGTATTGTTTCTTTAGCATACTATTTGCATTGTTTTCAGGTGGTAACGAACCTCGACTAGTCAAAGCTGCTACAGAGCAATTAAACAAATTACCCTTCTATCATTCCTTCTGGAACCGTACTACCAAACCCTCATTGGTACATACGTTGATCTTTCAGTATCCTCCTTAAGACAATGGTTAAATGGTAGAGTATGTATTTTGTTGATGATATCCTGTTTGCCATGCTGTCTGTATCATTTGAACTTTCACCGTCTTCCACTAGAAAGGGACAAACTGAAGAAATTGGTTCAGGGAAATTGATATTAATGTGTGTTGCTAAATTCAGGATCTTGCGAATGAAATTCTCAAGATGTTCACTGCTAGGGAAATGGGAAAGGTATTCTTCGCAAATAGCGGTTCAGAAGCAAATGACTCTCAGGTACAATTATTACTTAATCAAATTGGCATCAGTTGGAGTTTATGATACTCATAAATTAAACACTGTTCTTATCTGCCCATTGTGCTCAAGCTTGAATAGTCAAAACAATACGCATAGTGCCACCTCCTATAAAAAAAGTGCCATTGAATTAAAGACTATGCTTTTGGTCTTCATTTACTGAAACATTGACACTGTGATGGAAGTGAATTTTATATTTGTTCAGATTCATCATGTTTTCTAGCAATACTTAGTTTCTCCCTTGTCTTTTATCTGTGATATTTAAATTATAAAGTTCACATTGCCTGAGTAGTATTTGTATTCTGGAGTAGTAAGAAATTAGTTTATTACTTCACTGAAGCATGGCCTGTTATTACCAAATCTTGCTTTGTCCCGTTGATGAATGTTTACGATACTATTTAGCTCCATTCTTCCAGTCCTGATCGCCTGATATTTACAGGTGAAATTAGTGTGGTATTATAACAATGCACTTGGGAGGCCAAAGAAGAAGAAATTTATTGCACGCTCAAAATCGTAACGTTCCTTTTCTTTTTCTTCACTACATTTATATACCTAAATCTATTAGGTACACTCCAATTTCATTTTGTCTTGTATATTCTTTGTTCAATTTCATTTTTTCTTTTATATTCTTTGTTAATTATACAGACACTATCATGAATTGCAGGCAGCTAAAGTGTTTCACTTCTCAAAAACAACATGCGCTTTTTTTTTTGTAATAATTTTGCATCAGAACTAGTGAAAAATTGAGCAGTCCAAGAGCTGCATTGTAATGATATTTCACCAGGGAACACGTATCCTCCAAGCATTCACAGTTACTGATTTAAGGTGTTTAATTTCATATTAACCAGACTTTGATTATATATTCGTGCAGATACCATGGTTCAACATTAATAGCAGCTAGTCTATCGGGGTGAGCTAACGTTCCTGCATAACAATAATAGTATTTCTTTTCTAAATCATTCAGTTTGTGCAGTAAACTTATGAAAGATGTTTTATTGCCCACAGTTGACATGCTCCTTATGTTCTTTGTACGCTTGCAATAATTTATATTTGCTTCTTTATAAATAGACTTCCTGCTCTTCACCAAAAGTTTGATCTACCGGCACCATTTGTTCTGCACACGGACTGTCCTCATTACTGGCGCTTCCATCTTCCTGGTACCCATACGTCAGTTCTTTTTGTACACTCACGTTAGAATATAATGTTTACTAAAATTGATTTTTTTAATGTAGATGAAACAGAAGAAGAATTTTCAACTAGACTTGCCAATAATCTGGAGAGTCTTATCATCAAAGAAGGACCCGAAACAGTAAGTTTATTTTTTTGTACACATGAAGGATCATATGCTACTTTTAAATGATCATATGCTAGATGTTGGTAAACTGTTCCTGAAGTAACCCCTCCCCTTTTATTTTCAGATTGCTGCCTTCATTGCTGAACCTGTGATGGGTGCTGGTGGGGTCATCCTCCCTCCAAAGAGTTATTTTGAGAAGGTGCATTAAGAACTTGATCCTAGAACCCCCATAACTTTCTTCTAGTTGGTAATTCTAAAACAAATACGATTCACCTTCGAAGGGTGTTATGGTAAACATATATTTTTCAGTGACAATTGCAAGATATTTGAACTTATAACAATTTCATCAGATTTGGTTCCAACTTCCGTAAAATAGTTAGAATACCTTAAAAATACAGTGCACTTGTTTTAAGTAAATAGTCGAAACACCCTAATTGCATCACCTTCTTGCCAGCAAACCTGAAAGGAAAATTTGAACCATTCCCTGTTTATTCCTCAGTCCACATAACTACGCTCTAGGAGGTGCATCTGAATGTACTTATGATGTTTTGATGGGAACTCATTCTTGTATCCCTCGAGGATTTATTTTCTTTATTTAATAAAAATAAAAATTCTGAAATGAATATAGCCCCGTTTGTTATGCGTAAGTGGCAATGTGATGTTATCCTTTTTTTCTTTCATCGTTTCATAATATTTTATTCCAAAGAAATGGTCGTTGGAAAGTGCAGCTGACTGCAGCCACCAGTATTTGTACAGTTATGTAGTTCTGTATCAAATAATTTTGTTCTCCTTCATTGTGGGGCCATGTATGCTAATCTCGACTATTTTTCCTCCTCCAACAGATTCAAGCAGTCCTCAAGAAGTATGACATCTTATTGATAGCAGATGAGGTAATTTAAGTTTATCTTGTAAAGACAGAATCAAATACTTTATTGGTGGAAAAGTTATTTAATCATCCCTATAGGTCATTACTGCATTCGGAAGATTGGGAACCATGTTTGGATGCGATAAGTATGACATTAAACCAGATCTTGTCTCCATAGCAAAGGCGAGTTCCTGAGTTTGTTACCTCTAGATTACTTATTTTATATAGATGATAGCTTCCTTCTTTTCCTAATAATATTGACTAATGATTTTGTTTGTTGCTGCCAGGCTCTTTCTTCTGCCTACATGCCAATTGCAGCTATTCTTGTTAGCCCAGAAATAGCAGATGTAATTCATTCAGAGAGCAACAAACTTGGTAAATATACTTCTACGGCATAAATTTCCTTTTTCTTTTGCTGCTGTTGTTACAAGAACTTGGGTTGTTTAAGTGCAGGTTCTTTTGCTCATGGCTTTACATACTCGGGGCATCCAGTTTCGTGTGCTGTTGCCATAGAAGCTCTGAAGATTTACAAGTAAACCACAATTTACCTAAAAATTCTCAACACTTCATTTATGCTTGATGTATACATCTGATTAATCATTTCCATAATTGTTATCAGTGAGAGGAATATCACCAAAAATGTCAACGAAATTGCTCCAAGGTTCCAGGAAGGAATCAAGGCCTTCTCAGGAAGTCCGATCATCGGAGAGGTAATTATCATGTCTAGTTTCTTTTGTTTATAAATATTTAATCGTTTCTTTCCTGTTAAACACATAATATGTGTCCTCCTCTCCACAGACACGTGGCCTGGGATTGATACTTGGAACTGAATTCGTTGACAACAAGTCGCCAAATGATCCCTTCCCTGCAGAATGGGGTTCGTACCTTTCATGCTTGCATTCTTTCATTTTCAGCAGACATTGCTAGCATGGAATATTTCAGTCTTCAGCCACTAAATTTTTTCTACGCTGTCCATGCTGTTAGGGGAATTATACGGTAGGGAAATTCTGTTATTTAACACAGGTCTATGTAGCTATTGAGTTTTCTGGCCATCTAGAAATATGTAATGCAATGCATTAAACTAATTTATTCTACGCTTTTCCGAAGCGAAGATACTAATTGAACTTCACCAATTATGCGACATCAGTAAACTACTTAGTGAGAAACAACAAAACAAAACCTTAGTCGAGTGGGTCTGAAATTTGATAACTTATCCTTCAGAAGTTGGGATTTGAGAGTACTTACGAAAATAAACCATCTGAGCAGTGAAAGATACCTTAGGAAATGGCTTGAATAGCTGAGCAAATCCTGGTTGGTGTTTTCAGGAGTTGGTTCAATATTTGGTGCCGAGTGCGAGAAGCGCGGGATGCTTATCAGGGTCGCTGGGGATAGCATCATGCTGTCACCCCCGCTGATAATGACTCCTGGTGAAGTTGATGAAGTAAGATCGCACTCTTTAAAGTATGATAGATATTCTCATTTTGGTGAACTGTCTGAACTGACATGAACCTTTCAGATTGTGAGCAAATATGGTGACGCTCTTGAGGCCACGGAGGAAAGAATTGCAGAGCTCAAATCCAACAAGAACTAAACAATTTCGATTTGCTGTAAAGCATGTAGCGATGGTTGGAGATGGCGATGCCAATGTTCAGTGCACCGAGTAGCTTCAGGTCTTCAACAATTAGATTTCACAATAATGAGCTTGCTAAAAGCCTGAACCTTGTTCATGGTGTGCACGAAGTTAGTCGTTATTCACTCCCATGACACAAGAAGGGCGTTTGTGACTGGAGAAAGTGATCATTTGAATGGGGAAAACGCTAAGTAGGTTGCAATATCAATTAGGAGTAGATTATTATGCTAAGATAATTAATTAGCAAACATCATTACCAAGAAAAAGGTTTTGGTTTTGGTTTTGGTCCGTGGCACCTTTCCACCAGATAGAAATAACACGTAGCTCTTGTTTGGTATTAGAGATTTTGTGGGGATTAGAGAGGATAAGTAAAGGGATTCGGTATCTGGTATTGGGAAAAATACCCCCATCCAATCGCCATCAAACCCTAATCCACTAGGCATGTAAGCATGTTAGTGTATCGGGTATTGGGAAAAATACACTAAAAATTGGGGATAGAGGAGATCAAACGAGTCCAATACACTAGCATCAAACATACTTTATGAATAAGTAAGGATCTGGGGTTTGGTGAGGATAATCCCCACATCTACAATAGTATCAAACAAGGCCAAATCCCAAATAATCCTAACTATCCATCCTAAAAGGGTCAGAAGACCGTCGTGTCCCATCTTCCTTCGTGGATATGGGCTACACCGACACATGAATTCTTCATGTACCCGTAGCCGTAGGTACATCTACTTATCTCTTTATCGATAAGTTTATTAGGTTCTCTAAGTGTGATCAATGCATGTTAATGTGTTTCCTAATAACAAAATTAAATCTAACACTAGTATCTCATTTTTTTGGAAGTAGAACTTATGAGCTGACCGACTATGAGCATCTCTAGCCGATCCCCAAAACAACTTTAGAGGAGCAAATGCGCGCCGCTAACCGCCGGGACCGACTCTAGCCGAAGCCCAAAAGGTTTTAGTGGAGCATTTATTTTTATCATCGCCCTCCGTGGCCCCCAAATATCCTCCCCCGAGGCCGCTTTCCTAAATTTTTGCTCCTCCACCCCGCTGCCACAGCCTCTCCACCCGGCTGCCGTATTTTTGTTGGCGTTCACACCGCCGCACCAATCGCCTCGGCCGACAGTTGGAATCAACCGCCGCCCTTTTCCCCTCCGTTCGACCCACTCACCGGTTCAAGCCATCGTCGGAATCGCTCCTGAGAGTCGCCGTATCGAGCCGGATCATGTCGCCGATTTGAGGTCGTTTGCGACCGTGGAGAGGTGGATTCTTGCGGGAAAAGGGCCGCCGGAGCATGGGGGAGGTGTAGACCAACCGCCGTGGAGGATAATCTCCCGGCAACAGACGTTGTAGCTATCGGTTGAACGAGCTTTCTGCCCAGCGGCGACATCGAGCTTCGGCAACCGGTGGTTGATAGTATGGCCATCGCGTTCTCTCGGAGGCGCCGTCAGCCCTTTTGGTTGGCTTTACGGTGCTGGCCGCGGACTACACCTCCATCGCGCTCAAGGTATTCGCCGAATTGTTCATATGATTTCGTATTTGCCTCCAGACCAGTCGAGTATTGGAAACCAGAGACTATGGTAGATAACGATATGATGCATCATTTTGCATAACATGATCATTGAAAATGAGAGAGACATGCCAGAGAACTTTAGGTACATCTCAAATTGAGACCTTGTTGAGCATGAGCATGATGCAAACACGGTCCACAAGTTCCTCAAAATGCACCGACGCATAGAGAACCCAGATGCATATAGTCAACTACAAAATGATCTTATTGAGCATCACTGGGTCTCCATGGTGGGGGTAGTTATGTTTTTTTTTCACTTGTTTGGTTTGAAACAATTTATTTAGTTCATTCATTCCGTTTGTAATAATAAAATAATTTGATTTATTACATTTAGTTCGGTTTGTAATATTGATACTTTGGTTCATATGGTTTGATATGCAAAAATAAAATTTTGCTCCTCTAAGTTATTGGGGTTTGGATCTACGGTGCTAAATTTAGAGGAGCAAATATAGGTCGCTAATATATAGGGGGCCTTTGCTCCTAAGTTATTGGGGATCAGCTTAAAGATAGGCTAGAAATGCCCTAAGGATCACCTGTTTATCACCTATTTGATCAGTTTAGCCTGCAAATGGAGAGACCTTAGTCCAATGATCGTGATCCTTAGTGGGTCGACTGTTGAGTCAAAACGGCCAGCTTCTGTTGCCAGTGTATCAATCCTTAAGAGCAATGTGCAGATCTCTGCAAGTTTCAGCTTCCTGAAAATGGAGAGAATTTGATGCTGATCATCCTTGTTGTTTCAAGGTAGTTTCTGAATATAACGATAGACAACTTCACTAAATAAAATATGTGGCTTTTCGGTGGAATTAACAACAATATTCCGCAGGTGATAAACAAGTAATAGCGCGTAAATATATAACCTCTCAATTCATATTACATGATACTAATATGGATGTACTAGACATATTTTAATTGTAGATATATTTATTTTAGTTGTAAATAATATGAATCCATGGCAGGATGGTTTTGCCGCGTACTGGTTTGGTGGAGGTTGCCACTTTTCTTGTCGAATGTACAGCAGTAGAAGTACCGCGCACACCAACATTTTCTACTGAAAGCAACTTCCTACCAGTTCCCGCTATTTCTTGTGAAACCAAGTTGGCGCCAAAATCCTGCCAGTTCCCGCCATTTCTTGCGCCCCGCCAGAATTAAGGAAAGATAGAACTAAACCGCCGAATCCCTCGCCCCCCATTCTCCAATCCCACTACCATCACCAAACCAGTACGCGGCAAAACCATCCTGCCATGGAGGCGCCGCCGCTGGCGGCGCACGCCCCCAAGAAGCGTAAGTTCGATCGAGTGGACGGCCAAAAATCCCCGGGGAGCAGCAGCGCCGGCGATGGAGTGAGCCTGGATTTCATCAACAGCCTCCCCGACGCCGTCCTGTGCACCATCGTCTCGCTCCTCCCCACCAAGGACGGCGCCCGCACGCAGGCCGTCTCCCGCCGTTGGCGTCCCCTCTGGCGCTCCGCGCCCCTCAACCTCGTCGCCGACTCTACCCTCTCTGGCCAGGAGCGCAAGCGCGTCGTCTACGTCTCCAAGATACTCGCCGAGCACCCTGGACCAGCCCTCCGCTTCGAGATCCCCTACATCCGCGAACGCTACTACTGCAAGACTGAATGCTGGCTTCGTTCCCAGGCCCTCACCAACCTCCAGGAGCTCGTCTTTGGCTACGACGCGGATGACTCCTTGCCGTCCTTACGGCCCCTGCTACCACCGTCCGCGCTCTGCTTCGCGCCGACTCTCCACGTCGCCAGCTTCGGAGGCTGCCGTTTTCCCGACTTGCCTGCAGCACAGTCTCTGAATTTTCCGCACCTCAAGGAGCTGAGGCTGTCTAGGGTCACCATGTCAAACTTTTCCGCGCCGTCTCTGAAGTTTCCGCACCTCAAGCAGCTCACCTTGTATGGGGTCAGCATCTCGGGTGACGCTCTCCACAGCATGCTCATTGGTTGCCTTTCCTTGGAAAGCCTTTTGCTGGAAAATAATGTCGGCATTGGCCACCTCCGCATTAGCTCCTCGACTCTTAGGAGCATCGGCTTCTCCCCTCCTTACAAGGGCGAAGATGCTACTATTTTCCAAGAGTTGGTCATCGAGGATGCTCCTCGTCTTGAGAGATTGCTACCACTTAATCCAGACGATGGTCCAAGGAGCATTCAGGTAATCCGAGCACCTAAACTGCAGGTACTAGGTTTACTGTCTGACGGCATATCCAAACTCCACATTGGAACCACTGTCTTTCAGGTAACAACATCCTTCTCAAATCATCCAATCAGAATTCCTGTATGCAGGTAAACTATACTTATATTTGTTTGTCATTTTCTTCAGGAACTGACTGCCATTAGCCTGACAACCACAATGCACACCATGAGGATTTTGGTTATTGATTCTATTGGCCCTAATCTTGATTCGGTAATTGGCTTCCTCAGGTGCTTCCCCTGCTTGGAGAGGCTGTATGTCATTGTGAGTATTCATATCTTGTTTGTTTCACTGTCAAATCAGCATATCACTAACTTACGATATTAGGAGTATTAATGTATTATACTGTTCACTGCAGAAAAAAAGTATTATACTGCTAACCAACTGCTTTTATATTGTCTGTTCTTTGCATATCCAGTCGCACCTACGAAAGGAAATGAAAAATGTGCGAAAGTATGACCCGCTGGATCCGATTCAATGCCTTGAGCGTCATCTAAAAAAAGTTGTGTTGAAGAACTACTTTGGCAACAGGCCAGATGTCAACTTTGCCAAATTCTTTATTCTGAATGCAAAGGTGCTAGATGAAATGAATTTTGGAGTATTTACCAACTGCAACGATAAATGGATGTCTAATCAACACAGGCGGTTACAGTTGGACAATAGAGCATCCCGAGATGCTCGAATTGAATTCAAAAGTTCTTTCTGGAGTACTTTCACAAATAACAAGCATACCCACGATTTGGCAATGGCGGATCCCTTTGAAAACACCTTCTGATGATGCATTTGGTTCCCATTCAGAAGACTACATTGCCTTTATATGTCTGCCTTCTAGTCTAAAGTTATCCCACCCTTCTAGTACTCTGTAATCAGTGATCTATTCTGTCAAACAATGGAAGGTTTTCTGGGCCACTCAGGAGCATAGCATTAGGGTGAAACGTAAAATTCAGAACTTGCAAAATGTGCAAAATGATGCTGGATAGATGTTGAAGAGGTTTTTCAGTAGTTTATTTGTTTTCAGGGCCTGAATGTTATTTTGTATCTTTGCTGTTTAGGTCCTTGCGGTTGTTTCATTTCTATTTGATGTCGTACTGTAAGATGTTAACACCAGCAGACATCAGCTATTATAGTTCTTTACTGGATACATTTGCTTTAATGAAAAGGCAGAGCTTTGTGCTTGTCTAAGTAATCAGTTATCTGAAGTTCCACTCTTTGCAATTCATGGCACCTTTGCTAGCAAGTTATTAGCATCACTTCAAAATTACTAGCAGATGAACAGAATCGATGCAGCTTTACTTGTGCTAGTTTCAGGGAACAATGCATCGTTGATTTACATAACTGATGTATCTGTTGTTGGTCAAAATACTTATTAACGGAATACTGTCTCAAACCTTATTCAGCGAAGCTTTCGTACAGTCAACAGCTATATGGATGGTTGGTTAAATTATTGTGTAGTCTATTTTCATCTATGTAAAACTGTAAGCACATATGTCTAGTTATTTTGTTCCTTTTTTTGCGGGGTGTCTAGTTATTTAGTTGGTTGCAGAATTTAATCAGCTCATATTTAGTTTGGACTTTTGGGGGCTTTGGTGCGTTAGGTGGCCTACTCTTCTGACTGCAGATTATTCTGTGGAACTTAGCCATACATATGCCCTTCACTTTTTCCGTTAATTGCTTCGAGTTGGGTTGATTTCATTCATATCTTCAGGTTGTTACAAAGAGAAATGCCCAAAGCAGTGTCGGAGTGAGCAGGATTTCTCAGGTTTTCGAATCCAAACCAAAGGACTGGCATGAACAGAAATTTTTTGTGTGCAATTTGCCGTGAAGCTTTACCGGAACCCTGGTGAAATTGGTGTACGTTGGGTTAGAATGTACTTATTGGTTGTCGCTTTCTTCAACCTCCAACCACCATGCTTTAAGGTGGCCGACTGCTGATGGCAAGTCTTGCACGGGGATAAAGCATCCCTCTAAACTCATCTGGTCGTGGTGATCTCCCTTTGATGAATCAAGAAGAAATCACATGGTTGAAAACTGAAGTTGACTAGGTGAGCAAATGAGCAAGATGCATGGTTCCCTCCACCCATTCCAAAGGAATTAATTGTACATCGACTCTTCATCCATGCCGAGTTCATAGGTTTTGAGACGTGTAATGTACTACATGAGGTAATCAATATGATAACAACACAATCGTCTTCTAATCATACATAGAGAAGCTCAAAAGAGATCAGCTACTGATACAGAAACCATAACAATGTACGGAGTACATGAGATGGAGAAACATCACTAACATCACCATCCTACATATACATACACACCGAAACCAACTAATACTGTAGTACTCAACAAAGAAACAAACGACTAGCCAATGGCATCGCCACACACAAAAAAGAAGAACGATCAACAACAACTGATCAGACGCAAGACGACATGTCTAGGCTCCCGACCTGACCATAGATCAGCTATGAGCCTATGACGGACATTGATCACGACGACGAGCGTCAGCGTCGGTGTCAGACAGACTCGGTGATCAGAAACAGGCGTCGAGGAGGCAGCAGCAGCAGAGCGCCGCGCAGCTGCAAACAAAAAGAGAAGCAAACACAATCATCAGGCATCAGTTTAATCACGAAAGTATGACGACAGAGACACGGGGCGGGATCAACGAAGCGGAGCAAGGATCCAGAACGGCAAAACAGAACTTACCATCCTCTCAAGAAGCCGCCGCCGCCGCCTCCATTGTGGTGGTGGTGATGGTGGTGGCCGTGGTGACCGCCGCGGCTGGTGGTGTCAGCAGCGCCGCCGGAAGCAGGATACTTCTGGTCGGCGTCGGCCTGCGGGTAGCCGGCCGGCGGCGGCGGTGCGACGTAGGCCTGCTGCTGGCCCTGCGGAGGGTACGCGGCGTTGCTCTGCTGGTAGCTCATGATCGAGTTGCAGAAAGAGCGCTAAGCAAAGACTCGTGTACGTGTTCTATCAAGGATAGGAATCGAGGAAGAGATGACGATGAACAAGCTTTGATGCTGCACTATCCAGCGACTGATCTGTGCATTTATAGGAGCTGTACGCGAATACACGTTTGCTTAGACGCGTCGTCTTGGGAGAAGAAGAGGAATCGAAAGGGAATAGCTGAAACCCCCGGACGGAGGGAACCCGTCGCTTTCAGGTGTGTTGCGCTTGCATGCCACCTCAATCCTTATTCGACTAGAAAAATGGAAGATATGTAGGAGTATCTGTTCTTTTCTTGGGGCCTCGAAGGCCTCATAAAATGCATTAAAAAGGAGCACTGGGTTTACATGATACATAGAGGGACTTGGAGTAAAAGAAATTACAGCATCGCCCTCTACTCTTGCAGCAAAGACCCTGGTAAGAAATTTTGAAACGTCATCGAGTCCTCCAACGACGCTGGTGAAAAGCTCGCCGCCATAGCCACCCACGCCGTCACCGAGGATGGTACCACTTGGGACTATGGAGGTGATGGACGCCATGATGAAGCCGGGAGGAGTGGAGCGACTCTCAAACTGGGTTAGAGAGAGAAGAGAAGGGGGAAGAGAGCCTCTGCGTGTGTGCGTTGGACTACCATTGAGCAAATTAGCAAGTCTGCACTAGTGTATAGACATTGAGATGCCAAAACTCCTAAGCTCGCCCGAGCTGAGTTGCTCGTTTATCCTTACCGCATCTAACCATCTGTTTCTCTCACCCGGGATGTATCCAGTGTGGTAGACAAGAAACAATCTAGATTTCCTAAAGACAAAGAGGGTTCTAGGAAGGTTGTGGAGCGGGCATTCGGTGTGCTCCAAACTCATTGGGATATTGTTCAGCACCCTGCCTGGACATGGAGCATATACACTATGTGGGGGAGGTGATGGTTGTTTTCATGATCGTGCACAACATGATCGTTGAACCAGAGCATGATGATTCAGTCCATGACGAAGGTTGGGACGATCAGGGAAAGTTGATTGAGTCCTAGGGTGGACCGGCAACATTTCAAGAGTTTCTCCATGTGCATCATGAAATCCATGACCACCCAACTCACTTTCAACTTCAAAACAATTTGGTTCAACCCATGTGTAACCCCATAGGAAACTAATAGCACATGTAGGGCCAGGGCCACTTGGCAATGACACAAAGTGTCTAGTTTTTGTTTAAGTGCAATACAAAAGGAAAACACGTCGTTTCCACCAAAGGATAACGCCTTGTGATTCTCTGGGTCTCTCGGGTAGGTCAGCCCTTCTTCGCGCGAGCAGGGATTGTTAACCATGTGACCCAGCTGGATGTGGGGTACCTTATCTCCTTACCGCCTCTTGTCATCCACTTGCCCTCTTTCCGTTTACTCCCCTATGTTCTCCTATCTCTTTTCGTGTCTGACATGGCTTACATCCACCAAGCCTTGCCTATTGCACTGTCTCCACCTTCACTCACTGCATGTCAGTGCTACCTGTTTAGGACAACTGGGCAGCGAAGCTCCGA
Organism: Lolium multiflorum; assembly: GCA_030979885.1. Taxonomy (NCBI): domain Eukaryota; kingdom Viridiplantae; phylum Streptophyta; class Magnoliopsida; order Poales; family Poaceae; genus Lolium; species Lolium multiflorum. The sequence continues at coordinate 199,402,932 of CM061753.1, read as the reverse complement.
GCGGCGCGGCAGCCTACAGTCGCGCGACTGCGAAGCCCAAGTGGTCGATGCTACAGAAGGGGCGACAAGCATTGGTACAGTTGCGATAGGGAAAGTTGCATATATTGGGAGGCGATGCTACAAAGGAATGGAAGTGGTGCTACCATACATCAACAACTCTTCTACCAATCGATTTGCAGGATGTTGCAAGCCAATGATAGGGATGCTACTACCGACGGTTATCGGTACTACCAACCTGACACCGGGATGCTGCAAGGGTTCCGGCGGTGCTGCAAGTCTGAGTGCTCTCGCTAGAGCTCTCTGTCGGTGACATGCGGATGGCGGCCGAGCTGCCAACGATTTTTGTGGTGTTAGAAGTAGCAAGATCCATGCTGCCACTGGTGGTTGCCGATGCTTAGACGGTCAATTGTTGGCGTGACGCGGACGGCCGTGCTACCGGCGATGGAGGTGCTACGAAGGTGGAGATTGGGCTAAGGTCATTGGCGCTTGTGGAATATAGAACTACACGCTTGCGAGAGAGATATGAGGCAAGCGAGAATGATGTACCGGTGTGAAAATAAAAAGGACAAGTGCCGTTTTCTGCATGTGGATGATCGGTGCAACCGTTCCTCCGGGAGCTCTCTATGGGCCCCACAAATAAATCTGTCATTTTGTTAAATATTTCACAATGCTAAGTTGATTGTATTTTTCAAATACATCCAAAAACTTGACCTCGAGATAATTGCCTACTTTATGAGCGGAAAACCGGACAAAGATCGTCACAATAACGACCGCCCCGAGAGCACACCCATCCAACCCGGCCCCACCACCACCACCACCACGCACACACCACCTAAGTGCGGGCTATCGTCGAGGTTTCCCACCGATGTCATCTCAACACTCTTCCACGAGCCAGCGACTCTGACTTCATCGAAGAACAAGCACCTAAGAAATCCTCGCATTACAGTTGGCTAATTCTGATGATAAGCTTGAAGAGAAGATGTGCATGACCACCGCCGCCGATCATCACAACCGGACTGCCCGTCGCAGGTTATCGTCGGCACTCACCACCCGAGGTAGCAACTTTGACTTCTTAGCATCCAGGGAAGTCCAAGAGAACAACAAGATCAACTGTTTGTTTATGGGATAGCTCTATTTAAGATTTGTGCTAGAGGCGAGGTGCTCCAAAGACATATCGACTATAAAGCGAGAAGCACAGTAGAACTTATAATCGATATATAGAGAAGCTCAAAAGAGAGCAACACACAAATCATAATAATGTACTCCCGCCATTTATAAATAGAAGTATGAGATTTGTCAGAATCTAGATGTTTATAGACATAGTACAATAGATCGGATAACAACACTAAGCACTAACATCACCACCATACATATACATATATACACACATACACAGAAAATAGTATGCTCAGAAACCAATTACTAATACTCAACAAAGAAACAAATACTCCTAGGTGGCATCGCCACATGGAAAGAAGAAAAGAATGATCGACAACTGATCAGTCGACGCAACACAATGGCCAAACTCCACATCAACTAATCACAATGGGCAGAACTTGATCAGAAGCAGGAGTCGAGGAGGCAACAGCAGCAGAGCGCCGCGCAGCTGCAAAAAGAAAAGCAGACATAACCATCATCAGTTTCATCGAACTGGTCAGGATCGATGCAGCAGAGCGAGAATTCGGAACACAAAAGAACAGAACATACCATCCTCTCCAGAATCCGCCGCCGTTATGGTGGTGGTGGTGGTGGCCGCGGCTGGTGGTCTCAGCGGCGCCTCCGGCAGCTGGGTACTGCTGGTCACCCTGCTGCGGGTAGCCGACGGGCGGCGGAGGCGCGACGTAGGCTTGCTGCTGCTGGCCCTGCGGAGGGTACGCCATGTTTCCCTGCTGCTGGTAGCTCATGATGGAAGTTGCGGAAAGAGTGCTGAGAAAAAAACTCGTATGTTCTCCTGGAACGATGAACGGATGCCTGAATCAAGAACAAGAGATGCCTAGAAAGAAGCTTTGATGTTGCGTTATCGAGCTGCTGATATGTGCATTTATAGGAGCGGCAGCGATTTTTCTTAGACGCGTCGACAAGGGAGAGGAAGGTAAAGCGAAAGGGGCAGGTGAACCACCTGGACGGATAGAGGGAACCGTCGCATTAATGTGTGCGCTCGCATGCCACATGGATGCTGATCCGATTTAAAAAATTGGAAGATACGTATAGTGATTCGATTAATCGCGACTGGACGGTGGTTCTCGTGATTGTTGTTCTCCGCGTTCAAGATTCTATCCTTCTATAGGCTCATCTGCTTGTTCTAGTCTATCTAAGTTTTAGTTTTGATCTGGTGGGCCGGTGGTGGGCGGCGGCCAGGCCCTCGGTCTGCACCATGCTCTCCCCCCGCCTCTAGTCGGTCGTGGAGGCGATCTCGGGCTTCTTCCGCGTCACGAGGGCGCTCGGGGTAGCAGTCTTGGGTTCGACGGAGGAGGTGACTCTCTTCTGCGCCGGAGAGGGTCGGTCTGCGGTTGGTGGTGGTGGATCTTTTGATCTATCACCGCGATCCGGCCGCAGAGATGGAGGGACCAGCCTCGCAGGGAGGAGGCGCTGGACGCCCGGCAAGGCGACCGGGAGGGCTATGCAGGTCAAGGGGACCGAGGGCCTCGGTCGCAGGCCAAGGCGAAAGGAAAGAAGAACTCCGGCAATGTCGCGGGGGCGGCGATGCAGAAAGGCAAGAACAAGGTGGGTGATGACCCACAAGTATAGGGGGTGTATCGTAGTATCTTCGATAAGTAAGAATGTCGATCCCAACGAGGAGCAGAAGGTGTTGACAAGCAGTTTCGATGAAGGATTCACTGTAAATGCTCACAGACAAGTATTCAGGGGGTTTTGATGTAACAGATGAACAAAGTACAAGTAAGTAAAATGCGAGAGAAATAATTGCAGCGAGTGGCCCAATCCTTTTTAGCACAAAGGACAAGCCGGTTTGTTTACTTATAATGACCAAACGTTCTCGAGGACACATGGGATTTTAGTCTAGTGCTTTCGCTACATACGGCTAAATAATCTTCATTGTTATGATAAGTGTTGTGTGGGTGAACCTATGCTAATGTACCGCCCTTCCTATGGCTAAATACATACTTGTGATTATACCCCTTGCAAGCATCCGCAACTACAAGAAAGTAATTAAGAATAAATCTAACCACAGCCTTAAACTCTGAGATCCTGCGATCCCTCCTGCATCGATATACCAACGGGGGTTTAGGTTTCTGTCACTCCGGCAACCCCGCAATTAGCAAACGAATACAAGATGCATTCCCCTAGGCCCATAAATGGTGAAGTGTCATGTAGTCGACGTTCACATGACACCACTAGAAGAATAACACCACAACTTAAATATCACACCATTGAATATTACTCAACCATAGTTCACTACTAACATTTAGACTTCACCCATGTCCTCAAGAACTAAACGAACTACTCACGAGACATCATATGGAACATGATCAGAGGTGATATGATGATGAATAACAATCTGAACATAAACTTGGTTCAATGGTTTCACTCAATAGCATCAACAACAAGTATAGATCGATACCGGGAGAGTTTCCCCTATCAAACAATCAAGATCAAACCCAAATTGCTACGGCGGTGACGGTGTCCAGCGGTGATGACGGCGGTGATGATGGTGGAGATGATGATGATGGTGATGGTGATGTTGTCCAGCTCGATGTCGGTGACGATGGCGTCGATTTCCCCTCCGGAGGGAATTTCCCGGCCCGCCGGAGAGCTCTTTTCTCTCTGGTGTTCTCCGCCCCGCAGAGGCGGCTGTAACTCTTCGTGAGGTACCCCTTCTGGCTTAGGTCTTCGGAACGAAGGGTTTGGCGAAGGAGGCGAAAGGGGTCGTGGGCCCCTCACCACATGGCGGCGCCGGGGGCCTGGGCCGCGCCGCCCTAGGGTGTGGGCCCACCCGGCTCCTCCTGGCTCCTCCTTCCGGCTTCCTTCGTCATCTTGAGAAATAGGATTTTTGGTATAATTTCCTTCCACAGTTGACCTTCCGAAATATTGCGTTCGACGGTGCTTTTTCCAGCAGAATCCTGGCTCCGGTGATCCTCCAATAATGATGAAACATGCAAAATAGATGAAATAACATAAGTATTGTGTCCCAATATGAAATATATCAATGAATAACAGCAAATTATGATATAAAATAGTGATGCAAATTGGACGTATCAACTCCCCCAAGCTTAGACTTTGTCCCCAAGCGAAACTGAACTCAATAGACATGACCACATGTTTATGGAGTGAAGAGTCGATAACCAAAATACGGACAAGAAACATCATATTCATTCACACAGGACATTATAGTAAACAACCTCTTATAACTCATATTGAAACAAGTATAAGGTAATCACAAGTAAAGGTGCATGAGAAATCATAATTGGTGATGGCAAACTTCGTTCTTGGTCAGAGAACAATTAATAGATTATATTTATCCTATTGAGCAGCGCTCTCATGTTAAAGTTTATAAGGCACAACTTGCATACTCAATCATAATGGTCTTCTCATGATCATTGATAACTTGCAAAGCTATATTCATTCAGATAAAACTTGTATTAAACAAGGAAGAATAAAAGACATGATGTAGCAAATCACAATATAATGGTTTGATCACAACTACTCAAATGCTTGCTTGAGATGGAGAGAAATAGGTTTACTGACTCAACATAAAGTAAAAGACAGGCCCTTCGCAGAGGGAAGCAGGGATTAAATCATGTGCTAGAGCTTTTTCAGTTTTGCAATCATATAAAGAGAATAAAAGTAACATTTTGAGAGGTGTTTGTTGTTGTCAATGACTGGTAGCGGGTACTCTAACCCCTTGCCAGACAACCTCCTAAGAGCGGCTCCCATAATATTTTCCTTTTGTGTGGCACTCCTTCCAACCTTTCTTTCACAAACCATGGCTAACCGAATCCTCGGGTGCCTGCCAACAATCTCATACCATGAAGGAGTGCCTTTTTATTTTAGCTTTATGATGATGATGACACTCCCCCAACCTTTGCTTACACAAGCCATGGCTAACCGAATCCTTCGGGTGCCGTCCATCAATCACATACCATGGAGGAGTGTCTATTTAGTTTAATTAATTTGGGACTGGGAATCCCATTGCCAGCTCTTTTTGCAAAATTATTGGATAAGCGGATGAAGCCACTAGTCCATTGGTGGAAATTGCCCAACAAGATTGAAAGATAAAACACCACATACTTCCTCATGAGCTATGAAACATTGACACAAATAAGAGATACTAAGTTTTGAATTGTTTAAAGGTAGCACATGAAGTATTTACTTGGAATGGCAGAAAATACCATGTAATAGGTAGGTATGGTGGACACAAATGACATAGGTTTGGTTGAAGGTTTGGATGCACGAGAAGTATTCCCTCTCAGTACAGGTCTTTGGCTAGCAAGGTTAATTAGCAAGCATAAGAGTCGAGGGAAACAAACAAATATACATATGATAGAAACAATCATGCATCTTCCTTGTAAGCACAAACAATTTTAACTTCAGAATAATGAGCTATGAGCTAACAAGAAAGACAATGAAACATCTACATGTATTTCTCTTTTCTATTTAAACCTCAAAGTGTTGTTGCTATTGACCAATGCTAAGTTTGCCAAAACCAAATAGATTTATTCAATGCTCCCAAAGTGATACCAATACTAACAACAAGATGAATCATAGAGATTGCAAACTAAAATAAGATGTGCAATATGTAAATGATAAGACTTCTCATTAATATTCCATATCGATAACTCACACCAAGGGATACATAGACAACCAAAGGAGAGATACTTCCAAACGCAACCCATCTTATACGATAACTTCCCTATTCATGATATGACACTACTTGACAATAAAAGTAAAAGGTAGTGATAATGTGATACCGCGGCATCCCCCAAGCTTGGAACAAACCAAGGGGATGCCAATACCGATGATGAATTACTCCTGCGGAGATGGTGGTGATGAATTCCTCCCGAGCTTCTTAATAAGCTCCTTCGTCTTCAGTTTCTCAGCTTGATAATTCTGCACTAAGATTCGAAGAGATTCATTGTTATCCGAAGTTGGCGATGACGACCTTGTGACGCGAATCGAGTGGTATTCAATCAATCTTCGGAGACGGCAGTTCTCCTCCTGGAGTATCTCCACTTCTCTTCTCAGAGCCCGATATTGATCACAAAACTCATCGGTAACCCGTAGAACTTCTTCCATCATGGGGAAAGAGTCGAGGCTAAGAGCTGGTGATAAAGGTCCCTGCAGGTCATGAGAAAAAGAACGTCGAGTGTCAACAGATCCCACCAAGATTTGCTTGCTCCCTCCAACTCGCTGCTCTTGTCTTGATGGCACCTCCTTCACTTCTTCCTCCGAAAGCCCCTTGCCCTTGTTGTTGGAGGCCATGGTGTTTCTAGACTAAAAACAGATCCTGGAGAAACAGCTCGAAACAAAACACGTCGAAAACACGATATACGGACCTCAGGGGTCCGGGGATTATATAGCAAAAAATTTCTCGACAAAGGAAAGTACCAGATCGAACCGAGTCGGAAAGGGGCGACGGGGCGGCCAAACCCTAGGTCGCGCGGGCCGGCTGGCCGCGCCGGCCTATGGTGCCACGCCCTCGTGCGTCCTTTCCACTCCGTTTCGAACTCGTAATTTCTCATATTTTCCAAAAACAGCGAAAATATTGTTCGGAAAGTAAATTGCGTACTTTTCATTACCATCTGTTACCTATTCAAAGTCGAGTTCTGGCGGACTGTCAATTTGTCCTTTGATGAAAGCTTCCGGTGTTTCCACTTGAATAATATCAACATCAACATTATAAGAATCACCCGAGATATAATGCTTGAGTCTTTGTCCATTCACCACTTGCGTAGCATTGCCTTGGAGAGAGCTAATCTTGATTGCTCCTGAGCGATACACCTCCTCGACAACATATGGTCCTTCCCATTTCGAGAGTAATTTCCCTGCAAAGAGACGAGACCGATACAATAGGACTTTATCCCCAATATTAAACTCTCTTTTGATGATCCTCCTATCATGCCATTTTTTAACTTTTTCTTTAAAGAGTTTAGCATTTTCATAAGCTTCACTTCTCTATTCATCTAGAGAACTTAATTGTAGCAACCTCTTATCACCGGCAAGTTTAGGATCTTTATTTAATTCTCTAACAGCCCTATAAGCTTTGTGTTCTAGCTCTAAAGGTAAATGACAAGCTTTTCCGTAAACCATTTTATAAGGTGACATTCCCATGGGGTTTTTATAAGCAGTTCTATAAGCCCATAGTGCATCCTTCAATTTACTAGCCCAATTCTTTCTAGATTTATTAACAGTTTTCTTCAAGATAGATTTAATCTCTCTATTTGATAATTCTACTTGACCACTAGTTTGAGGATGATAAGCGGAAGCAATTCTATGATTAATACCATACTTAGCAAGAGTTTTTCTAAAACCTCCATGAATAAAATGAGAACCTCCATCAGTCATAATATATCTAGGCACTCCAAATCTAGGGAAAATAATATCTAAAAGCATTTTTAAAGAGGTCTCACCATCAGCACTTTTTGTAGGTATGGCTTCCACCCATTTAGTAACATAATCAACAGCAACAAGTATATGAGTGTTACCTTTTGAAGAGGGAAAAGGTCCCATGAAGTCAAATCCCCAACAATCAAACGGTTCAATAACAAGAGTATAATTCATAGGCATTTCGTTGCGTCTAGAGATATTACCAACCCTTTGGCATTCATCACAAGATAAAATAAACTTTCTCGCATCCTTGAAGAGAGTTGGCCAATAAAAACCCGATTGTAGAACTTTTTGCGCGGTTCTATCTCCGGCGTGATGTCCTCCATAAGCACTGCCATGACATTTACTCAATATCTCTTGTTGTTCATATTCGGGAACACACCTTCGCATAATACCATCCACTCCTTCTTTATATAAGTGTGGGTCATCCCAGAAATAATGCCTCAAATCATAAAAGAATTTCCTCCTTTGCTGAGTTGAAAAGGTTGGAGGCAAGTACTTGGAAACAATAAAGTTAGCATAATCAGCATACCAAGGACTCTCGCGAGCTCACCTTTATCACAGCCAATTGTTCATTTGGAAAACTATCATTAACAGGAACAGGATCATAAGCAATATTTTCCAATCTAGACAAATTATCAGCAACAGGATTATCATCACCTTTCCTATCTACAATATGTAAATCAAATTCTTGCAAAAGAAGTACCCATCTAATAAGCCTCGGCTTAGCATCTTTCTTTGTCATTAGGTATCAAATTGCAGCATGATCAGTATGAATAGTAACTTTCGAATCAACAATATAAGATCTAAATTTATCACAAGCAAAGACTACAGCTAATAATTCCTTTTCAGTTGTAGCATAATTTCTTTGAGCAGCATCAAGAGTTTTACTAGCATAATGAATAACATTCAGTTTTTTATCTACTCGCTGTCCAAGAACAGCGCCTACAGCAAAATCACTAGCATCACACATAATTTTGAATGGTAAATTCCAATCAGGAGGTTCAACTATAGGAGCAGTTGTTAAGGCTTTCTTAAGAGTTTCAAAAGCTTCCTTACAATCATCATCAAAAACAAATGGTACATCTTTTTGAAGAAGATTAGTAAGAGGCTTTGAAATCTTGGAGAAATCTTTAATAAACCTCCTATAAAACCCAGCATGACCAAGAACACTACGAATACCTTTAACATCCCTTGGATAGGGCATCTTCTCAATAGCTTCAACTTTAGCTCTATCAACTTCAATACCTCTCTCAGAAATTTTATGTCCCAATACAATTCCTTCATTAACCATAAAGTGGCATTTCTCCCAATTAAGAACAAGGTTAGTTTCTTCACATCTCTGCAAAACTTTATCAAGGTTTCGCAAGCAACTATCAAAAGAATTCCCATAAACGGAAAAATCATCCATGAATACCTCTACAATACTTTCACAAAAACCATGAAAAATAGCAGACATGCATCTTTGAAAAGTAGCAGGAGCATTACATAAACCAAAAGGCATACGTCTATAAGCATAAGTTCCATAGGGACAAGTAAAGGTGGTTTTCTCTTGATCTTTAGCTTTAAGCAATTTGTGAAAATCCAGAATAACCATCAAGAAAGCAAAAATGAGTATTTTTAGACAATCTTTCTAGCATTTGATCAATAAATGGTAAAGGGTAATGATCTTTCTTAGTAACTTTATTAACTTTTCGAAAATCAATGCACATTCTATACCCTACAACCACTCTTTGAGGAATGAGCTCATCATTATCATTAGGCACAACATCATACCTCCTTTCTTGGGAACGCAATGTACAGGACTAACCCATCTACTATCAGCAATAGGATATATAATACCAGCTTCAAGAAGTCGTAATACCTCATTCCTTACCACTTCCTTCATCTTCGGAATTAGACGACGCTGAGGTTCAACAACAGGCTTTGCAACATCTTCCATATTAATAGCATGTTGGCAAATAGATGGAGAAATCCCCTTCAAATCATCAAGAGTGTAGCCAATAGCACCTCGGTGTTTCTTCAATATTTGCAATAATCTTTCTTCTTCAAACTCTGTAAGTTTAGAACTAATAATAACAGGATATATTTTCTTATCATCGATATGAGCATATTTAAGATTATCAGGTAAAGGCTTTAAATCAAAAACAGGATCTTCCTTTGGTGGCGGTGTTGTTCCCAAATCTTCCACCGGTAAATCATGCTTGAGAATAGGTTGGCGAAGAAAAATCTCCTCAAGTTCATCTCTTTCTTTCCTAAAAATTTCACTCTCGCTATCCTCCAAGTGTTGCTGCAAAGGATTGTTAGGAACAAGAACAATAGATGCACACTGCTCCATTTTAAAATCATTACTAGGCAAATCAGCTTTATAAGGAGTTTTAGTAAATTTAGAGAAGTTAAACTCATAAGATTCACCAGCAAATTTAGTCAAAATTTTCTCTTTCTTGCAATCTATAATAGCTCCACAAGTATTTAGAAAAGGTCTACCAAAAATAATAGGACAATAATCACTAGCAGCAGAACCAAGTACCAAAAAGTCAGCAGGATATTTAATCTTACCACATAGAACTTCCACATCTCGAACAATACCAATCGGTGAAATAGTTTCTCTATTAGCCAGCTGAATAACCACATCAATTTCTTCAAGTTCACAAGAATCAATTTCGTGCATAATCTCCGTGTAAAGCTCATACGGAATAGCACTAACACTTGCACCAATATCACATAATCCATAATAGCAATGATCACCAATTTTAACAGATAGCATAGGAACACTAGCTTGTTTGGGTTTATTAGGATGTGAAACAATATTAGAAGCATCTTCACAGAAAATAATATGACCATCCTCAACATTTTCAGTCACAAGATCTTTAACTATTGCAACAGCAGGTTCAATTTTTATTTGTTCTTCAGGTTCTCTAGGTTTCTTTTCACTTTTATGAACCGCACTATTTATAACAGTACTCCTTCATTTTAGCAGGGAAAGGAGTTTTTTCAATATAAGCTTCAGGAATAACACGATCAGCAGTTTCAATTACAACACACTTATTAATGGATGAATCAATTTTATCTTTATATGGTTCATGATACTTATCAAAATTCTTCTTAGGCAATTCATAATGAGAGGCAAAAGCTTTATAAAGATTCAACTTGGGAATCAAGACCATATGTAGCACTCATATTACGAAATAAATCAGTATCCATAAAAGCTTCAATGCATTTATAATCATAAATTATACCTGATTCTCTATTCTTGTCGTTCTCCCAACCTTCAGTATTTTCTTGGATTCGATCAAGAAGGTCCCTTTTAAAGTCTTCTTTGTTGCGTGTAAATGATCCAGAACAAGAAGTATCCAGCAAGGTCTTGTCTTGAAAAGAAAGTCTTGCATAGAAATTATCAATAATAACATTACCAGGAAGCTCATGAATGGTGCATTTGAGCATTAAAGACTTCAATCTCCCCCACGCTTGGGCAATACTTTCTCCATCATGAGGCCAAAAATTATATATGCGATTCCGATCCTTATGAATTTCACTTGGAGGATAGAACTTAGAATAAAACCGGGGCACAATATCATTCCATTCAAGAGAATCCCCATTATCCAGTAATTTATACCAATGCGCCTTACCGGACAGCGATAAAGAGAATAATTTCTTCCTCACTTCATCCATAGCAATACCTGCACATTTGAATAACCCGCATAATTCATGCAAAAACAGTAAATGATCACCGGGGTGGACAGTTCCATCCCCTTCATAGCGGTTATCCATAACACGTTCAATAATTTTCATAGGTATTTTATATGGTATCACTTCCTCACCTGGCGCCTCATCTACTACCGTTGCAGTAGTAGTAGATTTCCCAAATAGAAATTGAAGAGAAGATCTCTCCATAATGACTTATAGCAGCAGGCAGAAATCAGCACAACAGTAAAGGTTTTCCTTACCAATTCCACTTACCAATAGCGCTTCACTCCCCGGCAACGGCGCCAGAAAATAGTCTTGATGACCCACAAGTATAGGGGGTGTATCGTAGTATCTTCGATAAGTAAGAATGTCGATCCCAACGAGGAGGAAGGTGTTGACAAGCAGTTTCGATGAAGGATTCACTGTAAATGCTCACAGACAAGTCAGGGGTTTTGATGTAACAGATGAACAAAGTACAAGTAAGTAAAATGCGAGAGAAATAATTGCAGCGAGTGGCCCAATCCTTTTTAGCACAAAGGACAAGTCGGTTTGTTTACTTATAATGACCAAACGTTCTCGAGGACACATGTGATTTTAGTCTAGTGCTTTCGCTACATACGGCTAAATAATCTTCATTGTTATGATAAGTGTTGTGTGGGTGAACCTATGCTAATGTACCGCCCTTCCTAGGGCTAAATACATACTTGTGATTATACCCCTTGCAAGCATCCGCAACTACAAGAAAGTAATTAAGAATAAATCTAACCACAGCCTTAAACTCGAGATCCTGCGATCCCTCTGCATCGATATACCAACGGGGTTTAGGTTTTGTCACTCCGGCAACCCCGCAATTAGCAAACGAATACAAGATGCATTCCCCTAGGCCCATAAATGGTGAAGTGTCATGTAGTCGACGTTCACATGACACCACTAGAAGAATAACACCACAACTTAAATATCACACCATTGAATATTACTCAACCATAGTTCACTACTAACATTTAGACTTCACCCATGTCCTCAAGAACTAAACGAACTACTCACGAGACATCATATGGAACATGATCAGAGGTGATATGATGATGAATAACAATCTGAACATAAACTTGGTTCAATGGTTTCACTCAATAGCATCAACAACAAGTATAGATCGATACCGGGAGAGTTTCCCCTATCAAACAATCAAGATCAAACCCAAATTGCTACGGCGGTGACGGTGTCCAGCGGTGATGACGGCGGTGATGATGGTGGAGATGATGATGATGGTGATGGTGATGTTGTTCAGCTCGATGTCGGTGACGATGGCGTCGATTTCCCCCTCCCGGAGGGAATTTCCCCGGATTCCGCCCGCCGGAGAGCTCTTTCTCTCTGGTGTTCTCCGCAGAGGCGGCTGTAACTCTTCGTGAGGTACCCCTTCGGCTTAGGTCTTCGGAACGAAGGGTTTGGCGAAAAAGGAGGCGAAAGGGGTCGTGGGCCCCTCACACCACATGGCGGCGCGGCCGGGGGGCCGCGCCGCCCTAGGGTGTGGGCCCACCCGGCTCCTCCTGGCTCCTCCTTCTGGCTTCCTTCATCATCTTGAGAAATAGGATTTTTGGTATAATTTCCTTCCACAGTTGACCTTCCGAAATATTGCGTTCGACGGTGCTTTTTCCAGCAGAATCCTGGCTCCGGTGTTCGATCCTCCAATAATGATGAAACATGCAAAATAGATGAAATAACATAAGTATTGTGTCCCAATATGAAATATATCAATGAATAACAGCAAATTATGATATAAAATAGTGATGCAAATTGGACGTATCAGTGGGGCAAGCCAAGGCTGGAGCGCCGGTGGCTGGAGAGTGCTTCAAGTGTGGACGGGAGGGGCATTATCAATCAGAATGCCAATTTGAGCCCCTCTGTGTCATCTGCAGCGGCGAAGGACACTCCTCGGCAAGCTGCCCGAGCCGCGGGAAGTCGCTGCGACTGCAATCTATGGGACATGCCATCACAGGGGGCGGGTTCTATAACATTGATGTTGAGCCTTTGAAGGCGGGCCAGGTCTCCGGGGAGACTTTCACGGCAGTCATCAAGTTCAACGACGAGCCCCTTTCTGAGGACAAGCTCACGGAGGAGCTGAAGCTACTGGTGGACGACCTTTGGGATTGGCAAGTGACCAAGCAGTCAGATTCCGAGTTCACGGTGGTGTTCCCTTCACGAGCCACGCTCCGCCTGGCCACTGCTAGCGGAAAGCTGTTCTTGCCAATCAGTGAGAAGGAGACGGTAATCCGGGAGGCGTTCCTCGCACCCAAGCCGAGTCTAGTGCTGCCGTCTACCTGGGTGCGTCTCACGGGGGTGCCGGAAGACCTGATGACCAGGGAGCGTCTCATGGCGGCATTCGTCATGGTGGGTAGGCCGATTGATGTGGATGACTTGTCGATCATGAAGCGTGACAGGGAGCCCATTCGCATCCGGTTCCAAGGGAGGTACCCGGAGCGCATGAAGGGTTCGGTGCAGGTGTTTGTGAATGGTGAGGGGTACACAGTCATGCTGCAGGTGGAGGATGGGCCTCGTGGGGGAGCCGGTGGCAGTTCTGGCGGGCCTCCGCCACCTCCACGACCGGACCAGGACGACGCTGACTCTGAGGACATGTCCTCTGGTGATGAATGGAACAAGCACATGAAGAAGAAATAAGCTGAGCAGAACAAGGAGAAGGGTATGGGGGCGGACTCGGGAGCTGGGAAGAGCTCGGGCCAGTCTGGGGCCAGGAAACTGACCTCACAGAGCGCGCCCCCCGCGGCCAGGATCCAGGGAGGACCTGTGGGCGGGCTGGGGCAGCCCCTTGACCAATACGGAACCAACTTGGGGCTCGAGTTCGGGAGGGCCTCGGACAAGGAGGCGGGGCTAGATGGGGACGCAGTGCTGCACGCTGCTGACGCTCTGCAGGTGCCGGGGAGTGGGGTGCTGGTGGCCACTGAGGGCTCGCTCATGTCCACGGAGACGGACTCGCAGGTCACGGACCCGATCTCCTCCTGGGTGGCTGAGAGCCCTTCTATGGGTGGCCCACCTACCAAGATCACAAGGTTGGGCTCGCCAGGGAGGGAGCCGGAGGCGGACAATGATGGCTGGGTGGTGTCTGACTCGGAGGAGGAGGGCGACGTTGAGAGGGAAGCTGCCGTGGCGCCTGCCATGCACAAGAACTTGCTGAAGGAGGCCATGGTCGACGTGCCGTTGGTGCAGGGGAGGAGGTCCAAGGCGATCCCATACAAGCACAAGAACAAGGTGGTGGTGGCGGCGGTGCGCAAGAGCGACAGGAACGGCGGCGCTGATGCGGGGACCCCGACACTCGAGAAGGCGCAGCGCCTCGCCGCGGAGAAGAACCTGGAGTTCGTCAAGGGCAAGAACAAGGCGAAAGGTACGGATTTTTCGGTTCTTGATGTTCTTCCTGATTCGCATCTTTCCTCGGTGGTTAGGGACAGCTGTTTGATCTTCCACCCGAAGGTGGGGGCGCCTAGGGAGGCTATGTCGCTGGTCAGAGCGAAGGAAGCTGTGCAAGCGGCTATGGCGGAAACCCGACACCGTCTGGACGCAGAAGAGTTGGCCAGGCGGGAGGAGTCGGATGCGGTGGTGGCAGGGGCTACCACCAACGGGGATGCTGGGACATCCGCGTCGAGCCCCCCTCCGTCTGAGGCACCAGGGGTGGCTTCTGGCGCGGAGGCGCAGGTTGGGCCGGGGGAGGCCGCGGCTCGGCATGTGCTGACCGGGCTTAAAGAAAGACCTAGGCGCAGCTGTGTTAAGCCTGTCAGGCCTACGCTAACGGTAAGGAAGGGGCTGTCCAAGAGGAAGGGTCCCAAATGAGGGCGCTCATCTATAATCTGCGGGGTTTTGGGCGGCTAGGGCGCCGATCCCAACTCAGAACCTATATGAGACAAGAAAGGGTAGACATCCTAGGCCTCCAAGAGACTATTAAACCGGATTTTACCTCCGGGGAGCTGCGCAGCCTCGAGTGTGGTGGACAGTTCGCTTGGAACTGGGTTCCAGCCGAGGGGCATTCAGGGGGAATGCTGTTGGGTTTCAGGGACGAGTGCTTTGAGGTAGGCATTTGGAGAAAAGGGAAATTCTTCATCAGTGCAGACGTCTACCAACGCAATAACAAAGTTAAGTGGTGTTTTGTCCTTGTTTACGGCCCAGCTGATCACTCTAGGACAAGGGAGTTCCTAGAAGAGCTTGAGGCGGAGGTGGCTAATTGCAGCTTACCTCTGGTGGTCGGGGGCGACTTCAACCTCATTAGGAGGAGTCAAGACAAGAGTAATGAGGTAGTCTGTTGGTCGAGGATCAGACGCTTCAACGATGCCATCGCCACGATGGCCTTGAGGGAGCTGAATCGGGCAGGGGCCCGCTTTACCTGGACTAACAATCAGCTTGACCCCATTCGTTCGGTGTTGGACAGGGTCTTCGTCTCCCCCTCGTGGGAGACTATCTTTCCCCTGTGCTCTCTCTTGGCTGTCACAAGGATTGGGTCTGACCATAACCCACTTTTGCTGGACAGCGGAGAGAATGGGTTTAAACGGCCACCGAGATTCTTTTTTCAGACATGGTGGTTCAGTGTGGCCGGTTTCGACGATCTTGTAAGGGGCAAGATCGAACTTTGCATACATGAGAAGGGTCCTCATCGCTGCAGCATAGACCTTTGGCAATGCATCTCCAGGTGCCTGCGCCAATTCCTCAAGGGATGGGGTGCGAATCTTGGGAAGGAGAAGAGGGATTTCCGGGCGGGTCTGCTTCGGAGGGTGGCCGAGCTTGATGCGATTGCGGACTCCTCCGGGCTGGATGAGGAGGGATGGGCCCTCCGGTATCATCTAGAGGACCAGCTTGTCCACCTCGACGAGGTGGAGGAGGAATATTGGAGGCAACGAAGCCGCCTTCGATGGACTCTCCATGGGGATGCTTGCATGGCCTACTTCCATGCCATTGCTAATGGGAGAAGGAGGAAGTGCATGATCCCGCGTCTTAGGGTAGACGACCGCGAGATTGATGATCAGAGAGACATGACTGAGCATATCTATGAGTTCTACTCTGGTCTCATGGGGGCGGAGGGTGAGCAGCAAGCTTTTTCCCTTGCCCCTGGCCTTTGGGATGAGGCGGCGAGGATCTCACAGGAGGAGAACCTAGCCATGGAGATCACCTTCACACCGGAGGAATTAGACGGGGTCCTCGATTCCATGAAGCAGGACTCGGCTCCGGGACCGGATGGGCTTCCGGTGTTGTTCTTTAAGAAATACTGGGGTATTCTTAGGACACCTATTCTTCAGATCCTTAACGATTTCGCCCTAGAGAGGGTGGACATCGCGAGGCTCAACTTCGGCGTTATCTCGCTTATCCCGAAAGTGAAAGGGGCTGATGATATTAGACAGTTTAGGCCCATAGCGCTGATTAATGTTATCTTCAAGTTCATAGCCAAAGCGTACGCGATTAGGCTCGGACCCCTTGCCAACAGGACGATTGATAGGAACCAGACTGCTTTCATCAAAGGCAGGAGCCTGCACGAGGGTGTGCTGGCGCTGCACGAGATCACACATGAGTTACGTGTTAAGAAACTGAAGGCTCTGCTTCTTAAGCTGGACTTCGAAAAAGCTTACGACAGGGTCAATTGGGACTTCTTGAGGGAAGTCTTGCTGAGAAAGGGCTTCTCAGCAATGGTGGTGCACCGTCTGATGCAATTGGTCACTGGGGGACAGACGGCGGTGAATGTCAACGGGGAGATTGGTCCTTACTTTCGGAACGCGAGAGGTGTGAGACAGGGGGATCCGCTCTCGCCCATTCTCTTTGACTTCATGGCAGACTCGTTGGCAGCCATCCTCTCGAGGGCTAATGAGGCGGGGCACATCAAGGGTGTTGTGTCGCACCTCATTCCGGGAGGAGTAACCCACCTCCAGTATGCGGATGATACTATGGTCATGATTGAACCGTCACGACTAGGAATTGCTAACTTGAAGTTCATTTTGCTATGCTTCGAGAACATGTCGGGGCTCAAGATTAACTTCGACAAGAGTGAAGTCATTGTGACAGGGGTCGCAATGGATGAACAGAAGAGAGTGGCATGCGCACTCAATTGCAAGCTAGGGAGCTTTCCTCTTCGTTACCTCGGCCTGCCGATAAGCGATAAAAGGCTGACGGTAGCGGATTGGTCCTTTCTGACGGAGAAGGTCGGGCATAGGGTTGATCCCTGGCAGGGTCTCTTTCTGGCATCGGCGGGTAGACTTGAGCTCACAAACTCGTGTCTCTCGAGTCTTCCGATGTTTGCTATGAGTCTCTACCTCCTCTATGACTCTACGCATGGGGCGATGAACTCCTCGAGGAGCCGTTTTTTCTGGGAAGGGGTTGGGAACAAACGCAAATACCATATGGTGGACTGGGCCACGGTGTGCAGACCTAAGGAGTATGGAGGGCTGGGAATTCTCCATACGAAAAACATGAATATTGCTCTTATGATAGGTTGGATTTGGAAGCTCTACCAGAATGCGGAAGGTCTATGGGCGGACCTTCTGAGGGCCAAGTACTTGGGCAATAATGACTTGTTCTCCCCATTGGTACCGACTAAAGGATCCCAATTCTGGAAGACAATTCAGAAGCTCAAATGGTACTTCAAGCTGGGGGCCAAACACCACGTCCGTGATGGGAGACGGACGTATTTCTGGCTTGACTGGTGGACGGGGAGGGCCCCTTTGTATCTGATGTTCCCGCGCCTCTTTGCCTGCTGTGACAACCACTTCGCTACGGTGGCAGGGGTTAGGTCAGAGACGGGGTGGCACATCAGGTTTCGCCGGACCTTTGGCACTTCGGAGGTGGTAGAATGGGAAAACCTCTGCAGGATTTTTGATCTACACCCACACTCCCTAGGGGAGGACCAAGTGTCGTGGGGCTTGGAGCCATCCGGGACTTTCTCTACACACTCCTTATACCTTCGCCTGTCGCAAGGGGCGACGGTCACATTCTTCAAGGAGGTGTGGGCTACTCGAGTTCCCCCTAAGATAAGGGTCTTTCTTTGGCAACTCATTAGGGGGCGGCTTCCGTCGGCAGAGCAGGTGGCCAAGAGGCATGGACCTTCCGACGGGAGCTGTGCGATGTGTGGTATGTTGGAGGACTGCGACCACATTTTCTTCAGCTGTCACCTCGCGAGATTCTTGTGGGCTGGAGTTAGGGAGCTCCTCTCATGCACCTGGGATCCGACAGGGGTCGGGGACTTCATCTCCTTAGTGCAAGGCCTGTCTGGGACCCTGCGTAGACTTGCTTGGTATGCCTTTGCGGCGTTAGCGTGGACGCTTTGGAATATACGCAACAAGCTAGCTCTAGAGGGGAAATTGATCGCACAGCCGGCTGACGCTATGTTCACGATGTCTATATACATGCAGAGCTGGAGGGTACTGGTCAGACAGCGGGACAGGGCGCTTCTGGACGAGGCACTGGGAGAGCTTAGGCGGCTTCAGGCGAGGACAAGGACTGGAGCTTCATCACAGGCGGCGTCATAGTGTAGTGTCCACCTTTTCCTTGTCCTTTCGTGGGTAGCCTGAGTGGCACTTGTATGGATTTATGGCACGAGTGTGTGTGGTTGGTCTCAGACGATATTTGTATGTGGTGGATTGCTTCTTGCCATGTGGGCTTTATATATAAAGCCGGGCCGAGGGCCTTATGTTTAAAAAAGATGGAGGAGCATGGAAGCCGGCGATGGTGTCGCCGGTGGAGGGCTGGATTGGCCAGCCCGGGATGGTCGCCGACGTGGGGGTCCGACCTGTATAAAGGCGGCGGTCCTAGGGCCTCTCTTGCGTGAGGAGGAGGACCTACCGGAGGCTGGACTCGTGATGGCCGGAGGGTTGAGTTCCGGAAGGCTCCGCCGGCGAATGTAACAGTGCTTTGGAGTTTGCTGGATCAGAGGTATTCGGTCGTGCGCACCCATGCTTTTATTTCGACCGTTTGGTTCTGGAGGGAGCGGCGCGAAGCTCTTTTTCTGTGTTGACATCAAGTGACTATGGATCCATGATGAAAGTCGGAAGAAGAGAATTTCATGAAGGCCGGAGGACTAGCTAAGGGAGGTTCCGTCTCCGCGCTGTTGAGAGACTGGCGGGTGTTCTGGGCTTCACAGCAGCGGTATGAAAGTGGGGCGACAACACATGTGAACGCAGAGTCCTACCTTTGGGTGAAAACCCAAGGTCTGGCCTTAACTGGTTGTGCCTGGCAATGGCCTTGGTGGAGGCATTGTTTTAAGAGCGGGGACTATCTTCAGGGTGAAAACCAAAGATCTTTGATGGGGCGACGATGGTGTTTGACCACTGTTCCCTTCTTGGAGGCGTCGTTTTTTGGAGAGTCTGTAATTCAGGTGTTGTCTTGGCGGTGGATGTATGCTGTTGTTAGGCCCGAGATACTGTAGCGGGACTTTTGTTTCTTAGTTTTCTTTTCCTTTTTTGGTTGTGTGCATCCGTAGTGCCATTAGGGTGGTGCGTTGTTGCAGAGGCTGGGTGTAATTGGTATCTTCTTGATATTAATATATTCCCTTTATCGGAAAAAAAGTTTTCGTTTTTGTCTTTTTATCTTTCACTCCATAAACTATGTCGTAGTCCATGGATAATGTGTTTTTGCACTCGGGACTAGATGCTCTTGTTTTTCTAAATAAGTTTTAAACACATTTCAAAATGTTATATAAATATGGTAGAAAATATCGCACGTACATCTCAATGTTCTATGTGCTCGCAAAGTTGTTTCACAAAGAACCGATATTGTTTGTATGGTGTGTAAAAAGACAAAAAACGATGCTAAAAATAGCTCTTATTGAGATAATGCTTTATCTTTTTTTATACAACACACAAAAAATGCCGGTTCTCCACAAAATTACCATGCACGTCTAAAATGTTGGCATGTATGCGTGAAATTTTTGTTTGATTTTTGTATCATTTTAAAATGGTTTTTCAAGCGGGAGGAGCATATGCACCTGGTATCAAAACTGGATTTCTGGGAGTCCACTCCTTTCTACTCCTTGGAAAAGATCTAGTTCCTCGTATGCTTCCTCTCCTTCGGATTCGTCTGTAGTTTCCTTCTCAGTTTTCTCATGCTTTAGCAAGGGTTTCAGATAGTATGGAATGAGTACGAGGGTACTCAGCAAGTTACATAGGTGATTATTTGATGCCCTATCTAAATTATAGGATCGGAGATCCTGCCCGATCCTAGACTTATACAAGTTTTCAAAAACGATTTGTTACAGAAGGTAAGTTTTGTTCAGAAAACTACATCCGTCATTCTTTGTGGGTCACTAAAACTTTCTAAAGTTCCTTTCACGCTACGATCTTCTCTTTGTCCCCAAGAATAGAGAGTAACATGTCACGTTCGATACATTCTCGAGAGATGCGCTACTTTTTCCACAAACATCTTAAGCCTTGGTGCTTAACCAAGAGCATGTCCACATTCACGCTTCGTTAGGTATAATGCCCGACTAAAAGACAAGCCAATCATTGTCTTTCTTTGTAACCCTGTATCCCACCATTTGTAGCAAGTTTCGATCACGAGACCGATGCTCAATTACGATACCCTCCCATTAAAGATACTGAAGTTGTCACCCTGCAGCATAAGATGGGAACGTTACATGTTCTCACCCGCTGATTCGGCCAACGGAATACATCCCAACTAAGAATTCGAGGAAACGCGAAACGAAGAAGATCTAGCTGACTTTGTCATCCCATTCTAGAATCTGTGGTCAGCACTGTTTATATGGCGCTTAGAATGACTGACTATAGTTGTCGTTTAATCATAAGTTTATTTAGTACAATTAAAACTTCGCCACGCCAGTTTTCACTCTGTATCCACCCATGATTTCATTTCCCACCCAATAGATTACTCGATCATGGTGGCCGATAACCCTAATTTCATATTTATTAGGAAAACAATATTTTTTCTTTTAAATGTAATGGTATTGTAGTTATATGGAAATAGTTTGTATAAAAAGTTAAAAGGGCATGAGCAAGGTTTAACTTGCTTTTGAACTTTCCTGACAACTGTGAGTTACTACAGTTCACGGATTCTAATTGACCTCGAACCTCGAGTTCTCGAAATAGGATCATTGTCCGGTAGGAACAGTGTTTAAAGAACAAAATTGCATGCTATTATGAAAATATTAGATGCATTATTGATAGTGTGTTGAACCCTCCCTTAGTGATGGTTTTAAGGTTCGCGTGATATTCTTTAACTACCTTTTGCCATCATTGGTTTATTGATTATTTCTTTTTGGTAAAAAGATGTTTTGTTATTATCAAGCACTCAATGATGAAAATTCTTTACTTGAGATGAAATACTCAAAGTATTTTAGTGGCATGGTCCTAAGGTCACATTTCAAATATTTATTCAGAATTTTTCTTTTAGTTTCATTTTAATTTCACTTTTGAATGTTTATATATTTCAATTATTGTTTACTTTTGTTTTTTCATGTATGTGAATAAATTTGAATTTAGAATTTTCATCTCTATTTTGTATTGGTATCAATGTTGATTGAATAGCACTATTTTTTTTGAATTTTAGGTTTGAATTTGAATTCAAATAGTATTTTATTTAGGCATTTTAAATACCTCAAATAATTCTTCAAACAAAAGTATTTTTAGTGGTCAACGAAATTTCATATTTGGATTTGTTATATTTTTCCCTATCTGCATGTATTGTTATTTTATCTATTGACTAGTTTTTAATATATTGTTATTTTTGGTATTGTGTGAAATGTCTATAATAGCCATGTGCTAGTGGGTCCCACTGGTCAGACAAATCAATATGGTCACCCAGCGGACATGGTTCGGTTCGGCTGAACCGGCCCACCACTCGCGCCATCTCACTCGCACGGCTGCTCTCTCTTGTTTGTGCTAACTCTCATCCCTGAGGTCGCCCGCCTGATGATTTTGGCTACCTCCGGTCATTGCTGACACCAAGCTCGCGTAGAACTGCTCGCCTTGCTTCGCTCTGCCATTCTATCCAACTCGATTTAACTCTTGGGCCCTCTCGCAATCGTTCCAACCCTCTCTGAAACAGAGCTACAGTGAGATCGATGGCCTACCTACGACCGCTGGCGTCGTCTATGATGCTGCACCACCACTGGTGTGACCAGGCACATGTCGATCTACCCCCTATTGGGTGTTTCATGTGTCGTCGATGTTGCGTCTCTGTCGCCTTCGTCTCCATCAACGGTCATGTGGTTGATCTAGGCTTTCCTTAGCTTCTATGGCTACGGCACGCTCCTCTTCGTCTCCTCTCTCTAGATCTAGATATATCTCATCCGCCTCGGGTTCTCGTAATTTGGCTATTGCGGATCACGACCTAGTCAATTATAGGGTTTATACACTTTTTTTTAGACAGAAGGTGGCATTCCATTAAAGTGACACGTGACAGGTACAAATTGCATATAGGTCCTTAACAACATTCATCCTAAAGAACCTAGTATTTGAGGATAGGGCCTTCAAATTTACAAAACACACCCAGAACAAAACTTGAAAAAGCAATCGGGTCCTGGAGCTTCACCGCCACCGCTCGCCAGCATCCTCGAAGCGTCGCCGCCGAGGAACTGGGAGAAGTTGTTCGAAATCCTTCTTCCGGCGAAAAAACGCCTCCGCTGGCTACCTCCAAGCCACCGGGAACGAATCACTTGGCTGCGAGGAGGCGTCGAGCTCCAACAGGTACAGAGAGAGGCCTCCGACATGGAGGTTGAGTAGCAGCCGCCTTGTCGGCTGTAGATCGCAGCGGCCATGGTGCTGACTGCGTGGTTGCGCTTGTCAAAGAACCACCAGAGATAGAGTTGTCGCCGCCTGGTCGAGAACACCGCAACGCCCCTTCTTCTCCACTCGCCTCCATGGCCGGACAGAGAAAGAGACAGGGATGTGCAGCCCCTCAGCAGATAGCACCAGCTAGCCCTACTAGTCTCAATCTTTGCAGGGAAGACAAAACATCAGGCAAGCCAGTTCCCCCCTCGCCACCATGGCCGCCCAGGGAACAGAGCCTGCTAAAACCTTGTACACCGCCGTGCTTCTCCCCCTGCCGCCACGTCCAGCCAGGAGGAGCAGGGCAGTCACCAAACGCCTGCACAGATGGAGACATCTATTGGGTCCTTTATTGAAATAGATCCTGAAGCAGAAGGCCCGCCGCGGTTGCTCCCGCCGTTGGAGCTCGCCGCCGTCGATCCACCGCCAGAAGCGCCAAATCCTGACCAGAGATCCAGCAGCCCTACTCCTAAAATCCGGCAAATAGCCGAAAAACCTATTTCTACTCTGGTGCCTCTCCTGCGCCATCTCTGGCCGGCTAGGCCAGCGGAGAAAGCTCGGGATCGGCCCGATCGGCAGAAGTGAACTCTCAAAAGCGGTGGGGAGGGGGGAGAGGAGAGGGAGGAGTCCTCCTGCGTGAAAGAAACTTTTGGGTTTATATACACTTGATTAGTTGTTCTTTGGCCATCGTTGGTAGTTAATTACGTCTTAGGTTTAGTTTAGCACTCGATCGTTTCCAGGATTTGTTGTCTGAACATTTTGACAAGTGTTAATTGTATTTAGTTTCTGTTTCGTCGAGAAAGATGATAGAGTTGTATTTGATTGAATTGTCGTAGACGTTTCGCAGGTGATTTAGGTTTATTATTCATTCTTTAGTATAGGTATTACTGGTTCTGGGCATCTAGCTCAATTCTTTAGTATAGGTAATCGATATATACAAATAAGCTCAAAAGAGCTACACTGCTGCATAATAATATATACATCGATTTACATCACTAAGATCCACTGCTGCATATAATAATATATACTCATATGAATCGATTTACATCACTAAGATGGCCACCATACATACCCATATACACAGAAAATACTAGTATACACAGAAAGTAGTACTCTACAAAGAAACAAATAGGGAGCCAATGGCATGGCGCCATGGCCACATGGAAATGGAAAGAATAAAAGAATGATGGACAACTGATGATTCGACGCAACACAACATGTCCAAACTCCATATCAACTAATCACGGCGAGCAGAAGTTGATCAGAAGCAGGCGTCAAGGAGGCAGCAGCAGCAGAGCGCCGCGCAGCTGCAAGCAAGAAAGAGAAGCAAACATAACCATCAGTCAGCAGTTTTTTTTTTTTTTTTTTTTTTTTTTACAACTCAGTCAGCAGTTTCATCACGAAGGTACGAGGCTACGATCGATGCAGCAGAGCGAGAATTCGGAACTTACCATCCTCTCCAGAATCCGCCGCCGTTATGGTGGTGGCCGCGGCTGGTGGTCTCGGCGGCGCCTCCGGCAGCTGGGTACTGCTGGTCACCCTGCTGCGGGTAGCCGACGGGCGGCGGCGGCGCGACGTAGGCCTGCTGCTGCTGGCCCTGCGGAGGGTACGCCATGTTTCCCTGCTGCTGCTGCTGGTAGCTCATGATCGAAGTTGCAGAAAGCAGGATGCTAAGCAAAAAACTAGTGTGTTGTCCTGACGAGATGAAAGGATGCCAATCAAGAACAAGAGATGCCGAGGAAGAAGCTTTGATGTTGCATTATCCAGCGACTGATCTGTGTATTTATAGGAGCTGGCCACAGGATTTTGCTTAGACGCGTCGACTTGCGATAGGAATAAAAGGCGAAAGTAGACAGGTAAACCACCTGGATCACGGATATGTAGATGGAACCGTCACTTTCACGTGTTGCGCTTCCGTGCCACATCGACCCTGACTCGATTTAAGAAATGGAAGATACGTATCGAGATTCGATTAGTGGCGACTGGACGGTGGCTCTCTCTCGTGCTGATAGTCGTCGTTCTCCGCGTCAAGAGATAGCGCGTGCTGGTGCACCGCCATTGGTCAGATTAGCAACTCCACACCCGGCCGGTGCAACCACCAGGGAGCCTAGGGAACAAAGGCCAAGACGCCACGACATGTCTCTGCTAGTCAGCGCGTATTTGTGTATTCTTTCTCGTCGGCACTAGGGATAAGATATTAAGTTTGTGTCTGCCGCATTTGTACTGAACCATCTTGAACGGTAACATTTACTTTTTTTTTCTTTAAAAAAAAGGAAAGAGACTGAACGCCCTCGAAGCTGAATTATGTGGAGGTGCAAATTACATAGAGCACCCTAAAATAGAAGGAAATAACACATGGTCTTCAGCATATGCAAACAAGACCCTAAAAGTAAAAAAACGCAATTGGATCCTTCGCCTTGGCCATAACTCTGAAGAGGTCCCGAAAACCGGCTACAGCAGCGACAATGGAAACTACACCACTTGGGTCGAGGCCACCGAGCTACGCCACACCGGAACCGAAGATATTCCGCATTAGCTCGCTGACCTGGAGGAAGAAGCTGTGGTGCCAGCCGAACACCACATCACGGAGTGGACGTCTTCGTACATAGATCACATCGGCATACATGGATCCATGCATGAACTTTACATAAGAGATTCACAAACGATCCCTATCGCTCAACCTCTAGAAAACTAGTCCGTCTTCCGCCTCCATGGCGGCTGGATCTAGCATGTACTCTAGGAAAAAGAGCTCGGAGTCCATTCGACCTTATTAAAGGAATTGGCAGAGTCATTCCCCTCGGTTGGCCACGGCATCTCACTACCACAACCATCAGAAACATCGCCGCCCGCAACCACACCCACTCGTGTGCGTCGATGACTTTCTCATCGACGCATAAAGCTGAACACAACTAGGCCTACCTTTATTCCAACCACTACCTACAACCCTAGATTCGGCGCCTCTCCTAGTCAATATCCTCATGGTTACTCTGGTGAGAACAAAGGCATCAGATCAGCCCAGCTCTCCATGGGCGACTCTCAAGGCGTTGGAAGAAGGGAGATGCTTCGAGAGGAAAGGAGAAGCTCTAATGTTTAGTTGATTAGGGTAGGTACAATCCAAAATGCTTACATGGGTGATTAAAAAATAAACAATTTATATTTAAACATTGTATGTGTGGGTTCTTTAAGAATTAAGTGTGCCCTTTTATATTGTGCTTAATATTAAGCACTTCTCTAGACAACAAAGTATTGACGCTTAATCTTGATTTATTTCTGTAACCACCCATCTAAGCAATTTGAATTGTACTTGATCTTACAAGATTCAGACGGGGACAATGTCAGGCAGGAAAAGGATGGCATTGCAACGAGGTCGCTCCATTGTAGCGTTTAGGTATGACAACTAATATCCGAGGACGGTGGACAGGGACGGAGCAAGGATTTCGACATAGGGGGAGGGGGACAGAGAAGACAATAATCACCGAAAAGTTGACACGTTACAATATATTGTTCACGCTGAAGCATGACAAAATATGTTTGGCAGTAAAAATAAAAGGTACAACATTTATGTTTTCTAACCATTTTTTGGCTTAAATTTAGCACTATCATTACCTCAAGTCACAAGTAGAAAAAGAGGTTTTGGTTCAGAGCTTCCTGGAGCTTTAGCACCAGACCGGCTACGAACCAAGACTAAAGGATGCATTAGCACCGGTTCGAGAGGCCAGAATTTTAGCACTGATTCGTGCGGGACCTTTAGCACCGGTTCGTGTCACGAACCGGTGCTAAAGGGTTTATGTCAGCCGCGAACCCTTTACGCGAACCGGTGCTAAATGTGTACCCTTTAGTACCAGTTCATAACACGAACCGGTGCTAAAGCTTTTTCTGCTCCCCACGCACCTTCACCCCCCACCCCCCGCGCGTGGATGGCCTTTTTTAGCTTTGTAAAATACAAAAAAACTAGCAGGATGGCCCGCGCATTTGCGCGGCTAGATTTCATATCAGTTCATTTGTTCGAGTTGTTACATTCTTTTCATTTGTATAATCATGTATAATTTGATAATATAAAGTAAATATGTTGTAAGTTTATTTGACTCAAGACTAAGATTGCCGCATGTTTTTGTTATACACTTTATCAACCTAGTTCTTCATTTTTAATATCATATTTATATCAAAGGTCATTTGCACAAAAACTCGGTGAATGAAAATTTATATAATTGATATTGGCAACACATCCTTCTATGTGAGTATACTTCCTCGGAGCAAGTCGTGTTGCATGTGCCCACGATTCCGCCCAAACCGACATGCTTATGCAAAAAACATTATCGGTTATTTATTTTTCCTAACACAAACAATACTTTAAGAATCTTATTTTTAAGAATCTTATTTTTATGTGAGTATGAAATATAGAATTTATGTAAGTGCTTAAATACGTTAACTCAAATGATGAAGATCCAATTGGTTACAAAAGCTTTGCGCAACTCTGAAACCATGGGACCGTATTGGTTCAGAATGTTTTTTAAATTTATTTTCTTATACCACTACCACGTGTACTTAGTTTATGAAGTATACTTGTCTGTTAAATTATTCTGTCATTTATAAAATCATATCTGGTGATAGACAATAAATCTTCAATTGCTTTATATGATTGTATTTGAACTGTATTTTAGACCGTGGGTTAGTAGTGATACAGAGTCGCAATAATGTAGAATTAACATACACAATATTTCCTCTCTCTGAGATTCAGAATAGATGATAGAAGATCTAAAGTAATTTACATACCTTTTATATACCAATTTGTTCCACCGCCAATCACTGAAGATCAATGATTGAGATGATCCAACAATAAATAAGACCAACGCCATAGTCTAAAGAAGAAATTTATATGAAGAAACCTGCAACGAAATTAAGTAGTATGTTAAGATACTTGTAAACATAAAAGTTTTCTACACCCTGATGATGATTCAGTTTATGGAATATAAATAGTGCCTAAGAGAAGATTGGTACATTCGTTTGCTTTTGTTGCTGGGCGTAGACATCTTCACGTGAAGCTCATGCATCCTTAGTTCTGACGTGAGATATATATTGAGATTTGCATTGGACGTGAGTCAGTAGCCTATCTATTTAGTTGAAAATCACACATATCTAACAGATATGTAAATCACACATTTACCTGACCGCTCAGCTTTTCCTCCGCTGTTGCAACTCATCGCCTCCATCGACTGCTATGTAGCTCGAATATATGTCGTGCATGCATCTGCAGTTTCGATAAGCCGGAACTGGTCCAGGATGAATGCCTCCTATTCGGTACTTGCTGTGGTTATCTGTCATGATCGCGTGGTCGACTGCGCCTCCTCTTGTTCGATGCTTGCCGCAGGCCTGTGACGGGAGCTAGATCATCGCGATCATCGCTCTCCATCTTGTCGGCGTGGGTTGACACCATGGCACAGCGAAGTAGGTTTGTGTGTGGGTCATCGCCTGGTCGAGTGCTCAGGACGACCACCTCCTCTCCGATACCTGCGCCATAACACGGGAGATCGCCGTGCCCCGTCTCATGAAAAATATTAGGCTAGTGATCATGTAGCAAAAGAGTGCGCAGAATAAGGATCTTAATCTAGAATTGAATCTTGGCCAACTCATGGAGTGATAGGAGTGCGATGTTCTCCGGCCAGAGATCAAGATCGTGGCCGATGTTCTCCGGCCGGAGAAGATGTTCTTGTGCTACCAATCGAATTATTTGGCTCTGTGTGCCTCAGACCTAGCTAGGTCCAACGGCAAGATCACAATCATGGCAGATGTTCATCGGCCGGACAAAACGCTACTAATCGATCTTGAATCTGGTTGTCTTCCGGCGGCCACGACATGAAGAAAGGAAAAGGTAACGGTATGAGAGGATACGCTATAATTATTTTAATGGCAACGGTGGGTAATTTTTTTCTTTTTCCTTTAAATCTGAGCCTTTCTTTTTCAAGTGCTAAATCTGAGCCGTTATTTGTCTTGTGTTTTAATTATATAATAGATGATAAAAAATTAAAAAATAAAATCTTTTGAGATTCATGTATGTTACGCAACCTACTATTAGGGAAAATTAACAAAATTAAATTTTGACTTTTTTTGCATAATTTTTTTTTGAAAAAAGTAAAATGGCATTAACTTTTGTGTACGACGTCGGAAACAAACGTATACTATATCAACATGATCGTGGGAAAAAGTTACATCCGAATTCACCGGGGTTTACCCGGTTAGCCAATTTTTAGATTCTCAAAATTCCAAATAAAAATATGAAAGCGGGAAGATTTTAGTTTTTGCATAAAATTTAGGATTTTATATTTCTTTAATTTTTAAAAATTAAAAATCTTTAATTTTTTAAAAATTAAAATTAATAATTGCATCCTGCATAAAGATCACTATTACTTTTAGCAAATCTTTAGATTTTCAAATTTTCAGGTTTTAGGTTTGGCAAAAAAAAAATTAAAAATAATACAAATTAAAAAGTTAATTTTTATTTATGAATTCTAGATTATTACTACATCATTACTTTTGTTTATTGAAAGAATTATTTGAAATTCAAACAATAAAGAAATATGACATCGACCAACATTTTAATAGGATTGATATGATACTAGTATCACATATATACGCGCGAAGCACTTGGAAGCAGGACAGGAAGGAACTTGGAGGTTAAGCGTGCTAGTGCTGGATTAGTGGGAGGATGGGTGACCGAGCGAGAAGTTTGACCACATGCAAGTAATTTGACTAGAGATAAGTGTAGTTAGAGACTAAACTTGTCAAATAACTAAAATATTAAAAATTCCGAAAAAATAGAAAAAAAGAGTGGAAAACAATTCAAAAAAAATTGGATATAAAAAAGGCACCGGTAGCGGGGTTCTGCTGCGGCTGTGTTTGGGGATGTTTTCTTACCGCGACAGACCCTTTAACCGGTGGTAAAGATCCTCTCGCCCGAACGCTTCTCTGCGGGCCACGTGGTGCCCACCGGTGCTAAAGGGGAGCTTTTAGCACCGGATGCGTAGCACCGGTTGGGCAGCCGGTAAATATAGGCTTTTACCAACCGATGCTAAATCCCCGTTTTCCACTAATGAGTCCACAATCAGGCAGAAAAATAAACATGCAAACAATTGATAATCTTAGGCGCTTGAAACGTTTGGAGCTTCAAGCATTTTGCTTGTAAAAATAGGAACTATCTTTTATGGTGCCTACTGCCCTTCTCTTCCGCTTTGAGGCATAATAAAATCAAAAGAAAATTTTCTAGTTAACAAATTAGCCTAAAATTAAATGTGCTAATTACCAAGAGAGATGGATCGTAATTCATAAAGTAAAATTACTAAGTACGGAGTAGCTAATAGCTGCTTACGGTGATCGGCGAGCCGGCAGGCGTAGCTTCGATGCAACGATGGCGCGCACACACTACGCTAGACGGACCAGAGAGCAGGACGGAGCGCCGGAGTGGCGCACTGCGGCCGTTATCCAGGTCAGGTCTCCAAGCGCCCTTGGATGCGGAGCGGCGCCGGCGGCAGTGAGAGGAAGAACGGCCTTAGGGTTTCACTGGTAGAAAAAGGGTCTATAATTGCGGTTGGCAACTGCCATTAATTTTGGTTGCGCAATTAGGATTAAATATGAGGGACTAAAGGCCCCCCTTTAGTCGCAACCAAAGACCCGTCCACGTGGGCGCCAGCCGTCCGTCGGGGCGGAGAACCTTTATTCGCGGTTCTCCTAGCCAACCGCGACTAAAGGCTTCCGCAGGTTAGGGTTTTAGCGCTCCCCCCCCCAAATATGGTTTCTTTTTAATTTGTATTGTTTTATTTCTTTTATATTTTATTTTGTGTTTTATTTTAATTTTGAAGAAGTTCCACATATTCTACGCTACTATATACATGCATATGAATGTACAATTTCAAACAAGTTTGAAATTAGAACCAAGAAGAATTCAAGAGGAATATACAATATATATTCAATCTCGAATGACCATATACAATTTCGAACAATTTCCATACATAATTTACGGCATCAGAAGTTTTACGTCCTCGTAATAGTATTCTCCATTAGAATGGAGGACTTCCCTCATAAAAAATCCTGCTAGTTCCTCTTGAATTGGTCGGAAGCGAACTTCTGGACTAAGCGTCTTCCGCAAGTTATTCCTCTTGACGTTGTTCTCCGACGACTTCTGCTCAGAGGTGTATCTCCGGATGAACTCACAAACATAGTATCCACATAGATTGGTTCCGGTGGCTAAATATCCCTAGACAGTAACCTTCTAAATTCTAGCTCTTTTTTGAATTCACCGACCGTTTCATCTGTGAACAGTCTCCAAACCCTACAGGGTAAAGAAAATTAAATGTACAAGGGAGTTATTAGTTACTTGATATTAGGAAATGAACGAAAGAGGCCGATCGATATAGAGCACAAATGATTGAAAATAATTACTTTTGCAGCATATTTCTCATGTTGACCCAAAGCTTTGGATCCATATTCAGAGAGTCCATGATGAGAACTCTGGAGGTGTGAAATTCAATTATTAGCATAATCCAGTGAAACCTGCGGATACGATACATGCACAGTTATGCATAGCTCATCAATTAGACATACCATGCATGGAGTAAACAAAAGAGAATGCGCTCAAGAAAGAAACACTCACCCAAAATGGTAAGGAAATAGAATTTGACTTTTGAGTTGCTGCTTTGTAAGAAAATCAAACAGGTCTTGCTCCACGTCGCGGGGGTGTTTTTCTAACACATATCCATTAACGATGTGCGGGTCAATGAACCCAACATCATGGATGTTTCTTTTTTTGGCATTCCCCAATCTTCATTCTGCATAATAGCGTACACAACAATATAGTTAGGACAATATATATAGTGTAGGCAATGAACGAGATGGGGTAGAAATAAATTACTTACAGAACGTAGCAACTGATGATAGATTTGTTGAGCTCACGCAGATTGAACAGCTGGAACAATTCACTCATATGAACTGTTACATAGTAATTTTTGAAGTGATGCTCATGTCTAACTTCCGCATAAATATATTCTTTGCCGGTGTTATTTTTTATCTAACCCTTGTACCAACGTAGCAGATTTTGCATTTGTGCTGGTAGATCCTCTTCCTGAGCAGGCTCGACGAGAGGCCCATTCGGCACATATGTAATTGCTACCTCACTCATTGGCGCCTCCTCAAGGCCTAACACTGCACGAAGAGTCATACCGATCCTGGCCGCTTTTTCTCTAGCACCTGTTACCGTCATTCCCTGTGCTGCCGCAGCTGCTATGATAGCGGGGTCCATTAGTTCAGCATCCGGACCGGCGGCTTTCAATACGAGCAGGGGGATCGATTGTTTATTTTGTTCCCCGAGCTGGGCAACTTGTTTCCCACTTTTTTTACTTTCTTTTTTCTCCTCCCCCAAGGCTTTCTTCTCCTTCTCCGCCAAGTCTTTCTTCTCCTTCAATATGAGTGCTTGCCTACGAAGTTCACGTCCATAGTCGTCAGGCATATTCTTCTTGGCTTGGGACGGTGTGCTCAAAAATGACTTAGCCCACTTCTTTTCCTTCTTAGAAAATACTGGCTTGGGCTCAGGCTCTCTTTTCGCCTTCATTTCCGACTTCCATTTCTCATGCTGAGCAGCCGCGGCCGCGTCAGTTAATCGACACTACGTTCCCAAGGCCTTGGGAGGAGAGGCTTCAGTGATGGCTCCGGTACCTTTGTGGTCTTAGGTACATAAGGGTCCGGGTTAATAGTCCAGGACTGCTTCTGCTTCTTCGCCGGAGGTGGATTGGGGCGGTCCCGCCGGAGGCGGACTGGAGGCGGTGTCTGCGCCGGAGGTGGATTGGGCGGCGTCGGCTGACGTGAAGGAGGTGTAGGTGAACCACCACCCCCACCACCACCACCGCCACCACCACCACCACCGGAGGGGGGTGGACTTGTTGGCCTTGGTGCCTCTCCTGGAAACTTGATGAACTTCTTTTTCCATAGAATGAACTGGCGCTTGACATCTCCAAGTATTTTCTCCCCTTCGGGTGTAGCATAGTCAATCTCCAGGTCCTCAAACTCTTGGACTATGTCTTCCACCGTGACACGAGCATAACCATCTTCAATGGGGTTGTTGTGGTGGAATGCTCCAGGTATATAGGGTAACGCAATGCCGATGGCTACCTTCATGGAAATGTTCCCCACTGGATAATGCAGATCACATTCTTTCATTTCCTTTACATCGTCCACAGGGTAGCGAGGAGGCTCCGGTGCAGTAATATCGATCGTCGGTGCATTAGCACCAGCCGGGCCAGCAAGGGTGCATTAGCATCAGCCGGCGGGGCCTCCGTGGAAGCCACGCTGCTTCTCCGCTGCTGGCTTCCGACATCCGCTGGATGATCTTCATGCGTCCCAGCTGCCGATCTTTCTTGTACTAGTACATGCACCATTTTCTTCATCTCATAGAATTCCGATGCCAAGTGCGTCACAAAATCTGCATCCCGATCCGTCTTTCTCTTACGACTTCTGTAACTGTACGGGTCATTTTCCTGGGAAACCCTACTTTCCACGGAATGGCGCCTTTGCCTCGTACACGTCCTCCGTGTTCAGGATTCCCGAGGGCAAATGTCAGCGCGTCGTTCTCTCTGTTGAACCTGATCTTCCCCTCTTGAGCTTTGGTCATTGCATCAATAAGGGCTTCGGTGGGTTTAAACTTTGTCTGTCGGTGAACACACTCCCCTATCACCGGGTCTAGCGATCCCCCATGCCTGTACCACCAGCTTTTGGCCCTTGGGTCCCATCCCTCTGTACCTAGAGGGATTCCTCGCTGCCTCAGGTCGTCCTCCATCTTCTGCCACTTAGGCTCTGACATAGGCATCCCTAATGGGCCTGCCGAAGATAGTACCCGGGGTTTACTGAAGGCCCACGACTCGAAGAATAAGAAGAATCGGAAGCCCAAGTTGATATTAAGGAAAGCTAGAGTTGTATTAGGAGATGATATTTGTAATCTTGCGGGATGAGTTGGAAACCCTCCCGGACTCTGTAACTTGTACAATACGAATCCCTCGGCTCCACCTCTTATATAAGGGGGAGTCGAGGGACAAAGAAAGCATCAATTCATTGTCTCACAAGCCCTAGTTTTAACGTCGTCGAGTACTTTTCGGCTGAAACCTTTGAGATCTACTTGCCCTCTACATCCAACGAAACCCTAGTCTACTACTTGTAGGCATTGACAAGTTAATCCCTTGTCAATTGGCGCCGTCTGGGTAGAGGCGACAAGGAGCTGATCTCGATGGCACGTTCAAGATCGTCGACTTCATCGGTAGCAAGCAACATCATGGACAGAGGTCGAAACTGGTCTCGTTGATTTTGTTCCTCACCCCCTCCCGTTTGGATGCATATGCGTATGGAGGAGCCCATGGAGATGACGTTTGGAAAGTTCCACTTCCGCGTCGAGAAAGAAGGAGCGTATCGTCTCGAAGTTCCGATCTCGTCGGGATTATCGACGGTTGATCCTGACTTCTCAAGCTCAGCATCATCCATCGAGTCAGGCGACGAGGAGATTTCGTCATCACGCTTCATCGGCACCAAGGCAAGCGAAAAACTCGCCAAGATCTTCAACGACATGTCCTTCGAGTCATCTGCTGATACGTCTCCGACGTATCGATAATTTCTTATGTTCCATGCCACATTATTGATGATATCTACATGTTTTATACACATTATATGTCGTATTTATGCATTTTCCGGCACTAACCTATTAACGAGATGCCGAAGAGCCATTCTTGTTTTCTGCTGTTTTTGGTTTCAGAAATCCTAGTAAGGAAATATTCTCGGAATTGGACGAAATCAACGCCCGGGGTCCTATTTTTGCACGAAGCTTCCGAAGACCGAGGGGAAAGGAAGTGGGGCCACGCGCGCCCTGGTGTGTGGGGCCCTCGTGTGGCCCCCGCGTTGCCCTTCCGCCTACTTAAAGCCTTC
Organism: Lolium multiflorum; assembly: GCA_030979885.1. Classification (NCBI taxonomy): domain Eukaryota; kingdom Viridiplantae; phylum Streptophyta; class Magnoliopsida; order Poales; family Poaceae; genus Lolium; species Lolium multiflorum. The sequence goes on along the minus strand of CM061753.1, from coordinate 199,367,971 downwards.
GTCGCGAACCCCCAGTACCGAGAGCCACGATACGGAAAACCTTCCGGAGACGCCGCCGCCGCCAATCCCATCTCGGGGGATTCAGGAGATCGCCTCCGGCACCCTGCGGAGAGGGGAATCATCTCCCGGAGGACTCTTCACCGCCATGGTCGCCTCCAGAGTGATGAGTGAGTAGTTCACCCCTGGACTATGGGTCCATAGCAGTAGCTAGATGGTCGTCTTTGTCGGGGGGAAGACCCCGGGTAGGGCAATGGACGTGGAGCAGCCGGCTAGAGGTTGGCCGGCTCGCGGCAAAGGCCGGCTGAGGAGCAGCCGGCTGGAGCCGTGGCCGGCTGCCTCGGAAGCCGGCTGGCTCTAAGTCCTAGTCGGCCTGGCTACGGCCATCTACGCTGTGGCTAGGCCGGCTTCTACACGCCATATCCGACTGGGGCCTATACCTCAGACCGACTCGAGGCTGGCGAGTCTTGCATGAGAAGGAACTGGGTAGGTGGTCCGGGTTCAAAGGTCCACGCTGACCTCACTTACCGTAAAGCACGGGGCACTGTAGAGCAACAGTGCCGCGTGGCGGACATGCCATCATCGCCTACGCCGGTCCGTACCGGCTACAGGGCATGATGGCGACAGGGACATCTCCTCGCCATGCCGCTGACCTCCTCTGGCGGACGGGACAGGCCACTACGCCTCAACGGCTCCATGACGTCAACGCCTCGGGAAGGAGCGGAGCCGGAGCCGGCCAAGCCGGCCAGTAGACCGTAGGGACTTCTGTGTAAAGTGTCAGTGCCTATATAAGCTGGGCTACCCCCCTCGTGCGGGGACGATCGATCATTCTTACTTCACTCTAGACTTAGCGCTGCCCTGTGAGAGAGACCTTCGTCTACCTTAGCCTCCCAGGAGCAGCCGGATACAGCTCTAGGAGCACCGTTGTACTGTGATATCATCTTATACACACATAGCAGGAGTAGAGGTGTTACCTCCATCGGAGGGCCTCGAACCTGGATACGTCGCCGTGTCGCTCATGCCCATACCCGCATCCGGATACCGCCGTGAGTCCACTAGGAACCACCTCGATTAGCCACCCTATGGCATATGCCGTGACGATACCACGACATTTGGCGCCCACCGTGGGGCCTTCAGCGTCCGCGGCCGGTGTCTTCATCCGGACGGGCCTCACCATCACCACCGGCGAGCGGGTCGCTTCGGCTTGATCGGAGATTCAGCTCCCTCGACGCATCAGCGACAACGCGGCTGCTTCGCCGACAGGCCATTTCCTGCCGGCGGCATCATCCTCGGCTTCGACGTCTACGTCGCCACCGTCGCACCACCGCGCTATCCGCGCCAGATCCTACGCTGCGCAAGCCCTCCCCCAGGAGCCGGCGCCAGCCTCACCACCGCTAGCCCCTGCATCGTGCACGAGGTCATGGCAGCCGGCGACGAGCAGCCCGCCAAGTCCACGCGCGTTCGCGGCCCCGACCTGGAGTGCAACGTCGGCGGGCATGCATCCGCATCAGGCGCAAAGCCGCCACCACCACCATCCCGACTGGAAGAAGTCCGGGCAAAGCTGAGCACTCCGCTCACCACTGGTGCGGCGCCGACGCCGCCACCGTCGAGGCAGACCTGGAGGCGCACCGCGTGCTCCTCCTCAAGCAGACTGAGGAGCTGGCTGCTACTAAGCACCAGTGGGACATCACCCAGCGCGAGTACAACCGCGCCCACGGCCTCACCCAGGCGGCGACAACCCCAGCCGAGCCGGCCAGATCCGCCGCAGAGGCCGCGACCTAGGCGCCGAAATCGACCGCGACGGCGCGGACACACCGGCTCCGTCAATGGAGCTGCCCATCTACAACACCCCCGACAAGAACATGCTCGCGGCCGAAGCCGCCGCAGAAGAGCTGCACCGCCTCGAAGGCGAAGAGTTACGCCGCCAGACTACGCGGGTGACTGAGTTGCTGAAGGCTGCCAACAAGCAGTCGAAAGACCCTAGGTACGCCCAAGACCCTAGAGCTTCTCACGCTCGTGGTGCCGCAGGCAATGCCAGGGACACGGCCGAGTCCATCTCCCCAGCGCCAAGCCGGCGCAATGACTCCCGCGCCACGCACGCGAGCTCAAGCCGGCCAAGCCGCCAGCCAGGCGGCGGCGCAGCCGGGCCCCACCAAGCCGGAACCAGGAGCAAGACTCCGAGCCTCGACGCCTGCACCGGCCGGCTCCAGAAGCCGGCGCTCGCCAGCCGGCACATACCCGGCTGGGCCCGCGCATCGAGCCGACAGACGCCCGGGATCGCCTCGACCGGCTGGTCGAATCCCGCATTGCGGAAGAAGAGGGGCCAGCCGGCCCAAAGTGCTTCGGGCCCCGCATCGCCAACGAGCCCATGATTGACGGCTTCCAGCTCCCGCACGACACCCCCCAAGTACGACGGCACCGCCAAACCGGAGGACCGGCTGCTGGACTACTCCACCGCAGCGGCATCGCCGGGGCAACAAGCGCCGGGCGGTCGCTATTCCCCACGATGCTGGTCGGCTCCGCCCGCACAGCTCAACAACTGCCAGCCGGCAGCATCAACGGCTGGCTGGATTTCGAAGAGGCCTTCATCAGCAACTTCACCGGCACCTATCGCCGGCCGGGTCGCCTCAACAGCTTGAGATGTGCAAGCAGGGCCCGGACGAGACGGACCGCGCATACCCGACGCGCTGGTGCGAAATGCGCAACTCTGCGAGGGTGTGCATGAGATCCAAGCCATCAGCTTCTTCATGGGAGGCTGTCGGCCCAACACCATGCTGTGGCACAAGCTACGCCGCAGCGACCCCAAGTCGATGGCCGCCTTGATGGCCATTGCCGACAAGTACGCGCTGGCTGAGGAAGCCGGCAAGGCGCCGGCTGAGATTTCACCGGCCCCAGCAAGACGGGACAACAACAAGCCGGCTGAGCTCAAGCCGGCCGAGGGCGGCTCGCATGGCAGCCGGCGGGATAATTACCGCGGCAAGCGGCACAGTGACCAGCCGGACCGCCGGTACGGCTCCGCCCATGTGGCAGCCGTGTCAGACTACGCGGCGGCTGGCGGGAGCCGGCGCCAGAAGCAAACAGACCGGCCCTGGAAGCCGAAGTACACCTTCGAGCAGATGCTCGACTCGCCGTGCAAATACCACAGCGGCAAGAACCCTCCAACCACACCACCCGCGACTGCCACTTCATGAAGCGGCCGACAAGCGGTGAACCCTCCCACCCCCACCCCCGCCTCCTCCAGCCGGCGGGCCGGGTGGCCAAGGCGGCGCAGAGAACGCCAACCTCGAGCACCACGAGGCTAACCAAGTGCAACATGGCCGCTACCTGGCCGAGGATGCCACCTACATCATCTTCACCTCCGAGCCCGAGGACAAGACGAGCCAGCAGAGCCGTTCCCTCGAGGTCAACGCGATCATCCCACCGGTCCCCCAGTACCTAAACTGGTCAGAGCAGGCCATCACCTTCGATCGTCGCGACACACCGGCTGTCCTGCCGAAGCCGGGCAGCTACGCCATGGTCCTCGACCCCACCATCGGCACGACTCGGCGCATCGTGCGTTTCTCGTGCGTCCTCATCGACGGGGCAGCAGCATCAACATCCTCTACCGCGACACCGCCCGCAAGCTAGGCATCCAAGAAGCCGAGCTGCGTCCCACCCCCACCGTCTTCCATGGCATCGTGCCAGGCCACTGCTGCCAGCCGATCGGCCGGATCACGCTGGAGGTGATGTTCGGGAAGCCGGATCACTTCCGCACCGAAAGGATCGAGTTCGAGGTTGTGGACCTCGTGAGTCCCTACCACGCGCTCTGGGCAGGCCAGCCCTGACCAAGTTCATGGCGGTGCCCCACTATGGGTACCTGAAGATGAAGCTGCCTGGCCCTAAAGGGGTCATCACAGTAGCCGGCGACTATCGCCGCTCCATGGACTGCGCCACGCAGAGCTCCAAGATGGCCCAGACGCTGGTCATCGCCACCGAGAAGCAGCTCATCCACGACGCCGTCGCCCGCTAAGGCCGCGCAGGCGGACATGCCGGCTGTGGGCAACCCGGCTGGGACGACTCACTTCCAGCCGGCCGACAACACCAAGAAGATCCTGCTCGACCCGGCGCAGCCGGACAAGTTCGTCACCATTGGTGCCGGCTTGAGCAGGAAATAGGAAAGCGAGCTCACCAGCTTCTTCCGTGAGAATCGGGACATCTTCGCATGGTCTCCAAGGGACATGCCGGGTGTGCCGAGGAGTTGGCTGAGCACCACCTCCACGTCAGGCCTGAAGCCAAGCCGGTGAAGCAGCCCCTCAGGCGCTTCACCGAAGAAAGAAGGAAGGCCATCGGTGAAGAAATCGCCCGGCTCCTCGCAGCCGGCTTCATCATGGAAGTGCTGCACCCGGACTGGTTAGCAAACCCAGTCCTGGTTTTGAAGAAGAACGGCTCCTGGCGCATGTGTATCGACTACACCAGCCTCAACAAGGCGTGCCCGAAGGACCCCTTCCCCCTGCCGCGCATAGATCAAGTTATAGACTCGACTTGCCTGTGAACTGTTGTCTTTTCTAGATGCCTATTCAGGCTACCACCGATTCCTTTGAATCGGCTGATCAAATAAAGACTTCGTTCATTACCCCGTATGGGGCTTACTACTACACGACTATGCCATTCGGCTTGAAAAATGCAGGCGCCACCTACCAAAGGTGCATGCAAAAGTGTTTGCAGGATCAAATCGGCAGAAATGTTCACGCATATGTGGATGATGTCATTGTAAAAACCAAGGAGATGCCTACCCTCCTTGATGACTGAGAGAAACCTTCACCAATCTGCGAAGATTCCGGATGAAGCTCAACCCGGCCAAGTGCACGTTCGGCGTGCCAGCCGGCCAACTCTGGGCTACCTCGGCTTCGAGGAATCGAAGCCAACCGAGAAGATCAGTGCCATTGAGAAGATGGAACTGCCGCAGTGCCTCAAGGACGTCCGAAGTTCACCGGATGCCTGGCCTCCTTGAGCCGCATCGGCCGGCGGAGAAAGGCACGCCCTTGCAGATTGCTGAAGAAATCGGAAAAATTCGTCTGGTCACCACAGCGGATGAAGCCTTCCGTGACTTAAAGCGCGTGCTCTCAACCGTGCCCATCCTCGCATCGCCGGCTTCAATGGAGCCGATGCTGTTATACATCGCTGCCACCAATCGTGTGGTTAGCGTCGTCCTGGTGGTGGAACGCAAGGAAGCCAACAAGGAAGCCGGCAAGGAGCAGTCGGTCCAGCGCCCAGTCTACTACCTTAGCGAAGTGTTGTCCCAGTCGAAGCAAAACTACCCCCACTACCAGAAGGTCACATACGGCGTATACATGGCGGCCAAGAAGCTCAAGCACTACTTCCAGAGCACCCCATCAAGGTGGTGGCCACAGCACCCTTGGCGGAAATCATTGGCAGCAAGGACGCCAATGGCCGGGTTGCCAAGTGGGCCCTGGAGCTAGCCGCCCATACCATCATCTACGAGCCGCGCACAGCCATCAAGTCGCAGATCCTCGCGGACTTCTTCGTCGACTGGGCCGAGATGCAATACCTGCCGCCTGTGCCTGACTCCACGCACTGGAAGCTGCACTTCGACGGCTCGAAGATGTGAAACGGCTTGGGAGCCGGCATCGTCGTCACTTCGCCCAAGGGAGACCGGCTGGACTACGTCCTGCAGATCCACTTCGCCGCATCCAATAATGTGGCGGAGTACGAGGCGCTCATTCATGGGCTGAAGCTAGCCAAGGAGATAGGCGTGCGTCGCATCCTCTGCTTCGGCGACTCCGACTTGGTTATACAGCAAGCATCGGGCGACTGGGACGCGAAGGACGCCAACATGGCCTCGTACCGCTTCCACGTCCAGCAGCTATCCGGCTTCTTCGATGGCTGTGAATTCCATCATGTGCCACGAGCAAACAATGAGGCGGCAGACGCCCTGTCCAAGATTGGCTCAACCCGGCAAGCTATTCCGCCGGGCGTTGCCTTGGCGGTCCTCAAGAAACCGTCCATCATACCGTCACCGGACTCGGATTCGATATTCGTGCCGGCTGACCCGGGGCTTCTCAGCCGAACCCGGGGCTTCATCGCCCAAGTCGGGGGCTTATCAGCCGAACCCGCCGGCTCCACAGCCGAACCCGGGGGCTTCTCAGTCCAACGCGGGGGCTTCTCAGCCAAACTCGGGGGCTTCTCAGCCGAACCCGCCGGCTTCACAGCCGGACCCGGCGACCATGCAGTCGAAGCCGGAAGCTCCGAAGATGGAGGCCTTGCTGGTCAGCGTATTTGAAATAAAATGTGTACCATCATCGGCACAAGAATTCCTCTCCTACCTCACCGATGGTGTGCTGCCCAGTGACAGGGTTCAAGCCAGGCAGATTGAGAGAAGGGCCAAGGCCTATACAATCATCAACCACGAGCTGTACAAACGCAGCGTAAGTGGGGTGCTCCAGCGGTGCGTCGAGCCGGCTGAAGGGATTGAACTCCTACGGAAATCCATCAGGGTGAGTGCGGCCACCACGCCTCCTCCAGAGCCATAGTGGCCAAAGCCTTCCGGCATGGTTTTTACTGGCCGACTGCGCTCAGAGACGCAAAAGAACTGGTGAAGAAGTGCAACGGCTGCCAACGCTTTGCCAAGCAAAAGCACACGCCGGCTTCCGCCTTGAAGACCATCCCCATTACCTGGCCATTTGCCGTATGGGGCTTGGATATGGTGGGCCCATTCAAAACAGCCCGAGGCGGCATGACTCATCTCTTGGTGATGATTGACAAATTCACTAAGTGGATCGAAGCCAAGCCAATCAAGAAGCTGGACGGCTCCACAGCCGTCACATTCCTCAAGGAAATAATCGTGAGATACGGCTACCCCCATAGCATCATCACCGACAACGGCAGCAACTTCGCCGAGGGCATTTTCAAACGCTATTGTGGGGAGATGGGGATCCGAATGGACCTATCGTCCGTGGCGCACCCGGAGTCAAACGGCCAAGTGGAGAAAGCAAACGCCTTGATCTTAGCCGGCATCCGGCCCCGGCTGGTGGAACCGCTTGAGCGCTCAGCCGGCTGCTGGATCGAAGAGCTGCCCAACGTATTGTGGAGCCTGCGCACGACGCCAAACCGCTCAGTCGGCTTCACACCCTTCTTCCTCGTATACGGGGCCGAAGCCGTCCTGCCGACTGATAACGAGCACGACAAGCTCTACACAGAAGCTGAAGCCAAAGAAGCTCGTGAAGATGGAGTCGACCTGGTTGAAGAGGTCCGGCTGATGGCCGAGTCCAGGTCTACCATATACCAGCAAAGCCTCCGACGCTATCACAACCGGAAGGTCCAGTCCTTAGCATTCCGAGAAGGAGACCTAGTGCTCCGGCTGATCCAACGGACAGCCGGACAGCATAAACTGTCATCCCCATGGGAAGGTCCCTTCATCGTGAGCAAGGCAGTAGGCAATGATTCCTACTATCTCATAGATGCCCAAGAGGCTAAGAAAAACAAGGCAAACAAAACTGACGAGGAGACTAAACGTCCCTGGAATGTCAGGTTGCTTCGACCATTTTATACTTGAGAGCAGGAATGTATGTATCCCTTGTACCCTTTTGTAAGCTATGAAAAAGTAAGCGCCAAGAGCGCCGATTTCGACAAGTTTTTCGCGTACTCTATTGTTTTCGCCAATTGGCTAACACCCTCTCACGCGGCCGGCTTAGTAACGTGATTCGGTTTCGGACAGCCGGCTTCCGACCAGCTACAGACCGCAACCCGGCTGTCCGGCTGGCGGGAGTAAGTGCCTAGGGAGCCGGCACGCGAAAGATGGCTAAGGGAAAGAGTGAAAGCGAATTGTTTCTTGCACAACTTTTCATAAAAGTGCCGGATTGCCGAACTCGACTCGTTCGACTGAAATACTATCGGCCTCACCCAGCGGCACGCTCTTGATCCGGCGACGGACCGCAAGTCGGACGTACGACCGGCAAGGGCACAGCCAAAGAGTGGGGCGGATGGGAAAAAGCGAAAAAGTTGGAAGAAAGCAAGCCGGCACACAAATGATTAAACAAACACATTAAAGTGTGCCTTAATAAAAGGGTAATAATATTGTCTTACATATGCACCCGGCATCCCGGGGATTTAACGAGCTGTCTTGCAAAAGCATAAGGATAACAGGTACAAGCTAAACACCGGCTGGATCAGGACCAGTCGGAGGAGCATCAGTAGAGCCGGCCGCCGGGTCATCCTCAGGCACGTCGTCCGCCTCATCCTCAGCCTCCTCCTCGTCGTCAGACGGCGGGTTCGGGTCCGCGATGAAGATGGCCTTGTCGACGAAGTCGGCAATGGCGTAGGCACGGGCGAGCCGGGCGGTTTGTTCTCCGGCGGGAGCTTGTCCTCCACGTCGGCGCGCCGGAACTCCAACTGGTCGAGGCTAACCTCGTTATACCAGGAGAGCACAAAAGATAGCGCCATATCGGCTCCGGCGCGCGCGGCCGACTCCTTCCAGTCCAGGAAGCGGTCGGGAGCCCTGTCCAGCCAGGCGATGAGGTTGGAGAGATCTTGCGGCAGCGTCTCCGTCGGCCATAGCAGCCGGATCAGCTCTTCCGCCGCCTTCCGCAGCTCCCAGCCAAGCTTGGTGATTGGCTCCACACGGGCAGCCATGGACGACAAATAGTCATCCATGGTGAAGCAATCGGAGCTCTGATCCCCAGTGGCCTGCCGGCGCTCCTCCCGCGCCTTGCCAACAGCCGCTAACACCGCCTCCTGCGCCTCGGGAAGGCCGCTGCAAAGAAGAAACGCATCAGAAATCCGTTGAAGCCGGAGATAGCCGAAAAATACAAATTTCAAAAAAGAAAAAAAGCCCGGCGGCAGCCGCAAGATCAACCTGAAGATGGAGATTCCGAAGCTCTAAAGTAAGCACTGGGAAGCAAAAACGCCCTGCACGAAGATGGAGATTTCGAAGTAAAAGAAGAAAAAAGCCTGGCGGCAGCCAGCAAGAACCGACTGCCCCCAGCCTGAAGATGGAGATTCCGAAGCTCTAAAGTAAGCCTGGCGGCAGCCGGCAAGAGCCGACTGCCCCCAGCCTAAAGATGGAGATATCGGAAAAATCAAAGTTTCTGCCGCCGGCTGCCAACCTAAGCCGGCAGCCGACGGCCGAAAGCCGGCAAAGGGGAAGGCATAAGATAAAAGACTCACCCGCCAAGCCGCGGTCGAGCGCGCTAAGTTCCTCCAACCACCGCTTGGCGGTGGCCGATAGCTCGTTGGACTTGGTGGTCACCTCTTCACGAAGCGCAAGCCGCTGCCGCTCCACCTCATCCAGCCGCCTGCTCAGGTCCGCCAGCTTCTCCTCCCCGTCCTTCTTGAGGGCAGCAAGTTCCTTGAGGTGGTTAGCCTCAAGCTGGCGCAGCCGCTTCAGCTCCCCGTCAGCCACCTTCAGCTTGGCGGCAGCGGCCCGGTTCGCCTCCTCGCTTGTGACGCATTGGGCGCGGGCAACTCGGAGGTCCGACTCCAGCTGCGGGATCCGGGCGGCCTCAGCTGCAAGCCGGCAAAAACAAGCCGTCAGTAAAAAAGAAACTCAACAGAGAGAGCAAGTCAAAAGAGAGAAGGCCTTACCCTTGACAGCCTCCAGCTCGCGGGCCAAGCCGGCCCGCTCGATCTTGGCCTTGTGGTAGCTAGTCACCACCTTGTTGTACAAAACGGTGCGTCGCTCCGCAACCACCTGAAAGAAACAATCAGACATCCAGACGAAACCCGGACCGGCTCCAAACAGCCGGCCCATGCCTCGGAGGGCTACCAGGATAATAGCAGAATTGCAAAAACAAGAAGACACATACCTTGTCGGCATCTTCCAGCGTTGCCAGCTGGGCGAGGGTCTCGGCGGCCTTGGCCTTGAGGCTGCCACGGAAGCCGGAAAAGAACAGCTTCATGGGCGCCACGCCTGGCTGCCCCTCCCGACTGGTCACCTCACAGGCATCCGCCTGATGCCACGCAGCCTCCATGGTGCCAGCCGAGCCAAGGCTGGAGTCGGAGGCAGACGGCACATGCAGCAGCCGGGCCCCCTTGGCCACATGAAGGCCCTTAGATGGGTTCGACGGGCCCTCCGTCCTCACCAGCGCCCGGGAGTCGGCGTCCTTCGAGCGCGCTGGCTCCTCCCTTGCCGGCTCCTTCCTGGCCGGCTCCCTCCTCGTCGGCCCCGAAGCTGGGGGCGACGCGGTCGAAGCAGTCGGCCCGGTGGGAGCCGTCGTCTCCGGCGCCTGAGGCGCTCCTTCCGGGCTGCTCTCCAGCACCACGACGTTGGCGCGGGCCCGCCGACTCCGGTCGCAGGCGGCGCAGCCCCGCCAGCTCCAGCTCCGGCCGCAGGCGGCATGCCCCTGCCAGCTCCGGCCGCCTGCTCCACAAACGGGGCGCGGCGCGGAAACATGTCGTCAATGGTCGGCCGGCGCGCCGACTGACCCTGGACTCCGCCGCCAGGCGCCGCAGGAGGCGTGGATGAAGAAGACGCCCCCGCAGAAGGCGGCGTGGCCGCAGGCGGCACGTTAGCAGCCGGCGGCGTGCGCGCGCGTGCCGAAGGCTGCGGGGTCGGCTCCCTCCTCTGCCGCTGAAGCGGCGACGTGACGGGAGGAGCTTGCCGAGAGCCGCCTCCCTGGGTAAACTTAATTGGAGCCCTAGTTGAACAAGCAAGAAAAGATAAGTACAAAAAGGAAGGAAAGAAAAGGAATCAAACAACAGAGAAAAAAGAACTCACCCGGCTTGCTCCGGAACCTTCTTGGGCGCCTGCCGGCGCTGCTTCTTGGCCTTCGCCTCCACCGCAGCCGTGGACCCGCCGATGGCTCGCTTCCTCCCCTTCGGCGCGGAAGTCGCCGTGCTCGTAGGCGGCACCGCGCGCAGAGGCACCGCCGGGATTGGCCCCGTGCCGGATTCCGCCGGCTCCGCCTGCGGCTGCTCCTGCTCATGCTCAGGCGAGGGCGGCGGATTATGCTCCCCCTGGCCGCCTTGATCCGGCACCTCCGGAAGATCGTCGTCGCCGGCTTGGTCGCTGGCTGGGTCGGCCGGGTCGACGTGATCCAGCGTCCAGACCTTCGTCGCCAAGTCGCCATCCTCGATGCCTTGGCGGGTGAAAAGCTAAAAACAAGACAAGATAAATATCAAGTCGGCCATGCGGCTGCAAGCCGGAAGACGGCCAAAAACATCAAACTTACCAGTTCAGGCGGCTGCTCCCGGTCGTAGGGTGGTAGCGCCCAATCCCAGTTGTCCGGCATGTTGGCCTTGGTGATGTTGTTCACCCGGCGAGCAACCTGGGACTTGGAGAGCTCCGCCTTCGACGTCCGGGTCGGGTCGAGCCGGCCGGACATATGCCCGATCTTGTGGACGCGCCACTGGAGCGGTATAACCCGGCGCATGACGTAGGTGCAGAGGAGGTCCTCGGCGCTCAGCCGGCCTCCCGTGACGCACTCCCCCAGAAAGTCCCACAGGAGGTTCACCTCCGCGTCCGGGTCCGAGGACTTGGCGTTGTGGCCCCAGTTGAGCCGGCCGACTGGCGGAGCCTGGTTGTATTCCGGCAGGTTGAGCCGGTCGAAGGCCGGGCTCTCCTTCCGCACGTAAAAGAAAGACATCTGCCAATTGTTCACAGAATCGACAGTCGGGATCCGCGGGAAAGACGTACCCGTGCGAGGATAGATGGAGGCGGCGCCGCAGGTCCTCAGACGGTCTTCAGTCGTCTGTGCCTTGATGTAGAAAAGCCTCCAAAACTCCACATCCGGCCACAAGCCGGCGTAGCCTTCCATGAAGACCACATAGCAGCTGAGGAGGATCATGGCGTTGGCCGGCAGGTGGTGCGGTTGCAGGCCGAAGTAGTCGAGGAACCGGTGGAAGAAGTTGGAGGCCGGCAGGCCCAACCCGCGGTCGAGGTGCGCGCCGAAGACCACGCGTTCGCCGGGTTCCGGCTGGGGCTCCATCTCCGCGCCCGGCGCCCTCATAATCACCCCCGCCGGGATGCGGCGGAGGCGCACGAGCCGAGCGATGTCGTCCTCCCGCATGTAGGAGCCCTTCCAAGAACCGCTTGGTTGAGCCATTGCGGACGAGGAAGAAGAAGAAGAAGTCCAGGAAAGACGGAAGGGCGAAGAGGAGCCGCTCCTCGCCGGAGGAGATCGCGGTGGAGAAGAGCGCGCCGTTGACACGCGCGGCCCCGTGGCGCCGGATTGGCGGAGTTGCGGCGCCGGATCGACGGAGGAACGTCGGGGCGCCCGCTCGCTGAAGCTCGCCAGGGAAATGGTGGAGAAGAGTGCGCCGGATCGGTGGAGAGCTCGAACGGGAGAAAGGGGCGAAGTGGAGCGCGAGGAAGAAGAAGACGCCTCGGTACCGCTCCGGGGGCATTTATAGCCGCCCGGTGCGCCGGTTGCGTGGCCACGTGGCGATCGTGGGCCGCGTTGGGATTTACTGCGGCCATAACTACCCCACGATGGCTGCGGTTAAAACCGAAAACTGCCAAGCCACTTCCCCCACGACCGCACCGGATCTGGCGGAGACATTGATGTGACCAGACGAAGCGGCAACAGGAGCTTGCCGTCAGACCAGTCAAGTCGGGCACAAGGCCCGAGGCGGCGGAGACTCCGGCGTGCCCAAGCCGGAGCCGGACATAAAATTCAATCCGGCCCCAAACTCTCCTAGCAAGGCGGAGACATCGCCAATACTTGTAAAAAAGCAAAAGCTGCAGAAACAAAAATGACGGCCGGCTGCAAGCAGCCGGACGGGGCAAGCCGGATGAGGGCGCAGCCGGCTGAATGGAAATTCTCAGTCGGCCCCTCCAAGGGCCGCCCAACGTTTTCAGAAGATCTAAGAGCCAGGGAAACCTGCCTAGGTCCCTCTTAACGCAGGACCTTGCCAGCTTCGGGGCTAATGTCGGGGGGAAGACCCCGGGTAGGGCAATGGACGTGGAGCAGCCGGCTAGAGGTTGGCCGGCTCGCGACAAAGCCTGGCTGAGGAGCAGCCGGCTGGAGCCGTGGCCGGCTGCCTCGGAAGCCGGCTGGCTCTAAGTCCTAGTCGGCCTGGCTACGGCCATCTACGCTGTGGCTAGGCCGGCTTCTACACGCCATATCCTGGGGCCTATACCTCAGACCGACTCGAGGTTGGCGAGTCTTGCATGAGAAGGAACTGGGTAGGTGGTCCGGGTTCAAAGGTCCACGCTGACCTCACTTATCGTAAAGCACGGGGCACTGTAGAGCAACAGTGCCGCGTGGCGGACAGGCCATCATCGCCTACGCCGGTCCGTACCGGCTACAGGGCATGATGGCGACAGGGACATCTCCTCGCCATGCCGCTGACCTCCTCTGGCGGACGGGACAGGCCACTACACCTTAACGGCTCCATGACGTCAACGCCTCGGGAAGGAGCGGAGCCGGCCGGCCAGCCGGCCCAGACCGTAGGGACTTGTGTAAAGTGTCGTGCCTATATAAGCTGGGCTACCCCCTCGTGCGGGGACGATCGATCATTCTTACTTCACTCTAGACTTAGCGCTGCCCTGTGAGAGAGACCTTCGTCTACCTTAGCCTCCCAGGAGCAGCCGGATACAGCTCTAGGAGCACCATTGTACTGTGATATCATCTTATACACACATAGAAGGAGTAGAGGTGTTACCTCCATCGGAGGGCCTCGAACCTGGGTACGTCGCCGTGTCGCTCATGCCCATACCCGCATCCGGATACCGCCGTGAGTCCACTAGGAACCACCTCGATTAGCCACCCTATGGCATATGCCGTGACGATACCACGACAGTCTTCTCCTTATGTGCTTCATTGTCGGATCTTGTGAGCTGCCTAACATGATCAAGATCATCTATCTGTAATTCTATATGTTGTGTTTGTCGGGATCCGATGGATAGAGAATACTATGTTATGTTGATTATCAATCTATTACCTATGTGTTTTTTATGATCTTGCATGCTCTCTGTTATTAGTAGATGCTCTGGCCAAGTTTTTACTCTTAACTCCAAGAGGGAGTATTTATGCTCGATAGTGGGTTCATGCCTCCATTAAATCTGGGACAGTGAGAAAGTTCTAAGGTTGTGGATGTGCTGTTGCCACTAGGGATAAAACATTGATGCTATGTCTAAGGATGTAGTTATTGATTACATTACGCACCATACTTAATGCAATTGTCTGTTGTTTACAACTTAATACTGGAAGGGTTCGGATGATAACCGAAGGTGGACTTTTTAGGCATAGATGCATGTGGATAGCGGTCTATGTACTTTGTCGTAATGCCCAATTAAATCTCACAATACTCATCATATCATGTATGTGCATGGTCATGCCCTCTCTATTTGTCAATTGCCCGACTGTAATTTGTTCACCCAACATGCTATTTATCTTATGGGAGAGACACCTCTAGTGAACTGTGGACCCCGGTCCTATTCTTTTACATTGAATACAATCTACTGCAATACTTATTCTACTGTTTTGCAAACAATCATCATCCACACTATACATCTAATCCTTTGTTACAGCAAGCCGGTGAGATTGACAACCTCACTGTTTCGTTGGGGCAAAGTACTTTGGTTGTGTTGTGCAGGTTCCACGTTGGCGCCGGAATCCCTGGTGTTGCGCCGCACTACATCCCGCCGCCATCAACCTTCAACGTGTTCTTGGCTCCTCCTGGTTCGATAAACCTTGGTTTCTTTCTGAGGGAAAACTTGCCGCTGTACGCATCACACCTTCCTCTTGGGGTTCCCAACGGACGTGTGTCTACACGCAATCAGACTCCTATATAAGCGATGATTCGAGCGACACCGACAGCTTCAATTTCATCGACAAGTCCATCTCTATTGGAAAGGTTTTCACCAATCTCTATGATGGTGTCACCAAACCAACCGAAGTTCAGAACTCAAAATATCATCAGATCTACGCCATCGGAGAAGCAAGTCGCGATCAAGAGGAAACATCAGAGGCTTTCGATGACTTGGGAAATCCATACGTCGATCCCTCTGACCTAAGGCGAGGTTTGGGCACTAAATATGTTGGGCCCACACCACGCGTGAGGATTCAACTTCCACAAGCAGCATGGGATAGAGCAGCAAAAGCTATAGATGGTTCTGAACCAATGGAGACAACTGCTACGGTCGAAGAATTGCAGGCTTATAAATATAGGCTCGCCCGAGCTGGAAGGGAATTGGAAAAACAGACAGCTGCTTTGAACAGAAGAAAGGAGGCAGCTTCCGCATCAAGCAGGCGACGAGCTGAATTAAGTCGACAATCAGGAACTTCGGGAGATAGTCACAGAGAAGCTCGGAGGAGAGCAAGATCTCGGCTGCAAAATATACCGGAGGCTGAAAGAGAGACTCTAATCCAAAACCTCGACATGTCCTTTATGTCAATCGACACGAGGGGGAACATTATCCCAAAACACCGGAAGCAGGGTACATGGCGACACAAGCTTTCATCTTAGCGTCAGGCCACCTCCCGGAGATCCAAGAGAAGCGTTGTACAACATGGCCATGGCAGGATGTGGAGCCATGGGAGCAGCGTTCGCAGCCACACCTCCCGAAGGAACTACAAGGCAAAATAGTCTGAGACCTACCGCAGCAGTGCAAGATCCACCGAGAGCGAGTGGAGCCAGAGACACAACAACTCAGGTTAGGGTTGATAGAGTGCGACAAGAAAGAAGGGAACGTCGGCATTCACCAGAACTTGCTGAAGAGGATATGTGTGGACTCCCATGTTTCACACGACGGGTCCGAAAAACTCGAGTTCCATCAGGATTCAAGCTACCCGATAGTTTCAAGAAATTCGATGGCCTGCAAGATCCCGAGGATTGGCTAGTCGATTACCTCGTGACAGTAAAATTGATAGGCGGAACCAGAGCAACAGCTATGCAGAGCATTCAAATACATCTGACCGGAGCCACCAGGTCATGGATAAAAAACCTCCCCCCAGGTTCCATCGACAGCTGGGAGAGTTTTGAGGATGTGTTTATCAAGAATTTCCGATCAACATGTAAGAAACTTGCGACACTAGAGGAGTTGAGGTCATGTCGGAAAAAGCATGATGAATCAATGAGGAAGTACATCCAAAGGTGGAACATCATCAAAAACTCGGCAGAAAATATCTGACGAGAGAGCGATAGATGCGTTTGTAGCAGGAGTTCGACGAGGAGATTTCGTGGAGGAATTAGGAAGGTCAAACCCAAGGACAGTATCAGCATTAATGGAAATAGCAAACAGATGGGCAGATGGTGAAGATGCGGTACATAAAAAACGACATAGGTCCCAGAGGAGGACCGCAGTCGAAATTTTCAAAATAGACGCCGATTTCCTCGACAATTCTTGAGTTACGATGCACCTGGCCAAATATCGGCTGGTTTTCGGGGAAACAATGGAGGAAATAATAGAGATGATTACCGAAGAAGTAATGCACAGCAGGGCGACAATAGAGATAACAGGCAAAATAGCGGGTCAAGGTTTTAGAGATCTTTCGTAACTCCCGAAGATATGATGAACGGACCGTGCCAGATGCATTTTTATCTCGATAGCAACGGGAAAAGGCAGTCAGGACATCTGCAGAAGGATTGTCGCAATTTTCAGGCAATGTTGCGAGTCGCAGGAATGGCCAATGTTCAAGTCGCAAACAGAAACCCCCAGGGGCCCAGGAGTGAGATCCACTTACCACCTCCTCCCGCGATCACGGACGAAAATCGACATCAGCTCAGAATAGCGGCAGCACCGCAACCACCTCCTTATGTTGATCCTAACAACAATGGCGCAGTCTCGATGATTCAGAAAGCTAGACCATCTAACAGGGCCCAAAAGGTAATCTCGCGGCAAGTGTTCATGGCAGAGAAGATGCCTCCACCAACGGTTGAGTACTTAAATTGGTCAGGACAAGACATTGGTTTCACAATCGCGGATCACCCGCAGCAAGTTCCTCGACCAGGACAATCAACACTTATCTTACCAGCAGTAATTGCAGGATTCGACGTATCTCGAGTGTTTATAGATGGCGGCAGCAGTTTAAACCTTATGTACGCAGATACGCTAAGGAAGATGAACATCTCCCTAGCAAATTTGAAACCAACCGACACACGTTTCCATGGCATCACACCCGAGAAGCCAAGTTACCCACTGGGGAGGATCAATCTCGACGTTCAGTTTGGGACCAGAAAACTACAGAATAAAGGTTGGAATTTGAAGTTGTGGATTTCCCGCAATATCACGCCTTGTTGGGACGACCAGCATATGCCAGATTTATGGCGGTACCACATTACACGTACCTGTTTGGACTGGACCTAAGGGACCAATCACACAAAGGAAGCTTCGCGCTAGCGATAAATGCGACAAGGATTTTCATCGACAGAAACTTTGGGATGCAAGCAGAATACATGGCGTCGAGGCTTACAACTGACTATGATGTGCTGCCAGATGTAGGGAGGCCCAACAAGGAATCAACCTTCAACACAGCAAAAGATTCTAAGGAAGTGCAGATTCACCCGATGGATCCAAAGAAAACGACGTCCATCGCAACAAACATGGACTCGCATAGGAAAGCGCGCTCGTCGAGTTCCTCCGTGAGCACTGAAAATCTTCGCATGGTGTCCAGCTGACATGCCGAGTACCCAGGGAACATGCCGAGCACCACCTAAACTTGGATCCAATAGCGAGACCAATCAAACAACCTTTGCGGCGTTTTTCGGAGCCAAACCGCAAAGCTATGATGTCGGAGATTGACCGATTAAGAGAAGCTGGTTTCATCAAGGAGCTGCATACAGAGGCCACGTGGGTCGCAAACCCAGTGTTGGTCCCGAAGAAAAACACTAAAGTCCTTCACATGTGTGTCGACTTTACGTGTCTCAACAAACATTGTCCAAAGGATCACTTTCCCCTCCCAAGGATCGATCAAATTATCGACTCCACGGCAGGATGTGAACGTCTTTCCTTCCTGGATGCTTACTCTGGTTATAACCAGATCAGATTGAAAGAAGAGGATGAGGTCAAAACAGCGTTCATTACACCTTATGGCGTGTTTTGCTAACGAACAATGTCTTTTGGTCTGAAAAACACGGGAGCAACATACCAGAGGATGATGCAGAAATGCCTAGCAACACAGATCGGGAAAAACGTACAAGTGTACATTGATGATGTCATCATAACATCAAAAAAGGGGGCAACACTAATCGAGGACTTGAAGGAAACTTTCGACAACCTCGACAAATTTTGTCTCAAGTTGAATCCGACGAAGTGTTCTTTCGGCGTCCTAGGAGAACTCGGATTCTAGTCTCAGCAAGTGGGATCGAAGCTAATCCGAAAAATGCAGGCTATCGTAACAATGAGGAAGCCAACAAAGTTGAAAGAAATACAACACTAATCAGGCGTCGCGCTTTAAGATTCGTCGCGGAGCTGGGTGAAAAGGCGTTACCGTTCTACGCCCTAGTCAAACAAGGAGATAAATTCCAGTGGAACGAAGAGGCAGACCGAGCTTTCGAAGATCTCAAACGCGCAATCTCGACACCCCCAATATTGGTGGCGCCAAAAGAGAAGGAACCCATCCTGCTATACATTGCGGCTACACCCCAAGTGATCAGCACGGCGCTAGTTGTCGAAAGAGAAGAAGAAGGAAAACTCCATGGAGTGCAGAGGCCAGTGTATTTCATTAGTGAAGTACTATCACCTTCAAAACAGAGGTACCCGCAGTACCAAAAACTAGCATATGGAGTATTCACAACCGCAAGAAAATTGCGGCACTATTTTTCGGCGCATCCGATAATAGTGGTCAATGAGGTGCCTTTATCCAATATACTCAACAATCCAGAAGCTACAGGCCGTGTCTCCCTTTGGGGAATAGAACTTTCTCCTCGGGACATCACGTATGAAAAAAGGAAGGCAATAAAGACGCAAATTTTACCAGACTTCATCGCAGAGTGGATGGAGTTGCAAAACACAGGACCTCCGGATTTATCGAGAACCTAGACTATGAACTTTGACGGGTCCAAAAGATTAGAAGGAGCTGGAGCAGGGGTGATACTCATATCACCTGAAGGCGACAAATTGAAATATGTCTTGCGGATGACGTTCCCAAACGCATCTAACAATGAGGCATGGGATGAAGATGGCGAAAGCCTGCGGCGCAACTCGATTAAAAATATTTGGCGACTCACAATTGGTGGCTCAGCAAGTTATGAACCAATGTGATGCAGTCAATGATAGCATGGTGGCGTACAAGGAAATGTATAACGAGCTGGAGAAGTTGTTTGATGGATGCGAAGTAAATCACATCAGCAGATTGAGTAATGATGAAGCCAACGTTCTTGCAAACATTGGGTCACAGTGCCTTGCAATCCCGCCAGGCGTGTTCTGGGAGGAGATAACAGAGAGATCCACGAAGCCGAAGAAATCAACAAAGAAGGAAAAGAACGAGAAACCCTCGGGGGCTGCGAAAGAAGCATTGGAAGAAGAAGAGGAACAGGGTCTAGTACTGATGGTGCAAATCCCATGGATGCAGGCGTACATATCATACATCCTAAGAAAAACAATACCCGACGATCTAGTTGAAGCAAGGCGAGTTATCAGATGATCCAAAGCTTTCACGGTGATCAAAGGGGAGTTGTATAAACGAAGTATTTCGGGTGTGTTACAAAGGTGCGTCACACCCGAAGAAGGAAGGATAATCCTGAAGGACGTACACGAAGGAGTATGTTGTCATCAGGCAAGCAGCCGAGCTATTGCAGCCAAAGTTTTTCGGGCTGGCTTTTACTGGTTGACAGCAATCGAGGACGCGAAGGAGATAGTGCGAACTTGTGACGCGTGTCAAAGATTTGCCGCAAAACCCCACTCTCCGGCAGAAGAACTCATGCCAATACCCTTATCTTGGCCTTTTGCTCAGTGGGGCCTTGACATGGTGGGAAAGTTACACAAAGCTTCGCCAGGAGGATACGAGTACATGTTGGTTGATGTCGACAAATTCACCAAGTGGATAGAAGCAAAGCCGATAAATTCACCAGCTGCAGCATCAGCAATAAAGTTCGTGAAGGGCATCGTTTTTCTATTTGGAGTACCTCACAACATCGTCACAGACAATGGCAGCAACTTTACGTCGAAGGAGTTCAAGGCATACTGCGCAGAAGTGGGCATCAAATTGCACTTCGCGTCAGTTGGGCACCCGCAAACCAACGGTCAAGTCGAGAAAGCCAATGGTATTATCGGCAACGGTATTAAAAAGCACCTGCTAGGACCGCTCGAAAAAGCCCGACACACCTGGCCAGAAGAATTGCCAAGTGTTTTGTGGAGTATTCGAACAACACCAAATACGGCAACACAAGAAACTCCGTTCTTTTTAGTCCACGGAGCTAAGGCAGTACTACCGATCGAAATAGAGCATGACTCCCCAAGAGTCACAGAGTATGACGAAGAAACTTCAAGAAGAGCTTTGGAGGACGATGTGGATGCACTCGACGAAGCTCGGGATGAAGTACTCTCACGAGTCACCAAGTACCAGCAGGACCTGAAAAACTACCACAGTCGACGGTTGCGGCCAAGATCTTTCCAGGTCGGCGATTTGGTCTTACGACTCAATCAGCAAAGTACTGAAAATCTCGAGTCACCATGGCTGGGCCCTTACGTCGTTACAGAAGTAATTGAAGGAGGAGCGTACAGGATCAAGGACAAGAAGACATGGGTTCCCGAGAAAAACCCCTGGAACGTGGCGCAGCTCAGACGTTTCTACGCCTAGAGCCGAAATATAGTCCTCCTTTGTAAAAATACAATGTACTGAAACGCCCGCGAGTTTTCAGACGCACTCTTTTCCTTTTTCGGGACACCGAGTGGGGCCGGGAAAGGTTTTTAATGAGGCGGGCTCGCGGTGCTGCAATATAATAAAGATAGTGGAGATGCATATCTTTCTCTTCGACATGCTCGGGGGCTTACACCTCGAAGTTACAATATAGATGAATTTAACTGACACAAATATTTCGCCTTGGTATCAAATACCTCGCCAGATAAAAAGAAGGAACAAAACAGCAATAAAAAAAGGAACAAAACACTCGGGGGCTGGTACCCGCAAATATAGAATATTCAAAAATAATTTGGTTGCTTTGGTTTAATACCTCGCATACACAACACAAGGATTCACCACCGAAACACTCGGGGGCTTAAAGGAAGAGAAATATATACAACTTACAATGTACATACAGCAAAGATATAGTTCTTATCGACATAAATGCAAACTCAGTTGCGACCCAACAAGTCGTCAATGTTTACTCTGGCTTCTTCGGGAGCGGCACCCAAAAAATCGGCATAATGGCCGTCTGAAAAAAAGTCGGCGTCCATCCGAAGAAGGTCATCAATTATTTCCTCAGCTACTGGGGTGATCCGTGCATTGATTTTATCAACACCTCTTCGCCGTTGCCTCAGCTTAGTATGAACAGTCTCCACCACCTTTGTCATATCAAGTTTGGGGTGATAGATTTGAAGCATAATAAGGGTCACCTTGGCACCAGCTATCAGTTGAGCTTTTACAAAGCCATGGATCTTCTGCACATCCTTAAATTTCTCCATTAGTTCGAGGAGAGATTTTGGTTGAACATTCCGAGGAAACATAGCATTAAAAATCGTGGATAAAGTGCTGGAACAAAACTCAAGAAATCCCCGAACTTGACACGAGCGGTCTTGGAATCTTACAATCTGTCGGGTACGCTCAGGGGTGGCCCTGATCAAGACGCCAAGTTAATACCTAAATTGATCTTGTATCCACTCTTTGATCCTCGGCCTCAGCATCTAAAAAGGGACCTGCTTGGTGACAATACACCAGTTAAAGGTAAAAAACAGGCAAAGTAGAAAAAGGGAGAGAAGGATTAGCCCAAGAAGTAT
Source organism: Lolium multiflorum (assembly GCA_030979885.1). NCBI lineage: Eukaryota > Viridiplantae > Streptophyta > Magnoliopsida > Poales > Poaceae > Lolium > Lolium multiflorum. The sequence continues at coordinate 199,346,160 of CM061753.1, read as the reverse complement.
ACCCGCCATTTCTGAGCTTGCCTCAATCATTAATTCAAGTAGGGTGTTTTCTCGAGAAGCAGCTTTCGCGGCTTCAGAAAGGCCTCTTTGGCAGCTATGGCATCTCGAGCCTGTTGAAGTGCAATTTTCTCTCTTTCGGATGATTTTCGGGACTGATCCATGATCGCAAGAGTCTGCTTTTTCATGGACTGAAGTTGTTGGCGAAGTTCTCGCAAATCTTGCGGGGATTGTTTACTCGAAGAATCTTCGACAAGGTCATCAGCGACAAGTGTTTTCTTCGAGAAAGAAGAAGCAGGGAAAGTGTCGGTACGATGAGGATTTGCGGAGTAGTTATCAAATATCAACCGGAAAAGAAAATTTCAGTATCAATAATCACACAAAATAGAATTCCATTGATCTTCGGGACATTTACACAGATATTACAGAAGGAGTCCTCAAAAGAATTACTACGACAGTTGTCGCCAAAGCTACTAAGGCGACAACTTCAGAAGGAACAGGAAAATGAAAAACAGAAAAATATAGGGCATTCTACTAGACCTCCGGCTTTGAAGAGCTAGGGGCAGGAGTAGGCTTGAATCCAAGATAAGCAAGGATCTTCTTGATCAGCGATCGCCACTTTGTGGTCCCCATCTCCTGCGTGTCGCCAACTTTGGTCCAGTCGATGTTTTGCTGGCTGTCAGCAACCAGGGCGATAGTGCTTTCAACAGCGACCTTCATATTTTCTTGGCGCAGCTTCAGTCCAAGATCTTCTGGTGGATTAAAACACTTGGCAAGAGCAAGAAAAGTCGCGGGTTCCTCTTTCTTTGGGAAGAAGTAGGGGAAGAGCCGCGACAGTCCTTCCTTGGCCTGATCAATGCCTTCGCGTGCTTCTGTTCCGTGAAACTCAAGGAACGCAAGTGCGTCAAGAAGAGGATCATTGTCGGGATCTTCAAGTTCAAATTCTTGAGATGTCTTATCTGTCGAGACAGAAATTTATTGATCAACAATCAAGTAAAGGAAAGCAAGTCCAAAGAGTACAAAATGGTTCAGGTACTCACTGACAAAGCGACGGTTTTGCAACTTCAGGCGTTTAATAATCGCGTCTTCGCGAGCAGATTGTGCGGCTATATGCTCGCTCAGCGAAGTCTCGGCATCGTGAAGCCTCTTCTTGAGTTCTTCGATACCAGCAGCGTCAGCTTTGGCCTTGTCAGCCTCTGCCCTAGCCTTACTAGCATCTGATTCGGCCTTCTTACGAGCCTCTTCACTTTGCTCTAATTTTTGAGCAAGTGTGTTGGCACGCTCGTTGGCCTCCGCCAGTTTTTCTACCAAGATAGTTAAATCTAGTTAAAATCACGACAAGAAAGGAGTGAGAAGGCAAGGCTAAAGAGAAGCAGGAAGACATTACCTTCAGCTTTGCTAGCATAATCGCGGTACCCAACGAATTGGGCACCGAAGCGGATGAATTCCTTAATCAAAGGCTGTTAAAAGAAAGATAGAGGAAGAAAGCGTCGGTAGGGGAAAAAGTGCGATGGCACAAAATCAAAAGAAGCAATCAGAGAAAACATCGACATCATCAGAAAGCATTCAAGGACTTACATCATCCAAAAGTGGAGTCGAGGAGCTACCCAATTGCAAGGTAGGCTCCGTGATTGTTTCAACCCTTGCCCTTTTTGGTGAAGGGACAAGAGGGCTTGCAGGAGGAGTAGGTGCGTCGGTGTTTTGTTGAGGAGGCGAAGATTCTTCTCCTTCAACTGGCACTTCAGAAACAACTAGAGTATGCGACGTACTCGTTCGAGAAGTCGCATCAGTAGCTGGCATTTCTTCCTCGTCACCACTACAATTAAATTGCGGCAGTATAAGAAGCAAGATAGACAAAAAAATTCAAGAATTAAAACAGCGAGAGCCAAGGAGTAACTTACGAACTGACAAGGGCGTCAAGGTATGGATCGAAAGCTGCCTTCTGACGTGAAGGAGCAGCTTCTTCGGCTTTGGAGGTGCCGGAATCTTCGACGTCTGTCCTTTTCCTTTTGTTCTTTGGAGAAACAGCAGGAGGGGGAGACTGAGCCGATGCGGTAGCTTCAGAGGCAGCATCCTTTTCAGAGGATCCCACAGATTTTCGAGAACCTGCGGGTTCATTCTCAAAAGAAGGAGCATCTTGGTTGTCATCAGTGACAACGACTCGTTCTTCGACTTCTCCACCCTCCGGAAGGGGGGGAAGAGAGACAAGGCCTGGATGGTCCTATAAAAAACATATATAATAAACAAAGGGAGATGTGAATAAAAGAGTTATGGAAGGGATGTCAAACAAATATGAGAAAGTCGACAAAGGTTACCTTGGGAAGCGCATTAGTGGCGCTATATGGTTTTACGCGACAAGAAGAAGGGACAGGATCTTTCTTGCTGAGGGAGGATATTTTCCGGACAAGTTTTTCTAAATGTTTGACCAATAAATCCACCGACAAACGATCCACATCATTGTCGCCAGTATACTTCCAGAGGGGATTTTTGCGAGCCTGCTGAGGCTGCACTCTGATTCTAAGGAAGTATGCCGTGATCTGGATACCCGACAGTTCTTTGCCGCGGGTGTTTTGCAGATCGTGGATACGGGTCATCAATGCCTCTGTCGCCGTTTTTTCTTCCTCGGTAGCCTCTGCATCCCAGGAGCGGCGGCAGAAGATTTTCTCGGCACCATCAAAAGGAGGGATGTTGTCTTCAGCATATCCATGGTTCTCCTCATGAATGTATAGCCATTTTTTGCGCCACCCTTGAACTGAGTCAGGGAATTTGACGTCGAAGTATTCGACATCAGGGCGAACGCAGATAACAACGCCGCCTATGTTATAGGCGACATTGGGAGAGCCATTGCGGCGACTGAAAAAGATACGCTTCCACAACGCCCAGTTAGGCTGGACGCCGAGGAAGGATTCGCAAAGGGTGATGAAGATGGAAATGTGGAGGATAGAGTTGGGTGTGAGGTGATGAAGTTGCAATCCATAAACAAAAAGCAACCCCTGAAGAAAAGGGTGAATGGGGGCAGAAAGGCCGCGGATGAGATGATCGACGAAACTAACCCCATACTCCATTGGAGGGGTTGGGTAGCTCTTTCGGGAAGCACAGCGCCTTCGGTTTCTTGCTGATCCCCAGTTTCTTCAGGAGGTTGATGTCTTGGGTAGAGATTTTGGATCTCTACCACTCAGCGCTCCCCAGATCTGTGGAAGCCATCGTTGATTCCGGCGTGCTGTGCCTGGTCTGCTGCGGTGGCATCAACAATGGCGGGAGTGCAGCTCGAGAGAAGTTGAGCCCAGGGAACTGTGGGGCGCAAGAGGAGATTTCCGCAAGAGGAGAACAGGGGAGCGGCGCGAGCGAAAGTGCTGGAGGAAGAAGAAGGGGACCTTAAATAGAGGTGCGGCGAAGCGGCGTACTGTTGGATGGAAAAAGTGTGCGGTAGATGATGTACAAATGGAACAGGGGTAAAACAGTAATTTCAACCTGAGGAAGTTACAGTACGTGTGCCAGGAAAAGCGGAGGACGTGTGTCCCGCACTTGCACGATGTGTCAACGTGGTAAAACTTTGGGTCCACGAGACAGAGGGAGAGAAGCTCTCTCGTTTTCCCGATACAGTGATCGTGGTTATCGTCAGCAATGATGTCACCTTGACAAGAGAAAATTTCGGCTACGAAGGTCTGTAAGAATGGCGACAGCATAGGATTGTTGAGTATTTCGAGAGCCTTTGATCAAATACAAGTTTTTGCCCAAATGCTCGGGGGCTACTTTGGGAAAAATGAAAAGTTCGAGAACGACAAAATAGAAATGGTGTGAGCCTATGATCAAATATAAAATATTTGTTCATAGCCTCGGGGGCTACTCCCATCGGGAGCGCTGTTCGCGCACCCGAGAGATTTGGAAATTTTGGGAGAGAAAGAAAATATAGCGGCATAAAGCGTGGAGCCTACACCCAAGCACAAGTCCTTGGTTGTAGCCTCGGGCTACTCCCATCGGGAACGCTGTTCGCGTGCCCGATGAAATTAAAAAAAGAAAGATAAAAGAACAAGAGAGTATATTTCGAGTTATAAGTAACTCTACATATACTCCCATCGGGAGAGCAATATAAGTCATCCGTTGACTCAATAAAATGTGCCATTCCAACAGCCGAATAAGCACTCGACAATATATTCTCAGAACGCCAAAGTTGCGAATAATTTCTGAATGCCGCAAAACTTTGCGAAGGTAAGACCCCAGATCCGTTATGAGTGGCGTGGCGCCGTCTCTGACGTCGGTTTGCTACTTTTATCCGTATCAACAGATACGAAGAAAATCCTAACGGATGCGTTAGGTACCCGATAAATATGACTGGGACTCGACAGAATGGTTAGACCTTAAGCGCACACTGTCGAAGACACCGGTATCCGAGATCATGTCCAGGGACGTGATCTTGAAGTAGGTTTTTGCGGATTGCCACTAGAGTAGTTAACTAGTACCTGATCCGTCAGATGAACTAGCCCCAACTACCATTATCCCTGTACAATATAAAAATTCATATGAAGAAATATAGAGGAATTTAAAGTTGTCGAGTAAATATAAACAGTGGAGATTTTCCCTAACTCTACGATTCAAGCAAAATCTCGGGGGCTACTGACATAGGCATCCCTAATGGGCCTGCCGAGGAAAGTACCCGGGGTTTACTGAAGGCCCACGACTCGAAGAATAAGAAGAATCGGAAGCCCAAGTTGATATTAAGGAAAGCTAGAGTTGTATTAGGAGATGATATTTGTAATCTTGCGGGATGAGTTGGAAACCCTCCCGGACTCTGTAACTTGTACAATACGAATCCCTCGGCTCCACCTCTTATATAAGGGGGAGTCGAGGGACAAAGAAAGCATCGATTCATTGTCTCACAAACCCTAGTTTTAACGTCGTCGAGTACTTTTCGGCTGAAACCTTCGAGATCTACTTGCCCTCTACATCCAACGAAACCCTAGTCTACTACTTGTAGGCATTGACAAGTTAATCCCTTGTCAGGCTCCGAAAGGCGGTATCCTCCTGGCCCCATAATATGATTGTACGTTTTATTAGCCACATTTGCCTTATTTTTTCCGATATGGCCTTGAATTGCTCCGATTGCTTTTGCCTCACAAATTCGGGCCAATCATCTTTCAGCTTCTCATACTGTCCATTGAAATCCGGAGTCTTCCCCTTCTTGACATATTTATCCGCTAAATTTTTCTTGTAGGTCCGGAATGCTTCGGCCATCTTCTGAAGAGCGAACTCTTTGACTAGCCTCCTCCTCTAACGTCCCCCCTCTACCTCATTACCCTGTTCATCGTATTTGTTGTATTCCGGAGGTAGAATGAAATGCTCCATAAGCTTTCTCCAGCATTCCTTTTTCGTTCTCTTGTTGACAAAACTGAAACCAACACGTGCCTTCACTGGCTCATGCCATTCCTGGACGGTGATCGGGACGCTGTCTCTAACAACGACTCCGCATTGGTTGATGAACTTGGTATAATGCGCTTCGGGCTCCAGCGGCCTGCCGGTTGCACTGATAACATCGATGTTATATGTTACTCCTTGTTTCAGCGTCTTGGTTTTGCCACGCTTTGTCTTCACCGATTTTTTCGACGATCCGGCCGAGGGCTAAAATAAGAAAGAGAGTCGCGTTAATACACATATTTATTCAAATCGGTAAATTTGTATCACCAGAGGCTCAATGTATATATATACCTCACCGGAGGTGGTTTCTAATTGCTTATCTCCATCGTCGTTTGTCGACGGTTAACCTCCATCGACAGTGTTCGTTCCTTCATCATCACCTTGTTGACGACCTTCACCTTCACCGTCAAGATTCAGATAAGAATAGACATCCTCTTCTTCATCTTCTTCGGCCGGCACATAAAGAATGTCGCCGTTTATGATGCCGAAAAGATGTGCCTCAGCTTCCGCATTATAGTTTTCCCTAATCGGGTGGGCTCTATCGTCCGCCATATGTCACTCCTGAAAACATGTAGTAAAAACTAATTAATTCAGTAAAGGAAGGGGGCGGTGGCGGTGGCGAAAGGGGGGCGGTGGTGAAAGGGCGGTGGCGGTGGTGAAAGGGTCGTGGCGGTGGCGAAAGGGCGGTGGTGGTGGCGGTGACACACACATATTACTAATTAATCTAAAAGGGAAGTACTAAAACAAGTTTTAAGTTTTTTTTGTTAAGTACTCCCTCCGTCTCAATTTAATTAACTTGGGGAGGGGAAAATGTTTCAGAAAAGCAATATTACATTTTAGTCCTAACTAATTGAAAATATTGATAGCGCACTCCTAGTTTGTCCAGATCCACCTCGCCGGTACAGTCGATCTCCATCCGCCCCGCAAGCGGGTAGAACGGCACCAGCGCCTTGGCCAGCGCCGCCCGCAGCCTCTCTGGCGCGAAGAACGGCTTCTCCCCATCATCTCCATCTCCGACGCCGTGCGACTGTGCCGTGTGTTGTTTGCTTGTGTGCTGGGTTCATGAATGCGGACGACTGTGCGGGCCTTCGGGGAGTGGATGGGGAGTTGGGGACGGGTGTGAGTCTGGTCAATCGGCGGGGACGGGCGGGTAGCGGGCAGAAAATGGTAGGGGGTTTTGCGCAAAATTATAGGCAAGTTAATTAAATTGGGACGGAGGGAGTAGTTTTTTTTTGTTAATTATCAAGTTTTATGTTTTTTGTTAATTATTTTGTTTTACTTTTTTTTGTTAATTATCAAGTTTAATTTTTCTTGTTAAGTAGTCAAATTTGTTAACAAAAAAACAAAAAAAAACAAACAAAACAAAAAAAAGACCGCCGCTCTCTCTCTGCTCCTCTCTGTATCGGCGCTGCGATGGCGCGCGAGCTGAAGCGATCGAAGCGACGGCGCGCAGCGGCGAGAGCGCGCGCGCGGTCGCAGCAGGCGAGGGTGCGCGGCGGTCGAGCCGAGCGAGGAGGCGGGCGGCGGTGTGTCGCGCGTCGGGCGCGAAGGCGGCGCGCGCGGCGTCCGGCGATCGGCCGGGGGCGCGGCGACAACCTACGGCGCGAGAGGAGCAGCCGGTGGCGGCGGCGGGTGGCGGCGAGCAGCCTGACGGCGTCTCAGAGCAAGGAGATGATCCGCTGTGCGCTTGTGTGTTCGAGGAAGAAGAGAGAAGTGAACCGCCGCGCGCGGTATTTATAGTTTCGACCTTTAGTCGCGGTTGGTGACACCAATCGCGACTAAAGGGTACCCTTTAGTTGCGGTTGGCCAGACCAACCGCGGCTAAAGGTTATTTTTCGCCGGAATTTTGGTTCCCGCGAAAAAGACCCTTTAGTCGCGGTTGGGAGGCCAACCGCGGCTAAAGGTGTTTTTTAAAATACTTTTCATTTTAAAAATCTTAAAAATACAAATAATATGTCAAAAAATTCAGAAAAATAAAACTAATTCATTTCAAAATCTTAAAAATATAAATAATTTATCAAAAAATTCAGAAAAATAAAACTAATTCATTTCAAAATCTTAAAAATACAAATAATATATCAAAAAATTCAGAAAAATAAAACTAATTCATTTCAAAATCTTAAAAATACAAATAATATATCAAAAAATACAGAAAAATAAAAATAATTCATTTCAAAATCTTAAAAATACAAATAATTTATCAAAAAATTCAGAAAAATAAAACTAATTCATTTAAAAATCTTAAAAATACAAACAATTTACCAAAAAATTCAGAAAAATAAAACTAATTCATTTCAAAATCTTAAAAATACAAATAATATATCAAAAAATTCAGAAAAATAAAACTAATTCATTTCAAAATCTTAAAAAGACAAATAATTTATCAAAAAATATAGAAAAATAAAACTAATTCATTTCAAAATCTTATCAAAAATCCAATTTCTTCCCTCATCTGTCTCCCCCCCCCCGTTTCCCACAAGTTCTTCCCGGCCGCCTTTGTCTTCCCGCGCCTCTCTTCCCGCCAGTTCTTTCCCGCCTCTGTCTTCCCGTCATTTCTTCCATTTCTAAAGCTTACCCAGACGTCCTTATCTCACCGACAGTTTTGTTAGATGATACAAAACCACCTTTAGTCCCGGTTGCACCCACCAGCCGGGACTAAAGGTTAGATGACCAACTCTGGATTCCTCTTCTTCCCGCCATTTCTTCCCTCTCTTCCCGCCTCTTTCTTCCCGCCTCTTTTTTCCCGCCACTTTCTTCCCGCCTTCTGTCTTTCCGCTCCCATTTTTCCCACCATTTCCCACTACATATATGTAGCCCGGCTTGCCAGCATTATCACATCTCTACAATCTCTCATCACTCTCTCATGGCTTCCATTGTACCCACTCTAACCTACCAGCTGGTGGAGGAGCTTTGCGCCTCGAACTACCATTGCCCACCGGGCTACCGCGTCCCCGCCGGCTGGAGCCTAAGCGCCGGAAGCATGCCGGTCCTCCCGCCCTCGGTGCGTGCGCGGGCGGACATCACGAACCACTACTACCTCGACCTCACGCCGGAGCAGCGGATGAATCCCCGCTGGCATCCCAATAACTAGCATACTTGGAATGCCTTCTTCATCAATCGGCGTGAGGGGGCGCTCGCCAGGTATGAGGAGGACGGTCTACCTCCTGGGAACTTCCACGAGGCCGGCCATCGGCTATGGTGGTACGGCCGGACTCTACAGAGCGTCATGGACTACATCACGGCCGGCGATATCCCCCGCCCGCGCTACCCTCAGTTCGAGCCACGAGCGCCGCCCACGACAGCGGCGGCAACTGAGCAACAGCGGCGACTACATACAACGGCGGTGACTATGAAGACTACGAGTATGCATATTATACGCCTAGGCAGGAGTATGACTAAATCACTCCAAATTTCATGTATCATCAGTGGTATCTCGAATCAATCGAATCATTCGAAAATGGACACCAAACACATCACGGATAATATAATTCACATGATCCATTCAACAAAGTTTGGTACAATAAATTATTACACATCATTTCTTCCCTTGTGTCCCTGCTTGCTTACGATTGTGCCGTATCCATGGAGCATCCTCATCATTTAACTTAATGCTTGGGTCGGTGTTCACTTTGAAGGGCGGAATTTCACCAAACATATTATAATCTTCTGACATGTCTGTCTTGCCCTCTACTCCCACGATGTTTCTTTTCCCTGAAAGAACAATGTGGCGCTTTGGATCATCGCATGATGTACTAATCGTTTTCTTATCTTTTTGTTTCCTCGGTTGGCTACTCATGTCATTCACATAGAAAACCTGAGCGACATCTTTTTCGTCAAGGTAACCAAGATTGTTGAAATCCACCATTGTCATTCCGTATTGCTGGTCCACCTTTACCCCACCTCCTGTTAGCTTGAACCATTTGCACCGGAACAAAGGGACCTTAAAGGAGGGTCATAGTCAAGTTCCCATATCTCCTCTATGCAACCATAATATGTGACCTTTTGCCCATTCTCGGTTGCTGCATCAAAGCGGACACCATTGTTTTGGTTGGTGCTCTTTTTATCTTGGGCGATCGTGTAAAATGTATTCTCATTTATCTTGTACCCTTAGAAAGTCGTTATAGTCGAAGATGGTGTCTTGGCCAACATGTACAGCTGATCTCCAACATCATTGTCATTCATTAAATATTTTCTCAACCAACTGCCGAAAGTCTCCATGTGGGCCTTTCTAATCCAGGATTCAGGCTTCCCCGGGTTGTCCGAGCGTAAAATATTCTTGTGTTTCTCAAAGTACGGAGCCACCAAGCTGGAATTGGTCAGAACTATGTGGTGTGCTTGTTACCACCAGAATTTAACCAAGTCTGGAGATGGGCCGTGATTAAATGGGCTTAGAAGATATGCACGGAAAATATTCCCGAACCGGCCTTGTACAAGAAGTTTGGGCAAGATTGCCCGTGTATCTGTAAATTATAGTAGGATACGTGTCGGTTAGAATTAAGAGATAGAGTTTAGCTCGTACACGGTTGGGTTTATTCCCAAGTTAGAAAGTCTACGGACTATAAATATGTATCTAGGGTTATTGAGAAAGGAGGACAATCACGTTCACAATAAATCAATCTAGGTGCATCGCCACCCCTTGTTTTCGAGGGTTTCTCCCGGGTAAGCATCATGCTGCCTAGATCGCATCTTGCGATCTAGGCAGTATACGTTTATTCGTTATTGGTGTTGCTCGTGCTGAAGCTTTTTTATGGCGAGCAACACCCTTATCTTAGGTGTTTTGGGGCTGACGTCGATGCTTTCACGATGAACTTGCCTAGCTACGCTGCCCCTCGATATCTAGCTGCCCTTACACCTATTTTAGGTGTAAGGGCAGCATCTTGCTTATTCGTTATTTAGTAGATCTAATCCGTTATAGTTGCTCCTTGTTCTTCAAGGATTGGTTTGATATCCGTATGGTTAGGCCTTATAAACGGGTTGAAGGATCCGGTAGTGCGTAAGGTGTGGTTTATTAAGCTCTAGAGGGATTGTTCCGGGGATCAACTTCACGTTGGTTTTTAGGCCTCTTTAGGGTTGGTTTTCCATCATCTTACGTATCTGCTAGGCTCAATTACGCATAGGATGTTCCGATTATACGGTGAAAACCCTAGACTATCGTAGATTAGATTAGCTTGATATTGATAAAGCATGATCCCCATGTCCTTATAAATCTAACATGAACCATGGGGCAATCGGCTCTTTGAGCCGATCCACAGAACAACTTAAGAGCCGATCGGGGCTCGTATTTAATGTTTACGTGTTTGCCATGCAGGAAACTAGTCGAAGCAAACCATCACCTTCCTGACCAGGTATAGGTCAGGTGGCACGCCCTCGTAAGCACCAGGACGTGTGCCAGAAGGCATTGCGGGCCGTCGCCCGAGGGACCAGGGTCAACCGCAATCCTGGGAGCCTCCCGGCTCTACGGTGTTGCCCGTCGCTGCTCGCCGGTGGGTTTCTGACAGCAACACATTCTGGCACGCCCGGTGGGACCCTCTACAGCAACCACTACGTCGACATCTGCAGCAACCATGTCAAAAGCTGCGGATGAGGTGGTGGGCGAACCAGTCACGTACGCAGATCTGCCCGAAGAGCAAAAGAAGAAGTATGGTGAGATGAAAGCCATCTTGGAAGCCGATCTCATCGGCTCTTTTGTGAGGACCCGTTCACATGGTGTAAGGTGGAAGGGGTTCTCCCCTGAAGTGTTCTTGACGGAGTGGACCTGTCTACCCCTTCGGAGGAACGCACCAGAGCTCTGCGCCAGGAAATCAATTACATGGTGGCTCATTCTCTACACCGTTATTACGAAAGCTGGTGAATACTCTCGGGCGCGTCGCGGTCCGCGTGGTGCAGGAAATCATGAAGCATCAGAACTCCCCGTCAGGACCTACCCTAGGGACTCACCAAGGAGGGATACCGCTCCAGATCAGACCGCCGCTGCCATTCGCATTTGCGGCACCGACCGTCGGGTTCACGGCGTACGTCGTCTACAAGGTTGGAGGCGTTCCTAGCGATTGCCAATTCTTATGAGCCGCCTAAGGAGATACCACATGGATACGTGTGCACATACGTGACGGACTGCAATGCCTTGGCGCGCACAAGCCAGATTGCACCAACAGGGAGCAGACGCTGACAAACAAGCATGGTTGGCTAAATATGCTACTGGAACGAGTCATGAAGGCTCGGTCCCTACAGCTAATACCATGGAGCAGATCAGCACCATCTTGAGAGACCAGTTCGGCATCTTGCCGAAGAGGAAGACAATCGGCTATTCCAAGCCGTACCACAACGAGTATGATCTGATCCCGCTGCCACCCAAGTATCGGCTGCCTGAATTCTCAAAATCAATGGAGCAGAAGGATCTAGCTCAATAGAGCACGTAAGCCGATATTTGGCACAGCTGGGCTTGATTTCAGTATCAGACCCGTTACGTGTGAGGTTTTTCGCACAATCTCTTACGGGATCAGCCTTTGGGTGGTACACCTCGTTGCCACCAAACTCAGCACATGGAAGCAGCTAGAGGAGCGTTTCATGTGCAATATCACTCGGATGCTAAAGCTGGCATTGCCGATCTAGCACGGGTGCGCTAGAAGCGGGGAGAAACGGTGTCTGAATACATCCAACGTTTCGGGTCGAGAACCGATGTTATTCGGTTCGTTTATCTGAGAAGGAAGCAATCGAGCTGGCGGTATTGGGCCTCGCAACGCCGATCAAGGATCTGACTTCCCAAGCAGAGTACAGTTCATTGTCGCACATGGTGCAGAAACTCACATCGTATGAGCAGCGGCACCCTGAATTGTACCAAGACAAGTTCAAGCGTCCGGTAGGCCTGGTTGAGATGGAAGAAGCTGAAGATCCTGCACCGGACCTGGAGGTGGCTGTAGCTGAATGGGCTCGGGGGGCAAATCCCGTGTCCTGCAAATGGGTAAAACCACAAGGGCCTGCAAAAGGGTTTGACTTCGATTTGAGCAAAGTTGAGCAGATTTTTGATCTATTGCTCAAGGAAAAACAGCTGAAGTTACCGACGGCCATAAAATCCCTACATCACAAGAATTGAACGGGAGGCCGTACTGCAAATGGAATCACTCGTTCACCCATACCACCAATGACTGCAAGGTGTTTCGTCAGCAGATCCAAATGGCGATAGAACAAGGCCGATTGCTCTTTGGGCAGTTTCGCCATGAAAGTGGATACACATCCGTTCCCTGGCGTCAACATGGTGGAACCTAACCACTCCGCGAGGCGTCGACTGGATTTCTCGTTCGATGTCAACATGGCAGGGCCTGTGCGCCACCATGGCAAGGATAAAGAGGAAAGCAGTCACTCCCGCAGCAAGGAAAAGGAGGAGGCCGATCCATGCGACCGGCCCCGATATGATGACAAGCGGTACCTCACCAAGGAACAAGTGAGAAGCGTGCGTTACCAAAAACCACTTTCCACGCATCTCCTCAACAAATATGAATATCAGTATGACCGACGTCGGCAGTACGACAGAAACGACGAAAGATACAATCGGTCTGATGAAGACAAAGGAAGGTACCGTCGGCATGACAGAGACGACAAAGGACGTGAGCACCGCGCTAAGGGGAGGTCAAGGGAGCAGGAGGACATGGATAGACACTGGGACTGTCCCTTCTTTAAACACTGCTGGGATTCAGGGATGAGCCGATTGCCTACAATCGACAACTGCCCGGAGTGTAGACGCCGGAAGAAGGATGCAGGGGAAGTTTCAGTTTTCAAGCGTCTAGGACCTCTCCCTCCACAGAACAAACGAGCTGAGTCCTCTCAAGATGAAGACTTTGAGGAGTCAGAAGATGAAGAAGAGGATAGGTACCACCGGCCAAGGTGGTGCCCCGATGGACTCAGCCACCCCCAAAAGCGTAGGGTTCAGCGGCTACGTAGCTTGGAGCAAGCCGAAGCGCGATACTTGCACACGTTGAGGAAAGCGCGGCCCGATCTGGCCGTGAAAATTCAGCAGACTTTGGACGAAGAGACTCGTCCACCAAAGAAAGTTTGGCGTCCCAAGCAAAAAAAGCCGATGTGGATACATCGGCTGGCACAAACATGGTGTTCTTCCTTCCATCAGAGTTTCGTGCCCCAGGAACTGAAGAAGTGCCGATAGCACAGTTTGTGCGGTCCACGGCCAGTCATCTTTGAGAAGCCACGGGAAAAGGGCTACAAACACATGAAGGCCCTGTACCTAAAAGGTTATATCAATGGGCAGCCTGTCGGCAAGATGTTGGTTGACACGGGAGCAACAGTCAATATAATGCCATATTCCATGCTACGGCGTTTAGGACGCTCCAGTGCCGATCTGATCAAGACCAACGTCACACTAAACGACTTCAACGGCCAAGCATCAGGGACGCAAGGTGTCCTGAACGTGGATTTAACTATGGCCGAAAGACCCAACGACATTCTTCATCGTCGACAGCAAGAGTACCTACGCTGTCCTGCTAGGAAGGGTTGGATTCACGCCAACTGCTGCATTCCATCTACAATGCACCAATGCCTGATACAGTGGGATGGAGACGACGTAGAAGTCGTACATGCAGATGACTCGATCGACGTCTCAATAGCCGGCATGAACATTTGGGACTCGGAAGACCAAGAGCCGCTCTCTGGAATCAGTTTGGACGGCTGTGATCGCATCGAGGTGACAAAAAACGGGGTGAGGCTGGTCTTATCCACCGGCCTGATAGAGTAGCAAGAGCAACATCCATCGACATACGTGGCAAGGCCGATCCATGCGATCGGCCCCAAAAAATAAAAAGCAAGGATCTCACTTCAAACATGTCACGTAGTCGTGGTAGGAAGACTCCCTCCTGTAAGGGAGCACATACAAGTTGTAAACCTTCATCGAGCAATTCAATCAACATGGAGGCCGATTCCAGCAATCGGCCAAAATTATCCTCGCCATACGTTCTGCCTGTGTTCAACGTCGATCTAACAGGCGACGGAAAGCTAGGATATGGGTTTACGTCAGCTGATGAGCTAGAAGAAATTGACATTGGTCCTGGGGATAAGCCACGACCAACATTTATCAGCAAAAAGTTAGATCCGCATCTGAGGGGCCTGATGATAGCTTTGTTGAAAGAATACCCAGATTGTTTTGCCTGGGATTATACAGAGATGCCCGGGCTAGACAGGAGCATCATTGAGCATCGGCTGCCTCTTAAGAAAGGATTTCGGCCGTTCCAGCAACGAGCACGGCAGATGAAGGCCGAAATTCTAGAAGAAGTCAAGAAGGAGATTGAGAAGATGTTGAGCGCCGGGTTCATCAGGCCATGCAGGTATGCTGAGTGGATATCTAGCATCGTACCTGTGGAGAAGAAGGACGGCCGATGGCGCGTCGCCATAGATTTTCGCGATCTCAACAGAGCCACTCCGAAGGATGAGTACCCTATGCCGGTAGCTGAGACGTTGATCAATGCAGCGGCTGGCCATAAGGTTTTAAGCTTCATGGATGGCAATGCCGGTTACAACCAGATTTTCATGGCTCCAGAAGATATACACAAGACTGCCTTCAGAGTACCAGGTTCGGTGGGCTTGTTCGAGTATGTGGTCATGACATTTGGGTTGAAGAATGCCGGTGCAACGTACCAACGAGCCATGAATTACATCTTCCATGATCTGATCGGCAAGCTGGTGGAGATCTACATTGATGACGTGGTGGTCAAGTCTGTCTCAGTGGAAGGACACCTGGAGGATTTGCGACGCATCCTGGACCGAACTAGAAAGTTCGGACTAAGAATGAATCCAAAGAAGTGTGCTTTTGGTGTGACGGCCGGTCAATTCCTGGGCTTCTTGGTTCATGAACGTGGAATTGAGATCGGCCTGAAAAGTCAAGAGGCAGTACGAACAATGAAGCCACCTACCACCAAGAAGGAACTCCAAAGTCTCATCGGCAAAATCAATTTCGTCAGAAGGTTCATCTCTAATCTGTCAGGGCGAATTGAGCCGTTCATGGGATTGGTAAAAATCAAACCTGATGAGGAGTTTCACTGGGGGGCAGAGCAACAGCGAGCGTTTGATGAGATTAAAGAGTATCTAACGAAGCCGCCCGTGTTGGTTCCGCCCCAGCAAGACAGGCCATTCTATATTTACCTGTCAGTAGCCGATACTTCTATCGCCTCAGTGGTAGTGCAAATCTATGATGGCATGGAAAGAGTCGCTTTCTACCTCAGCAGAAGGATGTTGGATGCAGAGACGAGGTACCCGGAGATTGAGAAGTTGTGTCTCTGCCTATTTTTTACCTGCACCAAGCTTCGTCACATCTTTCTGACGGCAGAAATCGTCATCATTTGCAAATCAGACGTCATCAAGCACATGCTGTCGGCTCCTGTTTTGAAAGGCCGACTCGGTAAATGGATGTTTGCGTTATCGGAATTGGATCTCCGGTATCAACCTGCGAAAGCAGTCAAAGGACAGGCCTTGGCCGATCTGATCGCTGAGCGAATCAACACTAATATAGCAGCACTATCTATACGTGCATGGGCCATGTTCTTCGATGGATCGGTTTGCGACGATGGTTGCGGCATCGGCATCCTACTCGTGTCGCCCCGGGGGCAACCTACACCTTCTCCATCAGGCTATCTACCCCTTGCACCAATAATGTTGCTGAGTATGAAGCGGTACGTAAGGGGATGGAGTTGCTGATTGAAGCCGGGGCAGAAGCAGTGGAACTCTTTGGAGATTCAAAGTTGGTGATCTCCCAGCTCACGGACGAATACAAGTGTGAGAGCGAGTCACTCTTCCCGTTATGGATGCATTGCCGCGAGCTGATGACACAGTTCAGGTACATAAACTTCAACTGGGTCCCGAGGTCGCAGAATACGGAGGCGAACGATCTTGCACAAATGGCGTCAGGCTATAAGGAGACAGTGGAAGAAGCCGATGTCCAGATACATTTCATGGAGCTAGATGATTGGAGAGCCGATATCTTCAATTACTTGAAAGATCCGGCTCGGGGGGCACCTAATATGGAATAATGGATGATAACATATGTGGGCCGATGCACGAAATCGGCCAGTAAAAAAAAATTATAGTGTACGGCCGATGCACTGACATCGACTTTAGAACTAAGAAACAAAAGCCGATGCACAGCCATCAACTCTGGTACAACTAACTCAATAATGAAGTTTCTCAGATTACACAGGGAGACTCTACTGAAGGAACATCTCAAGGGCATGGAGGGCATCAGCACGAACACGATCCACCTCGGCGATCTCGGCCTCATCATCTTCGTCTTTGCCTGCTACCAGCTGCTTGTTCAAGGCGCGGATTTCGGCCAGATCAGTCTTCAGTTCAGCTTTGAGGCCTTCTGCTTCCTCGAGGGAGTGGGCGATAAGAGCTTCCTTAGCTTCAATGAGCTGTTTTGTTGCCCGAACCTTCTCTTCAAGGGCCTCCAACTCTTTGCGCAAGGTCGTCAGTTCAGCAGTGCTGTCAGAGGTGTCAGTTTTGCCGTCCAAGGCTGCCTTTTTCTCAATAAGCCGTTGGCATTTGTCTGCAATATCGGCTTTCAACGGAAGCTGGGCGTGGCGCAGGTCGATTCTCTGACGAGCCAATGTCACTCTCGACCTATAGGCAGACAGAGTTACAACTGGCCAAAGTTTCACCTGCAGCGTCACCGGGAGATGAGGTTGGATGTCTTCCAGAACACCCTTAACCGCCTCGGAGTCTTTGACCAATGTCTCAATGGAAGAGGAAAGCAGGGCTCTGAGATGCTGGAGTTGATCATGTGTAGCGCTGGGTCCTGTCTCCTCGTTTGCTTTAACGGTAGCCGGTTCGATAGATTCGGGGTCAAAGGTTAGCAAGCTTGAGAGGTCATAACCCTGACAAATAACAAGAAAGACGTCAGGGGGCAGCAAAGAAGGAGATTAGAGCCAGGGGAAATTAAGGATTGTACCTCTCCCGAGACCAGAGAAACAGCCGATGAAGAGGTGATCGGCTCTTGTGTTTCTGCTGTGGGCTTGGCCAAGTTGGCCACCTTGTCAGCTACACTTTTAGAAGTTGCTAGGTCCAGGGTGGCGGATGGCATTGGTACCTCCTCGACTTCCCCACTGGAGGTGTCATCAGTCTGCAAAGGGAATGGTTAGCCGATGAGAACAACAATGGGCCAGCATGGAATATGAGCCAAGGGGAATATGGAGGGGATTACGTTTGATATCTCCTGGTTTGATCGAGAGGCTTGCGGTTCCTTGCGAGCTCTCTTGATGCATCGGCTCTTTGTGCGTAGGCTGCCCTGCCCTGCTTTGATGGGAGTTTGGGAAGCAGCAGGTTCAGGGGCTGACCTTTTCTTGGAAGCCGACGGTGGCAAGTCTGGCTGGCTCTGCGTGGTGGTTTTCTCAGAGTTGCCGAGCTCGAGTCCCTTCGACTGGACTGTGTCTCCTCCTGGAGTTCTCTTCGGTGGAGGTCTGTAAAGGAAATACAAGCATGTTGCAGAAGCCTAGAAGGATAAATGAAATCAGCTAAAGCATGGATCAACTTACGTGCAAACTTTCTTGAGCTGAGGTAGGGTTTTGGCGCTTCAGAGTTTTCCTGGTAGCTACCTTCCTTACTGCTGTTCTCGCCTTGACTGAGGCTCGGGGGGCAACTGGCCTAGAGGATACTGATACGTCCAAAACGTATCTACTTTCCCGAACACTTTTGCTATTGTTTTGCCTCTAATTTGTGTATTTTGGATGCAACTAACACGGACTAATCAGCAGAACTGTTCTGGTGTCTCGTTTTTGTGCAGAAATCCAACTTTCAGGAAAAACCTCGGGATTTTGACGAAAGGGCCTATTTTCCCAGAATAATGACGGAGCCAGAAGGACAATTGAAGTGGAGGCCCGAGGGCCCCACACCATATGGCGGCGCGGCCTAGGGGGGACCCGCGCGGCCATGTGGTGTGGCCCCCTCGGCTGGCCTCCGACGCCCCCTTCGGACTACTTATTCGCCTCGACCTAAAAACGCACGGGGAGAAGTCGAAGTCGCCAGAAACCCTCCAGAACGCCGCCACATCGCGAAACTCCGTCTCGGGAGCCAGAAGTCTCCGTTCTGGCACTCCGCCGGGACGGGGAATTGGAGGAGATCATCGCCGCCATCACCAACGCCTCTCCATCAACCAGCCATGTTTCCCCCATCCATGTGTGAGTAATTCCCCCGCTGTAGGCCGAAGGGGATGGTAGGGATTGGATGAGATTGGTCATGTAATAGCATAAGATTGTTAGGGCATAGTGCCTAGTGTCCGTAGATGGTACTTTTATGATATTGTTGCAACTTGTTGTGCTTAATGCTTGTCACTAGGGCCGAGTGCCATGATCTCAGATCTGAACATGTTATTGATTCATGAAGATATTCGTTGTTTATGATCTTACTGCAAGTTGTATACACATGTCGCTGTCCGGAACCAAAGGCCCAGTGTCGGGACAACCGGAGGGAATGGTAGTGATGTGCGGATCACATGTGTTCATGGAGTGTTAATGCTTTGCTCCGGTACTCTATTAAAAGGAGTACCTTAATATCCAGTAGTTTCCCTAGAGGCCCGGCTGCCACCGGCTGGTAGGACAAAAGATGTTGTGCAAGTTTCTCATTGCGAGCACGTACGACTATAATTGGAACACATGCCTATTGATTGATTAGTACTTGGATACCGTTTTATTATTATCTGCAAATGCCCTGCTATGATTGTTACATGAGTTTCTCTCATCCATGCAACGCCCGTTATCCGTCCCGTGCCTACGTATTTTAATCCTCTGTTTACTAAAATCACTACTGCTGTCTTTGTTACTCTCTGCCTTGTTATTTCACTACTGCTACTGCTATAAAACTGTTAATACTGATAAACTCTTGCGAGCAAGTCTGTTTCCAGGTGCAGCTGAATTGACAACTCCTGTTAAGGCTTTCAAGTATTCTTTGTCTCCCCTTGTGTCGAATCAATAAATTGGGTAATACTTCCCTCGAAGACTGTTGCGATCCCCTATACTTGTGGGTCATCAAGACTATTTTCTGGCGCCGTTGCCGGGGAGCATAGCTTTATTTGGAAGTTCACTTGGATTAATATTGTTCGCTGCAAATTCTCCATCATGGGTAAACCTCGCGATACTAAGATCGCCATATTACCATCCACTACAAGAAAAGGTACAACTCTGAGTACCTCTGCTGCTCTTGATTCACCATCTGTGATTGATAAACTTGTTTCACCGCCACATGCTTCAAATGCTGGTACTTCTGCTGAATCTGAAAACTCTCATAATATTGATAATATTTCTGCTGTGCTTGATGATAGTGGTTCATTGGGAACTTTTCTAGATGCTTCAATTGCTAGGTCTAGACAAATAGAAAATACTGAAACTCCTGATGTTACTACACCTGTTAGTTCACCTGAACTTGAATACTCTAGTGATGATCTTGATGAAGATTATGTGGAACTTGATGATGATTTTATTGAAAAATGCCATGCTACTACTGATGCAAGAAAAATTAAAAAGTTGCTTGCAGAACATGCTGTTAGATATAAACTGTCTCCTGATCCTAAATTTGCCACATCTCCTATAAACATTAGGGATAAAGATTATGATTTTTCTCTTGATCTATCTCATATAGCTATTGTTGAGAAAACACCCTTTTGTGGTACTGAAAAAGAAAGTGCTGTTGAACACATGACTGAGTTATCTACTTTGAGTAGCTTGTTTTCTGATGATGTTAAGAAGCGTACTTACTTTGTTGCTAAAATCTTTCCATTCTCATTAAAGGATGACGCTAAAACTTGGTATAATAGTTTGCCACCTAGCTCTATTAAAAGTCCAAAAGAATTGCTTGCTGTTTTCTTTCGGAAATACTTTCCTGCTAGTGCTCAACATGCTGCTTTGCAGAGAGTTTATAATTTTGATCAAGGAGATGAAGAGAAATTGCCTGAGGCTTGGGCGAGATTTTGCTCTCTTATTAGAGCTTTGCCTGACCATGATTTAGAAAAGCATGATTTACTTGATATATTTTATAGTGGACTAACCATTGAGTCTAGGGCATACCTGGATAGTTGTGCTGGTTGTGTTTTCAGGAAAAGAACTCCAGACGACGCTGAAGAATTATTGGCTAAAATAGGCCGGAATTATGATGATTGGAATACGCCTGAACCAACTCCAACGCCAATAGTGAAGAAGAGGGGTTTAATTAAATTGAATGATGAAGATATGAGGGAAGCCAAGAAGTCTCTCAAGGAGAAAGGTATTAAATCTGAAGATGTGAAGAATCTACCTCCTATAGAAGATATATGTGAGATAATTCCCCCTTCATCCATGATTGAGGTAAATTCCCTTCAACGCTTTACTAGAGAAGATATTCCGTATTCAAAACCTCCTGCGCAATGCTTAGATGAGTTTGATAATTATATTGTTAAGCAAGAAAATTTTAATATGAGAGTAGAGAATCATCTAATGGAAAATTCTCAAGCTATTAGTCAATTGCATGATATTGTGGAGAGAACCTCCAATGATGTTAAGATGCTTGTTAAACATTTTCATATGATTCAAACTCAAATTGATCAACTCACTAAAGTGCAAAATGACTTGTTAGGAAATAATGCTAAAGAAAAACATGCTTATGAAGTAACAACTAGAGGTGGTGTCTCTACCCAGGATCCTCTATATCCTGAAGGGCATCCCAAAAGAATTGAACAAGATTCTCAACGCATTGAACCTAGAGCTCATTCTAAGAAAAAGAAAAAGAAACATAAAAATGTTGTAGAATCCTCTGAACCTGTTAATGATCCTAATAGTATTTCTATTTCTGATGCTGAAACTGAAAGTGGCAATGAACATGATAATAGTGAAGATAATGATAAGAATGATACTCCTGATAAAGAAGAGGTTGAAAAAGAACCTGAAAAGCATGCTAAAAATAAAAAGTATACTAAAGAAGATTTTATTGCTGAGAAACATGGTAATGAAAGAGAACCTTGGGTGCAAAAGCCAATGCCTTTTCCTGCTAAGAAACTAAAATCAAAGGAAGAGGAACACTATAATAAATTCTGTGATTGGATGAAACCTTTATTCTTGCAAATTCCTTTGACTGATGCTATTAAATTGCCTCCTTATTCAAAGTATATGAAAGATATTGTTACTAACAAAAGGAAAATCCCCAATGAGGAAATTTCTACTATGCTTGCTAATTACTCTTTCAATGGCAAAGTTCCAAAGAAGTTGGGCGACCCAGGTATACCTACTATTCCTTGTTCTATTAAGAATAATTATGTTAAAACTGCTCTATGTGACTTGGGCGCCGGTGTTAGCGTTATGCCTTTTTCTCTTTATAAGAGACTTTACTTAGATAAGTTGATACCTACTGATATATCTTTGCAAATGGCTGATAAATCTACTGCTATTCCTGTTGGTATATGTGAGGATGTTCCTGTTCAAGTTACTAATAACTGCTTGATATTAACTGATTTTGTTGTGTTGGAAATGCCTGAAGATGATAATATGTCTATTATTCTTGGGAGACCTTTTCTTAACACCGCAGGGGCTGTTATTGATTGCAATAAAGGAAAGGTTACTTTCAATGTTGATGATAAGGAACACACCGTCTATTTCCCCAAGAGGATTGAAAAAGCGTGCGGAGTTAATACTATTTCTCATGTGAGAACTATCAAAGTTGGAACTATCGATTGTCCTATATATGAGCCTAAAGAAGAATATCAAACTCTTGTGATTGGATCCATATCAATACAATTCAAGGTAACATGATTGATTTGAGGTTTATTTCTTCATATGCTATGTAAAATTTATTTGGTGGCAAGACTTGATCAACCTTGTTAACAAATACCTTTTATATGCATAGAGGAG
The DNA here is from genome assembly GCA_030979885.1 of Lolium multiflorum. NCBI lineage: Eukaryota > Viridiplantae > Streptophyta > Magnoliopsida > Poales > Poaceae > Lolium > Lolium multiflorum. Next base: position 199,323,892 of record CM061753.1, on the reverse strand, counting down.
GTAAACAACATTTCTTTCTTTCTTCCTCCACTTGCTTTAGTTGCTGTAGCATTTTTAATTTGCAAAGTTTCTTAGTTGATTAGAGTTTTCAAAAAATTTCCTGGCCAGTAATAATAAACTTAATACCCAGAAATGTGCATTTTTCAAAGTTTTCAAAAATTCGCGAAAATTACACCGTTGGTCCTATTTTTCGACGAGGCACCTGGGAGCACCAGAGGATGACCTGTGGGGCACCACAGGGTGCCACACCACAGGCCGGCGCGGCCAAGGAGGGCGCGCCACCCTGTGGTGTGGGCCCCTCCTTGCCCCACTTCTTCATCTCTTTCTCCCAGCATCTTCTCTCTCCCGAAAAAACTCGAACCAACTTTCTCTCACTCGCATTTTTGCTCAAGAGCTCAGGATTTTTCGATCTCTTTGCTCAGCCCAGATTTCTGTTTGAAATTTGGCACATTTGCTCTCCGGTATGTGACTCCTTCGATTATCCAAGTAGAATTTTGTTTGGTGAAGTATATCTTGAATATTTTGCTGCTGTAGGTAACATGTTTAGTGAGCTTGCATGCTTGTTCTAAGTGGTAGAAACTAGTTTTGATGCATGATTAGTACTCTAGCAAGTTCCTATGGTAGTTTCCCTCAATTATATGTCACCAAATCAAGTTTTATATTGTTTGTTGAAAAATTTCAGAAAATGGAAGGGAGCATGCACCAACTTAACCAACAAGAATTAGAGGTGCAACAGGTCATGAGAGTTCACCGAGAAGAAGGAGTATACCCCGCTTACTATCCGTGTGTGGATTTCATGAGAGGTGCAGGGATCTTGCAGGACGTTCAAAGATTAATCTCTTGTGCAGGATTGGATGATTTTGTTGATGGGGAACCATGTCAATATGTGAAACTGACTATGTCAGTAGTGCAGGATTTTAAATTCAATTGGTCACGATCTAACCCCATGGTTCAGTACAAAATTTATAATAAAACTGTCAACTTGCCATTCAGTGATTTTTGTGCAGCAATCAGAGTGCCGCAATGGGGATCATGCGAGAAGATAAAGGGATCGCCGCAAGAGTTCTTGGACCTCTTCAAGATGATTTGTCATGGAAGAAGTTTCTCAGAGGATGATGGTAAAATCAGTAGTATTCATTTCCCAGCTATTCGTTACTTCGCCTATTTCATTACCAAATGCGTTCTAGCGAGAAAGAATGGAGGTAAAATAACTATCCCGGATCTAGCCTTTCTAGCTGCTGCATTACAAGGTAATAGGACTTATAACTTGGGAGCTTTGATAGCCAACAGACTTGCCACTAACCGTGAGAAGGGAGGAATTTGTGGAGGTCTCATCGCCTCTCGTTTATTAGCTATGCATAATGTGAGACCTCACAGTCTTGATATTCCGCTCCCTATGGAGAAACTTGACATAGCTTCCATGATTAAGCATGAATTTCTTTCTAATTCGTCTAATTTAGGGAACCTGTCTTATAGAATAACATTTTACAAGAAATCTTGGACAAGGACTAAGAAAGTTGAAAAATTAGTAGGATTGCCTGCACCTTCTCTGTTTAACCTTGATTCCAGGGAGGATTGGTCAGTCACGGAAAGTGCAGTTAATGCATACATCGAGGGAGGAAGCCATCGTGCACGAGACAACACGGATGAGGTCGAGGAACACCTCGACTCGTCATCCGATGCAGCAAGCTCTTCGCATCCACAAGCTGGGTATGAGGAACCCCCACGCTTTTCTTCTGCATCGGTACCTTATTATGACTACTCCACATATGATCCACCGGCGTGGAACCCAGACCCTCGATGGGGTTGAACTCCACTTAGGCCAAAAGCCTAAGCTTGGGGGGAGGTATACCGGCATCACTCATTCTTTGCATATTATGATTGCTGGATACTTGTATATACTTGTTTAGTCTCTTTGAGTGGTTTTCTAATGAGAGGAAGATGATATTTGGGGAAGTGCTGCCTGAAAACAGATTCTGGGCTGTTACCGTAAAAATTCGTGCGCACAGCCAGAACAGTATTTTGCGAAGCCAATTTTTGTGCATGTTCCCCAGGTTGTTATCTAACTTTCATTAGTTGAACACTTTTTGAACTGAGCAACGTAAGATTTTTGTAAAAATCGATTTCTGTACTGCTGTCAGGTTTTGGCAGATTTGCCCTCGCTTTTCTGTGTTTCTTTTAGTTTGCTATTTCTTGCTTTCACTTTGTTTCTTTCCCAAAACACAAAAAGACCAAAAATATTTCTGTTGTTTCTCTTCACCATTTGTTTATCTTGGTTTCTTGCATTTGTTTCGCTTTATTTGCTATTGCTAGTTTGCTATAAGAAAACCCAAAAAGATTTTGCTTTGTTTGCTTGTTTCCTTTTGTTCTTATTCTCAAATTCGAAAACGCCAAAAATATTTGCTGTTCTTCTTTGGTTTGTAAAGTTCATCTTGAGTTCAATGGTCTTTGGTGGCTGGAGCGTGGTTTTCATTTCATATTATCCAAGCTACACAAGTGAAAAGGCAATAATGACGATCTACGACAATCTGATTGTGGTGAGAGGCTGGTATGAACTCTATTTGTTTTCATTTTTGTACATATACTCATCCATGTGAGCATGCTTAGTTGGTTCATGTGAGGTATATGTCATTTAAGAAAGTCTAGTAGTTCATGATCTCTCATGATTAGCTCCAATTTATTAATATGAGTAGCATGTCATGGATGTTTGCTTGCATTGTTTTATTCATAAGTAAGTATGGCATTGTGGTATCCTCCTCTGAATAATTCATTTATATCGACTTGGCACATGCTCACGCATGCATATGACTGAACAAAAGTCAATTAAGCCTCAATGATTTACATTGCTTCAGAGTTCTTGTATCACTTTTATGCCTCAGTTAATTTATTTTGCCGCAAGCATGATTATGACAGTTACTGCTCTCTTGATTTGTCGCTCCCTAGTCTTTTGCTAGCCTTCACTTATACTGAGCGGGAACTCTGCTCGTGCCTCCAAACACATGAAAACCAAGTTATTCCAGAGTGTCCACCATAAATACCTATACATGGCATTTCAAACCATTCCAAGTAAATTCTCATGCGCTACCTTTAAAACCTTCAAAATGCTTCTTAATTTGTGTTGATGTTTCATAGCTCATGAGGAAGTATGTGGTGTTTAGCTTTCAACCTTGTCATTTACTTTTGACGGACTCTCATATGGAATAGTGGCACATCCGCTTATCCAATAATTTTGCAAAAAGAGCTGGCAATGGGATTCCCAGTCCCGAATTAATTAACTTAAATAGACACTCCTCCATGGTTTGTGATTGTTGGACGGCACCCGAAGGATTCGGTTAGCCATGGCTTGTGTAAGCAAAGGTTGGGGGAGTGTCATCATCATAATAAAACTAAACTAAAAAGGCACTCCTTCATGGTATGTGATTGTTGGCAGGCACCCGAGGATTCGGTTAGCCATGGTTTGTGTAAGAAAGGTGGGAAGGAGTGCCACATAAAAATGCAAATAATTCATGGGAGCCGCTCTTGAAAGTCCGGTTGGCGAGGTAGTTGGTGTACCCATTACCATTCGTTGACAACAACAAACACCTCTCAAAATAATTTTACTCCTGCTTTACAAATGAAAAGCTCTAGCGCATGTTAATCCCTGCTTCCCTCTGCGAAGGGTCAATCTTTTACTTTTATGTTGTGTCTCCATCCTTTCTTTGAGCACTTTCTTGAGAGCACAACTGTCATTCTTAGTATAATATGCTTGTCTCAAAATATAATTGATTGTGGTATAACTTTGATGCTTTTATCTTTGACAATCACTACTTCTAGTCTTTCTATGAACTTCAAAGGTGCCCGGGCATTTATGTTTTGCCAATCAAATACAGGCAAGCGAGATACTACTTTATCATACTCTCTTATGAACATTGCAATCCTGCTTATATACATGATTCATGATTCTTATTATTAATTGTTGGTACCTCTTCATGATTGACATAGCTGTTAGATGATCTTATTTGCATGTATCTTATTATGAACTGCTTAAGTATTAGCCATATCATGAGAATATATACATCATATGAACAAATGTGTTCGTGAAAGTTCTTTTATCGCTCAGTTGTTAACTGAATTGCTTGAGGACAAGCAATAAGCTAAGCTTGGGGGAGTTGATACGTCCAAAACGTATCTACTTTCCCGAACACTTTTGCTATTGTTTTGCCTCTAATTTGTGTATTTTGGATGCAACTAACACGGACTAACGCTGTTTTCAGCAGAACTGTTCTGGTGTCTCGGTTTTGTGCAGAAATCCAACTTTCAGGAAAAACCTCGGGATTTTGACGAAAGGGCCTATTTTCCCAGAATAATGACGGAGCCAGAAGGACAATTGAAGTGGAGGCCCGAGGGCCCCACACCATATGGCAGCGCGGCCTAGGGGGGGCCCCCTCGGCTGGCCTCCGACGCCCCCTTCGGACTACTTATTCGCCTCGACCTAAAAACGCACGGGGAGAAGTCGAAGTCGCCAGAAACCCTCCAGAACGCCGCCACATCGCGAAACTCCGTCTCGGGAGCCAGAAGTCTCCGTTCTGGCACTCCGCCGGGACGTGGAATTGGAGGAGATCATCGCCGCCATCACCGCCAACGCCTCTCCATCAACCAGCCATGTTTCCCCCATCCATGTGTGAGTAATTCCCCCGCTGTAGGCCGAAGGGGATGGTAGGGATTGGATGAGATTGGTCATGTAATAGCATAAGATTGTTAGGGCATAGTGCCTAGTGTCCGTAGATGGTACTTTTATGATATTGTTGCAACTTGTTGTGCTTAATGCTTGTCACTAGGGCCCGAGTGCCATGATCTCAGATCTGAACATGTTATTGATTCATGAAGATATTCGTTGTTTATGATCTTACCTGCAAGTTGTATACACATGAACCAATGGCCCCGAAGTGACAGAAATCGGGACAACCGGAGGGAATGGTAGTGATGTGAGGATCACATGTGTTCACGGAGTGTTAATGCTTTGCTCCGGTACTCTATTAAAAGGAGTACCTTAATATCCAGTAGTTTCACTAGAGGCCCGGCTGCCACCGGCTGGTAGGACAAAAGATGTTGTGCAAGTTTCTCATTGCGAGCACGTACGACTATAATTGGAACACATGCCTATTGATTGATTAGTACTTGGATACCATTTTATTATTATCTGCAAATGCCCTGCTATGATTGTTACATGAGTTTCTCTCATCCATGCAACGCCGTTATCCGTCCCGTGCCTACAGTATTTTAATCCTCTGTTTACTAAAATCACTACTGATGTCTTTGTTACTCTGCTGTTATTTCACTACTGCTATAAACTGTTACTACGATAAACTCTTGCGAGCAAGTCTGTTTCAGTGCAGCTGAATTGACAACTCTTGTTAAGGCTTTCAAGTATTCTTTGTCTCCCCTTGTGTCGAATCAATAAATTGGGTAATACTTCCCTCGAAGACTGTTGCGATCCCCTATACTTGTGGGTCATCAGATACTCTGTTTTTGGAAGCCGATCTTGGTGTCATCGGCTAGCCCTGCATCACAACCTTTTTCAAGGATGGGGAGTTTTTGCAGAAGAGGACCACCGGAGCTGGTGGGAGGAATCTGAAAGGGGAGCCGTCATCATCTACAGGATCTGGACCGTCTTGTTGCTGTAAGGAGACAGAGCAAGGTTATAAAAGGAAATCATTATAAGCCACTTCAAGATAATTCGTGAGTAGTGGTACCTGTTCTGCAGGGATGTCATATTCAGCATCAAGTTGTTTCAGCAACGGTCCCAGAGCTCTCCTGAAGGCATGAGTCTTCCACATTGACCACCAGGTCTCAAAACCATCGGTTGATGAGGTGAAAGAGAGGTTGTGAGGAATTGGGATGACTAGAGCATCAAAGAAGGTGTAACACCTCTGACCGGTGAGGACATCAGGCAAGTCAGCTCTGCTCTCTGTTAGTGGTGGAGGAAGAAGTGTGGAGACACCTGCCCAAGACCAAATTGTCGGGCTGCTACGACCGGCTGATAAGACTCATAACCAGGTTTGATGATCCTGTTTGAGGTGCTCATGCCAACTGGAAGGAAGCAGGGACGGATCATGATGGAATACAATTGCCGAGTGTCAGCATCATCAGCAAAGCTGTCTAACCTGAAGGAGACTGGATTTTCAAAATTTTCAGACTCCGCATAAGGAAAGAAGAGAGGGTTGTCCAGGCCTTGGTAGAAAGTTCTGAACCACTCTGATGCTCCCTTAGGGTCAGTTTGCTGCCTGGGAGGCTATATAGAGCTTGGCCGTAGCTAGTGCATCGGATCTGCCTCCCATTAGTATCTGGGAAGGTGCAAGTAGCCAAAGGTGGAAGGTTTGGGATCTGGTTTTGGAAGTACAGCTGAGCCCATAGCTGAATAAACCACCAGGGACCTCCGGTTTTGACTGTCTTTTGGGAGAACAGTTTAACAGACATTAGCTGGAGATATCTATAGACCTCTCCAAGAAACAGTTTGCCAATGCCAAGCTGAGTGCCTCTGGCAAGTTCATAGGCCAGGGAAAGATAATTCTTGGTTGGAGCAAGTGAAGGACCACAAAATATGAAGTGTTCCAACCAGAAATTCAGGAAGGCCGTGTGTTCTTTCTCTGTTACGGGGCCTTTGTTTTTCATGTGGCGCCGAAGGTAAGCACCCCAGTTTGTGCACTCTGTTTTGGAAGAAAGCGTGAAGGGGACCTTTGGCAGCCTAAAGGCAGATGGGCCACATCTAGTAAGGTTGGTGTCATGGGGCCATGACCAAACATGAAGCAATTCAAAGCATCAGACCAAAAATAGCCGATGGTTTTCAGAAGGTTTTCATGTTTCTCAAGGGGAGACAGTGATAAAGCTAAAGCATCGGCTATTCCTGCGGTTTCCCAGGTGGCTTGGTGAGTTTTGGAGATTCTATTGTACCATGAAACCCAATCTTCAGGAGGATTAGGCCAGGCTCGTAAGCAGTCGGCCCAAGAAGTCAGATCTAGATTTTGGTTCACGAAGGGAATTCTATTGGCCTCGCATGAAATCAGATGGGCAGGACTCTCGGTAGAACGAGGGCCAAGACAAAGAGAATTTGGAAGAGAAGGATGTGGCAGTAGAATGTCTGATACCTAGAAATTAATGACGGGACGAAGCATTAATTCAGATGTTTGTTGTTAATTCTAGCACTATGTTCGGACAGCGAGGAGCGGTTGAGGATTACCTTCAGGCCGGAGACCATAGCGTTGGTGTTGGATGATTCCGCCATTGGATTCGCTGCGGGGTTGAGCCTGCGCGATTGAGATCTGAGGTTCGTGTGGCCGTGAGTTGGATCTGTTCGAGCGGCGATTTGGGGATCTGAGTTTGCTCTTTCGGATAAGTTGCAGGTTACCGTTTGAATAGGCAACTGAGTTGGCCTTACTCGCGTTTTATGGTAAAGGCCGATGCGCTGCCATCGGCTCTTGGTGTGTTGACTTGCTTTGACAATCGGCAAAATTGATATGAAAGGCAAAATCGGCTTCGAAATATTTTCTTCATTAATAAAGGGACTTTTACAGAGAAGAGCCGATTGCTCAAGGAAGGAAGAACAAAAGCCGATTACTACTACTAGTCCTATACTAGTAGTCCCTAATCTAAGGGCCGTTGCTGCCCTCGTCGTCGTCGTCGCTGCCGCCGGCGCTGCTGCTGGCGGGCTCCTCGTCGCTGCTCCCGTAGCCCTCTACGGGAGCCTCGTCTTCCTCGTCGTCGTCGTCCGACCCGGCGCGGAAGCGCTTCGCCGGCGGATATTCGTCGGAGGACTCGTCGTCCTCCTCTTCGTCCTCCTCGTCGGAGGAGGTGTAGCCCGAGAAGCGGTCGTCCTCGCTCCCGCCTCCAGCTCCCCGTCGATGAGGAACTGGAAGTCATCTTCTCCCTCGGTCAAGGACTTGTCGTCCTCGGACCAGACGGAGGAATCATGGGACTCGATGTCCCACTCCTCCGGGGCGCGGCGGTCGTACGCCGCCAGCGGGTCCCACTCCGGCGTGGGCTCACGGAAGGGAGAAGATACGTAGGAGAGACCTGATGAGGCAGAGGAGGAGGAGGAGGAGGAAGACATGGCTACAGAGGAAGGGGGTTTTTTGCCGATGGCTAGTGCGGAGCAAGAGGATGAAGAGGCGAACTGCTCGGCGCGGTTAAATAAAGGGATATGGGGGAGAGTTAATGTTACAGCAGTTTCCGAGGAAGTGATGCCAAAGAACTGTCAAATCGTGCAGAGAAGTTGAGAAGGCAAGGCATCATGATGAAGGATACTGCGACGGTTCTGCCACGACGTGACCCTACGAAGAAAAAACAGAGTGGTTTTGAAATTATCATTGCCAAAACCGGGGGCATGTGTTACCACCAGAATTTAACCAAGTCTGGAGATGGGCCGTGATTAAATGGGCTTAGAGGATATGCACGGAAAATATTCCCGAACCGGCCTTGTACAAGAAGTTTGGGCAAGATTGCCCGTGTATCTGTAAATTATAGTAGGATACGTGTCGGTTAGAATTAAGAGATAGAGTTTAGCTCGTACACGGTTGGGTTTATTCCCAAGTTAGAAAGTCTACGGACTATAAATATGTATCTAGGGTTATTGAAAGGAGGACAATCACGTTCACAACAAATCAATCTAGGCGCATCGCCACCCCTTGTTTCGAGGGTTTCTCCCGGGTAAGCATCATGCTGCCTAGATCGCATCTTGCGATCTAGGCAGTATGTTTATTCGTTATTGGTGTTGCTCGTGCTGAAGCCTTTTTGATGGCGAGCAACACCCTTATCTTAGGTGTTTTGGGGCTGACGTCGATGCTTTCACGATGAACTTGTTTAGCTACGCTGCCCCTCGATATCTAGCTGCCCTTACACCTATTTTAGGTGTAAGGGCAGCATCTTGCTTATTCGTTATTTAGTAGATCTAATCCGTTATAGTTGCTCCTTGTTCTTCAAGGATTGGTTTGATATCCGTATGGTTAGGCCTTATAAACGGGTTGAAGGATCCGGTAGTGCGTAAGGTGTGGTTTATTAAGCTCTAGAGGGATTGTTCCGGGGATCAACTTCACGTTGGTTTTTAGGCCTCTTTAGGGTTGGTTTTCCATCATCTTACGTATCTGCTAGGCTCAATTACGCATAGGATGTTCCGATTATACGGTGAAAACCCTAGACTATCGTAGATTAGTTTAGCTTGATATTGATAAAGCATGATCCCCATGTCCTTATAAATCTAACATGAACCATGGGGCAATCGGCTCTTTGAGCCGATCCACAGAACAACTTAAGAGCCGATCGGGGCTCGTATTTAATGTTTACGTGTTTGCCATGCAGGAAACTAGTCAAACCATTGATACGTCTCCAACGTATCTATAATTTTTGATGTTCCATGCTTGTTTTATGACAATACCAACATGTTTTGTTCACACTTTATATCGTTTTTATGCGTTTTCTGGAACTAACCTATTGACGAGATGCCGAAAGGCCAGTTGCTGTTTTCTGCTGTTTTTGGTTTCAGAAATCCTAGTAAAGAAATATTTTCGGAATCGGATGAAATCAAGACCGAAGGCCTTATAATTCCCGGAAGCTTCCGGAGCACCGGAGAAAAGTCAGAGGGGTGCCGGGGGCCCCACACCACAGGGCGGCGCGGCCCAAGGGGGGGGCCCCTATGGTGGCGCCACCCCGTGGCCCCTCCGACTCCGATTCTCGGCCTATATAATCGTCTCTGACCTAAAAACATCGACAGAAAAGACGAAAACAGAGAAAACCATCCAGAGCCGCCGCCATCGCGAAAGTCCAATTCGGGGACAGAACTCTCTGTTCCGGCACCCTGCCGGGGCGGGGAATTGCCCCCGGAGCCATCTCCACCGCCGTCTCCACCGCCATCTTCACCGCCATCGCTGCCTCCATGATGAGGAGGGAGTAATTCACCCCTGGGGCTGAGGGCTCTACCGTAGCTATGTGGTTAATCTCTCTCTCTGTACTCCAATACAATGATCTCGTGAATTGCTTTGCATGATTGAGATCCATATGATGAGCTTTGTATCGCTACTAGTTTATGTGCTACTCATGTGATGTTATTAAAGTAGTCTATTCCTCTGCGTGGTGTAAAGGTGACTAGTGTGTGCACCGTGTGGTTCTTGTCGTAGGCTATGATCATGATCTCTTGTAGATTGTGGAGTTAATTATCATTATGATAGTATTGATGTGATCTATTCCTCCTTCATAGTGTAATGTGGACAGTGTGTGCACTATGTTAGTTCTTGGTTTATCTTGCAATGATCTATTATGCTCTAAGGTTATTTAAATATGAACATTGAATTGTGGAGCTTTGATGCGTGTAGTTGACACGTCCGTTGGGAACCCCAAGAGGAAGGTGTGATGCGCACAGCGGCAAGTTTCCCTCAGTTAGAAACCAAGGTTTAATCGAACCAGTAGGAGTCAAGAAGCACGTTGAAGGTTGATGGCGGCGGGATGTAGTGCGGCGCAACACCGGGATTCCGGCGCCAACGTGGAACCTGCACAACACAACCAAAGTACTTTGCCCCAACGAAGCAGTGAGGTTGTCAATCTCACCGGCTTGCTGTAACAAAGGATTAACCGTATTGTGTGGAAGATGATTGTTTTGCGAGAAAACAGTAAAACAAGTATTGCAGCAGATTTGTATTTCAGTATTAAAGAATGGACCGGGGTCCACAGTTCACTAGAGGTGTCTCTCCCATAAGATAAAAGCATGTTGGGTGAACAAATTACAGTCGGGCAATTGACAAATAGAGGGCATAACAATGCACATACATGACATGATAAGTATAGTGAGATTTAATTGGGCATTACGACAAAGTACATAGACCGCCATCCAACTGCATCTATGCCTAAAAAGTCCACCTTCAGGTTATCGTCCGAACCCCCTCCAGTATTAAGTTGCAAAGCAACAGACAATTGCATTAAGTATGGTGCGTAATGTAATCAACAACTACATGCTCGGACATAGCGCCAATGTTTTATCCCTAGTGGCAACAGCACAACACAACCTTAGAACTTTCTGTCACTGTCCCAGGTGTCAATGCAGGACATGAACCCACTATCGAGCATAAGTACTCCCTCTTGGAGTTAAAAGTAAAAACTTGGCCAGAGCCTCTACTAGAAACGGAGAGCATGCAAGATCATAAACAACACATGTATAATAACTTGATAATTAACATGACATGGTATTCTCTATCCATCGGATCCCGACAAACACAACATATAGAATTACAGATAGATGATCTTGATCATGTTAGGCAGCTCACAAGATCCAACAATGAAGCACAATGAGGAGAAGACAACCATCTAGCTACTGCTATGGACCCATAGTCCAGGGTGAACTACTCACTCATCACTCCGGAGGCGACCATGGCGGTGTAGAGTCCTCCGGGAGATGAATCCCCTCTCCGGCAGGGTGCCGAGGAGATCTCGAGAATCCCCCGAGATGGGATCGGCGGCGGCGGCGTCTCTGGAAGGTTTTCCGTATCGTGGTTTTTCGCATCGGGGTTTCGCGACGGAGGCTTTAAGTAGGCGGAAGGGCAGGTCGGGGCTGACGAGGGGCCCACACCACGGGCGGCGCGGGCCCCCTGGGCCGCGCCGCCTTGTGGTGTCGCCACCTCGTGGCCCCACTTCGTGTGTTCTTCGGTCTTCTGGAAGCTCCGTGGAAAAATAGGCCCCTGGGTCTTTGTTTCGTCCAATTCCGAGAATATTTCGTTACTAGGATTTCTGAAACCAAAAACAACAACCGGCACTTCGGCATCTTGTTAATAGGTTAGTTCCGAAAATGCACGAATATGACATAAAGTGTGCATAAAACATGTAGGTATCATCAATAATATGGCATAGAACATAAGAAATTATCGATACGTCGGAGACGTATCAAGCATCCCCAAGCTTAGTTCTGCTCGTCCCGAGCAGGTAAAACGATAACAAAGATAATTTCTGAAGTGATATGCCATCATAACCTTGATCATACTATTTGTAAACATATGTAGTGGATGCAGCGATCAAAACAATGGTAATGACATGAGTAAACAGGTGAATCATATAGCAGAGACTTTTCATGAATAGTACTTCAAGACAAGTATTAATAAGTCTTGCATAAGAGTTAACTCATAAAGCAATAAATCAAAGTAAAGGTATTGAAGCAACACAAAGGAAGATTAAGTTTCAGCGGTTGCTTTCAACTTGTAACATGTACATCTCATGGATAATTGTCAACATAGAGTAATATAACAAGTACAATATGCAAGTATGTAGGAATCAATGCACGGTTCACACAAGTGTTTGCTTCTTGAGGTGGAGAGAAATAGGTGAACTGACTCAACATAAAAGTAAAGAGAATGGTCCTTCAAAGAGGAAAGCATCGATTGCTATATTTGTGCTAGAGCTTTTATTTTGAAAACATGAAACAATTTTGTCAACGGTAGTAATAAAGCATATGAGTTATGTACATTATATCTTACAAGTTGCAAGTCTCATGCATAGTATACTAATAGTGCCCGCACCTTGTCCTAATTAACTTGGACTACCGGATCTTTGCAATGCACATGTTTTGACCAAGTGTCACAATGGGGTACCTCCATGTCGCCTGTACAAAGGTCTAAGGAGAAAGCTCGCATTTTGGATTTCTCGCTTTTGATTATTCTCAACTTAGACATCCATACCGGGACAACATGGACAACAGATAATGGACTCCTCTTTAATGCATAAGCATGTGGCAACAATTATTATTCTCATATGAGATTGAGGATATATGTCCAAACTGAAACTTCCACCATGAATCATGGCTTTAGTTAGCGGCCCAAAGTTCTTCTCTAACAACATGCATGCTCCAACCATGAAGGTGGTAGATCTCTCTTGCTTCAGACAAGACGGACATGCATAGCAACTCACATGATATCCAACAAAGAATAGTTGATGGCGTCCCCAGAAACATGGTTATCGCTCAACAAGCAACTTAATAAGAGATAAAGTGCATAAGTACATATTCAATACTACAATAGTTTTTAAGCTATTTGTCCCATGAGCTATATATTGCAAAGGTGAATGATGGAATTTTAAAGGTAGCACTCAAGCAATTTACTTTGGAATGGCGGATAAATACCATGTAGTAGGTAGGTATGGTGGACACAAATGGCATAGTGGTTGGCTCAAGTATTTGGGATGCATGAGAAGTATTCCCTCTCGATACAAGGTTTAGGCTAGCAAGGCTATTTGAAACAAACACAAGGATGAACGGTACAGCAAAACTCACATAAAAGACATATGGTAAACATTATAAGACTCCATACCGTCTTCCTTGTTGTTCAAAACTCAATACTAGATGTTATCTAGACTCTAGAGAAACCAAATATGCAAACCAAATTAGCAAGCTCTAAGTATTTCTTCATTAATGGGTGCAAAGTATATGATGCAAGAGCTTAAACATGAGCACAACAATTGCCAAGTATCAAATTATCCAAGACATTTTAGAGTTACTACATGTATCATTTTCCAATTCCAACCATATAACAATTTAACGAAGAAGAAACTTCGCCATGAATACTATGAGTAGAGCCTAAGGACATATTTGTCCATATGCAACAGCGGAGCGTGTCTCTCTCCCACAAAGTGAATGCTAGGATCCATTTTATTCAAACAAAACAAAAACAAAAACAAACTGACGCTCCAAGCAAAGTACATAAGATGTGGCCGAATAAAAATATAGTTTCAGGGGAGGAACCTGATAATGTTGTCGATGAAGAAGGGGATGCCTTGGGCATCCCCAAGCTTAGACGCTTGAGTCTTCTTAAAATATGCAGGGGTGAACCACCGGGGCATCCCCAAGCTTAGAGCTTTCACTCTCCTTGATCATATTGCATCATACTCCTCTCTTGATCCTTGAAAACTTCCTCCACACCAAACTCGAAACAACTCATTAGAGGGTTAGTGCATAATAAAAATTCACATGTTCAGAGGTGACACAATCATTCTTAACACTTCTGGACATTGCATAAAGCTACTGGACATTAGTGGATCAAAGAAATTCATCCAACATAGCAAAAGAGGCAATGCGAAATAAAAGACAGAATCTGTCAAAACAGAACAGTCCGTAAAGATGGATTTTATTAGGCCACCAGACTTGCTCAAACGAAAATGCTCAAATTGAATGAAAGTTGCGTACATATCTGAGGATCATGCTCGTAAATTGGCGTAATTTTATGAGCTACCTACAGGGAGATAGACCCAGATTCGTGACAGCAAAGAAATCTGGAACTGCGCAGTAATCCAAATCTAGTACTTACTTTTCTATCAAAGACTTTACTTGGCACAACAAAACTCAAAACTAAGATAAGGAGAGGTTGCTACAGTAGTAAACAACTTCCAAGACACAAATATAAAACAAAAATACTGGAGTAAAAACATGGGTTGTCTCCCATAAGCGCTTTTCTTTAACGCCTTTCAGCTAGGCGCAGAAAGTGTAACTCAAGTAACATCAAGAGATGAAGCATCAACATCATAATTTGTTCTAATGATAGAATCATAAGGTACCTTCATTCTCTTTCTAGGGAAGTGTTCCATACCTTTCTTGAGAGGAAATTGATATTTAATATTACCTTCCTTCATATCAATAGTAGCACCAACGGTTCGGAGAAAAGGTCTTCCCAATATAATGGGGCAAGATGCATTGCATTCAATATCCAAGACAACAAAATCAACGGGGACAAGGTTATTGTTAACCATAATATGAACATTATCAACTTTCCCCAAAGGTTTCTTTTTAGCATTATCAGCGAGATTAACATCCAAATAACAATTCTTCAATGGTGGCAAGTCAAGCATATCATAGACTTTTTTAGGCATAACAGAAATACTTGCACCAAGATCACATAAGGCATTACAATCAAAATCTTTGACTCTCATTTTAATGATGGGCTCCCAACCATCCTCTAGCTTTCTAGGAATAGAAGTTTCAAGTTTTAGTTTCTCTTCTCTAGCTTTTATGAGAGCATTTGTAATATGTTTTGTGAAAGCCAAATTTATAGCGCTAGCATTGGGACTCTTAGCAAGTTTTTGCAAGAACTTTATAACTTCAGAGATATGGCAATCATCAAAATCTAAATCATTACAATCTAAAGCAATGGGATTATCATCCCCAAGGTTGGAAAAAATTTCAGCAGTTTTATCACAAGCAGTTTCAGCAGTTTTAGCAGTTTCAGGTAATTTTGCGCGCTTTGCACTAGGAGTAGAAGCATTGCCAACACCAATTATTTTATCATGGATAGTAGGAGGTGCAGCAACATATGAATCATTAGCATTGCTAGTGGTGGTAATAGTCCAAACTTTAGCTACATTTTCCTTTTTAGCTAGTTTTTCATTTTCTTCTCTATCCCACCTAGCACGCAGTTCAGCCATTAATCTTATATTCTCATTAATTCTAACTTGGATGGCATTTGCTGTAGTAACAATTTTATTTTCAATATCCCTATTAGGCATAACTTTCGATTTCAAAAGATCAACATCAGAGGCAAGACTATCAACTCTAGAAACAAGAATATCAATTTTATTGAGCTTTTCCTCAACAGATTTGTTAAAGGCAGTTTGTGTATTAATAAATTCTTTAAGCATGGCTTCAAGTCCAGGGGGTGTGTTCCTATTATTGTTGTAAGAATTCCCATAAGAATTAGCATAACCGTTACCATTATTATAAGGATATGGCCTATAGTTATTACTAGAATTGTTCCGATAAGCATTGTTGTTGAAATTATTATTTTTAATGAAGTTTACATCAACATGTTCTTCTTGGGCAACCAATGAAGCTAATGGAACATTATTAGGATCAACATTAGTCCTATCATTCGCAAGCATAGACATAATAGCATCAACCTTATCATTCAAGGAAGAGGATTCTTCAACAGAATTTACCTTCTTACCTTGTGGAGCTCTTTCCGTGTGCCATTCAGAGTAATTAACCATCATATTATCAAGAAGCTTTGTTGCTTCACCAAGAGTGATGGACATAAAGGTACCTCCAGCAGCTGAATCCAATAAATTCCGCGAAGAAAAATTTAGTCCTGCATAGAAGGTTTGGATGATCATCCAAGTAGTCAGTCCATGGGTTGGGCAATTTTTAACCAGAGATTTCATTCTTTCCCAAGCTTGAGCAACATGTTCATTATCCAATTGTTTAAAATTCATTATGCTACTCCTCAAAGATATAATTTTAGCGGGGGATAATATCTACCAATAAAAGCATCCTTGCATTTAGTCCAGGAATCAATACTATTCTTAGGCAGAGATAGCAACCAATCTTTAGCTCTTCCTCTTAATGAGAAAGGAAACAATTTTAGTTTTATAATGTCACCATCTACATCTTTATATTTTTGCATCTCACATAGTTCAACAAAATTATTGAGATGGGCATCAGCATCATCAGAACTAACACCAGAAAATTGCTCTCGCATAACAAGATTTAGTAAAGCAGGTTTAATTTCAAAGAATTCTGCTGTAGTAGCAGGTGGGGCAATAGGTGTGCATAGGAAATCATTATTATTTGTGCTAGTGAAGTCACACAACTTAGTATTTTCAGGGTTGGCCATTTTAACAGTAGTAAATAAAACAAACTAGATAAAGTAAATGCAAGTAAACTAATTTTTTGTGTTTTTGATATAGCAAACAAGACAGCAAATAAAGTAAAGCTAGCAACTAATTTTTTTGTGTTTTGATATAATGCAGCAAACAAAGTAGTAAATAAAATAAAGCAAGACAAAAACAAAGTAAAGAGATTGAGAAGTGGAGACTCCCCTTGCAGCGTGTCTTGATCTCCCCGGCAACGGCGCCAGAAATTTGCTGCTGGCGCAAAGTTGACGTGGGAGTTAGTGATCTCTGTGGTGTAACTTTTCTTCAGGTCCCCGGCAACGGCGCCAGAAATTTGCTTGATGCGTGTAGTTGACACATCCGTTGGGAACCCCAAGAGGAAGGTGTGATGCGCACAGCGGCAAGTTTCCCTCAGTTAGAAACCAAGGTTTAATCGAACCAGTAGGAGTCAAGAAGCACGTTGAAGGTTGATGGCGGCGGGATGTAGTGCGGCGCAACACCAGAGATTCCGGCGCCAACGTGGAACCTGCACAACACAACCAAAGTACTTTGCCCCAACGAAGCAGTGAGGTTGTCAATCTCACCGGCTTGCTGTAACAAAGGATTAACCGTATTGTGTGGAAGATGAATGTTTGCAGAAAAAACAGTAAAACAAGTATTGCAGCAGATTTGTATTTCAGTATTAAAGAATGGACCGGGGTCCACAGTTCACTAGAGGTGTCTCTCCCATAAGATAAAAGCATGTTGGGTGAACAAATTACAGTCGGGCAATTGACAAATAGAGAGGGCATAACAATGCACATACATGACATGATAAGTATAGTGAGATTTAATTGGGCATTACGACAAAGTACATAGACCGCCATCCAATGCATCTATGCCTAAAAAGTCCACCTTCAGGTTATCGTCCGAACCCCTCCAGTATTAAGTTGCAAAGCAACAGACAATTGCATTAAGTATGGTGCGTAATGTAATCAACAACTACATCCTCGGACATAGCGCAAATGTTTTATCCCTAGTGGCAACAGCACAACACAACCTTAGAACTTTCTGTCACTGTCCCAGGTGTCAATGCAGGCATGAACCCACTATCGAGCATAAGTACTCCCTCTTGGAGTTAAAAGTAAAAACTTGGCCAGAGCCTCTACTAGAAACGGAGAGCATGCAAGATCATAAACAACACATGTATAATAACTTGATAATTAACATGACATGGTATTCTCTATCCATCGGATCCCGACAAACACAACATATAGAATTACAGATAGATGATCTTGATCATGTTAGGCAGCTCACAAGATCCAACAATGAAGCACAATGAGGAGAAGACAACCATCTAGCTACTGCTATGGACCCATAGTCCAGGGGTGAACTACTCACTCATCACTCCGGAGGCGACCATGGCGGTGTAGAGTCCTCCGGGAGATGAATCCCCTCTCCGGCAGGGTGCCGAGGAGATCTCGAGAATCCCCGAGATGGGATCGGCGGCGGTGGCGTCTCTGGAAGGTTTTCCGTATCGTGGTTTTTCGCATCGGGGTTTCGCGACGGAGGCTTTAAGTAGGCGGAAGG
Source organism: Lolium multiflorum (assembly GCA_030979885.1). Taxonomy (NCBI): domain Eukaryota; kingdom Viridiplantae; phylum Streptophyta; class Magnoliopsida; order Poales; family Poaceae; genus Lolium; species Lolium multiflorum. Next base: position 199,305,724 of record CM061753.1, on the reverse strand, counting down.
GCAGAGTCGGGGCGAGCGAGGGGCCCACACCAGGCGGCGCGGGGCCCCTGGGCCGCGCCGCCTTGTGGTGTCGCCACCTCGTGGCCCCACTTCGTGTGTTCTTCGGTCTTCTGGAAGCTCCGTGGAAAAATAGGCCCCTGGATCTTTGTTTCGTCCAATTCCGAGAATATTTCGTTACTAGGATTTCTGAAACCAAAAACAGCAGAAAACAGGCACTTCGGCATCTTGTTAATAGGTTAGTTCCAGAAAATGCACGAATATGACATAAAGTGTGCATAAAACATGTAGGTATCATCAATAATATGGCATAGAACATAAGAAATTATCGATACGTCGGAGACGTATCATCCCCAACTCCGGCATTGAGGGTTAATCCTACGCAATGTGTTCATCATCCAACAAAAGAGTGTATGTAGCACATAAGAGAAAGAGTTATTTATTATGCGATCAATGTTGAGAGTGTCCACTAGTGAAAGTATGATCCCTAGGCCTTGTTTCCAAACATCGAATCTCCGTTTATCTACTGTTCTGTTGCATGTTTACTCGCTGCCATATTTTATTCAGATTGCTATTACCACTCATATACATCCATACTATTTGTATTTCACTATCTCTTTGCCGAACTAGTGCACCTATACATCTGACAAGTGTATTAGGTGTGTTGGGGACACAAGAGACTTCTTGTATCGTGATTGCAGGGTTGCTTGAGAGGGATATATTTGACCTCTTCCTCCCTGAGTTCGATAAACCTTGGGTGATCCACTTAAGGGAAACTTGTTGCTGTTCTACAAACCTCTGCTCTTGGAGGCCCAACACTGTCTACAAGAATAGAAGCTCCCGTAGACATCAAGCACTTTTCTGGCGCCGTTGCCGAGGAGGTAAGGTAAAAGGTATTCACATCCTCCGACTACTAAGCTATTTCCTAGCACTGTTGCCGGTGTGTGAGTGCTCGAAGCTATTTCCTTTAGATCCTGCAATTGCATCTTTTTGTTTCTTGTTTTTATTTTCACTAGTTAGGCATAATGGAAAACAACAAAAAAATTGGTGAGCTTTTTAATCTTTTTCCTGATTTAGAATTGTTTGGTGCGAACATTAAAAAACCAATGGAACCTTATTCGCATGCTAGTAGCGATGTTATTAGTATGAATGCAATTACTGCTAATGCTATGGAGAAGTCTAAGCTTGGGGAAGCTAGTTTTTGTGATCTTTTTAGCTTCCCATCTTTAGGGGAGAAAATTTGCTCTGATAATACTTTATCTCCCATATGTGATAACTCTAATGATGCTTGTGATATTTTAAATGCACCTACTGAAAGTATTCCATATAAAATACCTATGAAAATTATTGAACGTGTTATGGATAACCGCTATGAAGGGGATGGAACTGTGCATCCTGGAGATCATTTACTGTTTTTGCATGAATTATGCGGGTTATTCAAGTGTGCAGGTATCTCTATGGATGAAGTGAAGAAGAAATTATTCTCTATGTCGTTGTCTGGTAAAGCGGCGCATTGGCATAAACTGCTGAAGGATGAGCATTCTCTTGATTGGAAGGATATTGTGCCTCTATTTTATTCTAAATTCTATCCTCCAAGTGAAATTCACAAAGACCGAAACCGCATATATAATTTCTGGCCTCATGATGGAGAGAGTATTGCCCAAGCATGGGAGAGATTGAAGTCTTTAATGCTCAAATGCCCCAATCATGAGCTTCCAGGTAATATCATCATTGATAATTTCTATGCAAGACTTTCTTTTCAAGATAAGACCTTGCTGGATACTACTTGTTCTGGATCATTCACGCGCAACAAAGAAGAGTTTAAAAGGGACCTTCTTGATCGGATTAAGGAGAACGCTGAAGATTGGGAGAACGACAAAGGTAAAGAGTCAGGTATAAATTATGATTATGAATGCATTGAAACTTTTATGGATACTGATAAATTTCGAAATATGAGTGCTACTTATGGTCTTGACTCTCAAGTTGCTGCAAATCTTTATAAAGCCTTTGCTTCTCATTTTGAATTGCCTAAAAAGAATTTTGATAAGTATCATGAACCTTTTAAAGAGGCTTGCATGAAGAATGAAATTGTTGTTAATTATTGTAATAAGCATGCTCAAACTCCTAAGAATGCTATTTCCTATAAGCATGTTAATTTTTGTGGAATACATAGACCTTGTGGAATTAATCAAATCGAAGATGAATATTGTATCCATCATGCTAATGAAAAAACTAGAAAGTGGTTTAGGGCTCTAGATGATCTTGGTAAAAAAGTTTGTGCCCTCTATCCTTTTATTTGTGAAGTTTGCCATGAAGTGGGTCATTTTAATTTTCAATGCTCCTCCAATGATAATTTGAACCCAATGAGTGCTGCAAATTTGTATTGTGATGATGAAATTACTCCTAATCAGCATGATGAACTTACTTTATTTTTGGGGTGTGAAGAACTGTCGAGAAAAATCTCTTTGTTACATATGAGTGATCTTGATATTGATGATGTCCTGCATGGGTGTTTTTCTTATTGCATTGATAATAGCCATACAAATACTTACATACAAAATATTTTAGAAGATGACACCTTGCCAAAATATGATAGGACCGCTGTGTGTTTTCAACTAATTAATGAAAAGGAGGGATCCTCCCAAGTTTCTTCTATTGTTTCTGAAAGTAAATCAGGTTATGCGGACAAGCCACCCTTCAAGCCTCTTCCTCCTAAAGAAGGGAACAAGAAGAAGGGAAGAAGAAGAAGAAGAAGAAGAAGAAAAAGAAAAGGGCGTATCCCCGCGTGAATGAGATAACGCTAGGTAACCGTAAGTATGTTGCTCCTAATGATTATTATGATAATGAATCTGAATACGATGATCTTCCTATGCCCTTTACATACATTAGCGATCATGATTTGAATGAGCACACTACTTTTGATATTACAAATCTCTGGGAAACTAATTCTGAAAATGATGATAATAATTGCCATAGTGTCAGTGCTATCCATGCTTCCTCCCATAATGATATAGAAAGCTCTAAGCTTGGGGAAGAGGTGTTTGAAAATCCTTTAGCTACTGGTCATTATGTTCTTGATACATCTCCTTCTAATAACAATGATGGTGTGGACACAGATAAACCGACTGTGAAAGATAACTATTCTATTTCCTATGATGACACTGTGCCTCCGATCTCTGATGATTATTATAAAGAATGCTATGATATAGGTTCTAACTATCCTTATGAAACTTTTCATAGTCATGATTGGATTACCAAAAACAATTCCCTTAATATGCAATTTGTTTACCATGTTCAAATTCTTGATAATAATCTTACTCCAATTACTATTAATGAGAATAACTCTTCTTATGCCAAATTTAATGATACTTCTATGCATATGAATCATGATAAGAATGTTTTAAGTGATGGGTATATTGTGGATTTCATCAATGATGCTACTGAAAGTTATTATGAGAGAGGGAAATATGGTTATATGCATTTCAATAATATTAAGTTTCCCCTCTTTATGTTGAGAATCTTGAAGTTACTCGTGTTTTATCCTCTTATGCTTGTCACTTTGTTCTTCATGAATTCATTTGTGTACAAGACTCCTCTTCATAGGAAGCATGTTAGACTTAAATGTGTTTTGGATTTGCTTCTTGATGCTCTCTTTTTGCTCCAAATACTATTTCCTGCGAGCGCAACATTAAAACTGCTGAGCCCATCTTAATGGCTATAAAGAAAGAACTTCTTGGGAGATAACCCATGTGTTATTTTGCTACAGTACTTTGTTTTATATTTGTGTCTTGGAAGTTGTTTACTACTGTAGCAACCTCTCCTTATCTTAGTTTTGTGTTTTGTTGTGCCAAGTAAAGTCGTTGATAGAAAGGTTGATACTAGATTTGGATTACTGCGCAGAAACAGATTTCTTTGCTGTCACGAATCTGGGTCTAATTCTCTGTAGGTAACTCATAAAATTAAGCCAATTTACGTGAGTGATCCTCAGATATGTACGCAACTTTCATTCAATTTGGGCATTTTCATTTGAGCAAGTCTGGTGCCCTAATAAAATCCATCTTTACGGACTGTTCTGTTTTGACAGATTCTGCCTTTTGCATTGCCTCTTTTGCTATGTTGGATGAATTTCTTTGATCCATTAATGTCCAGTAGCTTTATGCAATGTCCAGAAGTGTTAAGAATGATTGTGTCACCTCTGAACATGTTAATTTTTATTGTGCACTAACCCTCTAATGAGTTGTTTCGAGTTTGGTGTGGAGGAAGTTTTCAAGGATCAAGAGAGGAGTATGATACAATATGATCAAGGAGAGTGAAAGCTCTAAGCTTGGGGATGCCCCGGTGGTTCACCCCTGCATATTATAAGAAGACTCAAGCGTCTAAGCTTGGGGATGCCCAAGGCATCCCCTTCTTCATCGACAAAATTATCAGGTTCCTTCTCTTGAAACTATATTTTTATTCGGCCACATCTTATGTACTTTATTTGGAGCGTCTGTGTGCTTTTGTTTTTGTTTTTGTTTGAATAAATGCTTGTGTGGGAGAGAGACACGCTCCGCTGGTTCATATGAACACATGTGTTCTTAGCTTTTAATTTTCATGGCGAAGGTTGAAACTGCTTCGTTAATTGTTATATGGTTGGAAACGGAAAATGCTACATGTAGTAATTGGTATGATGTCTTTAATAATGTGATACTTGGCAATTGTTGTGCTCTTGTTTAAGCTCTTGCATCATATACTTTGCACCTATTAGTGAAGAAATACATAGAGCTTGTTAAAATTTGGTTTGCATGAGTGGTTTCTCTAGAGTCTAGATATTTTCTAGTGAGGTGTTTGAACAACAAGGAAGACGATGTATAGTCTTATAATGCTTGTAATATGTCTTTTATGTAAGTTTTGATGTACTAGTTTATGCTTGTGTTTGTTTCAAATAACCTTGCTAGCCTAAACCTTGTATCGAGAGGGGATACTTCTCATGCATCCAAAATCCTTGAGCCAACCACTATGCCATTTGTGTCCACCATACCTACCTACTACATGGTATTTATCCGCCATTCCAAAGTAAATTGCTTGAGTGCTACCTTTAAAATTCCATCATTCACCTTTGCAATATATAGCTCATGGGACAAATAGCCTAAAAACTATTGTGGTATTGAATATGTACTTATGCACTTTATCTCTTATTAAGTTGCTTGTTGTGCGATAACCATGTTCTGGGGACGCCATCAACTATTCTTTGTTGAATATCATGTGAGTTGCTATGCATGTTCGTCTTGTCTGAAGTAAGAGAGATCTACCACCTTAATGGTTGGAGCATACATATTGTTAGAGAAGAACATTGGGCCGCTAACTAAAGCCATGATTCATGGTGGAAGTTTCAGTTTTGGACATATATCCTCAATCTCATATGAGAATAATAATTGTTGCCACATGCTTATGCATTAAAGAGGAGTCCATTATCTGTTGTCCATGTTGTCCCGGTATGGATGTCTAAGTTGAGAATAATCAAAAGCGAGAAATCCAAAATGCGAGCTTTCTCCTTAGACCTTTGTACAGGCGGCATGGAGGTACCCCATTGTGACACTTGGTTAAAACATGTGTATTGCGATGATCCGGTAGTCCAAGCTAATTAGGACAAGGTGCGGGCACTATTAGTATACTATGCATGCGGCTTGCAACTTGTAAGATATAATTTACATAACTCATATGCTTTATTACTACCGTTGACAAAATTGTTTCATGTTTTCAAAATAAGAGCTCTAGCACAAATATAGCAATCGATGCTTTCCTCTTTGAAGGACCATTCTTTTTACTTTTATGTTGAGTCAGTTCACCTATCTCTCTCCACCTCAAGAAGCAAACACTTGTGTGAACTGTGCATTGATTCTTACATACTTGCTTATTGCACTTGTTATATTGCTTTGCATTGACAACTATCCATGAGATATACATGTTACAAGTTGAAAGCAACTGCTGAAACTTTATCTTCCATTGTGTTGCTTCAATGTCTTTACTTTGAATTTATTGCTTTATGAGTAACTCTTATGCAAGACTTATTGATGCTTGTCTTGAAAGTACTATTCATGAAAAGTCTTTGCTATATGATTCAATTGTTTACTCATTGCATTAACATTGTTTTGAATCACTGCATTCATCTCATATGCTTTACAATAGTATGATTAAGATTATGTTGGTAGCATGTCACCTCAGAAATTATCTTTTATCGTTTACCTACTCGACGAGTAGGAACTAAGCTTGGGGATGCTGATACGTCTCCAACGTATCTATAATTTCTGATGTTCCATGCTTGTTTTATGACAATACCAACATGTTTTGTTCACACTTTATATCATTTTTATGCGTTTTCGGAACTAACCTATTGATGCCGAAAGGCCAGTTGCTATTTTCTGCTGTTTTTGGTTTCAGAAATCCTAGTAAAGAAATATTTTCGGAATCGGCTGAAATCAAGACCGAAGGCCTTATAATTCCCGGAAGCTTCCGGAGCACCGGAGAAAAGTCAGAGGGGTGCCAAGGGGGCCCCACACCACAGGGCGGCGCGGCCCAAGGGGGGGCGCGCCCCCCTATGGTGGCGCCACCCCGTGGCCCCTCCGACTCCGATTCTCGGCCTATATAATCGTCTCTGACCTAAAAACATCGACAGAAAAGACGAAACAGAGAAAACCATCCAGAGCCGCCGCCATCGCGAAAGTCCAATTCGGGGGACAGAACTCTCTATTCCGGCACCCTGCCGGGCGGGGAATTGCCCCCGGAGCCATCTCCACCGCCGTCTCCACCGCCATCTTCACCGCCATCGCTGCCTCCATGATGAGGAGGGAGTAATTCACCCCTGGGGCTGAGGGCTCTACCGTAGCTATGTGGTTAATCTCTCTCTGTACTCCAATACAATGATCTCGTGAATTGCTTTGCATGATTGAGATCCATATGATGAGCTTTGTATCGCTACTAGTTTATGTGCTACTCATGTGATGTTATTAAAGTAGTCTATTCCTCCTGCATGGTGTAAAGGTGACTAGTGTGTGCACCGTGTGGTTCTTGTCGTAGGCTATGATCATGATCTCTTGTAGATTGTGGAGTTAATTATCATTATGATAGTATTGATGTGATCTATTCCTCCTTCATAGTGTAATGTGGACAGTGTGTGCACTATGTTAGTTCTTGGTTTATCTTGCAATGATCTATTATGCTCTAAGGTTATTTAAATATGAACATTGAATTGTGGAGCTTGTTAACTCCGGCATTGAGGGTTCGTGTAATCCTACGCAATGTGTTCATCATCCAACAAAAGAGTGTATGTAGCACATAAGAGAAAGAGTTATTTATTATGCGATCAATGTTGAGAGTGTCCACTAGTGAAAGTATGATCCCTAGGCCTTGTTTCCAAACATCGAATCTCCGTTTATTTACTGTTGCATGTTTACTCGCTGCCATATTTTATTCAGATTGCTATTACCACTCATATACATCCATACTATTTGTATTTCACTATCTCTTCGCCGAACTAGTGCACCTATACATCTGACAAGTGTATTAGGTGTGTTGGGGACACAAGAGACTTCTTGTATCGTGATTGCAGGGTTGCTTGAGAGGGATATCTTTGACCTCTTCCTCCCTGAGTTCGATAAACCTTGGGTGATCCACTTAAGGGAAACTTGCTGCTGTTCTACAAACCTCTGCTCTTGGAGGCCCAACACTGTCTACAAGAATAGAAGCTAGTAGACATCAACCATCACCTTCCTGAGGTATAGGTCAGGTGGCACGCCCTCGTAAGCACCAGGACGTGTGCCAGAAGGCATTGCGGGCCGTCGCCCGAGGGACCAGGGTCAACCGCAATCCTGGGAGCCTCCCGGCTCTACGGTGTTGCCCGTCGCTGCTCGCCGGTGGGTTTCTGACAGCAACAGTGCTTCAGTCATAGAATGGCCGTCCATACATATCGTTGATTTCCTTCCGATCGTGCCTTTTCCACTTAGTCTCCCCTCGTGCCGCGATCGAGGAAGACCAATCGGCTTAAGGTCAGGAACAAAGTCAACACAAAACTCAATTACCTCCTCATTTCCATAGCCCTTGGCGATGCTTCCTTCTGGCCTAGCACGGTTACGAACATATTTCTTTAATACTCCCATGAACCTCTCAAAGGGGAACATATTGTGTAGAAATACAGGACCGAGAATGGAAATCTCTTCGACTAGGTGAACCAGGAGGTGCGTCATAATATTGAAGAAGGATGGCGGGAACACCAACTCGAAACTAACAAGACATTGGACCACATCGTTCTGTAACCGTGGTAGATCTTCTGGATTGATTACCTTCTGAGAGATTGCATTGAGGAATGCACATAGCTTCACAATGGCTACTCGAACATTTTCCGGTAGGAGCCCCCTCAAAGCAATCGGAAGCAATTGCGTCATAATCACGTGGCAGTCGTGAGACTTCAGGTTTTGGAACTTTTTGTCCGCCATGTTTATTATTCCCTTTATATTCGACGAGAAGCCAGACGGGACCTTCATACTGCTCAGGCATTCAAAAAAGATGACCTTCTCTTCTTTGGTAAGAGCGTAGCTGGCACGACCTTGAAACCATTCCGGATGCCGGTCATCAGGGTCTTTCAAACGTTGCTGGTCCTGCCGTGCTTCCTTTGTATCATTTGTCTTCCCATACACGCCCAAGAAGCTTAGCAGGTTCACGCAAATATTCTTCGTAACATGCATCACGTCGATTGCAGAGCGGACATCTAGGACTTTCCAATATTCTAGCTCCCAAAATATAGATTTCTTCTTCCACATGGGTGCGTGCCCGTCAGCTCCCTTCGGAACTGATTGTCCGCCAGGACCCTTTCCAAAGATGACTTTCAAATCCTTGACCATATCAAATACCTCAGCACCAGTACGTTCCGCAGGCTTCGGCCGGTGATCTGCCTTGCCGTTGAAATGCTTGCCTTTCTTTCTTACGTTATGATGTCGGTGAAGAAATCGACGATGCCCCAGGTACACGTTCTTCTTACAATTTGGCAAATACACACTTTCAGTCTCATGTAAGCAGTGCGTGCATGCATTGTATCCCTTATTTGTCTGTCCCGAAAGGTTACTAAGAGCAGGCCAATCGTTGATGGTTACGAAAAGCAACGCTCGTAGGTCAAATTCCTCTTCTTTGTGCTCATCCCACACACGTACACCAGGTCTGCCCCACAACTGTAAAAGTTCATCAACTAATGGCCTTAGGTACACATCGATGTCATTGCCGGGTTGCTTCGGACCTTGGATGAGCACTGGCATCATAATGAACTTCCGCTTCATGCACAACCAAGGAGGAAGGTTGTAGATGCATAGAGTCACGGGCCAGGTGCTATGGCTGGAGCTCTGCTCGCCAAAAGGATTCATGCCATCTGTACTTAGACCAAATCTTATGTTCCTTGCGTCAGCTGCAAAATCTTTGAACTCTCTGTCGATCTTTCTCCATTGCGTTCCATCTGCGGGGTGTCTCAACTCCCCGTCCGACTTACGGTCCTCTTTGTGCCATCGCAACAACTTGGCATGCTCTTTGTTCCTGAATAGACGTTTCAACCGTGGTATTATAGGAGCATACCACATCACCTTGGCGGGAACCCTCTTCCTGGGTTTCTGGCCCTCAACATCGTCACCAGGGTCATCGCCTCTGATCTTATAACGCAATGCAGTGCATACCGGGCATTCATTCAAATTCTCGTATTCACCGCGGTAGAGGATGCAGTCGTTAATGCATGCATGTATCTTCAGAACCTCTAAACCTAGAGGGCAGACAACCTTCTTTGCTTCGTACGTACTGGCGGGCAACTCGTTATTCTTTGGAAACATATTCTTCATCATTTTCAGCAAATTTTCAAATCCCGAGTCAGATAGACCTTCCTGTGCCTTCCATTTCAGCAAATCCAGTGTGCAGCCCAGCTTTTTCAGACCATTATCGCATCCGGGGTACAGCGACTTTTTGTGATCCTCTAACATGCGATCCAAATTCTTCCTCTCCTTTTCAGTTTCGCAGCCTCTCCGTGCATCAGCAATGGTCCGACCAAGATCATCAGCGGGCTCATCACGTGCCTCTTCTTCACCTTCCCCTTCACCTTCCCCACCTTCAGCATCCTCCATGAAAGTATCACCGAAATGATCAAGATAGTTGTCATCGATGATATCATCCCCTTCTTCATCTTCTTCCATTATAACCCCTCTTTCTCCATGCTTGGTCCAACAATTATAGCTTGGCATGAAACCATGCCGAAGCAGGTGCAGGTGAACTTCTCTTGAGGAAGAGTAACCCTTCTGATTCTTACAGCCAACACATGGACAGATAACAAAACCCCCCTGCTTGTTCGCATTAGCCACTACGAGGAAATCTTTCAAACCCGTAGTGAACTCGCCGGAGAGTCGGTTACCGTACATCCATTGCCGATTCATCTGCATTATTATTATATAAAGTATATAATTAACCATCATGCATTTGTTAAACTAACTAGCTAGAAATAATAGAAATTAAACAATGAACTACACACATGCATATTTTATCAATGACACATGAAAGGTTCAAGTTGCTAACCGCGATCGAGGAGGAAAAATAAATGAGAAAGCTCAAGTGTGGTGATAACCCACAAGTATAGGGGATCGCAACAGTCTTCGAGGGAAGTAAAACCCAAATTTATTGATTCGACACAAGGGGAGACAAAGAATACTTATAAGCCTTAACAACTGAGTTGTCAATTCAGCTGCACCTGGAAAAGCACTAGTAATAGGGGTGATGTGAAAGCAGCAGTAATATGAGAGCAATAGTAACAGTAACACAGAGGCAATGGCACCAGAAAATAGTTGATACTACTTCTAATGGCATATAGGATCGAGTGAGTATTTGATGATGAAAGATGGACCGGGGTTCCCAGCTATCTTCACTAGTGGTAACTCTCCAATAACAAGTGTTGGGTGAACAAATTACAGTTGGGCAATTGATAGGATTGAAATAGCATTAAGACAGAACATCAAGTTTACTAATCATGTAGGCATGTTTTCCATATATAGTCATACATGCTCGCAATGAGAAACTTGCATAACATCTTTTGTCCTACCAGCCGGTGGCAGCCCTCAAGGGAATCTACTGGTAATTAAGGTACTCCTTTTAATAGAGCACCAGAGCAAAGCATTAACACTTGGTGAAAACATGTGATCCTCATATCTAAGCCATCCCCTCCAGTTATCCCAGTTTTGTCACTCTGGGGCCTCGGGTTCCGGACATAGACATGTGCAAACAACTTGTAGATACAATCTAAGCAATAATTATAGAGCTCAAATCTAAGATCATGCCACTCGTGCACTAGTGACAAGCATTAAACACAACAAGGTTGCAGCAACAATAACTTCACAAACTTATATAGATAGACTGATCATAATGTAACAATTCATCGGATCCCAACAAACACAACACCGATTACATCAGATGGATCTCAATCATGTAAGGCAGCTCATGAGATCATTGTATTGAAGTACATGGGAGAGAGAGTACCAACTAGCTGCTGCTAGAACCCGTAGTCCATGGGGGAACTACTCACGGAGCATGATGGAGGCGGTGGCGTCGATGGAGAAGGCCGGGGGTCGATCCCCGTCCCGGCGGTGCCGAAACAGGAACTTCTGACCCCCGAAACTAGGTTTCGCGATGGCGGCGGCGCTTCGGGAGTCTTTCTGGAGTATGATAGATTGATTTAGGGTTTTCGCGACGGACAAAATATATAGGCGAAAGGGCGGCCTCGGAGGAGTCGGTGGCCTCCCCACAGTGGCGCGCCTGGAAGGGCCGCCCGGTATGGTGTGGGGCCCCTTGGCCTTCGTCTCTCCTTCGGACTCCGTGAAGCCCCTGGAAAAATAAGAACGTGGCCATTTGTTTCGTCCAATTCGAGAATATTTCCTATGTAGGATTTCTGAAACCAAAAACAGAAAACAGGAACTGGCGCTTCGGCATCTTGTTAATAGGTTAGTACCGGAAAATGCATCAAAACGATATAAAGTATGAATAAAACATGTAGGTATTGTCATAAAACTAGCATGGAACATAAGAAATTATAGATACGTTGGAGACGTATCAAGCATCCCCAAGCTTAGTTCCTACTCGCCCTCGAGTAGGTAAACGATAAAAAGAATAATTTCTGAAGTGACATGCTACATAATCTTGATCATACTATTGTAAAACATATGAGATGAATGAAGTGACTCAAGGCAATGATCTATAGTTTGCTAACAAATAGATAATGACTAAACATATAGCAAAAACTTTTTATGAATAGTACTTTCAAGACAAGCATAAAAAAGTCTTGCATAAGAGTTAACTCATAAAGCAATAAATTCTTAATAAGAGGTTTTGAAGCAAAACAAAGGAAGATTTAAGTTTCAGCAATTGCTTTCAACTTTCAACATGCATATCTCATGGATAATTGTCAACACAAAGTAATATAATAAGTGCAATAAGCAAGCATGTAAGAATCAATGCACACAGTTGACACAAGTGTTTGCTTCTAAGATAGAAAGGAGTAGGTAAACTGACTCAACATAAAGTAAAAGAAAGGCCCTTCGCGAGGGAAGCGGGATTAAATCATGTGCTAGAGCTTTTTAAGTTTTAAAATCATATAGAGAGCATACAAATAAAGTTTTGAGAGGTGTTTGTTGTTGTCAACGAATGGTAGTGGGCACTCTAACCCCCTTGTCAAACAGACTTTCAAAGAGCGGCTCCCATGAAGGACGTTATCTCTACCAGCAAGGTAGATCATCCCTCTTCTTTTTGTTTACACATGTATTTTAGTTTTATTTATAGATGACACTCCTCCAAACCTTTTGCTTTCACAAGCCATGGCTAACCGAATCCTCGGGTGCCTTCCAACATTTCACATACCATGGAGGAGTGTCTATTTGCAAAATTAAGTTGCTTACTGATGAATCAGGGCAAAATATGTGAAGAGAATTATTAGTGAAGGTTAATTAATTGGGGCTGGGAACCCCGTTGCCAGCTCTTTTTGTAAAATTATTGGATAAGCGGATGAGCCACTAGTCCATTGGTGAAATCCGCCCAACAAGATTGAAAGATAAAACACCACATACTTCCTCATGAGCTATAAAACATTGACATAAATAAGAGATAATCACTTTTGAATTGTTTAAAGGTAGCACATGAAGTATTTACTTGGAATGGCAGAAAAATACCACATAGTAGGTAGTTATGGTGGACACAAATGGCATAGGTTTTGGCTCAAGGTTTTGGATGCACGAGAAGCATTCCCTCTCAGTACAAGGCTTTGGCTAGCAAGGTTGTTTGAAGCAAACACAAGTATGAACCGATACAGCAAAACTTACATAAGAACATATTACAAGCATTATAAGACTCTACATTGTCTTCCTTGTTGCTCAAACACTTTTACCAGAAAATATCTAGACCTTAGAGAGACCAATCATGCAAACCAAATTTCAACAAGCTCTACGGTAGTTCTCCACTAATAGGTTTAAACTACATGATGCAAGAGCTTAAACATGATCTACTTGATAGCTCAAAACAATTGCCAAGTATCAAATTATTCAAGACAATATGAAGCATTTTCTGTTTCCAACCAAATAACAATAAGTGCTGCGGCTTTCAGCTTTCGCCATGAATATTAAAGTAAATTAAGAACACAATTGTTCAAATGAAAAAGCGGAGCGTGTCTCTCTCCCACACAAGGATTGCTAGGATCCGAATTTATTCAAACACAAACAAAAATAAAAACACACAGACGCTCCAAGTAAAGCACATAAAATGTGGAAGAATTAAAATATAGTTTCACTAGAGATGACCTGATAAGTTCTGATGAAGAAGGGGATGCCTTGGGCATCCCCAAGCTTAGACGCTTGAGTCTTCTTGAAATATGCTTGGGTGACCCACGGGGGCATCCCAAGCTTAGGCTCTTCACTCTTCTTGATCACATTATATCACCCTTCTCTCTTGACCCTTGAAAACTTCTGCCACACCGAACTTCTCATAAACTTCATTAGAGGGGTTAGTACTCAAAAACTTTAATCCACTTTAGTTATGTAGTGACACATTGCAAGAACTCAATAAAACATTAGCTAGAGCTCTCCACGTCTAGAAAGCCATACTTAAAGTCCACAGAGACAATAAAACGACAGAATCTGTCAAAACGAACCTTGATAAACATGAATTTTTCAAGGTACTTCCGTTGCTCAAATCGGAAAACTCAAAACTAATGAAAGTTGCGTACATATAGAACACGCATGAATTTTTTCAGAATTTTTAGGTTCTCCTACAGAGAGATCTAATCAAATTCGTGATAGCTAAAAATCTGTTTCTGCGCAGAAATCCAAATCTAGTATCAACTTTCTATTAGAGACTTTACTTGGCACAACAATGCGATAAAATAAAGATACAAAGGCATTGCTACAGAAGTAAACAGCACCTTGACTCAAAAATAAAAGAAAAATTACAGAAATAAAATAATGGGTTGTCTCCATAAGCGCTTTTCTTTAACGCCTTTCAGCTAGGCGCAGAAGATTTTAATGATGCTCACATGAAAATAGAAAATGAAGCAAAAGGAGCATCAAGAAGCAAATTCAAACAAATTTAAGTCTAACCTGCTTCCTATGCATAGGAATCTTGTACACAAATAAATTCATGAAGAACAAAGTGACAAGCATAGGAAGATAAAACAAGAGTAACTTCAAAAGTTTCAGCATATAGAGAGGTGTTTTAGTACCATGCAAATTTCTACAACCATATTTTCCTCTCTCATAATAATTTTCAGTAGCTTCATGAATAAACTCAACAATATAACTATCACATAAAGCATGTTTTTCATGATCCACAAACACATAATTTTTATCAAGCTCAAAAATAATGGGATTAAAACTTTCAAACCCACTTTTATCAATAATATAACAAGATGATTGATCAATCTCAAAAGATATGGGACTCCTAGATAAAGTCAAGACCTCTCCAATCCCATTTTCATTAGTAGTACAATTAATATTATCAAGTAACATAGGACCATCATCTAGAGCTTTATCATAAACATTTGCTAAGCAAAACTCTTTAGTACCATGCATTTCGATATCAGGCACAAACAAAGCATTATCATAAGATTTTTCGAAATAGCATGGATTATCATAAATAATAGTAGCATAATTATTCTCACAAGTTTTACTCATAGGGAATATTTCAAGAGAATCCACAGGAACATAACATTCATCCTCCTTTGGTAAACATGGAGGACAATCAAATAGTGTAAGAGATAAAGAGTTACTCTCATTAGAAGGTTGGCATGGGTAGCTAATCCATTCTTCCTCCTTTTGTTCATCACTCTCCTCCTCTTTTTCATCCAATGAGCTTTCAGGTTCATCAATTTCTTCTTTCACAGGTTCCTGCAAATTGTGAGTGCATTCTTGTGCATGAATGAGTCTCTCTTTATAATCAATGATATAAGGATTATTGTTGTAATGTTCTATGCAATAATCAAGGATAGAAGAGACATAATCTTTAAGATCATTACAAGCAACACAAGTTTCATAATTTTTAGCCATGAAGGATTCTATCTCAGAGGCTCCCATAAATAAAACAAATTGTTCTACTTCTTCGAACCCAAGATGAATATAGTTATTCCAATGATAGTTCACAATTAAAACTTCTTCACTAAAGCCACATTGGAATTTAAGATGTTTAGTATCCTGTTTAGAGCAACAATTTATATCATGGTGTTTAAGCAAGATTTTAGCAATTGTATTCAATTTTTCTAACACAACACTCATGACTTTACCCTTTCTTGATTCTCTATAATTCATATATAATTCTATAAGCTCCATACAGGTTGTGGGTTCTTCCATAACAACAGTTTTTATTTTTCGGTTTTTCATATTTTTATGGATTTTCGGGTATATAAGAAAAATAAAACAAGACAAAAACAAACTAGACAAAAGTAAACTAAGCAAAATAATACTAGACAGAAATAAACTAAGCACAAATAAACTAGACAAAAGTAAACTAAGCAAAACAAAATAAAATAAAAACAGAGAGAGAGGTAGAGTGTACTCCCCAGGTGAACTTATGAGTAGAGCTATGCTCCCCGGCAACGGCGCGAGAAAATAGTCTTGATAACCCACAAGTATAGGGATGCAACAGTCTTCGAGGAAGTAAAACCCAAATTTATTGATTCGACACAAGGGGAGACAAAAGAATACTTATAAGCCTTAACAAGCTGAGTTGTCAATTCAGCTGCACTGGAAAAGCACTAGTAACGGGGGTGACGTAAAGCGGGGACAGCGTCATACGTGCTCGCAATGAGAAACATAACATCTTTTGTCCTACCAGCCGGTGGCACCAGAGCCTCAAGGGAATCTACTGGTAATTAAGGTACTCCTTTTAATAGAGAGCACCGGAGCAAAGCATTAACACTTGGTGAAAACATGTGATCCTCATATGTAAGCCATCCCCTCAGTTATCCCGATTCTTTGTCACTCGGGGCCTCGGGTTCCGGACATAGACTTGTGCAAACAACTTGTAGATACAATCTAAGCAATAATTATAGAACTCAAATCTAAGATCATGCCACTCGTGCACTAGTGACAAGCATTAAACACAACAAGGTTGCAGCAATAATAACTTCACAAACTTATATAGATAGACTATCATAATGTAACAATTCATCGGATCCCAACAAACACAACACGATTACATCAGATGGATCTCAATCATGTAAGGCAGCTCATGAGATCATTGTATTGAAGTACATGGGAGAGAGAGTACCAACTAGCTCAGCTAGAACCCGTAGTCCATGGGGGAACTACTCACGGAGCATGATGGAGCGGTGGCGTCGATGGAGAAGGCTCCGGGGGTCGATCCCCGTCCCGGCAGGGTGCCAGAACAGAACTTCTGACCCCCGAAACTAGGTTTCGCGATGGCGGCGGCTCCGGGAGTCTTTCTGGAGTATGATAGATTGATTTAGGGTTTCGCGACGAAGGAATATATAGGAGAAAGGGCGGCCTCGGAGGGCGGGGGGTGGCCTCCCCCACGGTGGCGCGACCAGGGAAGGGCCGCGCCGGGTATGGTGTGGGGCCCCTTGCCCCCCTCCGTCTCTCCTCGGACTCCGTGAAGCCCCTGGAAAAATAAGAACGTGGCCTTTTGTTTCGTCCAATTCCGAGAATATTTCCTGTAAATTTTCTGAAACCAAAAAACAGCAGAAAACGGCATCTTGTTAATAGGTTAGTCTAGGAAAATGCATCAAAATGATATAAAGTATGAATAAAACATGTAGGTATTGTCATAAATCTAGCATGGAACATAAGAAATTATAGATACGTTGGAGACGTATCATGTGGCTCAGACACTTCATATCATATTTGTTTCATGCTCTCGGGCATTTCATCAACATCTTGTGTGCATAAGAGGAACCAAAAGCAAACCCACCACCCCTTGTGAAGATTGTGAAGAGAAGTGGCACCAAATGGCTAAGTGAAGTGAGCTGAGCTGCCTTTTATAGGGATGGGACTTTAGTCCCGGTTGGCCTGGCCAACCCGACTAAAACCTTTGGGCTGAGAGCTCCTCCCGTCCACCAGCTGGCCCCGAGCACGCTGGGCCAGGTCTTTAGTCGCGGGTCGCCTCCCGAACCGCGACTAAACCTTAGTCCCGGTTCCTATATTTTGGGGACTAATGGGGGCGGATGGAAGCCTCTTTTTCTACTAGTGTTTGCTGCCATCAATTTCTTTTGAGTGTATTTTTTTGCGATCAATTGATCGATCCATTGCGTAGATCATTAGCAGCGAAAATGCTATAGAGACAATTTTATTTGCAGCGGACCCTCTTAGACGCACGGGGTTGTTTTTCTTTGTCGCGTGCAGAAAGAGAGCACGCGACCAGTGTGGCCATACTAGTAACGTACCTAGGTTAGCGGCACATGGCTATTAGGTGGGCACTTGCAGCGCATGGGCACGTAACTTATCTACAGCAGGCTCCGTTTAGGGCACGCGGTTAGTATGTCCTCATCGGCCGCATGTGTTTAGCATCACACGCTACCATTAGGTTTGGACCGGTGGGGCGCCAAATAGTGGCAGTGTAGGTTTGTCCAACCCGCTTCAATTATTTGAACTTAACCAAATTTCAAGCGACTCGCCGAGCCAGTTCCTAGTTTCCCCAATGTCTCTTGACGGTCGCGCGCCCGACCTGGCCGCCGACCGCGCCTAGGCATTGAGCCGTCACCCATGTCGTGCCTCGCCTTCACCATTAAAAGGTCCGCCACGTGAAGCGGTCCTCCTTCTGCTTCCTCGTCTCGTTGTCATCGATCGCCTGCTACTCCGCGCCCTCGCCGTCCACCTCCACTTGGTATGAATCATGTGCCCTTAACCTGCTCGACAAAATGCATGATTGATGATTGATGTTGGTGTGTTGATGAACGATGCTGGTGTGTTGATGATTGGTGCTGGTGTGTTGAGGATTGATGAGTGGAAGATAGTGTGTATCGGTATGAGTTGCTGATGTTTTACCGAAATGTTGATTAATTTCCATTTCGGCAAATATTTGGCACTTTGTATGTTCCATTTTTAGCAAAGTTCATACCGAAATTTCCGCTAATATTACTGTTAGTAACTATTATATGAATTTAAATTTTAGGTTGAAGATTTCGGGAGACCACAACGACAAGGAGATGTGTTCAACTCTATGCCGCAAGAAAAAAATGTAGTACATGAAGAAGCAGCGTTGGAGTTTTTCAAGAAAATAGTGGCACTGATGGCAACGACGGGGCCACTAGTGCCACTGATGGAAACGGGACCACTGATGGCACCGAGGGCAGTGAACTGAAGAAACAACACAGGGAGAGACGCTGAAACAAGCTCGATAATATAACAAATATTGTCTTGGAAGTAAGCCTTGCCAATGGTGGGCCTATTCAGCCACCCTCAGCTGCAGCGAGCTATGGCAGCCAATGCGGATGTATTCTTCGAGATACCATTTCAATCAACGAGAAGAACATCAGTTAGAATGCAAAATTATGTGCCAGTCTTATCTCGAAGTTGCACAACCGATACACATTGTCAGACCCTCACAATAACCTACATCTCACCAAAAATCTGGTAACAACCACACCCTCAGACCCTCACAATAACCTACATCTCACCAAAAATCTGGTAACAACCACACCCTCGGCAAGTTCAGTAGGGACTTGAGCAGTTGGAAAACGAGGGTACAAAAATGGTGGATAAGGGTGATGATTGCTTCAAGGTCCACAAGGCATATCCCACGATCACGAAGGAAGAGTGGGAAACATTTAAGCATAATTATGTTAGAAAGGAGGACAAGAATTTGCGGCAGTGGGGTTTGGACAAGCCCCTATAACACAACGGCAGAGTGCAAACCGGCATACGAGCAGTAGCACCATCTACTAGTAGTGTTTGGTCTGACACACTGCCATTAAGCCTAATGGCAGCATGCTAACAAGGCATGCGGCTAATATGCTATCTATCTGTCGCGTGTGGCTAAGGCACGCGACTAGTAACTGATACCACTGGCGGATTGTGGGCCACGGCCCACGACTGGTAGGCGAATTTGGCACGCGAGTGGTAGCCTTTTCCTACTGGTGTGTTAGTCCTCGCAAAGATAGGTCTAGGCAGATGGGCTCTTGGGCTTGTAGTCGCTGGGTGTCGCTACATATCTGTTAAGTGCACGTCGCTGCAAATCTGTTAAGTATAGCATAGTTAAGCACACAATTTTCTCTTATGGGTAAAGTAATACACCTCTACAAAGTGTATTAAATTATGGTTTGTCACTTCATATTCCGAGAAGGAACTACAAACGTGGAAGGAAAGGAACTCCATGAAGTTCTGGTCAACCTGTGAAGATTGATGGACATAGCTTTTCAGAATAAAATAAAACTTTTGAAGAAATGATTACGAAAACTTGCATTTGACTTTCTGGTTTGTGGATGTAACCAGTGCATGATACACCTATTTCTACTATTGAACTTGTCGAGTACGCTCGTACTCACCCGGTCCCTTTTGAACCCCCTGTTTAGATTGGGAGCCATCAAATGAGCATCTATAGTGAAACTCGAAGACGGAGGAGTCAACTACTACAAAGGGGCACGAATCAGTCAAAGAAGTCAACACTCAACACAGTCAACTTCTACCCCTACCATGGTGGAAACCTAGACTAAGAGTAGAGGAGAACCAGATCCCCAATCCTAGAACCTAAGTAGCTAGAGTTCTAACCAGTTTTTTAGAAAGTCAAATATCTCTAAAGCTAGAGTTAGAAATAAGTTAGACTACGAGTTATTATTTTGAAGTTTTATTTTCAGTTTACCTCGTTGTAAAGTAGGATGCTGTTCTGATCTTCTGTGAAGAGTTTGTGTGTACTTCTTTAGACATTCCTTGGACTCACATATGTTTTTCTTGTACCACTCTGAGAATTGTAATACTAATGGAATGATGTTTCATTGATATTATATCAACGACTTGCGTACTACAACATGCAATGGTATGTTGGATCACCGTAAATAGGCATGTGTCTGGTGATGGTAAGCTGTCGTGGCAAAGACGGAGGTACATCTGCCCCCTAGATTCCACCTCAAGCCCACTCGCATAACGACGGCGAATACGAGATGCACGATGTGGTTGTGGGTGGTTCCTTGCACCACTTGAACTCCTCCGTGGTGGGAAAGAAGCGGAAACAATCGCTATCTATTGTTGATGGTTGACTGATGGTGACTCCATGGTGGTGGCGGCCGACGACAGAGTGGCGGGAGAGAGATAAATCGGGCCAAGAGAAAAACAAGGGAAGGTGACTAGGTGGGAGAATGGTCAGCATGGCTGACAAGTGGGCGAGGATAATCACATGCGCGGAAAACGGCACGCCTCTCACTTAGTTCATTGTTTGTAGTCGTCGCTAATTGGTGCAATAATCTATGTATATTTTTTATAATTTTTGAATATCTTGTATTTGAACCGCAATTGATGGCTATCGATAGATGATATAAATGGGTTGACCTTTTGGAGAAAAAACTAAGGGTGTGTTTAGTAGCCCGTATCAACCCAGAATTTTCCATCTCAACAGAGATTTTTGGGCATACCTATGTTTGTTAGCCTGGGTGAACACAGATGGGCTATGCCCACCTCATACGGAAAATGCCCAGCCTACCCAGCCAAGCTGAGTCCATCCCACAATCCTTCTCGGAGGCCCCACCAGCGCACCCCCAGACCATAGCCCGGCCTCCTCATTTGCTCTCGAACGAAGCGAAACCACACTTGCTCGCTCCCGTGCCCCTCCTCTGGACGTCGCCCGTCGCCGCCCCCTGGCCGCGCGCCGCCGCCATCCCTCCCTAGCTGCCTGGACGCCTCTCGCCTCCGTCCGTTACCCGTGGGACGCCGCCCGTAGCCCTGGACACCGTCGTCGCCCCTGGATGCCTGCTCGCCGGCCGCCACCACACCCTCCCTGGTCACTTTGGACGCCGCTCTTGGCCGCATACCTTGCGACCGTCGGGACGCGGCCGTGACCCACAAGTATAGGGGTGTATCGTAGTCCGATAAATAAGAGTGTCGAACGAGGGAGAAGGTGTTGACAAGCGGTTTCGATGAAGGATTCACTTGTAAATGCTCACAGGACAAGTATTCGGGGGGTTTTAGTATAGCAGATGAATAAAGTATAAGTAAGTAAAATGCGAGAGAAATAATTGCAGCGAGTGGCCCAATCATTTTTAGCACAAAGGACAAGCCGGTTTGTTTACTTATAATGACCAAACGTTCTTGAGGACACACAGGAATTTAGTCTAGTGCTTTGGCTTCATATAGCTGATTAATCTCCATTGTTTTGATAAGTGTTGTGTGGGTGAACCTATGCTGCACCGCCCTTCCTAGGACTAATACATACTTGTGATTATACCCGTTGCAAGCATCCGCAAATACAAGAAAGTAATTAAGATAAATCTAACACAACCTTAAACTCTGAGATCCTGCTATCCCTCCTGCATCGATATACCAACGGTGGTTTAGGTTTCTGTCACTCCGGCAATTAGCAACCGAATACAAGATGCACTCCCTAGGCCCATAAATGGTGAAGTATCATGTAGTCGACGTTCACATGACACTAGAAGAATAACACCACAACTTAAATATCATAACATTGAATACTAGTCAACATAATTCACTACTAACATTTAGACTTCACCCATGTCCTCAAGAACTAAACGAACTACTCACGAGACATCATATGGAACATGATCAGAGGTGATATGATGATGAATAACAATCTGAACATAAACCTTGGTTCAATGGTTTCACTCAATAGCATCAATAACAAGTAGAAATCAACACTAGGAGAGTTTCCCCTATCAAACAATCAAGATCCAACCCAAATTGTTACAGCGGTGACGAGTGCAGCGGTGGAGATGGCTGTGATGATGATGAAGATGGCGGCGATGATGATGGAGATGATGCTCGATGACGATGACGATGGCGTCGATTTCCCTCGGGAGGAATTTCCCTGGCAGATTTCAGCTGGGGAGAGCTCTTTCTCTCTGGTGTTTTCCGCGAGAGGCGGCTGTGACTCTTCGCGACTATTCCCGGAGCTTAGGTTTCGGACGAAGATGTACGAAGGAGAGGAGGAGAGGGGGCTGTGGGCCCCCTCCTCACAAGCGGCGTGGCCGGGGGCAGGGCCGCGCCGGCCTGAGGAGGGCCATGGCGGCCCTCCTCGGCTCCTCCTTTTGGCTCCCGTCGTCTTCTGGAAAAATAGGATTTTTCATATAATTTCCGTCAATTGTTGATCTTCCGAAATATTGCATTCGACGGGCGCTTTTCCAGCGGAATCCTGACTCCGGTGCGCGATCCTCCAATAATCATGAAACATGCAAAATAGATGAAATAACATAAGTATCATCCCCAAATATGAAATATATCAATGAATAACAACAAATTATGATATAAAATAGTGATGCAAAATGATATCAACTCCCCCAAGCTTAGACTTGCTTGTCCCCAAACTGAACTCGGTAAACAGGACCACATGTTTATGGAGTGAAGAGTCGATAAATAAAATATGGACAAGAAGCATCATATTAACTTACACAAGATATTCTAGTAGACAACTTCCTCATATAATTCAACTTGAAACAAGTAGAAGAGAAATCACAAATAAAGGTGCAGGAAATCATAATTGGTGATGGCAAACTTTGTTCTTAGTCAGAGAACAGTTAACGGATTATACTTATCTATTGAGCAGCGCTCTCATATTTAAAGCTTATAATAAACTTGCATACTAAATCATAGTAATCTCCTCATAATCATTGGTAACTTTCAAAGCTATATTCATTCAGATAAAACTTGTACTAAACAAGGAAGAATAAAAGACATGATGAAATAGATCACAATATAAATGGTTTGATCACAACAACTCAAATGCTTGCTTGAGATGGAGGGAAATAGGTTTACTGACTCAACATAAAGTAAAAGACAGGCCCTTCGCAGAGGGAAGCAAGGATTAAATCATGTGCTAGAGCTTTTTAAGTTTTGAAATCATATAGAGAGCATAAAAGTAAAGTTTTGAGAGGTGTTTGTTGTTGTCAACGAATGGTAGTGGGTACTCTAACCCCCTTGCCAAATAGACCTCCAAAGAGCGGCTCCCATGAAGAGACGTTATCTCTACCAGCAGGTAGATCATCCCTCTTCTCTTTTGTTTACACATGTACTTTAGTTTATTTTAAGGGTGACACTCCTCCCAACCTTTGCTTTCTCAAGCCATGGCTAACCGAATCCTCGGGTGCCTTCCAACATTTCACATACCATGGAGGAGTGTCTATTGCAAAATTAAGTTGCTTACTAATGAATCAGGGCAAAACATGTGAAGAGAATTATTAATGAAAGTTGATTAATTGGGGCTGGGAACCACCCCGCTCTTTTTGCAAAATTATAGGATAAGTGGATGAAGCCACTAGTCCATTAGTGGAATCTGCCTAACAAGACTGAAAGATAAAACACCACATACTTCCTCATGAGCTATAAAACATTAACACAAATAAGAGGTAATAATTTTTGAATTGTTTAAAGATAGCACATGAAGTATTTACTTGGAATGGTAGGGAAATACCACATAATAGGTAGCTATGGTGGACACTGGTGGCATAGGTTTGGTTTAAGGGTTTGGATGCACGAGAAGTATTCCCTCTCGGTATAGGTCTTTGGCTAGCAAGGTTAATTAGCAAGCATAAGGTTGAGGGAAACAAACAAATATACATGTGATAAGAAACAATCATGCATCTTCCTTGTAAGCACAAATAATTTTAACTTCAGAATACTAAGCTAGGAACTAACAAGAAAGATAATAACATATCTACATGTGTTTCCTCTTTTCTACTCAAACTCAAGGTGTTGTTGCTACTGACCAATGCTAAGTTTGCCAAAACCAAATAGATATACTCAATGCTCCCAAAGTGATACCAATACTAACAACAAGATCAATCATATAATAGAGATTGCAAACTAAAATAAGATGTGCAATATGTAAATGATAAGACTTCTCATTAATATTCCATAACGATAACTCACAAGGGATACATAGATAACCACTAAAAGAGAGATACTTCCATACCGCAACACATCTTATATGATAACTTCCCTACTCATGATATGACACTACTTGATAGTAAAAAAGGTAAAAGATAGTGATGATGTGATACCGCGGCACTCCCCCAAGCTTGGAACAAACCAGGGGATGCCAATACCGATGATGAATTACTCCTTCGGTGGTGTGAATTCTTCCCATCATCAGACTTCCAAGGAAGAGGCTCTCCATCAACAAACGACATCTTGGTCTCGGGGATCCTGAAACTAGCAGCATAGCTTATGTGTTTAAACCTGTTTTCATACTCACAGTTTTGATTTGAACATCATAGAGTTGAGCTTGGAGTTTGTTGGTGGTGTCGTGAAGTGAGAGGATATCGTTCCACAGCTTTGTAGTCTCCTTCTGTGTTCATCAATAAGTTCAGACACGATCTTGTGGAAGATGTCCACTTCACGCTCAGCCATCTTCTTGTAGTTAAAGACCTCTTGTTCTAGCTTCTCCATCCTGTCTTCCAAGCTTCCTTCTCCCTTAGGACCCCGGACATCTTCAATCTGCAACTCTCCATCTACGAGCAACAATTCCTTGGGGTGCATCTTCAACTCGCTCATGTACGGGTTGACGACCTCAAGGAAGCTATCCTTCGGAGTTCTGCGAAGACATGGTGGCTCTAGATCAGCGCGGATCTGGCGAAGCACTCGAAACCAAGTGGCGAGAACGATATACGGACCTCAGGGGTCCGAGATTATATAGCATAAATTTGCACGACAAAAGGAAAGTACCGGTCGAACCAGAGTCGGAGAGGAGCACGAGGGGCTCCCTCATGAGGCGGCGCGGCCAGGCGGGGCCGCGCCGGCCTGTGGGGCACGCCCTCGTGCGTCTCCTCCACTCCGTTTCGATCTCGTAATTTTTCATATTTTCCAAAAGTTGCAAAAACATTGTTGGAAAGTTAAACGCGGACTTTTTCTTACCAGAACTGTTGCCTATTCAAAGTGAACTCTGAGGTACTGTCAACTTGCATTTGATGAAGGCCTCCGGAGTTACCCTTGATAACATCAGCATCTTCATTGCAAAATCACCCGAGATATAATGCTTGAGTCTTTGTCCATTTACCACTTGTGTGGCATTACCTTACAGAGAGCTAATTTTAATTGCCCCTAATCGATATACCTCATCAATAACATATGGTCCTTCCATTTTGAGAGTAATTTTCCTGCAAAAACTGAGGCGAGACCGATACAATATGACTTTATCTCCAATATTAAATTCTCTTTTGATGATCCTTCTATCATGCCATTTCTTAACTTTCTCTTTTAAGAAGTTTAGCATTTTCATAAGCTTCACTTCTCATTCATCTAGAGAACTCAATTGTAGCAACCAATCTTACCGGCAAGTTAGGATCTTTATTTAGTTCTCTTACAGCCCAATAAGCTTTGTGTAGTTCTAAGGTAAATAAAACTTTCCATAAACCATTTTATACGGTGACATACCCATGGGATTTTTATAAGCAATTCTATAAGCCCATAGTGCTTCTTCAATTTAATAGCCCAGTTCTTTCTAGATTTATTAACATCTTTGCAGATAGATTTAATCTCTTTATTTGATAATTCTACTGCCACTAGTTTGAGGATGATAAGCGGAAGCAATTCTATGATTAATACCATATTTAGCAAGAGTTTTCTAAAACCACCATGAATAAAATGAGAACCTCCATCAGTCATAATATATCTAGGAACTCCAAATCTAGGAAAAATAATATCTAAAAGCATTCTTAAAGAGGTCTCACCATCGACTTTTTGTAGGTATGGCTTCCACCCATTTAGTAACATAATCAACAGCGACAAGTATATGGGTGTTACCTTCTGAAGAAGGGAAAGGACCCATGAAGTCAAATCCCCAACAATCAAATGGTTCAATAACAAGAGTATAATTCATAGGCATTCATTGCGTCTGGAGATATTACCAACCCTTTGACATTCATCACAAGATAAAATAAACTTCCTTGCATCTTTGAAGAGAGTTGGCCAATAAAAACCTGATTGTAGAACCTTTTGCGGAGTTCTATCTCTGGCGTGATGTCCTCCATAAACACTACCATGGCACTTACTCAATATCTCTTGTTGTTCATATTAAGGAACACATCTTCGCGAAACCATCCACTCCTTCTTTATATAAGTGTGGGTCATCCCAAAAATAATGCCTCAAGTCATAAAAGAATTTCCTCCTAGCTGAGCTGAAAAGGTTGGAGGCAAGTACTTGGATACAATAAAGTTAGCATAATCGGCGTACCAAGGACTATCTCGCGACTCACCTTTATTACAGCCAATTGTTCATTTGGAAAACTATCATTAAGGAACAGGATCATAAGCTATATTTTCCAATCTAGACAAATTATCAGCAATAGTGTTATCGGCACCTTTCCTATCTATAATATGTAAATCAAATTCTTGCAAAGAAGTACCCATCTAATAAGCCTTGGCTTAGCATCTTTTTTTTCCATAAGGTATCTAATTGCAGCATGATTAGTATGAATTGTAACTTTCGAATCAACAATATAAGATCTAAACTTGTCACAAGCAAAAACCACAGCTAATAATTCTTTTTCAGTTGTAGCATAATTTCTTTGAGCGGCATCAAGAGTTTTGCTAGCATAATGAATAACATTCATTTCTTATCTACTCGCTGTCCAAGAACAGGACTACTGACAAAATCACTAGCATCACACATAATTTCAAAAGGCAAATTCAATCGGGAGGTTCAACTACAGGAGCAGTTGTTAAGACTTTTTCAAGAAGCTTCCTTACAATCATCATCAAAAACAAAAGGTACATCTTTTTGAAGAAGATTAGTAAGAGGCTTTGAAATCTTAGAAAAGTCTTTAATAAATCTCTATAAAACCCGCATGACCAAGAACACTACGAATACCTTTGGCATCCCTGGATAGGGCATCTTCTCAATTGCTTCAACCTTAGCTCTATCAACTTCAATACCTCTCTCAGAAATTTTATGTCCCAATACAATTCCTTCATTAACCATAAAGTGGCACTTCTCCCAATTAAGAACAAGGTTAGTTTCTTCACATCTCTGCAATACTTTATCAAGGTTTGCAAGCAATTATCAAAAGAATTCCCATAGACAGAAAAATCATCCATGAATACCTCTACAATACTCTCACAAAAGCCATGAAAAATAGCAGACATGCATCTTTGAAAAGTAGCAGGAGCATTACATAAACCAAAAGGCATACGCCTATAAGCATAAGTTCCATAGGGACAAGTGAAAGTGGTTTTCTCTTGATCTTTAGTTTTAACAGCAATTTGTGAAAACCCGAGAATAACCATCAAGAAAGCAAAAATGAGTATTTTTAGACAACCTTTCTAACATTTGATCAATAAAGGTAAAGGGTAATGATCTTTCTTAGTAACTTTATTAACTTTCGATAATCAATGCACATTCTATACCCTACAACTACTCTTTGAGGGATGAGCTCATCATTATCATTAGGCACAACAGTCATTCCTCCTTTCTTAGGAACACAATGCATTGGACTAACCCATCTGACCTAGTCAGAGATGAAACGATGGAGATGGACTTGAAAATATATATAGAAGAAATACGTGAATCGGCCTTTATACCAAGTTGGGCTTGTTTGCCCATGTATGTAACATATTAGATCGCATCTTAGTTTAGAAGTTAGAATCTTACCCGTGC
Source organism: Lolium multiflorum (assembly GCA_030979885.1). NCBI lineage: Eukaryota > Viridiplantae > Streptophyta > Magnoliopsida > Poales > Poaceae > Lolium > Lolium multiflorum. The sequence continues at coordinate 199,277,431 of CM061753.1, read as the reverse complement.
ACGTTTGGTGCACGCCCGCATTAGAAAGTCCCTGGACTATAAATATGTATCTAGGGTTGTGGAATAAACAACAACCAACGTTCAACCACAAACAAATCTCGGCGCATCGCCAACTCCTTGTCTCGAGGGTTTCTACCGGTAAGCACCATGCTGCCTAGATCGCATCTTGCGATCTAGGCAGCGTAATGCTTATCACGTTGTTCATGCGTTGCTCGTCTGAAGCCTTTTTGATGGCGAGCAGCGTAGATTATCTTAGATGTGTTAGGGTTAGCATTGTTCTTCGAATTACATGCTTTCGTTATGCGACCCTTGCACATCTAGCCGCCCCTACACCTATCTTAGGTGTAGGGGCGGCACCCCGCTTGATCATAGTTTAGTAGATCTGATCATTTACGGTTGCTCCTTGTTCATCAAAGATTAGTTAACATTCGCAATAGTTAGGCCTTACAAAGGGTTGGAGGATCCAGCGGCGTGTAGGGTGCGTTTGCTAGCCCTAGAAAGGATGTTCAGGGATCAACCTCGTGTTGGTTTTTAGGCCCTGTCTAGGATCGGCCTACGGTCACCGTGCGCGAGCGTGAGGCCCAATCGTGAGTAGTAGGATGATCCGATTATGCGGTGAAAACCCTAAATCGTCGTAGATCTCATTAGCTTCATCTTGATCAAGCAGGACCTCCATATATTCGGGCACCTCGTCCGGATCATGGGTGGATCGGCTCTTTGAGCCGATTCACAGGATAACCTGAGAGCCGATCGAGGCTCGTATTTAATGTTTACGTGTATGCCATGCGAAACTAGAGGCATCATCCACCTTCTGACCAGGTATAGGTGGGTGCTTCCATGTGATAAGCATCGGACGTGCGACCCGGGAGGCTGCGGGCCGTCGCTCGGACTGGGGCCAGCCGCAGCCTAGTTGTTCCCGGCTCTACCGTGTTGACCGTCTGCCCGCCCAGGGGTTTCGACGTCAGCACATTCGCCGCCGGTGGGACAACCTTCGACATCCACAACATCGCCATCTACATCGAGATGGCGGAAGACACTCCGGTCACGTACGAGGATCTGCCTGATGAGCTCAAGAAGAAACATGACGAGATCAAGGCAACCCTCGAAGCGAACTCATCGGCTCTTTCCACCGAACCCGCTCCCATGGCGTCAGGTGGAAGGGTTTCACACCTGAAGGCGCACTCGATGGAGTGGATCTGTCGCCCCGTCAGAAGAACGCACCAGGTCGCTGCGTCAGGAGATCAACTGCATGGTGGCTCATTCGCTGCACCGCCACTCTGATAGCCTGGTGAACACTTTGGAGCGTGTCGCTGCGCGTCGTCCAGGAAATCATGAGCCACCGGTATTCTCCGTCGGGACCAGCTCTGGGGACTTTCAGGGAGAGATGCCACTCCAGCCCCAGCCGTTCGCATGGGGCACCGAACTGCCGAACTCATCGGCATACGTCGTCTACAGATTGGTGGTGATCCTAGTGACTACCAATTCCTACGAGGCGCCCAGGAGATCCCGCACGGATGCAGCGTGCGCATACGTCTTGGTGCAACACACAGGCACTCTAAAGCAGGCTGCAATATCAGGGGCCTCTGGAGCAGCAGGAGGAACGTCGGGAGCCGATCTTGAGAAGCAAACGTGGCTGCTAAGTACGCCACTCCGACAAACCTCCACAGCCCAGCTCCTGCGGTTGGCTTAGAACCAGGAAAAGCAAGCATGGCTGGTTAAGTATGCCACCCCGGCGAATCTCAGGGTTCGACACCTTCGCCATCACGACGGATCAGATTTGTGCAATCTGAAAGATCGTTTGGCATGATGCGAAAGAGGAAGACACTCGGCTACACCAAGCCGTACCCCACGACTACGAACTGATCCCGCTACCACCCAAATATCGGCTCCCGGACTTCACAAAGTTTAGTGGATCAGATGGTTCCAGCTCCATCGAGCATGTGAGCCGTATTTGCACAGCGGGCACGATCTCAGCATCAGAGAGTTGCGTGTGAGTTCTTCGCACAGTCCCTCACAGGATCGGCTTTCGGGTGGTACACATCGCTGCCACCGAACTCCATCCGGACTTGGAAGCAGTTGGAAGAGCGGTTCATGGCAGTATCACTCAGAGGCTTCCGATGTTGGTATTGTCGATCTAGCGCAAGTACGTGCAGCGAAAGCGGGGAAACAGTATCGAAAATCGTCGCACCAGGACCATTAGGGCAGTGCTTTTCGGCTCATATAAGTGAAAAAGAAGCAGTCGAGTTGGCGGTGGTGGGTCTCTCATCATCGATTAAGGACGTGGCCTCCCAAGCAGACTACCCTTCGTTGGCGCACATGGTGCAGAAGCTGTCGACATATGAGCAGCGCCACCCAGATGTTTACCAGGACAAATTCAAGCGTGTGGTGACCCTGGTTGAGGCAGACGAGGATGAAGGTGCTGCGGGAGATCGAGAGGTAGCAGTGGCTGAATGGACTCGAGCGATAGGCCCCGTGACCTGCAAATGGGTAAACCACAAGGCCCTCCAAAAGGGTTCGACTTCGACGTGACCAAGACGGAGCAGATTTTTGATCTCTTACTCACGGAGAAGCATATAAAGGTACCGAAGGCCACAAGTTCCCCACGGTGCAAGAGCTGAACGGAAAGCCATACTGCAAGTGGCATAACACGTTCACCCACACCACCAACGACTGCAGGGTGTGGCGGCAGCAGATCCAAATGGCGATAGAAAACGGACGGTTGGTACACCAGATGCGCCATGAAGGTCGACACACACCCCTTCCCCGCCGTTAACATGGTGGAGTATTCTTACCATGAAGGTTGCCAGCCAGGGTCTTCGTTCAGCATCAACATGGTAGGATCTGGACACCACGCTGGCAAGGATGGAGATGAGGCAGCTGCTCTCATAGCAAGGATACAGAGGAAGCCGCTCCACGCGATCGGCTCCATCAAGATGGCAAGCGCTACGTCACGGAGGGAGAAGTGAAGAACATAAGATATCAACGACCTCTCTCTGATCACCTCCTCAACAAGTATGTGAGTCGGTATGACCAACGCCGACGGTCCAGCGATGATGATGAAAAAGATCGTCTGGCTAGAGACGACAGAAGACATCGTCGGCATAATCGCGATGAGGAGGAGCACGAGCGTTGTGCCAAGGAAAAGGCAAGGGAGCGAGACGACGAGGCAGGCACTGGGATTGTCCCTTCTTCAGGCACTGCTGGGATTCAGGAATGAGTCGATTGCCAACAATCGGCAATTGCCTAGAATGCAACCGGAAGAAGAAGGAGGCAGCCAACGTGTCCGTGTTCGAGCGCTTAGGGCCTCTCGCCACAAAGCAAACGCGCTGAGTCCCCTCGATGGGAAGATCTCGAGGATTCAGAAAACGAGGGACAAGAAGAAGAAGAAGAAGCGGTAACGGGCCAAGGTGGTGCCCTGATGGACTCAGCCGTTCTCGAAACGCGGGGTTCAGCGATTGCGCGGCCTGGAGGAAGCCGAGAGGTTATACTTGCATACATTGAGGAAGGCAAGGCCTGATCTGGCTGCGAAGATTCAGCGAGCCCTGGATGAAGAGGGTCGTCCACGGAAATGGAGTGGCGCCCCAAGCAAAGGAAAGCCGATGATGAAACATCGGCTGGCACAAGCATGGTGCTCGTTCTTCCGACGAAGCTTAGTGCTCCACGATTATATGATGCACTCAAGGTGGACGACGGCAGCGCACCAACATGATAAAATCAGAGATTGGGCTGGTTTTATCCACCGGCCTGAACGTGTAGCAAGAGCACGTCAATGAGCAAACGTGGCGAGGCTGATCCTTGTGATCGGGTGATGCGTGTAGTTGACACGTCCGTTGGGAACCCCAGAGGAAGGTGTGATGCAAGGCAAGTTTCCCTGATGAAACCAGGTTTGTCAAACCGATGGGAGTCAAGAAGCACGTTGAAGGTTGATGGCGCGGGATGTAGTGCGGCGCAACACAGTCGGCGCCAACGTGGAACCTGCACAACACAACCAAAGTACTTTGCCCCACGAGGCAGTGAGGTTGTCAATCTCACCGGCTTGCTGTAACAAAGGATCAACCGTATTGTGTGGAAGATGATTGTTTGCAGAGAAAACGTAAAACAAGTATTGCAGATTTGTATTTCAATATTAAAGAATGGACCGGGGTCCAGGTTCACTAGAGGTGTCTCTCCCATAAGATAAAAGCATGTTGGGTGAACAAATTACAGTCGGGCAATTGACAAATAGAGAGGGCATAACAATGCACATACATGACATGATAAGTATAGTGAGATTTAATTGGGCATTACGACAAAGTACATAGACCGCCATCCAATGCATCTATGCCTAAAAAGTCCACCTTCGGGTTATCATCCGAACCCCCTCCGGTATTAAGTTGCTAAACAACAGACAATTGCATTAAGTATGGTGCGTAATGTAATCAACAACTACATCCTCGGACATAGCGCCAATGTTTTATCCCCTAGTGGCAACAGCACAACACAACCTTAGAACTTTATGTCACTGTCCCAGGTGTCAATGAGGCATGAAGCACTATCGAGCATAAGTACTCCCTCTTGGAGTTAAAAGTAAAACTTGGCCAGAGCCTCTACTAGAAACGGAGAGCATGCAAGATCATAAACAACACATGTGTAATAACTTGATAATTAACATGACATGGTATTCTCTATCCATCGGATCCCGACAAACACAACATATAGAATTACAGATAGATGATCTTGATCATGTTAGGCAGCTCACAAGATCCAGCAATGAAGCACAATGAGAGAAGACAACCATCTAGCTACTGCTATGGACCCATAGTCCCGGGGGTGAACTACTCACTCATCACTCGGAGCGACCATGGCGGTGTAGAGTCCCTCAGGAGATGAATCCCCTCTCCGAGCGAGTGCGGAGGCGATCTCGGGAATCCCCGAGATGGGATCGGCGGCGGCGGCGTCTCTGGAAGGTTTCCGTATCGTGGTTTTTCGCCTCGGGGGTTTCGCGACGGAGGCTTTAAGTAGGCGGAAGGGCGAGTCGGGGGGCGAGGGGCCCACACCACAGGGCGGCGCGGGCCCCCCCCCCCCTTGGCCCGCGCCGCCATGTGTGGCCCCACCTTCGTATGTTCTTCGGTCTTGGAAGCTCGTGGAAAAATAGGCCCCTGGGTCTTCGTTTCGTCCAATTCCGAGAATATTTCGTTACTAGGATTTCTGAAACCAAAAACAGCAGAAAACAGGAACTGGCACTTCGGCATCTTGTTAATAGGTTAGTTCCAGAAAATGCACGAATATGACATAAAGTGTGCATAAAACATGTAGGTATCATCAATAATGTGGCATAGAATATAAGAAAGTATCGATACGTCGGAGACGTATCAAGCATCCCCAAGCTTAGTTCTGCTCGTCCCGAGCAGGTAAAGCGATAACAAAGATAATTTCTGAAGTGATATGCCATCATGACCTTGATCATACTATTTGTAAACATATGTAGTGGATGCAGCGATCAAAACAATGGTGATGACATGAGTAAACAAGTGAATCATATAGCAAAGACTTTTCATGAATAGTACTTCAAGACAAGTATTAATAAGTCTTGCATAAGAGTTAACTCATAAAGCAATAAATCAAAGTAAAGGCATTGAAGCAACACAAAGGAAGATTAAGTTTCAGCGGTTGCTTTCAACTTGTAACATGTATATCTCATGGATAATTGTCAACATAGAGTAATATAACAAGTACAATATGCAAGTATGTAAGAATCAATGCACAGTTCACACAAGTGTTTGCTTCTTGAGGTGGAGAGAAATAGGTGAACTGACTCAACATAAAAGTAAAGAGAATGGTCCTTCAAAGAGGAAAGCATCGATTGCTATATTTGTGCTAGAGCTTTTATTTTGAAAACATGAAACAATTTTGTCAACGGTAGTAATAAAGCATATGAGTTATGAAAGTTATATCTTACAAGTTGCAAGTCTCATGCATAGTATACTAATAGTGCCCTTGTCCTAATTAACTTGGACTACCGGATCTTTGCAATGCACATGTTTTGACCAAGTGTCACAATGGGGTACCTCCATGTGCTTGTACAAAGGTCTAAGGAGAAAGCTCGCATTTTGGATTTCTCGCTTTGATTATTCTCAACTTAGACATCCATCCGGGACAACATGGACAACAGATAATGGACTCCTCTTTAATGCATAAGCATGTGGCAACAATTATTATTCTCATATGAGATTGAGGATATATGTCAAATGAAACTTCCACCATGAATCATGGCTTTAGTTAGCGGCCCAAAGTTCTTCTCTAACAACATGCATGCTCCAACCATGAAGGTGGTAGATCTCTCTTCAGACAAGACGGACATGCATAGCAACTCACATGATATCCAGCAAAGAATAGTTGATGGCGTCCCCGAGCATGGTTATCGCACAACAAGCAACTTAATAAGAGATAAAGTGCATAAGTACATTTAATACCACAATAGTTTTTAAGCTATTTGTCCCATGAGCTATATATTGCAAAGGTGAATGATGGAATTTTAAAGGTAGCACTCAAGCAATTTACTTTGGAATGGCGGATAAATACCATGTAGTAGGTAGGTATGGTGGACACAAATGGCATAGTGGTTGGCTCAAGGATTTTGGATGCATGAGAAGTATTCCCTCTCGATACAAGGTTTAGGCTAGCAAGGTTATTTGAAACAAACACAAGGATGAACGGTACAGCAAAACTCACATAAAAGACATATGGTAAACATTATAAGACTCCATACCGTCTTCCTTGTTGTTCAAAACTCAATACTAGATGTTATCTAGACTCTAGAGAAACCAAATATGCAAACCAAATTAGCAAGCTCTAAGTATTTATTCATTAATTGGTGCAAAGTATATGATGCAAGAGCTTAAACATGAGCACAACAATTGCCAAGTATCAAATTATCCAAGACATTTTAGAGTTACTACATGTAGCATTTTCCAATTCCAACCATATAACAATTTAACGAAGAAGAAACTTCGCCATGAATACTATGAGTAGAGCCTAAGGACATATTTGTCCATATGCTACAGCGGAGCGTGTCTCTCCCACACAATGAATGCTAGGATCCATTTTATTCAAACAAAAACAAAAACAAAAACAAACCGACGCTCCAAGCAAAGCACATAAGATGTGATGGAATAAAAATATAGTTTCAGGGGAGGACCTGATAATGTTGTCGATGAAGAGGGATGCCTTGGGCATCCAACCTTAAACGCTTGAGTCTTCTTAAAATATGCGGGGTGAACCACCGGGGCATCCCCAAGCTTAGAGCTTTCACTCTCCTTGATCATATTGCATCATACTCCTCTCTTGACCCTTGAAAACTTCCTCCACACCAAACTCAAACAACTCATTAGAGGGTTAGTGCATAATAAAAATTCACATGTTCAGAGGTGACACAATCATTCTTAACACTTCTGGACATTGCATAACAGCTACTGGACATTAATGGATCAAAGAAATTCATCCAACATAGCAAAAGAGGCAATGCGAAATAAAAGACAGAATCTGTCAAAACAGAACGTCAAAGATGGATTTTATTAGGCCACCAGACTTGCTCAAACGAAAATGCTCAAATTGAATGAAAGTTGCGTACATATCTGAGGATCATGCTCGTAAATTGGCGTAATTTTCTGAGCTACCTACAGGAGATAGACCCAGATTCGTGACAGCAAAGAAATCTGGAACTGCGCAGTAATCCAAATCTAGTACTTACTTTTCTATCAAAGACTTTACTTGGCACAACAAAACATAAAACTAAGATAAGGAGAGGTTGCTACAGTAGTAAACAACTTCCAAGAAACAAATATAAAACAAAAATACTGGAGTAAAAACATGGGTTGTCTCCCATAAGCGCTTTTCTTTAACGCCTTTCAGCTAGGCGTGAAAGTGTAACTCAAGTAACATCGAGAGATGAAGCATCAACATCATAATTTGTTCTAATAATAGAATCATAAGGTACCTTCATTCTCTTTCTAGGAAGTGTTCCATACCTTTCTTGAGAGGAAATTGATATTTAATATTACCTTCCTTCATATCAATAGTAGCACCAACGGTTCGAAGAAAAGGTCTTCCCAATATAATGGGGCAAGATGCATTGCATTCAATATCCAAGACAACAAAATCAACGGGACAAGGTTATTGTTAACCATAATATGAACATTATCAACTTTCCCAAAGGTTTCTTTTTAGCATTATCAGCAAGATTAACATCCAAATAACAATTCTTCAATGGTGGCAAGTCAAGCATATCATAGACTTTTTTAGGCATAACAGAAATACTTGCACCAAGATCACATAAGGCATTACAATCAAAATCTTTGACTCTCATTTTAATGATGGGCTCCCAACCATCCTCTAGCTTTCTAGGAATAGAAGTTGCAAGTTTTAGTTTCTCTTCTCTAGCTTTTATGAGAGCATTTGTAATATGTTTTGTGAAAGCCAAATTTATAGCGCTAGCATTGGGACTCTTAGCAAGTTTTTGCAAGAACTTTATAACTTCAGAGATGTGGCAATCATCAAAATCTAAATCATTACAATCTAAAGCAATGGGATTATCATCCCCAAGGTTGGAAAAAATTTCAGCAGTTTTATCACAAGCAGTTTCAGCAGTTTTAGCAGTTTCAGGCAATTTTGCGCGCTTTGCACTAGGAGTAGAAACATTGCCAACACCAATTATTTTATCATGGATAGTAGGAGGTGCAGCAACATATGAATCATTAGCATTGCTAGTGGTGGTAATAGTCCAAACTTTAGCTACATTTTCCTTTTTAGCTAGTTTTTCATTTTCTTCTCTATCCCACCTAGCACGCGATTCAGCCATTAATCTTATATTCTCATTAATTCTAACTTGGATGGCATTTGCTGTAGTAACAATTTTATTTTCAATATCCCTATTAGGCATAACTTTCGATTTCAAAAGATCAACATCAGAGGCAAGACTATCAACTCTAGAAACAAGAATATCAATTTTATTGAGCTTTTCCTCAACAGATTTGTTAAAGCAGTTTGTGTACTAATAAATTCTTTAAGCATGGCTTCAAGTCCAGGGGGTGTGTTCCTATTATTGTTGTAAGAATTCCCATAAGAATTAGCATAACCGTTACCATTATTATAAGGGTATGGCCTATAGTTATTACTAGAATTGTTCCGATAAGCATTGTTGTTGAAATTATTATTTTTAATGAAGTTTACATCAACATGTTCTTCTTGGGCAACCAATGAAGCTAATGGAACATTATTAGGATCAACATTAGTCCTATCATTCGCAAGCATAGACATAATAGCATCAACCTTATCATTCAAGGAAGAGGATTCTTCAACAGAATTTACCTTCTTACCTTGTGGAGATCTTTCCGTGTGCCATTCAGAGTAATTAACCATCATATTATCAAGAAGCTTTGTTGCTTCACCAAGAGTGATGGACATAAAGGTACCTCCAGCAGCTGAATCCAATAAATTCCATGAAGAAAAATTTAGTCCTGCATAGAAGGTTTGGATGATCATCCAAGTAGTCAGTCCATGGGTTGGGCAATTTTTAACCAGAGATTTCATTCTTTCCCAAGCTTGAGCAACATGTTCATTATCCAATTGTTTAAAATTCATTATGCTACTCCTCAAAGATATAATTTTAGCAGGGGGATAATATCTACCAATAAAAGCATCCTTGCATTTAGTCCAGGAATCAATACTATTCTTAGGCAGAGATAGCAACCAATCTTTAGCTCTTCCTCTTAATGAGAAAGGGAACAATTTTAATTTTATAATATCACCATCTACATCTTTATATTTTTGCATCTCACATAGTTCAACAAAATTATTGAGATGGGCAGCATCAGAACTAACACCGGAAAATTGCTCTCTCATGACAAGATTAAGTAAAGCAGGTTTAATTTCAAAGAATTTTGCTGTAGTAGCAGGTGGAGCAATAGGTGTGCATAAGAAATCATTATTATTTGTGCTAGTGAAGTCACACAACTTAGTATTTTCAGGTTGGCCATTTTAGCAGTAGTAAATAAAGCAAACTAGATAAAGTAAATGCAAGTAACTAATTTTTTTGTTTTTGATATAGCAAACAAGACAGCAAATAAAGTAAAGCTAGCAACTAATTTTTTGTGTTTTGATATAAGTGCAGCAAACAAAGTAGTAAATAAAATAAAGCAAGACAAAAACAAAGTAAAGAGATTGAGAAATGGAGACTCCCCTTGCAGTGTCTTTCCCCGGCAACGGCGCCAGAAATTTGCTTGATGCGTGTAGTTGACACGTCCGTTGGGAACCCCAAGAGGAAGGTGTGATGCGCACAGCGGCAAGTTTCCCTCAGTAAGAAACCAGGTTTAATCGAACCAGTAGGAGTCAAGAAGCACGTTGAAGGTTGATGGCGGCGGGATGTAGTGCGCGCAACACCAGAGATTCGGCGCCAACGTGGAACCTGCACAACACAACCAAAGTACTTTGCCCCAACGCAGTGAGGTTGTCAATCTCACCGACTTTGTAACAAAGGATCAACCGTATTGTGTGGAAGATGATTGTTTGCGAAGAAAACAGTAAAACAAGTATTGCAGATTTGTATTTCAGTATTAAAGAATGGACCGGGTCCACAGTTCACTAGAGGTGTCTCTCCCATAAGATAAAAGCATGTTGGGTGAACAAATTACAGTCGGGCAATTGACAAATAGAGAGGGCATAACAATGCACATACATGACATGATAAGTATAGTGAGATTTAATTGGGCATTACGACAAAGTACATAGACCGCCATCAAGCTGCATCTATGCCTAAAAAGTCCACTTCGAGTTATCATCCGAACCCCCTCCAGTATTAAGTTGCTAAACAACAGACAATTGCATTAAGTATGGTGCATAATGTAATCAACAACTACATCCTCGGACATAGCGCCAATGTTTTATCCCTAGTGGCAACAGCACAACACAACCTTAGAACTTTCTGTCACTGTCCCAGGTGTCAATGCGGCATGAACCCACTATCGAGCATAAGTACTCCCTCTTGGAGTTAAAAGTAAAAACTTGGCCAGAGCCTCTACTAGAAACGGAGAGCATGCAAGATCATAAACAACACATGTGTAATAACTTGATAATTAACATGACATGGTATTCTCTATCCATCGGATCCGACAAACACAACATATAGAATTACAGATAGATGATCTTGATCATGTTAGGCAGCTCACAAGATCCAACAATGAAGCACAATGAGGAGAAGACAACCATCTAGCTACTGCTATGGACCCATAGTCCAGGGTGAACTACTCACTCATCACTCCGGGCGACCATGGCGGTGTAGAGTCCTCGGGAGATGAATCCCTCTCCGGTGAGGTGCCTGAATCTCCCGAGATGGGATCGGCGGCGGCGGCGTCTCGGAAGGTTTTCCGTATCGTGGTTTTCGCCTGGGGTTTCGCGACGGAGGCTTTAAGTAGGCGGAAGGGCAGAGTCGGGGGCCAGACGAGGGGCCCACACCACAGGGCGGCGCGGGCCCCCCCTTGGCCGCGCCGCCATGTGGTTTGGCCACCTCGTGGCCCCACTTCGTATGTTCTTCGGTCTTCTGGAAGCTCCGTGGAAAAATAGGCCCCTGGGTCTTCGTTTCGTCAATTCCGAGAATATTTCGTTACTAGGATTTCTGAAACCAAAAACAGCGAACAGGAACGGCACTTCGGCATCTTGTTAATAGGTTAGTTACGAAAATGCACGAATATGACATAAAGTGTGCATAAAACATGTAGGTATCATCAATAATGTGGCATAGAACATAAGAAATTATCGATACGTCGGAGACGTATCAATCGGCCCCAAAAAAATTATGAAGGGACATCAAAAACCTTCACCGAGCAAGCAACGTGGAGGCCGATTCCAGCAATCGGCCAAAATTATCCTCACCATCCATTCTGCCTGGGTTCAACATGTTATCCAACAGAGCCGATACCATCAATTCTCTTGACAGAATCGGCTCGGGGGGGCACCCAGGTGGACAAAACACGATGATATGCAGTGGAAGCGTCTCATCCTTTGGTGATGGGTGTTGAAGTATGGGGGCCGAGGCATAAGTGCAGTAGAAGTATCTCATCCTTTGATGATGGGTATTGGAGCATGGGGGCCGATACATAAATCGGCCGAAAATTCAAAAATTTTAAGCACAGCCGATGCATGGCCATCGACTCAAGAGGAATAACTGGTACGTTCAGGGGGTCAATGGAGCACGAAGAGAGATTTTAATGGAAGAACTCCTCGATGGAGTAGTTTAAGGGCTCGGATCCTCTCTTCAAAAGCAATGCCAAGAGCAGTCTGGACGTACAGATCAGGTCAAGGATGGATTGTATTGGATCCACCAAACTGAAAGGAGCCGGGGGGCAGCTCACCCTGAAGGTTCTCTGCTCTGGGGAGCTCATTTTGAGTTCTCTGCTCTGGAATCGACATGACCTAGCCCAGGTCCATCTGTCTGAATGGCATGCCCTCGTATCTGTTCGCCTTGATTGAGATTCGGGGGGCAGCTGGCCTAATGGAGGCCCCGTTTTTGAAAGCCGATTGGGTGACCATCGGCTAGTCCTGCGCAGCGATTTTCGCCGAAGGTAGTGATCTGGCGAAACTCAAGTTCATTATTCGAGAAGAGAAAGGGCAGATTACGAGAGACTGATGCGTTGCCATCGGCTCATTGAGAATCGGTTCAAAAGAAATCGACAAGACCAAATTGGGGAAATTTCTTCATTAATAAATAGGATTTCTTACAAAGGAAGAACTGATTGCTCAGAGAAGGAAGAACAAAAGAAGGGCCTATTGGCCAATTTACTACGGCTAGGCCTATACTGGTAGATCCTACTCTACGGGCCATCACTGCCCTCGTCGTCGTCCTCGGAACTCTCATCGGCACTGCTGCCGATGGGCTCCTCGTCGCTACTCCCGTAGCCCTCTACGGGAGCTTCGTCCCCGTCTTCATCGTCGCTACTGTCGTCGTCCCACCACATGCGGAGGCGTTTCGCCGGCGGGTAGCCCTCGAGGGAGTCGTCGTCGTCGTCCTCCTCCTCGTCCTCTTCTTCAGAGGTGGGGCAACCGTCCCAGGGGAACCGGTCGTCCTCGCTTTCTGACTCCAGTTCCCCGCCGGCGAGGAACTGAAGATCTTCATCCCCGCTGGTCAAGGACTTGTCGTCCTCGGACCAAATGGAGGAGGCGTGGCTCTCCTCGTCCCATTCTTCTGGGGCACGGATTTCCGGCGGCGTCTCGCGGGAGGAGTCGGACCCATAGGAAAGCTCGGAGGAGGAGGAAGACGACATGGTGGCGAGAGGGTTTTTGGTGCTAATGCGAGGAGGACGAAGGAGACGCAAGCTGTTTAGAACAGTTAAATAAAGGGGATATGAGAGAGATTCAATGCCACAGCAGTTTCCGAGGAGATGTTGCCCAACAAGAGAGTTTTGCGGCCGCGTGGAGAAGTGGAAGGGGCAAGGCATCATGATGAGGATTCTGCGGCAGTTCTGCTCTGCCACGACATGACCCGACGAGAGAAGAGCATAATGATTTTGGAAATGTCATTTCCAAAACCAGGGGGGCATGTGTTATCACCGATTTGACCGAGTCGGTGGGCCGCGATCAAGATGGACTTGAAAAATATATAGAAGAAATACGTGAATCGGCCTTTTATACCAAGTTGGGCTTGTTTGCCCATGTATCTGTAACATATTAGATCGCATCTTAGTTTAGAAGTTAGAATCTTACTCGTGCACGGTTTGGTGCACGCCCACATTAGAAAGTCCCTGGACTATAAATATGTATCTAGGGTTTATGGAATAAACAACAACCAACGTTCAACCACAAACAAATCTCGGTGCATCGCCAACTCCTTCGTCTCGAGGGTTTCTACCGGTAAGCACCATGCTGCCTAGATCGCATCTTGCGATCTAGGCAGCATAAGCTTATCACGTTGTTCATGCGTTGCTCGTACTGAAGCCTTTTGATGGCGAGCAACGTAGTTATCTTAGATGTGTTAGGGTTAGCATTGTTCTTCGAATTACATGCTTTCGTTATGCGACCCTTGCACATCTAGCCGCCCTTACACCTATCTTAGGTGTAGGGCGGCACCCGCTTGATCATAGTTTAGTAGATCTGATCCGTTACGGTTGCTCCTTGTTCATCAATGATTAGTTTAACATCGCAATAGTTAGGCCTTACAAAGGGTTGGAGGATCCAGCGGCGTGTAGGGTGGCGTTTGCTAGCCCTAGAAAGGATGTTCCGGGATCAACCTCGTGTTGGTTTTTGCCTTGTCTAGGATCGGCTTACGGTCACCGTGCGCGAGCGCGAGGCCCAATCGTGAGTAGGATGATCCGATTATGCGGTGAAAACCCTAAATCGTCGTAGATCTCATTAGCTTCATCTTGATCAAGCAGGACCTCCATATATTCGGGCACCTCGTCCGAATCATGGGTGGATCGGCTCTTTGAGCCGATTCACAGGATAACCTGAGAGCCGATCGAGGCTCGAATTTAATGTTTACGTGTATGACATGCAGGAAACTAAGCGAGGCATCATCCACACCTTCCTGACCAGGTATAGGTCAGGTGGCACGCCCTTGTGATAAGCATCGGACGTGCGACCAGGAGGCTTTGCGGGCCGTCGCTCGAGGGAGGGCCAGCCGCAGCCCTAGTTGTTCCCGGCTCTACCGTGTTGACCGTCTCTGCCCGCCAGGGGGTTTCTGACGTCAACACATGCACAGGACTAACCCATCTACTATCAGCAATAGGATATATAATACCAGCTTCAAGAAGTTTTAATACCTCATTCCTTACCACATCCTTCATCTTAGGAATTAGACGGCGCTGATGTTCAACAACAGGCTTTGCATCATCTTCCATATGGAACTTATGCTCTGTGCCGTGGAAGGCTGTGACCACTCTGGCTGCCAGGAGGGGCCCTTTCGTGTGGCCTTCTTGTCCACCGACCGGACGAACGGGACTACGGTCGCCCGCCTCTACTCGTCGCACTACGGGAAAATGATTAGGTGCCGACGGCCATTTATCGGGGCCGTCGGCACATAGCCTGGAACCATTCGCCCACTGAAGAAACCGTCGGCGTAGTTAGGCCGTCGGCGTAGTTACAGATATGCCGACGGCCACCGTCGGCGTAACATAGCCGTCGGCGTAGATCCAGAGGTGCCGACGGCCGCCGTCGGTGTACACTAGCCGTCGGCATAGGTACAGAAACATGGGCAGCTGCGGTTTCCCCCGTTAGCGGTCTGTTGACGGTGGATCAGCTCAGTCCAGCACTGACTTTGGTCGTGCTTCTGCCTCGCCCTCACTCTCGCCCAGCCAGTCGCGGTCTATCACTCCGATTTATACCGGAAGTAGTCGTGGTCCTAGTGCTTCTGCTGAGCCTACTGACTTGCTGTTTCAGGTTAGTTCCATGCGAACTTGAGCATCGAAGCTATACTCGACAATTTGCCTTGCAAAATTTCGAACTTGAACAATTGCCAATGCTAAATGGTTCTTTTTCTTTATTATGTAGTGATGATGCTCTAGGAGGCAGACCTTGACAAGTGCGGGAACTCGAAGTCCGTTGTTTGTGATCGTTGGACTTGTAGTGTCTTGCTTGTGTACTGTGACATGTATCATGAAGAACATATATATGTGAATTTGTCGTGCTTGTGTCATCATGTATACATGTGAACTCACTGTGTTTGGGTTATTTGACATGAGGACTATATGTGCACATGCATTGGTGGTTGTTAATCATCTGTTGCACTTTATGTGAGATTGTCTATCTGTTATGTGTAATCTTTTGTTTATGTACTGATATATAATATATATGCTCATTTGTGCCTGGAAAGAAAACTAGAAAAACCAAGGAAATTAAAAAATAAACTAGACCATAGGTGCCGACGGCCAGGCCGTCGGCGTAGCTATGGCGACGTGCTCCCAGATCTGGACACGTGGATCTGTGCCGACGGCCTCACCGTCGGCGTAGTTACGAATCTGCTCCAGGGTGCTGGAGGTATGCTGACGGCCGGACCGTCGGCGTATCTCGACAGTCGTCGAGCACGCTAGCATGCCAGGTGACGCCACGTGCAACAAAGGAGCCGACGGCCACGACCGTCAGCGTAAAGACAATGAAGGCGGGTGTACCAGGTGACGCCACGTGCATCCTTCGTGCCGACGGTCCGGCCGTCGGCGTATCCCCGACACCGTCATACGGCCATCTCCGTGGAAATACGATGCCGACGGTTGAGCTGGGCCTACGGCCGAAGAAAACCGTCGGCATGGAGTAGACGCCGACGGTTGGAGATGCGCCGACGGCCAGATCCGCTACGCCGACCGGAGATATGCCGACGGCTCTACGCCGATGGCCACCGTCGGCATAACATTACGCCGACGGCTTGCCCATGTACGCCGACGGCTGGTGGCCGTCGGCATATAACCGTTTTCCTGTAGTGTCGGAGACTGGCGCGTGGAGTGAGCTCACCTCTCTTCACCACCCTCGCGCCTATGTCACCGGGTCTCCTATGTCCTTGTGGGAGACGTGCTCTACTTCTACAGCATTACAAATCACATCATCCAGTACAAACTCTCTACGCGCCGCTTGTCGGTGATTGAGCCGCCAACCTCGCGACATGGGAGGCTCATGACGGTGGAAAACGGCAGGCTGGCGTTTGCTTGTGTGGATGACACAACCTTAACCCTGTGGTCGAGGGAGACCGGCCCCAAGGGAGCGGGCGGATGGGCAAAACACACGGTGATCAACCTCAAGACGCTGCTTCCCGATTGCACCTTCTCGGCCTCGGAACTAGGATTCAAGCCTAGTTGGTATCCCACCGCATCTATGAATGGCTCTGCAGAGGGCACTGATGTCATCTTTGTGGGCACGTTTGCTAGCGTCTACATGGTTGAACTCAAGTCAGGGCGAGTCAGGAAGGTGCTCGGTGCAAGAGTCCTTCCCTACATGAGCTTCCACATTCCAGGTATTACACTCATATAACCATGTGCACTCTGTCGCCGTGATTTTAAGTCGCCATCTGTGAATAGAGGAAATTACTGCAATTCGCAATCGTAACCGTATGAATCACAGCTTCTTGATTTTACCTAATGGGATGATTCCGACACGTGTGCTCAAGAAACAGAGGTTTTTCTTTTTCTTTTTCTTTTTTGGAAGTAACAACTTCATCTCTGTGAATGGTTTTGTCATGCAAGTGTGTCTGTTACTCATGAGAGCTGCTGATGATAAGTTATTGTTCTTTGGGTTGGGGGCGACTTGTCGGTCCTTGCCATTTCTAAGCAGCTGATTTGATTTATGAATCCTTGTATTTCTGCAGCAATGGAAGCAGTTTCGAAGTGAGGGTGTTTGAAATGTATGACAAATGGAGCGACGGCTTTTCGATCAAGGTGGAACTATGGAAGTGACTAGGTGTGGTTTTGCATATGACACTGATGGGGCTTTGTAGGATACATACAAGTCTTGGCAGCAGAACTCGGGGTTCGTGGTCTAGTTTACGAGTTGCTTCTCTTGTTATGTTAGTTTGTTCGTTGGTGTTAAGGCTTACTAGCTTTTCTGTAAGGTGGTGAACCCAGCATATTTGACTAAAGCTAGGAATGCTTGCTTTTAGAATGTCGGTGATCAAGAAAATGAGCGTATGACGATAAAAATGCTGTAATGGCAACGGTGTAATCTCGTATTCACGATGTTACTGCTATCTCTGATTGTTGGTCTGTTTCAACTTGTTTATTTCTTGAAATTGGCTGGATCTAAAACTTACTAAATCTTAGTCTTATTTTGTGTGGAAACTTTTCGCTTTATTGTCATGTTACCTTGGCCAATCTTGCAAACATAATGAGTGAAATCTTGTAGAACTACCAAATCAGATGCTGCATTTATGTGTACGTTTTTCAGCAATAGCAGGGGTATATCTATAGTCTATAGTACATATTAAGGCCGGTGGAAATCACAGCCTCTCAAAGCTCCACCCTTCCTAGTTCCTAGTTTCATATCTATGCATTGTATCTTTTCAGTGTGCATAGTTTAATTTCCACAACAATCATCAAATACAGTGATATATCCAATGAAGAATGAACTACAAATTTGCATGGACGACAAGTATACTTCTTATCTTTAGCCCTTGGTAAGCTGCTGATTTGATTTCCGAATTCTTGTATTTCTGCAGCAATGGAAGCACTTTCTACAGCAGATGGACCAAGTGAGGGTGTTTCAAATGTATGACAAATGGAGCGAAGGCTTTTCGATCAAGGTGGAATTATGGAAGTGACTAGGAGTGGCTTTGCATATGGCACTGATGGGGCTTTGTAGGATACATACAAGTCTTGGCAGCAGAACTGACGGTTCATGGTCTGGTTTATGAGTTGTTTCTCTTGTTCTATTAGTTTGCTTGTGGGTGTTAAGGCTTACTAGCTTTTCTGTAAGGTGGTGAATCAAGCATAAAAGCTAGGAATGCTTGCTTTTAGAATGTCGATGCTCAAGAAAATGAGCGTGTGACGTTAAAAGGTTGTAATGACAATGGCGTAATCTCGTATCTAGTAAGCGACCTCCGGCCCATATTAATGGGCACAACTTTGTCTAGATTCCTATGTATCTAGTTAAGTATTTAGACAAGATGCATTGGTATCTAGACAAAGTTGTGCCTATTAATATGGACCGGGGGATAGTAATTCTTTAGTATTTTTGTGTGCGAAAACTATTTGGTTTGTTGGCATGTTACACAATGATATATCCAATGAAAAATGAACTGTAGAAATTATCATAGACGATTATCTTTAGCCTAGGTGAGGGTGGCGAAGGATCTATGCCCCAGGTCTTATTTGAGCTGATGTTCACCTCATTTCAAGTGGTGGCACTCTCATATTCAAGATTTACACCTGATCAATAGTTTATCCCTCAGTACATAGACTCTGTAACAGGAATATGCAGTACCGTCAGATACGCAAAAAACACTTCGCAATCTTTTTTTTGTGTGTAAACATGAACAAAAATTTGGTGCGACAATCAGTACATGTCCTGGCATGCACCGATGCATCACACATGGGATTTCCTCTATTCACGTTCGATGCGTTTTGCCAACCACAAATCCGCTACGGTAGCCTCGTCGACGAGGAAGGTTCGCTCCGCCGCAGATAAAGGAAGTAACCGCCGGTTGCAACCAGCCAGGCAGCCACGACCACGAGGCGGCGGCGAGACGCAACAACCCGATGGAGAGCAAAGTCTAACCATTCCCGCGTGGATCGATTTCTTCCTTTAATTCAATGAAACCGTCACCCAGTCTCTTTTTCAACTTTCAACGACGACGCCGACGCGTCTAAGCAACCCAACGGCATAGCCCGCGTAGGCGTAGCAGGTGCATCTCTGTATAAGTAAAGACGCCCGATGATGCAGAAAACTCCATCCAGCCCTAGCTTCGTCTGCTTCGTCTTCCTCCTCCTTCGCTAGCATCAGTTGCGTCAGAACTGCCAAGAACAGAGCACGTTACTCCGCAGAGTTTTGGCTAGGTCTTCCTGCAATTCGATCATGAGCTACCAGCAGAGTACGTACC
Source organism: Lolium multiflorum (assembly GCA_030979885.1). Lineage (NCBI taxonomy): Eukaryota > Viridiplantae > Streptophyta > Magnoliopsida > Poales > Poaceae > Lolium > Lolium multiflorum. Next base: position 199,257,891 of record CM061753.1, on the reverse strand, counting down.
AAATCGGTCTTGGTGATTGGTTTTCGTTGCTATGATTGGTAGAAATCAACAGCTAGCTAAAGTGAGGCCTGTCTGATTCTTGGAAGTCTGACTTCATCTCTGTTCTTCTTCCGGTTGTGTAGGCTACCCACCTCCGGGCACCGCAGCGTACCCTCCGCCGGGCCAGCAGCAGGCCTACGTCGCCCCGCCGCCGGTCGCCTACCAGCAGGACCAGCAGTACCCTCCTGCCGGCGGCGACACCACGAGCCGCGGCGGCCACGGCAACGGCGGCGGCGATGGCTTCTTGAAAGGATGGTAAGAAGAAAATTCACTTCCGAATTCTCACTGAGTTAAACTGACATATGCGACATCTTCTTCGCCTCGTCATCCTCGTGGACATGTTAATTGTGCTGACAACGCCGTCTGCTACTCTTTTTTATTTGTTGCAGTTGCGCGGCGCTCTGCTGCTGCTGCCTCCTCGACGCCTGCTTCTGATCATCGAGTCTGCCCCATGCTGCTCCTCCGCCACGATTGAGCCATATGATCGTCATGGTCATGGTCATCGGATGATGATTTGGTGCCATGTATAGCTGATCATACTATTTTTCTTTTCTTTTGCGATGAGAACTAGGCCATGTAGAGTGCACGCGTTATTATTGGTTTTCCATACGTATGATTTCAAATAAACATGTGAGGCTGATCTAGTTACCTTCTCTTGGTGTTATTATTTTGTCGCGTATCTTACTGAAATTTCACAATAATTCTAGTGAGTTTGGTACTCTTAACCTGATGTGCGGTTGATCTAAGGTGTCAAGTGGGATCACACCAAAATCCTACTTCTAATTCATTTTACCATTTTTAGTGTAAATTTTGGTGCTAAAATTTACACTAGAAATGGCAATATGAATTGAAACCGGGATTTTGGCTTGTATATCTAGGTTGATCGATCTAGCTAATCCAGCAGTTCTAATCGAAGAGTACTGAAAACAATGCTTTTCCTCTCCATTATGGCCGAGGCGGTTGCTTGGGTCCTCTCCCTCTCCTGCTGCTCACGGCTTCTGAGAGAGTGATGTGTCTCATTGGTGTCCAAACTAGACCCTACCAAATAGTAGCGGGCAAGAGTTGGCTTGACAAATTTTTGGCCGAATAATACTCCACCTTCACTTGGTCAAATATTTGGCAAAAATCTATGAGAGAAATGGTGGACGTCCATTAACGACCAAAGTTTTGATGACAAACCAGACAAAGACTAATGTTGAAAGGGCAGGTTTTCAGCGTGGCTAGCTTAGTTAGTCACCAACCGAACATAAGCTGAATCACATCTCTTCTTCATCCTCAGCTACAAATCATCTCTTCTTCATCCTCGGTGTATCTGGCTGGCAGCTCTATATTTTGACTTCTCAACGTTCTGTTCAATGAGTGGAATAATCCACAAAAGATTCATTATCAGCCGGGTCATGGTGTGGAACCGTACTATTACTAGCTTCAGAAAAGAGTCCTGTTTCAGTCTCGCCAAAGACCGAAACCTGGACCATACAAATAGTACCAGAAAGGCGCGAACACTTGCTAAGATTCAAGTCTAACAGACAGCCGAACAACGCATGCCTTCACAGCACACTCGCCGCAATAGTATTCACTTTCCTGACCTGTAGTATACGCAGAAGCTAGCTAGGCACATTCATTTGCTCACAAAATGCACTCGGAAAGTTCACAACCAAAGAAAAAACAGCTACCGTAAGACAACCTTGTAACTCAAAATGAACAGCCAAAGATGCAGGTCAGAAGGCAAGGGACATAGCCGCATAAGTTAAACCCTGATGACATAACTTCCATCAGTTTATAACTTGCCAGAGGTTCACTTGGCCATGAAAAACATGGGCATGGGCACACCGAAAGTTGTACAAGTCCAAGCCGGAGTCCATAAAACACATTCAGAATCAGTGAACGAATCTTGTACATACATCTTCCTGGCATCGGGTGGATTAAACCAGTGTCTTTTAGCCAAACAACCCTCAGGTAGGAAAACGTCCAGCCCAACAGTACCTCCTTTTCATCGCCATCCACCAACTGCACAGCCATATAACAATATGCATGTCAGACCATCATAGATACACACAAACACGCAAATTACGTCCAAACTATCTGCAATGGATGCAATGCCCAGCATAGTAAGCCCAATGTAAATGCTTCACATTTGACTTCTGCTAATGTATGCTTTGACAGTATTGGAGCTAAGATGAAAACCACATATAATGTCTCCTCAATGCCTAAATGTTCTTGAAATTCGATGGCTCATGCTAATCTGCCCTACATATAATGAAGCACCGTTTTGACTGAGTCGGATTTCTGATTTCTCTTCAAGTCAAGAAGCAAAACGGATGAATAGAGAGTGAGCACCTATTGAGGGTTTAGCATCCACAGCGAAGGTAGTCTGAAACTCTCAATTATGATCATAAAATCCACCAAGTTACCAAAATATAGTACATTATTAGTTTGTACTAGGTCAAACTTTGTAAAGTTCGACCAAATTTAAAGATCAACATTTATAATACCAAATCAGTACCATTAGATTCATCGTGAAATATATTCTCATCTGTATATGTTTGGCATTGTACATGTTGATATTTTTTTCATATGAACATGGTAAAACTTTACAAAGTTTAACTTAGGAGTTTGACATGGAGGGAGTACAGCAATGCTTCCACATGGTAAGCTTTGATGGTAAACTAGTGCCATTATTTGCTAGCAGCCTTATCCAGGTTAGCATGCATGGCTTGATATTTCCGAAAGAATTCAGAGAAACTATATCAAAAGTTCATCCACATCAAACAATGGAAATTAAGAACGATTAAGGTTATTGTCACATGGTTACTGCAGTGGCTAATAAAATCATTCATTTCCTGGTCTACAGCTCAACATATGCATGGATTGAAATTTGTTATCTTGAACTGACTAAGATATGCAGCTGCATATGCTCGAGCATCACTAGTTTTATGCTAGCTAACTTGAGAAATCAGAATATTCACTTCAGATAACAATACAGCAAGTCCCGGAAGCAGTATCAGTAATGGGGCAGATAGAAAATGTAAGTAGCAAGCACTTACCCAAACAAAAAAAATACAGCAGCAAACATCCTAATTGACCATGCTGGAATCACCAGCATCAGGCTCATCGTCATCCTCTTCTTCCTTCTTCAGCTGCCCACAGGCATTGCACTCAAACACATGGGACAGGTCACCATTCGGCAAGGGTGGCAGCGGTGCAAGCATGCCATAGCAGTCCTCACGATTACACAGATACCTTACAAAGAAGAAGGAATGCGGGAAATCTTCATCACCGCCATCACTCCCTTCCTCCTGCTCCATCCCCTCATCACCACCATCTCCAGCATCCTCCCTGTCATGTTCTTCCTCCATGGTGTCATCCCCATCACCATCCTCATTACCATCATCATCATCAAACTTCCACTTGCTCTCGACCTGACACCGGTCACACTCACACCGGAACCCATAGTCCTCCAGCAGCCTGCGCTGCCGGTCAGCGTACCTCCAATTGGCCGCGAAGTAGCTGATGCAGACCTCCCTCCCCTCCGATATACCATGGAGCGCGCGCACGACGATGTCGGTGTTCCCGGGCCCCGGCCTGTCGGCGTAGTCGAAGTGGCAGGCGTTGGGCAGGCAGTCGTGGTTGAGCAGCGAGGCGCGGAGGTACACGGCGTAGGCGCGCGTCTTGCGGAGCTCCAGCGGCACGTCGGGGCGGTACGGCTCCATGATGGAGAAGCTGTTGGTCCGGTCCTTGGAGAGGAGCGCGGCCGTGAGGTCCGGGGAGAAGGCCGGGGGCTGCAGGTGCGGCGGCGCCAGGGATGCTACCATGGCGTGGAGGGTTGAGGTGTCCGGCGGCTGGTGGCTCGGGGAGGCGGGGGCGGAGGAGAGGGAGAGGAGCGCGCGGAGGGAGGGGTCCGGGAGCGAGTAGGCGGAGAGGAGGAAGAGGAGGGCCTCGTGGTGCGCGTCGGGGGCGGCGGCGAGGTTGCGGGAGAGCGCGGCGCAGAGGAGGCGCGGGTGGGAGGCGGCGGCGCAGGCCGGGGAGCAGAAGGCGGCGGCGCGGCAGGAGGGGCAGGGGGCGGGCGCGTGGGGCGGCGGCGGGAGGGAGCGGAAGCAGGCGGAGCAGTAGGCGGGGAGGGAGGCGAGCGAGGACGGGTAGAGGAGGATGGGCGGCTCGGAGAGGATCACCTCCCCCTCGAGGATCTCGCGGGCTGCGAGGAGCGCGCGGCCGCGGCCCGGGAGGTCGGCTGCGCGGAGGGCTTCTCCGGCCATGGTTTGCGGTGCACTCGCCGTTGCAGCGGCGGCGGAGGCGGAGCAGGAGGGAGAGAGGTTTTGGGTCGGCAGTGGAAGGTTTGTGTTGGAGAAGAACCCTTGGGTTGAAATGGGAAATAGGCCGAAACATGGTTTACTGGGCTTGGGCCTTTCGTGAAGAAATATGGGCCGACGTTCGCGTGAAGACAGTCGTCCAAAACGGCACCCTCTGCTTTGAAACTTCTATGTGTAGAATTTTTTTTTCTTCAAAATTTCAGATATACAATTAGGTAGTTTTTCATATATGTCAATACTAGCAAACATGTCCGTGTGTTGCACCGAAATAAAAAAATAGTATTTGAATGAAAATTGTTTGGGAAATGTTGAGGGTCCCCCGGGGATCCCCTACCTCATATGTGTGACACAAGTCACGGTCCACTTCTTGCGCTGAGGTCACTCACGAATGGGAAAAAATTCCCATGGTCCCAAATCGCAATCGCCGACCCTATATCAATGCTCAACACGCACAGAGGTTCCCGACCATCGTCGAAGAAGTTGGTCGTCGCTGCCAGAGAAGCCACCGCCAGAGAAGCCATCGTTGGAGAAGCTCGTTGTCGCCGCCGGAAAAGCCATCGCTGCAGAAACCGGCAGCCACCGCCGAAGAAGCCATCGCTGCAGAAGCTAGCCGCTTGTAGCATCTTCGTTAGCCATCGACGCCAGAGAAGCCGACAGCTGTCACCACACGCTCGCATGCAGTACCGCCGTCCTGGACATGTAGCCTCCCCGTCAGCCTGTGGTAGCTCCACCGATGCCAGAGAAGCCGACAGCCGTCGCCGCACACTAGCATGCAGCACCGTCGTCCTGGACATGTAGCTTCCCCTTTGGCCCGTGGTAGCTCCACGCCTCGTCGGCCTCCTTCCAGCATGGTAGCAACCGATTTGTAGCAAGGACCGCCGCCGCCGGCAGCCTCGCTGGCCTCCTTGCAGCATGGCGCCACCCGGTTTGTAGCAAAGATCATCGCCGTTTGCAGCAATGGCCACCACCGTTTGCAACAACGGCCACCGCCGCCGACGGCCTCGTCGGCCTCCTTGCAGCACGACAGCGCCCGTTTTGTAGCAACGGCCGTCGCCGTTTGTAGCAACCACTGATGCCATTCCGTCATTTGTAGCATAGGCCACCGCCTCGTGTAGCACATCGCCGCCGCGTGTCGCATCCCACCCTTTGTAGCAGCGGTTTTCGCCTATTGTAACGCCGCCATGCTACCTTTGTAGCAGACATAGATGTTGCATTGTAGCAGATGCCGCCTCCCTTGTTGCAGACAATGACGCCGCTGGGAGCATCAGCTCCCGTCCCTAGTCCCAGCATCACACCTAGAACTCATTCGCCGCCCCTAGCATCAACGGCGGTGTGGCCCGACTCCTACGCTGGTAGCATCAGCGATGCGTGTCAGTCATGGTGAAGGTGAGCAGCGACTACAATTATTTGGACGAGGTAATGGTGGCATGTTTTCATGAAGAAGATGAGGAGACCGGGAGGGACGAGCGGAAGACGAGCGTTGTGAGGAGATAAGAGTCATAGTGGGCCCGTCACTGTCTTTTTCAGGGAGGACACGCGTCATTCGCATGAGCTGGAAGAAGCGAACGCGGGATCCCCGGCCTGATCGCCAGGGTTTTCCAAATCGTTTATAGGATACAATTTTTGCCACAAAATCAATCTACATAATCCTAGCATCAGTTTACCTTTTATCTTAATCATTAATCTTTTAAATTTTTATAATCATCAATCTACATATTATGTCTCTTGATGGCTTTCTAAGGGAGGCAACTCTCCAACTCCCAGCTTTCTGAAAATCCGCCGCAGAGCAGCACCGAACACCTAAACTCCATGGAGCTAGATTCGAGAAGCTGGGCGAAAATGATGTACAAACCGCGGAGCATCTATTCCGCAAATTCGCGGATCGGTAAAGGACGGAGCAGTGATAAATTACCAAGCACTACCACCGCCAAGTCGAAAATAACGTTTCGCTTGTAGCTTTTCCCCTGGCACTATTCCCAGGTCAACACATCCCCAATCCCAAATCGAGTTGATGGCCGCACCCGGTTCTCCGACTTAGCCGCTGGCACAGCGCACACATGCTCAACCTCGCTGCCGCTGGAGGCCTAATCTCCGGCGAGAATGCATTGGCCACCTCGCCCTTCGCTCCGGCGCCGCTCAGCGCCACAGGCACCGCCGGCCGCCGCCGCGACCCCTGCGACTCCGCCTGCACACAATCCCTGTATCTCCGCCCTGCGCGCCGAACTCGAGCTCCCGAGTGGCTTAATATCCGCCTCCTCCAGAGGTGAAACGTTGGCCACGCTCCCAGACCTGCTCGTATGGCACCACCTCCAACGCTTCTGCAGCAGCCGGTCCGACCTTCGCTCCTCTTTCTCTCAGCTCAGGCTAGTTCGTTCTCGTCCAACCTAACAGGCTGGTTTAGCTACTCCAAGCAGGCTGGCCCAACCAACAATGGGCTTCCAGCCCAGCTAAATCATGGAGCTGTGCCGAACGTTTCCTGTGCTACGCAAGAAGCTAGAATCAAGAATACGATACCGAATCGAAGGATTTTGGGAAGCCAGGGGATTGCCGAACACGCCCTAAGTTCCAAGTGCATGACAAAAAAAAATCACACATTTATAATGAACATTTTTATTTGGTTGTAGCTCACGTTATCATCAATGTATTTTACACATGTTCAGATATATACCCTATCATCTCAACTGTTATTTGTAGGCACCAATATTCAAATTAATAGTTCTTATATACATATTGGTTATAAATTATATTATTTAACTGTATGAACACATTTTCTTATGCTGAAGTGAAGCTAAAACTTATCACACAAAGCTATTTATTTCATCAGCTCAATTATAGTTGTTTGAGAAGATATTTTCTTACAATATGTTTGATCCTAAACCAAATCTAGTCAGCCTTAAGTATGAGATATCTCCCACATTGTAGTGTGTTTATAAGTATTTTTTCCATGGTATTGTTAAGTATCAACCTAACTCGATATGTAGAGTGTTCTAGACTGAATAAATCAATTAACGTTCCAATCTTGTTACATGGGTTGGCAGGGGGCGGTGGTGGAGGGGGTGTCTATGGTTCATGTTCTATGTGTCTACTAGCAAACATGTCCGTGCGTTGCACCGAAATAAAAAAATAGTATTTGAATGAAAATTGTTTGGGAAATGTTGAGGGTCCCCCGGGGATCCCCTACCTCATATGTGTGACACATGTCACGGTCCACTTCTTCCGCTGAGGTCACTCACGAATGGGAAAAAATTCCCATGGTCCCAAATCGCAATCGCCAACCCTTTATCAATGCTCAACATGAACAGAGGTTCCCGACCATCGTCGAAGAACTTGGCTGACGTTGCCAAAGAAGCTGCCGTCAGAGAAGCCATCGTTGGAGAAGCTGGTTGCCGCCGCCAGAGAAGCCATCGCTGCAGAAGCCGGCAGCCGCCGCCGGAGAAGCCATCGCTGCAGAAGCTGGCCGCTCGTAGCATCTTCGCTAGCCACCGACGCCAGAGAAGCCGACAGCTGTCACCGCGCGCTCGCATGCAGCACCGCCGTCTGGACATGTAGCCTCCCCGTCGGCCTGTGGTAGCTCCACCGACGCCAGAGAAGCCGACAGCTGTCGCCGCACGCTCGCATGCAGCACCGTCGTCCTGGACATGTATCTTCCCCTTCGGCCTATGGTAGCTCCACCGATGGCCTCGTCGGTCTCCTTCCAGCATGGTAGCAACCGATTTGTAGCAAGGACTGCCGCCGCCGGCGGCCTCGCTGGCCTCCTTGCAGCATGGCGCCACCCGGTTTGTAGCAAAGATCATCTCCGTTTGTAGCAATGTCCGCCACCGTTTGCAACAACAGCCACCGCCGCCGACGGCCTCGTCGGCCTCCTTGCAGCACGGCAGCGCCCGTTTTGTAGCAACGGCCGTCGCCGTTTGTAGCAACCACTGATGCCATTCCGTCACTTGTAGCATAGGCCACCGCCTCATCGCCGCCGCGTGTCGCAGCCCACCCTTTGTAGCAGCTGTTGGTATCATACATGAGAATACGTGCACTGCTCAAACGGATGTGGCGCAGAACAAGACTGGCGGAGCATCAGAACCTGGCTGTGTCTTGTCCTGCCGCCGCGCTCTGCTCTCGGCATGGGGAGCCCATATCCACTCGGGGGCGCACAGGAGCAAGTTTGGCGGGGCCGCTGGGGCTTGGTGACCTGCAGAAGTAGAGGGCGGAGGCTAGTCGCCAGCGTCGTTTTTACATGAGCCGGTACTTACCGGAGTGACGTCAGCAATAACGTCAGCCATGTGCTGACCAATTTCTTCACAAAATTGTGAAACAAATTTAAAACTTAATTGAAACATAACTGAAACACTAATATTTTTGTGAAATAAATCGTAGTGACGTCAGCAATGATGTCATCAGTTTCAGTTTTTGTCGGACTGTTTCACAATATTTTTCATGTATCACTTTAGTTTCAAAAAAAATTCACTTGTGTTTCAATTACTAATTTTACATTAGATAAATGTCAAAAGTCTCACCAATCTCAAAGCACAAAGTGGACGGCAAATGTGACACCTACACCTACCAGCTCCTTTAAAATCGCCGCTCTCCCAGCGTTAGAGCATGTCTAGCAGCAGGCTCCTTACTTTTCTGCCCTATATTTCGTGATTATTTCGTCCCGTATAAAAAACTGGTCGTAGATACGCCGTTCCGTCTAGCAGACCCGTATTTCACCTCGTAAATTTGTAAATTTAAACCCCGGGAAACTTGTTCATATTCATAGCTCGTCGATCATACATACGGATCAATGTATATACATACAAAATGCGCGATCCTAAATGGATCGCAACTTCTAGTCGGAGAGGTCGACGATGTACGCGTCCGCCTCTGCCTCCCGCAACTCCGCCTCCTTCACGGCGGCGATGGCCGCCGCCCTCTTCTTCTCGGCGTCGTCCTTGAGGGACTATTCTATCGCCTTCAAGAAGTCCGAGTCCTCCTCCTCCTTCTCCTCGCCGGCGAGCGGAGCTCCTATGCCGCTGGTGCTCCCGATGCTCGCGTTCCATGCCACCTTCGCCCGGCGGTGGCGCTCCCACTCGGCGCGCCACTCCTCGAACTTGGGGCCGCTCATCGGCTTGAGCGGTGGATCCTCCTTGTACCAGAGGCCGCCCGGCGCGAACTCACGGAGCTTCAGCGGGACGAAGGAGGAGCCGGCGTACCTGCAGGCCGCACGGCGGCTCCTGACGGCGGAGCGCTTGCATTGGAGACGCCACGCCTCGTCGACGGTGTCCGGGGCGAGGCGGTACTGCGGCTACGTGCGGACATGCTGACCGGCGGTTGAAATGCGAAGGTGGGGTGGGCGGGATTTCTCGCCGGAGCTAACTGGGGAGACGACGGCGCACGGCGGTTAACCCCTCACTCGCACCTTCACCCGGTATAAGTAGGGGGCGGCGATGCGGATTTCCTAGGCCCCATGTTCCGCCAAAATGGGCCGGCCCGAATACGGGGCCTGCTAGACGGGCCAAACCACGTCTGCCCAGTATCCCGGATTATAAGGGGCCTGTTAGACATCCTCTTAGAGAAGTCGCGCGCAGCCGAGGTCGGCGGCGTCCTGGAGCGCGTAGGAGACGGGGGAATGGGTGAGGTCGGGGGCGGAGTTCTTGTTACTCCCGCTGGAGGAGGACGGCGGCGCCCGTGGTCAGGTTTCAAGAAGAGGCGGCCGGAAAAGAACGCAGGTAGGGAGGATCGAGCGCCTTCTCCATCGGCAGCTTGCGAGTGCCACTTGCACCAACCACACGGCCATATCCGGTTCATCCATGGATTGGAACAGATTTATGCATAGCCACCGCTTTTATCTTTTTTTTTTAGCAAAGTGTACGTGTTCAGATCTGAAGAAGATTAGAGCATCTCCAGTCGCGTCCACCAAACTGTCCCCCAAAGGGATTTGGGGCGCGCCGGACAAAAAATGCGATCCAGCCGCGTCCCCAAAGCCCATTTTTGTCGCGCGCCCATACGGTGTCCGGTGACCGAGCCCGTCCCCGTCCCACAGGGATGCCGGGCACGCGGACACAAGAAAGCGACGAACGACGCGGGGCCGACCCGTCGCGGCACATTGTTTAACCTAACCGTCGCCTATCTCGCGACGGAAGTTATTCGCGCAGTGACACACGGCGGCATCTTTGCCTTAATGGCGACGGAGGGCAGGCGAGACGTCTCGTCGTGCTGCGCAGCCTCCACGCGTCGCCGGCGTTCGCACGCCACCGCCCGTTGCGATCTTCCCGCCTCTTCTCGCCTGTTCCCACGCTTTCTACCCGACGCCGGCGTCTATAAATAGGCCTCCCGCTCAATGGTAGCCACCACACCCCGCCGGCAACAAACACACCCTCGTCGCTCCACCGCCGTCTCCTCCACCATCGGTGGCAATGGCGAACCGCCCCGCGCTGGCCACTTCCCTCCACCGCCGTCTCCTCCACTTCCAGTCCCGGAATCGCAGGTCGACACCGACCTGCGACCCGGGAAGAGCGGCGGCGGCGAGGGATGCGGCACCGTCGGCGCGGCGGGAGGCACTCGACCGCAGCGTGAGCGGCGCAGCGGCGGATCTAGCGGCGTCTGCGCCCAGGCGCGCGGCGCAGAGCGTGGCAGAGCAGCAGGCGACACCGTTGCGGCGTTCGACGCCTCGACGAGAGAAGAGGCACGACGGTGCCGGTACCGGGAGGTGATGGAGCAGCGGTGGGCTGAAGAGCGCCAGCGCGATGAGCGGGATGCGCTGTACCGTGAACGGCGGGAGGCGTCGCGCGCGGCGGAGGCCGATCGAGCGCCCGCAGGCAGCGAGGAGCGTCGGCGGAGTCGACGCCGGCGGCGATCTCGAGGCGGCGGACGATTGGCGGAGGCCGACATTTTGGCGGCGGCGATGATGGAGGCGCCAAGAGATGTGGAGGAGGCGGCCAGCACAGAGGAGGAGGAGGGAGCAGGAGACGAGGAGGGAGAGTTCGAGGTCCACGACGACGGGCCACACCCGGACGAGCGGCCGATCAGCAACGCGCGCTCGTCGAGTCGTTCGAGTCGGAGAAGAAGCTCCAGGACAACTCGTGCCCGCGAAGAGGCGCGAGATTCGTCGCGCCGTCGAGCCTCCTCCGGAGGGCCGAGGGGAGCCCCGTCGAGCGGCGCTGGAGGGCGGCGTCGGCCGCCCTACGCACGGAGAGCCGCGCGCGGACAAGAGGCCAGAGCAGGCTGCGACGCGGGCGGGGCCGCGCACCGCAGATTAGGGCCGTTTTCATTCAAACTTTGTAATATACTAGTACAAATGCCCGTGCGTTGCCACGGGAAAACAATACATGGGAAAACAATACATCGAGAAAGGTGATTTTATTTTGTCGGGAATCGCAAGCAAGGTATTGATACGTCCAATTTGCATCACTATTTTGTATCATAATTTGCTGTTATTCATTGATATATTTCATATTGGGACACAATACTTATGTTATTTCATCTATTTTGCATGTTTCATCATCATTGGAGGATCAAGCACCGAGCAGGATTCTGCTGGAAAAAGCACCGTCGCATATTTCGGAAGATCGACGTGGAAGGGAATTTCACGAAAATTCCTTTTTCCGGATGACGGAGAGGCAGCGAAGGGGAAGAAGAGAGGCCACTGTGGCCCGGACCATAGGGCGGCGCGGCCCAGGCCCCGGCCGCGCCACCCTATGCTCTCGGGGGGCCCACGACCCTTTCGCCTCCTTTCTTCGCGTGCTCCTTCGTCCGAAAACCTAAGCACAGAGGGATCCTCACGAGGGTTACAACCGCCTCTGCGGGCGGAGAACAGAGAGAAAGAGCTCTCCGGCGGGGAATCGGGGAAATTCCCCCTCGGAGGGAAATCGACGCCATCGCCATCGTCATCGAGCGGGACATCATCTCCATCATCATCATCATCATCTCCACCATCTACACCGCCATCACCACCGCTGCACCTCGTCATCGCTGTAGCAATTCGGGTTAAATCTTGATTGTTTGATAGGGGAAACTCTCCCGGTGTTATTCTATACTTGTTGTAGATGCTATTGAGTGAAACCATTGAACCAAGGTTTATGTTCAGATTGTTATTCATCATCATATCACCTCTGATTGTATTCCATATGATGTCTCGTGAGTAGTTCGTTTAGTTCTTGAGGACATGGGTGAAGTCTAAATGCTAGTAGTGAATTATGGTTGAGTAATATTCAATGTTATGATATTTAAGTTGTGGTGTCATTCTTCTAGTGGTGTCGTGTGAACGTCGACTACACGACACTTCACCATTTATGGGCCTAGGGAGTGCATCTTGTATTCGGTTGCTAATTGCGGGGTTGCCGGAGTGACAGAAACCTAAGCCCCGTTAGTATATCGATGCAGGAGGGATCGCAGGATCTCGAGTTTAAGGCTGTGGTTAGATTTATCTTAATTACTTTCTTGTAGTTGCGGATGCTTGCAAGGGGTATAATCACAAGTATGTATTAGTCCTAGGAAGGGCGGTGCATTAGCATAGGTTCACCACACAACACTTATCAAAACAATGAAGATTAATCAGCTGTATGTAGCGAAAGCACTAGACTAAAATCCCCGTGTGTCCTCGAACGTTTGGTCATTATAAGTAAACAAACCGGCTTGTCCTTTGTGCTAAAAGGATTGGGCCACTCGCTGCAATTATTTCTCTCGCATTTTATTTACTTGTACTTTATTTATCTGCAATATCAAAACCCCACGAATACTTGTCGTGAGCATTTACAGTGAAACCTTCATCAAAACTTGTCAACACCTTCTGCTCCTCGTTGGGTTCGACACTCTTATTTATCGAAAGTACTACGATACACCCCTATACTTGTGGGTCATCAAGACTATTTTGGCGCCGTTGCCGGGGAGTGAAGCGCTATTGGTAAGTGGAATTGGTAAGGAAAACCTTTACTGTTTGTGCTGATTTTATTTCTGCCTGCTGCTATAATCATTATGGAGAGATCTTCTCTTCAATTTCTATTTGGGAAATCTACTACTACTGGATGAAGCGCCAGGTGAGGAAGTAGTACCATATAAAATACCTACGAAAATTATTGAACGTGTTATGGATAACCGCTATGAAGGGGATGGAACTGTCCATCCCGGTGATCATTTATTGTTTTTGCATGAATTATGCGGTTTATTCAAATGTGCAGGTATTTCTATGAATGAAGTTAGGAAGAAACTATTCACTATATCGCTGTGGTAAAGCGGCGCATTGGTATAAATTGCTGAAGAATGGTGATTCTATTGATTGGGAGGACATTGTGCCTTTATTTTATTCCAAATTTTATCCTCCAAGTGAAATTCACAAAGATCGGAACCGCATATATAATTTCTGGCCTCATGATGGAGAAAGTATTGCCCAAGCTTGGGGAGATTGAAGTCTTTAATGCTCAAATGCCCCATTCATGAGCTTCCTAGTAATGTTATTATTGATAATTTCTATGCAAGACTTTCTTTTCAAGACAAGACCTTGTTGGATACTTCTTGTTCTGGATCATTTACACGCAAGAATGAAGAGTTTAAAAGGGACCTTCTTGATCGGATCCAAGAAAATACCGAAGGATGGGAGAATGACAAAGATAGAGAATCAGGTATAATTTATGATTATAAATGCATTGAAGCTTTTATGGATGATAAATTTCGTAATATGAGTGCTACATATGGTCTTGATTCCCAAGTTGTTGCAAATCTTTATAGAGCTTTGCCTCTCATTATGAACTGCCTAAGAAGAATTTTGATAAGTATCATGAACCGTATAAAGATAAAATTGATTCTGTAAACAAATGTGTAGTGATTGAAACTGTTGATAATGTTATTCTGAAGCTTATATTGAAAAACTCCTTTCCCTGCTAAAAGGAGTACTCTGTCATATCTAGTGCAGTTAATAAAAGTGAAAAGAAACCTAAAGAACCGAAGAACAAATTAAAATTGAACCTGTTGCAATAGTTAAAGATCTTGTGACTGAGAATGTGGAGGATGGTCATATTATTTTGTGAAGATGCTTCTAATATTGTTTCACATCCTAATAAACCCAAACAAGTTAGTGTTCCTATGCTATCTGTTAGAATTGGTGATCATTGCTATTATGGTTTATGTGATATTGGTGCAAGTGTTAGTGCTATACCTTATGAACTTTACACGGAGTGGTTCTTGTGAACTTGAAGATATTGATGTGGTTATTCATCTAGCTAATAGAGAAACTATTTCTCCAATTGGTATTGTTCGAGATGTGGAAGTTCTATGTGGTAAGATTAAATATCCTGCTGACTTTTTGGTACTTGGTTCTGCTGCTAGTGATTATTGTCCTATCATTTTTGGTAGACCTTTTCTAAATACTTGTGGAGCTATTATAAGAAAGAGAAAATTTTGACTAGATTTGCTGGTGAACCTTATGAATTTAACTTTTCTAAATTTACCAACTCCTTATAAAGTTGACTTGCCTAGTAATGATTTTAAAATGGAGCAGTGTGCATCTATTGTTCTTGTTCCTAATAACCCTTTGCAGCAACATTTGGAGAATAGTGAAAGTGAAGCTTTTAGGAAAGAAAGAGATGAGCTTGAGGAAATTTTTCGTCGCCAACCTATTCTCAAGCATGATTTACCGGTGGAAGATCTGGGTACAACACCACCACCGAAGGAAGATCCTGTTTTTGATCTAAAGCCTTTACCTGATAATCTTAAATATGCTCATATTGATGATAAGAAAATATATCCTATTTTCTAAGCTTTCAGAGATTGAGGAAGAAAGGTTATTGGAAATATTGAAGAAACACCGAGGAGCTATTGGCTATACTCTTGATGATTTGAAGGGGATTTCTCCTTCTATTTGCCAACATGCTATTAATATGGAAGAAGATGCAAAGCTGTTGTTGAACATCAACGTCGTCTAATTCGAAGATGAAGGAAGTGGTAAGGAATGAGGTATTAAAACTGCTTGAAGCCGGTATTATATATCCTATTGCTGATAGTAGATGGGTTAGTCCTGTGCATTGTGTTCCTAAGAAAGGAGGAATGACTGTTGTGCCTAATGATAATGATGAGCTTATTCCTCAAAGAATAGTTGTAGGGTATAGAATGTGCATTGATTTTCGAAAAGTTAATAAAGTTACTAAGAAAGATCATTACCCTTTACCCTTTATTGATCAAATGTTAGAGAGGTTGTCTAAAAATACTCATTTTTGCTTTCTTGATGGTTATTCTGGGTTTTCACAAATTGCTGTTAAAGCTAAAGATCAAGAGAAAACCACTTTTACTTGTCCTTATGGAACTTATGCTTATAGGCGTATGCCTTTTGGTTTATGTAATGCTCCTGCTACTTTTCAAAGATGCATGTCTGCTATTTTTCATGGTTTTGCGAAAGTATTGTAGAGGTGTTCATGGATGATTTTTCTGTCTATGGGAATTCTTTTGATAATTGCCTGCGAAACCTCGATAAAGTTTTGCAGAGATGTGAAGAAACTAACCTTGTTCTTAATTGGGAGAAATGCCATTTTATGGTTAATGAAGGAATTGTATTGGGACATAAAATTTCTGAGAAGGTATTGAAGTTGATAGAGCTAAAGTTGAAGCGATTGAGAAGATGCCCTATCCGAGGGATGTTAAAGGTATTCGTAGTGTTCTTGGTCATGCTGGGTTTTATAGGAGATTTATTAAAGATTTCTCTAAAATTTCAAAGCCTCTTACTAATCTTCTTCAAAAGATGTACCTTTTGTTTTTGATGATGATTGTAAGGAAGCTTTTGAAACTTTAAAGAAAGCCTTAACAACTGCTCCTGTAGTTGAACCTCCTGATTGGAATTTGCCTTTTGAAATTATGTGTGATGCTAGTGATTTTTGTAGGCGCTGTTCACAGCGAGTAGATAAAAATTAAATGTTATTCATTATGCTAGTAAGACTCTTGATGCTGCTCAAAGAAATTATGCTACAACTGAAAAAGAATTGTTAGCTGTAGTCTTTGCTTGTGATAAGTTTAGACCTTATATTGTTGATTCAAAAGTTACAATTCATACTGATCATGCTGCAATTAGATACCTCATGACAAAGAAAGATGCTAAGCCAAGGCTTATTAGATGGGTACTTCTTTTGCAAGAATTTGATTTGCATATTATAGATAGGAAAGGTGCTGATAATCCTGTTGTTGATAATTTGTCTAGATTGGAAAATATTGCTTATGATCCTGTTCCTGTTAATGATAGTTTTCCAAATGAACAATTGGCTGTAATAAAGGTGAGCTCGCGAGAGAGCCCTTGGTATGCCGATTATGCTAACTTTATTGTTTCGAAGTATTTGCCTCCAACCTTTTCAGCCCAGCAAAGGAGGAAATTCTTTTATGACTTGAGGCATTATTTTTGGGATGACCCACACTTATATAAAGAAGGAGTGGATGGTATTATGCGAAGATGTGTTCCTGAATATGAACAACAGGAGATATTGAATAAATGTCATGGAAGTGTTTATGGAGGACATCACGCTGGAGATAGAACCGCAAAAGGTTCTACAATCAGGTTTTTATTGGCCAACACTCTTCAAAGATGCAAGGAAATTTATTTTATCTTGTGATGAATGTCAAAGAGTTGGTAATATCTCTAGACGCAATGAAATGCCTATGAATTATACTCTTGTTATTGAACCATTCGATTGTTGGGGATTCGACTTCATGGGACCTTTCCCTTCTTCAGACGGTAACACTCATATACTTGTCGCTGTTGATTATGTTACTAAATGGGTAGAAGCTATACCTACAAAAAGTGCTGATGGTGAGACCTCTATAAAAATGCTTGTAGATATTATATTTCCTAGATTTGGAGTACCTAGATATATTATGACTGATGGAGGTTCTCATTTCATTCATGGAGGTTTTAGAAAAACTCTTGCTAAGTATGGTATTAATCATAGAATTGCTTCTGCTTATCACCCTCAAACTAGCGGTCAAGTAGAATTATCAAATAGAGAGATTAAAGCTATCTTGGGTAAGACTGTTAATAAATCTAGAAAGAATTGGCCTAGCAAATTGAAAGAAGCGTTATGGGCTTATAGAACTGCTTATAAAAATCCTATGGGAATGTCGCCTTATAAAATGGTTTATGGAAAAGCTTGTCATTTACCTTTAGAACTAGAGCACAAAGCTTATTGGGCTGTTAGAGAATTAAATAAAGATCCTAAATTAGCCGGTAATAAGAGGTTGTTGCAATTAAGCTCTCTAGATGAATGGAGAAGTGAAGCTTATGAAAATGCTAAACTCTTTAAAGAAAAAGTTAAGAAATGGCATGATAGAAGGATCATTAAAAGAGAATTTAATGTTGGAGATCAAGTTCTATTGTATCGGTCTCGTCTTTGCAGGGAAATTACTCTCGAAGTGGGAAGGACCATATGTTGTTGAGGAGGTGTATCGTTCAGGAGCAATTAAAATTAGCTCTCTCCAAGGCAATGCCACACAAGTGGTGAATGGACAAAGACTCAAGCATTATATCTCGGGCGATTCTTATAATGTTGATGTTGATATTATTCAAGTGGAAACACCGGAGGCTTTCATCAAAGGACAAATTGACAGTCCGCCAGAACTCGACTTTGAATAGGTAACAGTATTGGTAATGAAAAGTCCGCGTTTACCTTTCCGAACATTATTTTTGCTGTTTTTGGAAAATATGAAAAATTACGGAATCGAAACGGGTGGAAAAGACGCGCGAGGGCCCGTCACCACAGGCCGGCGCGGGCCCCACCCGGCGCGCCGACCTATGGTGACGGCACCTCGGCGTCCCGTTTCCACTCGTTTTCGGCCCGGAACCTTCCTTTTGTCGTAAAAATATTTGCTATATAATCCCCGGACCCCTGGAGGTCCGTAATATCGTTTTCTCGTCGCGTTTTGTTTCGAGCTGTTTTCTGCCAGGATCTGCTTCGGATCTAGATCCATCATGTCTTCGTCGGGAACTCGAAGGACAGCTTCTTTGAGGACGTCGTCAACCCGTACATGAACGAGCTGAAGATGCACCCCAAAGAGTTGCTCGTGGATGGAGAGTTGCAGATCAAAGATGTCCGGTCCTAAGGGAGAAGGGAGCTTGGAAGACAGGATGGAGAAGCTGGAACAAGAGGTTTTCAACTACAAGAAGATGGCTGAGCGTGAAGTGGATATCTTTCACAAGATTGTGTCTGAACTCATTGATGGACACAAAAGGAGACTGCAGTGTGGGACGATATCTTCTCACTTCACGACACCACCAACAAACTCCAAGCTCAACTCTATGATGTCCATAATCAGACTGTGAGTATGAAAACAGGTTTAAGCGCATAAGTCATGCTGCTAGTTTCAGGTTTCCGGAAACCAAGATGTCTTTTGTTGATGGAGGGCCTCTTCCATGGAAGTCTGATGACGACAAAGATTCACCATCATCACCGAAGGAGTAATTCATCGTCGGTATTGGCATCCCCTTGGTTTGTTCCAAGCTTGGGGGAGTGCCGCGGTATCAAATCACCACACCTTTATCTTTTACTATCAAGTAGTGTCATATCATGAGTAGGGAAGTTATCATATAGAATAGTATGCAATGTGGAAGTATCTCTCTTAGTTAGTTATCTATGTATCCGTTGGTGTGAGTTATCGTTATGGAATATTAATGAGAAGTCTTATCATTTACTTTTTGCACACCTTATTTTAGTTTGCAATCTCCATTATATGATTACTCTTGACATGAGTATTGATATCACTTTGGGAACATTAAGTAAATCTATTTGGTTTTGGCAAACTTAGCATTGGTCAATAGCAACAACATCCTGATGTTTAATAAAAGAGAGAAATACACTTAGATACATTACTCCATTATCTCTATGCTTAGTATTCTTAAGTTAAAATTGCTTGTGCTTATGAGAAAGATGCATGATTGTTTCTATCATATGTATGTTTGTTTGTTTCCCTCAACCTTTATGCTTGCTATCAAACCTTGCTAGCCAAAGACTGTATTGAGAGGGAATGCTTCTCATACATCCATAACCTTAGACCAAACCTATGCCATTTGTGTCCACCATACCTACCTACTACATGGTATTTTCTGCCATTCCAAGTAAATACTTCATGTGCTACCTTTAAATTATTCAAACTATACTACTCCTTATTTGTGTCAATGTTTTATAGCTCATGAGGAAGTATGTGGTGTTTTATCTTTCAATCTTGTTGGGCGAACTTTTCCTAATGGACTACATCCGCTTACCCAATAACTTTGCAATAAGAGCTGGCAATGAGGTTCCCAGCCTCAATTAATAACTTTCATTAATAATTCTCTTCACATGTTTTGCTCTGATTCATCAAAGCAACTTAATTTTGCAATAGACACTCCTCCATGGTATGTGAATGTTGGAAGGCACCCGAGGATTCGGTTAGCCATGGATTGAGAAAGCCAAGGTTGGGGGGAGTGTCATCCTAAATAAAACTAAAATACATGTGTAAACAAAAGAGAAGGGGGATGATCTACCTTGCTGGTAGAGATGCCGTCCCTCATGGGAGCCGCTCTTGGAAGGTTCGTTTGGCAAGGGGTTAGAGTACCCGCTACCATTCGTTGACAACAACAAACACCGCTCAAAAATCTTACTTTTATGCTCTTTATATGATTTCAAAACTTGAAAAGCTCTAGCACATGATTTAATCCCTGCTTCCCTCTGCGAAGGGCCTATCTTTTACTTTTATGTTGAGTCGGTAAACCTATTTCCCTCTATCTCAAGCAAGCAATTGAGTTGTTGTGAACCAATCATTTATGCTATGATTCAGTTGATCATGTCTTTTATACTTTCTTGTTTAGTACCAATTTTATCTGAATGAATATGACTTTGAAGTTATCAATGATTATGAAGAGGTTGTTATGCTTAAATATGAAGGCTCAGCCATAAATTCTAATATGAAAGCTTTGCTTAGAAGTACAATCCGTTAGCAGTTCTCTGACCAAGAACAAAGTTTGCCATCACCAACTATGATTTCTTATGCACCTTTACTTGTGATTTCTCTTTACTTATTTCGAGATGAGTTATATGAGGAAGTTGTTTACTAGAATGTCTTGTGTGAATGAATATGATGCTTCTTGTCCGTATTTTATTTATCGACTCTTCACTCCATAAACATGTGGTCTTGTTTCTCGAGCTCAGTTTCGCTTGGGGACAAGCGAGGTCTAAGCTTGGGGGAGTTGATACGTCCAATTTGCATCACTATTTTGTATCATAATTTGCTGTTATTCATTGATATATTTCATATTGGGACACAATACTTATGTTATTTCATCTATTTTGCATGTTTCATCATCATTGGAGGATCAAGCACCGGAGCCCGGATTCTGCTGGAAAAAGCACCGTCAGAACGCAATATTTCGGAAGATCGACGTGGAAGGGAATTTCACGAAAATTCCTATTTTCCAGATGACGAGAGGGAGCGGAAGGGAAGAAGAGAGGGGCCACGTGGGCCCGGACCATAGAGCGGCGGCCCAGGCCCTGGCCGCGCCACCCTATGCTGGGGGCCCACGACCCTTTTCGCCTCCTTTTCTTCGCGTACTCCTTCGTCCCGAAAACCTAAGCCAGAGGGATCCTCACGAGGGTTACAGCCGCCTCTGCGGGGCGGAGCAGAGAGAAAAGAGCTCTCCGGCGGGCAGGAATCCGGGGAAATTCCTCCCGGAGGGGGAATCGACGCCATCGCCATCGTCATCGAGCGGGACATCATCTCCATCATCATCATCATCATCTCCACCATCTACACCGCCATCACCACCGCTGCACCTCGTCATCGCTGTAGCAATTCGGGTTAAATCTTGATTGTTTGATAGGGGAAACTCTCCCGGTGTTATTCTATACTTGTTGTAGATGCTATTGAGTGAAACCATTGAACCAAGGTTTATGTTCAGATTGTTATTCATCATCATATCACCTCTGATTGTATTCCATATGATGTCTCGTGAGTAGTTCGTTTAGTTCTTGAGGACATGGGTGAAGTCTAAATGCTAGTAGTGAATTATGGTTGAGTAATATTCAATGTTATGATATTTAAGTTGTGGTGTCATTCTTCTAGTGGTGTCGTGTGAACGTCGACTACACGACACTTCACCATTTATGGGCCTAGGGGAGTGCATCTTGTATTCGGTTGCTAATTGCGGGGTTGCCGGAGTGACGAAACCTAAGCCCCCGTTAGTATATCGATGGAGGGATCGCAGGATCTCGAGTTTAAGGCTGGTTAGATTTATCTTAATTACTTTCTTGTAGTTGCGGATGCTTGCAAGGGGTATAATCACAAGTATGTATTAGTCCTAGGAAGGGCGGTGCATTAGCATAGGTTCACCCACACAACACTTATCAAAACAATGAAGATTAATCAGGTATGTAGCGAAAGCACTAGACTAAAATCCGTGTGTCCTCGGAACGTTTGGTCATTATAAGTAAACAAACCGGCTTGTCCTTTGTGCTAAAAAGGATTGGGCCACTCGCTGCAATTATTTCTCTCGCATTTTATTTACTTGTACTTTATTTATCTGCAATATCAAAACCCACTGAATACTTGTGTGAGCATTTACAGTGAAACCTTCATCGAAACTGCTTGTCAACACCTTCTGCTCCTCGTTGGGTTCGACACTCTTATTTATCTTTTTTTTTTTTTTTGCGGGAAGACACTCTTATTTATCGAAAGTACTACGATACACCCCCTATACTTGTGGGTCATCAGTGACTTGTAGTTTTCATATATCGAACCTTTTTATTTTTAGCCATCTTATAATCTTAAACCAGCATCTGTTATTTCTATCTTACACACACTTAGAGATTTTCCATCATGTAAGTCATCTCTATGTAGAACAATTAGTGGGGTTTTCATTGTGTAATTGCCATCCACAAGAAAACTTTGCTGATCCTAAGTCAATATGTAAATCAATTCCGAAAAATGCAACAAAATAAAAAGCATGAAACAATGAGAAAGGAATATATATAATATGTTTTTACATTGAGAACATTTAATAAGAAAATATTACGTATATAAGTAGTATATACAATTCTGTCTTGACAATTTTCTACAATGCATACAATAGTTTGTTTTATAAACCTGTCATTCAACCATTGCTCCTCGTTTCTTTCCTCCTCTATAGGTACTACTCGATTTGTAGGGTAGGCAGATGCTTCATAAGATGGTTGCGATCAATCACTTTAACTTTCTTGCATTGTAAATACGTAAACACACGCATCTCACGAGAAGTCATGGGCACCGCATTAGCAAAGTTAATCAAAAAAGATTTCATGGAAATAGGTAAATGGGCGCTATGTATTACAAGATATGCTGAACTGGACAAGCTCCTCCTGCTGGGCTTTGCTCATAAATATTCAAGGAGACAAAAAAATTACATTGCTTGCAGAGCGACTGAAGTGAAGATGCTGAAACCAGATCCATGCTAACAAGAGCATATGTCTCTTCTATTCTGCAACCAAAAACAAAATGGGCACCGGGACACAATAATTAATTTCGAACAAAAAATGTACAATCCCATCTGCTAAATGTATCGCTTCAAGAAAACGAGCCTAAGTTTCACACAAGCCAACATAGTGCAAAGTAACATTTGGATCATAGGTATAGAAATATCTAGTACATTGTCTCCATTTGCTAATGTATCACCTCAAGGAAAGAGCCTAATATTCAAAGCAACATTTGACAGATAGAAATGGAAAAATATAGTATATTTTCTCCATTTGCAATCGAAGCTTCCAAAATGAAGCTAGAAAATATTGGAATCTCATAAATCTCCACTATAGCTTAAGTTGGTCGACCAATATATCAATATCATGTTATCTGTTATAGAAAAATCAGCAGCATACCATCTGCTCAAACGAGTCATTCCTTCAATTTTTTTCTTTGCTGAACTTTGTGTTATGGAGGCAACTGCAGAAAAGGGATAATCAATTGCCCACGGGAACAACCAACATTCAGCTGCTTTGTAAAAAAACGTGCGTAAGCAAAGAAGGCTTGTTCAAATAAAATTGACATCTACTGATGATTTAGAAGATCTCTAAAAATATAGATAAATCTCAACCTGACCCATCACTCCATCAGGTGAACATAATTATTCATTCATAATGTATGTTTTGGTTGTGCCCGCTAATTAAAATATATAATAGTTTAATTAAGACACATATACACCCAATCTCCCTTTATCCATATGTAGAGTTCCTTTTCCCACACACAAATGGCATTCTGCCTACATAGGAAATCATTCTCTTAAGTGACACTTAAGAATAAGCAACCTCCACAAGTTGTAATTCCTATTTCATAACCCCAATGTGGATTCCCATAGTTATGCTCCACAGCAAGATTCAAGAAGCACGTGTTGATGCTTCCATTGGAAGGCTAGTGAAATGTGTGGAGATGCAACTCTTCCAATGCTCACAGAAAATGGTGAAAATAAAATACCACTGCTAAATGTTTTGCTCTGGCTGACCGGTTATTCTGAGAACTTTATATTTTCGGTGTGACAATTAGATACTGAACAACCCAGTATGAGAAAACTATGCAAGCCAGAGCAACCAAGTATGAGAAAACTACGGTAATAGGAATATGTAATTAGAAAGGCAATGAAACCATCCCAAAAAGGATGTTCAGTTCATTGCATATAAATAGGAGAATATAAAACTGAAACACATGAATTGATTAGTTTTAAAACCTGTATTCTGTTGCATCCACCAACTCATAAATAATTTTACCTGTAGTAACTAACAACTTCCAGGCTCAGAAAGTTACATGATATATAATTTTGCATATAGGGACATACATATATGAGTCCAGGAAACGTGAATCGGGAACTAACATAAGATGTACCTATGCTTGACTATCTGATAGAGGATGCTCAAACAACCTGGTAGAAGATACTATTCTTGTTATTCAAATGAGTAATCTACATGGACTTGAAAACAAATCACTTAAAGTGTTGGGTCCTCAAATCAAGAAGCATCTGCTCAAACAAAACTATGAATTTGAAACAGAATTTAGGGTAGCTCAAACAGAGTAGGAACAATTGATACCTTGATCATCAGCTGGTCCAAAAGCATTATCAAATTTAAAGCCCTTCCTCTCTTTCTATGTCGGAACATACCGAAGGTCAGTCTCCTAGAACGGATAGACCTCAACCACTGTTGAGCACCCACATATATATCTTTGATCTTCATGTGAAATAATCATCAGCGCCTCTTGAGTCTTGACGCTTGATTTTGACGAAAGCTTGATACTTCTATGGTGTGTTGTACTGCTGTTGATGTAGTCTGCAAGTGAGAAATGAGTTTATGTTAATGCGGAGCCAACACACATTTGCAATGATTATAGGAACAACTACCCTGAAAACTAACTTCTGTTGACAAACTGCCACCCATCAGACAAACTTCTATAGACAAAAATTATGAGAACAACTACCTGAAAACTAAGGATTCTTTAAGAGCAAATTATTTGATCCGCGTTATGCTATAATTAAGCAAAGTGTTCGCACTGATATATATATTAATTACCACTGAAGAATCCTATCTACACTGAGACGTACTATTGAAAATGTCTGCATCAGGATATAGAATTGGTACAGAGATAGTACTCTAGGAGTAAACTGCAAGATGGTGGCTCACCGCATGAGGCTCGCTTGGGATGTGGATGTGGCACGTGAACAGATCTTCAGGAGCCTAACAGCTTGCAAGCTCTTAAGGCCATCAAACTTTTTACACAGCCTAACAGCTTGGTCAAATTACAGGTATTTCAGAGAACACATGTTTTTATACCACTGAAACTTAGTTTTGTAGCAGAAAATAATAGAGATGTCTGCTGATAGAAAACTTTGAATTACCCACTTCACTTCGAAAATTTGACACCATCCAGCTACCAGTGATCAAAATGTCCACAGTTACACTGCATCATGGAAAAAGTAGCTGAAGTTTTGCCACGAGTTAGGAAAATTAGTAGTACAAAAACAGTATATTTCTACAAAATTAGTAGCTGCGGAAGTATCCTCATGGTGCAGTATTCACATACATGATTAACACATCCATGTGTTACCACGATCCATTAGTTTTCATCAATTGTTCGGCTGCCATGGCATTACATCAGGCTCTCCTTCCACAAAATTCACACCAACATTTTGACTCAAGTATGATACAGTGCCACTATTAAGTGAGTCAAATCTGCAATTCAGAACATGAGAAAACCACTAAGCACCTCATCACTCAAAGTCTGAAATGCAATACTGAGATGCACAATCACTGAATGGCTGAAACTCTTAACTACACAAATGTTGAACTCTCACTGAAGAAAACGTTTATACCTCTGATAAGATTCTGCTCCATTCCCTTCCTCTCAGTCTTCCAAACGACTGCATGTCGTGCCCCTGCTTGGCTGCTTCTGCTTAACCACAGTCAGTGCCTCTGTTCTACTTTTCCCAAAGCCACCCCACCGCATGTTTGCGCCGCAAACACCATCATTAGCCGTTGTCCACTGCCCGCCGGCAATCGAGCCTCTATATTCCCATCTTTCCATTAGGAGTCCCGGTGCGTGAGATAGACCAGAGGCAGATCACTTCGGATGGGCTTGGAATGATAGACAATACTTCGCGCTACTAACACAAATAGTCCACGACCCATGGCCTCGTTGGAGAAGGGACGGTTCAGCGCGGCCTCCCGGCCGTCAGGAAGCAGCCGTTGTGCAGGTCAAGGACTGTCTCCATGGCCTCGTCGGGCAGGAAGGTGACACGGATGACGCCGGAGAAGCCGGGCGCCGCGAGCTGCGTGACGCTGGACATGGAAAGGCGGATCGGCGCGGAAGCATAGAGGAGGAAGGTCTGGACGCTGTTCATCCAGAGGCGCCACCTGGTGGGCGTGTTGTTACTGGGGGCGGCCTCGAGGAAGGCGTGGACGGAGGCGAGGGAGATGTCGACGGAGACCCCCGCGGTGGCGACCATGACGAAGGGGCTGCCGCAGACGAGGAACGCGCGCAGCGATGGGGAGAAGTCGAGGGTGACGGAGAGGTCGTTGAAGGCGGCGATGCGGTGGGGCGCGGCGGCATACGACGGGGACGTGGCGGTGAGGTCGGCGACGAAGGTCTGGGCGTGGAAGGGCGGGGAGTTGGACGCTCTTGGGGTAGCAGACCGTGAGCGCCCCGGCGGCGGATTTGACCGACTACGGGTGTGTGTACTCCGGCTGGTCCCCATTGTTGAGTGCGAAGTTGTGGAGGAAGGCGCTGGCGGGGAGCGGTGCGGCGAGGAGCTCGGGGGCGAAGAACCGCGCCGGGTCTGGGAGCACCGTAGATGCCGCCCGCGGGGACGGTGGCGGCGGCTGGGGAGGCATGTCGGGCTGCTGCGGCGGCGGGGATGGTTAGGGTTTGTCGTTTGACGAAGAGATCGTGGCTCGGCAGTGGGATTTCCGCAGGTTTCACTGGGCCTGGCCCATGAGGACGACGGAGGAGGAAGCGCGACGAGGAAAGGAACGACGAAGCAATTGACGTATTGTGATGGCAGAATAAGGAACCACTTTAGTCTTTTTAAGTAGTAGAGATAATCAAAATTGAATGAAAACTTTTATTTTCGTGCACCAATATTTATTTGGGGGTGGCGTTTGGAGGACACGGCTGGGGAGCGACGTCCCCCAAACGCGGCACGAACAAAACACATCCCCCAAACGCTCGATCCGCCGCGGTTTAGGGGACGGTTTGGGGGACGCGACTGGAGATGCTCCTACAACACACGCACACACACTGAAGCAAACAAAGCAACAAACTGGAGAACCACCACACAGGAGAACCACCACACAGCCTGAGGTCTACAAACAGTAGCACCGCCCTAACGGCACCAAAGACGAAGACAGCAAGCGCACCACCGATCCAGAGCCAACCGGAGCCCGTCCGCAGCAAAGCTGCCTTGAAGAACCGCAGTAACCATCCGGCGCGACCGCCGGAACCGAGGACGATGAAGGAACATCGGCGGGGAAATACCCCGAGCCACCGTAGGCTCGCCGACGCCAACTCCCGCCGCAGCAGGAGCAGACATCGACGGTGACCACCAACTCCCGTAGCCCCACTCCAGAAGCTTCAGAGAAATCCACCTCCTACACACTAACCTTGACCACCCCACGCCAACGTTGGAGGAGACGACGACGCGTCGACAAAGGGCGCAAGGACAGGATCCCCACCGAGCACGGACAGCCTTGTCGCCACACCATCCGCACAGAGGAACTTCCACAGATTCGCCGTCCCTGCACAGAGCAGCGACGAGGAGGAGCTCGAATCGGGAAGACCAAACCACCGTATGCAGCTCCGCCGCTCCAACCGAAGCATCGCCGCCGACAACACACGCCCACACCCTATTTACACCCGAAACGCACAGATCCGGGGGTTCCCCCACCCTTCCGCCGCCGCAGCGGTCGGAGAAGGAGAGGGGAACCCGCGGCGGCGCCGGGGAAACGGTGGAGCAACTGCGGCGCCCTCCTCTCTCTCTCGATTTACTGTAGCAGAGGATAAGGGACGGGAGAGGAAACTCTCTAGGCACTGGTGGTCTCAGACCGCTTTTATCTTTTGGACGGAGGTGAACGGACGAACCGTTTTTTCCA
This sequence comes from Lolium multiflorum, assembly GCA_030979885.1. NCBI lineage: Eukaryota > Viridiplantae > Streptophyta > Magnoliopsida > Poales > Poaceae > Lolium > Lolium multiflorum. The sequence continues at coordinate 199,229,975 of CM061753.1, read as the reverse complement.
CTATGCGGGTCGTTTACTTAGGCGGTGGCAGGCAGAGTAATATAAACCGACTTCGTTGGGGCAAAATCGGAAAAAAAAACGTACGACGGTTGCTTTTCAATTTTAATAGTAAATATTATTAAGAAATACGGTAACATGTCATACTTTGGATTACACAATATAAGTGATAAATTTAGAGATCCATAGTAGTACCAAGATAGAGATTTGTTGTAGAGCAATATTTTTCTAGTTCACAAATAATGCAATTTCTTCATGAAACTTTTACAAGAACATACTCGCTCACTACTATTTGAACATGATTTTTTTCTGTAACTAGAGCTAACTATCCACTAAGAGTTTTTTTTTGTTTGGCATATTAAAAGTAACCCTAGTTCTCTTACTTTGCTAATCAAGGCTGCAGTTTAGATGCGTTGATTTCGGCTTTATTCGTAGTTTTAGATGGTGAAATTTTCCTGTTTCACAAATGGTGCAATTTCTTCATGAAATTTTACAAGAACATACCCACACTAGTACTTGGAGTTTTGAACATTAAATTTTTAACTTCAAGCTATGATTCGTTGATTCTCTTACTTCTGAAATAACGGAGTCACTGGAGATAACTATCCACTAAGAGTTTTCTTTTGGGGGGTTTGGCATATTAGAAAGAACGGTGACCATGGTTCCCTTATTATGCTAATCAAGCTAGCACTCTAGATGTTTTGATTTCAGTTTAGATCGGAAAAAAAGACTAGAAGCACTTATAGTTGTAGTTTCAGATGGTGTAGTAATGAAATATGTAGAATCAAAATAAGGGAGAGAACCAAGTGCTAGCTTGGTGGCTAGAGCTCAGGATATCGAGCCAGCTCTGCCAGGTTCGGGTTGCTGAAGCGCTCGCTGACGATGGGTTGCTATCCCGTTATTGGCAGACCCAGCATCCCCGCAGCCTGGGCACTTGCCCGGGCTTTCGGCCGGACGCACAGCTTAATTTTATGTCAATTAGAGCAAAAGTTAGCATGATTAGCCTTTGATTTTATAGTTTGCCCAGGCTTCGAAAACTTCTTAGATCCACCCATGTATCCCGTAGTAAAAGACGTATATTGAAAAGGTCTCACCTATCTAACAACGTATAGCTAAGGGAGGATTTATTCTTTGGTTGGTCAGCATTTTTTGTTTGTTTGAACCATAATTTGGCAACCAAACTAAACGAGTAGGAGATTTCAAAGTTGCCGTTCGCATCTCTGCAAGATCGTGTATAGATGCCTTAAAAGATGTACAGTTTTCGTAACTTACGCATCCTCTTTAAAAAAGCGTTACTTTTGACCATGCTAACATGGATAGGTACATAGTGAGAAGTTGCTTCACATAACCGGTGCACCATTTAGCACGCGATCTGTCACGACCACTAACCACTACCCACCCCCAGCCCAGCGACCACAACTTGCAAGCATATAACGTGCGATTTATTTATTATTATCAGATCCTGATCAAACCTTTCCATGCGATTCTTCCTCTTATAAAGAAACAGCTACTGATGATATTGTTGCTGCATCTTAATTATGCTTAATCAAGCAGTATGACATTGAATTGATTTATTTTTTCAGATAAACAATATGAAAAAGACAGTCTACTAACAGTTACTCAAAAAATATATACGCCACATTGTAACAATTAAGGAGCCTGTAGGTCCAGTTGGCCCACCATGTCAGCGAGAGCAGAAACGCCCATATCCACCTACGAGGCACGAACCACTCCAGCTCTACACGAAAGGCACGAGGGGAGGAAAAAGCGAGTCCACTCCGCCCACGCATCCGAGATCCCAAATCCGCCGGAACAAGCAATGGCCGGCGGCGACGTGGAAGCCACGGCGGCGCTGCTGCCGCCGCCGGCGGGGTCGGAGGCCGCGGAGCGCGGTCCGCCGCCGCCGGAGGACCGGCTCGGGGTGGGCTACCTCATCTTCTTCACGCTGGGCGCCGGGTTCCTGCTCCCCTGGAACGCCTACATCACCGCCGTCGACTACTTCTCCTACCTCTACCCGGGCGCGCCCGTCGACCGCGTCTTCTCCGTCTCCTACATGCTCTCCTGCCTGCTCCCGCTGCTCCTCATCGTGCTCGTCTTCCCCAAGTCCAGCGCCAGGGCGCGCATCAACACCGGGCTCGCCCTCTTCACGCTCGCGCTCCTCGTCGTGCCCGTCATGGACGCCGTCTACGTCAAGGGGACGCCGAGGCTCTACGGGGCGTTCGACGTCACCGTCGCCGCCACCGCCGCGTGCGGCGTCGCCGACGCGCTCGTGCAGGGCGGGGTCATCGGCTTCGCCGGGGAGCTCCCCGAGCGCTACATGCAGGCCGTCATTGCCGGAACCGCCGCTTCAGGTCTCCTTTATACCTCTACTATGTCTCTGTTGGTTCCTTTGTCTGTTTTTAGTCCATTTGAGTTCTGTAGTTCCTTCAATTGCTCCACCAGAACCTGTTCTGTTTTGGGCTCACAGAGCAGGCACCAAATTGACACCACATGGAGCACTCTAATTCTTGAACTGCAAAATGTATGTGTACGATAGTACTACAGTAGTTAAAATCGTCAATCCCAGATTGAAGTTTGTGAGTTGAGCAACCGCAACACAATATGTGTTGTTGGGCCTAATGAACTGGAGCAGAAATCGCTGCATTTCGCCATTTCATGATGCATTTGGTCCAACTCTCATAAATCAAGCCCCGTGTATTTGATGCATCTTTTGTGAAATGTATGATGCATTTGCAATTTTATTTGATGGGTAGGTGCTAATGCTGGATGCACTGTCTTCATGATTTGCATTCCACAGGTGTGCTTGTCTCAGCGATGAGAGTACTTACAAAAGCAAGCTACCCTCAGGACGCCGCTGGCTTAAGGGCAAGCGCGATCCTGTACTTCATCGTCGGTATCGTGGTCATGATCATCTGCATAGTCTGCTACAATGTGGCCGACAGGCTCCCGGTGGTGGTGTACTACAAGAACCTCAAGAGGAGGGCTCAGAAGGCAGAGGTGGGCGGCGGCATGACGGGGTCTGCCTGGAGGTCAACCTTGTGGAGCATCGTCGGGACGGTGAAGTGGTATGGGGTGGGAGTTGTTCTCATCTACGGAGTCACCCTGTCCATATTCCCGGGGTTCATCACAGAGGACGTGCACTCTGAGGCGCTCCAGGACTGGTACCCTATCATACTCATCAGCGCCTACAACGTGTTTGATCTCGTTGGCAAGTGCCTGCCAGCCCTATATCTCCCCGAGAATGGCAAAGTCGCTGTTGCCGGGTCGTTCGTGAGGCTCCTGTTTATCCCTCTCTTCTACGGTTGCCTGCACGGACCCAGCTTCTTCCGCACCGAGGTCCCGGTCACCATATTGACATGCCTCCTCGGACTCACCAACGGGTACCTGACATCTGTGCTCATGATCCTCGCGCCCAAGGCTGTGCCCATACACCACTCTGAGACCGCCGGAATAGTCATAGTGTTGTTCCTTGTCACTGGGCTAGCCATTGGCTCTTTTGTTGCTTGGTTATGGGTCATCTGAATGGTGAGGGGGGCTGCCATCCCTGTGTATTCATCATGGCTTTTGGTCATCTGAATGGGGGCCCTGCCACCTTGTGTATTCATGTCTGTATACCATAGCATCATGTTCTTGAATCTTGCTGATGCTTCATTTGCCCAACAAAGGGTATGTAACTTGTTAGTTGTATGTTTGCATTCATGAAAGGATATCGGTGCAAACGTGTGTAAATTTACATTCATGAAAAGGATATCCACAGTTTATATTGATTCCTCACTCCTCTGTTCATATGACGCTTTCATATTTCCTCACTTGGCTTAAACGTTTTGTGCTCTGTACTGGTTGATGTTATTATCTTTTTTTTTCTAGAATATATTTTTTGCAGAAAGAAACATGTTATCTCTGTAAGAAGCACATTGTTATTGTCAATTGCCACCGATTAGAAGACACCATGTTAGCTTTTTTTTTTCTACGCAAATTCGGAGTAAGGCGAGAACAATAAAAGGAATTCTTCCTTTTCGGAGGAATTGCATGTCTTCTTAATCCTCTATTCGGCACACGAAAAAAGCAAAAAAGCCTTTTTCTTGTGCCGATTCTTGTATCAAAATAAGAATATTTTTGCTTCCTAATTCATCAAAGATTACTATGTTTTTCTTTATTCGGGTCTGTCTCTTAGATCTCTTTTTCTTTTGCTTAGGTTGAGGCGAGGTAGTGGACAAATTTATTGTGATTGTGAGCAAATAGAATTGCTTGACTTGTTCAATTAAGTTCAATTTCAAACTTATAAAAAATTTGCAAAAAAAAAACATAAACTCTTCCATTGAAGGGTGGTTTTTATTTTTAGGTTAGGCTAGTTGAGTAGTTTTGATTAAGGTTTTATTAGTTTATTACTCGAAACTAAATCAAAGATTTTCACGATACCACCTTCTAAGAGTGAATCGAATAGATTACACGGTAGTCGAAGATGTATCTTGTGGGGTGGGGTACAAGTAGACCAGACCAATGATGAAAAGCATAGATACGAGCATGGCCTCCTTGTCTCAAAAGAGGCCGCCAAGGGTGCTCGTATGAAGCATTTCTCACTCCTAAATAAGTAGTTATCACGAATTGATAAACATGCTCTGATTTCTCTTATCGAATTTCATTCAGATTTTCCAGTATTCGGAGTTGCTTGGGAAAAGGTCTAGCCAGGGTCGGTTCTGTTCGGAGTTGCGGGTTGATCGGGTTGTCTGTACACACTAATTAAGACTTCTGTATAGTTTGTGTCAACCTGAGTTTGGTTAAGTGCCCGCCCGCCTAGATAGATACATAAGTGTCAGTTTGAATGAAGTCAAATGTCAACCGTGTCAACAACGAGAAATGGAAGTGTAAATCTGGATGGTTTGAAGTGGAATGGAAACCTTAACATGCAAAAGTGTCTACCTCATTAGAAAAGGAAGTATCTACCGGCGATATATTCATTCGAGTATCAACCGGCGTCAACCAGTTGTCAAACTCAAAATATTTCGTTCGTAGGGGCATGAAGAAGTTGCTAAACCGGTTGTAAAGTGGCTCTGATAAAAACCATCATTACTTTCTTTTTGACTTTTCATCTAGTAACGTGCATGAATGGATATGGTGGGTAAGATTTGAAAACGTTTGACATCAACCGGGCTCTACTTAGCTTTTACTTTACTTCACTTGCCAGGTCATTGTTGTCGATATTGAGGTGAGGACTCTCTCTTTATTCTCGTTTTATCACTAAATGATCTAACAAACGCATGATTTGATTACTCAATATTGAGTCATTGAACGAATATTAGAGTAAATTCACCTTTTTCTATGAAAGCAAGGATTGGGCTGGGTTGCTTATTCGTCATCACGGAGCAACCCTGTACCTTTTTGCAACATTAGCCGCAGCCTATATAGGTGAATCCATGGAGGGTCATCATTGAATTGACTAGTTTTAAAATAGTCTTTTTTTTAGCTTAGCTCAATTCATGCACGGTTACGGACTTGGTTGCAAAAAAATAGTTAGAAATGCATATGAATATACAACCTAGAGTTGTAGGAGAGAGAATAGACTCTATTATGGAGTTGGCAAAATATGCAGTAAGGAGGGTGGAATCAGGCTAGATCTATACTATAATTATATATCCTTAATGTCTATAAGTGGAGTCATCTTTTGTGCGGGTTTCCGCTTTAAGGAATGATTTTAGAATCCGATTCATTCAATAGAAATAGAAAATTAAAAAATATGAAAACAAAATAGAATAAACAAATGTATATAGGGTATTATATATACCTAGGTTAGATTCATTATGTAATCCGATATATGGAATGATCTTCTATATAGTTCAGACAATTCACATTATCATTTCAGTTTGTACTTTTTGAGTTACTTCTCCACACTAGAGATAGACCTTAGAAGTATACTTCTCCCTAATAGAGCTTATGAAGTAAGAATTTCTTGGTTGATTGTATCCTTAACCATTTTTTTTTGACACCAGGAACTCACCATGAATTCACTAATTGTCGCTGCTTCTGGGCCTGGAGTTGGTCAAGGTACTGCTGCAGGACAAGCTGTAGAAGATATTGCGAGACAGCCAGAAGCAGAAGGTAAAATACGAGGTACTTTATTGCTTACTCTAGCTTTTATGGAAACTTTAACAATTTATGGACTAGTTGTGGCACTAGCGCTTTTATTTGCGAACCCTTTTGTTTAATCCTAAAAAGTAAAATAAGCTCTTTTGATTAGGTACTTTTTTCTACATAACTACCAAACGGGAACCCTCTCTCCCCCGAGGCGGCGGCGCCGCCCGCCGTCCCCGGGGAGTTCCCCTGCACACCACCCTCCTCCCCTCCCCTACAGACCCCCCTCCCGCCGCCGTCGCCGAGGACGCCGCGGGGCAAAGCCCCTGTGGTGCGGCGGTGGTGGCTCGGTCCTCCGTCGGCAGAGCGCAGCGCGGCCTACGGGAGCGTGTGGGGCGGCGGCCTACACCTCTCCTCCTCCGTCTGAACGCAGCGGGATGGCGGTGGCCGCGATCTCCGGCCGGCGCGATGTTGGCTGCGGTGTGGTCGGATCGGGCCCGGGTTTGGATCGCGATCCATCGCGGGTGCGTCTCGTCAATGGCACGAGGAGGCTTCGTGGTCTTCTTCGCGGCGAGGACGTCGGGTCTTCGGCCGGGCATGGTGGTGGTGGCGACTTCATCCACCGAAGCGGTCGGCAGGCTGGCGTGTTGGTTTTGATCCCACTGACGCCGGCGCGAGACGAGGAGGCATAGTAACCGTGAAAACCGAGCCGACTCCGGTCATGGCGGGCGATGGCGGCGTCTGCGCCGTTATCTTGTTGAAGGCATCGTCAAGCAACTATCGCTAACCTACTCATTCCGGTGGCGAGATGGAGGAGCTTGGAAGCCGGCGATGGTGTCGCCGGCGGAGGGTTGGGTGGCCAGCCCGGGATGGTCGACGTGAAGTCGACCCGATAAAGCGACGGTCTAGGGCCTCTCTTGTGTGAAGAGGAGGACCTACGGAGGCTGGACTCGTGATGGCCGGAGGGTTGAGTTCCGGAAGGCTCCGCCGGTGAATGTGATGCTTTGCACGGAGTTTCTTGGATCGGAGGTATTCGGTCGTGCGCACCCATGCGTTTGTTCCGACCGTTTGGTTGGAGGGAGCGGCGCGAAGCTCTTTTTCTGTGTTGACATCAAGTGACTATGGATCCATGATGAAAGTCGGAAGAAGAGAATTTCATGAAGGCCGGAGGGGAGGACTAGCTAAGGGAGGTTCAAGTCTCCGCGCTGTTGAGGGGCTTGCTTGGTGTCCTGGCTTCACAACATCGGTATGAAAGTAGGGGCGACAACACAGGTGAAGCGAGTCCTACCTTTCAGTGAAAACTCAAGGTCGGCCTTGGCCTGTTGTGCAGTGATCTTGGTGGAGGAATTGTTTTGAGAGCAGGGACTATCTTCAGGGTGAAAACCTAAGATCTTTGATCGGACGAAGATGGTGTTTGAGCACTGTTCCCTTCTTGGAGGCGTCGTTTTTTGGAGAGTCTATAATTCAAGTGTTGTCATGGCGGTGGATGTATTGCTGTTGTTTAGGCCCGAGATACTGTAGCGGGACTTTTGTTTCTTAGTTTTCTTTTCTTTTTTTTGGCTGTGTGCATCCGTAGTGCCATTAGGGTGGTGCGTTGTTGCAGAGGCTGGGTGTAATTGGTATCTTCTTGATATTAATATATTCCCTTTATCGAAAAAAGATACTTTTTTCTTTTTTAGTAAAATGGGTATTTGCTTCTGCAATTCCAATTATATCACTCTTCCAAATTTTATTTGAAGAATTCATTTTTGCATTTTGAACTATAAAAATAAAAAATAAACAAAATTCATCGTAGTGGATCATGTGGTAAGAAAAAACTGGTAATCTATTCCTTAAAAAAAATCTTGGAGATTATGTAATGCTTACTCTCAATCTTTTTGTTTAAACAGTTGTAATATTTTTTGTTTTCCTGTTTATCTTTGGATTCTTATCTAATGACCTAGGACGGAATCCTGGGCGCAAGGAGTAAAAATTCAATTTTTGCTTTTTTTTTTCTACGCAAATTCGAAGTAAATTTCATTTTTTAAAAAATATTGCTATTGCGGGTGAAGAGTATATCTGGCCATGGGCAGCCCGGCCCGACGGCCCGACCCGAGCCCGGCCCGAAAAACTCGGGCCTGAAATGAAATGTTAACGGCCTGGCGAGCAGCTCGAAATGCACTTTAACTAACGGCGAGTGGCGCAGCCCACGGGCTTGGTGGGATTTGGTCGGGCGGGCGGGCTTGGGCTGGATTTTTTTGCATCGGGCCTACCTCGGGCCGGCCCGAGGCCCGGCCCGGCCCGACACATGCCCAGGTGAGCATAGGGCAGCTCAGCTGCAGTATTTGGACATTTGGAGGCATCTCGGTTCAAAATCGGCAGCCCAGAGTTTCAGAGAGCAAAAGCTCAACCGGCCGGCGACGCGAAAGCGAACACGCACCAACTCACCAAACCCTAAAGCCTACGCGTCCTCGTCGCGCCCGTTGCCGGAGAGGCCATGGCGGCGGCGCAGAAGCCGGCGAAGCGGCTGGGCGGCATGGCGGAGGCGCTCGCCATCGCCGGGGACCTCGGCTTCCCGGCCCCTCCCGCGCAGGTTAACCCCCCCACCCCTTCCCCCCACGTCTTCTCGATTAACCTCTCCTCCCAGATCCTGCCCCAGTCATTTTCGTCCCGTCCCCCGCCATTCCGCGGGATCCGAACCTCCCTATCGAATTGCTGTTCATTTTTTAGGTAATTTGTTCGTCGGGGATTGTGAAATGTAGGTTTCGAGCAAAGTGCCGCTCCTGAATCAGAAGCATGTTGCCGCAATTTCCGCGTGTTTTGGGCGGTCTAAGCATCTAGGTCCGCGCGAGTGGCATAAGATTGGGTAGTCTTGCGAGGAGCATCTGTGGCGTTGTGCTCCTAACTGAGACTGTAGGGCTCGTTAGCGATTGAAACCTAGCTATCTCGGATCCTGATGTAACCCATCTGAAACGGTTAGCTAAGAATGCCGTGTCAGGCTCCCTCTACTGTTGTGTTACGAAATGTATGCCGCTCTATCTCATGGGTAGTGGTCTGCATTAGCAACTCGCGCAGATGGTGATGGAATGATTATTATTTGCAATCTCGAAAAAAATGATTATTTTGCAGAATATGGACATGTGTATTTCTTAAGTCTTTATGATTTCTTGCCATTTCAGGAAGATCAGAGCACCTCGGACAAAAGTGATGACCTGGTTAAGGTGTTAAGGGAGCTGACTGTCGTGCAGCGGAATATCGCCAATTTGCAGGTGGAGCTACAAGGCAGAAAGGTAATGGATTGACAGTCTGATGTTAGTGCCTGAATGTTACACTAATTCTGTGTAACTTTTACTTGTCGTTGTTACCTTTTCAGATCACTTACTACACAGTAGTGCTTTGATAGATCACCACGTTGATATTTCACTGCTTTGTCTTGACGTAGCGAATACCCTTTTCATTCTCTAATTGAATCTCATGGAGATTCATTTTTTCTGTATCAGTATGTACACTCTTACTATTACGGGGAATATGTCATTGCTATAAGAGCATATAACATGGATAATTTTTACCTCTTAAGTGAAAATATGTGATTTTATATCTGTCCATATATATGGTAGGTGTTTAAACTTACTTTAACTATTCTTGATGTTTGAAAAGTGAATCAAAGTATCCAACTCTCTCTAAATGCAGCTGGTGTTAATAAAACTTGAGGCTTTTTATGCCGTATTAATATGTTATATTGTGTGATTCATAACAAATAAAAGTGCGGGCATCCAATTTATATTTAACTCATAAAGTTGGATTTATGTATATCATCTCCAAATGCTGGCATAATCATATTGTATTTGATTTCAGGTCTTTTGTCTTGTGTATATTATCTTCATTGATCATATTTATGAACTTCTGATTATCGCAGGATGATAAAAACATTGCTCATTTGACTCATGTTAGTGAAATGGAAAAGAAGTGTGAATCTTTGGCCAGAATTACAGCTATATTGAAAGATGTTATTCAAAACAAGGTATTGTAAGTCAGAATTCATTAGTTTTCTTTCTTTCTCACTCAGATTATTGTGTGAAGAAAATTCTGCCTGTGGTATTGGCTGCCCCAAATACTATATAAATAGATCAATTTGCAAGAGCCGAATATTAAAGTAACAAACCTTTTCTATCAGGACCGCATTATTGCCCGTCTGCAACAGCCTTACTCGCTTGATTGCATTCCTGTTGAAGCTGAATACCAGGTCAGGTTCTTGATCATTTTTAACTTCTGATTTTTACAGAAAATACACCATTCTTTCATGAACTTCCACATTCAAACTGAAAATGTTATAGCAAGTAGCAACCTACTCCCTCTGTTCCAAAAGAAGTGAAGTGTTGCATCTTTATTTAGATACGGATGTATCTACACATGAAATGCTTATAGATACATCTGTATCTGGACAAAGCTGCGACAATTATTTTGGAATGGAGGTAGTACATCCAGATTTTTAATTATCCGCATGTTCTTTACAATAGCTGCATCTGCTTAGGGGATTTCTCTACTAAATGTGTTGTTTTCTGAGCGGAAGACATTCTCTTACTCACTGTGCTTGCTTCTCCTCAGAAACAATTCTCAGAGCTACTTCTGAAAGCAGCAAGTGACTATGGGGCATTGACAGCATCAGTTGGAGATTTTCAGTGGAGTCAGAACTTCAGAGAGTCGCCTGCTGTGTGGGGTGTAAGTTGAAAATTCTTTTTCTAATAAATTACCCTCTCTGTTGCATATTAGTTGACTCAGATTTAGTACAAAGTTATACTAAATCTGCGTCAACTAATATGGAACGGAGGGAGTAGTAGTCATAGCAAATTCATCCTGTGCTTAATGTTAGTGTTACCAGTGTCAGTGTTGGATGATTGTTGCATTCTTATTGCATAGCCCTACACTCTGTCAGATAGGATTAATGACTTCTTTTATTTACTTGAAGGAAATGCTACGACCGATACCAGCTGCGCTCGCATCCTGCACCCGGTTCTTTGAGGCTATGTCTGCGATGAGGGAATCGTTTTCTACTCTTCAAGCATTACGCGTCGGCCACTCTTCGCTGTCGATGACTCCAGGTGGCGCCAGTGACGATTCAAAGTTCTTGACGCCGCCTCAGTGGAGAGAGGGCTCGATGCTCAACAGCTGGAAGCAAGTGGACGACGCAAACTCCGAGAGCGACGGACTTGACAGTATGAACCAAAGGAGGCTGTCATGGCCATCCTCTGTTAACAGGGACCTGTAGGTCACAGCTCACGAAGCAAATACCCTGCCTGTTTACGTTCTGTATAAATAGGATTGCTGAGACCCGTCTTTGATTTTGATTCGGTGTGGTTTGTTCTGGTTACTGGCAGAAGCTACCTTTGGCACACTATGAAAGGTCGGAACTAATTAAGTAAAATTCCAATAGGTTATACAAATTTGTGGTCGGAACTAAGCCAAGGTCTTGACGCTACCAAACCATCGCTCAACACCGCCATCGTTGCCACACAAGCCACCACACGGACCTCACACATCGCCGGCCACCCGCCGTGATGCCTTACGAGTCCAGCCTCAGGAAAGCACGCTGGGAACAAAGTCTTCAAGACGACGCCCCCAAGAGGGAAGCGACGTGGATCGACCCCGTCGTCCGGCCCTGCACAACACAGCCTAGGCTTTCACCCGAAAACTATGCCCCGGGAGCGGAGGAGGTCGAAGGCTCCATGAAGCCCCCAAGAGGATAGCGACATCCGCAGCTGCCGCGCCATCAGCTTTCGCTCGGAGCAGCCGAACCTCCGCACTCCCACGTTGCCGAACGGAGATGAGGGAGACCCACAACGCCGCCGGCCTGCGAACCACTGGCACAAGCACCTCCCACGCGGCGACGACGCCACACCACGTAGGACCACGCACGGGAGAGGGGCTGCCACCCCGCCCACCCTCGCCGGACAGCAGCAGGGAGCCGCCGTCGACGCCGCCACATCTGGGAGGAGCCGGAGCTCCACCCGCCGCCGCGCTGCTTTGGACCACCGGGGGTGCGGAGGGGGGGCCGAGCTAGGCCGCCGCTGGTGGCTCATTTGTCGCTCATGACCTAGAAGAAAGCATATAGAGACTCATATACTTCCTCCGTCCGTTAATAGATGTCGGAAGGTTCGTCTAAATTGGAATGTATCTATGCACTAAAGAGAGCCTAGATACATTTGAATTTAGACAAACTTTGGACATCTAAAAATAGACAGAGGTAGTACTACTTGTTTATTTCTTATATAGACGTGTTTTGGGTGACTAATTTGTGCAGGTTGCATCGATTAATAGTCAACCAATTAAATCAGTTAATTGTCTGAATTCCGATTATTCGCTACCCCAAGCTGACCGAGCAGTTAACGATTATCGATTTTCTTACCATTGACAAATTTTGACATGATTTTGATAACTTTAGTGTAATGTCTTGTCAAGCAGTCGTGCACCAGTAATCAGCTAAGCTCCGGCTCTAACGACGAATTTCGAATAGAAGATGCAGACCCTCATCATAGAAATTTTGCAGTCTTTGGAAGGTTATATATATGCCATTGATAGGGTTTAGCCATATTATTCTGATTATTTTCCTTTCCATGTAGCTGCCTGTTACAGCAAGAGCTATGGCAAAATATAGGCAACGGTTGCCTACCAGGTTTTGTTTAATTGTGTAGTCTAGTAATTAGAGTTATTTGCAAGCAATCACGCCTAAAGTCGCTGGTCCTTGCAACGAAATTTTTGAGTCACTGGTCCTTGCAACAATCTCACCAAGATTTGCTGGTACGTGCAATTTCCTCTTATACAAATCTGTGGTCATTTCAGGGGCAATGGTAGTGAAAAGAAGGTACCGGAATGTATGGTTTTCTGTATGATTTATGGGCGACAAAATTTGATGATTTAATGTGTGTCCTCTGCGCATCACAGTGGGGAATTAGTCAGGGATAGATTCCGTATTTCCACCTTAACAAGGACGTACGAGCGGTATATTGGGTGAGAGGTCGTTCTAGTGAGGCCATGCTATCGACCCATGGTAGATCCCTACAAAGTTATTTTTCGGAATAAATTAAGTAGATTGACAAGATATATGTTGGTAACTACACAGAATTTCAAAACCAATATTTATATACAAGAAACAAGAAAGGACAAATTGAACTACGAATACTGCCTGAAATTTTGTCTCTATTTTTGTCATATGACATTGTTCACAACTCGATTTTTCCTCTCTATAGTTCCATTTGGATTTAAGAATTGGAGGCTTCGCATTGCGTTGACTTACCACAGGATAATTACATTGAAAATGAATGCCAATATTTTTGTTTAGATGCGCAGGTATTTAGAACCGGGACTTGATATTGAGGTTGAATTCCATGTTGTTGGATGATCAAAGTGGGGAATTGCAGTTGTCGGGGGCTATGATCATTATGTTGGCCTGTACATGATTTGTATTTAACATCTGAATATACGTGAATAGTTATAGATCACATAAAAATAAAAAGGAAAAGTTATTGTTGTGAAATTGTCACTTCATCTGATAGCATAAAACATGGAATTGTACGCAAGAACCACAATGTTGTAGCAATCATGACAAGAAACAAAACACTATATTGACAACATGACATATTGGCAACAACAATATAATATCAAGTACCGTGCATAATCCATCATAAACGGCACCGTCAACATAGTAAGAAGTCCTCACATGTTAGATAGTCTCATACCCAATATTACATCATAACAAGTTCTTAGGATATATAGCAAACACAACTGGAAGTTCTCAAGACATCTAAATAGCAAAACTCGACTAGCTAGGAAAATTAAACTCTCAACATTTGCTATTTACTTTTTATGACCTTACAACTTACACAATCTATAATCTAGAATAGCACACCAAGAACTATCAATTTGTACAACCCGCAGTAAATAATCTCAACGCTGGCTTCTCTATATCCGTGGATCCTCGAAATGCTAGCTCTACAGTTTGTACATGTTTTTGGCCAAATCTGTCCGAGATTTAGGACCTTCGAGACAACTTTGAACGATAATTTGAAGAAGTAGGAAGCTGGAGAGGTACCGAACATGCTCTATGTGAGTGTGACTTTAGAAGTCAACATAGCTTTGCAGAGGCCGAGACATGACTTCGTGTTTCCCAAAAAAGGTCCACACAACTTCATTTGTTAGTGCTTACTTACCCTTAGGGCGTGTTTGGTTTGCACATTTTGTTTCGGTATCCCATTACGTTGTAATGTCAAACCGTTAAACTTGTTTGCTTGACCTAGCCCGTCAACAAGTACTAAACAAGTACCGTGTAAACGAGTTACACCGTAAGTCTAATCTGATATCGGTCAACCCGACCGAAAACAAATCACTTCACCATGAGAGAGCGTCTATCTCGATCTCCTCTAGGGTGGCAACACCTACCCTCCCCTGTTGGGTTGCGGCGCCGGTGCCGGCACTAGCACCGGTGGTGGTATTCCCAGATTTCCCCTCGCCATCCTCTACTAAAAAACAACGGTTAGGACACCACGATCACCATTGTCCTTTCCCGCTTGAGGTAGTGTTTTTTTCTAGATCCTCAAACGTCGTTGTTCTCGTGTAATCATCGGCGTGCTCCTCCACTTTCTGGCCATCCACCACCCCTAAGCACGGGTTTGTGTTTTGGAGTCTTTCTCTTCTTGTCCACTGTGTGAACCTGTTTTTCTTTATTGCGCGAAGATGGAGGCTGCTGGCGTGTGGGAGTTAGAAATCCCTGGGGTGTAACAGCGCCAGAAAAGCAGCTCCTTGTGACGGTAAAGCACACGTCCGTTGGGAACCCCAAGAGGAAGGTATGATGAGCACAGCAGCAAGTTTTCCCTCAGTAAGAAACCAAGGTTATCGAACCAGTAGGAGATGAAGGCCACGTGAAGGTTGTTGGTGAAGGAGTGTAGTGCGGCGCAACACCAGTGATTCCGGCGCCAACGTGGAACCTGCACAACACAATCAAACTACTTTGCCCCAACTTAATAGTGAGGTTGTCAATCTCACCGACTTGCTGAAAACAAAGGATTAAACGTATGGTGTGGAGAATGATGTTTGCTTGCAGAAAACAAAAGAGAACAATGATTGCAGTAGGTTGTATTTCAGATGTAAAAGAATGGACCGGGGTCCACAGTTCACTAGTGGTGTCTCTCCAAGAAGATAAATAGCATGTTGGGTGAACAAATTACAGTTGGGCAATTGACAAATAGAGAAGCATATACATATCATGATGACTACTATGAGATTTACTTAGGGCATTACGACAAAGAACATAGACCGCCATCCAGCATGAATCTATGCCTAAAAATTCCACCTTCAGGTTAGCATCCGCACCCCTTCCAGTATTAAGTTGCAAACAAACAATTGCATTAAGTACTGTGCGTAATGTAAACAATACAAATATTCTTAGACAAATCATTGATGTTTTATCCTTAGTGGCAACAGCACATCCACAACCTTAGGGGTTGCTGTCACTCCCCCAGATTCATTGGAGACATGAACCCACTATCTAGCATAAATACTCCCTCTTGGAGTCACAAGTATCAACTTGGTCAGAGCCTCTACTAGCAACGGAGAGCATGCAAGAACATAAATAACATATATGATAGATCAATAATCAACTTGACATAGTATTCCATATGCATCGAATCCCAACAAACACAACATGTAGCATTACAAATAGATGATCTTGATCATGATAGGCATCTCACAAGATGTAAACATGATAGCACAAGAGGAGAAGACAACCATGTAGCTACTGCTATGGACCCGTAGTCCAAGGATGAACTACTCACGCATCAGTCCGGAGGCGGGCATGGTGATGTAGAGCCCTCCGGTGACGATTCCCCTCTCCGGCAGGGTGCCGGAGGCGATCTTCTGAACCCCCCGAGGTAGGGTTGACGGCGGCGGCGTCTCTGGAACTTTTCTCGTATCATGGCTCTCGGTACTAGGGTTTTCGCGACCGAAGGAATAAATAGTCGAAGGCAGCGTCGGGGCCGCCCGAGGGCCCACCCCATAGGGCGGCGCCAGGAGGTGGGGCCGCGCCCCTATGGTGTGGCCGCCTCGTGGCTCCTCTTCGTCTCCTCTTCGGTGTTCGGAAGACTCCGTGGAAAATAGGACCGTGGGCTTTTGTTTCGTCCAATCGAGAATATTCGTAAACTAACTTTTCTGAAATAAAAACAACAGAAAACAGGAACTGGCACTGCGACATCTTGTTAATAGGTTAGTCTCGGAAAATGCATAAAAACATTATAAAGTATGACTAAAACATGTTGGTATTGTCATAAAACTAGCATGGAACATAAGAAATTATAGATATGTTGGAGACGTATCAGAGGCCATCCGTTTCCCTTACCAATCTGAATCAAACAGATTCAGATTTTCCCTCATTTCTGTTACCAGTACCTTCGTGAATGTACTACAGGGTGTAGCACTTCATCGATGCGGGGCAAGGGAAGCGTAGCCATCGACGAATCGAGGTGCACAGGGACACGGTGTGGCGACTAGGAGCTATGGAGATTAGGTATGGCGAGATCGGATCCCTTCTAGGTTTTAGCCCGGGGGTTTATATAGGCACCACCGGTCTAGGGTTACATGGGGATAAGATCGAGTATAACCGATCGCTATAAGGCCAGGATCGTTTGTCCCACGCCAAGTCTTCAACCGCCTCAGTCGCGTGGGCCTGTGGGCCAGTCGCGTCGCTCCTCAGGGTTTAGGCCCTATTGGCTGGGGTTTAAGCCTTTTAGTCCTTCTTATCCTTGCCGAGTGAACCCAATGGTTGCCCCCCTTGGGTATATCCCTATCAGTGATGAGTCCGATACCTTACCGTTAGCAAACCTGAACCAACCATGTCCTTTAGTCCTTACCCCAATAGATTGATAGATTGAAAAAATAGTGTTAAGAGCATCTCCAACAGGCGCACTAAAAATTGGCGCGCTAAACCTCGCTTCCGCCGCGCTGTAAACGGATGGCGCGCGCTGGGCCAAAATTTGCCCCGCCGGACGCGCCAAAATGCAGCGCGTGCGCAAGCGGTAAAATTGGTCCTCCGCCGGGCACGCCATAATACAGCGCGCGCGGGCGCGGAACACGGCTTTCTACACTACTATGCATTCAACAAGATTAAACACTCACATATAATCATGAAACAAATGATCTACCATAGTTTAAATGGACACAAAGTGCAACACACATCACATAGTTCAAGAACGACACACAAAATGACGTAGTTCAACAACGACACACAACATATGGTTCAAATGGACACAAAGTGAAACACACAATTTGCATATCACAAATGCATCTCACACTTCTGCATTTTCCAAGTCAACACCTTCTTCTTCTTCCTCGTCATCTTGGGTTGAAGGAGGAATAGTAGGATCCATGGAGGACACGAATCCTCCCGCTGGTGCTCCCATAGTCCCATACACACCACTCACTGAGCCTCCCATAGTTCCTCTCAACACTCCTCCATAGCTTGGTCCTCCCATGCCGGCCATGCCTCCCATGGCGGGCATGGGCATGCTTACCATGTCGGCCATGCCTCCCTTGCCGGTCATGCCTCCCATACCTCCTCCAAACGTCGGCACGCCTCCTCCAAATATGCCTCCTCCAAATATGCCGGCCGTGGGTGTGTTCATGTTGGCTATCAACAATCTCTTCATGGCCAACACTTCGTCGCGAGAAAGGTTGATGTACTCCTTTTGCCTCTCATCCATGTGGGAAGTATCCATCAAGAAAAGATTCCTCTCCTCCTCCACTAGGCGTAGATGCTCCTCGTTGGCTTGCCTCTTCTCCTCCAAAGCCAACTTCCTCTCCTCGTTGGCGGCAATACTCTCCTCCAAAGCGCCTCTCCAAGCTTCCATAGGATCCATAGCCTCTTTCTCCATGTTTCTTGCCACCTTCCTATCTTCATTTGCTTGCAACCTTGCATTTGCAATTCTTTCCATATCAATGGCAATGTCATCATCTCCGGCCTTCTTTCCCTTCATATCTTTGGCGGTCTTCCTACCAAGCACATTCCTCCGCCCATTGTTCACCGAGTGAGGAATGGAGCTTCTCTTCTTGCCTTCGTCACTTGAGTCATCATCATCGATGATTGTTGCATCACCGGTAGCATTGGCCGCCATAGTTTCCGCATCCAACTTGCCGCGGGTCTTCCACTTTTCTTCATTACCTAGCACTTCATAGCAATTATGCAAGGTGAATGGCTTGCCAAGGATCTTGTTGCCATTCTTGTTCTTCTTTCCCACATCCCTAAACAATCCTTGAGCCATAAAGTTCTACAAAGCAAGCAAAAGAGAATAGATGAGCTATATGAACTACAACCGTATCCTTCACATATGAGTCATATGGTCAACATACTAGTAGAATTGCTTACCCTATCATTCTCATTTGTGTCACTTGGGTTAAGAACATCAACGTTGGCTTGCACGCCCGCCCATTTTTGGCAATCGGTGTTGATGCCGGACCAACGAGACCGAAGTGAGCGCATGGTTCGCTTGTTGCGCGTAGATGTACACGTCCGTTGGGAACCCCAAGAGGAAGGTGTGATGCGCACAGCAGCAAGTTTTCCCTCAGAAAGAAACCAAGGTTATCGAACCAGTAGGAGCCAAGAAGCACGTGAAGGTTGTTGGTGGAGGAATGTAGTGCGGCGCAACACCAGTGAAACCGGCGCCAACGTGGAACCTGCACAACACAATCAAAGTACTTTGCCCCAACGTAACCGTGAGGTTGTCAATCTCACCGGCTTGCTGAAAACAAAGGATTAAGCGTATCGAGTGGAAGATGGTGTTTGTTTGCAAAGAACAAAAAGCAGTAGAATGTATTCAGATGTAAAAGAATGGACCAGGGTCCATCACTAGTGGTGTCTCTCCAATAAGATAACTAACATGCTAGGTGAACAAATTACAGGGGCAATTGAGAAATAAAGATTCAATACATATCAATGATGATTACTATGTGATTTAATCGGGCATTACGACAAAGTACATAGACCGCTATCCAGCATGCATCTATGCCTAAATAATCCACCTTCAGGTTATCATCCGAACCCCTTCCAGTATTAAGTTATAAACAACAGATAATTGCATTAAGTATGGTGCGTAATGTAATCAACACAAATATCCTTAGACAAAGCATTAATGTTTTATCCCTAGTAGCAACATCACATCCACAACCTTAGAACCTACTGTCACGATCCCAGATTCAATGGAGGCATGAACCCACTATCGAGCATAATTACTCCCTCTTGGAGTTACAAGTATCAACTTGGCCAGAGCCTCTACTAGCAACGGAGAGCATGCAAGAACACAACATGTAGCATTACAAATAGATGATCTTGATCATGTTAGGAAGCTCACAAGATCTAATACAATGATAGCACAAGCGGAGAAGACAACCATCTAGCTACTGCTATGGACCCATAGTCCAAGGATGAACTACTCACGCATCAATCCGGAGGCGGGCATGATGATGTAGAGCCCCTCCGGTGATGATTCCCTCTCCGGCAGGGTGCCGGAGGCGATCTCCTGAATCCCCCGAGATGGGATTCGCGGCGGCGGCCTCTCAGTAATGTTTTCCGTATCGTGGCTCTCGGTACAGGGGGTTTCGCGACGGAGGCTTTAAGTAGGCGAAAGGG
Organism: Lolium multiflorum; assembly: GCA_030979885.1. Taxonomy (NCBI): domain Eukaryota; kingdom Viridiplantae; phylum Streptophyta; class Magnoliopsida; order Poales; family Poaceae; genus Lolium; species Lolium multiflorum. The sequence continues at coordinate 199,210,264 of CM061753.1, read as the reverse complement.
CAGGTCAAAGGGCGATGCGAGGGGGCCACACACCAGGCCGGCGCGGCCAGGGCTTGGGCCGTGCCGCCCTGGTGTGTCCCCACCTCGTGGCCCCACTTCGTCTCCCTTTCGGTCTTCTGGAAGCTTCGTGTAAAAATAGGCCCCGGGCGTTGATTTCGTCCAATTGAGAATATTTCCTTACTAGGATTTCTGAAACCAAAAACAGCAATGGCGCTTCGGCATCTTGTTAATAGGTTAGTGCCGGAAAATGTATAATAATGTTGTAAAGTATGCATAAAACATTCAAGTATTGTAATAAAAGTAGCATGGAACATAAGAAATTATAGATACGTTTGAGACGTATCAAGCATCCCCAAGCTTAGTTCCTACTCGTCCTCGAGTAGGTAAACGATAACACAAATAATTTCTGAAGTGACATGCTGACATAGGCATCCCCAATGGGCCTGCCAAAGATGGTACCCGGGGTTTACTAAAGGCCCAGGACTCGAAGAATAAGAAGACTTGGAAGCCCATTTAGTGTTAAGGAAAGATAGTTTGTATTAGGAAAGATAGAGATTTGTAATCTTACGGGTTGGGTACGAAACCCTCCCGAACTCTGTAACTTGTGTATTACGAAACCCTCGGCTCCACCCTCTATATAAGGGGGAGTCGAGGGACGAAGAAAGGATCGAATCTATTGTCAACGAACCCTAGTTTTCATAATCGGCGAGTACTTTTCGGCTGAAACCTTCGAGATCTACTTGCCCTCTACTTCTAGCAAAACCCTAGTCTACAATCTGTAGGCATTGACAAATTAATCCTTTGTCAATTGGCGCCGTCTGTGGGAATTAGAGGTTGCAAGGAGCTGATCTCGATGGCACGTCCAGAATCGTCGACTTCGTCGGTGGCTAGCAATGCGATGGATCGAGGTAAACGGGAAAAAACTGATCTAGTCAATTTTATTCCTCACCCGCCCTCCCGTATGGATGCATGTGCCTATCTGGAGGAGCCCATCGTCATGACGTTCGGAGAATTCCGATTTGGCGTCAACAAGGAAGGATGATACCGTCTCAAACGTATCTATAATTTCTTATGTTCCATGCCACTTTATTGATGATATCTACATGTTTTATACACATTATATGTCATTATTATGCGTTTTGGAACTAACCTATTGACGAGATGCCGAAGGCCAGTTCCTTTCTGCTGTTTTTGGTTTCAGAAATCCTAGTAACGAAATATTCTCGGAATCGGACGAAATCACCGCCAAAGTTCCTATTTTCCCGGAAGCTTCCAGGAGGGACGAGAGGAGCCAGGGGGGCCCCACCACACCCCGGCGCGGGCCGGGGGGCGCGCCCCTATGGTCTGGGCACCCCGTGGCCCCTCCGACTCCCTCTCGGCGCCTATTTAAGCCTCCCTGACCTAAAAACACCGCCGAGACCACGATACGGAAAAACCTTCCCGAGCCGCCGCCATCGCGAAATCAAGATCTGGGACAGAACTCTCGTTCCGGACTGCCGGACGGGGAATTGCCCCGGAGTCGTCTCCACCGCCGCCTCCACCGCCATCTTCACCGCCATCGCTGCCTCCATGATGAGGAGGGAGTAATTCACCCCCGGGGCTGAGGGCTCCGCTGTAGCTATGTGGTTCATCTCTCTCTTTATGTGATCTAGTTGAATATCGTCTATGTGCTACTCTAGTGATGTTATTAAAGTACTCTATTCCTCCTCCACGTGTGTAATGGTGATAGTGTGTGCACCGTGTGAGTACTTGGCATAGGCTATGATTATGATCTCTTGTAGATTATGAAGTTAATTATTGCTATGATGGTATTGATGTGTATTATTCCTCCTACATATGCATGATGGTGATAGTGTGCATGCTATGTTAGTTCTTGGTGTAATTATGTTGATCTATCTTGCACTCTAAGGTTATTTAAATATGAACATTGCATTGTGGAGCTTGTTAACTCCGGCATTGAGGTTCGTGTAATCCTACGCAATGCGTTCATCATCCAACAAAAGAGTGTAGAGTAGTCCTATTATGTGATCATTGTTGAGAGTGTCCACTAGTGAAAGCAGGATCCCTAGGCCTTGCTTCCAAGCATCGAATCTCCGTTTGTTTACTGTTTTGTTGCATGTTTACTCGCTGCCATATTTTATTCAGATTGCTATTACCACTCATATACATCCATATTACTTGTATTTCACTATCTCTTCGCCGAACTAGTGCACCTATACACCTGACAAGTGTATTTGGTGTGTTGGGGACACAAGAGACTTCTTGCTTTGTGATTGCAGGGTTGCATGAGAGGGATATCTTTGACCTCTTCCTCCCCGAGTTCGATAAACCTTGGGTGATCCACTTAAGGGAAACTTGCTGCTGTTCTACAAACCTCGCACTTGGAGGCCCAACACTGTCTACAAGAATAGAAGCACCCGTAGACATCAAGTACTTTTCTGGCGCCGTTGCCGGGGAGGAAAGGTAAAAGGCACTCATACTTCGGTTCCAGGTAACAGTACTTTTCCGGCGCCATTGTGTGTGTGCTCGAAGCTATTTCCTTTAGACTCTGCAATTGCATCTTTTTGTTTCTTGTTTTTATTTTCACTAGTTAGGCATAATGGACAACAAAGAGCTTCTTATTCTATTTCCTGATTTAAGACATGGATGGTTTGATGCGAAAATTAAAAAACCTATGGAACCTTATTTACATGATAGTAGCAATGTTATTAGTATGAATGCAATTACTGCTAATGCTATGAAGAAGTCTAAGCTTGGGGAAGCTGGTTTACCTAAAAATAATCTTTTTAGCTCCTCCGCTTTGGAAGAAATATTTTGTTCTGATAATGCTTTATCTCCCATATGCGATAACTTTAATGATGCTTCTGATATTTTAAATCCACCTGCTGAAAGTATTCCGTATAAAATACCTATGGAAATTATTGAACGTGTTATGGATAACCGCTATGAAGGGGATGGAACTGTCCATCCTGGAGATCATTTACTGTTTTTGCATGAATTATGCGGGTTATTCAAGTGTGCAGGTATCTCTATGGATGAAGTGAAGAAGAAACTATTCTCTATATCGCTATCTGGTGAAGCGGCGCATTGGTATAAACTATTGAAGGACGGGCACTCTCTTGATTGGAAGGATATTGTGCCTCTATTTTATTCCAAGTTCTATCCTCCAAGTGAAATTCACAAAGATCGAAACCATATATATAATTTTTGGCCTCATGATGGAGAGAGTATTGCCCAAGCATGGGAGAGATTGAAGACTTTAATGCTCAAATGCCCCAATCATGAGCTTCCAGGTAATATCATCATTGATAATTTCTATGCAAGACTTTCTTTTCAAGATAAGACCTTGCTGGATACTACTTGTTCTGGATCATTCACGAGCAATAAAGAAGAGTTTAAAAGGGACCTTCTTGATCGGATTAAGGAGAACGCTGAAGATTGGGAGAACGACAAAGGTAAAGAGTCAGGTATAAACTATGATTATGAATGCATTGAAACTTTTATGAATACTGATAAATTTCGAAATATGAGTGCTACTTATGGTCTTGACTCTCAAGTTGCTGCAAATCTTTATAAAGCCTTTGCTTCTCATTTAGAATTGCCTAAAAAGAATTTTGATAAGTATCATGAACCTTTTAAAGAGGCTTGCATGAAGAATGACATTGTTGTTAATGATTGCAATAAGCATGCTCAAACTCCTAAGAATGCTATTTCTTATAAGCATGTTAATTTTTGTGGAATACATAGACCTTGTGGAATTAATCAAATAGAAGATGAATATTGTATCCATCACAGAAATGAAAAAACTAGAAAGTGGTCTAGAGCTCTAGATGATCTTGGAGAAAAAGTGTGTGCCCTCTATCCTTTTATTTGTGAACTTTGCCATAGAGTTGGTCATTTTAATTTTCAATGTTCCTCCAATGATAATTCAAACCCCATGAGTGCTGCAAATTTGTATTGTGATGATGAAATTACTCCTAATCAGCATGATGAACTTACCTTATTTTTGAAGTGTGAAGAGTTATCAAGAAAAATTTCTTTGTTAAATATTAACGATCTTGATATTGATGATGTCCTGCATGGTTGTCTTTCTTATTGCATTGATAATAGCCATACAAATACTTACATACAAAATATTTTAGAAGATGACACCTTGCCGAAATATGATAGGACCGCTGTGTGTTTTCAACTAATTAATGAGAAGGAGGGATCCTCCCAAGTTTCTTCTATTGTTTCTAAAAGTAAATCAGGTTATGCGGACAAGCCACCCTTCAAGCCTCTTCCTCCTAAAGAAGGGAATGAGAAGAAGAAGAAGAAGAAGAAGAAGAAGAAGGGAACGAAGAAGAAGAAGAAGAAGAAGGAGAATAAAAAGAAAGAGGTAACGGCGTATCCCCGCGTGAATGAGATAACGCTAGGTAACCATAAGTATGTTGCTCCTAATGATTATTGTGATAATGAATCTGAATACGATGATCTTCCTATGCCCTTTACATACATTAGCGATCATGATTTGAATGAGCACACTACCTTTGATATTGGAAATCTCTTTGGTACTGATTATGAAAGTAATGATGATAGCATTATTCATGTCCCCTTAAACGATGATATTGAAAGCCCTAAGCTTGGGGATGCTGTGCTTGAAGATCCTATATTTGAGACTTCTACTTTTAGTGAAAATGATGATATTACATATTCAGGTTTAGATAATTACTGTAGAGATGTATATGACACATGCTACAATTATCCTTATGAAACTTGTCATAGTTATGATGGGCTTGCCAAAAACAATTCTTTTAATATGCAACTTGTTTACCATGTTCAAATTCTTGATAATAATCTTGCTCCAATTACTATTAATGAGAATAACTCTTCTTATGCCAAAATTAATGATACTTCTATGCATATGAACCATGATAAGAATGTTTTAAGTGACGGGTATATTGTGGATTTCATCAATGATGCTACTGAAAGTTATTATGAGAGAGGGAAATATGGTTATATGCATCTTAATAATATTAAGTTTCCCCTCTTTATGTTGAGAATCTTTAAGTTACTCGTGTTTTATCCTCTTATGCTTGCCACTTTGCTCTTCATGAATTCATTTGTGTATAAGATTCTTTTGCATAGGAAGCATGTTAGGCTCAAATGTGTTTTGAATTGCCTCTTGAAGCTCTCTTTTGCTTCAAATACTATTTCTTGCGGGTGCATCACCAAAATTGCTGAGCCCATCTTAATGGCTATAAAGAAAGAACTTCTTGGGAGATAACCCATGTGTTATTTTTCTACAGTACTTTGTTTTATATTTGTGTCTTGGAAGTTGTTTACTACTGTAGCAACCTCTCCTTATCATGTTTTTGTGCCAAGTAAAGTTTCTATGTCAAAGTTGATGTTATATTTGGGATCGCTGCGCAGAAACAGCATTGCTGTCTGTCACGAATCTGGGCACAATTCTCTGTAGAAAATTCGAAAAAATCTGCCAATTTACGAGCGTGATCCTCAGATATGTACGCAACTTTCATTAGTTTTGAGTTTTTCCATTTGAGCAAGTCTGGTGCCATTTCTAAATTCGTCTTTACGGACTGTTCTGTTTTTGACAGATTCTGCCTTTTATTTCGCATTGCCTCTTTTGCTATGTTGGATTTATTTCTTTGATCCACTAATGTCCAGTAGCATTATGCAATGTCCAGAAGTGAAAATAATGATTGTGTCACCTCTGAATGAGTGAATTATTAATTGTGCACTAACCCTCTAATGAGTTTGCTTGAAGTTTGGTGTGAAGGAAGTTTTCAAGGGTCAAGAGAGGAGAATGATATACTATGATCAAGAGGAGTGAAAGCTCTAAGCTTGGGGATGCCCCCGTGGTTCACCCCTGCATATTTCAAGAAGACTCAAGCATCTAAGCTTGGGGATGCCCAAGGCATCCCCTTCTTCATCGACAAAGTATCAGGTTCCTTCTCTTGAAACTATATTTTTATTCGGTCACATCTTGTGTACTTTACTTGGAGCGTCTGTGTGCTTTTATTTTTGTTTTTGTTTTGTTATCTTAGTTCTCTGAATAAGTTCATCCTTGTGTGGGAGAGAGACACGCTCCGCTGGTTCGTATGAACACATGTGTTCTTAGCTTTTAATTTTCATGGCGAAGGTTGAAACTGCTTCGTTAATTGTTATATGGTTGGAAACGGGAAATGCTACATGTAGTAATTGGTATAATGTCTTGAATAATGTGAAACTTGGCAATTGTTGTGCTCATATAGATCTTGTTTAAGCTCTTGCATCATGTACCTTGTACCCATTAATGAATAATTACATAGAGCTTGTTAAAATTTGGTTTGCATGATTGGTCTCTCTAAGTCTAGATATTTTCTGGTTGAGGTGTTTGAACAACAAGGAGACGATGTAAAGTCTTATAATGTTTACAATATGTTTATATGTGAGTCTTGCTGCACCATTTCATACTTGAGTTTGCTTCAAATAACCTTGCTAGCCTAAACCTTGTATCGAGAGGGAATACTTCTCATGCATCCAAATACTTGAGCCAATATTCATGCCATTTGTGTCCACCATACCTACCTACTACATGGTATTTCTCCGCCATTCCAAAGTAAATTGCTTGAGTGCTACCTTTAAACCATTCAAAATTTATCACCTCTGATTTGTGTCAATGTTTTATAGCTCATGAGGAAGTATGTGGTGTTTATCTTTCAATCTTGTTGGGCAACTTTCACCAATGGACTAGTGGCTTCATCCGCTTATCCAATAATTTTGCAAAAAGAGCTGGCAATGGGATTCCCAGTCCCAAATTAATTAACAAAAATAGACACTCCTCCATGGTATGTGATTGTTGGACGGCACCCGAAGGATTCGGTTAGCCATGGCTTGAGAAAGCAAAGGTGGGGAGGAGTGTCAACATAATAAAACTAAAATAAAAAGGCACTCCTTCATGGTATGAGATTGTTGGCAGGCACCCGAGGATTCGGTTAGCCATGGTTTGTGAAAGAAAGGTTGGAAGGAGTGCCACCCAAAAACAAAATAAAATGGGAGCCGCTCTTTGAAGGTTTTGGCAAGGGGGTTAGAGTACCCGCTACCATTCGTTGACAACAACAAACACTTCTCAAAACTTTACTTTTATGCTCTCTATGTGTTTTCAAAATCAAAGCTCTAGCACAAATATAGCAATCAATGCTTTCCTCTTTGAAGGACCATTCTTTTACCTTATTGTTGAGTCAGTTTACCTATTCTTTCTATCCTAGAAGCAAACACTTGTGTAAATTGTGTGCATTGATTCTTACATGTTTACCTATTGCACTTGTTATATTACTTTGTGTTGACAATTATCCACGAGATATACATGTTAAAGTTGAAAGCAACCGCTGAAACTTATATCTTCCTTTGTGTTGTTTCAAAGCTTTCTACCAAGAATTTATTGCTTATGAGTTAACTCTTATGCAAGACTTATTGATGCTTGGCTTGAAAGTATTATTCATGAAAAGTCTTTGTTATATGATTCATTTGTTTACTCATTATCCTCATCATTGCTTCGAATCTCTGCATTCATCTCATGTGCTTTACAATAGTATGATCAAGGCTATGATGGCATGTCACTTAAGAAATTATCATTTGTTATCGTTTTACCTGCTCGGGACGAGCAGAACTAAGCTTGGGGATGCTTGATACGTCTCAAACGTATCTATAATTTCTTATGTTCCATGCCACTTTATTGATGATATCTACATGTTTTATACACATTATATGTCATTATTATGCGTTTCGGAACTAACCTATTGACGAGATGCCGAGGCCATTGTTTGTCTTGTTTTGGTTTGAGAAATCCTAGTAACGAAATATTCTCGAATCGACGAAATCACCGCAAAGTTCCTATTTTTCCGGGAAGCTTCAGCACGGAGGGGGACGAGAGGGGAGCTGGGGGCCCCAGACCACACCCCGAGCGCGGGGGGGGGCGCGCCCCCTATGGTCTGGCACCCCGTGGCCCCTCCGACTCCCTCTCGGCGCCTATTTAAGCCTCCCTGACCTAAAAACACCGCCAGAGACCACGATACGGAGAAAAACCTTCCAGAGCCGCCGCCATCGCGAAATCAAGATTCGGGGGACAGAACTCTCTGTTCGGCACCCTGCCGGACGGGGAATTGCCCCGGAGTCGTCTCCACCGCCGTCTCCACCGCCATCTTCACCGCCATCGCTGCCTCCATGATGAGGAGGGAGTAGTTCACCCCCGGGGCTGAGGGCTCCGCTGTAGCTATGTGGTTCATCTCTCTCTTTATGTGATCTAGTTGAATATCGTGTGCTACTCTAGTGATGTTATTAAAGTACTCTATTCCTCCTCCACGTGTGTAATGGTGATAGTGTGTGCACCGTGTGAGTACTTGGCATAGGCTATGATTATGATCTCTTGTAGATTATGAAGTTAATTATTGCTATGATGGTATTGATGTGTATTATTCCTCCTACATATGCATGATGGTGATAGTGTGCATGCTATGTTAGTTCTTGGTGTAATTATGTTGATCTATCTTGCACTCTAAGGTTATTTAAATATGAACATTGCATTGTGGAGCTTGTTAACTCCGGCATTGAGGGTTCGTGTAATCCTACGCAATGCGTTCATCATCCAACAAAAGAGTGTAGAGTAGTCCTATTATGTGATCATTGTTGAGAGTGTCCACTAGTGAAAGCAGGATCCCTAGGCCTTGCTTCCAAGCATCGAATCTCCGTTTGTTTACTGTTTTGCTGCATGTTTACTCGCTGCCATATTTTATTCAGATTGCTATTACCACTCATATACATCCATATTACTTGTATTTCACTATCTCTTCGCCGAACTAGTGCACCTATACACCTGACAAGTGTATTTGGTGTGTTGGGGACACAAGAGACTTCTTGCTTTGTGATTGCAGGGTTGCATGAGAGGGATATCTTTGACCTCTTCCTCCCTGAGTTCGATAAACCTTGGGTGATCCACTTAAGGAAAACTTGCTGCTGTTCTATCAGGAGCCCAACACTGACTACAAGAATTCCGATTTGGCGTCAACAAGGAAGGATCCTACCGTCTCGAAGTTCCGATCTCGTCGGAATTTTCAGCGGTCGATTCTAACTTTTCGTCGAGTGACGAGGAGTTTTCGTCGCCACGCTTCATCGACACCAAGGCAAGCGGAAAGCTCGCCAAGATCTTCAGCAACACATCTTTCGAGTCGTCTGCGGACTCCTTTATAAGCAGCGATTCCGACAGCGTCGACAGCTTCAACTTCATCGACAAATCTGCTGCCATCGGAAAGGTCTTCACCAATCTATATGATGGTGTCACCAATCCCGACAAAAATCAATACGCAAAATACCATCAAATCTGTGCAATCGAAGAGGCAGGCCGATCAGAACCAGAGACGTCAGAGGCTTTCGACGATTTGGGAAATCCATACGTCGATCCCGCTGATCTCAGAAAAGGCTTAGGCACTAAATATGCTGGGTCTTCAACTCGCGCAAGAGTTCAACTCCCGCAGGAAGCATGGGATAGGGCCGCAAAAGCCATGGATGGTTCAGAACCAATGACCACCACTGCTACTGTACAAGAACTACAAGCATACCAATATAGACTTGCTCGGGTAAGTAGAGAGCTGAAAAAACAGACAGCATCCTTGAATAGGAGAAAGGAGGCAGCTTCCGCGTCCAGCAGGCGTCGAGCAGAGCTCAGTCGACAATCAGAAACTTCGGCAGATAGCCATAGAGAGGCTCGAAGGAGAATGAGATCTCGGCTACCTGAAGAAGAGAGAGGAAACATAATTCAAAATCTCGACATGTCCTTCATGACGATTGATACAAGGGGAAATATCATCCCGAAAACACCAGAAGCAGGTTACATGGCAACGCAAGCTTACATCCTCGCGTCCAGACCACCTCCTGGAGACCCGAGAGAACCATTGTTCAATATGGCAATGGCTGGAGTAGGAGTTATGGGAACAGCGTTCGCAGCCACGCCTCCCGAAGCAAATCCTCGGCAAAATAGTCCACGACCCACCGCAACGGTGCAAGACCCACCAAGAACAAGTGGAGCAAGAGACACAACAGTTCAAGTAAGGGTGGACAGAGCACGACAAGAAAGAAGAGAACGTCAGCACTCACCAGAAGTTGCCGACGAAGATATGTGTGGACTCCCGTGCTTTACGAGAAGAGTTCGAAAGACTCGAGTCCCAAAAGGGTTCAAGTTACCCGAGAATTTCAAGAAATTCGACGGCCTGCAGGATCCCGAGGATTGGCTCGTTGATTATCTCGAGATGGTGAAGCTGGTAGGAGGAACCAGAGCAACAGCCATGCAAAGTATCCAAGTTCACTTGAGTGGTGCCGCAAGATCTTGGATAAAGAAACTTCCCCCAGGCTCCATCGACAGCTGGGATAATTTCGAGGACATCTTCGTGAGAAATTTCCGATCCACCTGCAAAAAACCTGCATCATTGGAAGAGTTGAGGGCTCGACAAAAACACGATGAGTCGATGAGGAAATATATACAGAGGTGGAATATCATTAAAACTCGGCAGAAGATATATCTGACGAGAGAGCAATAGACGCGTTCGTAGCAGGAATTCGGCGTGGAGATTTCGTCGAGGACTTAGGGAGAACCAACCCTAAGACAATATCAGCACTGATGGAGATAGCCAACAAGTGGGCAGATGGAGAAGACGCAATATATAATAAGCGACACAGGTCGCCAGAAGAGGATCGCGGTCGAAATTTTCAAAATAGAAGGCGATTTTCTCGCCAGTTCTACAACAACGACGCTCCTGGCCATATATCGGCTGGTTTTCGGGGAAATCCTGGAGGAAATAGTCGAGATGACTATCAAAGGAGTAATGAGCAACAAGGCGACAATAGAGGTGATTCTCGCGGCAACAGGCAAAATAGTGGACCAAGGTTTCAAAGACCTTATGTGTCCCCCGAGGAGATGATGAACGGTCCGTGTCAAATGCACTTTTATCTCGACAACAACGGAAAGAGGCAGTCAGGACATCTCCAGAAAGACTGCCGAAATTTTCAGGCAATGTTGCGAGCCGCAGGAATTGCAAATGCCCAAGCCATGAACAGAACCCCCGGGAGCCAAGGAGCGAGATCCACCTCCCACCTCCTCCCGCAATTACGGACGAAAATCGGCACCAGCTCAGAATAGCGGCAGCACCACACCCACCTCCATACGTTGACCCTAACTCCAACGGTGCGGTCTCGATGATTCAAAAAGCTAGGCCATCCAACAGGGCGCAAAAGGTAATCTCACGGCAAGTGTTCATGGCAGAGAAGATGCCTCCACCAACAGTTGAGTACCTAAATTGGTCGGGGCAAGACATTGGCTTCACAATTGCGGATCATCCACAACAAGTTCCTCGACCAGGACAATCGGCACTCATCTTACCCGCAGTAATTGCTGGTTTCGATGTGTCGAGAGTTTTCATAGATGGCGGCAGCAGTTTAACCTTATGTATGCAGATACATTGAGGAAGATGAACATATCCTTGGCAAACCTGAAACCAACTGATACACGTTTCCATGGGATCACACCAGAGAAGCCAAGTTACCCGTTAGGCAAGATCAACCTCGATGTTCAGTTTGGAACCCGAGAAAACTACAGGATAGAGAACTTGGAGTTTGAAGTTGTGGATTTCCCGTCGCAATATCACGCTTTGTTGGGACGACCAGCATATGCCAGGTTTATGGCAGTACCACACTATACGTACCTATTGTGGAGGTTGCCTGGACCCAAGGGACCTATCACAATTAAAGGAAGTTTCGCGCTGTCTGATAAGTGCGACAAAGATTTTCATCGCTGTCGAAACTTTCGGGATGCAAGGATATATGGCGCCAAGGCTTCACTGATTATGATGTGCTGCCAGATGCAGGGAGGTCTCTCAGGAGCCAACCTTCAACACTGCCAAGGATTCGAAAGAGGTGCAGATCCACCCGACGGACCCAAAGAAAACGACATCCATTGCAACAAACATGGATATCGCATAGGAAAGCGCGCTCGTCGAGTTCCTCCGTGAGCACTGGAAAATCTTCGCATGGTGTCCAGCTGACATGCCAGGAGTACCCAGGGAACTTGCCGAGCACCACCTCAACTTGGATCCTCTCGCGAGACCAATCAAGCAACCTTTGCGGCGTTTTTCGGAACCAAACCGCAAAGCTATGTTATCAGAAATAGATCGACTCAAAGATGCTGGTTTTATCAAAGAAATATCTACAGAAGCCACGTGGGTAGCTAACCCAGTGATGGTGCCGAAGAAACACACGAAAGTCCTTCGCATGTGTGTCGACTTTACGTGCCTCAATAAACATTGTCCTAAGGATCACTTTCCCCTCCCAAGGATCGATCAAATCATCGACTCCACGGCAGGATGCGAACGTCTTTCCTTCTTGGACGCATACTCTGGTTATAACCAGATCAGATTAAAAGAAGAAGATGAAGCCAAGACAGCGTTCATAACACCTTATGGCGTGTTTTGCTACAAAACAATGCCCTTTGGTTTGAAAAACGCGGGAGCAACATATCAGCGGATGATGCAGAAGTGCCTAGCAACACAGATTGGAAAAATGTACAAGTCTACATTGACGATGTCGTGATAACATCAAAAAAGGGTCAACGTTGATCGAAGATTTGAAGGAAACCTTCGACAACCTCGACAAGTTTGCCTCAAGCTGAACCCGACAAAGTGCTCTTTTGGAGTTCCTGCGGGAGAACTTCTCGGGTTCCTAGTATCAGCAAGAGGGATTGAAGCTAATCCCGAAAAAATACAGGCCATCGTCACTATGAGGAAGCCAACAAAGTTGAAAGAAATACAACAACGACGGGGAGTCGAGCTTTAAAGATTCGTCGCCAGGCTAGGAGAAAAGGCGTTGCCGTTCTATGCATTGATCAAACAGGGGGAGAAATTTCAATGGAACGAGGAAGCAGAAGAGCTTTCGAAATCTCAAACGCACAATTTTGACACCTCTTGGTGGTGGCCTAAAGAGAAAGAACCTCTCCTCCTATACATTGCAGCCACACCTCAGGTGGTCAGCACGGCCCTAGTAGTTGAAAGAGAAGAAGAAGGAAAGCTCCATGGAGTTCAGAGGCCAGTATATTTCATCAGCGAAGTACTGTCGCCTTCAAAACAGCGGTATCCGCAATACCAGAAACTGGCGTATGGAGTATTCACGACAGCAAGAAAATTGCGACACTATTTTTCGGCGCACCCGATAATAGTGGTCAATGAAGCTCCTTTGTCAAACATATTGAACAACCCAGAAGCTACGGGTCGTGTCTCCCTTTGGGGAATAGAACTTTCCCCTCGGGACATCACGTACGAAAAAAGAAAGGCAATAAAATCGCAGGTTTTACCAGATTTCATTGCAGAGTGGATGGAGCTACAAAACACGGGGCCTCCAGATTTATCGAGAACCTGGACTATGAACTTCGACGGATCCAAAAGGTTGGAAGGCGCTGGAGCAGGCGTGATACTAATATCACCTGAAGGCGACAAGTTGAAATATGTCGGATACGTTTCCAAACGCATCTAACAATGAAGCAGAATATGAAGCTCTCATACACGGGATGAAGATGGCGAAAGCTTGCGGTGCAACCCGATTGAAAATCTTCGGCGACTCACAATTGGTGGCACAGCAAGTTATGAACCAATGTGATGCAGTCAACGAAAGTATGATAGCATACAAGAGGTGTATAATGAGTGGAAAAATTGTTTGATGGATGCGAGGTAAACCACATCAGCAGGTGAGAGTGATGAAGCCGATGTTCTTGCAAACATCGGGTCACAATGTCTCGCGATCCCTCCAGGCGTGTTTTGGGAAGAAATAAGCGAGAGATCAACAAAGCCAGAAAAACAAAGAAGGAGAACGAAGAGAAATCTTCGAGTGCCACCAAAGACTCAGAGGAAGAAGAAGAGGAACAGGACCTAGTCATGATGGTGCAAATACCGTGGATGCAGGCTTACATATCATACATCTTAAGGAAAACAATACCCGACGATCCAGTTGAAGCAAGGCGAATAATGAGGCGATCTAAAGCTTTTACTGTGGTAAAAGGGGAGTTGTACAAACGAAGTATTTCGGGCGTGCTACAGAGATGTGTTACACCCGAAGAAGGAAGGATCATCCTGAAAGATGTACACGAAGGAATATGCGGGCACCACGCGAGCAGCCGAGCTATCGCGGCTAAAGTTTTCAGAGCAGGATTTTATTGGCTAACAGCAATCGAGGACGCGAAGGAAATAGTGCGAACTTGCGATGCGTGCCAAAGATTTGCCGCCAAACCTCACTCTCCAGCAGCAGAACTTATGCCAATCCCACTGTCTTGGCCCTTTGCTCAATGGGGTCTCGACATGGTGGGAAAACTACACAAAGCTTCGCCAGGAGGATATGAGTATATGCTTGTTGCTGTCGACAAATTTACTAAGTGGATAGAAGCAAAGCCGATAAATTCACCGGACGGCGCGTCGGCGATCAAGTTCGTGAAAAGCATCGTCTTTAGATTTGGAGTCCCTCACAGCATTGTCACAGACAACGGCAGCAATTTTACGTCCAAGGAGTTCAAGCATATTGTGCAGAAGTGGGCATCAAATTGAGTTTTGCGTCTGTCGCACATCCACAGACCAATGGTCAAGTCGAGAAAGCTAATGGCATCATCTGCAACGGTATCAAGAAACGTTTGTTGGGACCATTGGAAAAAGCTCGACATACTTGGCCGGGCGCAAGTGTGTTGTGGAGTATTAGAACAACACCAAATATGGCGGCGCAGGAGACGCCGTTCTTTCTGGTCCATGGAGCCAAGGCAGTCCTGCCGATAGAGATAGAACATGATTCTCCAAGAGTTATAGAATATGATGAAGAAACTTCGAGAAAAGCTTTGGAGCACTACAAGAAAAGTTCTGATAGACAACGTCCCAAAATCGTCCACTAAGGGGTATTTTTCGTCGCCTATGGGCCTAACCCGACGATATGGGTTCTGTTGTCGAAACTGCGTCAGGCAAAGTCCAACGACGATTTTTCGGTCCGTCGCGCTTGGGCGCCCTTCCGCCACGGAAAATCGGACCGTTGCCCAAGTGTTTGGAGCCCGTTGACTGCGACGTTATGCAAACGACACGTGGCAGACGCCGTTAACTGCGTTAACGGCGTTAACCGGCTGAAACCCCGTGGTAGATGGTAGGCCCACACGAGGCCTGCCACGTCTTAAGCGGGCCGGGCCAGATGACATAGTTTGACCGGTCAACTATATAGCTGGGTGGTCCATTAGTTACGTGGGCGGGCCTAACCTCTAATGTTGACTGGTCAAAACTTAAATGGGCCGGCCCATTTAACATGTGGGGTCCACCTTACAGCAACTGGGCCGGCCCAAGAAGCAAGTGGGCCGGGCCAAAACACAGTGGGTCCCACTTTCCTGTGGCCGCCCATTTAGTGTGTGGGGTCCACCGTATAGCAAGTGGGTCGGCCCAACAAGCTGGTGGGCCGGGCCAAAAACACAGTGGGTCCCACTATCTTAAAGGGCCGCCCATTTAGTATGTGGGGTCCACCATATAGCAAGTGGGCCCAACAAGATAGTGGCGGGCCAAAAACACAGGTCCCACCTTCTGTTAAAGGGCGGCCCATTTAGTATGTGGGGTCCACCATATAGCAAGTGGGCCCACCAAGATAGTGGGCGGGCCAAAAACACAAGTGGGTCCCACATTCCTCTTAATGGGCCGGGCCATTTGGTATGTGGGGTCCACCATATAGAAAGTGGGCTGGCCCAACAAGATAGTGGGTCGGGCCAAAACACAGTGGGTCCCACCTTCCTATTAAAGGGTCGGCCCATTTACCATGTGGGACCACCATATAGCAAGTGGGCGCCCAACAAGAGTGGGCGGGCCAAAAGCACATGGGCCCCACTTTTAAAGGGCCGGCCCAAATAGTATGTGGGGTCCACCATGTAGCAAGGGCCGGCCCAACAAGATAGTGGGCCGGGCAAAAACACAGGGGTCCCACTTTCCTCTTGAAGGGCCGGCCCGTTTAGTATGTGGGGTCCACCACAAAAGCAAATGGCTGGCCCAACTAATTAGTGGGCCGGCCCAGTAGTGGGTGGGGTCCACCTTAAAGCAAGTGGGCCAGCCCAATTAGAGTGTGGGGTCCACCGTAACTCAAATGGGCTGGCCAAGAAGTAAGTGGGCCAGCCCGTTTAGTTGTTGTTTATATGCCGGCATAATATGCGCTTTAGGATTTTGCGGGCAGGCACATATGTGATTTCGCTTAATTGGGCCGTTTAAGGGATGGGAATTCGTGATTTAGATACTGAGAATATTTACGCAGCATTGATTTCTGTCGGATAGCCTCACTTACCACAAGCACCAAAGAAAAAATGCGCGAAAGAACTATAAAAACTAACTAAATATTACATCAGCTGCAAGGCATTGAAAAAAATATTACAGAACCCAGAGAAATTGAATGGTAATTAAACCTAGCAATACAATGAAGCGATCCGGCAATCTTTTAAGTTGTCCATGCAGCACCTATATCTGAAACAAAGACATTACAAGTTAAGACAGCAACAATGGAAAGGCAAAGACACTACAATATTGTTTGCCAAAGAATTTGGAACTCATCATTTCATCGTTATAACAAGATCATTGTAATGCGCACAATAAGCAAACAAAGAGTGCATGCCGCATACCAACAGCCAATATAACAGAGCATGTTAGAATGAAACAGCAGACTTACTACTGTCGAGTCCCATGCAAACCAACATGTTCAGGGAGTACAAAATTGGCATGAACAACATAGTAGCAGGCTATAAATTTTGTAACAACGACTGAGCAAGATGAAGTTATGATGGCTACATCTACAGAGCAGGGAATGTAAACCAAAAATAGAAGTTACGATGGCAAAAGCTAAAGAGGAGGGAATGTGAACCAACATGTGCCAAGTGCAATTACTTCATTTTGGCCGTGAACTAAATAATACTCCTGAACTTATAGTGAAGGGGATGCAAATCAAGATGTTTCGGGATATAAACTTGTAATGAGCAACACATAGAGGATAGTTAATGTTGGAGCTTAGGATGGACCAGATACAGAATATAGTGGGATCACCTGTGAACTTGTATAAGAGGGAATGCAAACCAATATGTTCAGCTTTCCATATGTGAGCGTCATGCCAAGTCAGAGAAACAAGTCAATAATGCAGCTTTTGAAGAACAAGATGGCACGCAAAATTATTATCTAGTAGTATGACAAGTTTATTTGTACTACAGGCTAGATAGCAGAGTGATAGCATGCCAAACTAAGTCCTTACTTTGTTAGCTTACAATGAACTAGATACAAAACAATGGCATCACCTGTAGTACAGGGAATGCAAGCCAACATGTTCATGGAGTAAAAAATTGGCACAAACAACATAGTAGCAGGCCATAATTTTTGTAACAACGACTGAGCAAGATAAAGTTATGATGGCTAGATCTACAGAGCAGGGAATGTAAACCAAATATAGAAGTTACGATGCCAAAAGCTATAGAGCAGGGAATGCGAACCAACATGTGCAATTACTTAAAATTGGCCATGAACTAAATAATAGCAGGATGTTACTATAATACCTATAATTTTTGTAACAACGACTGAGCAAGATAGAAGTTATGATGGCTACATCTACAGAGCAGGGAATGCAAACCAAAATGTTCAATCGCTTAAAGTTAGCAATGAAGTAGAAAATAGCAACGTGTTACGGTCATAGCTAGGAATGAACTAAAAGAGCTTCAGACAAACAAGAATCTGAACCCAGAACATGGCGCTAAAACAAGGGACTTACATTAGGAGAAGCACTCTGTGGGAGTCACAGCAGATCTTCCTGGGGTTGATAGATCCGGTGATGAAGTACGCTACATGTGCTACTTGGGGTTGGAGAGACGGCCATTACACTTCATGATTACTCATCTCATCTGCAAAAACGTAACGGCGCGTCGTTAGCACAAACAGGTTCCCCCAAGATTAAACAAGAACTTGCAGGCAAGCAATAGAAAAGCGACAGTAGAAGAGTTTAGATCATGCAAGGCGCCGGTGAAGCAGATCCGGTTCATGCACAGCGGTGTCGGTGAGCAAGATCCGATGCGGTGGACGACGGATCCGGCGAAGCGGCGGGGTGGACGATACCGCAGCTGAAGCGACTGCGGTAGACTGCTGGATGAGCACATAGTTTCGAGGTTCGGCGGGGATGATCCGGTCCGGTTGATGACGGCGTCGATGAAGCGGCTCCGGCAGGCAGCCGGATGACGAGGATCGCGAGGGCTCGGGTAGGCCAGGGAAGTCCGGCGGGGATGTTCCGGTGCGGTGGTCGTGGAGGTGGTAGAGAGAGGGACTTGAGAAGTTCCGGTGGGTGATCTCAGAGGAGAGACTGAAGGAAATGTATTTTTTTTGGGAGGGTTTCCGGGCTAGGGAGGTGGTGATCGAAAAAATGACGGGCAAACCCCTCACCAACCGACTTTGCTGTCATCTCCACAGGGGTAGAATGGGAATTTGGAAGCGTGTGAAATATTTGTATTTTGTGGGCGGGAAGTTTTGCCGCTATGAGATTTTGAATTTGGCTACTGTCCAAGTATAATGATAAAAAATTGTGACACCGTACTAGTACCTCTGTTCATGGCCGAGTGCAAAATCAAATCATCATCACGTTGAATATAGGTCACTACCATGATCATGATCTATCTTCTTAATCCCATTCAAAAATGCGTTTGAAATATTTCAGGATTGGTGGGAGATTTTGCCGCCCGACAGAGATTAAATTAAACCACACGTTCGACAATTCAAACTTGAGACCTTGGCTATGATACCATTTAAGTTCGAACTGATTCAAAAAAGGCTAGGCAATTAATTTATATAACATCCACAGGAACAACTACCAAGTTGATCCCAACCGCAGATAAATGCATCCACCAACAAAAGTCTGAACGGTGCCTTAATCTAAGGAAACATTTCACAAGACCAATGTACTCACTATGTTAGTGTTCATCTCCAATTATCTATGGCATTTTCTTAGTCTTTGGGAGATTATAACGAACTTGATTGGCCTCGTGCAGTAGGGCATCACATGCTTCTAATCTCGATCTCAACATGTCAACTTTTGTTCTTAGCATAGCTGTTGCAACTCGTTCTACTTGGAGTTGTTCCTCCAAAACTTGAGCAGAGAAAGACTTGGACTTGGGCTTCAAAACCCAGCATTTCGCAGGAAAGAGTTTTTGGTGATATCTTTATCTTTCCCGGGTTTTGCCATCTCAAATTTCATATTAGCCAGACAAGTTTTGAGTTGTGTAAAAAGAAAAGTTATTACAGAGAAAAATGCAGATGGTAGATTTAATGTGTACGAACTACTTTTAATCATACAAGTTGACATGCCTGACTATAATAAGGACCATCTATCTTGCTAGCAGGCATAATTATTAATGGGCTACCATGTACGGGAACCGTATCCTCTAACGTGAAGGAGCTAAGTCAGGAAAAATAAAGAAGCAAAGTCAGGCTTCTGTAGCATAAGTACAAGGTTATGCACTGTCTTTAACTAATAAAGGTGATTACTGTAGATGTTTAAAAACTAAACTAAATTTTATTACACCATAATTTTCTCTGCATGTAATTACTTCAAATGCAAGACACAAGTTTGTATTGTGCAAATTAATTTAAATTATTTGGATTTTAGACATATGGTTTGGGGGAAGGAAAGTTAGAGTACTGTAGCTTCTCTAACTTTTCACCTTCAAGTTAGAGGATCCCGTTCCCCATGTACGTAGTCCTTCCAAGAAACAGCCGTTATTGCATTACGAGCAGAAAACAGTTCACACGTGCGCTCAGATTCAAATTTTCAGCATGCAGTCGATTTATGGTTTAATTGAAGTACACATCAGGATATTATTTCACACAAAATACAGCAGCCACATGGAACATATCTAATTTTAGTACAACAACAAAATTTGCAATTATTACAGACCACGAAATTTTGAACGAAATTTTGAGCAGTAATTAGTTACAGCATTGGCATCAGCAGTCCACTTGACTGAACAACAGAATCAAAGTTTATTTAGACACCTTCAATTCCCAGACACATCACAACTGGCTTACCATGACAAGTGCATAGGAGATTCTTTAGAACATTTTCTGTCAAAGTTTGCCTATTTTTCAATTCATGTATCTCTTGGCGTGTCTTGGCAATTAATTCATCAGCATCTTTGTTTTCCCGCCCAAATATATCAACTGCCTCTTGGAGTGCATCCCCCAAATCTCTTTGTGCCGGATTAAGTTGACCAATAGATACCATGGGCCTATGCGAGCAATATGCACTCTCACTGCTGCTTTGTGAAACATCAATACTTGAGGCATTGGCCCTTGCTTCTGGCATTGTAGCTTTATTTGAAGCCTGAAATTTAGATAAAACAAGTTACAACATCATATGATGCAATAAAAGACCTCCAATTTCAAGAACATCATTGAGCTGATATAACACAACAAGCAATCAAAAATAGAGCCTCGTACATCTATTTCTTCTGGAATGGTTGGTGTACTGGACTCAGTGGACCAATGAGAGCACGTGCCACTGTCACTGTTGCTCTGTGAAATGACCGCAACACTTGATAAATGGGTTGTCCCTACTGACATTACAGCTTTGTTTGCAGGCTGAAACTAAGACAAAACAAGTTAAAATGCAATACAATACAAGGCAAACAAACAGCATTGTTGACATAATTTTGAAAGAACCATGGGCAGATACAACAAAGAAACCAGTTAAGCCACATGCCTCTTAGAACAAACCAAACTAGATCATGGCGATGATGTATACAATGAACCAAGCAACTAGACATCATGTGCCCAATAACGAAGCCAGGTCACTGCACAGAAGAAATCTAGCAAATAGCCAAATACAGTCAAAAGATGTGCATGTTGGATTTGATACTATTAGGAAAATAATGTATGATTGATTTAAGCATGACTCAGATAGTGCCTTCGACATCGCAGAAGGTCAATGCAACAATTAATTGTATGGCTTGTATGAAGTGCCATAACATTTAAATTAAGCATAACGAGGCATTGCTTAATCTGAGAACTGAGTGCTAGCTCAGTGGCAAGGCTTGCGAGTGCGCAGCCAGCCCACCCGGGTTCGAGTCCCAACAGGACCGAATTAAACGGGGTGTTATCTAGCGCGTATAAATTCGCTGCTAGAGAGGTCTCATCATCTATCTCACAACGTATAGACAAGGGAGGGAATCTTCCTACGTTGGTCAACGTTTAGGCAATGCTTAATCTTGAATTCATGATCAAACTCAAACAAAAAAGGGCATATAACAAGTAGCACCATGTGCATCATGTATAATAGATTACTAGAAACTGAATGAAGCAATTGAACATGGAGCGTATTATATAAACAGCCAGATCATTTGAATATGGATATACCACATCATGTCAATGGGACTCAGAAAAACAAAGCTAGACATTTAAACAAGTAATATAACTATTTTTTCACCATGTTTCAAGTAGAATAGGAAGCTAGGTTAGGAATAAAGCAATCATGTTTCAAGTAGAATAGGAAGCTAGGTTAGGAATAAAGCAATAAAAAAACACGAAGTGCATCATTTCAGCTAGGATCATTTCTATCAAACTTCATGCACTAGCCATGGAACAACAGGCAAACTCAATGAAGCAACAGGCAAAAAATTAACATAATAGAATTTCAGGACTTGTATTAACATAGCCAAATCATGTAACTTATACCCAGGCATGCCGGATGCCAGATGGGTCAAAGGCAGTGTGCAATGTTCCATATGGTCATTGTTTATATTTTATTAGATTCCATTAGGCAACTTAGGTAGTGCAACATACAGAAAATGATGCAATTGAACTATGCACAGGAGGTAAATTAACATTCCAAAAAAAACAGGGAACTTACGTGAGCTTTTTTTTGAGTCACACGGACCTCATCGGGTACTTGGACAGAAGAACCTGGTGCCTCACTGTTTCTCCTCTGCATGAAGGAGAGGCCAATTGTAAACAGAAACAGGTCCAAGATATAGAAGTTTGCATTAAGCAATATACAAAAAACAGCAGGTACTTACATGATTATAGGCGAGCTTTACTCTACGTTTATGAGTGTAAGATGTGCCTGCTGCACGTGTAATAACAACAAACAGTTACGAGTCACGGCTTTGCTATAATTAAATTGACACCAAATAGTAGTAGAAGCATTATGACGTGCATAAACATGTAATACAGGATCGCAGAAAGATATCAAACATGATGTAACTAGAGCAGTAGCCTACGGCCAAATAGTGAGAAATTGTAATCGTGTCAATTGTGGACTTGTATAGCCTACCCCAACTTGTTTGGGAATAAAGGCTTTGTTGTTGTTGTTGTCAATCGTGGACATGTAGAGCATTCAACGGCTCATGATTGGTGGCTCATATTTTGTAGAGTTTCAGCGAATGGGTGGGTTAGGTTACTCAGACCACCACACTGTGTATTTATATCATCTGAGTTAGGGTTACAATACTACTGGACATGGGCCTCTATGGGCCTCACACTGGATACAATATTACTACAGCGCTACTACTAAACTCACTCATGGTCCAACACACCCCCTCAAGATGATCATGGGTAAACAACCATGGCCATCTTGCAACAACAACATGACACATATGACAACTACCAGTAATGAACATTCAGCATAACTCCTAGGATACATGACAGCATTGCACTTTCCATCATCTTGTCATCTCGATTCATCTCTTCATCAGCAGCGAAGATATCCAGCTTCAACCATCTGGGATACGCACAACTCCTAACCATACACGTCCTCAACAACCCCGGCTGCCTCACCACACAAGTTCCGCAGAACCATCCACACTCGCCTCAATGTCCTCAGCCTCTCTTCTCCACTCTGCCCGGCCACCTCTTCCGTCTCTCCCACAAACCCCCAGCCAACTCCTGCCTCAACCATCCACTCCTCAAGCACCCATGCCTATCCCCCGGTCAGGCCTCAACCAGTCTCACCTCAGGCACGCATGCCTTTCCCCTGGACATATCCACAACCATCACCATCACCACTAAACCGCAGCCTCATCAACTCCATCACGACTCAACCGCAGCCTCATCAACTCCATCACCACATATCCTCACAGCCTCACATCTCCATTTTCTCCTCACTTCCACTCGGATGGCGCCTCGTCTGCGCGCCCTGGCCAACCTGGCGGACCGCACCTGGCCACATCGACCGGCTCGCGCTGGTCAACGTCCAGCACCAACCTCCGGCTCCGCCCTGCGCTCAAAGGCTCGCCCCACTCCGCACGCCTCCAACTTCTGCCCCTCACACGGATCCAGATCTCTCTGCCACGGATTCACTTCCTCTTCTCTCCTTTCTAAACCAAAACGATCTTCACCCTCTTCTTTCTCCCCGCGCGAGCAGCCGCCGATCTCACACAGCTCACATCGCTGTGTGTGATAGCCGCAACCCACGCAGAGCACCTGATGCGGCCTCCCGCCGCCTGGATTTCTACATCTCAACGGTGGGTTTTGTGATCAAAGGAAGAACTTGTTTGGTACTGTTTGTGGCGGCTAGCAGGAAGGAAACCTAGGCTCTGATACCATGTAGAGTTTCAGCGAATGGGTGGGTTTGGTCACGGAAAAACATACTTATGCGTCGTGTTTAAACCTAAAGGATGAGGTGGTTATCAACGAAAGCACTTGTAAGTTAGAAATATAGCACGAATTCAGAAATACAGTCAGCTGCAATACTCCTAA
This sequence comes from Lolium multiflorum, assembly GCA_030979885.1. Taxonomy (NCBI): domain Eukaryota; kingdom Viridiplantae; phylum Streptophyta; class Magnoliopsida; order Poales; family Poaceae; genus Lolium; species Lolium multiflorum. Next base: position 199,186,478 of record CM061753.1, on the reverse strand, counting down.
CAGAACAAAACGCGCAGGGATGTCTGGTTACCTATTTCTGGGCGGCGTTTAGACGTGTTCCGCGTTCTTACGGGTGACGTGGAGGTCGGCGAGGGGACTGCTGTTGCGGTGGGTGCCGGGGAAGCAGATCTTGGGGGGTCGGAGAAGGACATGCTGGGCGGTCGATGAAGTGTTCAGCGCGCCGGCCGAACTAGAAGGTCGGTGAAGCAGATGATGTGCAGTGCACGGGGGCGTCGGTGTCGGCGAAGCTGGTCAGGTGCGGTGGTCGATAGAGTCGGCGAACGAGATACGGTGCGGTGGACGCCGGAGTAGGTGCGGATCAAGCGGATAGGGCAGCCTCGGGGTTTGAAGCCGTGGCAGCTTGAACGGCGAAGTGCGGCGGTGATTTTCCGGTGCGGCGGCCGGGAAGGTCTGGAGGTAGGCAAGAGGGGCGGTTTCTCTGAGGGCTTGCGGGCGAAACTAGGGCGAAGCTGGGCGATAGAGGAGTAGAAGGGAATTTCGCAGTCCTTCTTTTGAGGAAAAAAATATTCGCAGATCTGAAACTTTGCGGCGCGAGATATTTGGGCGTTGGCGGGGAATTTTACCGCTCGATGATATTAAATTTTGGCTGCAGTAGGTTGTTTTTTTGAGAGTATGTAATAATAATAAATAGTAGGCCCTACTAGTACTGTACGTCTGTTCAGGAATCCAAGGGGGTAGAGGTAGAGGTATAGATATATAGACAATATAGAGATATAAGAAATGGCGGGGGCTAGCGGAAATGCACTTTGCCTCATAGGAGCATATGCTCCCATTATGTGAATCCATATTTCAAAGTGTCAAAAAATTCTAAACTAAAATTTTACATGTATATCTAGACATTTTATGTTGGTACACAAGTTTTCTCACAAAAAAATTATGTGGCTCCTGTAAAAAAGACAAATTTTGATGTTGTAACACGACTACGTACAGTATATTTTTTGCCTTTTTTTACACGCCACACAAAATGTCGTTTTTCCACGAAAACTTGTGAACGAACATATGATGTCACAATGTATACCAAAAAAATTAACATTTATATAATTTTTTTAATCATTTTCTATAATTGGTGCATATGCACGCGTGTGCCAAAACGCCACCTCCGCGGGCTAGGAGTTTCTAAACTTCTTATGGCACATCAAATAAAATGTTGTTCAATCAATAATAATAATGTGCTTATGATTGTTACTCCCTTCCACCATGAATAAAGTCCACATCGGTTTCGTGTCAAACTTTGACTCGAGATTTAGGTACCCACATGATAGTGCTAGTATCATAGCTAGTATCATACACATTGGTCCCACAAAAATGTTGATGTGGCAGCTAATTAAGTAGGAGAGAGGAGATTAGTGTAACATAGGTAGATACTGTATCATAGCGCAAACAACGAGAAAACTTAATGCTAAACAAATCTTGTACACAAATTTGCATTGAGATTCTAAAAAATAATAAATGTAGCATTACTATGATACTACTCCATGATACTACCCACTATAGAAATAGTATGACCAGCCTAATTTTATGACATCCGCAAAATATACCATTGGAAAGTTCATCGAAACAAGCATCCGATGATATAGTTTTGAATGACATGCAACTCATAATTGGCGGGCCCAAGTATTAGTCTAAGTTTGCCTCTGAAAACAAATTGGCATTGTACTCTAGGACAAAGGGAGACTACTCGCAATGGCAATATCATAAGTAGTATCATGCACTACATGCATGCAAAATGTTGATGCGTCATATCAGTTAATGATGAAAGAGACGATAGTGGTATCATAGGTAGATATCGTATCATAGCATGTAGAACTAGAAAAATTACTGCCAAACAAATCTTGTACACACTTTTGTATTGAGATTCTACAAATCACTAAATACATGTAACATATTATACTACTACATGATGATACTATGGACTGTGAAAATAATATCGTACATTAGTATCATATGCATGATACTATTATATGATACTCCCCATTGTGACTAGTCTAATAATAACAATAGTACTCAAATTTGTCTTGTCCCTCGGGTGTTTAGAAGTATATGTTCGGTCCCTCACGTATTTAAGAATTATGTTTGGCCCCTCAACTCTAATGTGGTCAAAATTGAGCACTTGAACACTTAGTTAGGTCTAGCAATGATAAAAACTTGATTGGTCTGTTTATTATTTGTTATGTGGCACGGCGGCAAAGCATTTTGCTAAATCTCAAGCACACATAGTTGGGGTCCATTAGAGGGACTAATTAAATCAAAGTACAATGGATTATAAAAGCAGGTTTTATCATTGATTAGCTTTGCAACGGCCTATCAACTGTAAGTGTTGCATGTGTTCTAAAGAACTATGTTCATCGTCACAGATCAAGAGGAGTACGCAGTGGAGGACGCACAAAACAACCGTAGGCCAGGTGGGCACACCTTACTAATTTTCTTTTTTCCACTTTATATGTGATAATTTTTTACATAAATAATTAACTAAAACATTTTAAAATAGGGTGGGCCATTCAACCCAAACACCATGTTGCGTACGTCGCTGAGGGTAAGGGGTTTCATCTTCGTTCTATGGTATGAGTATGTAATGCGCGTGATACTCATCGAAGACAATATATATAGCAGACATCACATCAGATGAGCCTATGGATAAAAATGGGCCAAATCATATCTACTAGTGCACAAATGAAGTTAAAAATAGGTCAACCTTCATTAAACCGATACTACTTAAAAGACCATTGTTTGACCTAAGTAAGCGTATATATGAGGTCAGTAATACTAGTCACAATGCATAGTATCATATATAAAAGTATGGTGTGTATGATACAATTAATACTACATGTTACTATGTCAACGATGCATGGTATCATGTACTAGTATCATAATCTTCTTATATTAATTGATTTGTAGAATCTCAATGCAGATCTATGTACAAGATTATTTAACATTAAATTTTCTAGTACTACGTGCTATGATACGGTATCTACCTATGATATTATAATCCTCTCTCTCATCTTTAATTGCAGTGCCACATCAGCTTTTTTGCAAGCATGAGATGCATGATAGTGTACTACCTATGATACTCCCATTGTGGGTAGTCTAAGGGGGCAATGTTAGACCTAATTAAGTGTTTGAGGTTAGTTATGGACCGCTGTTATACCTAATTGTGTTTGAGGTCAGTTAGGGACCTTATTATACATAATTAAGTGTTAGAGGTGAGTTCAAATAATAATATATAGTTGGGGTCTAAAGTTCACCAACGTATGCAACACACGAGCTGCCAAATGTGTACTTAATTAACCCTATTAGGAAAACACAAGATTATCTCATTCAACAAAATATTAGGAAAGTGTATCACAATTGTATTTATCCCTTATCTCTCTCATGTTAACCGAGACAAGAGTTCGTTCTAGGTCAGCTCTACGACAATTAGCGTCGCATGGGTGGTAACATAGGTGTGCAGTTGCGAAAGTTTTTTCCCAAGTTGTCGACTTCCTCAATCCACACTTAATATTTGTGCATGTGGGCCTAAGTATATGGTACTACTTAGTTCTATTCCTAGTATATATGTTGGGTGACTTAGAAAAATCATACTTCGTACATGATTCCTTCGAAAATCCTTTAGGGCTTCTTTGATTCATATTAGGTTGGTATAAGATAATAGGATTTAGATCTTATAGGAATATTTCCTACACTAGTAGTTTGATTCATATGAACATATCCAATAGGAAATAATCCTATAGGAATCATCAAGTAGTGCAAATCCTAGTATAGGATTAAATATTTGGTCCTACCTCATGGAAAAATTCATTTGGCGCAATCAAACGCAACTCATCTTATTATAGGATTTAACTACACATGTCATCCCAAATCCCAATCCTACATTCCTACTCCTATGATTTCCCTATCCTGTGAATGAAAGGAGCCCTTAAAATCAAACTATCCCGCACCTCGTCGATTCGTATAAAACCGACTCTAGCCAACAACTCTTCGCCCGACCTTTCTTCTTCACCATCAGGCCACCACACACTGTCATTTTCCATTGCAACGCATTTAGGGTGTGTTCGGTTCCAGAACCAAGTGGAATGGAATGGAACCGTTCCGCACCTAGAGCCCATTCTTGTGTTCGGTTGTGGAATGGAACGGAACCGAGTGGTTCCTCGAAAGGGAATATTCTCCCCATATGCAGAATGCACCCATTCCACCGAATCGGTGGAATGTGGTGGAACGGCTGTTACTTAGCCGCTATTAATTACAAAGCACTTCACTAATCCAACCAAAAAAATTATTAGTTGTTGTTAATTATGATTTTGAGATTAAAAAGGCCATTTGCCACTATTAATTACGATATTTAGACAAAAGATTAAACTTTAACTTCATTCCGTTCTACTCTCCAAATTCCCCGACCATACAAAAAATAACATTAATTACGATTTTAAGATTAAAAAGGCCATTAGGCGTTGTTAATTACGATTTTAAGATTTAAAAGGCTATTTGCCATTGTTAATTACGATTCTTAGACAAAAGTTTAGTTTAACCACATTCCGTTCTGCTCTCCAATTCCTCCAACCGAACAAAAAACAGTACCATTCTGTACCTCCTTTTTGTCCAAACCGAACGCGGGGATGGAACCATTCCATTCCTCTGGAAAGGAACCATTCCTTACTAAAATCTTCTTGTGCCACCTCCCAGTTTAAAGGCCTACTCGCATAACCCTACAGCTCTGCACTCGCGTGGGCAACCGAACACACCTACATCATCAATGCCCCGCGTACTTATCCGCACCGCCTACAGCTCTGCACTCCTATGACCTATCCATGGCTGGGCAGTCAAAAAAAGCTGCGTCACCTGGGAAATCAACAAGCCACGCAAGCAAGTCGCAAGCATCATAAATTCCGAATCAATGCCTAGCTACAGTCTACCTGGCCTCCTCCCAACTCATTGTCCTTGAGGCCTTAACAAAGCCTTCTAAAAGGGTTTTATCAAAATATTCCATATGGATTAGTAAAAAAACGCACCTGCTAAAGATTCATATATGCCCCTAGGTTAAAAATATGCATCTCAAATTTGTATGGATACATATGTATCTCTGACTAAAATGCATGTATCAAGACATAAGTGAGACACCTATATATTTTCAAACGGGGATGTAGTAGTAGATTTTTTGGGTCATGTGTTGGCAATAAAAAATGGATTCCCCATTTCATCTGTGCACAAGGAGGGCAAAACGAGTGGTCTTTTGTGAAGTGTCTCTACCAATCTACAACCACTTCAATTTTCACATGTACGCTAGACCCTGAAAGATGTCCAAATCAAGTTGCAGTGTTTTATCTCGATCCACATCTACATATGGTTTTATAATTGAGCTTTATCCTAATGAATTCAAAATTAAACTGTATGAGTTTGCTTGTTTTTGTACCCACTTGGGAAGGGTTCATGCAGGATCTGTAGCGAACTTTCTTGTGAAGACATATTTTGGCACATACTGTATGTGAATCTTCTCACGGCCATCAACTTTGAATACTCAAGTTTTTTACTCCTATATATGCAAAATGATATCAGTGTACCATTTTACTTATTCACAATGTTGGCAAAAAATGTATTTTTATGCCCATCTATTTCCATTTTTTGATTTCTTTTTTGAATTTTCATGCCCATTTGTAGATTTGACCAAGATTTAAACAAGTTTAACACATGAAAAATGAAAAGGTAAGCATGGATCCTTCTTAGACACTCTAAAATGAAGCTTTTGGGAGGTTCTTGAAATTTCCAAGTTTGAAACCCAAAACCACTTCTTCTCTTCATGTTTGACTACATAAGATAGAGTTTAGGGTTAGGGGTAGATACATGATTTTTCTTGTTTGAATATGTCTAGACCTTGTTTATCAACTTTAATGCTTACTATATGACATAAGAAGACTATGTGCTTTGGTTTTTCATTTTCTGTTTTTTTATATTTTATGCCCATTTGAATCTTGGTCAAATCCTAGGTTTGACCAGGATTTAAGCAAGTTTAAAACATGAAAACGACTTCTCTTCGTGCTTGACTTCTTATTCACTCCAAAATGAAGCTTTTGGAAGGGTTTTTGAAATTTCCATGTTTGAAACCCAAAACGACATCTCTTCGTGCTTGACTTCATAAGATAGAGTTTAGGGTTAGGGGGTAGATACATGAATTTTCTGGTTTGAATATGTCTAGACCTAGCTTGTTTATCAACTTGAATGCTTGCTATATGACATCAGAAGACTATGTGTTTGGTTTTTATTTTTTTGAATTTGTTATGCCCATTTGAATCCTGGTCAAATCCTAGGTTTGACCAAGATTTAAACAAGTATAAAACATGAAAATGAAAAGTAAGCCTGGATCCTTCTTATTCACTCCAAAATGAAGCTTTTGGGAGGGTTTTTGAAATTTCCATGTTTGAAACCCAAAACGACTTCTCTTCGTGATTGACTTCATAAGACAGAGTTTAGGGTTAGGGGTAGATACCGGATTTTTCTGGTTTGAATATGTCTAGACCTTGTTTATCAACTTGAATGCTTGCTATATGACATCAGAAGACTATGTGTTTGGTTTTTGTTTTTTGAATTTGTTATGCCCATTTGAATCTTAGTCAAATCCTAGGTTTGAATATATATGTCTAGACCTTGTATATCAACTTGAATGCTTACTATACATATGACATAAGAATGTTATGTGCTTTGGTTTTTCATTCTTTTCATTTTTTCTGAATTTTTAGGGCCATTTGAATCTTGGTCAAATCCTTGGTTTGACCAAGATTTAAACAAATTTAAAACATGAAAATGAAAAGGGAAGTCTGTATCCTTCTTAGTCACTCTAAAATGAAGCTTTTGGGATGTTCTTTAAATTTCAATGTTTGAAACCCAAAACGACTTCCCTTCATGCTAGACTTCATAAGATCGACAGGGGGTAGATACATGATTTGTCTGGTTTGGATATATCTAGACCTTGTTTATCAACTTGATTGCTTACGATATGACATAAGAAGACTATGTGATTTGGTTTTTCATTTTTCTGATTTTTTTGAATTTTGTGCCCACCCATTTGTATCTTCGTCAAATCCTAGGTTTGACCAAGATAATTTAAACAAGTTTAAAACATGAAAATGTAAAGGGAAGCATGTATCCTTCTTAGTCACTCTAAAATGAAGCTTTTGGGAGGTTTTTGAAATTTCAATGTTTGAAACCCAAAACCACTTCTCTTCACATGCTTGACTTCATAAGACAGAGTTTAGGGTTAGGGGTATAGATACATGATTTGTCTGGTTTGAATATGTCTAGACCTTGTTTATCAACTTGAATGCTTACTATATGACATAAGAAGACTATGTGATTTGGTTTTTCATTTTTCTGTTTTTTATTTATTTTTCTGCCCATTTGAATCTTGGTCAAATCCTAGGTTTGAACAAGATTTAGACAAGTTTAACACGTGAAATTAAACGAATAAGTAAGCATTGATCCTTCTTAGTCACTCCAAAATGTACCAATTGATAGTGTTAACTTTGCTTCATGGAAAAAATAATGTCATGTAAATGAGTTAACTTGGATTTCCTACCCTTGAATCCATAGGAAACTTTGTTCTAATGCACTATTATAATCAACCGAGTTTTTACACCAACAGGTCTGTCACTTACGTGTGGTGCCCACGCGTGAGGTCCCACACTTCAGTGAGCACAAGTCACGTGCAATAGGTACGCCAACTCCCAGCCATCTTCTTTGTCAAGAGAAGCCGCAGGATGCGTATTGGAAGTCTGTGGGTCCTTCTGGATCCTTCGGTTGTCCCTCTCACAAAAAAAACAAATCTATCTCATTCTCGGCCTCGCTCGACTCGCTCGCTCGCACGTCCTGCGCACTGACAAACCCTGCACAACAGTCAACATCATCATCATCACCCGAAAAAGGGGAGACACCATAATGCTCTGCCTTTTTCTCTCCTTCCGAGTGATCCCTCTTCCTCCGAGTTTCACTCGACGGGCAAACGCACATCTGCAGCATAGTAATAATAAAAAGGTAGAAAAATCGATATACGAATCTATAATTAAATAGGTTAAACTAGGGTTTTGCCCAGTACTACAGATCAAGGTTCAAAAAAATCCAACTACGGGGTTCGAACAACACGATTCTAATCCAAGAACTTTTTCGACCTCATCCAAGTGGCCTCAAACTATAGGGTTAGCATCTAGTGCAGTATGTGTGAAAATGTATGCACTATGTGTGCTATAACTTGTATGTCTTTCAAATTTGAACCAACTTTGAATAAGTTTGAAATATTTGAAATGGGGCTTTTGGCTTAAACGTTTGAAACTCAAAACGATTCTCTTCATGCTAGACTTCATAAGACCGAGTTTAGGGTTAGGGGTAGATACATGATTTGTCTGGTTTGAATATGTCTAAACCTTGTTTATCAACTTTAATGCTAACTTCTCAGTCACTCTAAAATGAAGTTTTTGGAGGTTTTTGAAATTTCCATCTTTGAAACCCAAAACCACTTCTCTTCATGCTTGACTTCATAAGAAAAAGTTTAGGGTTAGGGGGTATAGATACATGATTTGTATGGTTTGAATATGTCCAAACCTTGTTTATCAACTTGAATATGCTTACTATATGACATAAGAAGACTATGTACTTTGGTTTTTAATTTTTCTGATTTTTTTAATTTTCTGCGCATTTGAATCATATCTTGGTCAAATCCTAGGTTTCACCAAGATTTAGACAAGTTTAACACGTGAAAACGAGTAAGTAAGCATGGATCCTTCTTAGTCACTCTAAAATGAAGCTTTTGGGATGTTCTTGAAATTTCCATGTTTGAAACCCAAAACCACTTCTCTTCATGATTGACTTCCATAAGATCGACAGATCAGTTTAGGGTTAGGGGTAGATATATACATGATTTTTTGGTTTGAATATGTCTAGACCTTGTTTATCAACTTGAATGCTTACTATACATATGACATAAGAATGTTATGTGCTTTGGTTTTTCATTCTTTTGATTTTTTTCTAAATTTTTAGGCCCATTTGAATCTTGGTCAAATCCTTGGTTTGACCAAGATTTAAACAAGTTGATAAAACAGAATATTCAAAAGAAAAATCATGTATCTACCCCCTAACCCTAAACGTTGTCTTATGAAGTCAAGCATGAAGAGAAGAAGTGGTTTTGGGTTTCAAACATGGAAATTTCAAAAACCCACCCAAAAGCTTCATTTTGGAGTGACTAAGAAGGATCCAAGCTTACTTTTTCATTTTCATGTTTCAAACTTGTTTAAATCTTTGTCAAACCTAGGATTTGACCAAGATTCAAATGGGCATAAAAATTCAAAAAAGAAATCAAAAAAATGAAACACCAAAGCACATAAACTTCTTATGTCATATAGTAATTAAGCATTCATGTTGATCAACAAAGTCTATATATATTTAAACAATAAAAATCATGTATATATACCCCCAAACCCAAAACCACTTCTCTTCACATGCTTGACTTCATAAGACAGAGTTTAGGGGTTAGGGGTATAGATACATGATTTGTCTGGTTTGAATATGTCTAGACCTTGTTTATCAACTTGAATGCTTACTATGTGATTTGGTTTTTCATTTTTCTGTTTTTTAATTATTTTTCTGCCCATTTGAATCTTGGTCAAATCCTAGGTTTGAACAAGATTTAGACAAGTTTAACACGTGAAATTAAACGAATAAGTAAGCATTGATCCTTCTTAGTCACTCCAAAATGTACCAATTGATAGTGTTAACTTTGCTTCATGGAAAAAATAATGTCATGTAAATGAGTTAACTTGGATTTCCTACCCTTGAATCCATAGGAAACTTTGTTCTAATGCACTATAATAATCAACCGAGTTTTTACACCAACAGGTCACTTACGTGTGGTGCCCACGCGTGTGGTCCCACACTTCAGTGAGCACAAGTCACGTGCAATAGGTACGCCAACTCCCAGCCATCTTCTTTGTCAAGAGAAGACGCATCAGGATGCGTATTGGAAGTCTGTGGGTCCTTCTGGATCCTTCGGTTGTCCCTCTCACAAAAAAAAAATCTCTCTCATTCTCGGCTCGCTCGCTCGCTCGCTCGCTCGCACCTCCTGCGCACTGACAAACCCTGCACAACAGTCAACATCACCAGAAAAAGAATATACACCATCAATAAGAGGGGCCCCGTGACTGCTCTCCCTTCTTCTCCTTCCGAGTGATTCCTCTTCCTCCGAGTTTCACTCGACGGGCAAACACACATGTGCTGCATAGTAATAATAAAAAAGTAAAAGAATCGACTACGAATCTATTATTAAATAGGTTAAACTAGGGTTTTCCCCAGTACTACAGATCAAGTTGAAAAAAAAATCCAACTACGGGGTTTGATTTTGGCCTACAAATAAAAAATTAAATAAGTTGAACTAGTATTCCTCTAAAAAATCATTTTGGTTTGCATTGTTTGATAATTTTCATAGCTAGAGTGCATCACAATTTTTTGATTTCATGCTTTGCTTTGCCAATTTTGATTTTTTCTAACCACCTTCTCTTTGATTTCAAATTTAGGTCAAACTATCGGTGCCTACTATGTGTTCTACTTGAATTGGATGCAGCATGCGCACATGATATGTTTTGCCATTGTTTTGGGCTTCCACACATCTTGGGGCATCCAAGTATTTAAGTTACCTTGTTTTTTAATTGTAATTCATGTACCCTTTCCTCCCAATTAAATTTTGGTTTTACATTTTTAAATTTTTTAAATTTTTATGCCCATTCTGATGTCATATAGTTAGCATTTAAGTTGATAAACAAGGTCTAGACATATTCAAACCGGAAAAATCATGTATCTACCCCTAACCCAAAACTCTGTCTTATCAAGTCAAGCACGAAGAGAAGTCGTTTTGGGTTTCAAACATGGAATTTTCAAAAACCCTCCAAAAAGCTTCATTTTGGAGTGACTAAGAAGGATGGAGGCTTACCTTTTTCATTTTCATGTTTTAAACATGTTTAAATCTTGGTCAAACCTATTATTTGACAAAGAATCAGATGGGCTTAAAATTTCAAAAAAATCAAAAAATGAAAAACCAAAGCATGCAGTCTTCTTATGTCATATATATATTACACATTCAAGTTGATAAACAAGGTTTGGACATATTCAAACCAAAAAATCATGTATCTACCCCCTAACGCTAAACTCTGTCATATGAAGTCAAGCATATGAAGAGAAGTGGTTTTGGGTTTCAAACATGGAAATTTCCATGCTTGAAACCAAAAACCACTTCTCTTCATGCATGCTTGACTTCATAAGACAGAGTTTAGGGTTAGGTGGTAGATACATGATTTTCCTGGTTTGAATATGTGTAGACCTTGTTTATCAAATTAATTGAATGCTTACTATATAACATAAGAGAAGACCTTGTTTTTTTTTGAATTTTTATACCCATTTGAATCTTTGTCAAATCCTTGGTTCCACCAAGATTTGAATAAGTTAAAAACATGAATATGAAAAAGTAAGCATGTATGCTTCTTAGTCACTTCAAAATGAAGCTCTTGGGAGGGTTTTTGAATTTCCATGTTCGAAACCAAAAACCACATATCTTCATGCTTGACTTCATGAAACAAAGTTTAGGGTTAGGGGTAGATACATGCATGATTTTTCTTGTTTGAATATGTCTAGAACTTGTTTATCAACTTAATTGAATGCCTACTATATAACATAAGAAGACCTTTTTTGTTTTTTTTTAATTTTTATACCCATTTGAATCTTGGTCAAATCCTAGGTTTCACCAAGATTTGAATAAGTTTAAAACATGAATATGAAAAAGTAAGCATGCATGTATGCTTCTTAATTAATCACTTCGAAATGAAGCTCTTGGGAGGGTTTTTGAAATTTCCATGTTTGAAACCAAAAACCACATATCTTCATGCATGCGCTTGACTTCATGAGACAGAGTTTAGTGTTAGGGGGTAGATACATGATTTCTCTCGTTTGAATATGTTTGAAACCAAAAACCACATATCTCTGGTTTGCCCGCACTTAGAAATGATATTTGCATCACTTATCATATGTTTGCCCATTTGAATCTTGTCAAATCCTAGATTTGACCAAGATAATTTAAACAAGTTTAAAACATGAAAATGAAAAGGCAAGCTTGTATCCTTCTTAGTCACTCTAAAATGAAGTTTGGGGAGGTTTTTGAAATTTCCATGCTTGAAACCAAAAACCACTTCTCTTCATGCTTGACTTCATAAGACAGAGTTTGGGGATATATAGGGGTAGATACATGATTTTTCTGGTTTGATATGTCTAGACCTTGTTTATCAACTTAATTGAATGCTTACTATATGACATAAGAAGACTATGTGCCTTGATTTTACATTTTTTTAAATTATGCCCATTTGAATCTTGGTCAAATCCTAGGTTTGACCATGATTTAAACAAGTTTAAAACATGAATATGAAAATTAAGCATGTATCCTTCGTAGTCACTCCAAAATGAAGCTCTTGAGAGGGTTTTTGAAATTTCCATGTTTGAAACCAAAAAACCACGTACTTCTCTTCATGCTTGACTTCATAAGACAGAGTTTGGGGTTAGGGGTAGCTTGATACATGATTTTTCTCGTTTGAATATGTCTAGACCTTGTTATCAACTTAATTGAATGCTTACTATATATATGACATAAGAAGACTATGTGCATTGGTTTTTCATTTTATTGTTTTTTTAATTTTATGCCCATTTGAATCTTGGTCAAATCCTAAGTTTGACCATGATTTAAACAAGTTGAAAACATGAATATGAAAAATTAAGCATATATCCTTCTTAGTCACTCCAAAATGAAGCTCTTGGGAGGGTTTTTGAAATTTCCATGTTTTAAACCAAAAACCACATATCTTCATGCTTGACTTCATGAGATAGAGTTTAGGGTTAGGGGTAGATACATGATTTCTCTGGTTTGAATATATTTAGACCTTGTTTATCAACTTAATTGAATGCTTACTATATGTGACATAAGAAGACTATGTGCCTTGATTTTCCATTTTTTGTTTTTTTGAATTTTTATGCCCATTTGAATCTTGGTCAAATCCTAGGTTTGACCATGATTTAAACAAGTTTAATAAAACATGAATATGAAAAATTAAGCATATATCCTTCTTAGTCACTCCAAAATGTAGATCTTGGTAGGGTTTTTAAAATTTCCATGTTTGAAACCAAAAACCACGACTTCTCTTCATGCATGCTTGACTTCATAAGACAGAGTTTAGGGCTAGGGTAGCTAGATACATGATGTTTCTGGTTTGAATATGTCTAGACCTTGTTTATCAACTTAATTGAATGCTTACTATATGACATAAGAAGACTACGTGCCTTGGTTTTTCATTTATTTTCATTTATTTTGAATTTTTATGCCCATTTGAATCTTGGTCAAATCCTAGGTTTGACCATGATTTAAACTAGTTTAAAACATAAATATGAAAAATTAAGTATCTATCCTTCTTAGCCACTCCAAAATGAAGCTCTTGGGAGGGTTTTTGAAATTTCCATGATTGAAACCAAAAACCACTTCTCTTCATGCTTGACTTCATAAGTCAGGGTTTAGGGATATATATATAGGGGGTACATACATGATTTTTCTGGTTGGAATATGTCTAGAACTTGTTTTTCAACTTGAGCTTATCTAGAGCTTGTTTTTAAATTTTTTATACCCATTTGATTCTTCGTCAAATCCTAGGTTTGTTGACCTAGATTTGAACAAGTTTAAAACATGAATATGAAAAGGTAAGCATGTATGCTTCTTAATTAGTCACTCCAAAATGAAGCTCTTGGGAGGGTTTTTGAAATTTCCATGATTTAAACCAAAAACCACTTCTCTTCATGCTTGACTTCATAAGTTAGGGTTTAGGGATATATAGGGGGTAGATACATCATGATTTTTCTGGTTTGAATATGTCTAGAGCTTGTTTATCAACTTAATTGAATGCTTACTATATGACATAAGAAGACTATGTGCCTTGATATTTCATTTTTTTAAATTATGCCCTTTTGAATATTGGTCAAAACCTAGGTTTGACAAAGATTTAAAAAAGATTAAAACATGAAAATGAAAAAGTAAGCCTTGATCCTTCTTATTAACTCCAAAATGAAGGTTTTTGGGAGGGTTTTTGAAATATCCATGTTTGAAACCCAAAACCACTTCTCTTCGTGCAGAGTTTAGGGTTAGGGGTAGCTAGACACATGAATTTTCTGGTATTTCATTTTTTTTTGAATTTTCATGCCCATTTCAATCTTGGTGAAATCCTAGGTTTGAGCAAGACTTAAACAAATTTAACACGTGAAAACGAATAAGCATGGATCCTTCTTAGTCACTCCAAAATGTACCAATTGATAGATGTGTTAACTTTGCTTCATGGAAAAAATAATGTCATGTAAATGAGTTAACTTGGATTTCCTACCCTTGAATCCATAGGAAACTTTGTTCTAATGCACTATAATAATCAACCGAGTTTTTACACCAACAGGTCTGTCACTTACGTGTGGTGCCCATGCGTGAGGTCCCACACTTCAGTGAGCACAAGTCACGTGCAATAGGTACGCAAACTCCCAGCCATTTTCTTTGTCAAGAGAAGACGCATCAGGATGCGTATTGGAAGTCTATGGGTCATTCTGGATCCTTCGGTTGTCCCTCTCACAAAAAAAACAAATCTCTCTCGTTCTCGGCCTCGCTCGACTCGCTCGCTCGCTCGCACCTCCTGCTCACTGACAAACCCTGCACAAAAGTCAACATCATCACCCGAAAAAGGGGAGACACCATAATTCTCTCCCTTCTTCTCTCCTTCCGAGTGATCCCTCTTCCTCCGAGTTTCACTCGACGGGCAAACACATATGTGCTGCATAGTAATAATAAAAAAAGGTAGAAAAATCAACCTACGAATCTATAATTAAATACGTTAAACTAGGGTTTTTCCCAGTACTACAGATCAAGTTCATAAAAAATCCAACTACGGGGTTCGAACAACCCCATTTCTAATCAAAGAATTTTTTCGACGTCATCCAAATGGCCTCAAACTATAGCATGGGCGGATCCAGACTATAGCCAAGGGGGGCAGCCGCCCCCACTCAATTTTCTGAAACCTTGTACTTAGAAATATGTTAAGCTAAAGGCTGGTTTGCCCGCACTTAGAAATGATATTTGCATCACTTATCATATGTTTGCCCATTTGAATCTTGTCAAATCCTAGATTTGACCAAGATAATTTAAACAAGTTTAAAACATGAAAATGAAAAGGCAAGCTTGTATCCTTCTTAGTCACTCTAAAATGAAGTTTGGGGAGGTTTTTGAAATTTCCATGCTTGAAACCAAAAACCACTTCTCTTCATGCTTGACTTCATAAGACAAAGTTTGGGGATATATAGGGGTAGATACATGATTTTTCTGGTTTGATATGTCTAGACCTTGTTTATCAACTTAATTGAATGCTTACTATATGACATAAGAAGACTATGTGCCTTGATTTTACTTTTTTTAAATTATGCCCATTTGAATCTTGGTCAAATCCTAGGTTTGACCATGATTTAAACAAGTTTAAAACATGAATATGAAAATTAAGCATGTATCCTTCGTAGTCACTCCAAAATGAAGCTCTTGAGAGGGTTTTTGAAATTTCCATGTTTGAAACCAAAAAACCACGTACTTCTCTTCATGCTTGACTTCATAAGACAGAGTTTGGGGTTAGGGGTAGCTTGATACATGATTTTTCTCGTTTGAATATGTCTAGACCTTGTTATCAACTTAATTGAATGCTTACTATATATATGACATAAGAAGACTATGTGCATTGGTTTTTCATTTTATTGTTTTTTTAATTTTATGCCCATTTGAATCTTGGTCAAATCCTAAGTTTGACCATGATTTAAACAAGTTGAAAACATGAATATGAAAAATTAAGCATATATCCTTCTTAGTCACTCCAAAATGAAGCTCTTGGGAGGGTTTTTGAAATTTCCATGTTTGAAACCAAAAACCACATATCTTCATGCTTGACTTCATGAGATAGAGTTTAGGGTTAGGGGTAGATACATGATTTCTCTGGTTTGAATATATCTAGACCTTGTTTATCAACTTAATTGAATGCTTACTATGTGACATAAGAAGACTATGTGCCTTGATTTTCCATTTTTTGTTTTTTCTGAATATTTATGCCCATTTGAATCTTGGTCAAATCCTAGGTTTGACCATGATTTAAACAAGTTTAATAAAACATGAATATGAAAAATTAAGCATATATCCTTCTTAGTCACTCCAAAATGTAGATCTTGGTAGGGTTTTTAAAATTTCCATGTTTGAAACCAAAAACCACGACTTCTCTTCATGCATGCTTGACTTCATAAGACAGAGTTTAGGGCTAGGGTAGCTAGATACATGATGTTTCTGGTTTGAATATGTCTAGACCTTGTTTATCAACTTAATTGAATGCTTACTATATGACATAAGAAGACTACGTGCCTTGGTTTTTCATTTATTTTCATTTATTTTGAATTTTTATGCCCATTTGAATCTTGGTCAAATCCTAGGTTTGACCATGATTTAAACTAGTTTAAAACATAAATATGAAAAATTAAGTATCTATCCTTCTTAGCCACTCCAAAATGAAGCTCTTGGGAGGGTTTTTGAAATTTCCATGATTGAAACCAAAAACCACTTCTCTTCATGCTTGACTTCATAAGTCAGGGTTTAGGGATATATATATAGGGGGTACATACATGATTTTTCTGGTTGGAATATGTCTAGAACTTGTTTTTCAACTTGAGCTTATCTAGAGCTTGTTTTTAAATTTTTTATACCCATTTGATTCTTCGTCAAATCCTAGGTTTGTTGACCTAGATTTGAACAAGTTTAAAACATGAATATGAAAAGGTAAGCATGTATGCTTCTTAATTAGTCACTCCAAAATGAAGCTCTTGGGAGGGTTTTTGAAATTTCCATGATTTAAACCAAAAACCACTTCTCTTCATGCTTGACTTCATAAGTTAGGGTTTAGGGATATATAGGGGGTAGATACATCATGATTTTTCTGGTTTGAATATGTCTAGAGCTTGTTTATCAACTTAATTGAATGCTTACTATATGACATAAGAAGACTATGTGCCTTGATTTTTCATTTTTTTAAATTATGCCCTTTTGAATATTGGTCAAAACCTAGGTTTGACAAAGATTTAAAAAAGATTAAAACATGAAAATGAAAAAGTAAGCCTTGATCCTTCTTATTAACTCCAAAATGAAGGTTTTTGGGAGGGTTTTTGAAATATCCATGTTTGAAACCCAAAACCACTTCTCTTCGTGCAGAGTTTAGGGTTAGGGGTAGCTAGACACATGAATTTTCTGGTATTTCATTTTTTTTTGAATTTTCATGCCCATTTCAATCTTGGTGAAATCCTAGGTTTGAGCAAGACTTAAACAAATTTAACACGTGAAAACGAATAAGCATGGATCCTTCTTAGTCACTCCAAAATGTACCAATTGATAGATGTGTTAACTTTGCTTCATGGAAAAAATAATGTCATGTAAATGAGTTAACTTGGATTTCCTACCCTTGAATCCATAGGAAACTTTGTTCTAATGCACTATAATAATCAACCGAGTTTTTACACCAACAGGTCTGTCACTTACGTGTGGTGCCCATGCGTGAGGTCCCACACTTCAGTGAGCACAAGTCACGTGCAATAGGTACGCAAACTCCCAGCCATTTTCTTTGTCAAGAGAAGACGCATCAGGATGCGTATTGGAAGTCTGTGGGTCCTTCTGGATCCTTCGGTTGTCCCTCTCACAAAAAAAACAAATCTCTCTCATTCTCGGCCTCGCTCGACTCGCTCGCTCGCTCGCTCGCACCTCCTGCTCACTGACAAACCCTGCACAAAAGTCAACATCATCACCCGAAAAAGGGGAGACACCATAATTCTCTCCCTTCTTCTCTCCTTCCGAGTGATCCCTCTTCCTCCGAGTTTCACTCGACGGGCAAACACACATGTGCTGCATAGTAATAATAATAAAAAGGTAGAAAAATCAACCTACGAATCTATAATTAAATACGTTAAACTAGGGTTTTGCCCAGTACTACAGATCAAGTTCATAAAAAATCCAACTACGGGGTTCGAACAACCCCATTTCTAATCCAAGATTTTTTCGACCTCATCCAAATGGCCTCAAACTATAGGGTTAATTAGCATCTAGTGCAGTATGTGTGAACATGTATGCACTATGTGTGCTATAACTTGTATGTCTTTCAAATTTGAACCAAATTTGAATAAGTTTGAAATATATGAAATGGGGCTTTTGGCTTAAACGTTTGAAACCCAAAACGACTTCTCTTCATGCTAGGCATCATAAGACCGAGTTTAGGGTTAGGGGGTAGATACAGGATTTGTCTGTTTTGAATATGTCTATACCTTGTTTATCTACTTGAATATGCTTACTATAGATATATATGACGTAAGAAGACTATGTGCTTTGGTTTTTATTTTTTTTATTTTTCCAGAATTTTTATGCCCATTTGAATCTTGGTCAAATCCTAGGCTTGACCAATATTTAAACAAGCTTAAAACATGAAAATGAAAAGGTAAGCTTGGATCCTTCTTTGTCACTCTAAGATGAAGTTTTTGGGAGGTTTTCAAAATTTCCATGTCTGAAACCCAAAACCACTTCTCTTCATGCTTGACTTCATAAGACAGAGTTTAGGGTTAGCCAGGGACAGGGTAGATACACGATTTTCTAGTTTGAATATGTCTAGACCATGTTTATCAACTTGAATGATCATTATATGACAGAAAAAGGCTATGTGCGTTTTTTATTTTATTTTATACCCATTTGAATCTTGATCAAATCCTAGTTTTGACCAGGATTTAAATAAGTTTAAAACATGAAAATGAAAAGGTAAGCCTGGATCCTTCTTAGTCACTCCAAAATGTACCAATTGATAGATGTGTTAACTTTGCTTCATGGAAAAAATAATGTCATGTAAATGAGTTAACTTGGATTTCCTACCCTTGAATCCATAGGAAACTTTGTTCTAATGCACTATAATAATCAACCGAGTTTTTACACCAACAGGTCTGTCACTTACGTGTGGTGCCCATGCGTGAGGTCCCACACTTCAGTGAGCACAAGTCACGTGCGTAGGTACGCAAACTCCCAGCCATTTTCTTTGTCAAGAGAAGACGCATCAGGATGCGTATTGGAAGTCTCTGGGTCATTCAGGATCCTTCGGTTGTCCCTCTCACAAAAAAAACAAATCTCTCTCGTTCTCGGCCTCGCTCGCTCGCACCTCCTGCTCACTGACAAACCCTGCACAACAGTCAACATCATCACCCGAAAAAGGGAGACACCATAATTCTCTCCCTTCTTCTCTCCTTCCGAGTGATCCCTCTTCCTCCGAGTTTCACTCGACGGGCAAACACATATGTGTTGCATAGTAATAATAAAAAAAGGTAGAAAAATCAACCTACGAATCTATAATTAAATACGTTAAACTAGGGTTTTGCCCAGTACTACAGATCAAGTTCATAAAAAATCCAACTACGGGGTTCGAACAACCCCATTTCTAATCAAAGAATTTTTTCGACGTCATCCAAATGGCCTCAAACTATAGCATGGGCGGATCCAGACTATAGCCAAGGGGGGCAGCCGCCCCCACTCAATTTTCTGAAACCTTGTACTTAGAAATATGTTAAGCTAAAGGCTGGTTTGCCCGCACTTAGAAATGATATTTGCATCACTTATCATATGTTTGCCCATTTGAATCTTGTCAAATCCTAGATTTGACCAAGATAATTTAAACAAGTTTAAAACATGAAAATGAAAAGGCAAGCTTGTATCCTTCTTAGTCACTCTAAAATGAAGTTTGGGGAGGTTTTTGAAATTTCCATGCTTGAAACCAAAAACCACTTCTCTTCATGCTTGACTTCATAAGACAGAGTTTGGGGATATATAGGGGTAGATACATGATTTTTCTGGTTTGATATGTCTAGACCTTGTTTATCAACTTAATTGAATGCTTACTATATGACATAAGAAGACTATGTGCCTTGATTTTACATTTTTTTAAATTATGCCCATTTGAATCTTGGTCAAATCCTAGGTTTGACCATGATTTAAACAAGTTTAAAACATGAATATGAAAATTAAGCATGTATCCTTCGTAGTCACTCCAAAATGAAGCTCTTGAGAGGGTTTTTGAAATTTCCATGTTTGAAACCAAAAAACCACGTACTTCTCTTCATGCTTGACTTCATAAGACAGAGTTTGGGGTTAGGGGTAGCTTGATACATGATTTTTCTCGTTTGAATATGTCTAGACCTTGTTATCAACTTAATTGAATGCTTACTATATATATGACATAAGAAGACTATGTGCATTGGTTTTTCATTTTATTGTTTTTTTAATTTTATGCCCATTTGAATCTTGGTCAAATCCTAAGTTTGACCATGATTTAAACAAGTTGAAAACATGAATATGAAAAATTAAGCATATATCCTTCTTAGTCACTCCAAAATGAAGCTCTTGGGAGGGTTTTTGAAATTTCCATGTTTGAAACCAAAAACCACATATCTTCATGCTTGACTTCATGAGATAGAGTTTAGGGTTAGGGGTAGATACATGATTTCTCTGGTTTGAATATATCTAGACCTTGTTTATCAACTTAATTGAATGCTTACTATGTGACATAAGAAGACTATGTGCCTTGATTTTCCATTTTTTGTTTTTTCTGAATTTTTATGCCCATTTGAATCTTGGTCAAATCCTAGGTTTGACCATGATTTAAACAAGTTTAATAAAACATGAATATGAAAAATTAAGCATATATCCTTCTTAGTCACTCCAAAATGTAGATCTTGGTAGGGTTTTTAAAATTTCCATGTTTGAAACCAAAAACCACGACTTCTCTTCATGCATGCTTGACTTCATAAGACAGAGTTTAGGGCTAGGGGTAGCTAGATACATGATGTTTCTGGTTTGAATATGTCTAGACCTTGTTTATCAACTTAATTGAATGCTTACTATATGACATAAGAAGACTACGTGCCTTGGTTTTTCATTTATTTTCATTTATTTTGAATTTTTATGCCCATTTGAATCTTGGTCAAATCCTAGGTTTGACCATGATTTAAACTAGTTTAAAACATAAATATGAAAAATTAAGCATCTATCCTTCTTAGCCACTCCAAAATGAAGCTCTTGGGAGGGTTTTTGAAATTTCCATGATTGAAACCAAAAACCACTTCTCTTCATGCTTGACTTCATAAGTCAGGGTTTAGGGATATATAGGGGGTAGATACATGATTTTTCTGGTTTGAATATGTCTAGAACTTGTTTTTCAACTTGAGCTTATCTAGAGCTTGTTTTTAATTTTTTATACCCATTTGATTCTTCGTCAAATCCTAGGTTTGTTGACCTAGATTTGAACAAGTTTAAAACATGAATATGAAAAGGTAAGCATGTATGCTTCTTAATTAGTCACTCCAAAATGAAGCTCTTGGGAGGGTTTTTGAAATTTCCATGATTTAAACCAAAAACCACTTCTCTTCATGCTTGACTTCATAAGTTAGGGTTTAGGGATATATAGGGGGTAGATTCATCATGATTTTTCTGGTTTGAATATGTCTAGAGCTTGTTTATCAACTTAATTGAATGCTTACTATATGACATAAGAAGACTATGTGCCTTGATTTTTCATTTTTTTAAATTATGCCCATTTGAATCTTGGTCAAATCCTAGGTTTGACCAAGATTTAAACAAGATTAAAACATGAAAATGAAAAATTAAGCCTTGATCCTTCTTATTCACTCCAAAATGAAGCTTTTGGGAGGGTTTTTGAAATATCCAGGTTTGAAACCCAAAACCACTTCTCTTCATGCATAGTTTAGGGTTAGGTGTAGATACATGAATTTTTGGTTTATAGTAAGCATTCAAGTTGATAAACAAGGTTTAGACATATTCAAACTAGAAAAATCATGTATATACCCCCTAAGGCTAAACTCTGTGATATATATGAAGTCAAGCATATAAGAGGAATGGTTTTGGGTTTCAAACATGGAAAATTCAAAAACCCTCCCAAAAGCTTCATTTTTTGAGTGAATAAGAAGGATCCAGGCTTACTTTTTCATTTTCATGTTACTGACTTGTTTAATTCTTGGTCAAACCTAGGATTTGACCAAGATTCAAATAGGCATAAAAATTCAATAAAGAATTCAAAAAATGAAAAACCAAAGCACATAATTAAGCTTCTTAAGTTATAGTAAGCATTCATGTTGATCAACGGAGTCTATACATATTTAAACATTAAAAATCATGTATATACCCCAACCCTAAACTCTGTCTAATGAAGTCAAGGACGAAGAGAAGTGGTTTTCGTTTTTTTTTTGAATTTTTATGCCCATTTGAATCTTGGTCAAATCCTTGCAGGTTTGACCAATATTTAAACAAGTTTAAAACATGAAAATGAAAAGTAAGTGTGGATCCTTCTTATTCACTCCAAAATGAAGCTTTTGGGAGGTTTTTTTAAATTTTCCATGTTCGAAACCCAAAATGATATCTCTCCGTGCTTTACTTCATAAGACAAAGTTTAGGGGTAGGGGGTAGATACATGATTTTTCTGGTTTGAATATGTCTAGACCTTGTTTATCAACTTGAATGCTTATTATGTGACATCAAAAGACTATGTGTTTAGTTTTTTTTTGAATTTGTTATGCCCATTTGAATCTTGGTCAAATCCTAGGTTTGACCAAGATTTAAACCAGTTTAAAACATGAAAATGAAAAGTAAGCCTGGATTCTTCTTAGTCACTCCAAAATGAAGCTTTTGGGAGGTTTTTTAAATTTCCATGTTTGAAACCCAAAACCACTCCTCTTAATGCTTGACTTCATAAGACAGAGTTTAGGGTTAGGGGCCAAGTATATACATGATTTTTCTTGTTTAAATATGTCTAGACTTTGTTTATCAACTTGAATGCTTACTATATGACATCAAAAGACTATGTGTTTGGTTTTGATTTTTTTGAATTTGTTATGTCCATTTGAATCTTGGTCAAATCCTAGGTTTGACCAAGATTTAAACCAATTTAAAACATGAAAATGAAAATGAAAGCCTGGATTCTTCTTAGTCACTCCAAAATGAAGCTTTTGGGAGTTTTTTCAATTTCCAATGTTTGAAACCCAAAACCACTTTTCTTCATGCTTGACTTCATAAGACAGAGTTTAGGGTTAGGGGGTATATACAATATTTTTCTGGTTTGAATATGTCTAGACTTCGTTGATCAACTGTAATGCTTACTATATGACATAAGAAGCTTATGTGCTTTGGTTTTTTTTTTGATTTCTTTTTTGAATTTTTATGCCCACTTGAATCCTGGTCAAATCCTTTGTTTGACCAAGATTTAAACAAGTTAAAACATGAAAATGAAAAAGTAAGCCTGGCTCCTTCTTAGTCATGAAAATGAGTTAACTTGGCTTTCCAACCCTTGAATCCATAGGAAACTTTGTACTAATGCAGTATAATAATCACCCGAGTTTTTACACCAACAGGTCTGTCACTTACGTGTGGTGCCCATGCGTGAGGTCCCAAACTTCAGTGAGCACAAGTCACATGCGGTAGGCAGGCAAAATACCCGATCAATCCGGGCGGTGGCTGTTAAGGACCCGATCGCATTTCTTGCTTTCAGACTGGGGTCTACCATGTAAAAGTTTGTTCCTTTTGGATGCATCACTCGTATTTGCAAGTTTTTTGGGGGTCCCGCAAATTCAGGGTAGCATCATGCCCCCCTTCCCACGCCAACACAAACAGAGTTCAACACAACCTAATTAAGCAAGGTTCAACACAGACATAGTTCAACAACCCCTAATTAAGCTAATAGGTTCACCACAAACGCTGCTGAGCAGCAAACATAAACAGAGTTCAACAAAAGATGCTGCTTTTGAAGCAGTAGGAGAGACAAACATGCACAACAGTTACGGAGTATATTTACCATCTTCTTCCTGTCGCCTCCTCCCGGTCCCGCTTCTTCTGCTTCTTGCTGCCCATACCTTTAATCTTTGGTGGCTTGGGCTTGGGAGGAGGCACACGACCGGTCTCGATAGCTTGGTTCAATTTCTTCCTTAGGAATAGCCCATAGGCCATGTGGTTGGCTATGAAGCCGGATCGGTTAACAGTTTCCCCAACTTTGAGACAGCCGGACCCACCGGCTTCGGCATGCTGCAGGACGCTTCGAAAGTCAACCTTTATGCTCTTTGTGCAGAAGGGGCAGCTGTTCCTGGCACCAGTCCAGGGTTCACTCCAATACTTGTCGAACTTCCCCGCCTTAAGCTTGTTGAGAGTGGCCCTGGCCTTCCTATGACGCGACTCGACATCGCTGTCAACCTCATCAGTAGCAACCTGATACATGCCAAATAAACAGGTGAAGCAAATATGTAGCAGTTGCAACTAATAATGAATATGAATCTAAAAAGATTCTGACGCTAATTCAAAACCCTATAGCGCAAAAAAAAGAGGGAGAGACCATAGAGCAAATCGATACAGGGCTATGTTAAATAAGGGAGAGAGGTGAATCGGATGTGAAGCAAATATGTAGCAGTTGCAACTAATACTGAATATGAATCTAAAAAGATTCTGACGCTAATTCAAAACGCTATAGCGCAAAAAAAGAGGGAGAGACCATAGCGCAAATCGATACAGGGCTATGTTGAATAAGGGAGAGAGGTGAATCGGAACATACTTCCTCCCCCTCGTCGACGATATTCTCGTCGAAGGTCGGCGGCGGCGGTTCAAAGATGAGTTCAACCTCGTCCTCGTCATCTAGGGGATGCTTCCCAAGAGAGTGGACCCATCTACCAACAGCATCAGATGCCGATGAGCGACCGATGGCCCGACCTTCGGCAATGGCCTCCGCTTCGTCTTTGGCATCCGCTGCGGCAATGATCGCCGCCGTTGCGGCCATGCGTGCTGCGGTCGCGGCTCTGGACGCCTCCTCTGCGGCTAAGGCCAGCCGCGCGGCTTTCGCTTTCGCTGCGTTGACGGCGTCGGTTGGGCTCTCCATCGGTGGAATGGGAAGGGGAAGTGAAGAGAGGGTTTTTTCCTAGTCCGTGGAGAGAGGGAGAAGTGTGGACGTGAAATGGATAACTGACGATATTTCAAGATTTGGGAGACATAGCACGAACCGGCAGATGACAGCGCGTGGGTGCATTACCTCATACTGCCTCTGTCCTAGAAAGAGCGTACGTGTGGGTTTTCAAGGCATATTAAGGATTTTATTATTACATTGGGAAACTGTCATCGACCATCACTTTCCTCTTCAACTTTTCCACCTCCAATGATCTAAATGCATGTAGTAAATAAGAAAACCATATTATGCTAAATACTACTACCTCCATCCCAAAGCGTAAGGCTTATATTATTTTTAGAAGCTCAAACTATGTCAAGGTAAACTAAGATTTTACCAAAAATCATTATCATGCAAAATACAAAATTAATATCAATACATAGACAACGATTTTTTTTGGTATGGTATCTACAAAATATTATATTAGTTGATAGATTGTTCTAAATTTTCGTCAACCTTTACTTGCTTTGACTCTTAAAAAAAGACTTAAGCTTTGTGATGGAGGTAGTACGTACTAGTCGTGAAGAAACTATATCCCTCGTGATGAGAAAGAAATATTTTTTACTACCACTCTTTTGTGGACAAATTTTGAAGTGCATTGCAAAACGAGAAGTACACTCTTTTATGGACAAATTTTAACTCTACACCCATTATTTCAGGATGGAGGGAGTATAACCCAACTTGTTTTTTTCTTCTGGGCACTACACTGCTTTTTCCCTGTGCAATGCTTGGTTCTACCCTTTTTCTCAATGTAATGGTCACTTTAAGTCATTTTTTCCCACACACATTTATTTTGTACTTCTCTACAGTGTTGACCGTGCTACTACTATTTGTGTTAGTGCGCCAAAAACAAAATGTTATTTTCTAAGTGCCAAATTAATCTAGGGCGTTGGTTGTGAATCGGTGAACAAAAAAGAGATAGCCCAAAAGAGGAACACACCAAGGTACAAAAACTAGCATATATGCATGTTTCTATGTACATATATATGACCCTGGGTTTGTAGATAAAAAACATTCATATATGCGCTTACTATTAATATACATAAGTTTATGCTGATTCTCTTGGTTTAGGTATATATATGGTTAGGCATCACTACTAATTCAGAAAAAAACAAAAATGTAACTCTTCAAGTGAAGTCATTTTAAGTGACCTAACAACTAAAATTCATATATAGGATTTGTATAGGAATTATGTAGGATTTAGATCACATGTGAATTTTCCCCACACTAGTTGTTTGATTCATAGGAACATATCCTATAGGAATCTTGCAGTGCAAATCCTATAAGAATAAAACATTAGGTCATACCTCATGGAAAATTTCCTTTGGCACAATCAAACACAACTCATCTTCCTATATGATTCAACTAGCCATTAAATCTCAATCCTATGTTTTTCATATTTCTATGGTTTTCCCATCCTATGAATCAAAGGAGCCTTAGGGCTTATATCTTTTTTTAGAAAGGCAAACTATGTTAAGATTGGCCAAGTTTTACGAAAAACCTTTAACATGCAAAATACAAAGTTGAGTCATTTCGTTTGAATCGGAGGGAGTACATTTGACGTTATGGTACTATTTGACAGCTGCTTGGCACTGTATTTTTTTCGAACCAAACTTCCCCCTTCATGAAGCTTTTATTTTAGCTTCAGTGACTTGATACATCCATATATCTAGACAAAGTTGAGTCAATTCATTTGAATCAGAGGGAGTACATTTGACTATATGGGTATTGTTTGACAACTGCTTGGCACTGTCTTCTTTTTTGAACCAAACTGCCCCCTTCACGAAGCTTTTATTTTGGGATAGAGCTTCACTGACTTGATACTTCCAAGTCTCACAGTGACTTGGTGCCACCATCCACCATCCATCTCAGATCCAATGTATGCGATCGACTTAGAATTTAAACTAAATAATTATTATAATTGCTCAGAAATATTTCAAGAACTTCCAGTTAATCGTGCATATTTCGATTTATATTTTGGTGAAGTTTCATTCGATTTGAATCAAAGGTTTGTGAGCAAATATATACTCCCTCCGGTTCATATTAATTGACTCTAATATGGATGTACTAGACACATTTTAGTTCTAGATACATCCATATTGAAGTCAATTAATATGAATCAGAGGGAGTATTTAGTTTAAACTAGTGCTCGTATACGTAAAAAGCTCTTTAATCACAAGCTAATCGTCCGAGTGGGATGAAATATTCACAGATTTTAGAACAAGGCATCTACATTTTACTGGATTTTTTTCATAATTTTTGTTTTTAGGTTCGAAATAAGAGATAGTTTGGAACGTTGGATCTCAAATGGTTGGTAGATGGTGGCACCAAGTCACAATGAGATTTGGAGACTTCAAGTCACTGCAGCTCTGTCCTTTTATTTTGACAAACTGCAGAGCCGCTGGTGCATCTATGCTTGCGTACGGCCGACGCCGATTCTTAGCAAGGAAGTTCTTCCTATAAGTAGTAGTATCCATACTCCACTCCAAGGCATGTATAAAAAAAAGAACCCATCCCGTTCTCGTTTTCCCGATCACTCTTCTCTGAAGATGGAGGAGGCCCTCTTCTTGTGCCCCCTCTGCCTGCTGCCCTTCAAACCCCCCATATCCAAGGTCGCTCCCTTCCGATTTCATTCTTAGGTTCACCTGTGAGAAATGTCAATGACAACTGATGCCACGTACGTTGTTCCGTGCAGTGCAAGGGCGGTCATATGGGCTGTCGGCGCTGCGTCGGCGAGCTTGCGCCGAACCCGTGCAAGAAGTGCGAGCAGCCGGCGTGGTTGCCGCCGTCGAATCGATCTGGGCCAAGATTGCCGCCGTCGAATCGATCTGGGGCAATGGTCAAGTGCGTCGGCTGCCAGAGCTTGGTCGCCTCCACGGAGTCCTACAAGCACTATATCGCGTGCCCGCATGGTCCGTGCGGCTGCACAGAGGCCATCAATACCGGCTGCAGCTTCACCGGCCCGCCGCGGGAGCTCCTGGTACACCTCCAAGCATCCCACTCCATCCCAGTGTTTACGTTCCAGTATGGCATACCCGCCTGGTGCATAGTTCGTGTTCCGGTACAACCGCGGGGACACCTGTTCATCGGCAGTGGGGAAGAAGACGGTAGCGTGTTCGCCATCACCGTTGGAGCGCTCGGCCCGACCACCATTGTGTCCTGTGTGTGCATCAGGTCGGCCGCGTGCTTGTTTCCGATGTACAAGGCGCAGCTGTTGGTGATTGGTCCGCCGGCGCCGGCGACGGCTGGGACCAGTGACCTCTCGACGGACACCTTGATGGCGGTAATCGAGCCGACGAGCTCCCCGACGCCTAGCTCGATCATGTTGCAGCAGCTCACTTCTTTCCTGGCGGTGCCGCCCCGTTACGCGAAGCAGAATGGAGGGCAGCGTGTGTTGCCTATCTGCGTTTGCATCAACAAGAAGGTTATACAATAATCTTCGTTTAGTCATACTGCAATGTAGTTACTCGAAGATCGGAGGGAGTAGTTTAGTTCGAAGTAGGGTTCGTTCGGATGTATTTTGGACTTGTATAGTAGTACTACTACTCCAGAACTATTAGCTAGCTAGTTGGAGTGCTAGAATGCAGCTCGGAGTATTATAGTATTTTGGCAGTACTACTAGTATATGTATGTGACTGCAAATTCAAACTAAAATGGAGTATTTCTTGCTAATGTTGTTCTTTTGGAGTCATCATTTTTTTCTGAACGTGTTAACTATGCTATTGTCTAAGGATTCGTTTAGATTTCTTTGGTTGAATTCATATTTCGTCTCTTCCTAATTTGGCAAAACTGCACTGTCATGGGCATTCTTACAAGGTCGCTGAAGTTTCGAAGTTTCTTAATGTATATTGCGTAGGGTGTACCCCCTTAACATGGATCTGTTGCATTTTTGGGTTGTATTTTTTTTGGCAATTTTCAGGACCATAAAATAGCACGCCTTCAGTTGAAATTTGAATTAGTGGCCGATACTAGCATGGAGTAGTGAAGTTTTTTTGTACTCCCTCGGTCCCACCAAAAGTGTCTCACCTTTGTTAAAATTTAGATGGATAGATGTATTTTTTTTACAAAGTTGAGACAACTTTGGTGGGACGGAGCCACGGAGTCGTAGTTGATGGCGAGAAGGTTGATGCCTTGCTAGGTTGGTGTACGTTGCAAAAAGAACAAGGTTGGTGTGTATTTGTTTTATTTGTTCACCATAATACTGACATGGCCATCGATTTGATTAGACAACACAAGCCTGGGATGTTTCACTTATTTATTGTAGGAAGCACGATTAATGTTCTGTAATGATGGGGCTACTCCTATAGTCCGTCTGCTCGGCTCCTACTCGGGTGTCGGGTCACAGTCACACTCTCCTCTTTTTTTGAACACATTCACACTCTCCTCTTTTTTTGAACACATTCACACTCTCCTCTTTTTTTGAACACATTCACACTCTCCTCGAAACTGCAGTAGGCAGTATATGCATAAGAGGAGGAGCGTCTCGGTTCACCTCCGTCGTCTATCCCCACTCCGCCCATCTTCCATAGCACGCGCCTGCGTCTCCGCCATGGCGCTTTCGCATCCTATCCAGCAGTGCCCAGTTTGAGAGCCTCTGTTCTCCAACTCAAACCCCCACCTGCCGCCATTGATCGCCATCTCTCTCCCAAAGTTCGAATCAGTAGATCTCCCAAGAAAATACCAACCCCATTGTACCACCTGCCTCATTGCGATGGCGAAATCGAGCAGGGTCTGTGGATCTGGGCTGTTTCACAAGGTGTTTACGGAAGGCCCCCTTGAAGTGCTCATCAGCCAGTGCGACGCCATCACCGCCGCGTCCCTAGTCGGTTCCTCCAAAAGTATTCTTCAGTCAGCCAAATACAGTGCCACTCTGCCTGCTTCTCAGCCGTTTGGCCTTCCGTGTGTTCTCTGTTGTGACCCGGCGGATAAACCATGGGCGGTGTTCAAGGAGGATTTGCCGGTGCACAGCAAGTGCAAACTACTGCCGCTGGACAGGTTCTCCTATGATGGCCTAATGCCACACGGTAAGGATGAGGAGCGGGCAGGCGCCAATGGAGATTGGATCGCCATGGTTGGCCCCGAAGGCAAGTGGAACCTCCTCAATGTCTACACTCATCGCAAGATTAAGCTTCCATCTTTGAGGAACAAGTTGGAAACCACACGCAATCCACTTATATTCGAGTATCAGCGTTCTGCTATTCAACTGCAGAAGATAGCTATTTGCCAAGTTCCTACAGCTGCTAGGGGGTATCAAGATTTCTCCCTTGTCGCAATCTTCGACTTTGCAATTGCCTACCTCCATGGCGAATATCCTCGTACATGGATATTTCTTGAAAACCAGTTTCAGTACGGCGCCATATACTGCGATGCAATTATACATAACGGACTTGTGTTCGCCGTTACTGAGCTTGGAAATGTTTATGCATGGGATCCTAATCAATTTGGTAACATTTCCTCCCTATCTTTTTTATATACGTAACTTATATAGTATTTCACCTCTTATTTGTTGAACTGTCTTGGCATCTTTTGGCTTAAAGGAATTCCATAGGCGCACACCATAACCCTCTTGTGGTATGGACATATATAGAATTTAACATCTATAGGAATTTTAGTATGGTCTAATGTGCATGTTGTTCCTTAGGAAAAAGGCCCCCTAGTAATTAAGTTTCTTTATTATTACTCCCTAGAAAATTTAAGGTAGAGTAGAAATAGAATCAATAAAGGTGCCATGCAATATTGATAAAGACTTTCATTTGTTTATATTCCCCCGGTTCTAGAGAATAAGGAGTACTATATTCAAACCATCTAAAATTTGGACCAATATTTTCGGGAACATGTTTTAAATCCATATGAAGTTTTACCAAGATGTTCGAAATATATTTCAAACCATCTTATGTTCGACCATGATTTTATAAAGTACTAGTATTGGCATCCCAATATCAAATCAATATCACTAGTAGATAAATCATGAAATATATTTTCATGTGACGTGTTCTTTCCTTTTTCAAGGTCCTATAGTGCTCCCTGCTCCATTCATTCCGTGGACGGCTGGATTTGATGGCGATGATGATTTTGACTCTAATAGTCGTACGTGGTGGCTGGCAAGATCTCAAGATCGTTCTAGACTTCTCCTGGTCTATGCACGTGGCGTAATGGATTTTGACGCTGACGGTGCTCCAACTTATTATGATAGTACCCCTTCTGTCCATTGCGGTCGCGCTGTTCACAGCTATTCGGGGTATACCTGCATTGTATTCTCGAATGACACTAGTCGGTTACTTCCAGCCAACCCGTGGGAAAGGGTTACTAATCTTGGAGACTATTCTATGTTCCTTGGGTTGAACTATCCGATTTTCATGCCAGTGGGTGGTGCAACATTTCCCCCAGGATATTTGACAAGAAGAAACTGCATCTACACCACGCCTCAGGCCATTGGCTCTCAGTTTGACACATCACATCAAGAAATTTTCCGCTTCAGTCTAAATGGCGAAGACCACCAAAGCATATCTTTCTCAAGCAGCGGTCCAGGGGCCAACTGGCATACGGGGTTTTGGTTCATCCCAAGCTACACCAACGCGCTGGACTGGAACAAAGACAATCAGAGTTAGGGATATTTATGTAATAGTAGGATCATACTACTAGCTAGCTCAGTTGGTCTTGACTCCTATTTAACTATTTATAGCTAATGTACTTAGGTGATAAATTTATGCTATTTGCATGAACCCAGGTGCTTCTTTTAATTTGATCAAATACGGTCTATACACATGCATGGTTGTTTGGCTGTTTCAGTGTCCCTAGAGGCATACATATATACTGTTATTTAGCAATCTTTATTACAGTACAAAGGTCTTAACCTCATGGTTCACAGAAAGTATAAACGTAGATCAACCATCTAAACATAGAAGACATTCTAGTGTATGATTCTTACATATACACATCAACATCCTATCAGAAAATCTTAATGTGAATTGTACTGGCTGTACAAACCCGTGCATCATTCTCTAGCCGGTTGCACCCAAAAACCAAATCGTGGTACTTCATAGTTGACTGTATGTAGGACAACATACAGATCCAATGCGAAGCCATGGGTATCACCTGCATGACAGAACCATATTTCACATGGTTGGAGGTACTCCATATGGCATTTAAAATCATTCCTTGT
This sequence comes from Lolium multiflorum, assembly GCA_030979885.1. Lineage (NCBI taxonomy): Eukaryota > Viridiplantae > Streptophyta > Magnoliopsida > Poales > Poaceae > Lolium > Lolium multiflorum. Next base: position 199,154,174 of record CM061753.1, on the reverse strand, counting down.
CCTTCATATGGCCCTAAAAATAGTACAGTTGGATTTGTGGGTTTTAATTTTTTATTAACACACTCAATTGATTGCCCAAACATTGATTAATAATATTATTAAGGGGTGTGATGTTGAAAGCCATAAGAACAATGTGCCAAACAATCTTTGCTAGCGGACGGTAAATGTATACCCATCAGAAATAATCAGCAGACGTGCATGTTTCTTTGGTCAGAATAACTGCTGCACCATCTTAAAAGTAAATGGCATGACCATTTATTTGATTTGATAGCGTGCAGCTAGATGGCGTACATTACTATCTCTACTTCCTTGGGTCGCCCAAATCTGGAGTACTAAAAGCAAATCCTGGTGATTCATTTGACAAGACAACACAGATGCGTCCAAATTTCTCCGTCCATATTATTATAGTAATATACGAAATCTGGAGTGCGTTGCCTCGTTGCCTTCCAAGAGAAGCTGCATTCCTTGCCAAAAAAGAGAGAGAGGCTGTATTTATAACTACCTCACCGGCCGCCACTAGTACAAACCATCACTCCCTCTCCACCTCCACCTCCATCTCTTCCCTAGTAGCTCCACCTCCATATCGGCGACGGACCACAATCGCGCGGCTTCGACTTCCTCTTCGACGGCGGCGGCGACAGAGGCGTGAGGCACCTTCTCCGCGGCGCATCACTCATCCTCGTCCCGCGGCAACAATGGCTGTATGTGAAATCACCATACCCTTTTGTATGGTAGAGATGATGATGTGCGGATAAAATTTTATTGGCGGTTGCTCATCCTTGTTTGAATATTTGGTGTAGATTCACATCTAGGGCAGGGTGTCAAGCGGGGTGGGTAGCGGGCTAGCTAGTTTCAGTGCGAGTGCTTTAAATCTGCTCTAATCTCAACCACTATTTGCTCTAATTTTCTGCTTTGCGGGACGATTCGCGGACGCCGCTTGCAACCCTAATCTAGGGTATTGATCCTAGTTTAGTAGACTACTAGGATTTACATGCCAATTTGTTTTTAGACTAGATCCGGATATTTGTCAATACTACTACGTACTTCTTCCGTTCGTATTTAATTGACTCTAGTTGAAAGCATCGACAGTTCATTTTCTTCTCTCCCTCGCGTCGACTAATTAAAACCGAACAGAGGGAGTATTAGGAATCCATGTGCATCCGTACTACCAGTAAGGTATTGCGTTGTTGCAGAGGCTCAGTGTAATCAATATCTTTCGATATTAATATACTCACTTTATCAGAAAATAAATTAGTAATCCATGTTCAAACTTGCTAGTTTGATCGACGTTTGATGATGATTTGTGAGGCCATGTATGGGCCTAGTTTGTTTTGCCTGGTGGTCAGTAGGCTGATGATTTATTTTTTTGCTTGGTCGATCTGTGGTCGTTCCATGGCCACTGCTGATTAAGCATTACTAGAATCAACAATTTTTTGCTTGTCTGGTGATTGGAAGTGTATGCGCTAGCACCATCGCACGATGATTAGTCTTAATGGAGATGCAGATGTCGATCAAGAGGGAGAAACATATCTTGATCATGCATTTCTCACGAGATTACTTGGTGATTGGAAGTAGAATCCACAATTTGTTGTGCAAACTTCTCAACATATGCATATATTCGTTGAATTGGCTTTATGTGATCAATATTACTTCTTATTGCAGATGGATGGAGGGGAAAGAGCGAAAAAACCGATACTTAGTGAAATGACTTCTCATTCTGTGACTTCTGATATCCTAGATGACAAGGTAAATATATAGAACGATGATTCGTAGGTGATGAAAGCAGAATCCACAATTTGCCGTGCAAACTTCTCAACATATGCATTTATTTGATTAATTAGTTTTATGTGATCAATAGTATTACTTATTCCAGATGGACGTAGGGGAAGGAACGAAAAAGCGGATGCTATGTGAAATGACTTCTAAATCTGTGTGTTCTGATATCCCAGATGACAAGGTAAACATATGGACCGACGCTTGTTTTGCCGCTGCCCCTGTTAGATGGCTAGATGCTCTGGTCTAATTTCTGTTCATGTGCTTATTATTGCAGAAACATAGAGTTGAAGAAAACTCTATATTGTCTGATGACAAAGGTGAAATGGCATGCCAGTCTTTTAAACCTCCGACGCCACCTTGTTTACTGTCTATGGAGACTGATGCAGCTGGACCTGGTACTGATGAGCCTATACGTGGCATCATCGTGCCACATGAAGAAGGTTGTGGATTGGGTTTACCCCCTGCTGTAGAAACTGGTGGTGCAGCTGGAGCTGCTAGTGTAGAGCCTCTAGTGAACGGTGTCGTGCCACGGGAATTCTCTGAACTAGAGCAAGACGGTTTACCTATTGTCAAGACCGATGTAACTGGTGCTGATGCTGGAGTTGCTACTGATGATCCTGCACCCGAAGTTGCCACGCCACCCGAAGGAGGTTTTGTATTGGTAGAACCCGTCATGACTATGCCCACAGTACTGACTGGTGGTGGACCTGGAGCTGGTAGGGTAGAGCCTCTAGCGAAAGGTGTCGTGCCACGAGAATCCTCTGAAGTGGATATTGGTGGTTTACCCTCTGTAGATACTGGTGGTCTACCTGGAGCTGGTATTGTAGAGATTTCAGCAAACAGTGCTGTCCCACCCAACTCCTATGAACTGGAGCATGTACCTGATGTGCCTTCTGTAGAACCTGATGCACCTGTAAGTAGTGGTGATGATTCCGCTGAATCTGATCAAGAAGGATCTGCATCTCGAGGACAAGATGTCAGCTGTCATTCACCTGAACCCGAGCTGAAGTCAGCAACGGTAGCTTATATGGCACGGACTGTCCTTCAAGCTCTAAAGATCCAGTTGGGTGGTTCACAGGACCAGCTACTCCAAGCCATTGTCACTACAAAAGACCAGCCAGCATGCTTCGTTATCTCCTGCATACTGTTTGACAAGCTGAAGCACTGCAACTGGCGCATTGTTCAATCCCATCAGCATGGAGAGAGGAGCTATGTTTATGTCAAGATGATTCATGCTGATTTGGTAAGGTTCCATGATAAGATGTATGGGTGGGGTGAGGCAAGAGCCACATTTTGCAGCATTCACACAGTCTTCGCTCTTGAGCCAGACCCCATGGATGCTTACCCAGTGGTGCAGCTGTCCTGACTTGATATATGTTTTATGATCAGTATGCTGCTGTCGTGGAACTGTGATGTGGAGCTACCTTTCTTATGGTTTCTAGGCTTTTGGTTTCAACATGTATTATGGAGCTTACCTTAGGACTTTCGCATGCGTTTGGCTGTTGACCTGTAATGTTTGTGGTTGGTTGTCTAATCTACTTGGCACAATCACATTGCAAAGGCAAATGTTCCTTTTCTCTTTAATTGTTATTATGACTTATGTGTTATAACCAGGCAAGAATATGCAATCTTGGTTCTCTGACCGATATATATGTACATACAACTTTTGTTCACATAATAACACTTACACGGGAAAAGAGTAGCTTTCTCTGTTGGACAAACACCAAACCACAAAAGGGTAACAACACAATATCCAAACTAGGTACGGCACCTGTTGAGCATACATGACTTTTGTCGTAAAATCACGTTAACCAACACTAGCAGCATCTTGTTCTTTGCAAGGTGCTATGCTTATCAGTCTAATCCCAATACACAACCTACTTCAGGTGGCACGATGATGTCAGGTGCAGGTTCACCAGTACCAACTCTCTTGCATCAGTCTCCATTGAAGGTACGCCACTGCTGCAGTAGACACCATTAGCAATGCAACCTGAAGGTGTTCTTATCCTCATATCAGGATCACATAATACAGGTGTCAAGCTTCATGCACTAGCCAACACAATCAAAAGTCCGAACTAGGATCGCTAGGAAAAAAAACATGAAGATCCTTTTATCGAATCCCACGCTGAACATCTTTTTCACTAATTAGGTAAGCTCCTGCTGACAAACATATTACAGCAACTCCAGCAGTGGCTCTATATTTTGGCGCTGTGGGCTGATGCTGCGCATGGAGCCGGCAATAGCTTCACCGGAAGCTGCAAACTGTGGCGGCCAAATGCAGGGCTGAAACAGCGTATTTTCAGAGGCGCTATAATGCAGCGCCAAAAACAGAATATAATGAAAAATAGAGTGCAGTAAAACAGAAGATCAAATAAAGACTAGAAATAGACATAAAATAGGAGAAAATTAGCTTGATAGATACTCCGTAGTTCATATTTGTACAAAGTAGTGCGATAAAACTAAACTAAAACTCGACATCTGACGAGTCCGGTGTCGTGCCCGACACCGGATCCGACGAGAAGAGGTCAATCCAACGGGGGTCGTCCTCGCCAATGGTGGTCGGCCCGGCGAGCTGCGCTTCGATGAAGGCCCGCTTCGTCGCCTTCTCCGCCCTCCGTTGTGCGCGGTCCTCCTTCTTCGCAGCCCGCCTCGTAGCCTTCTCCGCCCTCCGTCTGCGGAAGTGCTCGTTCTCGGCGGCTACGTCCTCGGGGAAGCGGGCCGCCCACTCGCGCGCCGCGCGCTCGTCCCGCTCGGCAATGCGCAAACGGCGCTCCGTCTCGCGGCGGCGGCGCTGTTCCTCCTGTCTAACGATGTACGGCGGCGGCGCGAGATCCTCGGCCTGCTGGCGCGTCCACACGTCATGGAAATTCATCGACGATCGCGGGCGCCCGAGCCGCCACGCCACGGCGTCGTACGCGCGCGCGGCCTCGTGCGCGGTCTCGTAGGTGCCGAGGCCGATGCGCTCGCCGCCGTCACGTATCTCCGCGTAATACGTACCTTTGGGGCGCGCGCGGACGCCGCGGTACCCCGTGCCCGAGACGCGGCAGTACCGCGAGCTCGACGCGAGACGAGGCATGGCGGCGGCGGCGGAAGCGGAGCCGCGGCGGCGATATTAGGCGCAGATGGGCAAATTTCAGCAACCCGTGTCCATCTTTTTTTTTGGCAGGATTACGCCATGTACCACCTTCCAATTAGAAAATAGTACTGTTCAGCCTTCCCCTGTTGGGCCCAATATTTCACTTTGGGTTGCCAACGGCCATCTACATGGTAATTGCTCTCGGCCTACTTGCTCCGGCCGTCGAAGCCCAATAACTACAAATGGGCCTTTCTGCTCATGCAATTTCGGCCCTTTTCTAATGAAACACAGATCCTATGAATGGCAAAAGAAAAAAACGCGGAGATTCTACATAAAAGTTGTTTTTATTTATTTTGAATTATTGGGTTCCAATTTTTGAAACTGCTCATGCCCAATATGAAAATCCTTGTTCGCTCCATACCCACATGGATAACGGTATTTTTAATAATTCATAAAGTGGATTTGAAATTTAAAACATATCCTAATAATTCCATGATTTAATCTATCAACTTGCAAGATCTTGGAGAGAAAAAGCTTGTATTAGTCTGCAGAATCCGCACCGTTTCAAAGGCGGCAGTGGATCAAAAGAAAAAAGGAAGTAGCCAGAAATTAGGGGTCAAAAATAACTCCAAGAAATGAAACTTTTATTGTTCGTAGAGGATGACATGCGGGACCCATGAGCCAGCAGCTTACTCAACGTTTCAAAGGCGGCATGAGATCGGAAGAAAAAGGCAAGTGACCAAATATCAGGTGCCAAAAATAATCCAAGAAATGAAACTTATTGTACATAGAGGATGACATGCGGGTCCCATTTTGCAGCAGCGGTTTCAGCGTTTCAAATGCGGTTTGAGATCAAAAGAAAAAGAAAGTAGCCAGAAATTAGGGGGTAAAAAAACTCCAAAAAAAGAAAGTTGATTGTACATAGAGGATGACATGCGGGTCCCATGAGTCAGCACTTACTCAACGTTTCCAAGGCGGCAGGGGATCAAAAGAAAAAGGAAATAGCCAAAAATCAGGGTGTGAAAAAAAACCAAGAAAAGAAATTTTATAGTACATAGAGGATTACATGCGGGTCCCATGAGCCAGCAGGTTCCTCAACGTTTTCAAAGGGTGGGGATCAAAAGAAAAAGGCAAATAGCCAGAAATTAGGGGTAAACAATAAATCCAACAAAGGAAAGGTTTATTGTTCATAGATGCTGACATGTGGGACCCATGAGCCAGCAGCGTCAAGTGACCAAAAATCAGGGGTAAAAAAATCCAAGAAAAGAAACTTTATTGTACATAGAGGATGACATGTGGGTCCCATGAGCCAGCACCTTACTCAACGTTTCAGAGGCGGCTTGAGATCGAAAGAAAAAGGAAAGTGACCGAATATCAGGAGCTAAAAATAATCCAAGAAAGGAAACTTTTATTGTACATAGAGGTTGACATATGGGTCCCACTAATACAAGCTCTTTCGCTCCAAGATCTTGCAAGTTGATTGTACATAGAGGATGACATGCGGGCCCCATGTGTCAGCAGCTTACTCAATGTTTCCAAGGCGGCAGTGGATCAAAAGAAAAAGGAAATAGCCAAAATCAGAGGGTGAAAAATAAATCCAACAAAGGAGAGGTTTATTGTCCATGGAGGCTGACATCTGGGACCCAGAGCCAGCCGCGTCCTCTACGTTTAGAAGGCGACTGGGGATCGAAAGAAAAAAGGCAAATAGCCAGAAATTAGGGGTACAAAATAACTCCAAGAAAGGAAGTGTTTATTGTTCATAGAGGCTGACATGTGGGACCCATGAGCCAGCAAAGTCTTCAACGTTTCAAAGGCGGGGGGATCAAAAGAAAAAGGAAGTAGCCAGAAATTAGGGGTAAAAAATAACTCCAAGAAAGGAAACTTTTATTGTTCATAGAGGATGCCATGCGGGACCCATGCTCCAGCAGCTTCCTCAACGTTTCAAAGGCGGCATGAGATCGAAAGAAAAAGGCAAGTGACCAAATATCAGGACCCGAAAATAATCGAAGAAAGAAATTTTATTGTACATAGATGATGACATGCGGGACCCATTTAGCAGCAGCGGTCTCAACGTTTCCAAGGCGGCACGGGATCAAAAGAAAAAGGAAGTAGCCAGAAATTAGGGTTCAAAAATAACTCCAAGAAAGGAAACTTTTATTGTTCATAGAGGATGACATGCGGGACCCATGAGCCAGCAGCTTACTCAACGTTTCAAACGTGGCATGAGATCGAAAGAAAAAGGCAAGTGACCAAATATCAGGATCCAAAAATAATCAAGAAAAGAAACTTGATTGTACATAGAGTATGACATGCGGGTCCCATTTAGCAGCAGCGGTATCACCGTTTGAGAGGCGGCAGGGGATCGAAAGAAAAAGGCAAGTGACCAAATATGAGGTGCAAAAAATCAAGAAAAGAAAACTTTATTGTACATAGAGGATGACATGCGGGTCCCATGAGCCAGCAGGGTTTTCAACGTTTCAAACGTGGCATGAGATCGAAAGAAAAAGGCAAGTGACCAAATATCAGGAGCCAAAAATAATTCAAGAAAAGAAACTTGATTGTACATAGAGGATGGCATGCGGGTCCCATTTAGCAGCAGCGGTATCACCGTTTGAGAGGTTGCAGGATCGAAAGAAAAAGGCAAGTGACCAAATATCAGAGCCAAAAATAATCTAAGAAAAGAAATTTTTTGTACATAGAGGATGACATGCGGGTCCCATTTTGCAGCAGCGGTCTCAATGTTTCCAAGGCGGCACAGGACCAAAAGAAAAATGAAGTAGCCAGAAATCAGGGAAAAAAAGAACGATTTCAATTGGGCTGCATGTGGACATCTGGGCATTCGAACTATCCTGCTGGCCCTTTTGACTCGTACAATTTCAGCCCACTCCAAAACAGGATAGTTCGGATTTTTCTAAAAAAAACAGGAAAGTCCTATGCTTCGCAAAAACAAAAAACAAGGAGATTCAGCATATAAATTTGTTTATGTAAAAATAAAGATTTAATTTATCCGTTGAAATAGCTCAGAGCGCAATACACTGTTTATTGTCTGCAAAATAATCAAGATATCACATGTTTCTTGTACGGGGAGGTGACATCGGGGACCCATGAGCCAACAGCGTCGTTTAAAGGCGGCAGGGGATGGAAAGAAAAAATAAACCAAAAATCTGTTGGTAAAAAATCCAAGAAAAGAAACATTTTCGTTCTGAGAGGATGACATGCGGGACCCATGAGGCAGCGGCGTCCTCGGCGTTTATTGTTCATAGAGGCTTACATGTGGGACGTGAGCCAGCGTCCTCAACGTTTTAAAGGCGGCAGGATATCGAAAGAAAAAATAAGCCAAAAATCATTTGGTAAACAATATCCAAGAAAAGAAACATTTACCGTTCGAGAGGATGACATGCGGGACCCATGAGGCAGCAGCATCCTCAACGATTCCAAGGCGGCAGGGGATCAAAGAAAAAAAAGGAAATATCCAGAAATTAATTAGGGGTTCAAAAAAAATCCATCAAAGGAAACTTTTATTGTTCATAGAGGATGACTTGTGGGACCGACCTGCCAACAGCGTCCTCATCGTTTCAAAGGGGCAGGAGATCCAAAGAAAAAGGCAAATAGCCAGAAATTAGGGGTCAAAAATAACTCCAAGAAAAGACTTTTATTGTTCGTAGAGGATGACATGCGGGACCCATGAGCAGCAGCTTACTCAACGTTTCAAAGGCGACATGAGATCGAAAGAAAAAGGCAAGTGACAAAATATCAGGAGCAAAAGATAATCCAAGAAAAGAAACTTTATTGTACATAGAGGATGACATGTGGGTCCCATTTTGCAGCAGCGGTCTCAATGTTTGTAATGCGGCTTGAGATCAAAAGAAAAAGAAAGTAGCTAGTAATTAGGGGGTGAAAAAAATCCAAGAAAAGAAAGTTGATGGACATAGAGGATGACATGCGGGTCCCTTGAGCCAACAACTTACTCAACGTTTCAAAGGGGGCAGGGGATCAAAAGAAAAAGGCAAGCCAAAAATCATAGGGTGAAAAAATCCAACAAAGGAAACTTTTATAGCACATAGAGGATGACATGCGGGTCCCATGAGCCAGCAGGTTCCTCAACGTTTCAAACGTGGCATGAGATCGAAAGAAAAGGCAAGTGCCCAAATATGAGGTGCCAAAAACTCCAAGAAAAGAAAGTTGATTGCTCATAGAGGATGACATGCGGGTCCCATGAGCCAGCAGGTTCCTCAACGTTTCAAACGTGGCATGAGATCGAAAGAAAAAGGCAAGTGCCCAAATATGAGGTGCCAAAAAAACTCCAAGAAAAGAAAGTTGATTGCTCATAGAGGATGACATGCGGGTCCCATGAGCAGGTTCCTCAACGTTTCAAACGTGGCATGAGATCGAAAGAAAAAGGCAAGTGACCAAATATGAGGAGCCAAAAATAATTCAAGAAAAGAAAGTTTTATAGTACATAGAGGATGACATGCGGGTCCCATTTAGCGCGGTATCACCGTTTGAGGAGGCAGGATCAAAAGAAAAAAGAAATTGCCAAAAATCAGAGGTGAAAAAAAACCAAGAAAATGAACTTTTATAGTACATAGAGGATGACATGCGGGTCCCAAGAGCCAGCAGGTTCCTCAACGTTTCAAACGTGGCATGAGATCGAAAGAAAAAGGCAAGTGACCAAATATAAGGAGCCAAAATAATTCAAGAAAAGAAAGTTTTATAGTACATAGAGGATGACATGCGGGTCCCATTTAGCACGGTATCACGTTTGAGAGGCGGCGGGGATCGAAAGAAAAGGTAAGTGACAAATATGAGGTGCCAAAAATAATTCAAGAAAAGAAAGTTTCATTACATAGAGGATGACATGCGGGTCCCGTTAGCGAGCGATATCACCGTTTGAGAGGCGGCGGGGATCGAAAGAAAAGGTAAGTGACCAAATATGAGGTGCCAAAAATAATTCAAGAAAAAGAAAGTTTTATAGTACATAGAGGATGACATGCGGGTCCCATTTAGCAGCAGCGGTATCACCGTTTGAGAGGCGGCAGGGGATCGAAAGAAAAAGGTAAGTGACCAAATATGAGGTGCCAAAAATAATTCAAGAAAGAAAGTTTTATAGTACATAGAGGATGACATGCGGGTCCCGGTTAGCAACGGTATCACCGTTTGAGAGGCGCGGGATCGAAAGAAAAGGCAAGTGACCAAATTTGAGGTGCCAAAAAAACTCCAAGAAAAGAAAGTTGATTGCACATAGAGGATGACATGCGGGTCCCATTTAGCAGCAGCGGTCTCAACGTTTCCAAGGCGGCAAGGGATCAAAAGAAAAAGGAAGTAGCCAGAAATCAGGGGGTCAAAAAAATCCAAGAATAGAAAGAATTTTGGTTCATAGAGGATGACATGCGGGACCCATGATCCTGCATCGTAAACGGCTCGATCGGAGAACGTTGAACGAGATGGCGCGATCTAGAAAAAAACAATGCCAGAGAGGCTGCCATCTGGGCCCTACATCCCTCGGCGGTGCGGATTTGCGTTGACTCGGCCGGCGAACCCGAGATTTCGAGATGCACCACGTCCCGGGCCACCATACGCCACGTTTTGGCCGCTTTCGTCGGGCTAGGTGGCCTCAAAAACGAGAAAAAAAGTTTTGACATGCACCACGGAGGGACCAAAAATCGTCGGCCATGGTACACCAGCAACCACGGCACGACTTCAACTTCGTCGGCCATGGCAACTTTTCTTGTAGTGGAGGATGATGTCGACGCACTTGATGAAGCTCGAGATGAAGTCCTATCACGAGTTGCCAAATATCAGCAGGACCTAAAAAACTACCACAGTCGACGATTGCGACCAAGATCTTTCCAAGTTGGTGACTTGGTTTTGCGACTTAATCAAAAAAGTCATGAAAAACTCGAGTCACCGTGGCTTGGACCTTACATCGTCACAGAAGTAATCGAAGGAGGAGCATACAGAATCAAAGACAAGAAGAGGGGATTGCGAGCCAAATCCTTGGAACGTGGCGCAGCTCAGGCGTTTTTACGCCTAGATGTCGAAATATAGTCTCCTTTGTAAACATACAATGTACTGAAACGCCCGCGAGTTTTCAGACGCACTCTTTTCCTTTTTCGGGGCACCGAGTGGGGCCGGGAAAGGTTTTTAATGAGGCGGGCTCGCGGTGCTGCAATATAATAAAGATAGTGGAGTTATACATCTTTTTCGACAGGCTCGGGGGCTTCCCCTAGACGATACAATATATATATATGCAGTGTCGACAAACATAACTCGCAAAAACATCTCGCCTTGGTATAAAGTACCTCGCCAAAAATAGAAATATCGACAAATAGCGATCAACACAAAGCTCGGGGGCTCGTACCCGCAAAAATAGTACACAGTATAATTTATTTTGCCTTGGGACAACCTCGCATTATAAAACAAAAGCTGTCACCAATAAAACGCCCGGGGGCTTGGCGGTAAAAATAAAAATATAGTGACTTTACAATACAGATCATATACACAAGAAACAATCTTCGGAACAAGTTTATCTTCAAGGATTTCCCAATATATTGTCTATTGTCAAGCGCTCATTATTTATAGCACGAGTGCTATGCTCAGCATAGCTGCCCTTCACGAAGAATTCAGAATCCATCCGAAGAAGTTCATCCATCATATCTTCGGCAACAGGAGTCACAACGTCGTCATATTTGCTGAAGTTCTTCTTCCTCTTCGCCATCTTGGCCAAGCACTTTGGAACAATCTGCCCCACGTCTAACTTCGGGTAGCAGATTTTTATCATGATCATAGCAAATCTTGCGCCAGCAGCCAATTGGGCCCGCACAAAACCGTGGATTCGAGGAGCATCCCGAAATTTGTCCATTAAAGCAGGAAGAGTCTCTGGCATCTTGTTGCGAGGAAACATGGTGCCATAGACCAGAGACAGAGTCCTTGTACAGAAGTCGAGATAATCGCGAACCTGGAGTGCGCGATCCTGAAACCTGACAATCTAGCGAGTTCGTTCAGGCGTGCCCCAAAAACATGAACCATGATCCTTGGCAAGCCGAAGAAGTACATTAGATCGAGCTTCGACACGCTCATCTTCAGTAGTAGCATCCAAAAAAGAACCTATTTTTTGACAGAATCAGTGAGCAACGAGGAGACAAGCAAAAAGGAAAAGAAAAAACACGACAATGATAATGAAGCACACCTGCCATATCCAAGCTAGCATCTGTCAGCAGTTGAAGCATAAAATTTTCACGAGATGTAGCTGCAGCAGCTTCAGCAACGGCGGCGTCCTTTTCAGTTATGGCATCTTGAGCTTGTTGGAGCGCAACTTTTCCCTCTCAGAAGATTTTCGAGACTGTTCCATGAGCATAAGGGATTGCTTCTTCGTGGATTGGAGTTGTTGTCGAAGTTCTTCCAAATCTTCTGCCGAATTCTTACTCGAAGAATTTTCAACAAACTCAACAGAGACAGGGGTTTTCTTCGAAAGAGATGAAGGAAAAACCTCGGAAGGGCCAGGAGTTGCCGTATAGTTGTCAAAAATTAACTGAAAATAATTTCGACATCAATCATCAAGCAATGATAGATTTCCATTCATTTTCATAATATATACATGTCTATTACAAAAGGAGGTCCTCTAGAGAACTACAGAAGCAGTCATCGCCAAGAACACTACGGCGACAGCACCAAAAGGGGAGATAAAACTAAAAAGGAAAAAAGCAAAAGTGGTCTACTTGACCTCCGGTTTTGAAGAACTCGGAGCGGTTGGTGGCTTATATCCAAGAGTGGCGAGGATCTTCTTCGAATTGGGCTTTGCCGCTTTGATTAGCGACTGCCACTTCTTAGTTTCAATCTTCCCCGCGTCGCCAACTTTTGACCAGTCGACTTCTTGTTGACTCTCTGCAACCAAGGCCATAGTACCTTCGACACCAACTTTTAGTCCCTCTTGACGAAGTTGGAGTCCAAGGTCTTCATTGCCGTTGAAGCACTTGGCGAGGTCAATGAAAACTGCGGGTCGCTCCTTTTTATGGAAGAAATAAGGAAAGAGTCGCGACAGGCCAGCTTCAGCTTCATCTAATCCGTTACGAGCTTCCGTCCCATGAATTTCGAGAAGAGAAAGCGCATCGAGAAGCTCGTCATCCTCAGGATTGTCCAGCTCGTATTCTTGATGTGTTCTCCCTGTTTAAAGCACAAAAAAAAGGTTATCGAAAAGAAAAAAGGGGGAGACCAAAACACGACGTGAGAAAACAGTGGTACAAGGACTTACTAACAAAACGTCGACTCTGAGTTTCCAGTCGACTGAGGATCTCTTCTTCTCGAGCAGAATGCTGAGCTACATTTTCTTCTAAGGCCCTTTTTGCGTCATCGAGTCTTTTTTGAAGATCCTCGACGACTTTCGCGTGCGCACTCTCGCTTTGTTCTAACTCAATAGCGAGGGCGTCAGCACGTTTGTTGGCTTCTGCCAGTTTCCTGCCAAAAAGACAGATAATCATTGATAGTGGCAAGAAAAACTCGACAAGAAAAGCGGGAGAGAACAAGCAAGTACCTTCAAGTTCGCCGGCATAATCGCGGTATCCGATAAATTGGGTACCGAAACGGACGAGCTCTTTCATAAAAGGCTGGAGAGATTACAATGAAAAACGAATCAATATAGGAAGAAGACAAAGTTGACATCAAGGAGGAAAAGAGGAAAACTTCAAAAGAAAAGTCAATACATAACAATTTACCTCTTCCATCAAAGAAGTCGAGGAACAACCAGTTAATATGGTTGGTTCCTTGGCTGTTTCTACCCTAGCTCTCTTTGGGGAAGGAGCTCGGGGGCTTTCAGCTGATTTTGGATGTTCAAGGTTTTGCGGAGGAGGAGAAGCTTCGTCGCCATCGGACGAGTTCCGAAACAACTAAAGTACGAGATGTGCTCGTTCGAGCAGTCTCGTCGATAGGAGCATCTTCTTCTTCATCGTCACTGCAATAAAAATAGCGACAAGATAAAATAGCAATTTCAAAAACATCGACAAAGGGAAAAAACAGCACAGCAATTGCAAAGAACTTACGAGCCGACGAGAGCAGCACCGTAAAGATCCAAAGTTTCTTCCTCAGCAGTGGGTGTAGCTTTGGAGGCGCCAGAGTCGATGGCTTCATCCCTTTTCCTTTTGCCTTTTGGAGAAGCAGCAGGGAGAGATGAGCGTGTCGACGAAGAAACTTCTGCTTCAGTCTCTTTTTCAAGAGAAGCCGCGGATTTATGGGAATCCCCGACTCCACTTTCAGGGCGAGAAGCACCCTGGTTGTCGTCGGTGACAACAGCCCGTTCTTCGACTTCCCCACCTTCGGGAAGGGGAGGAAGAGAAGATAGAACAAGGTGACCCTGTGGAGAACAAAGAATATCGACAAAACAATTATATCTCACTACAAGTAAAAATAGTCGACACAAAAATACTTCGGGAAGAAGGTATAATACCGGCGACGAATAAATACCTTGGGAAGAGGATTGGCGCGGCAAAATGGCGCAACCTTGCAAGAAGATGGAATGGTGTCCTTCTTGCTAAGCTTGGAGATTCTTCGGATTAGCTTCTCCAAATCTTTTGCAGAAAGATCTGTGGAGAGCCTCTCGATCTTCATCACCAGCATACATCCAAAGGGGATTTTTTCGAGCTTGCAGAGGCTGCATTCTAATCCTAAGGAAGTAGGCTGTGATTTGGATACCCGATAGCTCCTTGCCACGGGTACTCTGAAGTTCACGGATGCGAGTCATCGCCATTTCTCTTCTTCGGAAGCTTCAGCATCCCAGGAGCGGCGGCGAAGAATTTTGGCCTTTCCGTCAAAAGGGGCGATGTTGTACTCCATTGAATCAGAGCTTTCCTCGTGCACATACAGCCACCTCTTGCGCCACCCTTGGACAGAATCGGGAAATTTGACGTCGAAATAATCGACGTCCGATCGAACACAGATGACGACGCCGCCAATATTATAGGCGACGCCGTGGGAGCCATTACGGCGGAGGCAGAAGATGCGTTTCCACAGAGCCCAATTAGGTTGGCCCCGAGAAAGCATTCGCACAGTGTGATAAAAATCGACACGTGCAAGATAGAATTGGGCGTCAGCTGGTGAAGCTGAAGCCCATAAACAAAAAGAAGACCGCGCAGAAACTCGTGGATCGGAGGGGAAAGACCGCGGATAAGATGGTCAACAAAACTAACCCGGTACTCCATTGGAGGCTTTGGGTAGCTTTCCTCGCGGGGGAAGCGCAATGCATCCTTCTCCTTGGTGAACCCCAACCTCTTCAGCAGGTTCAGGTCTTGATTGGAGATCTTGGATCTCTCCCACTCCAGATCTTCGGCGGCCATTGGAGATTGTTGAAGCGCTGGAGTATGCGTGTCGCGGGGATGATGATTTCCCACTCGAGGGGAGTAGAACAGCACAAGCTGGGAGGAGCGCGCAAGGCAATGGGCGCAATGGAGGATTTTTGGCAGAGGCGCAGATGGGCGGAGTGAGCGAAAGAGACAGAGGAAGAAGATGATGGAATTAAATAGAGGTGCGGTGAATCGACGCAGCCATTCGATGAAAAATTTACGGCGTAGATGGATTACACGTGGACAAGGGGTAAAAATGGCTTTTCACTGAGAAAAGAAACGACAGAGGGCACAGTACGTGCGCCAGAAAAAGTGGAGGACGTGTGTCCCCCACTTGCACGACGTGTCAATCAGATGGGGAATTTGGACCCACAAGGCAGTGAGAGGAGCGGTTTTCGCATGTTTCCAATACAGAAGTCGTGGCTATCATCAGCACGACGTCATCATGGTAAAAGAAAAGCTCGACTATGAAGCTGGGAGAGATTATCGACAACGTAAGATTATTTCGAGAGCTTTTGATCAAATACAAGTTTTTGCCCAAACGCTCGGGGGCTACTTTGGAAAAATAGAAAACTTTGAGTATGACAAGATAGAAATGGCGAGAGCCTATGACCAAATGCAAGCATTTGTTCATAGCCTCGGGGGCTACTCCCATCGGGAGCGCTGGTCGCGCACCCGATAGATATAAAAATATCGAGAAGGATTATAAATATAGCGGCAAAGGATACTAATCTGTGGAGCCTACACCCAAGCACAAGTTCTTGGCTGTAGCCTCGGGGGCTACTCCCATCGGGAACGCTGTTCGCGTGCCCGATGAATTTTTATCAAAAGAAAGAAACAGAAGTGAGTATATTTCGAGTTACACAGATAACTCTACATATACTCCCATCGGGAAGACAAAATAAGTCATCAAATATGACTCGATAAAATGTGCTATTCCAACAGCCGAAAAGCACTCGACAATATATTCTCAGAGCGCTAAAAGTCGCGACAAAATCTCTGAATGCCGCAAAACTTTGCGAAGGTAAGACCCCAGATCCGTTCTGAGCGGCGTGGCACCGTCTCTGACGGCGGATTGCTACTTTTTTCCGTATCAACAGATGCGAAGAAAAATCCTAACGGACGCGTTAGGTACCCGATAAAATATGACTGGGACTCGACAGAATGGTAAGACCTTAAGCGGCACCTATCGAAGTTTACACCAGTATCCCGAGATCATGTCCAAGGACGTGATCTTGAAGTAGGTTTTTGCGGATTGCCACTAGAGCAGTTAACTAGTACCTGATCCGTCAGATGAACTAGCCCCAACTACCATTATCCCTGTACAAAATAGTATTTGCATATTGAAAGATTATGTAATGAGTAAAATTGGAGATTTTCCCTGATTCTCCGATTCAAGAAAAATCTCGGGGGCTACTGACATAGGCATCCCCAATGGGCCTGCCAAAGATGGTACCCGGGGTTTACTAAAGGCCCAGGACTCGAAGAATAAGAAGACTTGGAAGCCCATTTAGTGTTAAGGAAAGATAGTTTGTATTAGGAAAGATAGAGATTTGTAATCTTACGGGTTGGGTACGAAACCCTCCCGAACTCTGTAACTTGTGTATTACGAAACCCTCGGCTCCACCCTCTATATAAGGGGGAGTCGAGGGACGAAGAAAGGATCGAATCTATTGTCAACATAACCCTAGTTTTCATAATCGGCGAGTACTTTTCGGCTGAAACCTTCGAGATCTACTTGCCCTTTACTTCTAGCAAAACCCTAGTCTACAATCTGTAGGCATTGACAAATTAATCCTTTGTCACATGCTACCAACATAATCTTGATCAACATTATTGTAAAGCATATGAGATGAATGGAGTGATCTGAACAAAAGATTGCTAACAAAGATAATGACTAAGCAAATGAATCATATAGCAAAACTTTTCATGAATAGTACTTTCAAACAAGTATCAATAAGAGTTGCATAAGAGCTAACTCATAAGCAATAAATTCAAAGTAGAATGCATTGAAGCAACACAAAGGATGATTAAGTTTCAGCAAATGCTTTCAACTTGTAACATGTATATCTCATGGATATTTGTCAACATAGAGTAATATAACAAGTGCAATAAGTAAACATGTAAGAATCAATGCACACAGTTAACACAAGTGTTTGCTTCTAAGATAGAAAGAAGTGGGTAAACTGACTCAACATAAAGTAAAAGAATGGCCCTTCGCAGAGGGAAGCATGGATTACTATTTTTGTGCTAGAGCTTTTGTTTTGAAAACATAGAAACAATTTTGTCAACGGTAGTAATAATTCATATGTGCTATGCATAATACTTCCTACAAGTTGCATGTCTCATGCATAGAGTACTAATAGTGCTCGCACCTTGTCCTACTTAGCTCGGAAACACGGATTCTCATCGCATAACATATGCTTCAACCAAGTGTCACAAAGGGGTACCTCTATGCCGCCTGTACAAGTGTCTAAGGAGAAAGCACGCATTGGATTTCTCGCTTTTGATTATTCTCAACTTAGACATCCATACAACATAGACAACAGATAATGGACTCCTCTTTTAATGCTTAAGCATTCAACAATAGTTAATATTCTCATAAGAGATTGAGGTTGTATGTCCAAACTGAAACTTCCACCATGATGCATGGCTTTAGTTAGCGGCCCAATGTTCTTCTCTAACATATGCATACTCAAACCATTTGATCATGAAGTCCACTTACTTCGGACAAGACGAACATGCATAGCATCTCACATGATATCCAACAAAGATAAAGTTGATGGCGTCCCCAGAAACATGGTTACCGCTCAACAAGCAACTTATAAGAATTAAGACACATAACTACATATTCATCACCACAATAGTTTTTAAGCTATTTGTCCCATGAGCTATATATTGTAAAGGTAATGGAATTTTAAAGGTAGCACTCAAGTAATTTACTTTGGAATGGCAGAAAAATACCACATAGTAGGTAGATATGGTGGACACAAATGGCATGGAGTTTGGCTCAAGGTGTTTGGATGCACGAGAAGCATTTCCTCTCAGTACAAGGTTTGGGCTAGCAAGGTTGTTTGAAGCAAACACAAGTATGAACAGGTACAACAAAACTCACACAAGAACATATTGCAAGCATTATAAGGCTCTACACTGTCTTCCTTGTTGTTCAAACACTTTACCCGAAAATATCTAGACTTAGAGAGAACAATCATGCAAACCAAATTAAACAAGCTCTACAGTAGTTCTTCATTAATAGATTAAACTACATGATGCAAGAGCTTAAACATGATCTATGAGAGCTCAAACAATTGCCAAATTGCCAAACCATATGCAGCACTTTCCAATTCCAACCAAATAGCAATCTAACGAAGCAATAAGACTTCGCCATGAACATTAAAGCACAATTAAGAACACAAGTGTTCCATATGAAAAAGCGGAGCGTAATATCTCCAATATAAGAATGGCGGGATCCAACTTTATTCAAAACAAAACAAAAATAAAAACAAACCGACGCTCCAAGTAAAGAACATAAGAATGTGACGGAATAAAAATATAGTTTCACTAGAAGTGACCTGATAATGTTGTCGATGAAGAAGGGGATGCCTTGGGCATCCCCAAGCTTAGATGCTTGAGTCTTCTTAAAATATGCAGGGATGAACCACGGGGCATCCCCAAGCTTAGACCTTTCACTCTTCTTGATCATAGTATATCATCCTCTTCTCTTGACCCTTGAAAACTTCCTTCACACAAACTTCAAGCAAACTCATGAGAGGGTTAGTGCATAACCACAAATTCACATATTCAGAGGTGACACAATCATTCTTAACACTTCTGGACATTGCAAAAAGCTTCTGAAAGTTAATGGAACAAAGAAACTCATTCAACATAGCAAAAGCGGCAATGCGAAATAAAAGACAGAATCTGTCAAAAACAGAACAGTCCGTAAAGATGCATCTGAAAGGGGCACTTAACTTGCTCAAATGGAAAAACTCAAAACTAATGAAAGTTGCGTACATATCTGAGGATCACGCTCGTAAATTTGCAGATTTTTTCGATTTTTTTACAGAGACTTATGCCAGAATTCGTGACAGACAGCAATGCTGTTTCTGCGCAGCGATCCCAAATATAACATCAACTTTAGCATAGAAACTTCACTTGGCACAAAAACATGATAAGGAGAGGTTGCTACAGTAGTAAACAACTTCCAAGACTCAACAATACAGTAAATAAAATGAAACATGGGTTATCTCCCAAGAAGTGCTTTTCTTTAACGCCTTTCAGCTAGGCGCAGAAAGTGCAAATCAAGTAACATCAAGAGATGAAGCATCAACATCATAGCTTGTTCTAATAATAGAATCAAAAGGCAATTTCATTCTCTTTCTAGGGAAGTGTTCCATACCTTTCTTGAGAGGAAATTGATATTTAATATTACCTTCCCTCATATCAATAACAGCACCAACGGTTCGAAGAAAAGGTCTTCCCAACACAATAGGACAAGATGCATTGCATTCAATATCCAAGACAACAAAATCAACGGGGACAAGGTTATTGTTAACCGTAATATACATTATCAATCCTCCCCAAAGGTTTCTTTTTAACATTATCGGCAAGATTAACATCCAAATAACAATTCTTCAATGGTGGCAAGTCAAGCATATCATAAATTTTCTTAGGCATAACAGAAATACTTGCACCAAGATCACATAAAGCATTACATTCAAAGTCATTGAATTTCATTTTAATGATGGGCTCCCAACCATCTTCTAACTTCCTAGGAATAGAAGCTTCAAGTTTTAATTTCTCTTCCCTAGCTTTAATGAGAGCATTTGTAATGTGTTTTGTAAAGGCTAAATTTATAGCACTAGCATTGGGACTTCTAGCAAGTTTTTGTAAGAACTTTATAACTTCAGTAATATGACAATCATCAAAATCTAAACCATTATGTTCTACAGCAATGGAATCATTGTCACCAATATTTTGAAAAATTTCAGCAGTTTTATCACAAAAGCAGTTTCAGGCAGTTTTGTACGCTTTGCACTAGGAGTAGAAACATTGCCAACACCAATTATTTTACCATTGATAGTAGGAGGTGCAGCAACATGTGAAGAATCAACATTACTAGTGGTGGTAATAGTCCATACTTTAGCTACATTATTTTCTTTAGCAAGTTTTTCTTTTTCTTCTCTATCCCACCTAGCATGCAATTCAGCCAACAATCTAATATTATCATTAATTCTAACTTGGATGGCATTTGTTTTAGCAAACCTAGCATCTTCAACTTTCTCAGGCATAACTTTCAATTTTAAAAGATCAACATCAAGAGCAAGACTATCAACCTTAGAAGCAAGAATATCAATTTTACCAAGCTTTTCTTCAACAGTTTTATTGAAAGCAGTTTGTGTACTAATAAATTCTTTAAGCATCACTTCAAGACCAGAGGGTACACTCTTATTATTATTGTAAGAATTACCATAAGAATTACCATAACCATTACCATTATTAGAAGGATATGGCCTAAAGTTGTTGTTACCATAATTATTCCTATAAGCATTGTTGTTGAAATTATTGTTCTTAATGAAATTCACATCAACATTTTCTTCTTGAGCAACCAATGAAGCTAAAGGAACATTATTAGGATCAATATGAGATCTACCATTTGCAAGCATAGACATAATAGCATCAATCTTATCACCCAAAGAAGAGGTTTCTTCAACAGAATTTACCTTCTTACCTTGAGGAGTTCTTTCAGTGTGCCATTCAGAGTAATTGATCATCATATCATCAAGTAATTTAGTTGCGGCGCCCAGAGTGATGGACATAAAAGTACCTCCAGCAGCTGAATCCAATAGGTTCCTTGAGGAAAAATTCAATCCTGCATAAAAGGTTTGGATGATCATCCAAGTAGTCAGTCCATGGGTTGGGCAATTCTTTACCAAAGATTTCATTCTCTCCCATGCTTGAGCAACATGTTCATTATCAAATTGTTTAAAATTCATTATGCTACTTCTCAAAGATATAATCTTAGCAGGAGGATAATATTTACTAATAAAAGCATCTTTGCATTTAGTCCATGAATCAATACTATTCTTAGGCAAAGATAGCAACCAATCTTTAGCTCTTCCTCTTAGTGAGAAAGGAAACAATTTCAGTTTTATAATATCACCATCTATATCCTTATACTTTTGCATTTCACAAAGTTCAACAAAATTATTAAGATGGGCAGCAGCATCATCAGTACTAACACTAGAAAATTGCTCTCTCATAACAAGATTTAGTAAAGCAGGTTTAATTTCATAGAATTCTGCTGTAGTAGCAGGTGGAGCAATAGGAGTACATATAAAATCATTATTATTTGTGCTAGTGAAATCAAACAACTGAAAGGACACAGATGTCGCCTAGAGGGGGGGGGGTGAATAGGCGATTTAAAACTTTTACGAGATGGGCTTAACAAATGCGGAATAAAACTAGCGTTTACTTTGTCAAGCCCAAAGCCTATATACTATGGTTCACCTATGTGCACCAACAACTTATTCTAAGCAATGGTTCACCTATGTGCACCAACAACTTATGCTAAGCAATACAAGCAAGTATGTGATAGCAAGATATATATATAACTTCAAGCACGATGGCTATCACAAGGTAAAGTGCATAAGTAAAGAGCTCGGGTATAGAGATAACCGAGGCACGCGGGAGACGATGATTTATCCCGGAGTTCACACTCTTGCGAGTGCTAATCTCCGGTGGAGAGGTGCGGTGGCTTAGTGCTCCCGAACGCCACAAGAGGCTCACCTTGAGGTGTGGTTGCTCGATGCACACCAACGCCACAAAGGCCTCACCCCAAGATGCGGTACTCACACCACACACCGAACGCCACGAAGGCGCCTCACCTAAATCTCCGGTGACCCTCGCCACAAAGGCCTAGGTCACGGTTCCACTAAGGGATTTCCTTCGAGGCGGAAACCGGGCCTTACACAAAGATTGGGGCACACATCCACAACTTAATTGGAGGCTCCCAACAAACCGCCACAAAGGCCTAGAATCCGTCTAGGGTTCCAAGAACCCAAGAGTAACAACCTTCTTGTTTTCACCACCACGAATCACCGTGGAGAACTCAAACCGATGCACCAAATGCAATGGCAAGAACACCACAAAGATGCTCAAGTCCTTCTCTCTCAAATTCCAACAAAGCTACAAAAGCTATTGGGGGAATAAGAGAGGAAGAACAAAGAGGAGAACACAAAATTCTCCAAGATCTAGATCCCAAAGATTCACTCACAAAGAGATGATTTGGTTTGGTCAAAGTGTGGATCTAGATCCCCTCAATCTTTCTCTCAAATAGATGCAAGAATCATGGGAAGGGGAGAGAGATCTCAAGCTTCAAAATGTCAACAACAATGGAAGAGAGAGGCTTGAGAGAGAGGAGGAAGAAGCAATGCAAAAGGTGAGAGAGAGGGGGCTTAAAAGGAGGCCCAAATTTTCTGCCCGTTGGAGGCTGCAGCGTGCGAGGAAGGAGGGACCGGTAGTACCGGCCAGGTTGGGCCGGTACTACCGGCCAGTGTTGGCAGGAGGCGGCGGAGGTGGTGTGCAGCGCGGAGGGGAGGCGGTACCTCCGGCCGTGGTGGCTGAGGTACCGCCGGGGCCCACCACCGGCCGCGGTGCGGTCGCATGCGGCCGCATGCCACAGAAACACGTGAGCTTTGGCGTTTTAGCGGTACCGCGACGGTACCTGGAGGCTCCAGCCTGGGCGAGTGGTACCTGCACAGGCTCAGCCCCATCTCTCCATTTCTTTCTCTCTCTTTTCGTTTCTTTTTAGACAAAAACGAGGCAACTTTAAACGCAATAACTAGAGCTAGGAAAAACCAAATGCAACGAAACCAATTTCGTTGGAAAGAGGACGACAAGAGCTACACCCACAAAAAGTGAAAATATGGAAACTAGTGGGGATGATTTTCTATAATTTTTAGAGGTGCAACACCTCAACATGAGAAACCGAGAAAATCACCAAACTTGAAAACGCAACAAGTGATCTATGCAAAATCCGTTTTCGATGAACTAGAGCTTGTCATGAGAATAAGCACAAGCTCTAAAACATCACATGGATAAGATCCAAATAACAACCAAGAAAGATGATGCAAGGATGCAAAGGTTTGAGCTCTCTCCGAACGATACGATCGAGTTACTCACTCGAGAGCCCTCTTGATAGTACGGCAACTAAACTATAAACCGGTCTCCAACTACACTATGAGACCGGTGAGAAAGAAACCCTATCAAGAGCAAACCTTAACCTTGCGCGTTCCTCTTGAGCTCGATGAAGACGATCTTGATCACAACAAGATGAAACGCCTTTCTTGATTGTGCTTGCTTGATGAAGTCTTGTGGATTGCTCCCCCATAATCCACCATGGGAGAGCTTCTTCTTCGGCACATCTTCACAAATCCATGAACACCATATGGATGGCAAGCTTCAAGCAAATGATCTCTTAGAGATGGCTCATCTTGAACTTGCACTTCATTTCTTCATTCTTCATCATGTTGATGTCTTGAGATAACTTGAGGGCTCACTTCATCTTCATCTTCAAGACATACTTGACACTTGATATCCTTCATCAATTTCTTCTTATTGCAACCTTGAAGCCAACATATGGTTCAAGCATTGCCTATGGACAACTCCTACAAATATAACTCAATGCAAACATTAGTCCATAGGGATTGTCATTAATTACCAAAACCACACATGGGGGCTCCATGCACTTTCAATCTCCCCCATTTTGGTAATTGATGACAATCTCTTTGAGAGGGTTTATATAAGGAATTTAAGTAACAAACAAGTTGAATATATAGAGCAAACTCCCCCATAATATATGCATGTGTGAATGATCTTGACTTTCATTGCATATATTGGCATTCAAAGCCTAGTGGAGTTTCCTCTAAATATTCAACTATGCAAAGCAACAAGATGCAATGCAATAAAGGCACATGCTTAAGCACAAAGCAAAGACATAACCAAATTCCCTTAAACCCTCCAAACTTCTCCCCCATTGGCACCAATTGCCGAAATGGGTGAAAAATTTAGAAGGCCAATATAGTGAGAGTTCCTCCATAGCGTGTGCATTTCTCATAATTTGAGTGGAATCAAATGCACGTATCCAATGACGAATATTCGGAAGGAATCACACCATAGATAGGATCAAAGATTGCAAAAAGATAACAAAGTCAAGAAGCTTCAACAAATGAAGCAAGCAACCAAATGAACCACAAAGAGGATACCAAAAGAAAGATAGATATTATGATAAGATCAAGAAGATTGCTCTAAATAATATGAGGAAGCTCCCCAAGGTTTGTGCACAAAACTAGACAATTTGCATTGGAGTATAAAGTGCACAAACATGGAATCATCACTCCCATAATATCATTCAAAACAAAAGATACCAAGTGAATCAAACTCTAATGATCACCACAAAATAGTGCCTTAAATAAAATGAGGAAGCTCCCCAAGGTACATGCATAAATTAAAATGTTGCATTTGAATACAATATGCATAACATGGAATCCTCACTCCCTCATTACCATTTAAAACACAAACATTTGCAATAGATCATAGATAGAAAATTAAGCTTAACACTTGCAACAAACAAATGGTTGAGCAACAAGTAAGAGGCACCATAATAAAAGGCTCAACCAAGAGGATATGTGAAAGGCATGATAAAGCATATTATAAGACTATTACAAGGATGAGCAAAAAGCATCATCATAGTCTTCAATGAATTATATTGCTTAGCATGACCAATCAACATGCAACAAATAAATAAGATATCAAATGGAGATGTATCATCTCTTATGTGTATAAGTTTCTCTAAGTGAGCAATATCACAAAGATATTTATCCACAAAGAAACATGCACACACAAAATAGATACTCAAGAAATATAGTATGATATCCCAAAATGAAGTCATGCAATATACCAATAAGAATTTTTGCTTAATAGCATGGCCAAAGGCTCAATTTTATCTTATTGTACATTCATGAACTTCAACCACAAACATCTAAAATACATCACAAATATCAACAAGGGATAGAAGATAGTTGGGATGCATTGAGATAGGCAACAAGTATCACAAACGAGGATACCAAAAGAAATAACTAAATTTGCACTTTCATCTATATTGCACACGTGAGAGCCTTGAGGAATTGATATGCAATAAAATTGCTAGATAGGCATAGTTGGGATGGATGAATCATGAGCATGATTTAATATACTTCCCAACAAATGCACTCATCTCAAATTACTCACATTCACAATAAAGAGGTTTCATTAAGACTTTTGCAAGAAGCACAATATTTGCAAATCAAGAGATTCATGCCAAGATGCAACCATAAGGTTGGATACAAGAAAAGTATGCATGAGAAGATACTTGTTACCAAGATAGCATTGGTGTGGATGTAGTAGATATGTGTTCGTTGACCATCCTAGCTTGCCTCAAGTTACCATTGAGTCACCACTTCTTTCCAAGAGTGAGACAAGCATCCAATGCATATCCATGCTAATACGTCTCCAACGTATCGATAATTTCTTATGTTCCATGCTACTTTATTGATGATACCTACATGTTTTATGCACATTATATGTCATATTTATGCATTTTCGGAACTAACCTATTAACAAGATGCCGAAGAGCCAGTTGTTGCTGTTTTTGGTTTCAGAAATCCTAGTAAAGAAATATTCTCGGAATTGGACGAAACTTTCGCCCAGGGTCCTATTTTTGCACGAAGCTTCCGAAGACCGAAGACCTAACGAAGTGGGGCCACGAGGCAGCCGGTGGCCGGCCAGCCCTTGCCGCGCGGCCTACCCGGGCCCCTCGTGTGGCCCCTCGCGTTGACCTTCCGCCTACTTAAAGCCTCGCCGCCCCCAGCGAGAGCCACGATACGGAAAACCTTACAGACGCCGCCGCCGCGAATCCCATCTCGGGGATTCGGAGATCGCCTCCGGCACCCTGCCGGGAGAGGGGATTCATCTCCCGGAGGACTCTTCATCGCCATGATCGCCTCCGGAGTGATGAGTGAGTAGTTCACCCCTGGACCATGGGTCCATAGCAGTAGCTAGATGGTCGTCTTCTCCTTGTTGTGCTTCATTGTTGGATCTTGTGAGCTGCCTAACATGATCAAGATCATCTATATGTAATTCTATATGTTGTGTTTGTCGGGATCCGATGGATAGAGAGTACTATGATTATGGTGATTATCAATCTATTGTTCATGTGTTGTTTATGATCTTGCATGCTCTCCGTTATTAGTAGAGGCTCTGGCCAAGTTTTTACTCTTAACTCCAAGAGGGAGTAATTATGCTCGATAGTGGGTTCATGCCTTCATTGATACCTGGGACAGTGACAGAAAGTTCTAAGGTTGTGATGTGCTGTTGCCACTAGGGATAAAACATTGATGCTATGTCTAAGGATGTAGTTATTGATTACATTACGCACAATACTTAATGCAATTGTCTGTTGCTTTGTAATACTGGAGGGGGTTCGGACGATAACTGAAGGTGGACTTTTTAGGCATAGATGCAGTTGGATGGCGGTCTATGTACTTTGTCGTAATGCCCAATTAAATCTCACTATATTTACCATGTCATGTATATGCATTATTATGCCTTTCTCTATTTGTCAATTGCCCGACTGTAATTTGTTCACCCAACATGCTTTTATCTTATGGGAGAGACACCTCTAGTGAACTGTGGACCCCGGTCCTATTCTTTCCATAGCATACAATCTACTTGTTTTACTGTTTTCTTTGCAAACATCTTCCACTCGATACGTTTAATCCTTTGTTACAGCAAGCCGGTGAGATTGACAACCTCACTATTTCGTTGGGGCAAAGTACTTTGGTTGTGTTGTGCAGGTTCCAGTTGGCCGGAATCCCTGGTGTTGCGCCGCATCACATTTCGCGACCATCAACCTTCAACTTCTTGGCTCCTACTGGTTCGATTAAACCTTGGTTTCATACTGAGGGAAACTTGCTTCTATACGCATCATACCTTCCACTTGGGGTTCCCAACGGACGTGTGCATCTACGCGTATCAAGCTAAATTTCTGGCGCCGTTGCCGGGGAGATCAAGACACGCTGCAAGGGGAGTCTCCACTTCTCAATCTCTTTACTTTGTTTTTGTCTTGCTTTATTTTATTTACTACTTTGTTTGCTGCACTAAATCAAAATACAAAAAAATTAGTTGCTAGTTTTACTTTATTTGCTATCTTGTTTGCTATATCAAAAACACAAAAAAATTAGTTACTCGCATTTACTTTATCTAGTTTGCTTTATTTACTGTTGCTAAAATGGCCAACCCTGAAAATACTAAGTTGTGTGACTTCACAAATGCAAATAATAATGATTTCCTATGCACACCTATTGCTCCACCTGCTACTACAGCAGAATTCTTTGAAATTAAACCTGCTTTACTAAATCTAGTCATGAGAGAACAATTTTCTGGTGCTAGTTGATGATGCTGCTGCCCATCTCAATAATTTTGTTGAACTTTGTGAAATGCAAAAGTATAAAGATGTAGATGGTGATATTATTAAATTGAAAGTGTTTCCTTTCTCATTAAGAGGAAGAGCTAAAGATTGGTTGCTATCTTTGCCTAAGAATAGTATTGATTCATGGACTAAATGCAAGGATGCTTTTATTAGTAGATATTATCCTCCCGCTAAAATTATTTCTTTGAGAAGTAGCATAATGAATTTTAAACAATTAGATACTGAACATGTTGCTCAAGCATGGGAGAGAATGAAAACTTTGGTAAAGAATTGCCCAACCCATGGACTGACTACTTGGATGATCATCCAAACCTTCTATGCAGGACTAAATTTTTCTTCGCGGAATTTATTGGATTCAGCTGCTGGAGGTACTTTTATGTCCATCACATTGGGGGCGGCTACAAAACTTCTTGATGATATGATGATAAATTACTCTGAATGGCACACGGAAAGAGCTCCACAAGGTAAGAAGGTAAATTCTGTTGAAGAAACCTCTTCCTTGAGTGATAAGATTGATGTGATTATGTCTATGCTTGTGAATGGTAGATCTAATGTTGATCCAAATAATGTTCCTTTAGCTTCATTGGTTGCTCAAGAAGAAAATGTTGATGTGAATTTCATTAAAAATAATAATTTCAACAACAATGCTTATAGGAACAACTCTGGTAATAACTATAGGCCATATCCTTCTACTAATGGTAATGGTTATGGTAATTCTTATGGGAATTCTTACAACAATAATAGAAGTGTACCCTCTGGTCTTGAAGCCATGCTTAAAGAATTTATTAGTACACAAACTGCTTTTAACAAATCTGTTGAGGAAAAGCTTGATAAAATTGATACTATCGCTTCTAGAGTTGATAGGCTTGCCTCTGATGTTAATCTTTTAAAGTTGAAAGTTATGCCTAATAATGATCTTGATAATAAGATTACTACTACAGCAAATGCCATCCAAGTTAGAATTAATGAGAATATAAGATTAATGGCTGAGTTGCGTGCTAGGTGGGATAGAGAAGAAAATGAAAAACTAGCTAAAGAGAATAATGTAGCTAAAGTTTGGACTATTACCACCACTAGTAATGCTAATTCCTCACATGTTGCTACACCTCCTACTATCAATGGTAAAATAATTGGTGTTGGCAATGTTTCTACTCCTAGTGCAAAGCGTACAAAACTGCCTGAAATTGCTAAAACTGCTGAAACTGCTTGTGATAAAACTGCTGAAATTTTTTCCAACCTTGGGAATAATGATCCCATTGCTGTAGCTCATAATGATTTAGATTTTGATGATTGCCACATCTCTGAAGTTATAAAGTTCTTACAAAAACTTGCTAAAAGTCCTAATGCTAGTGCTATAAATTTAGCCTTTACAAAACATATTACAAATGCTCTCATAAAAGCTAGAGAAGAGAAACTAAAACTTGAAACTTCTATTCCTAGAAAGTTAGAAGATGGTTGGGAGCCCATCATTAAAATGAAATTCAATGATTTTGAATGTAATGCCTTATGTGATCTTGGTGCAAGTATTTCTGTTATGCCTAAAAAGATTTATGATATGCTTGACTTGCCACCATTAAAGAATTGTTATTTGGATGTTAATCTCGCCGATAATGTTAAAAAGAAACCTTTGGGGAGGATTGATAATGTGCATATTACGGTTAACAATAACCTTGTCCCCGTTGATTTTGTTGTCTTGGATATCGAATGCAATGCATCTTGTCCTATTGTGTTGGGAAGACCTTTTCTTCGAACTGTTGGTGCTGTTATTGATATGAGGGAAGGTAATATTAAATATCAATTTCCTCTCAAGAAAGGTATGGAACACTTCCCTAGAAAGAGAATGAAGTTGCCTTTTGATTCTATTATTAGAACAAGCTATGATGTTGATGCTTCTACTCTCGATGTTACTTGATTTGCACTTTCTGCGCCTAGCTGAAAGGCGTTAAAGAAAAGCGCTTATGGGAGACAACCCATGTTTTTACCTACAGCAATTTTTTGTTTTATTGAGTCTTGGAAGTTGTTTACTACTGTAGCAACCTCTCCTTATCATGTTTTTGTGCCAAGTAAAGTTTCTATGTCAAAGTTGATGTTATATTTGGGATCGCTGCGCAGAAACAGCATTGCTGTCTGTCACGAATCTGGGCATAATTCCCTGTAGAAAATTCGAAAAAATCTGCCAATTTACGAGCGTGATCCTCAGATATATACGCAACTTTCATTAGTTTTGAGTTTTTCCATTTGAGCAAGTCTGGTGCCATTTATAAATTCGTCTTTACGGACTGTTCTGTTTTTGACAGATTCTGCCTTTTATTTCGCATTGCCTCTTTTGCTATGTTGGATTTATTTCTTTGATCCATTAATGTCCAGTAGCATTATGCAATGTCCAGAAGTGAAAAGAATGATTGTGTCACCTCTGAATGTGTGAATTATTAATGATGCACTAACCCTCTAATGAGTTTGCTTGAAGTTTGGTGTGAAGGAAGTTTTCAAGGGTCAAGAGAGGAGAATGATATACTAAGATCAAGAGGAGTGAAAGCTCTAAGCTTGGGGATGCCCCGTGGTTCATCCCTGCATATTTTAAGAAGACTCAAGCGTCTAAGCTTGGGGATGCCCAAGGCATCCCTTCTTCATCGACAACATCATCAGGTTCCTCCCCTGAAACTATATTTTTATTCAGTCACATCTTGTGTTCTTTACTTGGAGCGTCGGTTTGTTTTCGTTTTTGTTTTTGTTTGAATAAGATGGATCCTAGCATTCACTTTGTGGGAGAGAGACACGCTCCGCTGTTGCATATGGACACATGTGTCCTTAGGCTTTACTCATAATGTTCAAGGCGAAGTTTCTTCTTCGTTAATTTGTTATATGGTTGGAATTGGAAAATGCTACATGTAGTAATTCTAAAAATGTCTTGGATAATGTGATACTTGGCAATTGTTGTGCTCATGTTTAAGCTCTTGCATCATATGCTTTGCACCCATTAATGAAGAAATACATAGAGCTTGCTAAAATTTGATTTGCATATTTGGTTTCTCTAAGGTCTAGATAATATCTAGTATTGAGTTTTGAACAACAAGGAAGACAGTGTAGAGTCTTATAATGTTTACAATATGTCTTTTATGTGAGTCTTGCTGCACTTGTTCATCCTTGAGTTTGCTTCAAATAACCTTGCTAGCCTAAACCTTGTATCGAGAGGGAATACTTCTCATGCATCCAAAATCCTTGAGCCAACCACTATGCCATTTGTGTCCACCATACCTACCTACTACATGGTATTTACCCGCCATTCCAAAGTAAATTGCTTGAGTGCTACCTTTAAAATTCCATCATTCACCTTTGCAATATATAGCTCATGGGACAAAATAGCCTTAAAAACTATCGTAGTATTGAATATGTACTTATGCACTTTATATTTTATTAAGTTGCTTGTTGTGCGATAACCATGTTTCTGGGGAACGCCATCAACTATTGTTGAATATCATGTGAGTTGCTATGCATGTCCGTCTTGTCTGAAGGTCTATCATTTTAGTGGTTGGAGCATGCAAAATTGTTAGAGAAGAACATTGGGCCGCTAACTAAAGCCATGAATCATGGTGGAAGTTTCAGTTTTGGACATATATCCTCAATCTCATATGAGAATAATAACTTTGCTACATGCTTATGCATTAAAGAGGAGTCCATTATCTGTTGTCCATGTTGTCCCGGTATGGATGTCTAAGTTGAGAATAATCAAAAGCGAGAAATCCGAAATGCGAGCATTCTCCTTGGACCTTTGTACAGGCGGCATGGAGGTACCCCTTTGTGACACTTGGTTGAAACATGGCATGCAAAGATCCGGTAGTCCAAGTTAAGTAGGACGAGGTGCGGGCACTATTAGTATACTATGCGTGAGGCTTGCAACTTGTAAGATATAATTTACATAACTCATATGCTTTATTACTACCGTTGACAAAATTGTTTCATGTTTTCAAAATAAAAGCTCTAGCACAAATACAGCAATCGATGCTTTCCTCTGCGAAGGACCATTCTTTTACTTTTATTGTTGAGTCAGTTTACCTATCTCCTTCCACCTTAAGAAGCAAACACTTGTGTGAACTGTGCATTGATTCCTACATACTTGCATATTGCACTTGTTATATTACTCTATGTTGACAATATCCATGAGATATACATGTTATAAGTTGAAAGCAACCGCTGAAACTTAATCTTCCTATGTGTTGCTTCAACACCTTTACTTTGATTTATTGCTTTCTGAGTTAACTCTTATGCAAGACTTATTGATGCTTGTCTTGAAGTACTATTCATGAAAAGTCTTTGCTATATGATTCAGTTGTTTACTCATGTCATTACCTTTGCTTTGATCGCTGCATTCATTACATATGTTTACAAATAGTATGATCAAGATTATGATGGCATGTCACTTCAGAAATTATCTTTGTTATCGTTTTACCTGCTCGGGACGAGCAGAACTAAGCTTGGGGATGCTGATACGTCTCCAACGTATCGATAATTTCTTATGTTCCATGCTACTTTATTGATGATACCTACATGTTTTATGCACATTATATGTCATATTTATGCATTTTCCGGAACTAACCTATTAACAAGATGCCGAAGAGCCGGTTGTTGTTTTCTGTTTTTGGTTTCAGAAATCCTAGTAAAGAAATATTCTCGGAATTGGACGGAACTTTCGCCCAGGGTCCTATTTTGCACGAAGCTTCCGTAAGACCGAAGACCTAACGAAGTGGGGCCACGAGGCAGCCGGGGGTGGCGGCGCGGCCCAGCCCTTGGCCGCGCGCCCCCTGGGCCCTCGTGTGGCCTCGCGTTGACCTTCCGCCTAATTAAAGCTCCCGTCGCGAAACCCCCAGACCGAGAGCCACGATACGGAAAACCTTACGAGACGCCGCCGCCGAATCCCATCTCGGGGATTCGAGATCGCCTCCGGCACCGCCGGAGAGGGATTCATCTCCCGGAGGACTCTTCATCGCCATGATCGCCTCCGGAGTGATGAGTGAGTAGTTCACCCCTGGACCATGGGTCCATAGCAGTAGCTAGATGGTCGTCTTCTCCTTGTTGTGCTTCATTGTTGGATCTTGTGAGCTGCCTAACATGATCAAGATCATCTATATGTAATTCTATATGTTGTGTTTGTCGGGATCCGATGGATAGAGAGTACTATGATTATGGTGATTATCAATCTATTGTTCATGTGTTGTTTATGATCTTGCATGCTCTCCGTTATTAGTAGAGGCTCTGGCCAAGTTTTTACTCTTAACTCCAAGAGGGAGTAATTATGCTCGATAGTGGGTTCATGCCTTCATTGATACCTGGGACAGTGACAGAAAGTTCTAAGGTTGTGATGTGCTGTTGCCACTAGGGATAAAACATTGATGCTATGTCTAAGGATGTAGTTATTGATTACATTACGCACAATACTTAATGCAATTGTCTGTTGCTTTGCAACTTAATACTGGAGGGGGTTCGGATGATAACCTGAAGGTGGACTTTTTAGGCATAGATGCAGTTGGATGGCGGTCTATGTACTTTGTCGTAATGCCCAATTAAATCTCACTATATTTACCATGTCATGTATATGCATTATTATGCCTTTCTCTATTTGTCAATTGCCCGACTGTAATTTGTTCACCCAACATGCTTTTATCTTATGGGAGAGACACCTCTAGTGAACTGTGGACCCCGGTCCTATTCTTTCCATAGCATACAATCTACTTGTTTTACTGTTTTCTTTGCAAACATCTTCCACTCGATACGTTTAATCCTTTGTTACAGCAAGCCGGTGAGATTGACAACCTCACTGTTTCGTTGGGGCAAAGTACTTTGGTTGTGTTGTGCAGGTTCCAGTTGGCGCCGGAATCCCTGGTGTTGCGCCGCATCACATTTCGCGACCATCAACCTTCAACGTGCTTCTTGGCTCCTACTGGTTCGATTAAACCTTGGTTTCTAGCTCAAGTTACCATTGAGTCACCACTTCTTTCCAAGAGTGAGACAAGCATCCAATGCATATCCATTGTACCTAACACAAAGGTAAGTACAAAATGGTCCCCAAACTAATTGGGTCCGAAGTAGTTAGACACACTACAACATATAGGACAAACTCCACAATTCTATGTGCATATAGATATGAAATTGAATTTCATGCACATCTTAGCCAAATTAGGATTTGATGGAGTTTACCCTATATAATGGATCAAAGAAAGTAACACATGCCATAAGATAGACATATATTAAACATGTATGCACAATACTTTCAAGAACCAAAGAAAGATATAATTTGGACAAAACACCAAATAAATCAAGAGACAATGGTTGTCCAAATTATATCAAAGAATCAAATCAACACAAGATTGACTCCAAAGAATTATCTCATTATAAGAAGCTAATTAAACCTAAACACAAAGGAATGAGATAACCAACTCCCAAGAGAGCAAGGTTCCAACAAATAAACCAAACCCTCGACACTTTTTATGATGGCACAAAGTACCAAAAAGAAAATTTATGTCTCCCAAAACCAAATTTTTGATAATGATCAAGAGATGTTAAGCATTCTAACAAATATAGGAGAGCTCCCCCAAGATTAGTGCATTATCTAGGATTTTGCATATGAATACAAAATGCACAAAACTAGGATCATCACGCTACCTATATCTACTAAAATGCTAAGAAAGTTTGAATAGACAAATTAGATCCATAAGATGCAAGGAAGACATATGGGAGTCAAAGCACAACTAATTCATGGCAATGAATAAGGCAATTAAACACAAGAGCCAATGTAAATATGATCAATAAATATCTACCTCATAATAGAATGCCAATTGTCCTAGGACAAGAGGTATTTAGGAAATATTTCCCGGTGGTAGTTTGTAAGTATACATAAGATCATATTTACAACAAATAAAGCATATGGTAAAAGATAAGATTTAACCATCATGCAAAGAGAGTTTCTTGATAGCTTCAATTAGTCATACCAACATGCAAAGCAATTAATAGTATTCATACCAACATGCAAAGCAATTAATAGTATTCATACCAACATGCAAAGCAATTAATAGTATTCATACCAACATGCAAAGCAATTAATAGTATGACTTGAAGCACATGGTTTTCCAAAAATGTATTGAGGGACACGTTGTGAAAAACCATGCCAAGAAAAACTTTCACAAATAAGATCCACAAATATATTAGCAATGAAGCCATTTAAGCAAATTGGAACTTGTTTGAGCAAACATGCCACATATGAGAGAGATAATTTACAATATCAATTCTATGTGACACAACCTCAAATGTTCACATTTTCTAGGCTTGTAATATACACAAAGCTTATTACTCCCCCATAATGTGATAAATAATATATTTTCACAAGAGGCAAATAAGATCCAACTAGAGATATTAATGGACATTGGAATTTGAATTTCTCATGAAGATGACATACCACATAGAGACTAGATAATCTTGCAATATCAATTCTAAGTGATATTCCTCATGTACACACATTGTTAGGATCATGAAATTCCCAAAGGAATATCACTCCCCCAAAACGGGATAGTCCATTAATCTCTCATAAGAGCCATATAAGATACAACAAGATGCAAAGAGGCTCCAACACAAACACAAGTACACGGTGTGCAACCCAGCATACATAGACTTGATTTCTCAAGAAAAACAAGTAGGATGCACAACATATACAAACACATGTTAGGAACAAAACTAACACATGCAAAGGGGCGAGTAACTTTCAATATAAATGAGTTGAGCACATGTTACCGCAAGGAGGAACATTGGGTATATGATAGAAGTAAGATAACCAAAAGACTTGGCTTGAGATAATATAAATGATGAAGATCCCTTAATTCTTCATGATGTAGCCAAGTCTCCAATGCCCTCCAACAAGCACCTATTGATCAAGTTTTGGATTGTTGGTCCCCAACTAAGTTGGGTCCTAAGAGGTTAGTCACAATAGGCTTGGCAACCCAAATGGTTCTTTTCTTGACACCACTTTGAGCACCAACAAATTTGGCAAACACATTGCCACCCTCATCCTTACGAAGAGAATAAACATCATCAATGGTGATAGAGTTGGATGAGGTACCAATAGTGCAAAAGGAGGAGATGTGGCCCTTCTCACGGCATATGTAGCAAGTTCTTTTCTTCTCCTTCTTCTCACTAGGTTTCTCCACAATGGGAGCATTGGCTTGTTTCTTCTTGGGAAGTGGTATTTCTTCAACTTGAGGTTGAATATGAGTTTGAGCTTGAGGCCGCTTCCCTTTTTGCTTCTTCTTCAAAGGGCAAGATCTAACATGGTGCCCTTCAATATTGCACTTGAAGCAAACAATCTTGGTCGGGTCTTTGACTTGTACTTGGCCCTTCTTCTTGTTGTTGTTCTTGGACTTGTTCTTGTTGTTGGATTTGAATCCAAGTCCACTCTTGTCATTGGGGGATTGTTGCATACTCAACATCGTGTCAAGTTTGCATTTCCCTTCATGACCCTTTACCAAGTCATTCTTCAAAGAAGTGACTTGGGCCTTGAGCTCTTTGATTTCCTCTACATGGTTAGTAACAACACAAGTACTAGAGGAAGTAGAATCTTCATTGTTAGAGCAACAAGGCAAGGAAGATAATTCATCACAAGATTTAGCAATATTATGAGTGGATGAATTACTAGGACTAGCACATGGCAATATAGCATTTTGAGTAGTAGTGCTAGTATCCACATGAGGCTCACAAGGTGTTGCCTTAGATATGATAGCCTCATGAGCTAACTTTAGCCTATCATGAGAGGCTAGAAGATCCTCATGGGAGCGAGAAAGCTTTCCATGATTTTCTTCCAATTTCCCATAATTGCAAGTTAGCAAATCAAGTTGAGCCCTTAGCTCAACATTCTCCTTCAAGATAGATGCTTCACAAGAAGTAGAGTTAGTAGCACAAGCATCATTATTAGTAGTAATAGGAGAAGGCAAGTTGGCATGCTTTTTTAGATAAGAAGCTTTAAGTTGCTCATGCGACTCGGTGAGTTTGGCGAGCGCACTCTCAATGACCCTTGAGCCCTTTTTGAGTTGCTCAAAATCCTCAAGGAGTTTAGCATTAACAAACACAAGCTTATCATTTTTTAGCTTTAGTTCATTTGCCATCTCAAGAGCTCTATCATGGTTTTCCTTTTCTCTAGACAATTCTAGAGCAAAGGTCTCCTCAAGAGCTTCCTTGGTGGTTTGTTCTTCTTCAAGTTCATTCTTTAAAGATGCTACATCATCGGCATACTCTCGTTCAAGAGCACCCTTTTTATCAATGGTGTTCTCATGCATCCAAATAAGTTTTTGGCTCTCAATAGCGGTAGTCAAGATTTCAAAGAAGTGAGTGCTAGCAATTTTATCTTTGCAAATAACCTTGAATACGCTCTTACCCTTATCGCGTAGAGAGACAACCCAATCCTCTTCTTCATATTCATCCTCATCCTTATCACCACGAGACATATTAGGTTCCATGGTAGGAGGTACCGTGGAACCCTTGGCCATAAGGCATATATGAGGACCGTGAGATAAAGATGAGGAGTTACTTGAGGCTCCTTTCAAGATCTTGTCTTGACCAATAGAATCTTTGGTTTCCTCTACATTGTTAGACACACAACAACTAGAGGAAATAGAAGCATTTTTATCATGGCCACAAGACAATGCAAGCATATCATCATTAGATTTATTCAAGCAACTTACACATGATATGCAAGGACTATCAACACAAGCATGTAAATCATTTCTAGTGCTAGATGTGTTTGAGTCCGTAGATGAAGCATTGCAATGAGATAGAGATGAAGAATCATCAATAGTAAGCTCAATATCAACATTGCAATTTTCATCACCACTCACCATATCATTACCTTGTGTCTTGACACACTTTGGTGAAGTGGATGAAGATGAGAACTCATCACGGCCGGAAGTGGAAGAAATACAATCATCCTCAATAATATTGGACACATCATATTTATCTTGAAGCTTTGTCCATAATTCATGAGCGCTCCCAAAAGGCATGATTGAAGAAGTAACTACATTGCTCACAACAATGGAAAACACATGAGAAGCAAGAGCATCGAGACAAGAGTTTTTCTCCTCCTCAAGAGATAAATTTTGAGGATCCTTAGGAGAAGAAAAACCCATGTCAAGAAATCGCTCCATGTCCGGGGACATACGCCGCAAAATATTAAGCACATAAATTTTCCATAGATCATAATTTGTGCCATCAAATATAAACAAGTTATTGTGCGCTAATCCCCTAGCCGACATCTTTACTCTCAAGGCGGTGAAGCCTAAGAATGAGAGACCTTGCTCTGATACCAATTGAAAGGACACGGATGTCGCCTAGAGGGGGGGTGAATAGGCGATTTAAAACTTTTACGAGATGGGCTTAACAAATGCGGAATTAAACTAGCGTTTACTTTGTCAAGCCCAAAGCCTATATACTATGGTTCACCTATGTGCACCAACAACTTATTCTAAGCAATGGTTCACCTATGTGCACCAACAACTTATGCTAAGCAATACAAGCAAGTATGTGATAGCAAGATATATATAACTTCAAGCACGATGGCTATCACAAGGTAAAGTGCATAAGTAAAGAGCTCGGGTATAGAGATAACAGAGGCACGCGGGAGACGATGATTTATCCCGGAGTTCACACTCTTGCGAGTGCTAATCTCCGGTGGAGAGGTGCGGTGGCTTAGTGCTCCCGAACGCCACAAGAGGCTCACCTTGAGGTGTGGTTGCTCGATGCACCAACGCCACAAAGGCCTCACCCCAAGAGCGGTACTCACACCACACACCGAACGCCACGAAGGCGCCTCACCTAAATCTCCGGTGACCCTCGCCACAAAGGCCTAGGTCACGGTTCCACTAAGGGATTTCCTTCGAGGCGGAAACCGGGCCTTACACAAAGATTGGGGCACACATCCACAACTTAATTGGAGGCTCCCAACAAACCGCCACAAAGGCCTAGAATCCGTCTAGGGTTCCAAGAACCCAAGAGTAACAACCTTCTTGTTTTCACCACCACGAATCACCGTGGAGAACTCAAACCGATGCACCAAATGCAATGGCAAGAACACCACAAAGATGCTCAAGTCCTTCTCTCTCAAATTCCAACAAAGCTACAAAAGCTATTGGGGGAATAAGAGAGGAAGAACAAAGAGGAGAACACAAAATTCTCCAAGATCTAGATCCCAAAGATTCACTCACAAAGAGATGATTTGGTTTGGTCAAAGTGTGGATCTAGATCCCCTCAATCTTTCTCTCAAATAGATGCAAAAATCATGGGAAGGGGAGAGAGATCTCAAGCTTCAAAATGTCAACAACAATGGAAGAGAGAGGCTTGAGAGAGAGGAGGAAGAAGCAATGCAAAAGGTGAGAGAGAGGGGGCTTAAAAAGGAGGCCCAAATTTTCTGCCCGTTGGAGGCTGCAGCGTGCGAGGAAGGAGGGACCGGTAGTACCGGCCAGGTTGGGCCGGTACTACCGGCCAGTGTTGGCAGGAGGCGGCGGAGGTGTGGTGTGCAGCGCGCGCGGAAGGGAGGGGAGCGGTACCTCTGGCCGTGGCTGAGCGGTACCTCCGGCCGGGCCGGGGCGGCGGGGCGGCCGCATGCGGGCCCCCTGGAAACTACTGAGCTTTGGCGTTTTAGCGGTACCGCGAGCGGTACCTTGCCTGGAGGCTCCAGCCTGGGCAGAGTGGTACCTCGCCTGGAGGCTCCAGCCCCATCTCTCCATTTCTTTCTCTCTCTTTTCGTTTCTTTTTAGACAAAAACGAGGCAACTTTAAAACGCAATAACTAGAGCTAGGAAAAACCAAATGCAACGAAACCAATTTCGTTGGAAAGAGGACGACAAGAGCTACACCCACAAAAAGTGAAAATATGGAAACTAGTGGGGGATGATTTTCTATAATTTTTAGAGGTGCAACACCTCAACATGAGAAACCGAGAAAATCACCAAACTTGAAAACGCAACAAGTGATCTATGCAAAATCCGTTTTCGATGAACTAGAGCTTGTCATGAGAATAAGCACAAGCT
Source organism: Lolium multiflorum (assembly GCA_030979885.1). Lineage (NCBI taxonomy): Eukaryota > Viridiplantae > Streptophyta > Magnoliopsida > Poales > Poaceae > Lolium > Lolium multiflorum. Next base: position 199,114,404 of record CM061753.1, on the reverse strand, counting down.
CCAAAACATCACATGGATAAGATCCAAATAACAACCAAGAAAGATGATGCAAGGATGCAAAGGTTTGAGCTCTCTCCGAACGATACGATCGAGTTACTCACTCGAGAGCCCTCTTGATAGTACGGCAACTAAACTATAAACCGGTCTCCAACTACACTATGAGACCGGTGAGAAAGAAACCCTATCAAGAGCAAACCTTAACCTTGCGCGTTCCTCTTGAGCTCGATGAAGACGATCTTGATCACAACAAGATGAAACGCCTTTCTTGATTGTGCTTGCTTGATGAAGTCTTGTGGATTGCTCCCCCATAATCCACCATGGGAGAGCTTCTTCTTTGGCACATCTTCACAAATCCATGAACACCATATGGATGGCAAGCTTCAAGCAAATGATCTCTTAGAGATGGCTCATCTTGAACTTGCACTTCATTTCTTCATTCTTCATCATGTTGATGTCTTGAGATAACTTGAGGGCTCACTTCATCTTCATCTTCAAGACATACTTGACACTTGATATCCTTCATCAATTTCTTCTTATTGCAACCTTGAAGCCAACATATGGTTCAAGCATTGCCTATGGACAACTCCTACAAATATAACTCAATGCAAACATTAGTCCATAGGGATTGTCATTAATTACCAAAACCACACATGGGGGTTCCATGCACTTTCAACAACTTAGTATTTTCAGGAGTACCCATTATAACAGCAATAAAGTAAACTAAGCAAATAAAGTAAAGACAAGTAACTAATTTTTGTGTGTTTTTGATATAGAGAACAAGACAGTAAATAAAGTAAAGCTAGCAACTAATTTTTTTATGTTTTTTTTAATGCAGCAAACAAAGTAGTAAATAAAATAAAGCAAGACAAAAACAAAGTAAAGAGATTGGAAGTGGAGACTCCCCTGCGGCGTGTCTTGATCTCCCACACGGCGCTGAAAAGTCTTGTTGCCGTGGAGGCAATTCCTGGTGTAACTTTTCTTCAGTTCGGCAACGGCGCCGAAAAAGTGCTTGATGCGCATAGATGTACACGTCCGTTGGGAACCTCAAGAGGAAGGTGTGATGCGCACGCAGCAAGTTTTCCCTCATAAAGAAACCAAGGTTATCGAACCAGGAGCCAAGAAGCACGTGAAGGTTGTTGGTGGAGGAATGTAGTGCGGCGCAACACCAGTGAAACCGGCTCCAACGTGGAACATGCACAACACAATCAAAGTACTTTGCCCCAACGTAACAGTGAGGTTGTCAATCTCACCGGCTTGCTGAAAACAAAGGATTAAGCGTATCGAGTGGAAGATGGTGTTTGTTTGCAAAGAACAAAAAAGAACAGTGACAGTAGAATGTATTCAGATGTAAAAGAATGGACCGGGGTCCACAGTTCACTAGTGGTGTCTCTCCAATAAGATAACTAACATGTTGGGTGAACAAATTACATGCGAGCAATTGACAAATAAAGATTCAATACATATCAACGATGATTACTATGTGATTTAATCAGGGCATTACAACAAAGTACATAGACCGCTATCCAGCATGCATCTATGCCTAAATAATCCACCTTGGTTATCATCCGAACCCCTTCCGTATTAAGTTGTAAACAAATAATTGCATTAAGTATGGTGCGTAATGTAATCAACACAAATATTCTTAGACAAAGCATCAATGTTTTATCCCTAGTAGCAACAACACATCCACAACCTTAGAACTTTTGTCACCCAGATTTAATGGAGGCATGAACCCACTATCGAGCATAATTACTCCCTCTTGAGTTACAAGTATCAACTTGGCCTGAGCCTCTACTAGCAACGGAGAGCATGCAAGAACATAAACAACACATATATGATATATTGATAATCAACTTAACATAATATTCTATATTCATCGGATCTCGCCAAACACAACATGTAGCATTACAAATAGATGATCTTGATCATGTTAGGCAGCTCACAAGATCTAATACAATGATAGCACAAGCGGAGAAGACAACCATCTAGCTACTGCTATGGACCCATAGTCCAAGGATGAACTACTCACGCATCAATCCGGGCGGGCATGATGATGTAGAGCCCCTCCGGTGATGATTCCCCTCTCCGGCGGGGTGCCGGAGGCGATCCCCCGAGATGGGATTGCGGCGGGGCCTCTCAAGTAATGTTTTCCGTATCGTGGCTCTCTACGGGGTTCGCGACGGAGGCTTTAAGCAGGCGAAAGGGTAGGTCAGGGCGACGGGGGCCACACACCAGCCGGCGCGGCGGGGGGGGCGGCGCCGTGTGTCCCCACCTCGTGGCCCCACTTCGTCTCCTTTCGGTCTTCGAAGCTTCGTGTAAAAATAGGCCCATGGACGTTGATTTCGTCAATTCCGAGAATATTTCCTTACTAGGATTTGAAACCAAAAGCAATGAAAACAAGCGGCGCTTCGGCATCTTGTTAATAGGTTAGTGGGAAAATGTATAATAATGCTGTAAAGTATGCATAAAACATTGTATTGTAATAAAAGTAGCATGGAACATAAGAAATTATAGATACGTTTGAGACGTATCAGTTACCACTTGTGTTGTGGGCGTCGAAGTACTCCTTCATCCTCATCCAATATGTGTCTCTTGTTTGATCGGTACCGGTTGTTGGATCCATTCCAATTGTCAACCATGTCTTGCAAAGCAACTTGTCCTCCGCTATGGTGTAGTTCGCCGACCGACCGGGATGGCGAGGTTCAATCAACCCTTCTCCTTCCTCATCGACATCCTCATATTCCTCCGATCCCTCAACGGCTTCATCATGCATAAACGAAGATCCAACATTCATTGTCTCCATGAAAGTCTCATCATCGACTCTACACTTCGGCTATGTATGCATCTAAACTAAAATTTGGATGAAAAGAAGTGTTGTTTACCTCTCCGACATTTCATCATGCACCGTATGTGCGCCCGCGGGGTTGCCGGATGGAGGCGCCGGCGGCGTCTGGTTCGTCGGTGGAGGAGGCGGCGGAGGCTGCGGGCGGCGGGTCGCGGGCGCCTTCACTTTCTTCGGCGGCGCATCGCCCACGGCTCTGTATGGCCATTTGGAGGACGACGCCTTCCTCCTTGGCGGCGCCCGCGCCTTGCTGGCGGCCTTCATTTTTTTTTACAAATGGCCTTCAATCTATTTCCTTTTTGCAATATGGCCTTCAGGCTCTTCTATTTTCATCCCTGTAAAAAACCGAAGATTTGTTTTCCAGAAACACCCTTCAGGAAAGGGGCCCATCCTTACAAGTGATAAACCATCGACTCATATCCCTCCGTGCTCGCCGCAGCAACCATTTCTCACCAAAAACCCTAGCCCACTCCCCAGATTCCTCCCCAGCACACCACCTCGCCGCCGGAGCCGACCACGATGCCGCCCAAGGCGAAGAAGGACGCCGCGCCGGCGGAGCGCCCCATCCTCGGCCGCTTCTCCTCCCATCTCAAGATCGGAATCGTACGTCCCCCTCCTCCAGCCTCGGATCCCCCACGCCCTCTCCTCTCCTCCCACCTAGTGCGCGCAGTAGCTCCATCGCTCCGCTACTTGGTGGGCGCGGTGGCGGCTCACCGGATCGAGCGGAGAGCGTGCGGTGCCCCAGCTGCGATCGGTTTAGTTTATTTAGTAGGGCTTTGGAGTTCGCTTAGCCCGTTTTTTGTGCGGGTTTGGGCGAGACTTGTTGGCGATCTCTGGCGGTGGTTTGGTCGTGGCTCGTATCTGATGCATATCTCACATTCTCATGGATTCCATGATTTTGGTGGTCTACGAGGTGGTGGTTTTCCAGATGTATAGGATCGTGTGGTGCGCTAGATGTGATTGATTTGTTCGCTAGGTGTACTTACTTGGGTTTAGATTTATGCGTAGATTGGGCTCTGTTGAGCGATGTGGTGTGGTTCTTCGTGTATATGTGTCAGTGGGTTGTATGGTGCGAGTAGGGGGAATATATTGTGGGATAACTGTCTGGTACGGTGGTACCATATATGTATGCATTTTCAGGTTTAAAAACGTGCCCCATTTACTTCATTACTGCTAGAACGCATCTATTTGGTGTGATATAGCAGATGTTATCTCTGCGTAAGCCTTGCGCGGTACATGTTACTAGGATGGGGGTGGTTTAATGTAAATAAACTCTAGTCTTATTTATGGCAAATACAGTATTCGTGGGTACTATTAACATGTTATACTACTTACTGCTCAAGTAATAATTCAGCATGTCTCATGAACTGCCACTGGCACTTCGCTAGTCGATACATGTTACTAAGATGGATGGTTTGTATGAAGAAATTCTAGTCTTATTTATGAGTAATTCAGTATTCTCCGGCCTTACTATTAACACGTTACTACCAACTACTCAAGTAGTAATTCAGCACGTCTCACGAGCTGCCACTGTGGCATTCTTCTAGCTGCTTTAATAGTTCGAAAGAGTACTGCCCCTTATATCTTCTCTGCAGCGTCTGATTTCATAACCATGGCTGTCCATTCTTCTGTTGATTGCACATCATTTTCTCTTTCTGTAGCTAAGTAAATGCTTGCTTTAATCATAGTAACACAAGGAGGTATGATGGTTGCTGATTGCTGTCTCGTGCAGGTCGGGTTACCCAATGTTGGCAAATCAACTTTCTTCAACATAGTAACAAAGTTGTCAATCCCAGCTGAGAACTTCCCTTTCTGTACCATTGAACCAAATGAGGCACGGGTGAATGTTCCGGATGAGCGATTTGACTGGCTTTGCAAACTTTTCGAGCCAAAGAGTGAGGTTTGTTTTTTTCCCCTCTGCTTTAGACTTTTGCAGTAATCTGCAGCTTAATTGGCTTACCTTTCAGATCTATAGTGACTGTTGATATTCTATGCAGGTGTCTGCATATCTGGAAATCAACGACATAGCCGGACTTGTTAGGGGAGCCAGTGCAGGGGAGGGTCTGGGCAATGCCTTCTTATCCCATATTCGTGCTGTTGATGGGATCTTTCATGTCTTGAGTATGTTTCTTTTGTAAAATCTCGATGATTCAACTATTCAGTTATGCTATTCTTAGTAAATTTTCACTGGCTATTTTATCTGTATTATTTTATCTTACAAATGATATATTGGTTCGACATCTTGGTGGAGACCTAAATGAGAAGATTAGGCGGTCACGTGATTGTATCTTTTGTTATATCTGTTACTGATAGTGGAGCATGATTTGCAGGAGCATTCGAAGACTCAGATATCACTCATATCGATGATACAGTTGATCCTGTTCGTGATTTGGATACTATTAGTCAAGAACTGAGACTCAAGGTTTGATGGGAGTTTTGCTTGATTTGTACAATAACTGAGCAGTTCTTAAACCTAGGTGTAATAAGGTTCTGTTTCACTTTCTTCTGCAGGATATAGAGTTCGTGCAAGCTAAAATTGATGACCTTGAGAAGTCAATGAAGAGGAGCAATGACAAACAGCTTAAGATAGAACATGAATTATGTCAGAGGGTAGGGCATGTTTACAGCTCTGTAGCTTTGCGCTTCTGTTTCATTTCTATCAATTAGTTAGATCGCATGGATATTTGAAATTTATTTACTGGAATATTGTTCTTTTGTTAATAGGGTGATATGGGTAATTTAGTTTCAACTTTCCTTTATAACAGGTCATGGCCCATCTCCAAGACGGGAACGATATACGTCTAGGTGATTGGAAAACTCTTGAAATTGAGGTCTTGAATACCTTCCAGCTGCTGACCGCTAAGCCAGTTGTTTATTTGGTAAGAATTCTTTTTAACCCATATATGGTTCATAAGTGTAAAGTACCATGCTTCTGTACTTGTGCTCCCATCAGAAGACAATGACCCCATTTGGGTTAAAGGAATGGTATCATTTGATTAATGGTAGGTACAGCCTTGTCTACTGGTATTCCATATTTAAGCTGAAATTTAAATCGGTGTGACAGTTGCCTAGCTTTGCTTGTTTTCTTATGCTGTCTCGTTGCTGTGTATCTACTACTGTTTTCCAACACTTATTTGTAGAACTAATAAGGATTGCTTGCTTTGTAGAAGATTAACTGAATTTTCTTCTGATCACAAGAAACATAACCATAGAAAACTGTTGAATGATTCTTGCTATACGCTATAGCATTAGAATGGGTGAACCATCTTAGTTTTGTATGCCAGTTTTATTTCCCCAGAAGGCATTGGATGTCTGTGATATTTGAAGCAGTTGTTAAAGATTGAGCCATCTTGGGCTGAGCAAGAATCAACATCTTATGCAAAAAGTGCCAAGAGTTTGCGAGAAGCAGGAAAGCTAAAAGCCAATATATGATGTTTGCTTGTGGATCTGTATTTGGTGCAGGTGAACATGAGTGAGAAGGACTACCTGAGGAAAAAGAACAAGTTCTTACCAAAGATACATGCTTGGTATTCTTTCTACCACACGTCTAATTGCTATAGCAGAATCGTAGATGAACTCATGAAGTAGGAAATGCAGCTCAAACTGCAAATGCTTATTTTCAGTGGAGATTCTGTTAATGTACAGTCTAATTGCTAGACCGTTCATGCTTCTATCATGATAGATCTTGTTGTATATGATATTTTGATCCGGCTTTCCTGTTGAATAGAGCAGTCATCTTATTTATAAACACAGAGAGTAAACCAATGTTTATGCTTTGGATTTAGGATTTCAGTATTTGAAGGTAAAATCATCCAAAACAATAATATTCCATATGTATGTCAGCGGTGGTCATGTGCTGGGTCAAGGCCAAATGACATGTGTCAGCACTAAGCTAGTACTCGCCCTTGCTAGAACTAATATCCACGTCAACAAGATAAGGAAGTAGGTTATTTAGTTAGACAGGATATCTATCTAGTTAGGAAAATATAGCTGTTTTAGCTAGGAAATGAATACTCCATCCGTCCCAAAATAAATGTCGCAACTTTTTCTAGATTTGGTCCATACAATTAAATGCTTCTAGACACTTATTTTGGAACGGAGGTAGTATATGGTTTGGTTAAAAAAAAGTTGGCATTCTATGCTTAGGTGTCAAGTCGAGTCCTTCCTATAATAGAGAATTTTTGCATCCTGTGTCAAACTAAGCAATGACCAAGAGGAAATTAGTAAAGATCTAATACTCGTCCTCAGCCTTCTCCAACCCTCGCTTGTTGGAGCTGTACCCAGTACCCACCATCTATGGACGAATCTTAGTCCTAGGACCATTACCCACCGTGATACCAAGGAAAAAACGGTGACATGATTAAATGCCTGGCAGTTGATGAAATATCTTTTATTTTCTTAAGTATGCTCTGCCCACCTTCTATGGGCAAACTTCAATCCTTGGACCATTACCCACGTTGATACTGAAGAAAGCCCATGGCACGATTGAAGGCCTAATAGTTGTTGAAATAGATTGTATTTTCTGAAGTCTTTGTCGGGGTAAGAATTTAGTTGTAGCATGTGTGGTTGATTTTGATTAAAGCTGATGATACTGTGTTTGTTGTTACTTTGTATACACTATACAGATTATACAGTTTCGTATGAAAAGGTATAACTGTAATATTAGCTAATGTCAAACTATTTTTTATTCAGGGTGCAAGAACATGGTGGTGAAACTATTATTCCTTTCAGCTGTGCCTTTGAACAGAAACTAGTGGATATGCCAGACGATGAAGCTGCTAAATATTGTGCTGAAAACCAGACAGTAAGGCAAGTAAAATTTACCAACTTCTCTTTGCATGCTGTTTAACCTTTTCCTTCTACTTAATTGGTACTAATACTTTAACTACTGTGAACAGTTTGATCCCCAAAATCATCAAGACTGGGTTTTCAGCAATTCATCTGATTTACTTCTTCACCGCTGGTCATGGTGAGGTACAATTCCTATGTTTATGTTGTGCTTGACAGTACCATGTGCTGATCTGTTATAAGGCATCGTCTACATCATGTCCTAAAATGGTGGTACCACAGCTCTCTGTTATAAATTTGCTGTGCAAAATTCTTGTGCTTGTTCTTTGTGCTAGGAAGAATGTAAGTAACTCATGATCAATGTGTACAAAATCTGATGATATTGGACAAATGAAACTAATTTGATTAAATTTGTCATTTTTTCAGAATTATGTATTTTCTATGTACATGTAGAAAATAACTGTCGTAGTTGTATCTTGTACACTGATTCATGTCTATAACTCGTGTATTTCCGTATGTAAGAATGTTTTAGATTGTTCAGCTGTAGTTGAAGTTTAAGATGATGTTGGTTCATGTTTGGACTTGAAAGTATGAATTTCTGAACGAGTAATCCGGCACTTTTATTTTGATTACTGACCAGCTTGGATTATCTATTCAGGTCAAGTGTTGGCAAATCAGAAAGCAAAGTAAAGCCCCTCAAGCTGCTGGTGCAATTCACACTGATTTTGAAAGAGGCTTCATATGTGCTGAGGTACGATGTAGCTGATATAGTAGTTAGGTACGGGAATGCATTTTGGCTCATAGGTTTAGATGCACCCACTGCCCAAAAAATATATTTCAAAATGTCAAAAATATATGAAAAAGGTTTTCTAGGTATACATCTGGACATTCTATGTCCACACATAAAGTCTCGCTGCAAAATGACATTTTTTGTGACTTGTGTAAAAAAGATAGTTTTGGGTGCTCCAAAATAGTCACGAGATTTGTTTTTGTCTTTTTTACACAGCCCACAAAGAAGTCTTCTTCCCGCACATAGCATGTCTGGATGTACATCCAGGAAGTTTTTCAGAATTTTTGGACATTTTGAAATACATTTAGATTGCTATTTACATTAGTTAGAGTTGTGGCATTCCATCAGTATTCTCCCTAAATGATATTTGACAGGCATGCTTTTGTATGTTGATGTTCACTGACGTATTATTTCCGACCTTGACTTGATATAATTCTGTTTGCGGCATTCAACAAGCTGAACAATATTCATATTTACTTCATATTATTTCAATTCTGTTGATTTGAAATTGGAGATGGGAGGGCTTTGTTTACTTGGCTGTGCATGTGTTTTGAAGCTGTGTACATGATTCTTTGTATATCTCTACTCTTGGAATCAGGTAATGAAGTTTGAAGATCTAAAAGAGCTGGGCACTGAGTCTGCTGTAAAGGTATGAACACCCCCATCAAAGTTAAAGCTGTTCTAATCGATCACTTTGACCTTTCTGAGATGAGACCAGTGCTACGAGATTAACCGTTTGTTGCTAATTGTAGGCCGCTGGAAAGTACAGGCAGGAAGGAAAGACATACGTGGTGCAGGATGGAGACATCATATTCTTCAAGTTCAATGTTTCTGGAGGTGGAAAGAAGTGATAAATTGCCAAAAGATCGCAGCGATCTGACAGGTTACTCTGAGGCGCTCAAGGACTGGTACCCTATCATGCTCATCAGCGCCTACAACGTGTTCGATCTCGTCGGCAAGTGCCTGCCAGCCCTCTATCTCCCCGAGAACGCCAAAGTCGCTGTTGCCGGGTCGTTCGTGAGGCTCCTGTTTATCCCCCTCTTCTACGCGTGCCTGCACGGACCCAGCTTCTTACCACTCTGAGACCGCCGGAATAGTCATAGTATTGTTCCTTGTCACTGGGCTAGCCATTGGCTCTTTTATTGCTTGGTTCTGGGTCATCTGAATGGTGAGGGGGGCTGCCTTCCCTGTGTATTCATGGCTTCTGGTCATCTGAATGGGGGCCCTGCCGTATACCATAGCATCATGTTCTTGAATCTTGATGATGCTTCATTTGCCCAACAAAGGGTATGTAACTTGTTAGTTGTATGTTTGCATTCATCATGAAAGGATATTGGTGCAAACGTGTGTAAATTTGCATTCATGGAAGGGGAGTGCTGGGCGTCCCCCGGGGGATTAGAATTCTAATCCCCCTGGTCCCCAACCATCCGATCAACAGATCCTGGACGTTTTCGGCCGTTCGATCAAACCAACCAGCCCTCTCTCCCACTTTTGCTACCATAATGCACCAAAGTAGCAAAAACTGTTTAATTGTAGCAAACTATATTTTCACCTAAAAACACAGATCTCGCCGGAGACTCGCCGGAGACCCACCGGAAACCTCGCCGGAGACTTAGTAGCAAAAAATATATGCTATAGTAGCAAAAACACACAAAGATTGTAGCAACTTTTTTTGCTATGGTAGCAAAACCAACCTCGTCGGAGACTCGCCGGAGATCTCGCCGGAGAATTTGTAGCAAAAAAATATACTATTATAGCAAACACCTATAACAAATGTAGCAAAACCTAATTTCAATGGATTCTCGACGGAGAGATTGTAGCAAAAAAAAAGAATATTGTAGCGAAACCACAAAACCAAAGTAGCAATAAAAAATATATGGCCGCCTCAAGCTTCTAGCTCCATGGCGAGGGTGCTAGCCATGGCAGTTGGAGAACTTGTGTAGCAGCGCGGACGGACTTGTGTAGCAGGAACGTCGGCCTTCTGTAGCGACAACAACGACCTTTTCTAGCAGGGATGCTCGCAGCAGCGCCGCCCTAGGCAGGGACTCGCGAGGTCGTCGCCGGCGGAAGGGACATGAGGCGCTTGGGGGAGCGGGAGCGAAGCGCGGGGCGGAGTTCGACGGTGTGGACCACCTGGAGGCGCGCGTGGTCGTCGCTGGAGGCAGGGGCAGGAGGTGCGCGTGATCTTCGCTGGCGGCAGGGATCAGGAGGTGCGCGGCGGCGCGGGAGCGAAGCGTGGCGGAGGAGCAGCAGCGCGGCGGAGGAGTAGCAGCGCGGCGGCGGAGGAGCAGCAGCCCGGCCGGCGGAGGAGAAGCAGCGCGGCAGGGACCAGGAGGAGCGGCGGCCGCGGAAGGGAGGAGTAGCGGAGGGGCAGCACGGTCATGGCGACGGAGGAGCGGCGACTGCGGAAGCGCGGCGCGTCGGCCGGGGGAGTCCGACGGCGGAGGAGAAGCAGCGGCGATTTGAGGATTTCCATCCGGAGGAGAAAACGAGTGGAGGAGGTTGGAGGAGATAAGGCAGATATGTGGGGCCCGCTAGGACGCGTGGCGCACCAGGAAGGAGGAGGATCGGAGCGCTGTTCCCCCGGGGGAACCTCAGCGTTTTCCTTCATGGAAAGGATATCCACAGTTTATATTGATTCCTCACTCTCTGTTCGTATGACGCTTTCATATTTCCTCACTTCGCTTAAACGTTATGTGCTCTGTACTGGTTGATGTTATTATCTTTTTTCTAGAATATATTTTTTCAGAAAGAAACATTTTTTTTGAAAGATGAACCACACTTTATTAAAGCAAAGCAAGCCTGTCTTATTAAAAACCTTCCAGCCCCTTTGGTACCCTGAAAGGAAAAGAGTGCGTCTGGTAACTTGCCCGCGAACAGTACATAGCATGGTTACAAATTCCAGTCAAGTGCCTAACACTAACACTATCTGGGGCTGTGTCACATAAAATGAACATCACCCGACTTGCCTAACATAGCTAGACAGTGAGCTGCTAAGTTGCTTTCTCTGCCAATCTTTTTGATCGAGATTTGAGTGAAGATTTTCAGCAATTCTCTCACTTCCTCATACAAACACCACACCTCTGATCTATCAATCACAGAGGACGTGCACATCTGAACTACTCGAGAGGACGTGCACATCTGAACTACTCGAGAGGAGTCAGATTCTAATTTAGTTGGCCATCTTCTCAGGTTAATAAGCTGCTTGATACCCGCTAAGACGGCATGAACCTCAGCTTCCTCGGCGCTGTTGCAACCAGCGATCTGTCTCCATTCCGATATAATAACACGACCAGCATCATCCCTCACAATCAAGCCAAAGCCCGCCTTCTTAGACAGCGCATCCCAGCCCCCATCTACATTTGCTTTCACCTCGCCCATCCGTGGAGCTGCCCAGCTGGACGTAGCTAGGCCTGAAGTATTAGACAACATGTCACTGGGAAGAGGGTTCTTCCCTTTGCCATCCACCTTTGGATCAGCTGTGAAAGAGAAAGACTCTAGATAGTTTACCAAAAAAGGGACCGATGCCAAGATAGAAGCTTTGCCGTCTCCGTGCACTATATTATTCCGGTGGTGCCACACCCTCCACAACAGAAAGATCACTCTCGCACGCATGTCAGTATTTATCTTCTGTAGAAGAATAAGAAGCCACTCCGGGCCTCCAAAGGCGAATGCAGATTCAGGAGGGAGAAGCCATGAATTTCTGAGTTGTTCCCTAAGAGCTCTAGCAAGCGTGCAACGAATTAAGGCATGGTGATCGTCCTCAACTTCCCTTCCACATATGGCGCACCTAGGATTAACAGAAGGAATCCGACGATGAACATTAGAGTTGACCGCCAAGGTAGCTGCTGCAGCCTTCCAAGCAAACACTTTTAATTTTTGAGGAACTTTTGCTTTCCAAATCACATTCCATATGCCCCTGTATCCAGAAGGTTCAGAACTCGACTGACCACCGCTGAGTCTAGCGAAAGAGTCACCCATACCAAGTCTATAGGCAGAACGGACGGAAAAGATACCATTGCACTCATGCATCCAAGCCACAAAGTCCTCGCATTGCCTGGCAGGGAGCTTTATAGACAGAATATAATCTGCGACTAGCCGAGGACAGCACGCACGAACCAGGCCTTCGTCTCATGACCTGGTGTGAGGATCAATGAGCTCAGAGACCCAACGGCGTCGGCTATTTCCCAGCCTCCTCGAAACGCGAGGAGCATCAGACCGAGGCAGCCAATTATCCCTGATGATCTTTACCTGGGAACCAGAACCAATCCTCCATACCACCCCTTTCTTTAGAAGCTCAAGACCATGTATAACACCCTGCCACGATTGAGATGTGTTCTGAACAAAGGCAGTGTCAAGAAGGTTTCCAGACGGATAATACTTTGCTTTAAGGACACGAGCGCAGAAACTGTCAGGGCAATGAATCAATCTCTATGCTTGGCGGGCATGTAAGGCTTGGTTAAAAATACGGAGGTCACGTAAACCCATTCTCCCTGGCTTTTAGGACACGCCATCTTTTCCCATGACATCCAGTGCATCCGGCATCGATTCTCCCCATCACCCCACCAGAAAATCGCGAACAATCTTATATAGATCCTCAATAAGGCCCGCAGGGAATTTAAAAACACTCATAGCATAGGTGGGCAGAGATTGAAAAACTGCCTTAGTAAGAATTTCTTTTGCTACACCGGACATATATTTCTCCACCCAGTCATTTGCTTTCTTAGCAAATCTTTCTTTTGTTTTCTGAAGCTTTCCTTTTTTCAGCCTCCCTTCTGGAACCGGTAGACCCAAGTATTTTTCCTCGAAACAAAGAGTGTCATATCTCAAAATATTCTTGATAGCAACTTGTGTATCATCGGCAACACGATCACCATATAGAATGGAGCATTTGCCAAGGCTCACCAATTGGCCAGTACTCTTTTCATATCGGTCTAGCACCTCTTTAACTGATGCGGCTTGATCTGCAGACCCTTCAAAGAACATAAGACACTCGTCCGCAAATAACAGGTGAGACACACCCGGGCACCTCCTACTTAGCCGCAGCTCATGAAGGGAACCATCTTCGATCCCTTTTTTTATAAGGCAAGATAAACCATCAGCAACAAATAAGAATAAGTACGGCGAGAGGGGATCACCTTGGCGGAGTCCGCGGGTAGGAGTGAAAGGGTCCAACATATTTCCGTTAAAACGAATAGAGTTCCGTACGGTGGTAACACAGATCATCACCCACCGTATCCATTGACTTTGAAAGCCCAACTTCGCTAAAACCCCTTCGAGGAAACTCCAGTCCACACGATCATACGCCTTGGCCATATCCAGCTTGTACACACAATAATTCTTGCGAGCAGCTGAACCCGTTTGAATTAAATGAATACACTCAAACGCAATAAGAGCATTATCAAAGATGAGACGCCCCGGAATAAAAGCACTCTATGTCGGCGAGATGATGTCTTGAAGAAGTGGACGAAGGCGATTGACCAAGCATTTTGAAACCACTTCAAAGACAACATTGCATAAACTGATGGGGCGAACATCTTTAACATTCTCCGGATTGTCATTCTTTGGGATAAGAACAATTGTTGTGTCATTTACCTCTGCAGGCATGATGCCAGACTCAAAAAAATTCTGCACTGCAGCCACTACGTCATCACGAAGCAAGTCCCAATTCCGCTGGAGAAATCTGGCCGGAAAACCATCCGGTCCCGGAGCCTTGAGGGGACCGATTTGAAAAAGGGCATCACTAATTTTTTTTTCAGAGAACAAAGCACACATCTTAGTATTCATCTCATCATCAACACATTGCTGTAGAAGGTGATCAACACTATCTTCTTTTGCATACAGACCTTAGAAGAAATCACGTGTAATCTGTTCCATCTCATATGCATCAGATGTCCAGGTACCATCAGAACATTTCAGCTTATTTATCTTATTCTTTCTCTTCTTATTTGACGGCCGTCGATGGAAATACTTCGTATTCCGGTCTCCCTCTCGCAGCCAAGCGATGCGGGATCGCTGTAGCCACATGATTTCTTCACGGCACAACAATTCGTCCATCTCCTTTGCGATTTGGCTTCTTTGTTCAATACTGTCTAAGTCGGAAAGAAGGGAGAGCTCCTCAAGTTCTTTTCTTTTTTTTCTTTCAGCTTTTTTGGGACCGATCCAATGGCCTCCGCCTTCCAAGAGTATAGGTCATTCATCATAGATTTCATGGATTCATTGATATCACCCAGGTCCAATATCGGAACCCTCCGAGACCAAGCCTCGTGGACAGTGGCAGCTAGCGAAGGCTCCCTCTCCCACATAATCTCATAACGCCTAATTGGCCTAGTTGGTCTTCCGTCTACACAAGAGTCATGTGAAAGAAGGAGAGGGCAGTGGTCTGAGCGCGGCGACGTGAGATGGCGAATTCTCAAATTTGGAAACAGGGAAGACCACTCCGGCGAGGCATGATACGTCTCCAACGTATCTATAATTTCTTATGTTCCATGCTTGTTTTATGACAATACCTACATGTTTTGTCCACACTTTATAATGTTTTTATGCATTTTCCGAGACTAACCTATTAACAAGATGCCGCAGTGCCAGTTCCTATTTTCTGCTGTTTTTTATATCAGAAAAGTTAGTTTACGAATATTCTCGGAATTGGACGAAACAAAAGCCCACGGTCTTATTTTCCACGGAATCTTCCAGAACACCGAAGAGGAGACGAAGAGGAGCCACGAGGCGGCCACACCAAGGGGCGCGGCCCCACCTCCTGGCGCGCCGCCCTATGGGGTGGGCCCCTCGGGGCGCCGACCCTTCGCCTATTTATTCCTTCCGTCGCGAAAACCCTAGTGCGAGCCACGATACGAGAAAGTTTCGAGACGCCGCCGCCGTCAGCCCTATGCAGGGGTTCAGGAAGATCGCCTCCGGCACCCTGGGAGAGGGGAATCATCACGGAGGGCTCTACATCACCATGCCCGCCTCTGGACTGATGCGTGAGTAGTTCATCCTTGGACTACGGGTCCATAACAGTAGCTAGATGGTTGTCTTCTCCTCTTGTGCTATCATGTTTAGATCTTGTGAGCTGCCTATCATGATCAAGATCATCTATTTGTAATGCTACATGTTGTGTTTGTTGGGATCCGATGAATATGGAATACTATGTCAAGTTGATTATTGATCTATCATATATGTTATTTATGTTCATGCATGCTCTCCGTTGCTAGTAGAGGCTCTGGCCAAGTTGATACTTGTGACTCCAAGAGGGAGTATTTATATATGCTAGATAGTGGGTTCATGTCTCCATTGAATCTGGGGGAGTGACAGCAACCCTAAGGTTGTGGATGTGTTGTTGCCACTAGGGATAGAACATCAATGCTTTGTCTAAGGATATTTGTATTGTTTATATTACGCACAATACTTAATGCAATTGTCTTGTTTGCAACTTAATTGGAAGGGGTGCGGATGCTAACCTGAAGGTGGACTTTTTAGGCATAGATGCATATTGGATGGCGGTCTATGTTCTTTGTCGTAATTCCCTAAGTAAATCTCATAGTAGTAATCATGATATGTATGTGCATCTCTATTTGTCAATTGCCCAACTGTAATTTGTTCACCCAACATGCTATTTATCTTATTGGAGAGACACCACTAGTGAACTGTGGACCCAGGTCCATTCTTTTACATCTGAAATACAACCTACTGCAATCATTGTTCTCTTTTGTTTTCTGCAAGCAAACATCATTCTCCACACCATATGTTTAATCCTTTGTTTTCAGCAAGCCGGTGAGATTGACAACCTCACTGTTAAGTTGGGGCAAAGTAGTTTGATTGTGTTGTGCGGGTTCCACGTTGGCATGGAATCAGCAGTGTTGCGCCACACTACACTCCTTCACCAACAACCTTCACGTGGCCTTCATCTCTACTGGTTCGATAACCTTGGTTTCTTCTGAGGGAAAACTCGCTGCTGTACTCATCATACCTTCCTCTTGGGGTTCCCAACGGACGTGTGCTTTACCGTCACAGGAGCTCTGGCGCTGTTACACCCCAGGGATTTCTAACTCCCACACGCCAGCAGCAACTTTTCTGGCGCCGTTGCCGGGGAGATCAAGACACGCTGCAAGGGGAGTCTCTCACACCCAATCTCTTTACTTTGTTTATTGTCTTGCTTTATTTTATTTTCTGTCTTCTGTCTTGTTTGCTTTCTTTATATCAAAAACACAAAAAAATTAGTTACTTGTTTTACTTTATTTAATTCGGTTTTGCTTTGTTTATTTTTATTACTAAAATGAGTACTGAGAACACTAAGTTGTGTGACTTTACTAGCACAAATAATAATGATTTTATATGCACTCCTATTGCTCCACTGCTACTACAGCAGAATTTTATGAAATTAAACACTTTACTGAATCTTGTTATGAGAGAGCAATTTCTGGTGTTAGTACTGATGCTGCTGCCCATATTAATAATTTTGTTGAACTTTGTGAAATGCAAAAGTATAAGGATATAGATGGGAATATTATAAAACTGAGATTGTTTCCTTTCTCCTTAAGAGGAAGACCTAAAGATTGGTTGCTATCTTTGCCTAAAAATAGTATTGATTCATGGACTAAATGTAAACATGCTTTTATTGGAAAATATTATCTTCCTGCTAAAATTATATCTTTGAGAAGTAGCATTATGAATTTTAAGAAATTGGATAATGAACATGTTGCCCAAGCATGGGAGAGAATGAAATCTTTGGTAAAGAATTGCCCTACCCATGGACTAACTACTTGGATGATCATCCAAACCTTTTATGGATTGAATTTTTCTTCAAGGAACCTATTGGATTCAGCTGCTGGAGGTACTTTTATGTCCATCACTTTGGGTGCTGCAACAAAGCTTCTTGATGATATGATGATCAACTACTCTGAATGGCACACTGAAAGAACTCCTCAAGGTAAGAAGGTAAATTCTGTTGAAGAAACCTCTTCCTTGAGTGATAAGATTGATGTTATTATGTCTATGCTTGTTAATGGTAGATCTCATGTTGATCCTAATCATGTTCCTTTAGCTTCATTGGTTGCTCAAGAAGAGCATGTTGATGTGAATTTCATTAAAAATAATAATTTCAACAACAATGCTTATAGGAATAATTTTGGTAACAACTATAGGCCATATCCTTCTAATAGTGGTAGTGGTTATGGTAATTCTTATGGTAATTCTTACAACAATAGTAGAAGTGTACCCTCTGATCTTGAAGTCATGCTTAAAGAATTTATTAGTACACAAACTGCTTTTAACAAATCTGTTGAGGAAAAGTTTGGTAAAATTGATGTTCTTGCTTCTAAGGTTGATAGTCTTGCTCTTGATGTTGATCTTTTGAAACTGAAAGTTATGCCTAATTAATTTAAAGATACTAAGTCATTTGCTAAAACAAATGCTATCCAAGTTCGAATTAATGATAATATTAGAATGATGGCTGAATTGCATGCTAGGTGGGATAGAGAAGAAAAACTTGCTAAAGAGAATAATATAGCTAAAGTTTGGACTATTACCACCACTAGTAATGTTCATGCTTCACATGTTGCTAAACCTCCTACTATCAATGGTAAAATAATTAGTGTTGGCAATGTTTCTACTTCTACTACAAAGCGTGCAAAATTGCTGCTGAAACTGTTTGTGATAAAAGTGCTGAAATTTTTCAGAGTGTTGGGGAAAATGGTCCCATTGCTGTAGATCATAATGATTTTGATTTTGATAATTGTCATATTTCTGAAGTTATTAAGTTCTTACAAAAACTTGCTAGAAGCCCTAATGCTAGTGCTATAAACTTAGCCTTTACAAAACATATTACAAATGCTCTCATTAAAGCTAGGGAAGAGGAATTAAAACTTGAAGCTTCTATCCCTAGGAAGTTGGAAGATGGTTGGGAGCCCATCATTAACATGAAGGTCAATGATTTTGATTCTAATGCTTTATGTGATCTTGGTGCAAGTATTTCTGTTATGCCTAAGAAACTTTATGATATGCTTGACTTGCCACCTTTGGAATGTTGTTATTTTGATGTTAATCTTGCTGATAATTCTATAAAGAGACCTTTGGGGAGAATTGACAATGTTCACATTACGGTTAACAATAACCTTGTCCCAGTTGATTTTGTTGTTTTGGATATTGAATGCAATGCATCTTGTCCTATTGTTTTGGGAAGACCCTTTCTTCGAACCGTTGGTGCTATTATTGATATGAAAGAAGGAAATATTAAGTATCAATTCCCTCTTAAAAAGGTATGGAACACTTCCCTAGAAAGAGAATGAAGATGCCTTTTAATTCTATTATTAGAACAAATTATGATGTTGATGCTTCTTCTCTTGATGTTACTTGATTTTCACTTTCTGCGCCTAGCTGAAAGGCGTTAAAGAAAAGCGCTTATGGGAGACAACCCATTGTTTTATTTATGCAATTTTTTGTTTTATATTTGAGTCAAGGTGCTTGTTACTACTGTAGCAATATCTTTGTATCTTTATGTGCCTTACTTGGAGCGTCTGTTTATGTTTATTTTTGTTTGTGTTTGAATAAAATTGGATCCTAGCAATCCTTGTGTTGGAGAGAGACACGCTCCGCTTTTTCATTTGAACACTTGTGTTCTTCGTTTTTTATATTCATGGCGAAAGCTGAAAGCCGCAGCACTTATACTTATTGTTATTTGGTTGGAAACAGAAAATGCTTGAATAATTTGATACTTGGCAATTGTTTTGAGGTCTCAAGTAGATCATGTTTAAGCTCTTGCTTCATGTAGTTTAAATTTATTAGTGAAGAACTACCATAGAGCTTGTTGAAATTAGGATTGCATGATTGGTCTCTCTAAGGTCTAGATATTTTCTGGTAAAAGTGTTTGAACAACAAGGAAGACAGTGTAGAGTCTTATAATGCTTGCAATATGTTATTGTGTAAGTTTTGCTGTAGCAGTTTATACTTGTGTTTGCTTCAAACAACCTTGCTAGCCAAAGCCTTGTACTGAGAGGGAATGCTTCTCGTGCATCCAAAAACCTTGAGCCAAAACCTATGCCATTTGTGTCCACCATAACTGCCTACTATGTGGTATTTTTCTGCCATTCCAAAGTAAATTGCTTGCATGCTACCTTTAAAAAAATTCATTCCTTGTCTTTGCAATACATAGCTCATGGGAAAGTAGCCTAAAAACTATTGTGGTAATGAATATGTCGCTTATGTATCTTAGTTCTTATAAGTTGCTTGTTGAGCGGTAACCATGTTTCTGGGGACGCCATCAACTTTCACACCTTTGTTGAATATCATGTGAGTTGCTATGCATGTTCGTCTTGTCTGAAGTAAGGGAGATTTGCCATGAGTTGAAATGGTTTGAGTATGCATGTTGTTAGAGAAGAACATTGGGCCGCCAACCAAAGCCATGTATCATGGTGGAAGTTTCAGCTTGGACATTAATCCTCAGAATCTCTTATGAGAATATTATTGTTGTTGAATGCTTAAAGCATAAAAGAGGAGTCCATTATCTGTTTTCTATGTTGTCCCGGTATGGATGTCCTCAAGTTGAGATCTATCAAAATCGAGAAATCAAATGCGATTTATCTCTTTGGACCTTTGTACAGGTGGCATAGAGGTACCCCTTTGTGACACTTGATTGAAACATATGTATTGCAATGATAATCCATGGAAATCCGAGCTAATTAGGACAAGTTGCGGGCACTATTAGTATTCGATGCATGAGGCTTGCAACTTATAGGAAGTTTGATGCATAACCATATGAATTATTACTACCGTTGACACAATTGTTTCCATGTTTTCAAAATAAAAAGCTCTAGCACATGAGTAATCCCTCTGCGAAGGTCCTTTCTTTTACTTTATGTTGGGTCAGTTTACCTACTTCTTTCTATCTTAGAAGCAAACACTTGTGTCAATTGTGTGCATTGATTCTTACATGCTTACTTACTGCACCTATTATATTACTTTGTGTTGACAATTATCCATGAGATATACATGTTGAAAGTTGAAAGCAATTGCTGAAATTTAAATCTTCCTTTGTGTTGCTTCAAAACCTCTTATTAAGAATCTATTGCTTTATGAGTTAACTCTTATGCAAGACTTTTGATGCTTGTCTTGAAAGTACTATTCATGAAAAGTTTTTGCTATATGATTCAGTTGTTTAGTCATTATCTTTTTGCTAGCAAACTATATACCATTCCTTTGAGTCACTTCATTCATCTCATATGCTTTACAATAGTATTGATCAAGATTATGTTGGTAGCATGTCACTTCAGAATTATTATTTTTATCGTTTACCTACTCGAGGGGAACTAAGCTTGGGGATGCTTGATACGTCTCCAACGTATCTATAATTTCTTATGTTCCATGCTTGTTTTATGACAATACCTACATATTTTGTTCACACTTTATAATGTTTTAATGCATTTTCCGAGACTAACCTATTAACAAGATGCCGCAGTGCCAGTTCCTGTTTTCTACTGTTTTTGATTTCAGAAAAGTTAGTTTACGAATATTCTCGGAATTGGACGAAACAAAAGCCCACGGTCTTATTTTCCACGGAATCTTCCAGAACACCGAAGAGGAGACGAAGAGGAGCCACGAGGCGGCCACACCATAGGGGGACGCGACCCCACCTCCTGGCGCGCCGCCCTATGGGGTGGCCCCTCGGGCGCCCCGACGCTACCCCTTCGCCTATTTATTCCTTCGTCGCGAAAACCCTAGTACCGAGAGCCACGATACGAAAAGTTCCAGAGACGCCGCCGCCGTCAACCCTATCTCGGGGGGTTCAGAAGATCGCCTCAACCTGCCGGAGAGGGGAATCATCACCGGAGGGCTCTACATCACCATGCCCGCCTCCGGCTGATGCGTGAGTAGTTCATCCTTGGACTACGGGTCCATAGCAGTAGCTAGATGGTTGTCTTCTCCTCTTGTGCTATCATGTTTAGATCTTGTGAGCTGCCTATCATGATCAAGATCATCTATTTATAATGCTACATGTTGTGTTTGTTGGGATCCGATGAATATGGAATACTATGTCAAGTTGATTATTGATCTATCATATATGTTATTTATGTTCTTGCATGCTCTCCGTTGCTAGTAGAGGCTCTGGCCAAGTTGATACTTGTGACTCCAAGAGGGAGTATTTATGCTAGATAGTGGGTTCATGTCTCCATTGAATCTGACAACAACCCCTAAGGTTGTGGATGTGCTGTTGCCACTAGGGATAAAACATCAATGCTTTGTCTAAGGATATTTGTGTTGTTTACATTACGCATAGTACTTAATGCAATTGTCATTGTTTGCAACTTAATACTGGAAGGGGTGCGGATGCTAACCTGAAGGTGGACTTTTAGGCATAGATGCATCTTGGATGGCGGTCTATGTTCTTTGTCGTAATGCCCTAAGTAAATCTCATAGTAGTCATCATGATATGTATGTGCATCTCTATTTGTCAATTTCCCAACTGTAATTTGTTCACCCAACATGCTATTTATCTTATTGGAGAGACACCACTAGTGAACTGTGGACCCCGGTCCATTCTTTTACATCTGAAATACAACCTACTGCAATCATTGTTCTCTTTGTTTTCTGCAAGCAAACATCATTTCCACACCATACGTTTAATCCTTTGTTTTCAGCAAGCCGGTGAGATTGACAACCTCACTATTAAGTTGGGGCAAAGTAGTTTGATTGTGTTGTGCAGGTTCCACGTTGGCACCGGAATCACTGGTGTTGCGCCACACTACACTCCTTCACCAACAACCTTCACATGGCCTTCATCTCCTACTGGTTTGATAACCTTGGTTTCTTGCGAGGAAAACTTTGTTACTCATCATACCTTCCTCTTGGGGTTCCCAACGGACGTGTGCGTCACAAGGAGCTATTCTGGCGCTGTTACACCCCAGGGATTTCTAACTCCCACACGCCAGCAAGGCAACAGCCCGATCAAGCCGCACCTTAACATTTCGCTCACCTCTTTGTTTATTATCCCAGGTCCAAGGCGTACCAACAAAACCAATTGACAAGGGATCACCTCGCCAATGCCTATGTATTGTAGACTTGGGTTTCGGGAGAGAGCGACGATGGAGATTCCGGGAGCGAGATTAGGCACACGACGTACCCAGCTTCGGGTCCCCTCGGTGGAGGATCCCTACGTGCTGCTAGCAATCTACTATATGATCATAAGTATGTTTACAGGGTGCCGCCATAGGCGGAGCTATGTTGTCTATCTGTCTCTATCCTCGCTGGCTTTATATATGCAACCAGCCTAGGGTTTTACAAGAGTCCTAGTCGACTACTTCTTCGGGTTGCCTTGTTGGGCCTTCTCCATATTGGGCCGAGCCGAGCCAGGTATACTAATAATGGGTACCCGAAGGGTATACCCATGTCAGTAGCCCCCGAGTGTCTAGGGAAGTCGAAGACTTGCGTAGAGACTCAAGCATAATCATCTCCGAAGTCGAAGAAATACAAGGCGAGGCCATTGATCCAGAAAATACATCAGGTCAATGTAGTAGATAATGTGTAGCGTAGAGGATGTCGATGATTTTCGAAGTTATTTTTCTATCGGATGCGCGGCAGCGCTCTCGATGGGAGTAGCCCCCGAGTCTATGGGCAAGTGCTTGCACTTGGGCATAGACTCAAGTTGTACTACTCAATGAAGAAATTGACTATATTTCTGGGAGCAACCCCTCTTTTTATCGACTCATGTTAGAAGACTTAATAAAATCCATCGCTCCCGATGGGAGTAGGCTCCACTCGAGTCGCAGAGTCGAGTTGAGTCTACAAACCTTTATATATTTACAGAAGACAAAAACACGAAAACTCAGGTCGAGTAAACTATTTTGCTATCTTGTCTTATTTTGATATACATTTTTCTACATGAAACCGAAGCTATGGGTAAACAACTTTGCTATATTTATTTGAGTCGCAGAACAGGATGAAATCGGATGAAATCTCCGGACTTCATTTCTTTGTTTTTCATATATTTCGAGTGCACGAAAACACTATATTTTTCTCGACTTCTATATTGCACAGGGTTATTGGTAAATAGGGCTGGTTCATCCGAAAGCTCGGGTACCAGTTAATGCACTTGTGGCAATCCGTATAAACCTACTTCAAACTCGCGTCCCCGGACACGAATTCGGGATACTGGCTAATTCAGAACGTGCCGCTTTAGGACTTACCGAAACTGAATTCCAGCAAAATTATCGGATCCACAGCGCGTCCGCTGGGTTTATTTCTTCACATCTGTTGATGCGGAAAAAAGTAGCATAGCGCCGTCAGAGGCGGTGCCACGCCGCGCAGGATGGATCCTGGGGTCTTACCTTCGTGACCCTTTTACAAATCACGACATTCGGAATTTTTACCGCGGCGGACGCGCTCCGAGAATATATTGTCGAGTGCCTTTTGTTCGGCTGATGGAATGCTCCATTCTTCGTGTTGCTATGTTTTGTCGAATAGGATCTTGATGCTCCTATATTGACTTTCTATATTGAATTTTATTTCTTCGGGTGCGCGACCAGCGCTCTCGATGGGAGTAGCCCCCGAGGCTACAGCCGAGTGTTTGCACTTGGGTGTAGGCTCAGCTTTGTTCATCGACTTCCTTGAAGTATATTCTTCCTTGAATGTGATTGGAATAAATGACGAGTATATGGACTCGAAGATTTTTCCATTTTTTTTGTCGGGTTCCTTCTTGAAGCAAATTTCGTCGTGTTCCTCCTTGGAGAACATTTCGTCGGGTTCCTCCTTGGAGAACATTTCTTTGGGTTCCTCTTTGGAGAAAATTTCTTTGGGTTCCTCCCTGAGAACAATTCTTCGGATCCTTCCTGAGGACAATTCTTCGGGTCCTCCCTGAGGACAATTCTTTGGGTCCTCCCTGAGGACAATTCTTCGTCGGGTCCTGTCCTCTCTTGAAGACAATTTCGTCGGGTTCTCCTTTAATAAGATTTCGTCGTGTTCGCGGTCCGTGCTCCCGATGGGAGTAGCCCCCGAGGCTATGGTCGGGTGCGCGCATCCGGACATAGGCTCAAGAACTTGCATACTTTGAAATTTGCTTTCTCTCATTAGGTACGACGGAGTTAACGGAGATATGTCGTGCAGCTAAGTCGATGAAGCCTTGGAGTGCATCGAATAAATTGAGCCGAAATAGAAACCACCAAATAGCGAAAATAGATGGCGCCAAATTGTTGATGAAGAAATAGCCGAGCCCCCTGATACGTCTCCAACATATCTATAATTTCTTATGTTCCATGCTAGTTTTATAACAATACCAACATGTTTTAGTCATACTTTATAATGTTTTTATGCATTTTCCGGGACTAACCTATTAACAAGATGCCGCAGTGCTAGTTCCTGTTTCTGCTGTTTTTTATTTCAGAAAAGTTAGTTTACGCATATTCTCGGAATTGGACGAAACAAAAGCCCACGGTCCTATTTTCCATGGAGCCTTCCAGAACACCGAAGAGGAGACGAAGCCCGCGAGGCGGCCACCCCACCAGGCAGCGCGGCCCCACCTCCTGGCGCGCCGCCCTATGGGGTGGGCCCCTCGAGCGCCCCCCCGACGCTGTCCCTTCGCCTATTTATTACTTCCATCGCGAAAACCCTGTGCAGAGAGCCACGATCGAGAAAAGTTCGGAGACGCCGCGCCGTCAACCCCTCGGGGGGTTCGGAAGATCGCCTCCGGCGCCGGAAGGGGAATCATCACCGGAGGGCTCTACATCACCATGCCCGCCTCCGGACTGATGCGTGAGTAGTTCATCCTTGGACTACGGGTCCATAACAGTAGCTAGATGGTTGTCTTCTCCTCTTGTGCTATCATGTTTAGATCTTGTGAGCTGCCTATCATGATCAAGATCATCTATTTGTAATTCTACATGTTGCGTTTGTTGGGATCCGATGAATATGGAATACTATGTTAAGTTGATTATTGATCTATCATATATGTGTTATTTATGTTCTTGCATGCTCTCCGCTGCTAGTAGAGGCTCTGGCCAAGTTGATACTTGTAACTCCAAGAGGGAGTATTTATGCTAGATAGTGGGTTCATGTCTCCATTGAATCTGGGGGAGTGACAGCAACCCCTAAGGTTGTGGATGTGCTGTTGCCACTAGGGATAAAACATCAATGCTTTGTCTAAGGATATTTGTATTGTTTACATTACGCACGTACTTAATGCAATTGTCTATTGTTTGCAACTTAATACTGGAAGGGGTGCAGATGCTAAGGTGGACTTTTTAGGCATAGATGCATGCTGGATGGCGGTATATGTTCTTTATCGTAATGCCCTAAGTAAATCTCATAGTAGTCATCATGATATGTATGTGCATCTCTATTTGTCAATTGCCCAACTGTAATTTGTTCACCCAACATGCTATTTATCTTATTGGAGAGACACCACTAGTGAACTGTGGATCCCGGTCCATTCTTTACATCTGAAATACAACCTATTGCAATCATTGTTCTCTTTTGTTTTCTGCAAGCAAACATCATTCTCCACACCATACGTTTAATCCTTTGTTTTCAGCAAGCCGGTGAGATTGACAACCTCACTGTTAAGTTGGGGCAAAGTAGTTGATTGTGTTGTGTGCAGGTTCCACGTTGCGCTGCGCCGCACTACACTCCTCCCCCACCAACCTTCACGTGGCCTTCATCTCCTACTGGTTTGATAACCTTGGTTTCTTACTGAGGAAAACTTGCTGCTGTGCTCATCATACTTTCCTCTTGGGGTTCCCAACGGACGTGTGCTTTACCATCACAAGGAAGCTACTTTTCTGGCGCCGTTACACCTCGGGGATTTCTAACTCCCACACGCCAGCAGCTACTTTTTCTGGCGCCGTTGCCGGGGAGATCAAGACACGCTGCAAGGGGAGTCTCTCACACCCAATCTCTTTACTTTGTTTATTGTCTTGCTTTATTTTATTTTCTGTCTTGTTTGCTTTCTTTATATCAAAAACACAAAAAAATTAGTTACTTGTTTTACTTTATTTAATTTGGTTTTGCTTTGTTTATTTTTATTATTGCTAAAATGAGTAATCCTGAAGTTGAAGTTCGTTCGTTTAAGCAACAAGGGGGAGAAAGTTTTAAAGATGCTTGGTATAGAATTAGTGATGCTCATCATAGGTGCACTAAGAAACACTCCACTATTATCCTCCTTAGGAACTTTTATGTTGGTATCTCTAGCTGGAATAGGTATGTTCTTGATACTCTTACGGGGGTAATTTCCTAGGTACTCCTGCTTTAGAAGCTAGTTGCATTATTGAGAGTCTAGTTGGAATACCACCTGTTAATGAAGCTAAAATTGAAATCTCTCTTGAGGATGTCATGAAAAAGTTGGAAGCCATAGAGAAAAATCTTCCAAGTGTTGAGACTAAATTGGGAATATTACTTGATAATACTGATAAACTTGATAAATCCCTAGGAGGAATTAATGAAAGAATTGTTGTCTTAGAAACTTGTGCTATCCATGATAATCAAACCCATAGGATTGGTGAACTTGAAGAAGCTATGGGAACCTTGGGTTCAACTTTTTCTTCTCTTAAGTTTAAGGAGAAAACTTATGTGGGTAAGGAGCAAAAATTCATGTATGTCCCTAAGATGCCAAAGCCAAAGAATCATTATGAGCTTAAAATTGATAAAACCCTTGGTACCACTATGGAAAATTTAGATAATGGAGCATCTAAGGTACCCTCTGCGACAAGTTGTGTTTTTAAGAAAAATTATGATGTTGATGCTTCTTCTCTAGATAATACTTGATTTGCACTTTCTGCGCCTAGCTGAAAGGCGTTAAAGAAAGCGCTTATGGGAGACAACCCATTGTTTTATTTCTGCAATTTTGTTTTATATTTGAGTCAAGGTGCTTGTTACTACTGTAGCAATACCTTTGTATCTTTATTTTCATGTATTGTTGTGCCAAGTAAAGTCTCTAATAGAAAGTTGATACTAGATTTGGATTTCTGCGCAGAAACAGATTTTTAGCTATCACGAATTTACGTTTTTCTCTCTGTAGAGAATCTAAAAAATTTGCAAAAATTCATGCGTGATCCACAGATATGTACGCAACTTTCATTAGTTTTGAGTTTTCTGATCTGAGCAACTCGAAAAATTCGTCTTTCGGATTGTTCTGTTTTGACAGATTCTGCCTTTTATTTCACATTGCCTCTTTTACTGTGTTTGAGTGGATTTCTTTGCTCCATTAAATTTCAGTAGCCTTGGGTAATGTCCAGAAGTGTTGGGAATGATTGTGTCCTTGCTGAACATGTGAATTTTTGATTATGCACTAACCCTCTAATGAGATTATTTTGAGTTTGGTGTGGAGGAAGTTTTCAAGGATCAAGAGAGGAGGATGACATAATATGATCAAGAAGAGTGAAAAGTCTAAGCTTGGGGATGCCCCCGTGGTTCATCCCTGCATATTTCAAGAAGACTCAAGCGTCTAAGCTTGGGGATGCCCAAGGCATCCCTTTCTTCATCAAAAGTTATCAGGTCACCTCTAGTGAAACTATATTTTAATTCCGTCACATCTTATGTGCTTTACTTGGAGCATCTGTTTGTTTTTATTTTTGTTTATGTTTGAATAAATTTGGATCCTACAATCCTTGTGTTGGAGAGAGACACGAGGCTCCGCTTTTTCATTTGAACACTTGTGTTCTTCATTTTATTTTCATGTTACGGCGAAAGCTGAAAGCCACAACACTTACTTATTTGGTTGGAAACAGAAAATGCTTCATATTGTCTTGAATAATTTGATACTTGGAAATTGTTTTGAGCTCTCATAGATCATGTTTAAGCTCTTGCATCATGTAGTTTAAATCTATTAGTGGAGAACTACCGTAGAGCTTGTTGAAATTTGGTTTGCATGATTGGTCTCTCTAAGGTCTAGATATTTTCTGGTAAAAGTGTTTGAACAACAAGGAAGACAGTGTAGAGTCTTATAATGCTTGCAATATGTTCTTGTGTAAGTTTTGCTGTACCAGTTTATACTTGTGTTTGCTTCAAACAACCTTGCTAGCCAAAGCCTTGTACTGAGAGGGAATGCTTCTCGTGCATCAAAAACCTTGAGCCAAAACCTATGCCATTTGTGTCCACCATAACTACCTACTATGTGGTATTTTTGCCTCCAAAGTAAATTTCTTGCGTGCTACCTTTAAAAATTCATTCCTTGTCTTTGCAATACATAGCTCATGGGAAAGTAGCCTAAAAAACTATTGTGGTAATGAATATGTCGCTTATGTGTAGGAAAACGTAGCATAGAAAACAAAAATTTTCCTATCACGAACACGCAATCCAAGCCAAGATGCAATCTAGAAGACGGTAGCAACGAGGGGATGATCAAGACTAACCCTTGAAGAGATTCCAAAGCCTATAAGAGTAGGCTCTTATTGCTGCGGTAGACGATCACTTGCCGCTTGCAAGCGCGTGTAAGATCTTGATCACGATCGGTTACGGCGCCACGAACGGGCAGCACCTCCGTACTCGGTCACACGTTCGGTTGTTGATGAAGACGACGTCCACCTCCCGTTCCAGCGGGCAGCGGAAGTAGTAGCTCCTCTTGAATTCGACAGCACGACGGCGTGGTGTCGGTGGCGGTGTAGAAGTCCGGCGGAGCTTCGCTAAGCTATGCGGGCAATATGAAGTGGAGGAGCAAAGCTAGGGTTTGGGAGGGGTGGCCGGCCACTCTATGGGGGCGGCCAGCTTGTGGTCTTAGGGTGGCCGGCCCCCTCCCTTGGCCCCTCATTATATAGGTGGATCCCAAGTGTTGGTGTCCAAGTCTTCGAATAAGACCGAAACCAAAACCTTCCATATGGTGGGAAACTTTCCCTCCCACTAGAGGTGGGAATTCCACCTTCCATGGGGGGGTGGCCGGCCCCCTAAGGGGGAGTCCACTTGGGACTCCTCCCCCACTAGGGTTGGCCGGCCATGGAGGTGGAGTCCCATGTGGACTCCACCTTCCTTGGTGGTTTCTTCCGGACTTTTCTAGAACCTTCTAGAACCTTCCATAGAACCTTCCGCATCATTTTATTCACATAAAATGACATCCTATATATGAATCTTATTCTCCGGACCATTCCGGAACTCCTCGTGATGTCCGGGATCCCATCCGGGACTCCGAACAAATATTCCAACTTCATTCCATATTCAAGTACTACCATTTCAACATCCAACTTTAAGTGTGTCACCCTACGGTTCGTGAACTATGCGGACATGGTTGAGTACTCACTCCGACCAATAACCAATAGCGGGATCGGAGATCCATAATGGCTCCCACATATTCAACGATGACTTTAGTGATCGAATGAACCATTCACATACGATACCAATTCCCTTTGTCATGCGATATTTTACTTGTCCGAGGTTTGATCATCGGTATCACTCTATACCTTGTTCAACCTCGTCTCCTGACAAGTACTCTTTACTCGTACCGTGGTATGTGGTCTCTTATGAACTTATTCATATGCTTGCAAGACATTAGACGACATTCCACCGAGAGGGGAGTATATCTATCCGTCATCGGGATGGACAAATCCCACTGTTGATCCATATGCCTCAACTCATACTTTCCGGATACTTAATCCCACCTTTATAGCCACCCATTTACGCAGTGGTGTTTGGTGTAATCAAAGTACCTTTCCGGTATAAGTGATTTACATGATCTCATGGTCATAAGGACTAGGTAACTATGTATCGAAAGTTTATAGCAAATAACTTAATGACGAGATCTTATGCTACGCTTAATTGGGTGTGTCCATTACATCATTCATATAATGATATAACCTTGTTATTAATAACATCCAATGTTCATGATTATGAAACTAATCATCTATTAATCAACAAGCTAGTTAAGAGGCTTACTAGGGACTCTTTGTTGTTTACATATCACACATGTATCAATGTTTCGGTTAATACAATTATAGCATGGTATATAAACATTATCATAAACACAAAGATATATAATAACCATTTATTATTGCCTCTTGGGCATATCTCCAACAGTCTCCCACTTGCACTAGAGTCAATAATCTAGTTTACATATGTAAAGATATAACACCTTGGCCTTCTGGTGTTTTATCATGTTTTGCTCACGGGAGAGGTTTTAGTCAACGGTTCTGACATGCTCAGAAACGTATGTATTTTGCAATTCATATGCGTCTCAGCGCATCACTCATTTTCCAAATGAGTCGGCATATATGCTTAGTCCTCTGGTGGAACCTTAATTCCGCGGTCTGAAATATGTCACTAATATTGTCACACACAATATAGCTTCAAAGTTCTGACACTGTCGGAACTACACCAAGTTCTCAAAGAACCTCCTGACTTAACATCCTTTGTCATTGTCAAAACAATGACATATTCTGCCTTCTTTTGTAGAATCTATCACAATATTTAGAACTCTTCTAAATCTAGCATAGACAACTTCTAGCTCATTGTGCTACCTTTTAAACAACACTTAGTCTAATTTGAGATTTGAAATTATATTTTATATGTGACAAAACCAATATCGGTGTAACACCTTACAGTGATTTGTTTGTCATTTCTTCATACAAAAAAATATATATATATCCTTAGTTCTTCTAAAGTACTTAAGGATATTCTTACTGTCGTTCAATGATCATCATATGAATCATTCTGGTATATGCTCATAACACTTTATAGCACATGATATCTGATTGTGTACATGTTATTCGTGATCTATAATCACTCATGTGTTTTTACTCATTGAGTGTCAGATACACTCAAGTCTTGTTAAACCTTCACATGACAAGAACATTTTCTTAATATTTCTATATTGAACTACTTCAATATCCATCATATGTACTTTGACTTAAACTTATTTATGTGTTTCAATCTATCTTCATAGATCTTGACACTAAATTTGTTTCAGTCCATATCCTTTCATTGAAGTTAATTCTCAATGAAACCTTTTAATCAAGTATATAATTACATCATTTATAACCAACTATATGTCACCTACATAAAGTATTATAAATGTGTCTTAGCGCTCCCACTTAATTTCTTGCAAATGCAAGCCTCTTCATCGTCTCTGATGAAATCAAAAACTCTTTGACTATTTCATCTGGTGAAGATTCTAACTCCGTGATACTTACTTCATCCAATTGAAGTTCGTATACCTATCTAGTATTCCACGGACCAGCAAAACTCTTGGTTGTATCTTGTATACACCTTTAATATACACTTCTGTTAAGTAGTGTATTTTGCCATCCTACTAGCATATCTCATAAAAGAAATATGTAGTGATTACTAGAATAATCCACATAGACTATAAGCATTACTACGGAAGATCTAATCTTATCGTAGTCAACTCTTTGAACTTTGTCGTAAACAATTTTTCGACAAGTCGAGCTTCTTTAAGGATATTCTATCCAAGTCCATCAATTTTATAGATCCATTTACTTTCAAAAAGTATTTATCTATCTTGGATTTCATGGCGTATAGCCATTTTAACGGAGTCAGGGCCCATCATAACTTCTTTGTTTGTAGTTGGTTTATCATTATTCAAAATCAATCCTTTGTTCACAAATCATTTATTTGATCACAAAGTAAACCATACCTACAAGGTTCAATATGTACTTCGATCTCCATGGCTAAAACACTTTGTAGTCATGGGAGCCATGATCGTCGTGGCCGCTTCCGAAACAAATTCCGATGCTGCGCTACTCTGATCATTATGCTCAGGTTCATAAACCTTATCAAATTATATTGTCCTCCCACTCAAATACTTCACTAGAAACAATTTCTCGGAAATAAGAAACATTGACAAACACTTTTGTCTTTGTCTCGTGGGAAGAATTCCCAATTAATTCTCTGGGATAACCAACAAAGACATTCATCCGATTTTGGTTGTAAACTCTTAGACCAAAATTTAAAGAAAGACTATTAGGGTTTATACCCATACCATAACTCGTATGGTGTCATTTCAACGGATCATGATGATGCTCTATTCAGTGTAAAAGCGGTAGTCTCTAAAGCATAATCCACAAAAATATAATGGCATCAATATTTTATCTCATCATTGATCCAACAAGGTTTGGATACATCTCTCGGATACTTCATCATCACTATGATACTCCAAGAAACGTGAGTTGTAGAACAACTTCATAAC
The DNA here is from genome assembly GCA_030979885.1 of Lolium multiflorum. NCBI lineage: Eukaryota > Viridiplantae > Streptophyta > Magnoliopsida > Poales > Poaceae > Lolium > Lolium multiflorum. The sequence goes on along the minus strand of CM061753.1, from coordinate 199,081,878 downwards.
TCTCTTAGATGTTCGCTAAAACTCGTAATTCAAATATTTCCACTATGATCTAATCATAGATATTTGACTTTTCTATTACGATGATTTCCACTTCATGCTGAAATTTATTTGAATCCATTCAAATGTTTCAAACTTCTTCCTTATCGAATATATCTATATATATACTCAATTCATTGTTGGAAGTTTTCATAAAGTAGAAGAATCTCCCGCACACAACTATGCCCAGTGAACCACATATATCATCATGTATGTTTTCACTAAGTTAGTTGCCCGTTCAACTCTTGGCCTATGAACGGTATTTCAGTCATTCTCTTTTAGAAAAGATTTGCAAGCGCCAAACGATTCAAAAATCAAATGACTCCAAAAATCCATTTGCATGGAGTTCCTTCATGCGTTCCTTTCTAACATGACCTAAATGGCGGTTCCACAAATAAGTGGAATTCAAATCATTTGCCTTATGGCATTTTAGTGTCAGTGTTATGTATGTGTGTTTCATCATTAAAATTTATAATAACTTATCCATTGTACATGGAGTAATGTCATAATTTGAACAACTCATTGTTTTCATTTGACCAGAACAAAATAACAATTATTAAGTTCTTTATTATAAATTCTAAGGGCTAGGTAGAATGCCAACGACAAACATAATAACACTTTATTATGTTCCAGACGTGCATTATTACCATATTCCTTATCAGTCACTTAGGCCATTGTATTCTTGTATTGCGTTGTTTTGTATGACACTTCATACCAACCAATATGGTACAAATACCCAAGAATTTCATTGTGTGACCAAACTAGGAATACAACCATAACATGTATATCATTTATATACACCTGAGCTAGACTTTCTAGTCTTTTCTTTTCTTTCTGCCAAAATATCTTTTATAGTTTCTCTTTTAGCTTTCCTCATTATTCAGAAAAACACTTCAACATCATAGACTTCTAGATTTGTTGGTCAAATACCAATAACCTTGAGGTTCTTACTTTGAAGTTGATCATCATATGACAAGTGTTCCTGATTTCACTATTAGTAACTTTGTAATATGATGAACAATTTCACTCATAATTTTATCCATCATATCATGACGACTTTCCGAGACCATGTCTGTACATACTAGGCTCGTAAAGTTTAACCTTAGTATTCGTGTGCAAATCTGGCTTGCACCCGTTGTATGCACACATAGAATCTATACCTTAGTATTCGAAACTATGAGTCTTAGCAACGGTGCATACTAAGGACGATAACTTCATGGATATGCGAATATTATTAGTGCCCCAATAGTTGGAGGATTGTGACGCCTGGCGTCTTCAACCTTCATACATTCCCATAAAACTTATGAGTTTATGTAGTCTCACCAAATGATATTCTATCATCTTGCAATAAGGTCTTAGATATCACATATATCTCATACCTTGATTTTCTGAAAACTAAATTTTCAGCTCCTTACTTTTCAAACAGATTTGAACTTCAAGTTTCACGGAGACAAGATGACTTTAGGTACTAACTGAAACCATAGCTCTTTGAATCAACAATGTGAGGTTTACTAAAAGTTTGCAATAGGACTTAATCACTTCTTGATTCTTTAACAATACGGTACCAGTCCGTAAAGTTTCTTGTCAGATTTTAACAGTATTTCTATCTCAATTACAAGACTAGCGCATGGTAGAAAAACGGATGCCAATACTACAAAATTAATTCAAAATACTACTCAGACTATGTTTATGATAATTAGTTCATGTTTTAATCTAATTACTAATGAACTCCCACTTAATACAACATCCCTCATAGTTGTTAAGTGGTACACGATCCAAATCCACTACATCAAAACCGATCATCACGTGAGATGATGTAGCTTCAATGGTGAACATCAACATGTTGATCATATCATCCATATGACTCGTGTTCAACCTTTCGGTTTCCGTTGTCCCGAGGCCATGTCTGTACATGCTAGGCTCGTCAAGCAAACCCAAGTATTCCGCGTGTGCAACATGGCTTACACCCGTTGTATGTCGAGTTTATCACACCCGATCATCACGAGATGCTTCAAAACGTCGAACAATGCAACGGTGCATACGAGGGAAGAACACTTTATTATCTTGATATTAATGTGAGGGATCATCTTATAATGCTACCGTCGCGATCTAAGCAAAATAAGATGCATAAAGGATTAACATCACATGCAATTCATATGTGATATGATATGGCCCTTTAGTCTTTGCGCCTTCGATCTTCATCTCCAAAGCACGGACATGATCTCCATCATCTTCGGGCATGATCTCCATCATCGTCGGCGTAGCGTCAAGGTTCATGGCGCCGGCTTCATGGTTGTTCACCTCATGTAGCAACTATTACAACTATTTTGAAATACTACTCAACATGAAAATTAAAGACAACCATAAGGCTCCTGCCGGTTGCCACAATACAATAATGATCATCTCATACATATTCATCATCACATTATGGCCATATCACATCACCAAACCCTGCAAAAACAAGTTAGACGTTCTCTAATTTGGTTTGCATATTTTACGTGGTTTAGGGTTTTCGAGTGAGATCTAATCTACCTACGAACATGAACCACAACGGTGATACTAGTGTTGTCAATAGAAGAGTAAATTGAATCTTCACTATAGTAGGAGAGACAGACACCCGCAAAGCCACTTATGCAATACAAGTTGCATGTCAAGCGTGGAGCAAATCTCATGAACGCGGTCATGTAAAGTTAGCCCGAGCCGCTTCATCCCACTATGCCACAAAGATGCAAAGTACTCAAACTAAAGACAACATAAGCATCAACGCCCACAAAACAATTGTGTTCTACTCGTGCAACCATCTATGCATAGACACGGCTCTGATACCACTGTAGGAAAACGTAGCATAGAAAACAAAAAATTTCCTATCGCGAACACGCAATCAAGCCAAGATGCAATCTAGAAGACGGTAGCAACGAGGGGATGATCAAGACTAACCCTTGAAGAGATTCCAAAGCCTATAAGAGTAGGCTCTTATTGCTGCGGTAGACGATCACTTGCCGCTTGCAAAAGCGCGTATAAGATCTTGATCACGATCGGTTCCGGCGCCACGAACGGGCAGCACCTCCGTACTCGGTCACACGTTCGGTTGTTGATGAAGACGACGTCCACCTCCCGTTCCAGCGGGCAGCGGAAGTAGTAGCTCCTCTTGAATCCGACAGCACGACGGCGTGGTGTCGGTGGCGGTGTAGAAGTCCGGCGGAGCTTCGCTAAGCTATGCGGGCAATATGAAGTGGAGGAGCAAAGCTAGGGTTTGGGAGGGGGTGGCCGGCCACTCTATGGGGCGGCCAGCTTGTGGTCTTAGGGTGGCCGGCCCCCTCCCTTGGCCCCTCATTATATAGGTGGATCCCAAGTGTTGGTGTCCAAGTCTTCGAATAAGACCCGAAACCAAAACCTTCCATATGGTGGGAAACTTTCCCTCCCACTAGAGGTGGGAATTCCACCTTCCATGGGGGGGGTGGCCGGCCCCCTAAGGGGGAGTCCACTTGGGACTCCTCCCCCACTAGGGTTGGCCGGCCATGGAGGTGGAGTCCCATGTGGACTCCACCTTCCTTGGTGGTTTCTTCCGGACTTTTCTAGAACCTTCTAGAACCTTCCATAGAACCTTCCGCATCATTTTATTCACATAAAATGACATCCTATATATGAATCTTATTCTCGGACCATTCCGGAACTCCTCGTGATGTCCGGGATCCCATCCGGGACTCCGAACAAATATTCCAACTTCATTCCATATTCAAGTACTACCATTTCAACATCCAACTTTAAGTGTGTCACCCTACGGTTCGTGAACTATGCGGACATGGTTGAGTACTCACTCCGACCAATAACCAATAGCGGGATCTGGAGATCCATAATGGCTCCCACATATTCAACGATGACTTTAGTGATCGAATGAACCATTCACATACGATACCAATTCCCTTTGTCATGCGATATTTTACTTGTCCGAGGTTTGATCATCGGTATCACTCTATACCTTGTTCAACCTCGTCTCTGACAAGTACTCTTTACTCGTACCGTGGTATGTGGTCTCTTATGAACTTATTCATATGCTTGCAAGACATTAGACGACATTCCACCGAGAGGGCCCAGAGTATATCTATCCGTCATCGGGATGGACAAATCCCACTGTTGATCCATATGCCTCAACTCATACTTTCCGGATACTTAATCCCACCTTTATAGCCACCCATTTACGCAGTGGTGTTTGGTGTAATCAAAGTACCTTTCCGGTATAAGTGATTTACATGATCTCATGGTCATAAGGACTAGGTAACTATGTATCGAAAGTTTATAGCAAATAACTTAATGACGAGATCTTATGCTACGCTTAATTGGGTGTGTCCATTACATCATTCATATAATGATATAACCTTGTTATTAATAACATCCAATGTTCATGATTATGAAACTAATCATCTATTAATCAACAAGCTAGTTAAGAGGCTTACTAGGGACTCTTTGTTGTTTACATATCACACATGTATCAATGTTTCGGTTAATACAATTATAGCATGGTATATAAACATTATCATAAACACAAAGATATATAATAACCATTTATTATTACCTCTTGGGCATATCTCCAACAGTCTCCCACTTGCACTAGAGTCGGTAACCAGTTCACGCCATCAACCTGTCACACCTTTGTTGAATATCATGTGAGTTGCTATGCATGTTCGTCTTGTCTGAAGTAAGGGAGATTTGCCATGAGTTGAAATGGTTTGAGTATGCATGTTGTTAGAGAAGAACATTGGGCCGCCAACCAAAGCCATGTATCATGGTGGAAGTTTCAGCTTGGACATTAATCCTCAGAATCTCTTATGAGAATATTATTGTTGTTGAATGCTTAAAGCATAAAAGAGGAGTCCATTATCTGTTTTCTATGTTGTCCCGGTATGGATGTCCTCAAGTTGAGATCTATCAAAATCGAGAAATCAAATGCGATTTATCTCCTTGGACCTTTGTACAGGTGGCATAGAGGTACCCCTTTGTGACACTTGGTTGAAACATATGTAATGCAATGATAATCCATGGAAATCCGAGCTAATTAGGACAAGGTGCGGGCACTATTAGTATTCGATGCATGAGGCTTGCAACTTATAGGAAGTTTTATGCATAACCCATATGAATTATTACTACCGTTGACACAATTGTTTCCATGTTTTCAAAATAAAAAGCTCTAGCACATGAGTAATCCCTGCTTCCCTCTGTGAAGGGCCTTTCTTTTACTTTATGTTGAGTCAGTTTACCTACTTCTTTCTATCTTAGAAGCAAACAATTGTGTCAACTGTGTGCATTGATTCTTACATGTTTACTTATTGCACTTATTATATTACTTTGTGTTGACAATTATCCATGAGATATACATGTTGAAAGTTGAAAGCAATTGCTGAAACTTAAATCTTCCTTTGTGTTGCTTCAAAACCTCTTATTAAGAATCTATTGCTTTATGAGTTAACTTTTATGCAAGACTTTTTGATGCTTGTCTTGAAAGTACTATTCATGAAAAGTTTTTGCTATATGATTCAGTTGTTTAGTCATTATCTTTTTGTTAGAAAACTATATACCATTGCTTTGAGTCACTTCATTCATCTCATATGCTTTACAATAATGTTGATCAAGATTTTGTTGGTAGCATGTCACTTCAGAAATTATTATTTTAATCGTTTAATTACCTACTCGAGGGCGAGTAGGAACTAAGCTTGGGGATTCTTGATACGTCTCCAACGTATCTATAATTTCTTATGTTCCATGCTAGTTTTATGACAATACCAACATGTTTTATTCATACTTTATAATGTTTTTATGCATTTTCCGGGACTAACCTATTAACAAGATGCCGCGTGCCAGTTCCTGTTTTCTGCTGTTTTGATTTCAGAAAAGTTAGTTTACGAATATTCTCGGAATTGGACGAAACAAAAGCCCACGGTCCTATTTTCCACGGAGCCTTCCAGAACACCGAAGAGGAGACGAAGAGGGGCGCGAGGCGGCCACACCATAGGGCGGCGCGGCCCCACCTCTGGCGCGCCGGCCTATGGGGTGGGCCCCTCGGGCGCCCCCCGACGCTGCCCCTTCGCCTATTTATTCCTTCCGTCGCGAAAACCCTAGTACCGAGAGCCACGATACGAGAAAAGTTCCAGAGCTACTCATGCGCTTCTATTCCTGTAGCGGTGTTGGGCCTCAAAGAAGCGGTTTGTAGAACGCAACAAGATTCCCTTAAGTGGATCACCCAAGGTTTATCGAACTCGGGGAGGTAGAGTTCAAAGATATCCCTCTCAAGCAACCATGCAATTAAGATACAAGAAGTCTCTTGTGTCCCCAACACACCTAATACACTTGTCAGATGTATAGGTGCACTAGTTCGGCGAAGAGATAGTGAAATACAAGTAATATGGATGATTATAAGTAGCAATTGCAATCTGAAATAAAGATGGCAGCAAGCGAACATGTAGCAGAACTTGTTGGAAACGGTGTTTCAATGCTTAGAAACAAGGCCTAGGGATCATACTTTCACTAGTGGACACTATCAACAATGATCACATAATTGAATAAATAAATGCTACTCTCAAACACTCTCTTGTTGGATAACAAACACCATTCATTGTGTAGGGCTACAAAGCTCCCTCAAGCCGGAGTAAACAAGCTCCACAACGTCATAAAGGAATCACACACGATGCGCACACTGTCACCATCACACCGTGGAGAGTGACTCCGGAGTTCATATTAAAGTAACCTCTAGAGTGCATAATAGACAAGAGTAACATCTACATATTCAACTATATTACAAAGCTCATGATCACATAAAGATCACACCATGGGAGAGAGATGAACCACATAGCTACCGGTAGAGCCCTCGGCACTGGAGAACAACTCCCTCCTCATCATGGGAGACAACAACGGTGATGAAGATGGCGGTGGTGTCGATGGAGATGGTTCGGGGGCAATTCCCGTCCGGCGGCGTGCGAACGGAGACCTGTCCCCCGAACTTGGCTTCGCGATGGCGGCGGCTACGTAACTTTTCGTGGAATATGACTTGACGATTTAGGGTTTTCGCGACTGGAAGAATATATAGGTAGAAGGGCGGCCTCGGAGGGGTTCCGAGGGGCCCACACCATAGGGGGGCGCGCCCCCCCTCTTGGCCGCGCCGCCAGGTGGGGTGGCCACCTCGTGGCCCCTCTCCGTCTCCCCTTCGGTGTTCTGGAACACTCCGTGGAAAATAAGGCCTTGGGCTTTTGTTTCGTCCAATCCCGAGAATATTTCTTGTGTAGAATTTCTGAAACCAAAAACAGCAGAAAATAGGAACTGGCACTTCGGCATCTTGTTAATAGGTTAGTTCCAGAAAATGCATAAAAATGATATAAAGTATGAACAAAACATGTAGGTATTGTCATAAAACTAGCATGGAACATAATTATAGATACGTTGGAGACGTATCAAGCATCCCCAAGCTTAGTTCCTACTCGCTCTCAAGTAGGTAAACGATAAAATGAATAATTTCTGAAGTGACATGCTACCAACATAATCTTGATCAACACTATTGTAAAGCATATGAGATGAATGAAGTGATTCAAAGCAATGGTATATAGTTTGCTAACAAAAAGATAATGACTAAACAACTGAATCATATAGCAAAAACTTTTCATGAATAGTACTTTCAAGATAAGCATCAAAAGTCTTGCATAAGAGTTAACTCATAAAGCAATAGATTCTTAATAAGAGGTTTTGAAGCAACACAAAAGAAGATTTAAGTTTCAGCAATTGCTTTCAACTTGTAACATGTATATCTCATGGATAGTTGTCAACATAAAGCAATATAACAAGTGCAATAAGTAAACATGTAAGAATCAATGAACACAGTTGACACAAGTGTTTGCTTCTAAGATAGAAAGAAGTAGGTAAACTGACTAAATAAAAGTAAAGGCCCTTCGCAGAGGGAAGCAGGGATTACTCATGTGCTAGAGCTTTTTATTTTGAAAACATGGAAACAATTGTGTCAATGGTAGTAATAATTCACATGTGTTATGCATAAAACTTCCTATAAGTTGCAAGCCTCATGCATCAAATACTAATAGTGCCCGCACCTTGTCCTAATTAGCTCGGATTTCCATGGATTATCATCGCATTACATATGTTTCAACCAAGTGTCACAAAGGGGTACCTCTATGCCACCTGTACAAAGGTCCAAGGAGATAAATCGCATTTGATTTCTCGATTTTGATAGATCTCAACTTGAGGACATCCATACCGGGACAACATAGAAAACAGATAATGGACTCCTCTTTTTAATGCTTTAAGCATTCAACAACAATAATATTCTCATAAGAGATTCCGAGGATTAATGTCCAAGCTGAAACTTCCACCATGATACATGGCTTTGGTGTGCGGCCCAATGTTCTTCTCTAACAATATGCATACTCAAACCATTCAACTCATGGCAAATCTCCCTTACTTCAGACAAGACGAACATGCATAGCAACTCACATGATATTCAACAAAGGTGTAAAAAGTTGATGGCGTCCCCAGAAACATGGTTACCGCTCAACAAGCAACTTATAAGAACTAAGATACATAGCAACATATTCATTACCACAATAGTTTTTAGGCTACTTTGAGCTATGTATTGCAAAGACAGAATGAAATTTTAAAGGTAGCACGCAAAATTTACTTTGGAATGGCAGAAAAATACCACATATAGGTAGTTATGGTGGACACAAATGACATAGGTTTTGGCTCAAGGTTTTTGGATGCACGAGAAGCATTCCCTCTCAATACAAGGCTTTGGCTAGCAAGGTTGTTTGAAGCAAACACAAGTATGAACTGGTACAGCAAAAACTTACACAAGAACATATTGCAAGCATTATAAGACTCTGCTGTCTTCCTTGTTGTTCAAACACTTTTACCAGAAAATATCTAGACCTTAGAGAGACCAATCATGCAAACCAAATTTCAACAAGCTCTAAGGTAGTTCTCCACTAATAGATTTAAACTACATGATGCAAGAGCTTAAACATGATCTACTTGAGAGCTCAAAACAATTGCCAAGTATTAAATTATTCAAGACAATATGAGGCATTTTCTGTTTCCAACCAAATAACAACAAGTATAAGTGCTGCGGCTTTCAGCTTTCGCCATGAATATTAAAGTAAAACGAAGAACACAAGTGTTCAAATGAAAAAGCGGAGCGTGTCTCTCTCCCACATAAGCATGAATTTATTCAGAGAATAAAAATAACAAAACGAAAATAAAAGCACACAGACGCTCCAAGTAAAGCACATAAGATGTGAAAGAATTAAAATATAGTTTCACTAGAGATGACCTGATAAGTTGTTGATGAAGAAGGATGCCTTGGGCATCCCCAAGCGCTTGAGTCTTCTTGAAATATGCTTGGGTGACCCAAGGGCATCCCCAAGCTTAGGCTCTTCACTCTTCTTGATCACATTATATCACCCTTCTCTCTTGACCCTTGAAAACTTCCTTCACACCAAACTCAAAGCAATCTCATTAGAGGGTTAGTGCATAATCAAAAATTCACATGTTCAAGGACACAATCATTCCCAATACTTCTGGACATTACCCAAGGTTACTGAAATTTAATGGAGCAAAGAAATCCACTCAAACACAGTAAAAGAGGCAATGCGAAATAAAAGGCAGAATCTGTCAAAACAGAACAGTCCGTAAAGACATTTTTCGAGGACTTAACTTGCTCAGATCGGAAAAATCAAAACTAATGAAAGTTGCGTACATATCTGAGGATCACGCATGAATTTTCGCAGATTTGTTTGATTCTTCTACAGAGAGAAAAACGCGAATTCGTGACAGATAAGAAATCTGTTTCTGCGCAGAAATCCAAATCTAGCATCAACTTTCTATTAGAGACTTTACTTGGCACAAAAACGAAATAAACATGATAAAGAGGTTGCTACAGTAGTAACAACTTTCAAGACACAACAAAACAGTAGCAAAATAAAACCATGGGTTATCTCCCAAGAAGTGCTTTCTTTATAGCCATTAAGATGGGCTCGGTAATTTTAATGATGCTCTCATGAAAATAGAAAATGAAGCAAAAGGAGCATCAAGAAGCAAATTCAAAACACATTTAAGCCTAACCCACTTCCTATGCATAGGAATCTTGTACACAAATAAATTCAAAAGAACAAAGTGACAAGCATAGGAAGATAAAACACGAGTAACTTCAAAAATTTCAGCATATAGAGAGGAAACTTAATATTATTAAGATGCATATAACCATGTTTCCCTCTCTCATAATAACTTTCAGTAGCATCATTGATGAAATCCACAATATAACTATCACATGAAACATTCTTATCATGAGCTACATGCATAAAATTATTACTCTCCACATAAGCATATTCATTACTATTAATTGTAGTGGGAGAAATTTCAATAAGATAGCTATCATTATTATTCTCATCACCATAATCATCATATATAGGAGGCATATTGTAATCATAATTAGTTTTCTCCTCAATAGTAGGTGGACTGAAAATATGATAGTCATCATTGTAATCATCATATATAGGAGGTAAAGTATCATCAAAGTAAATTTTCTCCTCCATGCTTGGGGGACTAAAAATATCATGCTCCTCAGCTTCCCCAAGCTTAGAATTTTCCATAGCATTAGCAACAATGGTGTTCAAAGCATTCATACTAATAACATTGCCATTAGCATGCATATAAAGTTCCATAGGTTTTTAATTTTCTCTTCAAACACCTCATGTCCTAACTCAAGATAAATACTATAAAGATCTCTAATATTTTTGTTGTTTTCCATTAAGCCTAACTAGTGAAAATAAAAACAAGAAACAAAAAGATGCAATTGCAGAATCTAAAGGAGATAGCTTCGAGCACTCACACAGCAACAGTGCTAGGAAATAGCTTAGTAGTCGGAGGATGTGAATACCTTTTACCTTACCTCCCCGGCAACGGCGCCAAAAAATAGTTTGATGTCTACGCACGCTTCTATTCCTGTAGACAGTGTTGGACCTTGATGTCTACGCACGCTTCTATTCCTGTGGACAGTGTTGGGCCTCCAAGAGCAGAGGTTTGTAGAACAACAGCAAGTTTCCCTTAAGTGGATCACCCAAGGTTTATCGAACTCAGGGAGGTAGAGGTCAAAGATAGTCCTCTCAAGCAACCCTGCAATTAAGATACAAGAAGTCTCTTGTGTCCCCAACACACCTAATAAACTTGTCAGATGTATGGTGCCGGCGAAGAGATAGTAAAACACAGGTGGTATAGATGGTGGTAATATTGCAGGAAGTAAAGATGCAGTAAAACAGTAAATAAGCGATGTTTGCAGTATTTGGAAACAAGGCCTAGGGATCCTACTTTCACTAGTGGACACTCTCAACATTGATCACATAATAAATAAATAACTTCTCCTCACTTGTGCTACATTCACACTCTCTTGTTGGATAACAAACACCATTCATTGTGTAGGGCTACAAGAGCTCCCTCAAGCCGGAGTAAACAAGCTCCACAACATTCGGAATTCATATTTAAGTAACCTCTAGAGTGCATAATAGACCATTGCAATTTAGACCGAGTACTAACATAGCATACACACTGTCACCTTTAAGCTATGAAAGGGGAATAGATCACATCAATACTATCATAGTAATAGTTAACTCCATAATCTACAAGAGATTACAATCATAACCTACGCCAAGTACTACATGATGCACACACTGTCACCTTTACATCATGAAGGAGGAATAGACTACTTTAATAACATTACTAGAGTAGCACATAGATTAATAGTGATACAAAGCTCATCATATGGATCTCAATCATGTAAGGCAGCTCATGAGATCATTGTATTGATGTACATGAGAGAGAGATTAACCACATAGCTACCGGTAGAGCCCTCAGCCTTCGGAGAACTACTCCTCCTCATCATGGGAGACAACAACGGCGATGAAGATGGCGGTGGTGTCGATGGAGATGATTCCGGGGGCAATTCCCCGTCCCGGCAGCGTGCCGGAACAGAGACTTCTGTCCCCCGAACTTGGCTTCGCGATGGCAGCGGATGCGTAACTTTTCTCGTCCTGTGGCTTATGTTTTTAGGGTTTTTTCCCCTGGAAGAACATATAGGCGGAAGGGCAGCCTCGGAGGGTGTCGTGGTATCGTCATGACATATGCCATAGGGTGGCTAATCGAAGGTGGTTCCTAGTGGTCTCACGGCGGTATCCGGAAGCGGGTATGGGCACGAGCGACACGGCGACGTACCCAGGTTCGAGGCCCTCCGATGGAGGTAACACCTCTACTCCTGCTATGAGTGTATATGATGTGTAACACGGTACAATGGTGCTCCTTGAGCTGTATCCGGCTGCTCTGAGGTGGACGAAGGTCTCTCTCTCTCAGGGCAGCTCTAAGACTAGTGAATGGTAACTGATCGATCGTCCCCCGCACGAGGGGGGTAGCCCGGCTTATATAGGCACCGGCACTTTACACATAAGTCCCTAGAGTCTAGTGGCCAGCATGGGCCGGCTTCGGCTCCCGTCCCTTCCCGAGGCGCTGACGCCAGGAGCCGTTGAGGCGTCATGGCCTGTCCCATCCGGCTGCCACGGTCAGCGGTATGGAGAGGAAGCGTCTCTGTCGCCGTCAGCCACTGTAGCCTGTACGGCGCGTCGTAAGCCATGATGGCCTGTCCGGCGCGTGGCACTATTGCTCCACAGTGCCCCGCGCTTTACGGAAGATGAAGTCAGCGTGGACTTTGGGAACCCGGATCACCAACCCGGTTCCTTCCAGTGCAAGACTCGCCAGCCTCGAGTCGGTCTGAGGTACAAACCCCAGTCGGATATGGCTTGTAGAAGCCGGCCCAGCTACAGCATTGGCGGCCGTAACCAGGCCGACTAGGACCTGGAGCCAGCCGGCTTCCGACCAGCCGGCTACGGCGCCAGCCGGCTGCTCCTCAGCCGGCCTTTGCCGCGAGCCGGCCGTGGTCAGCCGGCTGCTCCGCGTCCATTGCCCTACCCGGGGTCTTCCCCCCGACATTAGCCCCCGAAGCTGGCAAGGTCCTGCGTTTAGAAGGACCTAGGCAGGTTTTCCTGGCTTCTCGAATGTACTTGGCGGCACTTGGAGGGGCCGACTGAGAATTTTCATTCAGCCGGCTGCGCCCTCATCCGGCTCGCTCTTGCCGGATGCTTCCAGCCGGCCGCTGTTTTACACTTTACAGTTTTCGCTTTCTCGCAAGATTTGATGGCGCCTCCGCCTTACTGATGAATTTTGATTCGAGTGGAACTTTTTGTCCGGCTCCGGCTTGCCGTGCGCCGGGGTCTCCGCCGCCTCGGGTTCTGCGCCCGACTTGACCGGTCTGACGCCTGGCCTGGCCGTCGGTTCGTCTGGTCACATCAATGTCCCCCCGGATCTGGTGCGGCAGTGGGCGACGTGGTGTGGCCGTTTTCGATAACCGTTGCAGACGTGGGAGGAGTTACGGCGCAGTAAATCCGGGGACGTGGCCCACGACTGCCACTTGGAGGCCAACCGCCCGCGGCAGGCGGCTATAAATGCCGCGGGGGAGGCATCGAGGCGTCCACTGGCCCTCTTCTTCCTCCTCGCGCTTCTGCTTCCATCTCTCTCCGCGCGCTCGAGCTCACCGTCGCTCTGGTGAACGCCTCCCGCTGGCGAACTCCGGCGGACGATTCTTCACCGATCCGCCGCCGCCACTTCATCAATCCGGCGCCACGGGGCCGCGCGTCTCGACGGAGCGTCCTCAGCCGCCGTTGTCGCCGCCGCGGTCGCAAGGTTCTTCCTCGCCGTTCAGCCTCTCCTGGTCGTCTTCTTCCTCGTCCTCGTCCATGGCGTCTCCCAGCGGATCGTGGAGGGGCTCCTACATGCGGGAGGACGACATCGAGCGCCTGGTGCGCCTCCGGCGGATCCCGCGGTCGGTGATCACGCGGGCGCCCGGCGTGGAGTTGGAGCCCACACCAGAGCCCGACGAGCGCGTCGTCTTCGGCGCGCACCTCGATCGCGGGCTGGGCCTGCCGGCTTCAGCGTTCTTCCGGCGCTTCCTCGACCACTTCGGTCTCCAGCCGCATCACCTGCCGGCCAACGCGTGCGTCCTCCTGAGCTGCTTCGTAGCGTTCATGGAGGCTTACGCCGGTTTGTGGCCCGACATCGACTTCTGGAGCCGGCTCTTCTACCTGAAGGCGCAGACCAACGACGGCCGCCTGCGAGCCTGCGGCGCCGCCTCGATCTACACCCGGCCTGGTACGCCTTTCCCCAAAATCCCCACCGTCGACTCGGTGAAGAATTGGCAAATGTCATTCTTCTATGTGCGCAACGAGGGGCAGCTCGTCGACCGGATCAACCTGCCGGAGTTCAACCCGGCTCCCCAGTCGGCCGGATCAACTGGAGCCACAACGCCCGCTCGACGGATCAAAACGCCGAGGTGAACCTGCTTTGGGACTTCCTGGCGACAGCCGCCACTGGCGGGCTGACAGCCGAAGATCTTCTCTGCACCATCGCCGAGCGCCGGGTGCTGCCGCTCCAGATGCGCACCCACAAGATCGGGCACATGTCCGGCCGGTTCGATCCGAACCGTACGTCCAAGGTGCTGCTCAACAAGGCCCAGGTGGCCAGCCGGGTGAACCACATCACCAAGGCGAACCTGTCGGAGGACTGGAGCTACGGGCTGGCGCCTTGCGACAGGGACCATCCACCGGCGCGGGTAAGCCTCGTGTCTTTGCCATTTTCCGGCTTGCGGCTGCGAGGCCGACTTCCTTTTTCTTCTGCCGACTTCCGGCTTGTCATATGTTCATGTTTTTTCTGTCTCTCTAGCTTTTTGAGCGCCAGAACGTCGAGGATGGCGACCTGGCGACGAGGAGGTGGACGCCGGATCACGTCGATCCGGCTGACCAAACCGGCGAGACGGCCGGCGACGACGACCTGCCGCAGGCGCCTGATCTAGGCGGCCAGGGGGAGCGCAATCCGCCCCCTTCACCGGAGCAGCAAGAGGAGGAGGAGCCGGCGACGTCCGGCACGGGGCCCATCCCCGCCGTGCCTCTGCGTACGAGGCCGCCAAGCACCACGGCGACTTCGGCGCCCAAGGGCACGAAGCGAGGCGGCTCCAGCCGCCTTGGAGGCGAAGGCGAAGAAACAGCGCCGGCAGCAGCCAAAGACGGTCCCGGAGCAGGCCGGGTGAGCTCTTTCTCTCCTTCTTGTTTGATTCCTTTTCTTTCCTTACTTTTATGCTTATTATCTCTCTGTTTATCCGGCTAGGGTTCCTATTAAGTTTGCCCAGGGCGGCGGCTCCCGGCAAGCTCCGCGCGTTGTGTCGCCGCTTCCCCGCCAGAGGAGGGAGCAGACGCCGCAGCCTTCCTCGCGCGCACCTACGCCGCCGCCGCCTGCGAGTACTCCGCCTGCCGCAGGGGCGCCTTCTTTCGCCGTGCCGCTGGCCTCAGCGCCTGATCGCGGCACGCGTGCTGAGCCGGCTCGCCAGGTGACGCTGGACGACATGTTCCCGGGCCGGACTCGTCTTCCGGCTGCTGGGGCTGGCCTGGGCATGCCGCCGTCGACCGGAGCTGGAGCCGACAGCTCCGCACCGCCCGCGACTGGAACCGGAGCCGGCAGGGCTGCCGCCCACGGTGGTGTTGGACGAAAGCCCGGAGGGGACACCCCAGGCGCCGGAGACGACTGGGCCGGCCGGGCCATCTGCTGCGCCTGGAGCGACGCCGCCGCCGCAGCCGACGACGGAGGAGCCGGCCAGCAGGAGCCGGCGAGGGACGAGCCGGCGCGCACGGAGGGCGCCGACTCGCGCGCGTTGGTGAGGACGGGAACCTCATCGGCATCGCCGCAGGGCCTGCACGTGGCCAAGGGCGCACTTCTTCTTCAGGTGCCGTCCGCCTCCGACGCCAGCCTCGGCTCGGCTGCCACTATGGAGCAGGCGTGGCTCAGTGCCGACTCCTACGAGGTGACCAGCCGGGAGGGGACCACCGGCCAGACGTCGGTGGAGATGTTCTTCTCCAGCCTGCAGGCCAATCTCAAGGCCAGGGCAGCTGAGGCCGCGGCTAACGTCGCCAAGGTAGAGGAGGCCGGCAAGGTAAGCTTCGACTGTTTTTGATCTGATTATTATCCTGGTAGCCCTCCGAGGCATGGGCCGGCTGCTTGGAGCCGGCACGGGTTTCGCCTGATCGACTAACTTTTTCTTCTCCTTAGGCTGTGATGGACCGGCGCACTACTTTGTATAATCGCGCCGTCACCCATTACCACAAGGCCAAGCTGGACCGGATCGACTTGGCCCGCGAGCTGGAAGCCGTCAAGGGTAAGCTCTATGCTTCTTTCGACTTGATGTCTTATCTTCTTTCTAGTCTTGGTTGTCTGACATTTCTTTCTGGCCGCCTCGTAGTTGAAGCCGCCAAGGTCCCGCAGCTGGAGTCGGATCTCCGAGCCGCTCGCGCCCAGTGCGGCGAGAGCGAGGAGGCGGGCCGGTCTGCCGCCCGCAAGCTCAAGCTGGCTGAGCAGGAGCTGACGCGGCTGCGCCAGCTGGAGCAGAATCACCTCATCGAGCTCAACTCCCTCAGGACGGCGGAGAAGGAGAAGGTGGATGATCTGAGCCGGCGGCTGACGGAGGTGGAGAAGCAGCGGCTTGCGCTGCAGGAGGAGGTCACCGCCAAGTCCACAGAGCTGACGGCTACCGCCAAACGCTGGACCGAAGGTTTTGGCGCGCTTGATCGCGGCTTGGCGGGTGAGTGCATCTATGTTTCCTCCCCCTTGCCGGCTTTCGGCTGTCGGCTGCCGGCCTAGGTTGGTAGCCGGCAGCAGAAACTTATCTTTTTCAATATCTCCATCTTCGGGCTGGGGGCAGTCGGTTCGTGCCGGCTGCCGCCAGGCTTTTGCTTTGATCCTTCGAAATCTCCATCTTCGGGCTGGGCGTCGGTTCGCGCCGACTGCCGCCAGTCTTACGGAATCTCCATCTTCGGGCTGGGGCAGTCGGTTCGCGCCGGCTGCCGCCAGTCTTACTTTAGGACTTCGAAAATTTGCATTTTTCAGCTTATTTCGGTTTTGATGGCTTCTGACATGCTTCTTCTTCTTGCAGCGGCCTTCCCGGAGACGCAGGAGGCGGCTTTGACGGCCGTTGGTATTGCGCGCGAGTCTAGGAGGCAGGCGACTGGCGAGGGCAGCTCGGAGTATTTCTCTGTGGAGGACCACCTGGCGTCCATGGCTGCCCGCGTCGAGCCCATCACCAAGCTCGGCTGGGAGCTTCGGAAGGCGGCTGAAGAGCTGGTGCCCATGCTGTGGCCTGAAGAGGCGGTGCCGCAAGATATCTCCGGCCTCATCTCGCGATGGAGCGGGCGCCGGACCGTTTCCTCGACTGGAAGGAGTCGGCCACGCGCGCCGGTGCCGACATGGCGCTGTCCTTTGTCCTCTCCTGGTACAATGAGGTGGACCTGGGGCAGCTTGAGTTCCGGCGAGCCGGCGTGGAGACCAAGCTTCCAGCCGATCTCAAGGCCGCCCGCCTTGCTCGAGCCAGCACCATCGCCGACTTCGTCGACAAGACCGTCTTCGTCGCGGACCCGAACCCTCCTCCGTCCGATGAAGATTATATGGACGATGAGGAGGCGGAGGACGTGCCTGAGGACGACCCGGCAGCTGGCTCCACTGATGCCCCTCTGGCTTAGATTTCCTGCTTTTCAGTTGTTCTCTTGCCAAGACAATTTATTAAATCCCCGGGATGCCGGGTGCAGATGTATGAATATTATCGCCTTTTTTATTATGACGCACTTTAATGTGTTTGTTAATCATTTGTGTGCCGGCTTGCTTTCTTCCGACTTGCTCGCTTTTTCCCATCCGCCCCACTCTTTGGCTGTGCCCTTGCCGGTCGTACGTCCGACTTGCGGTCCGTCGCCGGATCAAGAGCGTGCCGCTGGGTGAGGCCGATAGTATTTCAGTCGAACGAGTCGATTTCGGCAGTCCGACACTTTTATGAAAGGTTGCAAGTCAACTCGCTTTTACTCTTTCCTTAGTCGTTTTTCGCGTGCCGGCTCCCTAGGCCTTACTCCCGCCAGCCGGACAGCCGGGTTGCGGTCTGTAGCTGGTCGGAAGCCGGCTGTCGGAAATCAGATCACGTTACTAAGCCGTCGCATGAAAGGGTTCAAGCCAATTGGCGGAACGAAATAGAGTGCGCGAAAAACTTGTCGGAAACGGCGCTCTTGGCGCATGCTTTTTCATAGCTTACAAAAGGGATACAAGGGATACATACATTCCTCCTCTCAAGTGTAAAATGGTCGAAGCAACCTGACATTCCAGGGACGTTTTGTCTCCTCGTCAGTTTTGCTCGCCTTGTTCTTTTTGGCCTCTTGGGCATCTATGAGATAGTAGGAATCATTGCCTACTGCCTTGCTCACGATGAAGGGACCCTCCCATGGGGATGCTAGTTTATGCTGTCCGGCTGTCCGTTGGATCAGCCGGAGCACTAGGTCTCCTTCTCGGAATGCTAAGGACTTAACCTTCCGGCTGTGATAGCGACGGAGGCTCTGCTGGTATACGGTGGATCTGGATTCAGCCATCAGCCGGACCTCTTCAACCAGGTCGACTCCATCTTCGCGAGCTTCTTTGGCTTCAGCTTCTGTGTATAGCTTGATTCTTGGCGCGTCGTGCTCGATGTCAGTCGGCAGGACGGCTTCGGCCCCGTATACGAGGAA
Organism: Lolium multiflorum; assembly: GCA_030979885.1. NCBI lineage: Eukaryota > Viridiplantae > Streptophyta > Magnoliopsida > Poales > Poaceae > Lolium > Lolium multiflorum. The sequence continues at coordinate 199,063,171 of CM061753.1, read as the reverse complement.
GAAGGGTGTGAAGCCGACTGAGCGGTTTGGCGTTGTGCGCAAGCTCCACAGCACGCTGGGCAGCTCTTCAATCCAGCAGCCGGCTGAGCGCTCAAGCGGCTCCACCAGCCGGGGCCGGATGCCGGCTAGGATCAAGCCGTTAGCCTTCTCCACTTGGCCGTTGGTCTCCGGGTGCGCCACGGACGACAGGTCCATTCGGATCCCCATTTCCCCGCAGTAGCGCTTGAAAACGCCTTCGGCGAAGTTGCTGCCGTTATCGGTGATGATGCTATGCGGGTAGCCATATCTCGCGATTATTTCCTTGAGGAATGTGACGGCTGTGGAGCCATCCAGCTTCTTGATCGGCTTGGCCTCGATCCACTTAGTGAATTTGTCAATCATCACCAAGAGATGTGTCATGCCGCCTCGAGCTGTCTTGAATGGGCCTACCATGTCCAAGCCCCATACGGCAAACGGCCAGGTGATGGGGATGGTTTTTAGGGCGGAAGCCGGCGTTTGCCTTTGCTTTGCGAAGCGCTGGCAGCCGTTGCACTTCTTCACCAAGTCTTCTGCGTCTCTGAGCGCAGTCGGCCAGTAAAAACCGTGCCGGAAGGCTTTGGCCACTATGGCTCTGGAGGAGGCGTGATGGCCGCACTCTCCCTGGTGGATTTCCCGTAGGAGTTCAATCCCTTCAGCCGGCTCGACGCACCGCTGGAACACCCCACTTACGCTGCGTTTGTACAGCTCGTGGTTGATGATTGTATAGGCCTTGGCCCTTCTCTCAATCTGCCTAGCTTGAACCCTGTCATTGGGCAGCACACCATCGGTGAGGTAGGAGAGGAATTCTTGTGCCCATGATGGTACGCATTTTATTTCAAACACGCTAACCACCAAGGCCTCCATCTTCGGAGCTTCCGGTTTCGACTGCGTGGTCGCCGGGTTCGGCTGTGAAGCCGGCGGGTTTGGCTGATAAGCCCCCGAGTTTGGCTGAGAAGCCCCCGCGTTGGACCGATAAGCCCCCGGGTTCGGCTGAGAAGCCGGCGGGTTTGGCTGATGAGCCCCCGACTTGGGCAATGAAGCCCCCGGGTTCGGCTGAGAAGCCCCCGGGTCAGCCGGCACGAATATGGAATCCGAGTCCGGTGACGGTATGATGGACGGCTTCTTGATAACCGCCAAGGCGATGCCCGGCGGAATGGCTTGCCGGGTTGAGCCAATCTTGGACAAGGCATCAGCCGCCTCATTGTTTGCTCGTGGCACATGGTGGAATTCGCAGCCGTCGAAGAAGCCGGATAGCTGCTGGACGTGGAAGCGGTATGAGGCCATGTTGGCGTCCTTCGCGTCCCAGTCGCCTGATGCTTGCTGTATAACCAAGTCGGAGTCGCTGAAGCAAAGGATGCGACGCACGCCAATCTCCTTGGCCAGCTTCAGCCCATGAATGAGCGCTTCATACTCCGCCACGTTGTTGGATGCGGCGAAGTGGATCTGCAGGACGTAGTCCAGCCGATCTCCCTTGGGGGAAGTGACGACGATGCCGGCTCCCAAGCCGTTTCGCATCTTCGAGCCGTCGAAGTGCAGCTTCCAGTGCGTGGAGTCAGGCACAGGCGGCAGGTATTGCATCTCGGCCCAGTCGACGAAGAAGTCCGCGAGGATCTGCGACTTGATGGCTGTGCGTGGCTCGTAGAGGATGGTGTGGGCGGCTAGCTCCAGGGCCCACTTGGCAACCCGGCCGTTGGCATCCTTGCTGCCGATGATTTCCGCCAGGGGCGCTGTGGCAACCACCCTGATGGGATGCTCTTGGAAGTAATGTTTGAGCTTCTTGGCCGCCATGTAGACACCGTAGGTGACCTTCTGGTAGTGGGGGTAGTTTTGCTTCGACTGGGACAGCACCTCGCTGAGATAGTAGACTGGGCGCTGAACCAGCTGCTCCCTGTTGGCTGCTTCTTTGCGCTCCACCACCAGGACAACGCTAACCACTCGGTTGGTGGCTGCGATGTACAACAACATTGGCTCCATTGAGCCTGGCGTTGCAAGGATTGGCGCGGTTGAGAGCACGCGCTTTAAGTCACGAAAGGCTTCATCCGCCTGCGGTGACCAGACAAATTTGTCCGACTTCCTCATCAATTGATACAGGGGCAGTGCCTTCTCCCCCAGCCGGCTGACGAAGCGGCTCAAGGAGGCCAGGCATCCGGTGAACTTCTGGACGTCCTTGAGGCACTGCGGCAGTTCCATCTTCTCAATGGCACTGATCTTCTCCGGGTTGGCTTCGATTCCTCGCTGAGAGACGAGGTAGCCCAGGAGTTGGCGGCTGGCACGCCGAACGTGCATTTGGCCGGGTTGAGCTTCATCCGGAATCTTCGCAGATTGGTGAAGGTTTCTCTCAAGTCATCAAGGAGGGTAGGCATCTCCTTGGTTTTTACAACGACATCATCCACGTATGCGTGAACATTTCTGCCGATTTGATCCTGCAAACACTTTTGCATGCACCTTTGGTAGGTGGCGCCTGCATTTTTCAAGCCGAATGGCATAGTCGTGTAGCAGTAAGCCCCATACGGGGTAATGAACGAAGTCTTTATTTGATCAGCCGGATTCAAAGGAATCTGGTGGTAGCCTGAGTAGGCATCTAAGAAAGACAACAGTTCACAGCCGGCAGTCGAGTCTATGACTTGATCTATGCGCGGCAGGGGGAAGGGGTCCTTCGGGCACGCCTTGTTGAGGCTGGTGTAGTCGATACACATGCGCCAGGAGCCGTTCTTCTTCAAAACCAGGACCGGGTTCGCCAACCAGTCGGGTGCAGACTTCCATGATGAAGCCGGCAGCTAGGAGCCGGGCAATTTCTTCACCGATGGCCTTCCTTCGTTCTTCGGCGAAGCGCCTGAGAGGCTGCTTCACCGGCTTGGCTTCGGCCTGACGTGGAGGTGGTGCTCAGCCAACTCCCTCGGTACACCCGGCATGTCCCTTGGAGACCATGCGAAGATGTCCCGATTCTCACGGAGGAAGCTGGTGAGCTCGCTTTCCTATTTCTGCTCAAGCCGGCACCGATGGTGACGTACTTGTCCGGCTGGGCCGGGTCGAGCAGGATCTTCTTGGTGTTGTCGGCCGGCTGGAAGTGAGTCGTCCCAGCCGGGTTGCCCACAGCCGGCATGTCCGCCTGCGCGGCCTTGGCCAAGGCAACGGCGTCGTGGATGAGCTGCTTCTCGGTGGCGATGACCAGCGTCTGGGCCATCTTGGAGCTCTGCGTGGCGCAGTCCATGGAGCGGCGATAGTCGCCGGCTACGGTGATGACCCCCTTGGGGCCAGGCATCTTCATCTTCAGGTACCCGTAGTGGGGCACCGCCATGAACTTTGTCAGGGCAGGCCTGCCCAGGAGCGCGTGGTAGGGACTCACGAGGTCCACCACCTCGAACTCGATGTTCTCCGTGCGGAAGTTGTCCGGCTTGCCGAACATGACCTCCAGGGTGATCCGGCCGATCGGCTGGCAGCAATGGCCTGGCACGATGCCATGGAAGACGGTGGGGGTGGGGCGCAACTCGGCCTCCTGGATGCCCAACTTGCGGGCGGTGTCGCGGTAGAGGATGTTGATGCTGCTGCCCCCATCCATGAGGACGCGCGAGAAGCGCACGCTGCGCCGGGTTGTGCCGATGGTGGGGTCGAGGACCATGGCGTAGCTGCCCGGCTTTGGTAGGACAGCCGGTGTGTCGCGGCGATCAAAGGTGATGGCCTGCTCTGACCAGTGTAGGTACTGGGGGACCGGCGGCATGACCGCGTTGACTTCGAGGGAACGGCGCTGCTGGCTCGTTTTGTCCTCGGGCTCGGAGGTGAAGATGATGTAGGTGGCATCCTCAGCCAGGTACCGGCCGCCATGGTGCACTTGGTTAGCCTCGTGGTGCTCGAGGTTGTTGGCTTCTGCGCCGGCTTGGCCACCCGGCCCGCCGGCTGGTGGAGGTGGGGGTGGAGGCGGAAGGGGCTCGCCGCTCGTCAGCCGCTTCATGAAGTGGCAGTCGCGGGTGGAGTGGTTGGAGGGGTTCTTGCCGCTGTGGTACTTGCACGGCGAGTCGAGCATCTGCTCGAAGGTGTACTTCGGCTTCCAGGGCCGGTCCGTCTGCTTCTGGCGCCGGCTTGCGCCAGCCGCGTGGTCTGACACTGCCGCCACGTGGGCGGAGCCGTACCGGCGGTCCGGCTGGTCGCTGTGCCTCTTGCCGCGGTAATTGTCCCGCCGGCTGCCATGGTGGCCGCCCTCGGCCGGCTTGTGCTCAGCCGGCTTGTTGTTGTCCCGCCTGGATGGAGCCGGCGAAATCTCAGCCGGCGTGCTGCTGGTTCCATCAGCCAGCGCGTACTTGTCTGCGATGGCCATCAAGGCAGCCATCGTCTTGGGGTCGCTGCGGTGCAGCTTGTGCCACAGCATGGTGTTGGGCCGGCAGCCGGCCATGAAGAAGCCGACTGCCTGGATCTCGTGCACGCCCTCGCAGGAGTTGCGCATCTCGCACCAGCGCGTCAGGTACGCACGGTCCGTCTCGTCTGCGCCCTGCTTGCACATCTCAAGCTGTTGGGGGCGACCCGGCCGGCGGTAGGTGCCGGTGAAGTTGCTGATGAAGGCGTCCTCGAAGTCGAGCCAGCCGTTGATGCTGCCGGCTGGCAGGTTGTTGAGCCAGGTGCGGGCGGAGCCGAGCAGCATGAGGGGGGAGTAGCGCACGGCCCAGCGCTTGTTGCCCTGGGCGATGCCGACTGCGGTGGAGTAGTCCTGCAGCCAGTCCTCCGGCTTGGTCGTGCCGTCGTACTTGGGTGTGTCGCGGGGGAGCTGGAAGCCGGCTCTCATGGGCTCGTTGAGGATCCGCGGCCCGAAGCACTTGGGGCCGGCTGGCCCTTCTTCCTCCGCGATGCGGGATTCGACCAGCCGGTCGAGGCGATCTCTGGCGTCTGCCGGCTCGACGCGTGGGCCCAGCCGGGAGCGGGCCGGCTGGCGCGGGCCACTGGCCTCTGGAGCCGCGCGGTGCTTGATGGTGGATGGCCTCTCGTACTCGTACTCTTCGTCGTCGTGCCGGCTTGATGGTGGCCGGCTGCGACCGCTGTTGCCACTGGGCGGCCGGCTTGTGCGGCTGGAGCTTGCGTGGGTGTTCCGGCTGTCGGCCCGCCGGCTTGGTGCGAGGGAGGTGGACTCGGCCGTGTCCCTCGGACCGTCTCGGTCCTTGCCTGCAGCGCCATGAGCGTGAGAAGCTCTGGGGGCATGGGCGTACCTGGGGTCCTTGGTCAGCCGGTTGGCCGCCTTCAGCAGCTCAGTCACCCGCTCAGTCTGGCGGCGTAACTCTGCGCCTTCGAGGCGGTGCAGCTCTTCCGCGGCAGCTTCAGCCGCGAGCATGTTCTTGTCGGGGGTGTTGTAGATGGGTAGCTCCGTAGACGGAGCCGGCGATGCAGCGCCGTCCCGGGCGATCTCTGCGCCCAGGCCGCCTCCTCTGCGGCGGATCTGGCCGGCTCGGCTTGGGTTGTCGCCGGCTGGCGTGAGGCCGTGGGCGCGGTTGAACTCGCGCTGGGAGATCTCCCACTGGCGCTTTGCAGCAGCCAGCTCTTCTGTTTGCTTGAGGAGGAGCTGGCGGTGCTCCTCCAGGTCCTTCTCGATGGTGGTGGGGTCGGCACCAGGCGTGAGCGGAGTGCTCAGCTTGGCCCGAACTTCGTCCAGCCGGGATGGTGGTGGCGGCGCCTTTGCGCCTGAGGCGGATGCGCCGGCGTCCTTGTTGCGCTCCAGCGCAGGACCGCGGATGCGCGTGGTCTTGTCGGCGGCGTCGTCGCCGGTGGCCATGACCTCCTGCATGATGCAAGGGCCGGTGGTGGTGAGGCTGGCGCCGGCTCCAGGGGGAGGGCTTGCGCAGCGCACGATCTCGCGCGGGTAGCGCGGTGGTGCGACGGTGGCGACGTAGACGTCGAAGCCGCCGAAGCTGATGATGTTGCCGCCGGCAGGGAATGGCCGGTCGGCGAAGCAGCCAGCGTTGTCGCTGACGCAGTCGAGGGAGCCGAATCTCCAGACCAAGCCTGAAGCGACCCTCTCGCCGGTGGTGATGGTGAGGCCCGTCCGGATGGAGACACCGGCCGCGGCTGAAGGCCCCACGGTGGGCGCCAAATGTCGTGGTATCGTCATGACATATGCCATAGGGTGGCTAATCGAAGGTGGTTCCTAGTGGTCTCACGGCGGTATCCGGAAGCGGGTATGGGCACGAGCGACACGGCGACGTACCCAGGTTCGAGGCCCTCCGGTGGAGGTAACACCTCTACTCCTGCTATGAGTGTATATGATGTGTAACACAGTACAATGGTGCTCCTTGAGCTGTATCCGGCTGCTCTGAGGTGGACGAAGGTCTCTCTCTCTCAGGGCAGCTCTAAGACTAGTGAATGGTAACTGATCGATCGTCCCCCGCACGAGGGGGGTAGCCCGGCTTATATAGGCACCGGCACTTTACATATAAGTCCCTAGAGTCTAGTGGCCAGCATGGGCCGGCTTCGGCTTCCGCTCCTTCCCGAGGCGGTGACGTCAGGAGCCGTTGAGGCGTCATGGCCTGTCCCATCCGGCTGCCACGGTCAGCGGTATGGAGAGGAAGCGTCTCTGTCGCCGTCAGCCACTGTAGCATGTACGGCGCGTCGTAAGCCATGATGGCCTGTCCGGCGCGTGGCACTATTGCTCCACAGTGCCCCGCGCTTTACGGAAGATGAAGTCAGCGTGGACTTTGGGAACCCGGATCACCAACCCGGTTCCTTCCAGTGCAAGACTCGCCACCTCGAGTCGGTCTGAGGTACAGACCCCAGTCGGATATGGCTTGTAGAAGCCGGCCCAGCTACAGCATTGGCGGCCGTAACCAGGCCGACTAGGACCTGGAGCCAGCCGACTTCCAGACCAGCCGGCTACGGCGCCAGCCGGCTGCTCCTCAGCCGGCCTTTGCCGCGAGCCGGCCAGTGGTCAGCCGGCTCCGCGTCCGTTGCCCTGGGGTCTTCCCCGACGAGAGGGGGCAGGGCCCCCCTGCATGGCGCGGGCCCCATGCTGGCCGCGCCGCCCTATGGGGACCTCGTGGCCCCCTCCGTCTCCTCTTCGGTCTTGGAAGCTCCGTGAAAAATAAGATCTTGGGCTTTTGTTTGGTAATTCCGAGAATATTTTATGTAGCAGGATTTTCTGAACCAAAAACAATGACAGGAATGGCCCTTGACATCTTGTTAATAGGTTAGTGCCGGAAAATGCATCAAAACATCATAAAGTGTGAACAAAACATGTAGGTATTGTCATAAAACTAGCATGGAACATAAGAAATTATAGATCCGTTGGAGACGTATCAAGCATCCCCAAACTTAGTTCCTACTCGCCCTCGAGTAGGTAAACGATAAAAACAATAATTTCTGAAGTGACATGCTACCGACATAATCTTGATCAATATTATTGTAAAGCATATGAGATGAATGGAGTGATTCGAAGCAATAGATTGCTAACAAAGATAATGACTAAACAACTGAATCATTTAGCAAAACTTTTCATGAATAGTACTTTCAAGACAAGTATCAAAAGACTTGCATAAGAGCTAACTCATAAAGCAATAGATTCAAAGTAGAAGGTTTGAAGCAACACAAAGGATGATTAAGTTTCAGCAGTTGCTTTCAACTTGTAACATGTATATCTCATGGATAATTGTCAACATAAAGTAATATAACAAGTGCAATAAGTAAACATGTGAGAATCAATGCACACAGTTTACACAAGTGTTTGCTTCTAAGATAGAAAGAAGTAGGTAAACTGACTCAACATAAAGTAAAAAAAGGCCCTTGAAGGAAGCATGGATTACTATTTTTGTGCTAAGCTTTTATTTTGAAAACATAGAAACAATTTTGTCAACGGTAGTAATAATTCATATGTGTTATGCATAAAACTTCCTACAAATTGCAAGCCTCATGCATCGAATACCAATAGTGCCCGCACCTTGTCCTAATTAGCTTGGATTACATGGATTATCATTGCATAACATATGTTTCAACCAAGTGTCACAAAGGAGTTACCTCTATGCCGCTTTGACAAAGGTCCAAGGAGATAAATCACATTTGATTTCTCGTTTTTGATAGATCTCAACTTAGGACATCCATACCGGGACAACATAGAAAACAGATAATGGACTCCTCTTTAATATAAGCATTCAACAACAGATAATATTCTCATAAGAGATTGAGGATTAATGTCCAAACTGAACCATGATACATGGCTTTGGTTAGCGACCCAATGTTCTTCTCTAACAATATGCATACTCAAACTATTTAATCATGATAAATCACCCTTACTTCAGACAAGACGAACATGCATAGCAACTCACATGATATTCAACAAAGGTGTAAAAAGTTGATGGCGTCCCCGAAACATGGTTACCGCTCAACAAGCAACTTATAAGAACTAAGATACATAGCTACATATTCATCACCACAATAGTTTTAAAGCTATTTTCCCATGAGCTATGTATTGTAAAGGCAAAGGAATGAAATTTTAAAGGTAGCACTCAAGTAATTTACTTTGGAATGGCAGAAAAAAAAACCACATATAGGTAGTTATGGTGGACACAAATGGCATGGGTCAAGGTGTTTGGATGCACGAGAAGCATTTCCTCTCAGTACAAGGCTTTGGCTAGCAAGTTTGTTGAAGCAAACACAAGTATGAGCAGGTACAGCAAAACTTACACAAGAACATATTGCAAGCATTATAAGACTCTACACTGTCTTCCTTGTTGTTCAAACACTTTTACCTGAAAATATCTAGACCTTAGACCAATCATGCAAACCAAATTTCAACAAGCTCTAGTAGTTCTCCACTAATAGGTTTAAACTACATGATGCAAAAGCTTAAACATGATCTATGAGAGCTCAAAACAATTGCCAAGTATCAAATTATTCAAACCATATGAAGCATTTTCTGATTCCAACCAAATAGCAATCAACGAAGCAATTTTCAGCCTTCGCCATGAACATTAAAGCAAAACTAAGAACACAAGTGTTCAAATGAAAAAGCGGAGCGTGTCTCTCTCCCACACAAGCATGGCAGGATCCGATTTATTCAGAGAATGAAAATAACAAAACGAAAATAAAAGCACACGACGCTCCAAGTAAAGCACATAAGATGTGACGGAATAAAAATATAGTTTCACTAGAAGTGACCTGATAAGTTGTCGAAGAAGGGGATGCCTTGGGCATCCCCAAGCTTAGATGCTTGAGTCTTCTTGAAATATGCAGGGATGAACCATGGGGGCATCCCCAAGCTTAGACTTTTCACTCTTCTTGATCATATTATATCATCCTCTTCTCTTGACCCTTGAAAACTTCCTCCACACCAAACTTAAATCAAACTCATTAGAGGGTTAGTTCATAATAAAAATTCACATGTTCAGAGAGGACACAATCATTCTTAACACTTCTGGACTGCCAAAGCTACCGAAAGTTAATGGAACAAAGAAATCCATTCAACATAGCAAAAGAGGCAATCGAAATAAAAGGCAGAATCTGTCAAAACAGAACAGTCCGTAAAGACGAATTTTTCGAGACTTGCTCAAATGGAAAAACTCAAAACTAATGAAAGTTGCGTACATATTTGAGGATCATGCATGTAAATTGGCAGATTTTTTGATTCTTCTACAGAGAGAAGGACGCGAATTCGTGACAGGCAACAAATCTGTTTCTGCAGAAATCAAATCTAGTATCAAGCCTATTAGAGACTTTACTTGGCACAACAATACAAGAAAATAAAGATAAGGAGAGGTTGCTGCAGTAGTAACAACTTCCAAGACACAACAAAACAGTAGCAAAATAAAAACATGGGTTATCTCCCAAAAAGTGCTTTCTTTATAGCCATTAAGATGGGCTCAAATTTTAATGATGCACTCGCAAGAAATAAGAGTTGAAGCAAAGAGAGCATCAAAAAGCAAATTCAACACATTTAAGCCTAACCCACTTCCTATGAAAAGGAATCTTGTACACAAATAAATTCATGAAGAACAAAGTGACAAGCATAGGAAGATAAAACACGAGTAACTTCAAAATTCTCAACATAAAGAGGGGAAACTTAATATTATTAAGATGCATATAACCATGTTTCCCTCTCTCATAATAACTTTCAGTAGCATCATGAGCAAACTCAACAATATAACTATCACATGAAACATTCTTATCATGAGCCACATGCATAAAATTATTACTCTCCACATAAGCATAATCATTACTATTAATTGTAGTGGGAGCAAATTCAATAAAATAGCTATCATTATTATTCTCATCACCATAATCATCATATATAGGAGGCATATTGTAATCATAATTAATCTTCTCCTCAATAGTAGGTGGACTGAAAATATTATATTCATCATTGTAATCATCATAAATAGGAGGTAAAGTATCATCAAAGTAAATTTTCTCCTCCATGCTTGGGGGACTAAAAATATCATGCTCCTCAAAACCAGCTTCCCCAAGCTTAAATTCTTCCATAGCATTAGCAATAATAGTGTTCAAAGAGTTCATGCTAATAACATTGCTACAACTATTTTGCAAACAAAGTTCCATGGGTTTTTTAATTTTCTCTTCAAACACCTCATGTCCTAACTCAAGATAAATACTATAAAGATCTCTAATTTTTTTGTTGTTTTCCATTAAGCCTAACTAGTGAAAATAAAAACAAGAAACAAAAAGATTTATTGCAGAATCTAAAGGAGATAGCTTCGAGCACTCACACACCGGCAACAGTGCTAGGAAATAGCTTAGTAGTCGGAGGATGTGAATACCTTTTACCTTACCTCCCCGGCAACGGCGCCAGAAAATAAGCTGATGTCTGCGCGCTTCTATTCCAGTAGACGTGTTGGGCCTCCAGAGTAGAGGTTTGTAGAACAGCGGCAAGTTTCCCTTAAGTGGATCACCCAAGGTTTATCGAACTCGGGGAGGTAGAGGTCAAAGATAGTCCTCTCAAGCAACCTGCAATTAAGATACAGAAGTCTCTTGTGTCCTGATACGTCTCAAACGTATCTATAATTTCTTATGTTCCATGCTACTTTTATGATAATACTCACATGTTTTATACATACTTTACATCATTATTATGCATTTTCCGGCACTAACCTATTAATAAGATGTCGACGCCGATTCTTGTTTCTGTGTTTTGGTTTCCGAAATCCTAGTAAGGAAATATTCTCGAATTGGACGAAATCAACGCCCAGGGTCTTATTTTTACACGAAGCTTCGGAAGACCGAAGGGATAACGAAGTGGGGCGACGAGCGCCGCCACCATAGGGCCGCGCAGCGGAGGGGGGCCGCCGGCCTGTGGTGTGGGCCCCTCGCGCCCGCCTCTTGACCTACCCTTCCGCCTACTTAAAGCCTTCGTCGCGATACCCCATACCGAGAGCCACGATACGAAACCTTCCAGGAGACGCCGTAATCCCATCTCGGGGATTCAGGAGATCGCCTCGGCACCCTGCGGAGAGGAGAATCATCACCAGGAGGCTCTACATCATCATGCCCGCCTCCGGATGATGCGTGAGTAGTTCATCCTTGGACTATGGGTCCATGCAGTAGCTAGTTGGTTGTCTTCTCAGCTTGTGCTATCATGTTTAGATCTTGTGAGCTGCCTAACATGATCAAGATCATCTATTTGTAATGCTACATGTTGTGTTTGGTGGGATCGATGAATATAGAATATTATGTCAAGTTGATTATCAATCTATCATATATGTGTTGTTTATGTTCTTGCTGCGCTCTCCGTTGCTAGTAGAGGCTCTGGCCAAGTTGATACTTGTAACTCCAAGAGGGAGTATTTATGCTCGATAGTGGGTTCATGCCTCCATTGAATCTGGGACAGTGAGAGAAAGTTCTAAGGTTGTGGATGTGTTGCTACTAGGGATAAAACATCAATGCTTTGTCTAAGGATATTTGTGTTGATTACATTACGCACCATACTTAATGCAATTATCTGTTGTTTACAACTTAATACTGGAGGGGTGCGGATGCTAACCCGAAGGTGGATTATTTAGGCATAGATGCATGCTGGATAGCGGTCTATGTACTTTGTCGTAATGCCCTGATTAAATCTCATAGTGATCATCATGATATGTATTGAATCTTTATTTGTCAATTGCCCACCTGTAATTTGTTCACCCAGCATGTTATTTATCTTATTGGAGAGACACCACTAGTGAACTGTGGACCCCGGTCCATTTTTACATCTGAATACAATCTCTGCAATCATTGTTCTCTTTTGTTCTTTGCAAACAAACATCATCTTCCACACAATACGTTTAATCCTTTGTTTTCGGCAAGCCGGTGAGATTGACAACCTTGTTACGTTGGGACAATGTATCTTATTGTGTTGTACGAGTTTCCACGTTGGCGCCACACGGTGTTGCGCCGCACTACCTCCACCAACAACCTTCACGTGCTTCCTTGACTCCTCCGGTTCGATAACCTTGGTTTCTTTATGAGGGAAAAACTTGCTGTTGTGCGCATCACACCTTCTCTTGGGGTTCCCAACGGACGTGTGCATCACGCGCATCAGGCGATGCCACAGCGCGGGTTAGGGAGATGAAGACACGGCATAAGAAGTCATCTCTTTTACTTTGTTTTGTCTTACTTTACTTTATTTTTTTACTGTCTTGTTTGCTTTATATCAAAACACACAAAAATTAGTTGCTTTACTTTCTGTCTTGTTACTTACTCTCATATCAAAAACACAAAAAGGCAGTTACTTGTCTTTGCTGATACATTTGCTTAGTTCAATTTTATTACTGCTAAAATGAGTAATCCCGAAGTTGAAGTTCGTTCTTTTAAACAACAAAAGGTGGGGAAAGTTTTAAAGATGCTTGAGTAATTAGTAATGCTCATCATAGGTGCATTAAACACTCCTATTATCCCTATTAAACTTTATGTTGGTATATCTAGGTGGAATAGGTATGTGAAAAGTTAATTTGTCAGCTTACCACAAATTGTAGTGGAGTTTTCTTTAGAACTAGAGAACAAGTAGATCTCGAAAGGTTTAGTAGAAAGTGCTCAGCCCGATTGCAAGAAGCTAGGGCTGTTGACAATAGATTGATCCTTTCTTCGTCTCTCGACTCCCACATATATAGGAGGTGGAGCCGAGTTTTCATAATACACAAGTTACGAGTTCTGAGAGGGTTTCCATACCCGTCCCATAATACAAGTCTATATGTCCCTAATACAATCTACTTTCCTTAACACTAATTGGGCTTCGGATCTTCTTATCTTTAGGAATCTGGGCCTTGATGAACCCGGGTACTATCTTGGCGGGTACATTGGGGATGCCACTATCTCGATGGCCGAGATTTTACTTGAATCGAAGAATCAGGAAATCTCCAACTTTAATCATTCAATAATCTTGCCGAATTTGTTATAACTTTTAGATATGCGAATACTATATTGTACAGGGATAATGGTAGTTGGGGCTAGTTCATCTGACGGATCAGGTACTAGTTAACTGCTCTAGTGGCAATCCGCAAAAACCTACTTCAAAATCACGTCCCTGGACATGATCTCGGGATCTTTGGTCACAACTTCGACAAGTGCCGCTTAAGGTCTTACCATTCTGTCGAGTCCTAGTCATATTGGGTACCTAACGCGTCCGTTAGGATTTTCTTCGTATCTGTTGATACGGAAAAAGTAGCAATCCGCCGTCAGAGACGGTGCCACGCTGCTCAGAACGGATCTGTCTTACCTTCATGGTTTTGCGGCATTCGAGGAGAATATTAAAGCTTTTAGCACTCTGAGAATATATTGTCGAGTGCTTTTCGCCTTTGGAATAGCACATTTTATTGAGTCACATTTGATGACTTATTTTGCCTTCCCGATGGGAGTATATGTAGAGTTATCTATAACTCGAAATATACTCACTTCTTTTTCTTTCTCTATATTTTTGTATAATTTCATGTTCAGACATACGAACAAGCGTTGCGATAGGAGTAACTTGACTCTGACCAGGACTTATTAGCAGTTGTGAAGCTCCATAGATTAATATCTTAGCTATATTGCTATTCCTTCTCGAACTTTTCATATCTGTCGGGTGCGCGACCCCGGCGCTCCGGTGGGAGTAACCCGAGACTATGAACAAATGCTTGTGTTGGTCTGGGCTCGCCATTTTATTTTGTCAGACTCGAAGTTTTCTTTCTTTCCCATTAACGTGAGCCTTTAGGCAAAAACTGTGTTGATCAAAAGGCTCTCGAAACATTCTTCTGCTTTATGCGATATTCTTACCATGATTCATTGCTCCAGTTTTTCCTTTACCAGATGATATCATGGCTAAGTGTACGATTCTTGTGCTCGGGGCAACTACTTCTCTCTCTTGCCCTAGTGGTCCAAAATTTCCTATCAATGGACACGTCTGCAAGTAGGGGAACTACGTCCTCCACTTTTTTTAAAGCAACGTCTTGTGTGACTGTCTCTTGCTACTCGGTAAATCCATTTTACCCTTGGTCACCTGTGTCGCCATCTACCCCATAGTTCTGCATCCAAACGGTTGCGATCGATTACGCCACCTCTACTTAAGTCCACCTTCTTCTTCCCCTCTGTACTTTCGCTACGTGCACCCATCTGCTCTTCCCTCTTGCAAAAAGCTCTCCATGCCAGGGATTCCATGTGCTCCTTGCTCGTGCTCTTCTCCTCCACTCTCGTTGATGCCATAACGCAAACTCACCAGCCCTGGCGCTCGTGAAGCAAAGATGGTGACTGAAGATCTGGGAATTTGGAGTGGGAGATCCCGTCTCCGAGCCAAGATATCAATATCTTGAAGAAGTGGCATCGGCTGAGGAAGCAAGGCCGCGCTGCGCTTCCCCAAGGAAGAAAGCTATCCATCGCCTCCAATGGAGTACCGGGTTAGTTTTGTTGACCATCTCATCCGTGGTCTTTCCACCCCCATCCATGATTTCCTTCGTGGGTTGCTTTTCATGTACGGACTGCAACTTCACCATCTTACCCCCAATTCCATCCTCCATATCTCTTCACATTGTGTGAATCTTTCCTTGGGGTCCAGCCTAACTGGTCCCTATGGAAACGTATCTTCTCTTCCTTTGTCGCCGTAATGGCTCTTCCAGCGTCGCCTACAACATAGGCGGCGTTGTAATCTGCGTCCGCCCTGACGTCGAATATTTCGACGTCAAATTCCCTGACTCGGTTCAAGGGTGGCGCAAGAAATGGTTATACATCCTTGAGGAGAACCATAGCTACAGTGAGATAACATTCCTCCCCTTTTGATGAATTTCTGAGAAAATCTGTCGCCGCGATCTGGGATGCGAGGCTACGACGCGGAAAAAGCGACGACGAAGCCACCCGATGACACGCATCCCTGACTCCAAAATACTCATGGACAAGAATTGTCGAATTGTCAAATCACGCATATTTCCTTAGGATTAGGGTGCAGCCTCTTCAAGCTCGCAAAAACCCCCTTTGGATGTATGCTGGCGATGAAGATGTGGATCGCCTGTCGACAGATTTATTCCAAAGGACTGGAGAAACTTGTCCAGAAAGATCGTCATTGAACAAGAAAGACAACGTCCCGACCTCTTGTGGTGTGGCCGCCGTATAAGCGCCACCAACGCCTCCACGAGGTAATATATTGTTCGCATTAGTTTTGGTCACGCATTTTTTTTCCTTTTTGTCTTTGTGCATATTTCTTTTTTCTTCATCTGCTCCAAGCCGATATATTTTATGTCTCTAACAGGGTCATGCGATTGCGTCTCCTTCCTCCCTTCTGGTGGAGAAGTAGAAGAAAAGAAATTTGTTATACGCGACAACGAGTGTGTCTGCTTCTGAGTGGGTGCAGGTTCTCGAAAATCCTGCGGCATCCTGCGAAAAGGGCAATGAAGCGAAGGCAGCCGTCAACACGCTCTCCTCCTTCAGCTGCTTCTCCTAGGAGCAAAAGGAAGAGGGACGAGGCTGTTGACACCGGTACCTCCAAAGCCGGTGCTGCCCGTGCCGAAGAAACTGTGTCTGACGCTAAGAAAGAAGCTTTGGATCTATACGAAGCTGCTCTCGTTAGC
Source organism: Lolium multiflorum (assembly GCA_030979885.1). NCBI lineage: Eukaryota > Viridiplantae > Streptophyta > Magnoliopsida > Poales > Poaceae > Lolium > Lolium multiflorum. The sequence goes on along the minus strand of CM061753.1, from coordinate 199,047,167 downwards.
TCGTAAGTTTTTAATGCACTATATTTGTCTCTTGTCGATACTTTTTGAAGTTTCTTTTTATCCTGTCGCTGTATTTGTTGTAGTGGCGATGAGGATGATGCACCTATTGACAGAGGCTAACGACGAGAGCACGTCTCGTACTTTGGTTGTTTCGAGCTCGTCTGCGATGGCGGCAGAGCTTCACCTCCTCAGCAGAGCTCGGAACATCAACGCCATTTCTTGGCCCCAGGCTTCTTCCCCGAAGAGAGCCGGTGGAATCAACCAAGGAACCAACCATATTAACTGGTTGTTCCTCGACTCCTTTAATGGAAGAAGTAAGTTATCTTCTTAATATATTGACTTCATTTTTCTAGACTTCCCTCTCTTTGTTTCTTGGGATGTAGAACTTTTCATTTCTGTGATTCCCTTTTTTTATGATCTGCTTTAGCCTTTCATGGAAAGACTTATCCGTTTAAATTGCCAATTTATCGGGTGCCGTGAGTATGCACGCCAAACTTAGAGTACCCTCTCTTTTTTCTTGTCTGTCTTTCCTTGTCGAGTATATTCTGTCACTATTTTGTGATGCGATTACTTTGCATCTGTCTTATGATAGCGAAAAACTTACGGGCGTAACTCGCCTTGTTGGCCCGCTCTTCTTTGCTGAGTTAGAGCAAAGCAGAAACAGCTAACATAAGCTGAAGCCCAGATGGTCTTGCCGTCGAAATCTTCGAGAAAAGACTAGACGATGCAAAAATGTACTCTGAGCGAAAATGTAGCTCAGCATTCTGCTCGTGAAGAAGAAATCCTTGGTCGGTGGAGTCACAAAGTCGACGTTTTGTTAGTAGTGCCTAGACTCTCATTGCTTTTTGGTGCGTCTTTGTTCCCTTTTTTGTGATCAACTCTCTCTTACTTTATTCAGGGAGAACAAATCAAGAGTATGAGCTGGAAAGCCCTGAGGGTGACCAGCTCCTTGATGCGCTTTCTCTCCTTGAAATCCATGGTACTGAAGCTCGTGGCAGCCTTACTTGAAGCTAAGATTGGCACTATCACGCGGCTTTTTCCATATTTTTTCAAGAAGAAGGAGGAACCCGATTTTTATTGATCTTGCCAAGTGCTTTTATTCCCAAGAGGACCTTGGGCTCCAACTTCGCCAAGAAGGGTTGAAAGTTGGTGTCGAAGGTACAATCGCCTTAATTACATTGAAAGCCACCAAAGCGTCCCGGTAGGCAAGGGTTGGAAGAGGAGATCGAGACGAAGAAGTGGCAGTCGCTAATTAAAGCGGCGAAGCCCAATTCGAAGAAAATCCTTGCCACCCTTGGATACAAGCCAGCTCTTTGCTCCCGGTTCTTGGCTTCGGAGGTCAAGTAGACCATACCTTTTCTTTAGTTTTTCTCTCTTTTGTACTGTCGCCTTGAAGTGTGCCCAGGGGTGGTTACTTGAGTAGTTGTCTAGAGGGTCCTTCTTTTGTAGTAGCCATGGCCATACTTTGAGAATGAATGGAAATCTATCTTTGCTTAATGATTGATGTCGAAATTTTTGTTTTCAGTTGATTTTTGACAACTATACTGCAACTCCTGGTCCTTCGTTTTTCCTTCATCCCGTTTGAAGAAAACGCCTGTCGCTGTCGAATTTACTGAGGATTCCTCGAGTAAAAACTCAGCACAAGATTTGGAAGAACTTGACAACTCCAATCCGTGAAGAAGCAATCGCTTATGCTCATGGAACAATCCTGAAAATCCTCTGGGAGGAAAAGGTTGCCTCAGGGCTCAAGATGCTATAGCTGAAAAGGAGGCCGCGGTTGCTGAGGCTGCTGCAGCTTCTTCTCGAGAGAATTTCATGCTTCAGCTGCTGACGGATGCTAGCTTGGATATGGCGGGTATGCTTCATTAACTTTGTCATGCTTTATTTTTCTTTTTTGCTTGTCTCCTCGTTGCCCGCTGATTCTTTCAAAAATAGGTGTTCTTTCTTGGACGCTGCTGCCGAAGATGAGCGTGTTGAAGCTCGATCCAATGCGCTTCTCAGACTTGCGCGGGATCATGGTTCCAATTTTTGGGGCACACCTGATCGGACCCGCCGACAAATCGTCAGATTTCAAGATCGCGCGCTTCAGGTTCGCGAATTTCTCGACTTTTGTACAAGGACTTTGTCTCTGGTCTATGGCAGTTTCCACGTAATAAAATGCCAGAGACTCTTCCTGCTTTGATGGACAAATTTCGGGATGCTCCTCGAATCCACGGCTTTGTGCGGGCCCAATTAGCTGCTGGCGCAAGGTTTGCTATGATCATGATAAAAATCTGCTACCCGAAGTTAGACGTGGGTCAAGTTGTTCCAAAGTGCCTGGCCAAGATAGAAGAAGGAAAAGAACTTTAGCAAATATATTGACGTTGTGACCCCACTTGCCGAAGATATGATGGATGAACTTCTCCCGGATGGACGCGAATTCTTTGTGAAGGGCAGCTATGCGAACATGCACTCGCGCTATAAATAATGAACGGTTGACGATAGATAATATACTGGGCAACCCTTGAAGATTTATTGCCCAGAACTTGTATCTGTGTGTTGTAGACATAATCTATATTGTAAAGTCACTAGATTTTTGTTTTTCAATGTCAAGCCCCCGGGCGTTTTGATGGCGATGCTTTCCTTTTATAATGCGAGGTTGTCCCAAGGCAAGATAAATTATATTGTGTACTATTTTTGCGGGCGCGAGCCCCCGAGCTTTATGTTGATCACTATTTGGCGACACCTTTTTATTTTGGCGAGGTACTTTGTACCAAGGCGAGATATTTTAGCAAGTTGTATTTGTCGACATTGTGTATATATATATTGTATCTTCTGGGTGCAAGCCCCGAGCCTGTCGAAAAGATATATAATTCCACTATCTTTATTATATTGCAGCACCGCGAGCCCGCCTCATTAAAAACCTTTCCCGGCCCCACTCGGTGCCCCGAAAAAGGAAAAGAGTGCGTCTGAAAACTCGCGGGCGTTTCAGTACATTGTATGTTTACAAAGGAGACTATATTTCGGCTTCTAAGCGTAAAAACGCCTGAGCTGCGCCACGTTCCAAGGATTTGGCTCAACGTTCCCCGTCTTCTTGTCCTTGATTCTGTATGCTCCTCCTTCGATTACTTCTGTGACGATGTAGGGCCCAAGCCATGGTGACTCGAGTTTTTCATGACTTTTTTGGTTGAGTCGCAAAACTAAATCACCAACTTGAAAAGATCTTGGCCGCAATCGTCGACTGTGGTAATTCTTCAGGTCCTGTTGATATTTAGCGACTCGTGACAGGACTTCGTCTCGAGCTTCGTCAAGTGCATCGACGTCATCCTCCAAAGCTTTTCTCGAGGTTTCTTCATCATATTCTGTGACTCTTGGAGAATCATGCTCTATTTCTATCGGCAGGACTGCTTCAGCTCCATGGACCAAAAAGAACGGCGTCTCTGCTGTATTTGGTGTTGTTCGGATGCTCCACAACACGCTTGGCAGCTCCTGCGGCAAGTATGAGCTTTTCCCCGCGGTCCTAGCACGGGCTCTTTAGTACCATTGAGATGATGCCATTGGCTTTCGACTTGACCGGTAAGGTACTGTGGATGTGCGACAGGGCAGCAAACTCAATTTAATTCCCTTACACATGCGATACCGCTTTGAACTCCTTGAGTGTGGGAATTCTGTAGTTGTCTGTCAAACGATGCTATGGGGACTCCAAATCGAAAAACAATGCTTTTCACAAACTTGATTGCCGACGCGCCGTCCGGTGAATTTATCGGTTTTGCTTCTATCCACTTGGTAAATTTATCGACAGCAACGAGCATATACTCATATCCTCCTGGCTTTGTGTAATTTTCCGCGTGCTCGAGGACCATTGAAAAGAGGCCAAGATAGCGGGATTGGCATAAGTTCCGCGGCAGGAGAGTGGGGTTTGGCGGCAAAGTCTCTCATACGCATCACAGGTCCTTTTCTTCCTTCCAGCGTCCTCAATTGCTGTTAACGAGTAAAAATCCTGCTCAAAACCTTGGCATAATAAGCGCCATGCTGCTCGCGTGGTGCCCGCATATTCCTTCATGCACATCCTTTAGGATTATCCTTCCTTCTTGAATTAAAGCGCGCCTCGGAGTACACCTGAAATACTTAAGCTTATTATAACTCCCCTTTGACCGGTAAAAAGCTTTAGAGCGTCTAATTATTAGCCTTGCTTCAGAATGGATCATGCGGTATTGTTTTCTTTTAGGATATAAGATATATATGCATCCGCCGTTTTCCCCATCATGACTAGCTCATGCTCCTCGTCTTCTTCTTCAGGTGATTTTGTTGTAACACCCGAAGATTTTTCATCGCTAAACCTTCTTGGTTTCATTAGCTTTGTTGATATCTAGCTTATTTCTTCATCTTTGGAGGAATACGCAAGACGTGCGACCCGATATTTGTAAGAACATCGGCAAGTCATTGCTCAACCTGCTGATGTGATTTACCTCGCATCCATCAAACAACTTTTCTAGCTCATTGTACATCTCCTTGTATGCTATCATACTCGTTAGCGCATCATTGATTCATAACTTGTTTCACACCAATTGTGATCGCCAAAAAAGATTTGGTCGGGTTGCACATAAGCTTTCGCCATCTTCATCGTGTATGAGAGCTTCATATTCTGCTTCATTGTTAGACGCTTGGGAACGTCATCCGTAGGACATACTTCAATTTGTCGCCTTCAGGTGATATTAGTATCACCCAGCGCCTTCTAACCTTTTGGACCCATCAAAGTTCATAGTCCAAGTTCTCGATAAATCTGGAGGCCCTGTATTTTGTAACTCCATCCACTCTGCGATGAAATCTGGTAAGATTGCGACTTTATTGCTTTCTTTTTTCATCGTGATGTCAGAAGCTCTAGGGAGACACGACCCGTGGCTTCTGGGTTGTTCAGTATATTTGACAAAGGAGCCTCATTGACCACTATTATCGGAATGTGCCGAAAAATAGTGTCGCAACTTTCTTGCCCGTTGTAAACACTCCATCGCCGAGAAACTACAAGCTGCGGGTACCGCTGTTTTGGCAGTCGCCATGATAAATCCTCACGGCCTCACATGCTCCATGAAGCTTTCCTTCTTCTTCTCTTTCGACTACTAGGGCCGACCACCTGAGGTGTGGCTGCGATGTATAGTAGGAGGGGTTCCTTCTCTTTAGGGAGCCACCAAGATTGGTGGTGTCGAGAATATCTTGCTTGAGATCTCAAAAGCTCTCGCTTCCTCAATTTCTTAAATTTCTCTCCTTGTTTTGATCGGTGCATAAAGAAACGAGCGTGCCTTTTCTCCCGATCCTTTGACAGATACGCCCAAAGCCGCGACTCGCCCCGTCAGCTGTTGTATTTCTTTCAACTTTGTCGGCTTCCTCATTGTTACGATGGCTTGTATTTCTGGTTGGCTTGATTCCTCTTGTGGCACTAGGAGCAGAAGTTCTCGCAGGAACACCAAAGACACTTTGTGGGTTCAACTTAAGAAGCAAACTTGTCCGAGGTTGTCAAGGTTTCTTTCAAATCCTCACGATCAATGCGTTGTCCCCTTTTTTGATGTTATCACGACATCGTCAATGTAGACTTGCACATTGCTAGGCACTTCTGCATCATTCGCTGATATGTTGCTCCCGCGTTTTCAGATGCAAAGGGCATTGTTCTATGGAAAACACGCCGTAAGGTGTTATGAACGCTGTCTTAGCTTCATCATCTTCTTTTAATCTGATTTGGTTATAACCAGAATATGCGTCCAAGAAGGAAAGAAAGACGTTCACATCCTGCCGTGGAGTCGATGATTTGATCGATCCTTGGGAGAAAGTGATCCTTGGGACAGTGTTGAGGCAGTAAAGGGAGTCGACACACATCTGGAAAATTTAAATGTTTTCTTAAGCACCATCAACACCGGGTTAGCTACCCACGCGGGCCTGTAGATATCTCTTTGATAAATAGCATCCTTAAGGTGATCTATTTCACAAGTAGCATAGCTGGGGTTGGATTTCGGCAGCGCGAGAAGGTTGTTTGTTGGTCGCAATGGGATCCAAGTTTAGGTGAATTGCTGTGAAGTTCCCTGGGTACTCGTATCATTTGGACACCATCTGAAGATTTTCGGTCTCCTTGGAGGAACTTCGACAATGGCGGCTTTCCTGCGGGAGTCCATATTTGTTGCGTGGAGCGTCACGTTTCTTGAATCCGTCGGGTGGATTTGCCTCTTTGAATCTTAGCAGTATTAAAGTTGGTTCCTGGTGGCCTCCGCATGCGGCAACCGTCATGGTCGGTGAACGCCAGTAGCCGCACTATTCTGCTTGCATCCCGAAAGTTTCTGACAATCGATGAAAATCTGTCGCATTTATCGGACAGTGCAAAGCTTCCTTTGATTGTGATTGGTCCCTTAGGTCGGGCAACCTCCACAATAAGTCGTGTAATGAGGTACCGCCATAAACCTGGCATATGCTGGTCGTCCCAACAAAGCATGATATTGCGATGAAATCCACGACTTCAAACTCTAGGTTCTCTATCTATAATTTTCTCGGGTCCCAAACTGGACGAGGTTGATCTTGCCCAACGGATAACTTGGCTTCTCTGGCGTGATCCCTTGGAAACGTGTATCGGTTGGTTTCAGGTTTGCCAGGGATATGTTCATCTTCCTCGTATATGCATACATAAGGTTTAAGCTGCTGCCACCATCTATAAAAACTCTCGACACATCAAAACCAGCGATTACTGCGGGTAAGATAAGTGCAGATTGCCCTGGTCGAGGAACTTGTTGCGGGTGATCCGCAATTGTGAAGCCAATGTCTTGTCCCGACCAATTTAGGTACTCGACTGTTGGTGGAGGCATCTTCTCTGCCATGAACACTTGCCGCGAGATTACTTTCTGCGCCCTGTTAGATGGCCTAGCTTTCTGAATCATCGAGACCGCACCATTGGAGTTAGGGTCAACATATGGAGGTGGGTGTGGTGCTGCCGCTATTCTGAGCTGGTGCCGATTTTCGTCCGTAATTGCGGGAGGAGGTGGGAGGTGGATCTCACTCCTTGGCCCCTGGGGGTTTCTGTTCATTGCTTGGAGCATTGGCAGTCACCGACTGCAACGCAAGCTTGGAAAGTGCGGCGGTCTTTTTGGAGATGTCATTGCCTCTTTCCATTATTGTCGAGATAGAAGTGCATCTGACATGGTCCATTCATCATTTCTTCGGGAGACACATAAGGTCTCTGAAACCTTGGTCCACTATTTTGCCTGTTACCACGGAAATCACCTCTGTTGTCGCCTTGTTGCTCATTACTCCTTTGGTAATCATCGCGTTATTCCCTCCCGAGAGTTTCCTCAACCGATATGTGGCAGGCATCATTGTCGTGGCGGCGAAAGGAAAGATACTTCTGTTTTAATTCATTGCGGTCCTCCTCGGCACGACCTATGTCGCTTGTTATGTATAGCATCTTCTCCATCTGCCCACTTGTTGGCTATCTCCATCAATGCTGATATTGTCTTAGGGTTGGTTCTCCCTAAGTCTTCGGCAAAAATCTCCCGTCGAATTTCTGCCACTGAGCTCCATCTATTGCTCTCTTTTTACAAATCGGATATATCTCTGTCGAGTTTTGTAATATTCCCACCCTCTGTATGTATTTCTCATTGATTAAATGCGTGTTTTACGCACACGCCCTCAGCTCTTCCAATGACGGGTTTTCTTACGGGTGGATCGAAATTACGAAAGATATCCACGAAACTATCCCGGTTGTCGATGGAACCTGCAGGGAAGTTTCTTTATCCAAGATCTGGCACCACTCAAGTGTGCTTGGATGCCATATTTCTGGATTTCCCTATCAGCTTCACCATCCAGAGGTAATCAGGCAATCCTCTAAGGATCCTGTGGGCACCCGTCAATTTCTTGAAATTTTCGGGTAGCAAACCCTTTCGGGACTCGATTTTTTTCGAACCGTCTCGTGAAAACACGGTAACCGCATATGCATGGCGACTTGGTGACTGATGCTCTGCTCTTTCTTCATGTACTCTATCCACCCTTGCTTGTTCACGTATCCCTTGCTCCTTGTCCGTGGTGGATCTTCCCACTTTTATCGTGGGTAAGTGGACTATTTTGCCTTGGAGTTCCTTCGGGAGGTGTGGCTGCGACGCTGTTCCCCTGGCTCAACTCCCATGTACATATTCCTCTTCTCTCGGGTCCCCAGGGGGTGGTCTAGACGCGAGGATATAAGCTTGCGTTGCCATGTACCCAACAATTGTTTCGGGATGTCTTCCTTGTATCAGTAGTCATGAAGGACATGATGATTTTTGGTCTCATTTCCTCTCTCTGCTTGAGGTATATTTTACTGTAGAGATCTTGCTCTCTCCAGAGCTTCTCTTTGTGACTATCTCCGAAGTTCCTGATTGTGGTGAGCTCTGCTCGTCGTGCCAACCATGAGAGGCTGCTCATATTCAGGGATTATGTACATTTTTTCAGGCTCCCTACTCACCCGAGCAAGTCTATATTGATAGGCTTGTAATTCTTCTGCAGTAGCAGTGGTGGTCATAGGTTCAAAACCAGGGGGGCATGTGTTACCACCCGATTTTGGCCAAATCAGGAGGTGGGCCGTAAGTGAAGATGGGCTTGAAGGACGTACACGTGGAGCATCTTCGAAGCGGCCTTGCGCTGAGAGTTCGGGCTTAATTGCCCATGTATCTGTAACATATTAGATCGTATTGTAATTTAGATTAAAGAGATAGAGTCCGGCCCGTGCACGGTTGTGCGCCTCAGAAAAGTCCCTTGGACTATAAATATGTATCCTAGGGTTATCGGAAAAGGAGGACAATCATCGTTCCAACAAACACAAACATACGCGCATACATACCCTGTCCCGGTTTCTCCCCGGGAATGGCATATGCTGCCGATCGCATCTAGCGAGTCTGGGACAGTAAGACTGTTAAATGTACTTATTTTTCGTCTTTGAGAAGCCTTGTTGATGGCGAAAGCGGTACCTTTATCCTTGGAGTGTTTAGGGTCTTGCATTGGTGCTTTCACGTGCATATCTGCGCGTGGCAATGCCGTCCCTTGACACCTAGCTGCCCTTACGTCTATCCAGCAGCATCTTGCTTGATCATGCTTAGTAGATCCGATCCGTGCATAGTTGCTCCTTATACATGAGATTGGTTTAATATCTGCATAGTTAGGCCTTATGCTGGGGTCGGAGGATCCGGCGGTGCGTTAGGCGTTGTTTACCGTCCCTGCGAGAGTATTCGGGATCAGCATTATGTTGGTTTTTAGGCCTCTTGCAGGGGTAGTTTGCATCATCCTCTCGTAGCTGCTAGGCCCGATCGCACGTAGGACGTTCGATTATGCGGTGAAAACCCTAAGCTGTCGTAGATTGGTTTAGCTTTCCTGATCAAGCAGGATCCCCATGCCATTGCTAATCCATCAAGGACCATCGATGATCGCTCTGAGCCGTGCGCGAGAAACACGAGAGCCGATAAAGGCTCGTGTTTAATGTTCGTGTACGCCATGCGAAGACAATCGAAGCACTAACACACCTTCTGATCAGGTCTGGAGTCGAGAGGTGGCACGCCTAGCAGCGCTTGGTCGCGCGCGGAAGATTTGCGGGACGGCGCGAGGTGCGAGGGTCCACGAGGCGGCCTTGGGAGCCTCCCGGCTCTTCGTGGTGCTCAGCCAAGCCCAGTCGGGGGTTTGAGAGACCAACACGATACAGCACGCCAGTGGGACATCTTCTACAACATCCGTCAACGTGACATCGAGATGGGGAAGAACGGATCACGTCACGAACTCCCTCCAGGATCACAAGAAAAAGTACAATGAGCTGAAAATATACGTGACCGAACTCATGGCTCCTTTGAAAGACCGTTGCGCGGTATCGGATTCAAAGTTCCCTGAGGCGTTCTTGAAGGGTGGATCTGTCTCTCCCTTCACAGGAACGTACCAGCCCTGCGACAGGAGATCAACTATGTGGTGGCTCATTCTTGCCTTCGGCCTCTGAGTGGTGAACACTGGGCCTTGGTGCGCTGCGTGTGGCTAAGAGATCATGGAGGGCGTGTTACTCCCCTTCAGGACTGTTCTAAGGACTCATCGGGGAGATGCAACTCCACACCGAGGCCACCACTGCCGTACGCAATGCAGCCCGCTCCACGGCAACAAGGCTCGCCGGCGTCGTCGTCCACAAAGATGGGGGTGACCAGTGTCCATCGGTTCTTGCATAGCCCGCGAAAATCACACGGATACGTGCACGTATGTGCCGGGTTGCCAGCTGGCCCCAGATAACGGCGATCCGAGGCTCCACCGGGGAGGGATTGCCGGAGCAGGAGCAATTGTTCCGGCAGGAAGACTGCAGCAGCGGGGAGTTTAGGAGCAGAAGCTGAGAAACAAGCGTGGTTAGCCAAGTATACCACTGCACCAGTCCAGGAAAGCTCAGCTGCCACTACCTCCACCGCAGATCAGATCAGCGCAGTCCTGAGAGATCAGTTCGGCATCTTGCCGAAGAAGAAGATAATCGGCTATTCCAAGCCGTACCCCAATGAGTTCGACCTGATCCCACTACCACCCAAGTACCGGCTTCCGGACTTCAACAAATTCAGTGGGTCAGAAGGATCTAGCTCCATCGAGCACGTGAGCCGATTGGGCATGGTTTCAGTATCGGATCAGCTACGGGTGAGGTTCTTCTCGCAGTCCCTCACCGGTCCAGCGTTTGGGTGGTACACCTCGTTGCCGCCAAATTCAGTGCAATCATGGAAGCAGCTGGAGGAACTGTTCCACACCCAATACCATTCAGAAGCTACTGAAGCTGGTATTGCCGAACTAGCACAGGTTCGGCAAAAGCGAGGAGAGACAGTGGCTGAGTACATTCAGCGTTTCAGAACTGTCAAGAACCGATGCTATTCGCTCACCTAACTGAGAAGGGAGCGGTCGAGCTGTTGGTGTGAGGCCTGCGAGCGTCATTCAAGGACTGACGTTCAAGGTTGAGTATAACCTCGTTGGCAGCACCTGGTCGGTCGAAGCCCCGACCTTATATGAACGGCGCCATCGAGCTGTGCAAGACAAGTTCAAGCGTGATAACCTGGTCCAATCTTGATGAAGATGAGATTCTGCGGAAGATCGGGGAAGTTGCGATGGCAGAGTGGACTGCGGACGCCCGATGCTGTGTCCGCAATGGGTGAATCCACGAGCCTCCAAGAGGTTGGACTTTGGCGTAATGGCCCAGGCAGGATCTTGATCTGCTACTGAAAAAGAAACAGTTGAAGCTACCCGAAGGCCACAAGATCCCTACGGCACAGGAGATGAACAAAGAGCCATCACCGATGGCATCATACGTTCCACGCACACCACCAGGCGCAAAGTGCAACGGCGCTGGGGTCGGATGGCGATAGAATCAGGCAGTGCTTTGGACAGGTTGCCATGGTGAGCAATCCGTTCGGACGTCAACATGGTGGACTAAACCCACTCCATAAGAGAGAACCAGGGTTCTCTTCGATATCCAATATGGCAGGGTTAAATGATGCATGTGGCGCCGGACAAAGCAGAGCAGCCACTCTCGTGGCAAAGATAAAGAAGAGGCCGTTCCACGCGACCAGCCCCAAGGCGGCGATAGGCGATACCTGACTGAGGAGGAGGTGAGAAGCATACGGTATCAGCGCCCATTATCCGTGCATCTCCTCAACAAATATGAGCAGCAGTACGACCGACGTCGGCGCTACGACGAAGACGATGAAAGATATCGTCGGTCTGATGCAGAAAACAGGAGGTATCGTCAGCACGACAGGAACAACGACGGGTACGAACGTCGCGCTAGAGGGAGGTCAAGGGAGCAAGACAACGTGGATAAGCACTGGGACTGTCCCTTCTTCAAACATTGCTGGGACTCAGGAATGAGCCGATTGCCAACAATCGAGAACTGCCCAGAATGCAAACAGCAAAGAAGAAGGAGGGCAAGTGAAGTTTCAGTGTTCGAGCGTCTAGGACCTCTCCCACCTCAGAATAAACGAGCTGAGTCATCTCAAGAAGAAGACTTCGAGGAGTCAGATGGAGAAGAAGATAGGTATTGCCACGATGGATCGACCATTCTCAAAAGCGTAGAGTGCAGCGGCTGCGAAACCTGGAAGAGCCGAGGCACAGTACCTGTACACGTTGAGAAGAGCGCGGCCGGATCTGACGCGAAAATTCAACAAACGGTGGGTGAGCGCGCGCACTTCAAAGTGTCGCCGCCCCAAACGACGAAAACGATGCGCGGGCATCGGGCGATGCCCACGTCTGAGAATACGATGCAGAAGCATGCGGCTGGCCTAAACATGGTGTCGTGGTCCGGACCAGATAGCACGTCAAGACATTGGACATCGTGGCAGGCCGATCACTGCGATCGGCCTCAAATGAAAAGCAAAGGATCTTATCTCCAACACGCCACGTAGCTACAGTGGAAATCCAAGAAGTTGCAAACCATCGTCAAGCATTGCAACAAAAAAGGAGGCCGATTCTGGCAATCGGCCGAAATTATCTCAACATACCTTGTCTGCGTTCAGCATTGATCCAACAGATGCCTGAAGAGCCGATGCCATCAATTACTTGACAGAATCGGCTCGGGGGGCACATAGATGGATAAGATGGAGGATACGGAGCTGGGAACGGATGTCAAATTTCCAGCAGAGCAGCTCAAGTATGGGGGCCGATACGTAAACAAATCGGCCGCAAAAAATCGAAAATACAGAAATTTTTGAGCACAGCCGATGCGGGCATCGACTTAAGAGTTCAAAGCCGATGCATGGCCATCGACTCAAGGGACGACTGTTACAAGCAGAAGCCTAATGGAGCAGTCACCGAGGTACGTAGCGAGTTCTACTAAAGGAGTCCCTCAAGGGATACGGCCAGTTATGGAGCTTCAAGGTCAACGGCTGCAGTACAAACATGCGGTTCCCGGGTTAAGGGTGAGCCGACAAAGGGCATGTCTCTTCTCAGACCAGGAGCGACCAAAGTTGAGGAGAGCATCGAAACATCCTCACCAGGGTTGCATGCTAGCTTGCCAAAGATGATGAGCCAAGCTGATCAGCCAGCGCAGGACTTGGGCGGAAGGAGTTTGGGGCGGTTGCCTGAAGGTTCCTTTTGCTATAGGAAGCCGATTTTGTTGAAATCGGCTGGCTCTGCATCTGGCAATGTAGGGTCGTGCTGCTGTCACAAAAAATGCCAGGTTTCACGCCACAAGTCAATCGGGCGACAAACCCCGAGGCTCTGTGGACTGCCTTAAAGCAGACTGCAGCCCGGCCCAGGTTGGTGGTGAAGTCGTCTGTTGAGGTGTTTCATGGTGCAAAGCCCGATTCTTGGACATACGACTCTAGTACAAGTACATAAGATCTACCGGTATGTTCAAGATACGGGTCGACGATGCGTCGAAGCATCGAGTTGAGCTGTTGGCGTACTACAACATCGGTTTCGGCGGGAAAAGGTAATCGATGAGGCAAGTTTAGCTAGTTTTGCGTAGTGACTGCCTCAAATTGCCTACAAAGCCCTTTGTTCGATACGGCATCTTCTGCTAGCCTGTATGGCGGGCTCGGGGGCCAACTGGTCTGATGGGGTTACTTCGAAGCCGATTGGGGTATCATCGGCTGATCCTTCGTCGCAACTTCCTTCAGCAAATGATGAATTCTTGAAGATTACCAGGTCTCAAAGTCGTCAGTTGAGGAATGGAAGGATAAGAAGTTACGTAGGGCCGATGCGTTAACATCGGCTTATGAAGCATTGGTTAAGGAGAATCGGCTAATCGGTTTGAGGGAAAATCGACAAAGTTAACTTAAGAGGAATTTCTTCATTGATAAAAGGGATTTCTTACAAGGAAGAGCTGATTACTCAAACAAAAGGGGAACAAATTGCCTGTTGCTAATCTCATGCTAGTGGATCCCTACTTTAAGGAGCTGTTCCGTCTTAAATGCATCAGCAGGTAGCCGCCACGTGGCTACTGTGTGAGAATTCTCGTGCCCCCATTGCCCTACGCTGACCTTCGGCGGAGGCCTCCTCTGCCGTCATCATCATCATCCTCCTTCGGACCAGGCCCAGCCACGGATGCGCTTTGGCGGCGGTTCTTCCTCGGAGGAGGTGTCTTCCTCTGGTTCCTTCTTCGTGTCGGAGGAGACGTCTTCGTCTTCTCGTCCTCTTCTTCTTGAGTCTACCCTCTTTGGTGGAGGAAGTGAATTTACCCCGGAAGAGGGGGTCGTCGCTGTCGCTCTCCGCCTCTAGTTCTCCATCGATCAAGAACCGAAGATCATCTTCCCCGTCAGTCAGGGGCATGTCACCATCCGACCAGACAAGATCTTCGGGGCGACCTTCGGGCACGAAGTCGAAATCAAATTCTTGCTCATCCCAATGCTCGGGAGCGCGCCGGTTGTATGCTTCCGTCTGATTGACCTCCGGCTCTCCCTCGCTTGCGGAAGAAGATTGGGAAGAGGAGGAAGAAGACATATTGGCCGAGGAGGGCTTTTGGAAGTGCTAGTGCGAGGAGGATGAAGGAGGGAACTACAGGAAGTGGCCAAATAAAAGGGGGAACAACGATTTAATACTAGCGGTTCCCAAGGACGTGGTGCCGGAACGGAGTCAAGTCGTGCGGAGAGAGGCGAGGAGGCAAGCGTCATCATGAAGAAAGCTGCTTGGTTCTGCATGACATGACCCTTGAAGGAGGCAATTGGTTTTGCAGTATCATTGTCCAGAACCGAGGGCATGTGTTACCACCCGATTTTGGCCAAATCAGGAGGTGGGCGTGAGAGTGAGAAATGGGCTTGAAGAGACTGTGCGATGGAGCATCTTGAGCGGCCTTGCGCTGAGAGTTTGGGCTTAGGTGCCCATGTATCTGTAAAATATTCGTGTTGTAATTTAGATTAAAGAGATAGAGTCTGGCCCGTGCACGGTGGTGCACGCCCACATTAGAAAGTCCCTTGGACTATAAATATGTATCTAGGGTTATCGGAAAAGGAGGACAATCATCGTTCAACAAACACAAATCAGGCGCATCGCCACCCCTTTCTTCGAGGGTTTCTCCCGGGTAAGCACCATGCTGCCTAGATCGCATCTCGCGATCTAGGCGGCGCTTATTCGTCTACCTTGTGTTGCTCGTGCTGAAGCCTTGTTGATGGCGGAGGCAGTACTATTTATCCTTAGGTGTTTAGGGTCTTGCATTGGTGCTTTCACGTGCATATCTGCGTGGCAATGCCGTCCCTTGACACCTAGCTGCTACGTCTATCCAGACGTAAGGGCAGCATCTTGCTTGATCATGCTTAGTAGATCCGATCCGTTATAGTTGCTCCTTGCTACGCAAGGATTAGTTTAATATCTGCATAGTTAGGCCTTATGCTGGGGTCGGAGGATCCGGTGGTGCGTTAGGCGTTGTTTACCGTCCCTGCGAGGGATGTTCCGGGAATCAACGTATGTTGGTTTTTAGGCCTCTCGTAGGGGTAGTTTGCATCACCTCTCGTAGCTGCTAGGCCCGATCGCACGTAGGACGTTCCGATTATGCGGTGAAAACCCTAAACTGTCGTGGATCGTTTTAGCTTTGTCCTGATCAAGCAGGATCCCCATGTCCATCAAGGACCATGGGGCGATCGGCTCTTTGAGCCGATCCACAGGGAAACCTGAGAGCCGATAAGGCTCGTATTTAATGTTTACGTGTCTGCCATGCAGGAACAATCGAAGCACTAACACCTTCCTGATCAGGTCTAGGTCAGGTGGCACGCCCTAGCAACCGCCAGGACGTGGCCAGAAGATTTGCGGGACGACGCGAGGTGCCAGGGATCCACTAAGCGGCCCTGGGAGCTTCCCGGCTCTTCGTGTTGCTCAGCCAAAGCCCGTCGGGGGGTTTTGGAGGGTAACAATGGCTCTGTCCCACGCTGCCTGCGGGAGCTGAACTCTTAATCGTGGAGTGGTCCCGACATATTTTGTGCCTAGACCTTTTCTGAGATCAGAGGGATCAACGTATGGATTTCCCAAATCGTCGAAATCCTCTGACGTCTCCGGTTGTGCTCGGTTTGTCTCTTCGATCGCATAGATCTGATGATATTTTGAGTATTGATTTTTATCAGGATTGGTGACACCATCATAGAGATTGGTGAAGACCTTTCCAATGGCAGCAGATTTGTCGATGAAGTTGAAGCTGTCGACGCTGTCGGAGTCGCTGCTTATAACGGAGTCCGCAGACGACTCGAAGGATGTGTCGCTGAAGATCTTGGCGATCTTTCCGCTTGCCTTAGTGCTGATGAAGCGTGGCGACGAAAGCTCTTCATCACTCGATGAAAAGTCAGAATCGATCGCTGAAAATTCCGACGAGATCGGAACTTCGAGACGATAGGATCCTTCTTTGTTGACGCCAAATCGGAATTCTCCGAACGTCATGACGATGGGCTCCTCCAGATAGGCACATGCATCCAAACGGGAGGGCGGGTGAGGAATAAAATCGACTAGATCAGTTTTTTCCCGTTTACCTCGATCCATCGCATTGCTTGCCACCGACGAAGTCGACGATTCTGGACGTGCCATCGAGATCAGCTCCTTGCAACCTCTAATTCCCACAGATGGCGCCAATTGACAAAGGATTAATTTTTCAATGCCTACAGATTGTAGACTGGGGTTTTGCTAGAAGTAGAGGGCAAGTAGATCTCGAAGGTTTCAGCCAAAAAGTACTCGCTGATTGCAAAAACTAGGGCTCTGTTGACAATAGATTCGATCCTTTCTTCGTCCCTCGACTCCCCTTATATAGGAGGTGGAGCCGAGGGTTTCATAATGGTACACAAGTTACAGAGTTCGAGAGGGTTTCATACCCGTCCCATAAGATACAAGTCTATATGTCCTAATACAATCTCTCTTTCCTTAACTAATTGGGCTTAGGATCTTCTTATCTTTCGTGTGGGCCTTTAATAAACCCCGGGTACTATCTTCGGCAGGCCCATTGGGGCTAGAATAGGTATGTTCTTGATACTCTTTCGGGAGGTAATTTCCTAGGTACTCCTCGCTTTAGAAGCTAGTTGTATTCTGCGAGTCTAGTAGGAATACCACTAATGAAGTTAAAATTGAAATCTCTCTTGAGGATGTCATGAAAAAGTTGGAAGCCATAGAGAAAAAATTTCCAAGTGTTGAAACTAAATTGGGAATGCTACTTGATAATACTGATAAACTTGATAAATCCCTAGGAGGAATTGATGAAAGAATTGGTGTCCTAGAAACTTGTGTTGTCCATGATAATCAAACCAATAGGATTAGTGAACTTGAAAAAGCTATGGGAACCTTGGGTTCAACTTTTTCTTCTCTTAAGTTTAAGGAGAAAGCTTATGTGGGTAAAGAGCAAAAATTCATGTATGTCTCTAAGGTGCCTAAACCAAAGAATTATTATAGGCCTAAAATTGATAAAACCCCTAGCACCACCATGGGAAATTTGGATAATGGAGCATCTAAGGTACCCTCTGCAACAAGTTGTGTTTGTAAGGAAAATTATGATGTTGATGCTTCTTCTCTTGATAATACTTGATTTACACTTTCTGCGCCTAGCTGAAAGGCGTTAAAGAAAAGCACTTCTTGGGAGATAACCCATGTTTTATTTTATTACTGTATTGTTGAGTCTTGGAAGTTGTTACTACTGTAGCAACCTCTCATTATCATGTTTTTGTGCCAAGTAAAGTCTCTATGGTAAAGTTGATGCTAGATTTGGATTGCTGCGCAGAAACAGAATTGCTATCTGTCACGAATTTACGTAGAACTCTCTGTAGGAAAATCAAAAAAATCTGCCAATTTACGTGCGTGATCCTCAGATATGTACACAACTTTCATTAGTTTTGAGTTTTTCCGTTTGAGCAAGTTAAGTGCCCCTGCAAAATTCGTCTTTACGGACTGTTCTGTTTTGACAGATTCTGCCTTTTATTTCGCATTGCCGCTTTTGCTATGTTGAATGGGTTTCTTTGTTCCATTAACTTTCAGTAGCTTTGTGCAATGTCCAGAAGTGTTAAGAATGATTATGTCACCTCTGAATGTGTGAATTTTTGATTATGCACTAACCCTCTAATAAGTTTGCTTAAAGTTTGGTGTGGAGGAAGTTTTCAAGGGTCAAGAGAAGAGGATGATACAATATGATCAAGAAGAGTAAAAGGTCTAAGCTTGGATGCCCCGGTGGTTCATCCATGCATATTTCAAGAAGACTCAAGCATCTAAGCTGGGGGATGCCCAAGGCATCCCATCGACAACTTATCAGGTTCCTTCTAGTGAAACTATATTTTTATTCCATCATCTTATGTTCTTTACTTGAAGCGTGCTTTTACTTTTGTTTTGGTTTGAATAAAGTTGGATCCCGCCATCCTTATATTGGAATTACGCTCCGCCTTTTCATATGGAACACTTGTGTTCTTAGTTGTGCTTTAATGTTCATGGCGAGGCTGAAATTGCTTCGTTGATTGCTATTTGGTTGGAATCAAAAAATGCTTCATATGGTTTGGAATAACTTGAAACTTGGCAATTGTTTGAGCTCTCATTAGATTTTTAGCTCTTGCATCATGTAGTTTAATCTATTAATGGAGAACTACCGTAGAGCTTGTTAAAATTTGGTTTGCATGATTGGTCTCTCTAAGTCTAGATATTTCTGGTAAAGTGTTTGAACAACAAAAGAGTGTAGAGTCTTATAATGCTTGCAATATGTTCTTGTGTGTAAGTTTTGCTGTACCTGTTCATACTTGTGTTTGCTTCAAAACAACCTTGCTAACCAAAGCCTTGTACTGAGAGAGAATGCTTCTCGTGCATCCAAACACCTTGAGCAAAATCCATGCCATTTGTGTCCACCATATCTACCTACTATGTATTTCTACGCCATTCCAAAGTAAATTACTTAAGCTACCTTTAAAAAATTTCATTCCTTTATCTTTGCAATATATAGCTCATGGGACAAATAGCTTAAAAACTATTGTGATAGATATGTAGTTATGTGTCTTAGTTCTTATAAGTTGCTTGTTGAACGGTAAATGTTTCTGAGGACGCCATCAACTTTTTACCTTTGTTGGATATCTGTGAGATGCTATGCATGTTCGTCTTGGCTGAAGTAAGGGTGATGTCATGATCAAATGGTTTGAGTATGCATATGTTAGAGAAGAATTGGGCCGCTAACCAAAGCCATGTATCATGGTGGAAGTTTTAGTTTTGGACATACATCCTCACTCTCTTATGAGAATATTATCCTATTGTTGAATGCTTAAGCATTAAAGAGTACATTATCTGTTGTCTATGTTGTCCCGGTCTGGATGTCTAAGTTGAGAATATTATTAAAAACGAGAAATCAAATGCAATTGATCTCTTGGACCTTTCTGATGACATAGAAATTCTGCTGTGATACTTGGATTGAAACATATGTTATACAGTGATAATCCATGTAATCCAAGCTAATTAGGACAAAGTGCGGGCACTATTAGATATTATGCATGAGGCTTGCAACTTGTAGGAAGTATTATGCATAGCACATATGAATTATTCTACCGTTGACAAAATTGTTTCTATGTTTTCAAAATAGCTCTAGCACAAAAATAGTAATCCATGCTTCCCCCTGCGAAGAGCCATTCTTTTACTTTATGTTGAGTCAGTCTACCTACTTCTTTCTATCTTGGAAGCAAACACTTGTGTTAACTTGATTCTTACATGTTTACTTATTGTACTTGTTATATTACTCTATGTTGACAAATATTCATGAATATACATGTTACAAGTTGAAAGCAATTGCTGAAACTTAGTATCTTTGTGTTGCTTCAATGCATTCTACTTTGAATTTATTGCTTTATGAGTTAGCTCTTATGCAAGTCTTGTTGACACTTGTCTTGAAAGTACTATTCATGAATTTTTTTGCTATATGATTCATTTGTTTAGTCATCATCTTTTGTTAGCAATCTTTTGCTTCAGATCACTCCATCCATCTCATATGCTTTATAATAATGTTGATCAAGATTATGTTTGTGGCATGTCACTTCAGAAATTATTTGTTGTTATCGTTTACCTACTCGAGGACGAGCTAAGTGTCAACACCGGATTTTAAGTCCGGATGCCTATTATGTCATTCATCGCAATCCCAGGAATATTGTTGTTGACATAATAGATTGATATCACAGAACATCATTCATTACAAACCATAATGTCTTACAACTTGAATCACATGATCCATATTACACGAATAGTTGATCTATTGATCAATGAACAAACACAAGTTCATAGCGGAAGCGTAAAGATAAATGGACTCTATAGTCCACAGGCCAACGCTTGACGTCGGAAGACTCCTAGTTGTCGTAGGCGTCCTGCTGGTCATCTCCTTGGTAGTTCTGTTCATCTTCATACTCTGGCCATTTGAATAGCCAGGGACAAAGCCGTGAGTACTTTAAGTACTCGCAAACTAATACTAGTGTAAGTGCTAGCAATTCTAGTAAGGGGTGCTAAGCTCTAGTTTATTTGCATAAAGCCAATTTTAGTTCACAAGTATTTGATAAAAGACTTATTCATGTGCTAACTAACTCAAGTGGGAACATTAGTGTCATTCCCACAACTCTGTGGTGATTCAAAAACAAGTCACCATTCACCATTCACTTTATCAACATTTTCAAGATTCTGACACTAGAAAGCATGTAAGCACTCAGCAGTGTGGCAGGCTGGACACGGAATATTGAATAGGTTTACTCTGCTTGAGGTTACACTTGTGCCTAACATTTGATTCATCCGTTGGGATAACCCCGAATCATCGTAACATATATGCGGATCATCAACCATAACCTTTCACTTACAAACCCTAGTATATGAGCACCTCTCCCCATGAGCTTGGCCTCCTAGTGAAGACCAACTGTCAACCTAGGAACGGCTTGGCCGTACAATTCACCTTAATTCACATCATTTCTCAACAATGGAGGCAGCCTCGGCATAACCCCTATGATATGATGTGTGTTCAGAGGGAACCCATACTAAGATGCATAAATTGCTAGTTAAGCCCTACCCATAATCAGGTATTGTGGGGGTACTCAAGAATTGGAAAGGTATCGCATCCAAACCAATATCAGTTTTTAATCAAAAATCACTATCTTCTCTTGGTCATATTCACCTTCAAAATTCATTCAATGGAATGAATCATCATTTCAAAGTTTCAATTTTTCATTTCACCTGTTCCCATCTAGAGTAGTCAAGTTTTAGTATTAGCACTAGCAACTAGTCATGAGGGTGCTAACTAGCTTTCATTGCTCTAGGCTAAATTTGATGATCTTGTTCTACTCTAAACCAAGTAAATCATGAATCAAAATAAACCTTGATAAACCAAAAGCAATAAAGCTTGTAAGTAAAAGCTTGTAAGTAAAGACTTGGATGGGCTCATGAAGCATAAGAAAAGATGAGTGTGCCTTGTTCTTGGTAGAACTTTGCACTTTGCAAGAATATTAGCTTGCCTTGGTAGTGGTCAAAGTTCTCCTCTTCCTCCTCTTGGTAGCAACCTTCCTCTTCCTGGTATTCTCCGGTACTAGCGTCTAAATTTGAATACGAGGTATAATCACTCAACAGATCAAGAGCTATACTAAGCACACACATAAATCACACAAACTATTCTAGCATTATCACATTGCCATCATGTTGGTTGATATTGTTTTATTCTTAAGAAAAATAATTTCCTCTCATTACAAATATTGATTTAATTCATGAAAAAATAATTTCCTCTCATTATATATGTAAATGATAGTTTCCTTTTATTTCTTGAGGAAAATTTCCTCTCATTGAATCTTCTTAAGATTTAACTTCTCAAACAATCATACATGAATCATGTTGACCTAAGTCAACCCTTCATCATCATCATTTGAGAAAATGATTTAAATGAGGTAGAGTACCTCATACTATTTAACAATGCTGATTATGATTTAATATCACCAAGTATTTCATGTGAGAGTATTTGACCAGTGGTCCAAACTTCATATGAAGGTACTTGGGACAAGATTTAAATGAGTATAACTTGCTCATATAATTTGCATAATAGTTTTGGACAATATCACTCAGCTACACTAGCCATAAAGTCCATTATTCAAACTAGGCCATGATCATTCAAAGTGACCACACCATATTTTTGCAGAAACAATTAGTGTAATTGAAATGTGAGCTATTAGAGTTGGAATCAACTAAATATCATTTTTGGTTGATTTTTAATATTTATTTGAATGTGCAAAAGTCCCTGACTTGTTCTTTTTGTCACATTATTTCTACAACAGATCTCAAGGTGAGGCCAGTGGCATTGGATAGATATTTTCCTAAGCTTTCCAAAAATATAAAGTTTGCTAAATTTGGCCAAGCCAAACAGATTCTATTTAATTTCAAAGTCAGGCCAGTATTGAATTTAAATGGATTTGAAATTGTATTTAGTTAAAGGAGCCGGTGGGAAACTAAGCAGGCCAAAAACCATTCCAAACAGCAGCCCAGCCCACCACGCGTCCTCCGCGCGTGGGCTGCTGCTGGGGTGGGGCCTGCTATCGGCGGCGCACTGCGCCGAAGTGCGGCCGACGTGGCGCGTTGGATTAGAAGGCGATCCAACGGCGCACGGTCGTCGTCCGGCGAGGAACCGAACTCGGCGGCGAACCTAGGGGGTCGGAGGGCTAACCAGAGGTCCGGCGGCCGGCGGCGAGGTTCAGGGCGACGTTGTTGACGATGGTGAGGCAGCCTGTAGGTGGCCTGGATCAACGGCGATTTCTCCAGGGCTTCCGCGGCTCCGAGCTTGCGATTGGCCTTGCTCCGGCGACGATTGAGGTGGCTACTGGTGCTGGAGAAGGATGGGAGGAAAGGTGGTGAGGTGTGCTTGGTTGGGTTCGGGGAGCTCTCTATTTATAGATGGGCGAGGAGTGCTGCGGGGGCGAGGGTTGAGGTCGACATGGGCGCGGCGGTTAGCGAGCTGCGAGAGCTGGCGAGTGTGAGGGCTGTTCGGCGTGTCCCGGGCGGTGTTCGCAGCGACAGTGACGTGGAGCGATGCCTAAATCGATCGGAGTTGTTCCATGTTCTTGCCGGCAATGGCGGGATCTCTGCGTCGTCTCCGGCGGCGGCGGTCCCGGTTCGTGTCAGCGCGTGTCTGGCGGCGGCGTTGTGGCATGGTAATTGCTCGCGTGTAGAGAGGTCAGAGCGAGCTTCGGACGATGTTGTGACAACGCTGTGGCCGGTGGCCGCCGTGGCATGCTCGTGCGGCGCCGGCGCCTTAGCCTGCCATTCTGGGCGCGCGTCGTGCGGAGCTGTGTCGGCGTTGTCCATGGCCGTGGAGGGTGCTGGCGGTGCTAGGGAGGCACGGTGGCGCGTTTGGGCAACGGGGCAGGGATTGGAAGAGGGAGAGGGGAGGGGAACATGGCCGGCATGGGCCGGCATGGCCATGTCCATGGTTGCTAGGCTTTCCCCTTAGAGTTTCTATGCTGGTGTGAGAGAGAGGGGGGACCAGGGGACATGTAGGGTTGAGTAGTGGAGGTTTAGGGTTAGGCAAGGTTATTTCAAATAGTGTTTGCATTAATCCATATTTGAACTTGCAAATTTTGCCCAAATTTGGTTGAGCTCAAATGGATTCAAAATTTGAAAGTGGTGAGTTTGGTTAAGTTGTAAATGACCAGAGACAACCATGTGTGGTGGTGGAATTTTAAAATCAAAGAATTACAAAATTGGACCAAGTGAGATTGTTGCATATGTTAAAAAGTCTCAACTTTGCATGAGCATAGTAGTGATCCAAGATGAATTTGGCATGGTGATCTTTACCAAAGTTGTTCACCTTGATGTACTCTTGGATGACATGCAAAGAATTGAGAAAGTTTAGTTTGAAAAACTTGAATATAAGGGCTCAAAGTAGGGACCAGAATATAAATGGCCATTTGACCATTATTCTATGTGATCCCATTTTGAGTTTGATTCCTTTGATTTGATTTGTGTTTCTTTGATTCCAAAAGTTGTAATAAGTGTTTAGTAACATTATCCAACTAATGGTGAAGACCAAATGGTCTAGGTCAAGATTTGCAAAATTGGCTAAATGTGTGAGGGTGTATTAGGGTTTCTTATTTGATTTCTTTCTCTTTTATTTTATTTGGTTAGTGATCTTCACTTGATCACATTAGGGTTTTAGGGTGTAGCACAATAACACAATAACAATCATCATGGCATATCACTCAAATGCACAAGTCCTATGCATGGCACTATATGCAAATAAAAGTTTTTGTTGGCTCTAAATTTGGATCTCTGGAATTCTTCTTCTTTTCTTTTATTGGGAGTAGGAACTAAGCTTGGGATGCTTGATACGTCCCAAATGTATCTATAATTTCTTATGTTCATGCTACTTTTATGATAATACTCACATGTTTTTTATACATACTTTACATCATTATTATGCATTTTTCAGCACTAACCTATTAACAAGATGCCGAAGCGCCGGTTCTGTGTTCTGCTGTTTTTGGTTTCAGAAATCCTACAAAAGAAATATTCAATTGGACGAAATCAACGCCAGGGTCTTATTGTTTTCCAGCTCAGGAGGAAACAGAGGATAACAAAAGTGAGCGGCAATGGCAGCACCACGGGACGCGGCCGGAGGGCCACGCCGCTGCTGGTGTGGGCCCCTCGCGCCGCCTCTTGACCTACCTTGGCCTACTTGAAATCACCCGTCGCGAATACCCCTGTCACGAGAGCACGATACGAGTATCTCAGAGCGCGTGCGTAGTCCCGTCTCGGGATTAGGAGACCGCCTCCGGCACCACTGCCGGAGAGGGAATCACTGCGAGGCTCTACATCATCATGCCCGCTTCCGGATTGAGCGTGAGTAGTTCATTCTTGGACTATGGGTCCATAGCAGTAGCTAGTTGGTTGTCTTCTCCGCTTGTGCCATCATGTTTAGATCTTGTGAGCTGCCTGTGGTCAAGATCATCTATTTGTAATGCTACATGTTGTGTTTGGTGGGATCCGATGAATGTAGAATATTATGTCAAGTTGATTATCGATCTATCATATATGTTGTTTGTGTTCTTGCATGCTCTCCGTTGCTAGTAGAGGCTCCGGCCAAGTTGATACTTGTAACTCGAAGTGTTGCTTTCGATAGTGGGTTCCTTCCATTAGTCTTGGAGACGGTGTGGAAAGTTCTAAGGTGTGGATGTACTGTTGCCTCATGAGGATAAAACATCTAATGCTTTGTCTAAGGATACTTGTGTTGGTTATTCGCATATACTTAAGGCAATTGTCTTGTTGTTTACAACCATCTTTGGAGGTGGGATGCTAACCGAAGTGGATGTTAGAGCATAGATGCATGCTGGATAGCGGTCTATGTACTTTATCGTAATGCCCCTGATTAAATCTCATAGTGATCATCATGATATGTATTGAATCTTTATTTGTCAATTGCCCACCTATAATTTGTTCACCCACGACCTGCTTATTTATCTTATTGGAGAACTTTGCTAAATGTTTGTGGACCCCGGTCCATTGCCTGACTGAATACAATCACCTGTCCTTGTTCTCTCTTGATCTTTGCAAACAAACATCATCTTCCACACAATACGTTTAATCCTTTGTTTACAGCAAGCCGGTGATATTGACAACCTCACTGTTACGTTGGGACAAAGTATCTTGATTGTGTTGTGCAGGTTCCGCGTTGGCGCGGTTTTTCCTTTGGTGTTGCGCTTGCCACTACCTCCTCTGGCGCAACCTTCCATGCTTTCTTGACTCCTACTGAGTTCGATAACCTTGGTTTCTTTATGAGGGAAAACTTGCTGCTTTATCATACCTTCCTCTTGGGGTTCCCAGCGGACGTGTGCATCTACGCCTTGTGTCCCCAGCACACCTAATACACTTGTGAGATGTATAGGTGCCTAGTTCAGCGAAGAGATAGTAAAACAGTGGTATAGATGGTGGTAATATTACGGAAGTAAAGATCGTCATGATAATAGCGTCTTGCCGGTATTTAGAGAAAACAGACTGGATCTACTTTCACTAGTGGACACTCTCAACATTGATCACATAATAAAACTACTCTACACTCTCTAATCTCAAACACTCTCTTGTTGGATAAAAAACACCATTAATTGTGTGGGAGCTGCAGAGCTCACTCAAAAGCCAGGAGTAAACAAGCTCCCTGTATTCAGAATTCTTCGTCAACACTCTGAAATTTGCAACTGACAGAACACGAGAATTTGGGCCGAGTACTAACATAGCATACACAACATCACCTTTAAGCTATGAAAAGGAGGGGAATAGATCATCGATACTATCATAGTAATAGTTAACTCCATAATCTACAAGACTTACAATCATAACCCTACGCAAAGTACTACATGATGCACACACTGTCCCATTACACCATGCAAGAGGAATAGACTACTTTAATAACATCCTAGAGTAGCACATAGATTAATAGTGATACAAAGCTCATCATATGGATCTCAATCATGTAAGGCAGCTCATGAGATCATTGAGGCACATGAAGATTAACCACATAGCCCCGGTGAAGACCCTCAGCCTGGAAGACTACTCCTCATAATCATGGGAGGCCTTAGCAGTGAGATGCATTGGTGTTGGTGAAATGGTCAGGGCATTCTGACCCGTGCCGGAGCAGAACTTCTGTCCCCGGAACTTGGCAGGTAAGCGAGGCATTTCAAGTAACTTTTCTCGTCCGTGGCTTATGTTTTGGTTTCCCTGGAAGAATATGGCGGAAGGGCAGCCTCGGAGACACGGGGCCACACACCATAGGTCAGCGTGGGCCCCATGCTGGCCAGTGCACCTATGGGGTCCCACCTCGTGGCCCCAATCAAGTCTCTCTTGAGGTCTTGAAGCTCCATGGAAGCAGATCTTGGGCTTTGTTTCATTCAATTCCGAGAATATTTTCTGTGTAGGATTTCTGGAACCAAAAACAGCGGAAAACAGGCTGGCGCTTCGGCATCTTATTAATAGGTTAGTGCCGGAAAATGCATCAAAACATCATAAAGTGTGAACAAAAAACATGCAGGTATTGTCATAAAACTAGCATGGAACATAAGAAATTATAGATACGTTGAGACGTATCAGACCCCAAGAGGAGAGGTTTGTAGAACAGCAGCAAGTTTCCCTTAAAGTGGATCACCCAAGGTTTGTCGAACTCAGGGAGGTAGAGGTCAAAGATATCCCTCTCGAGCAACCACCAACTAAGATAGAAGTCTCTTATGGCCCCAACACACTAATACACTTGTGGGATGTACAAATTGCACTAGTTCAGCGAATGGTAATACAAGTAATGGATGATTATAAGTAGCAATTGCAATCTGAAATAAAATGGCAGCCGAACATGTAGCAGAACTTGTTGGAAACGGTGTTTCAATGTGCTTAGAAGCAAGGCCTAGGGATCATACTTTCACTGGTGGAGGCCACTCTCAACAATGATCACATAATTGAATAAATAAATGCTACTCTTAAACACTCTCTTGTTGGATAACAAACACCATTCATTGTGTAGGGCTACAAGAGCTCCCTCAAGCCGGAGTTAACAAGCTCCACAACATACGGAATTCATATTTAAGTAACCTCACCGTGGAGAGTGACTCCGGAGTTCATATTAAAGTAACCTCTAGAGTGCATAATAGACAAGAGTAACATCTACATATTCAACTAGATTACAAAGCTCATGATCACATAAAGATCACACCATGGGAGAGAGATGAACCACATAGCTACCGGTAGAGCCACTATTCGGGGGAGAACTACTCCCTCTTCATGGGAGCAGCAGCGGTGATGGAGATGGCGGTGGTGTCGATGGACATGAATTCGGGGGCAATTCCGTCCCAGCGTCTGGGCAGAGACCTGTACCCCTAGCAACCGATGGCGGCTAACACCGTGGAATATGACTTGGCGATTTAGGGTTTCATGTTTGGAAGAATGTAAGTGGAAAAGGCGGCCTCGGAGAGGGGTCCAAAGGGGCCCACACCATGAGGCGCCCCCCTCTTGGCCGCGCCGCCGGGTGGTGGCACCATTAGCCTCTCCGTCTCCCTTCGTGGAACACTCCGTGAAATAAGGCGCTGGCTTTTGTTTAGTCCAATTCTGAGAATATTTCTTTACTAGGATTTCTGAAACAAGTAGCTAAACTTGAGACGCCTTGACATCTTGTTAATAGGTTAGTTCCCGAAAATGCATAAAAATGATATAAAGTATGAACAAAACATGTGGGTATTGTCATACAAGCGTGGAACATCAGAAATTATAGATACGGTGGAGACGTATCAGCCGCCGTCAACCCTACCTCGGGGGGTTCGAAGATAAGCCTACGGCACCTGCCGGAGAGAGGTCATCACGGAGGAGCTCTCATTACCATGCCCGCCTCCCGGACTGATGCGTGAGTAGTTCAATCCTTGGACTACGGGTCCATAGGTAGCTAGATAGTTGTCTTCTCCTCTTGTGCTATCATGTTTAGATCTTGTGAGCTTTGAGCTGCCTATCATGATCAAAATCATCTATTTGTAATTCTACATGTATTTCGTTTGTTGGGATCCGATGAATATGGAATACTATGTTAAGTTGAGATTATTGATCTATCATATATGTGTTATTTATGTTCTTGCATCCTCTCCGTTGCTAGTAGAGGCTCTTGCCAAGTTGATACTTGTAACTCCAAGAGGGAGTATTTATGCTAGATAGTGGGTTCATGTCTCCATTGAATCTGGGGGAGTGACAACCTAAGGTTGTGATGTGCTGGTGCCACTAGGGATAAAACATCAATGCTTTGTCTAAGGATATCTGTGTGTTTATTCATACAGTACTTAATACAATTATGCATTGTTTGCAACAATCTGCAGGAAGGAGGTGCGAATGATAACTTTGAAGGGTGGACTTTGCAGGCATAGATGCATGCTGGATAGCGGTCCATGTACTCTTTGTCGTAATACCCTAAGTAAATCTCACTAGTATTCATCGCAGTATGTATATGCATCTGTTGTCAATTGCCCAGCGCAATTTTGTTCACCCAACATGCTATTTATCTTATTGGAGAAACACCACTAGTGAACTGTGGACCCCAGTCCATTCTTTTACATCTGAAATACAACCTACTGCAATCATTGTTCTCTGTTGTTTTCTGCAAGCAAACATAATTCTCCACACCGTACGTTTAATCCTTTATTTCAGCAAGCCGGTATTGACAACCTCTTTGTTAAGTTGGGGTAAAGTAGTTTGATTGTGGCATGCCCAGGTTCACGTTGGCGCCGAATCTTTGAGGTATTCGCACTTGTGCCTACACTCCTTCACCAACAACCTTCCGCGTGGCCTTCATCTCCTCTTGGTTTGATAACCTTGGTTCTTCACAGGAAGAGGAAAACTTGTTGCTTGTGCTCATCATACCTTCCTCTTCGGGTTCCCAACGGACGTGTGCTTTACCGTCACCAGGAAGCTACTTTTAGCGCCGTTACACCTCTCGAGAGTTTCTAACTCCCACCGGCACCAGGCGTTCCTGGGTGATATGCAGTGTCTCACACACGCTTCTATTCCTGAACAGTGGTGGGCCTCCAAGAGCAGAGGTTTGTAGGAGCAGCAGCAAGTTTCCCTTAAGTGAATCACCCAAGGTTTATCGAACTCGGGGAGGAAGAGGTCAAAGATATACGTCTCCAACGTATCTATAATTTCCGATGTTCCATGCTTGTTTTATGACAATACCTACATGTTTTGCTTACTTTATATCATATTATGGCATTTATTGGACTAACCTATTAACAAGATGCCACGATGCCGTTTCTGTTTATTATATCTGTTGTGCGAGAGAAAATTTGAAACCAAAGTGCTCGGAGAAAAATCAGAAAAATTATTCTATTTCAGGAAGCTCACGGGTGAGAAGGGCAAGCCGGGGAGACGGGGCCTCCTCCCTGGAAGTCGGCGCGGCCGGAGGGTGGTCACCCCCACCTATGGGAGCCCTCGGGACTTTCTTCCCGACTCCGACTCTTACGCCTATTTAGCCGTCGTGACCTAAAGCACCGATACCGATTGACGAAACTCCAGAAAACTCCAGGGACGCCGCCGCCATCGCGAAACTCCAATTCGGGGGACGAAGTCTCATTCTGGCCTTTGCCGGAGCGAGGAGTGCCCCCGAGTCATCTCCACCGCCCCGTCTCCCGCCATCTTCACCGCCATATTTGTCTCCATGATGAAGGGAGTAATTCACCCTGAGGCTAAGGGTTTATCTCGGTAGCTATATTGGTTAATCTCTCTCCTATGTACTTCAATACAATGAGCTCATGAGATGCCTTACATGATTGAGATCCATATGATGAGCTTTGTATCGCTACTAGTTTATGTGCTACTCATGTGATGTTATTAAAGTAGTTTATTCCTCCTGCATGGTGTAATGGTGATAGTGTGTGCATCGTGTAGTTCTTGGCGTAGATTATGATCATAATCTCTTATAGGTTATGGAGTTGATTATCGCTATGATAGTATTGATGTGATATATTCCCCCTTTCATAGTGTAATGGTGACAGTGTGTATGCTATGTTAGTATTCTCGGTTTATTTTGCAAAGATCTATTATGCTCTAAAGGTTATTTAAATATGAACATCGAATGTTTGGAGCTTATTAACTCCGGCATTGAGGGTGCTCTTGTAGCCCTACACAATGAATGGTTTTTCAAGAGAGTGTATGTAGCACATATGAGAAAGAGTTATTTATTATGCGATCAATATTGAGAGTGTCCACTAGTGAAAATATGATCCTAGGCCTTGTTTCTGTCTGGCTCATAGAAGCTTATTTCTTGATACTGTTGCATGTTTTCATTTATATATTTATTCAGATTGCTATTACCACTCATATACATCCATGTTACTTGTATTTCACTATCCTTCGCCGGACTAGTGCACCTATACATCTGACAAGTGTATTGGGTGTGTTGGGGACACAAGAGACTTGTTGTGCAGGGTTGCTTGAGGGGGATATCTTTGACCTCTTCATCCCTCCCGAGTTCGATAAACCTTGGGTGATCCACTTAAGGGAAAACTTGCTGCTGTTCTACAAACCTCTGCTCTTGGAGGCACAACACTGTCTACGAATAGAAGCACACGTAGACATCAAGCTATTTTCTGGCGCCGTTGCCGGGGTAAGGTAAAAGGTATTCACATCTTCCCCAACTACTAAGTTATTTCTTAGCATTGTTGCCGGTGTGTGAGTGCTCGAAGCTATTTCCTTTAGATCCTGCAATTGCATCTTTTTGTTTCTTGTTTTTATTTTCACTAGTTAGGCATAATGGAAAACAACAACAAAATTAGTGAGCTTTTTAATCTTTTTCCTGATTTAGAATTGTTTGATGCGAAAATTAAAAAACCTATGGAACCTTATTTGCATGCTAGTAGCGATGTTATTAGTATGAATGCAATTACTGCTAATGCTATAAAGAAGTCTAAGCTTGGGAAGCTAGTTTTGATGAGCATGATACTTCAGGTGAGAAAATTTGCTCTGATAATAATTTATCTCCCCCATATGCGATAACTCTAATGATGTTTGTGATATTTTAAAACCACCTACTGAAAGTATTTCATATAAAATACCTATGAAAATTATTGGACGTGTTATGGATAACCGCTATGAAGGGGATGGAACTGTTCATCCTGAAGATCATTTACTGTTTTTGCATGAATTATGCGGGTTATTCAAGTGTGCAGGTATTTCAATGGATGAAGTTAGGAAGAAATTATTTGTTATGTCGCTATCTGGTAAAGCGGCGCATTGGTATAAACTGCTGAAGGACGGGCGCTCTCTTGATTGGAAGGATATTGTGCCTCTATTTTATTCCAAGTTCTATCCTCCAAGTGAAATTCACAAAGATCGAAACCGTATATATAATTTCTGGCCTCATGATGGAGAGAGTATTGCCCAAGCATGGGAGAGATTGAAGTCCTTAATGCTCAAATGCCCCAATCATGAGCTTCCTGGTAATGTTATCATTGATAATTTCTATGCAAGACTTTCTTTTCAGGATAAAACCTTGCTGGATACTACTTGTTCTGGATCATTCACGCGCAATAAAGAAGAGTTTAAATGGGACCTTCTTAATCGGATTCAGGAGAACGCTGAAGATTGGGAGAACGACAAAGGTAAAGAATCAGGTATAAACTATGATTATGAATGCATTGAAACTTTTATGAATACTGATGAATTTCGAAATATGAGTGCTACCTATGGTCTTGACTCTCAAGTTGTTGCAAATTTTTATAAAGCTTTTGCTTCTCACATTGAATTGCCTAGGAAGAATTTTGATAAGTATCATGAACCTTTTAAAGACGCTTGCATGAAGGATGAAATTGTTATTAATGATTGCAATGAACATGTTCAAACTTCTGAAAATGCTATTTCCTATAAGCATGTTAATTTTTGTGGAATACATAGACCTTGTGGAATTAATCAAATCGAAGATGAATATTGTATCCATCATAGGAATGAAAAAACTAGAAAATGGTCTAGGGCTCTAGATGATCTTGGAGAAAAAGTGTGTGCCCTCTATCCTTTTATTTGTGAACTTTGCCATAGAGTTGGTCATTTTAATTTTCAATGCTCCTCCAATGATAATTCGAACCCCATGAGTGCTGCAAATTTGTATTGTGATGATGAAATTATTCCTAATCAGCATGATGAACTTACCTTATTTTTGAAGTGTGAAGAGTTATCAAGAAAAATTTCTTTGTTAAATATTAACGATCTTGATATTGATGATGTCCTGCATGGGTGTCTTTCTTATTGCATTAATAATTGCCATACAAATACTTACATACAAAATATTTTAGAAGATGACACTTTGCCAAAATATGATAGGACCGCTATGTGTTTCAAACTTATTAATGAAAAGAAGGAATCCTCCAAGGTTTCTTCTATTGTTTCTGGAAATAAAGCAGGTTATGTGGAGAAGCCTCTCATCAAGCCTCTCCCTCCTAAAGAGAGAGGAAAGAGGAGGAGAAGAAGAAGAAGAAGAAGAATAAGAAGAAGAAGAAGAAGAAGAAGGGGAATAAAAAGAAAGAGGTAACAGCATATCCCCGCGTGTATGAGGTAACAATAGGTAACCGTAAGTATGTTGCTCCTAATGATTATTATGATAATGAATCTGAGTACGATGATCTTCCTATGCCCTGTACCCATGTTAGTGATCATGATTTGGAAGAGCACACTATCTTTGATATTGGAAATCTCTTTGGTACTGATTATGAAAGTAATGATGATAGCATTATTCATGTCCCCTCAAACGATGATATTGAAAGCTCTAAGCTTGGGGATGTTGTGCTTGAAAATCCTATATTTGAGACCTCTACTTTTAGTGAAAATGATGATATTACATATTCTGGTTTAGATAATCGCTATAGAGATGGATATGACATATGTTACAATTATCCTTATGAAACTTGTCATAGTTATGATGGGCTTGCCAAAAACCATTCCCTTAGTATGCAACTTGTTTACCATGTTCAAATTCTTGATAATGATCCTGCTCCAATTACTATTAATGAGAAGAGTTTTTCTTATGTCAAAAATAATGATACCTTTATGCATATGAACCATGATAAGAATGTTTTAAGTGATGGTTATATTGTGGATTTCATCAATGATGCTACTGAAAGTTATTATGAGAGAGGGAAACACGGTTGTATGCATCTTAATAATATTAAGTTTCCCCTCTTTATGTTGAGAATCTTGAAGTTACTCGTGTCTTATCTTCTTATGCTTGTCACTTTGTTCTTCATGAATTTATTTGTGTACAAGATTCCTTTTCATAGGAAGTGGGTTAGGCTTAAATTTGTTTCATACTTGCTTTTTGATACTCTCTTTTTTTGACTCTCATCCTTATGAAGCATCATCATTAAAGCTGCTGAGCCCATCTTAATGGCTATAAAGAAAGAACTTCTTGGGAGATAACCCATGTGTTTATTTTACTACAGCACTTTTGTTTTATATTTGAGTCTTGGAAGTTGTTTACTACTGTAGCAAACTCTCCTTATCATGTTTTTGTGCCAAGTAAAGTCTCTATGGTAAAGTTGATGCTAGATTTGGATTACTGCGCAGAAACAGATTTGCTGTCTGTCACGAATTGCGCAGAAGTCTCTGTAGGTAACTCAGAAAAATCTGCAAAATTACGTGTGCTCAGATATGTACGCAACTTTCATTAGTTTTGAGTTTTTCCGTTTGAGCAAGTTAAGTGCCCCTGCCAAATTCGTCTTTACGGACTGTTCTGTTTTTGACAGATTCTGCCTTTTATTTAGCATTGCCGCTTTGCTAGGTTGAATGAGTTTCTTTGTTCCATTAACTTTCAGAAGCTTTGTGCAATGTCCAGAAGTGTTAAGAATGATTGTGTCACCTCTGAACATGTGAATTTTGATTATGCACTAACCCTCTAATGAGTTTGCTCTAAGTTTGGTGTGAAGGAAGTTTTCAAGGGTCAAGAGAGGAGGATGATATATGATCAAGAAGAGTGAAAAGCCTAAGCTTGGGGATGCCCCCGTGGTTCATCCCTGCATATTCAAGAAGACTCAAGCGTCTAAGCTTGGGGATGCCCAAGGCATCCCCTTCTTCATCAACTTATCAGGTTTCTTCTATTGAAACTATATTTTTATTCGGTCACATCTTATGTACTTTACTTGGAGCGTCTGTTTGTTTTTGTTTTGTTTGAATAAATTCATGCTTGTGTGGGAGAGAGACACGCTGCATGTTGCATATGAACACATGTGTTCTTAGCTTTGTTGTAAGTTGAAAACTGCTTCGTTCATTGTTATATGGTTGGAAACAGGAAATGCTTCATGTGGTAAATGGTATAATGTCTTGAATAATTTGATACTTGGCAATTGTTGTGCTCATATAGATCATGTTTAAGCTCTTGCATCATATACTTTGCACCTATTAATGAAGAACTACATAGAGCTTGTTAAAATTTGGTTTGCATGATTGGTCTCTCTAAGTCTAGATATTTTCTGGTTAAGGTGTTTGAACAACAAGGAGACGATGTAAAGTCTTATAATGCTTACAATATGTTCATATGTGAGTCTTGCTGCACCGTTTTATACTTGAGTTTGCTTCAAACAACCTTGCTAGCCTAGCCTTGTATTGAGAGGGATTCTTCTCGTGCATCCAAATCCTTGAGCCAAAAACTATGCCAATTGTGTCCACCATACCTACCTACCACATGGTATTTCTCCGCCATTCCAAAGTAAATTGCTTGAGTGCTATCTTTAAACAATTCAAAAGTTATTACCTCTTATTTGTGTTAATGTTTTATAGCTCATGAGGAAGTATGTGGGGTTTATCTTTCAATCTTGTTGGGCAACTTTCACCAATGGACTAGTGGCTCCGCTTATCCAATAATTTTGCAAAAAGAGCTGGCAATGGGGTTCCCAGCCCCGAATTAATTAACTTTCATAAATTTATAAATAGACACTCCTCCATGGTATGTGATTGTTGGTCGGCTGATGACCCACAAGTATAGGGGATCGCAAAGTCTTCGAGGGAAGTATTACCCAATTTATTGATTCGACACAAGGGGAGACAAAGAATACTTGTAAGCCTTAATAGCGGAGTTGTCAATTCAGCTGCACCTGGAAACAGACTTGCTCGCAAGATTATCAAGTAACTAGTTTATGCAGATAGGAATAGTGAAATAACAGCAGCGGTGAAATAAAGACAGCAGTAGTGATTATAGTAAACAGCAGGATTAAAATACTGTAGGCATAGGGACGGATTAACGGGCGTTGCATGGATAAGAGAAACTCATATAACAATCAAAGCAGGGGCATTTGCAGATAATAATAAAACAGTATCCAAGTACTAATCAATCAATAGGCATGTGTTCCATATATAGTCGTACGTGCTCGCAATGAGAAACTTGCACAACATCTTTTGTCCTACCAGCCGGTGGCAGCCGGCCTCTAGGGAAACTACTGGAAATTAAGGTACTCCTTTTAATAGAGTACCGGAGCAAAGCATTAACACTCCATGAACACATGTGATCCTCACATCACTACCATCCCCTCCGGTTGTCCCGATTTTGTCACTTCGGGGCCATTGGTTCCGGACAACGACATGTGTATACAACTTGCAGGTAAGATCATAAACAACGAATATCTTCATGAATCAATAACATGTTCAGATCTGAGATCATGGCACTCGGGCCCTAGTGACAAGCATTAAGCATAACAAGTTGCAACAATATCATAAAAGTGACATCTACGGATACTAGGCACTATGCCCTAACAATCTTATGACTATTACATGACCAATCTCATCCAATCCCTACCATCCCCTTCAGCCTACAGCGGGGGAATTACTCACACATGGATGGGGGAAACATGGCTGGTTGATGGAGAGGCGTTGGTGGTGATGGCGGTGAAGATCTCCTCCAATTCCCCGTCCCGCGGAGTGCCAGAACGGAGACTTCTGGCTCCCGAGACGGAGTTTCGCGATGTGGCGGCTCTCTGGAGGGTTTCTGGCGACTTCGACTTCTCTCCGTGCGTTTTTAGGTCGAGGGCGATAAGTAGTCCGAAGGAGGGCGTCGGGGGCCAGCCGAGGGGGCCACACACTAGGGCCGCGCGGGCCCCCCTGGGCCGCGCCGGCCTAGTGTGTGGGGCCCTGCCCCCACCTGGCTTGCCCTTCGGCTCCGTGAGTCTTCCGGGAAAATAGGGCCTTAGATAAATTCCGGGGTTTTTGAAAGTTGGATTTCTGCACAAAAATGAGACACCAGAGCAATTCTGCTGAAAACAGCGTTAGTCCGTGTTAGTTGTATCCAAAATACACAAATTAGAGGCAAAACAATAGCAAAAGTGTTAGGGAAAGTAGATACGTTTTGGACGTATCAACTCCCCCCAAGCTTAGCTTATTGCTTGTCCTCAAGCAATTCAGTTAACAACTGAGCGATAAAAGAACTTTCACGAACACATTTGCTCATATGATGTATATATTCTCATGCTATGGCTAATACTTAAGCAGTTCATAATGAGATACATGCAAATAAGATCATCCAACAGCTATGTCAATCATGGAGAGGTACCAACAATTAATAATAAGCATCATGAATCATGTATATAAGCAGGATTGCAATGTTCATAAGAGAATATGATAAAGTGGTATCTCGCTTGCCCGTATTTGATCGGCAAAACATAAATGTCAGGCACCTCTGAAGTTCATAGAAAGACTAGAAGTAGTGATTGTCAAAGATAAAAGCATCAAAGTTATACCACAATCAATCATATTTTGAGACAAGCATATTATACTAAGAATGACAGTTGTGCTCTCAAGATAGTGCTCAAAGAAAGAATGGAGACACAACATAAAGTAAAAGATTGACCCTTCGCAGAGGGAAGCAGGGATTAACATGCGCTAGAGCTTTTCATTTTTAAAACAGGAGTAAAATTATTTTGAGAAGTGCTTGTTGTTGTCAACGAATGGTAATGGGTACACTAACTACCTCATCAACCGGACTCCCAAGAGCGGCTCCCATGAATTATTTGTATGTTTATGTGGCACTCCTTCCAACCTTTCTTTCACAAACCATGGCTAACCGAATCCTCGCGTCCAACAATCACATACCATGAAGGAGTGCCTTTTTATTTAAGTTTTATTATGATGATGACACTCCCCCCAACCTTTGCTTACACAAGCCATGGCTAACCGAATCCTTCGGGTGCCGTCCAACAATCACAAACCATGGAGGAGTGTCTATTTAAGTTAATTAAT
Organism: Lolium multiflorum; assembly: GCA_030979885.1. Classification (NCBI taxonomy): domain Eukaryota; kingdom Viridiplantae; phylum Streptophyta; class Magnoliopsida; order Poales; family Poaceae; genus Lolium; species Lolium multiflorum. Next base: position 199,009,535 of record CM061753.1, on the reverse strand, counting down.
TTGGGACTGGGAATCCCATTGCCAGCTCTTTTTGCAAAATTATTGGATAAGCGGATGTGCCACTAGTCCATATGAGAGTCCGTCAAAAGTAAATGACAAGGTTGAAAAAACACCACATACTTCCTCATGAGCTATGAAACATTAACACAAATTGAGAAGCATTTTGAAAGTTTTTAAAGGTAGCGCATGAGAATTTACTTGGAATGGTTTGAAATGCCATGCATAGGTATTTATGGTGGACACTTTGGAACAACTTGGTTTTCAGGTGTTTGGAAGCACGAGCGGCGTTCCCGCTCAGTACAAGTGAAGGCTAGCAAAAGACTAGGGAGCGACAAATCAAGAGAGCAGTAACTGTCATAATCATGCTTGCGGCAAAATAAATTAACGGAGGCATAAAAGTGATGCAAGAACTCTGAAGCAATATAAATCATCGAGGCTTAATTGACTTTTTGTTCAGTCATATGCATGCGTGAGCATGTGCCAAGTCGATATAAATGAATTATTCAGAGGAGGATACCACAATGCCATACTTACTTATGAATAAAACAATGCAAGCGAACATCCATGACATGCTACTCATATTAATAAATTGGAGCTAAACATGAGAGATCATGAACTACTAGACTTTCTCAAATAACATATACCTCACATGAACCAACTAAGCATGCTCACATGGATGAGTATATGTACAAAAATGAAAACAAATAGAGTTCATACCAGCCTCTCACCACAATCCAATTGTTGTAGATCGTCATTATTGCCTTTCACTTGTGTAGCTTGGATAATATGAAATGAAAACCACGCTCCAGCCACCGAAGACCATTGAACTCATGATGAACTTTACAAACCAAATAAGAACAGCAAATATTTTTGGTGTTTTTGAATTAGAAACAAGAACAAAAGAAACAAGCAAACAAAGCAAAATCTTTTTGGGTTTTCTCATAGCAAACCAACGATAGCAAATAAAGTAAACTAAGAGCAAAGAACCAAATAAACAAATGGTGAAGAGAAACAACAGAAATATTTTTGGTCTTTTTGTGTTTTAGGAAAGAAACAAAGTGAAAACAAAAGAATGCAAACTAACAGAAACACAGAAAAGCAGGATGACAGAAATCTGCCAAAACCTGACAGCAGTACAGAAATCGAAATTAACAAAAATCTTCCATTGCTCAGCTCAAAAAGTGTTCAACTAATGAAAGTTAGATAACAACCTGGGGCACATGCTCAAAAATTGGCAACTCAAAATAACATTCTGGCTGTGCGTACGAATTTTTGGTAACAGCCCAGAATCTGTTTTTGGACAGCACTTCCCCAAATATCATCTCCCTCTCATTAGAAAACCACTCTAAGAAACTAAACAAGTATGTACAAGTATCCAGCAATCATAATATGCAAAGAATGAGTGATGCCGGTATACCTCCCCCCAAGCTTAGGCTTTTGGCCTAAGTGGAGTTCATTCCCACGGTCCCCATGAAGTGGTGTCTCCGTAGTATGACGAAGAACGACCCGGTTCCAGGTATGTGCTGGAGGAAACATCGGGGTATGTGACGGTGCAGTCGTAGGAGGGCTCGGCGTCCTCGGAGTCATGCTGCTGGTGGAAGTCTTGTATCTTCATATGTTCCTCCACCTCCTCCTTAGTGAGCGACCATGATTGCCTGTCAATATTGAACAAACCTGGCTGGGGAAGAGGGATTTCCTTCTCATTCCCGTCAGCAAACAACATTCTATAGACCATATTATCTATAGTGGAATCAGTAGTAACAAAATGATGACTCTTCATAGCAGCAATATCTAGTCTCCTAGGGGTTAATGGCACATCATTAGAATCAAGAGGAAGTCTTAAATGTGTTAAAATGCGCAGTGCAATAGTTCCTCCAAAAATAGGCCCCCTGCTAGACAGGCGGCGAGCAATAAGAGAACCAAGATGATAAGATGTCTCTCCAGTAAGTGCAGCATTCAAGAAAGCAAGATGGTAGCTAGAGATATTGCTAGTATTTTCTCTACCCAGAATGCTAGTAGCAATGTAATATGCAAAATATTTAATGGCGGGGAGTTGAATGTTTCTTATCTTCCCGCGCTGAATGGTGCGGCAATCATCTTCGGTGATCCCTCGATAGAGCTCCAACAGGTCCCGGGGGTTGTCATCAATCCTCCTTGCTGTACCTACAGGGGCAATATCCAATGCACGACAAAATTCTTCCAATTCCATAGTAACAGGATTATCATAGATCTTGAATGCAACTGTCGGCTCATATTGCGTGTTGTGGAACTTGAAGCTCTCAACGAAAATTTTGGTGAGCCTGTAGTATTGCTCCCTTTCATCTCCCACGTAGGTGGCTAAGCCTGCCCTGTTGACAAGGGTGAAGAAGTCATCCAATATCCCTGCATTTGTCAGAAAATCATAACATGGGAAGGATGAAGCATTAGGAGCCCCATTGTCCTCCTCGGGCGCGAAGCTAGGCGCGATGATATCCTCATTGTAGGATCGCCTAATCTGAGTGGACGCCCTCGAGGGCCTACCGGTGCTGGTTGTTCCTTTCTTGAACAATTCTCCAAATTTGAATTTCTTCATCTTCCTCTTCTGAAATTTTCAACAACCATTATAAAATTTGATTTCAAGGTATATAATTGAGGGGAACTACTATAGGAACTTGCTAGAGTACTAAACATGCATCAAAACTAGTTTCTACCACTTAGAACAAGCATGCAAGCTCACTAAACATGTTATCTACAGCAGCAAAATATTCAAGATATACTCAACCAAACAAAATTCTAATTGGACAATCAAAGGAGTCACATACCAAGGAGCAAATGTGCCAAATTTCAGACAGAAATCTGGGCTGAGCAAGGAGATCGAGAAATCGCGAGTTCTTGAGCAGAAACGCGAGTGAGAGGAACTTGGTGCGAGTTTTTTCGGGAGAGAGAAGAGCATGGGAGGAAGAGATGCTGAAGTGGGGCAAAGGGGGGCCCACACACCAGGGTGGCGCGCCCCCCTTGCTGGCCGCGCCGGCCTGTGGGGTGCCACCCTGGGGAACCCCACTTATTGCTAGGTGCCTCTAATTTGTGTATTTTGGATACAACTAACACGGACTAACGCTGTTTTCAGCAGAATTGCTCTGGTGTCTCGTTTTTGTGCAGAAATCCAACTTTCGGGAAAATCCTCGGAATTTCTTCAGATGGCCCTATTTTACCAAAATATTGACGGAGCCAGAAGGGCGAAGGAGGTGGAGGCCCGAGGGCCCCACACCATATGGCGGCGCGGCCCAGGGGGGGCCCGCGCGGCCCTATGGTGTGGCCCCCTCGGCTGGCCTCCGACGCCCCCCTTTGGACTACTTATCGGGTTCGACCTAAAAACGCACGGAGAGAAGTCGACATCGCCAGAAACCCTCCAGAGAGCCGCCACATCGCGAAACTCCGTCGCGGGAGCCAGAAGTCTCCGTTCTGGCACTCCGCCGGGACGGGGAATTGGAGGAGATCTTCACCGCCATCACCGCCAACGCCTCTCCATCAACCAGCAATGTTTCCCCCATCCATGTGTGAGTAATTCCCCCGCTGTAGGCTGAAGGGGATGGTAGGGATTGGATGAGATTGGTCATGTAATAGTCATAAGATTGTTAGGGCATAGTGCCTAGTATCCGTAGATGTCACTTTTATGATATTGTTGCAACTTGTTATGCTTAATGCTTGTCACTAGGGCCCGAGTGCCATGATCTCAGATCTGAACATGTTATTGATTCATGAAGATATTCGTTGTTTATGATCTTACCTATAAGTTGTATACACATGTCGCTGTCCGGAACCAATGGCCCCGACAAGAATCGGGACAACCGGAGGGGATGGTAGTGATGTGAGGATCACATGTGTTCACGGAGTGTTAATGCTTTGCTCCGGTACTCTATTAAAAGGAGTACCTTAATTTCCAGTAGATTTCCCTAGAGGCCCGGCTGCCACCGGCTGGTAGGACAAAAGATGTTGTGCAAGTTTCTCATTGCGAGCACGTACGACTAAATATGGAACACATGCCTATTGATTGATTAGTACTTGGATACCGTTTTATTATTATCTGCAAATGCCCATGCTTTGATTGTTACATGAGTTTCTCTCATCCATGCAACGCCCGTTAAATCCGTCCCTGTGCCTACAGTATTTTAATCCTGCTGTTTACTATAATCCTACTGCTGTCTTTATTTCACCGCTGCTGTTATTTCACTATTTCCACTGCCATAAGAACTGTTACTACTGATAAACTCTTGCGAGCAAGTCTGTTTCCAGGTGCAGCTGAATTGACAACTCCGCTGTTAAGGCTTACAAGTATTCTTTGTCTCCCCTTGTGTCGAATCAATAAATTGGGTAATACTTCCCTCGAAGACTGTTGCGATCCCCTATACTTGTGGGTCATCAAGACTATTTTCTGGCGCCGGGGAGCATAGCTTTATTTGGAAGTTCACTTGGATTGATATTGTTCGCTGCAAATTCTCCATTATGGGTAAACCTCGCGATACTAAGATCGCCATATTACCATCCACTACAAGAAAAGGTACAACTCTGAGTACCTCCGCTGCTCTTGATTCACCATCTGTGATTGATAAACTTGTTTCACCGCCACATGCTTCGCGTGCTGGTACTTCTGCTGAATCTGAAAATTCTCATAATATTGATAATGTTTCTGCTGTGCTTGATGATAGTGGTTCATTGGGATCTTTTCTAGATGCTACAATTGCTAAGTCTAGACAAATTGAAAATACTGAAACTCCTAATGCTGCTACACCTGTTAATTCACCTGAGTCTGTTGAATATTCTAGTGATGATCTTGATGAAGATTATGTAGAGCTTGATAATGATTTTATTGAAAAATGCAAGGCTACTACTGATGCAAGAAAAATTAAAAAGTTGCTTGCAGAACATGCTGTTAGATATAAACCATCTCCTGATCCTAAATTTGCCACATCTCCTATAAACATTAGGGATAAAGATTATGATTTTTCTCTTGATTTATCTCATATAGCTATTGTTGAGAAAACACCCTTTTGTGGTACTGAAAAAGAAAGTGCTGTTGAACACATGACTGAGTTATCTACTCTTAGTGGCGTGTTTTCTGATGATGTCAAGATGCGTACTTATTTTGTCGCTAAAATTTTTCCGTTCTCATTAAAGGATGATGCTAAAACTTGGTATAATAATTTGCCTCCTGGTTCTATTAAAAGTCCAACTGATTTGCGTGATGTTTTCTTTCGAAAATACTTTCCTGCTAGTGCTCAACATGCTGCTTTGCAGAGAATTTATAATTTTGACCAGGAAGATGGAGAGAAATTGCCTGAGGCTTGGGCGAGATTTTGCTCTCTTATTAGAGCTCAGCCTGACCATGATTTGGAAAAGCATGATTTACTTGATATATTTTATAGTGGACTAACTATTGAGTCTAGGGCATACCTGGATAGTTGTGCTGGTTGTGTTTTCAGGAAAAGAACCCCAGAAGACGCTGAAGAATTATTGGCTAAAATAGGCCGGAATCATGATGATTGGTCTACACCTGAACCAACCCCGACACCGATAGTGAAGAAGAGGGGTATGATTAAATTAAATGATGAAGATATGAGGGAAGCCAAGAAGTCTCTTAAAGAGAAGGGTATTAAACCTGAAGATGTGAAGAATTTACCTCCTATTGAAGATATATGTGAGACAATTCCCCCTTCATCCATGATTGAGGTACACTCGCTTCAACACTTTACTAGGGAAGATATTCCGTATTCAAAATCTCCTGCTCAATGCTTAGATGAATTTGATAATTATATTGTTAAGCAAGAAAACTTTAATATGAGAGTAGAGAATCATTTAATGGAAAATTCTCGAGCTATTAGTGAATTGCATGGTATTGTGGAGAGAACCTCCAATGATGTTAAGATACTTGTTAAACATTTTCAAATGGTTCAAACTCAAATTGATCAACTTACTAAAGTGCAAAATGACTTGTTGGGAAATAATTCTAAAGAAAAACATGCTTGTGAGGTAACAACTAGAGGTGGTGCTTCTACCCAGGATCCTCTATATCCTGAAGGGCATCCCAAAAGAGTTGAACAAGATTCTCAACTAATTAAAACTAGTGCTCCATCTAAGAAAAAGAAAAAGAAACATAAGAATGTTGTAGAATCCCTGTTAATGATCCTAATAGTATTTCTATTTCTGATGCTGAAACTGAAAGTGGTAATGAACATGAGGAAGATAATGATAAGAATGATACTCCTGATAAAGAAGAAATTGAAAAAGAACCTGAAAAGCATGCTAAAAATAAAAAGTATACTAAAGAAGATTTTATTACTGAGAAGCATGGTAATGAAAGAGAACCTTGGGTTCAAAAGCAAATGCCTTTTCCTGCTAAGAAACTAAAATCAAAGGAGGAGGAACATTATAATAAATTTTGTGATTGGATGAAACCTTTATTTTTGCAAATTCCTTTGACTGATGCTATTAAATTGCCTCCTTATTCAAAGTATATGAAAGATATTGTTACTAACAAAAGGAAAGTCCCCAATGAGGAGATTTCTACTATGCTCGCTAATTACTCCTTCAATGGTAAGATTCCAAAGAAGTTGGGCGACCCAGGTATACCGACTATTCCTTGTTCCATCAAGAATAATTATGTTAGAACTGCTCTATGTGATTTGGGAGCAGGTGTTAGTGTAATGCCTTTTTCTCTTTATAAGAGACTTGATTTAGATAAATTGATACCTACTGATATATCTTTGCAAATGGCTGATAAATCTACTGCTATTCCTGTTGGTTTATGTGAAAATGTTCCTGTTCAAGTTACTCAGCATTGCTTGATATTAACTGATTTTGTTGTGTTGGAAATGCCTGAAGATGATAATATGTCCATTATTCTTGGAAGACCCTTTCTTAATACTGCAGGGGCTGTTATTGATTGCAATAAAGGCATGGTTACTTTCAATGTTGATGATAAGGAACACACTGTCTATTTTCCCAAGAGGATTGATAAAGTATGTGGAGTCAATACAATTTTTAATGTGAAAACTATCAAAGTGGGATCCATTGATTGTCCTATATATGAGCCTAAAGAAGAATATCAAACTCTTGTGATTGGATCCATATCAATTCAATATAAGGTAACATGATTGATTTGAGGTTTATTTCTTCTTATGTCATATAAAATTTATTTGGTAGCAAGACTTGATCAACCTTGTTAACAAGTATATTTTATTGCATAAAAGAGCTAAACAACACTTCTTTCTTTCTCTCTCCCTTCACCTATTTTACTTGCTGTAGCACTTTTATTTTGCAATATGCTTTAGTCATTTAAGATTTTAGAAATCATTTTCCTGCGCAGTAATCATTAATTTAATACCCAGAAATGTGCATTTTTCAAAGTTCTCTAAAAATTACAAAAATTACACCGTTGGTCCTATTTTTCGACGAGGCACCTGGGAGCACCAGAGGATGACCTGTGGGGCACCAGGGGGTGCCACACCATAGGCCGGCGCGGCCAGCAAGGGGGCCGCGCCACCGCCACCCCTTGCCCCACTACACCATCTCTTCCTCCCAGCACCTTCTCTCTCCCGAAAAAGCTCGTACCAAGTTTCTCTCACTCGTGTTTCTGCTCAAGAACTCGCGATTTTTCGATCTCCTTGCTCAGCCCAGATTTCTGTCTGAAATTTGGCACATTTACTCCTTGGTATGTGACTCCTTTGATTGTCCAATTAGAATTTCATTTGGTTGAGTATATCTTGAATATTTTGCTGCTGTAGATAACATGTTTAGTGAGCTTGCATGCTTGTTCTAAGTGGTAGAAATTAGTTTTGATGCATGTTTAGTACTCTAGCAAGTTCCTATAGTAGTTCCCTTCAATTACACACCTTGAAATCAAATTTTATAATGATTGTTGAAAATTTCAGAAGGGGAAGATGAAGAAATTCAAGTTTGGAGAGTTGTTCAAGAAAGCAACAACCAGCACCGGTAGGCCCTCAAGGGCGTCTACTCAAATTAGGCGATCCTACAATGAGGATGTCATCGCGCCTAGCTTCGCGCCCGAGGAGGACCATGGGGCTCCTAATGCTTCATCCTTCCCTTGTTATGAGTTTCTGACCAATGCAGGGATATTGGATGACTTCTTCACCCTCGTCAACAGGGCAGGCCTAGCCACCTACGTGGGAGACGAGAGGGGACAATATTACAGGCTCACCAAAATTTTCGTTGAGAGCTTCAAGTTCCACAACACGGAATATGAGCCGACAGTCGCATTCAAGATTTATGATATTCCTGTTACCATGAAATTGGAGGAATTTTGTTTTGCATTGGGTATTGCCCCTGTAGGTACAGCAAGGAGGATTGATGACAACCCTCGGGACTTGTTGGAGCTCTACCGAGGGATCACCGGGGATGATTGCCGCACCATCCAGCGAGGGAAGATAAGAAACATTCAACTCCCCGCTATTAAGTATTTCGCATATTACATTAGTACTAGCATTTTGGGTAGAGAAAATACTAGTAACATCTCTAGCTACCATCTTGCTTTCTTGAATGTTGCACTTACTGGAGAGACACCTTATCATCTTGGTTCTCTTATTGCTCGCCGCCTGTCTAGCAGGGGGCCTATTTTTGGAGGAACTATTGCATCACGCATTCTAACACATCTAGATATTCCTCTTGATTCTAATGATGTACCATTAACCCCTAGGAAGCTAGATATTGCTGCTATGAAGAGCCATCATTTTGTTACTACTAACTCCACTATAGATAATATTGTCTATAAAATGTTGTTTGCTGATGGGAATGAGAAAGAAATCCCTCTTCCCCAGCAGGGTTTGTTTAATATTGACAGGCAATCATGGTCGCTAACAAAGGAGGTGGTGGAGGAGCATATGAAGATACAAGAATTCCACCAGCAACATGACTCCGAGAACGCCGAGCCCTCCTACGACTACACCGTCACGTACCCCGACGTTTCCTCCAGCACATACATGGAACCGGGTCGTTCTTCGTCATATTACGAAGACACCACTTCATGGGGACCGTGGGAATGAACTCCACTTAGGCCAAAAGCCTAAGCTTGGGGGGAGGTATACCGGCATCACTCATTCTTTGCATATTATGATTGCTGGATACTTGTACATACTTGTTTAGTCTCTAGAGTGGTTTTCTAATGAGAGGGAGATGATATTTGGGGAAGTGCTGTCCAAAAACAGATTCTGTGCTGTTACCAAAAAAATTCGTACGCACAGCCAGAACGTTATTTTGAGTTGCCAATTTTTGAGCATGTTCCCCAGGTTGTTATCTAACTTTCATTAGTTGAACACTTTTTGGTCTGAGCAATGGAAGATTTTTGTTAAATTCGATTTCTGTACTGCTGTCAGGATTTGGCAGATTTCTGTCATCCTGCTTTTCTGTGTTTCTGTTAGTTTGCATTCTTTTGTTTTCGCTTTGTTTCTTTCCTAAAACACAAAAAGACCAAAAATATTTCTGTTTTTTCTCATTTGTTTATTTGGTACCTTGCTCTTAGTTTGCTTTATTTGCTATCGTTAGTTTGCTATAAGAAAACCCAAAAAGATTTTGCTTTGTTTGCTTGTTTTCTTTCGTTCTTGTTTCTAATTCGAAAACACCAAAAATATTTGCTGTTCTTCTTTGGTTTGTAAAGTTCATCATGAGTTCAATGGTCTTCGGTGGCTGGAGCGTGGTTTTCATTTCATATTATCCAAGCTACACAAGTGAAAAGGCAATAATGACGATCTACGACAATCTGATTGTGGTGAGAGGCTGGTATGAACTCTATTTGCTTTCATTTTTGTACATATACTCATCCATATGAGCATGCTTAGTTGGTTCATGTGAGGTATATGTTATTTGAGAAAGTCTAGTAGTTCATGATCTCTCATGTTTAGTTCCAATTTATTAATATGAGTAGCATGTCATGGATGTTTGCTTGCATTGTTTTATTCATAAGTAAGTATGGCATTGTGGTATCCTCCTCTGAATAATTCATTTATATCGACTTGGCACATGCTCACGCATGCATATGACTGAACAAAAAGTCAATTAAGCCTCGATGATTTATATTGCTTCAGAGTTCTTGTATCACTTTTATGCTTCCGTTAATTTATTTTGCCGCAAGCATAATTATGACAGTTACTGCTCTCTTGATTTGTCGCTCCCTAGTCTTTTGCTAGCCTTCACTTGTACTGAGCGGTGACGCCGCTCGTGCTTCCAAACACCTGAAAACCAAGTTGTTCCAAAAGTGTCCACCATAAATACCTATGCATGGCATTTCAAACCATTCCAAGTAAATTCTCATGCGCTACCTTTAAAACTTTCAAAATGCTTCTCAATTTGTGTTAATGTTTCATAGCTCATGAAGAAGTATGTGGTGTTTAGCTTTCAACCTTGTCATTTACTTTTGACGGACTCTCATATGGACTAGTGGCACATCCGCTTATCCAATAATTTTGCAAAAAGAGCTGGCAATGGGATTCCCAGTCCCAAATTAATTAACTTAAATAGACACTCCTCCATGGTTTGTGATTGTTGGACGGCACCCGAAGGATTCGGTTAGCCATGGCTTGTGTAAGCAAAGGTTGGGGGAGTGTCATCATCATAATAAAACTTAAATAAAAAGGCACTCCTTCATGGTATGTGATTGTTGGCAGGCACCCGAGGATTCGGTTAGCCATGGTTTGTGAAAGAAAGGTTGGAAGGAGTGCCAACCAAAAATAAATAAATGGGAGCCGCTCTTGTGAGTCCGGTTGATGAGGTAGTTAGTGTACCCATTACCATTCGTTGACAACAACAAACACCTCTCAAAATAATTTTACTCCTGCTTTACAAATGAAAAGCTCTAGCGCATGTTAATCCCTGCTTCCCTCTGCGAAGGGTCAATCTTTTACTTTTTATGTTGTGTCTCCATTCTTTCTTTGAGCACTGTCTTGAGAGCACAACTGTCATTCTTAGTATAATATGCTTGTCTCAAAATATGATTGATTGTGGTATAACTTTGATGCTTTTATCTTTGACAATCACTACTTCTAGTCTTTCTATGAACTCAAGAGGTGCCTCGGCATTTATGTTTTGCCGATCAAATACAGGCAAGCGAGATACCACTTTACCATATTCTCTTATGAACATTGCAATCTTGCTTACATACATGATTCATGATGCTTATTATTAATTGTTGGTACTTCTCCATGATTGACATAGCTGTTGGATGATCTTATTTGCATGTATCTCATTATGAACTGCTTAAGTATTAGCCATAGCATGAGAATATATACATCATATGAGCAAATGTGTTCGTGAAAGTTCTTTTATCGCTCAGTTGTTAACTGAATTGCTTGAGGACAAGCAATAAGCTAAGCTTGGGGGAGTTGATACGTCCAAAACGTATCTACTTTCCCGAACACTTTTGCTATTGTTTTGCCTCTAATTTGTGTATTTTGGATACAACTAACACGGACTAACGCTGTTTTCAGCAGAATTGCTCTGGTGTCTCGTTTTTGTGCAGAAATCCAACTTTCGGGAAAATCCTCGGAATTTCTTCAGATGGCCCTATTTTACCAAATATTGACGGAGCCAGAAGGGCGAAGGAGGTGGAGGCCCGAGGGCCCCACACCATAAGGCGGCGCGGCCCAGGGGGGGCCCGCGCGGCCCTATGGTGTGGCCCCCTCGGCGGCCTCGCCCCCTTTGGACTACTTATCGGGTTCGACCTAAACGCAGAAGTCGACATCGCCAGAAACCCTCGAGAGAGCCGCCACATCGCGAAACTCCGTCGCGGGAGCCAGAAGTCTCCGTTCTGGCACTCCGCCGGGACCGCCAACGCCTCTCCATCAACCAGCAATGTTTCCCCCATCCATGTGTGAGTAATTCCCCCGCTGTAGGCTGAAGGGGATGGTAGGGATTGGATGAGATTGGTCATGTAATAGTCATAAGATTGTTAGGGCATAGTGCCTAGTATCCGTAGATGTCACTTTTATGATATTGTTGCAACTTGTTATGCTTAATGCTTGTCACTAGGGCCCGAGTGCCATGATCTCATATCTGAACATGTTATTGATTCATGAAGATATTCGTTGTTTATGATCTTACCTATAAGTTGTATACACATCACTACAAGAAAAGTTGCCATGGCCGACGAAGTTGAAGTCGCGCCGTGGTTGCTGGTGTACCATGGCCGACGATTTTGGTCCCTCCGTGGTGCATGTCAAAACTTTTTTTTTCTCGTTTTTGAGGCCACCTAGCCCGACGAAAGCGGCCAAAACGTGGCGTATGGTGGCCCGGGACGTGGTGCATCTCGAAATCTCGGGTTCGCCGGCCGAGTCAACGCAAATCCGCACCGCCGAGGGATGTAGGGCCCAGATGGCAGCCTCTCTGGCATTGTTTTTTTCTAGATCGCGCCATCTCGTTCAACGTTCTCCGATCGAGCCGTTTACGATGCAGGATCATGGGTCCCGCATGTCATCCTCTATGAACCAAAATTCTTTCTATTCTTGGATTTTTTTGACCCCCTGATTTCTGGCTACTTCCTTTTTCTTTTGATCCCTTGCCGCCTTGGAAACGTTGAGACCGCTGCTGCTAAATGGGACCGCATGTCATCCTCTATGTGCAATCAACTTTCTTTTCTTGGAGTTTTTGGCACCTCAAATTTGGTCACTTGCCTTTTTCTTTCGATCCCTGCCGCCTCTCAAACGGTGATACCGCTGCTGCTAAATGGGACCCGCATGTCATCCTCTATGTACTATAAAACTTTCTTTTCTTGATTATTTTTGGCACCTCATATTTGGTCACTTACCTTTTTCTTTCGATCCCCTGCCGCCTCTCAAACGGTGATACCGCTGCTGCTAAATGGGACCCGCATGTCATCCTCTATGTACTATAAAACTTTCTTTTCTTGGATTATTTTTGGCACCTCATATTTGGTCACTTGCCTTTTCGTTGATCCCTGCCGCCTCTCAAACGGTGATACTGCTGCTAAATGGGACCCGCATGTCATCCTCTATGTACTATAAAACTTTCTTTTCTTGGATTTTTTGGAACCTCATATTTGGTCACTTGCCTTTTCTTTTGATCCCCTGCCGCCTCTCAAACGTTGATACAGCTGCTAAATGGGACCCGCATGTCATCCTCTATGTACTATAAAACTTTCTTTTCTTGGATTTTTTTGGCACCTCATATTTGGTCACTTGACTTTTTCTTTCGATCCCTGCCGCCTCTCAAACGGTGATACCGCTGCTGCTAAATGGGACCCGCATGTCATCCTCTATGTACTATAAAACTTTCTTTTCTTGGATTTTTTTGGCACCTCATATTTGGTCACTTGCCTTTTTCTTTCGATCCCCTGCCGCCTCTCAAACAGTGATACGCTGCTGCTAAATGGGACCCGCATGTCATCCTCTATGTACTATAAAAGTTCTTTTTCTTGGTTTTTTTCACCATCTGATTTTTGGCAATTTCTTTTTCTTTTGATCCCCTGCCACCTCTCAAACGCTGATACCGCTGCTAAATGGGACCCGCATGTCATCCTCTATGTACTATAAAACTTTCTTTTCTTGAATTATTTTTGGCTCCTCATATTTGGGCACTTGCCTTTTTCTTTCGATCTCATGCCACGTTTGAAACGTTGAGGAACCTGCTGGCTCATGGGACCCGCATGTCATCCTCTATGTGCTATAAAAGTTTTTGGTTTTTTTTTCACCCTCTGATTTTTGGCTTGCCTTTTTCTTTTGATCCCCTGCCCCCTTTGAAACGTTGAGTAAGCTGTTGGCTCAAGGGACCCGCATGTCATCCTCTATGTCCATCAACTTTCCTTTCTTGGATTTTTTTTCACCCCCTAATTACTAGCTACTTTCTTTTTCTTTTGATCTCAAGCCGCATTACAAACATTGAGACCGCTGCTGCAAAATGGGACCCACATGTCATCCTCTATGTACAATAAAGTTTCTTTTCTTGGATTATCTTTTGCTCCTGATATTTTGTCACTTGCCTTTTTCTTTCGATCTCATGCCGCCTTTGAAACGTTGAGTAAGCTGCTGGCTCATGGGTCCCGCATGTCATCCTCTACGAACAATAAAAGTTTCCTTTCTTGGAGTTATTTTTGACCCCTAATTTCTGGCTATTTGCCTTTTTCTTTGGATCTCCTGCCCCTTTGAAACGATGAGGACGCTGTTGGCAGGTCGGTCCCACAAGTCATCCTCTATGAACAATAAAAGTTTCCTTTGATGGATTTTTTTGAACCCCTAATTAATTTCTGGATCTTTTTTTTTTTCTTTGATCCCCTGCCGCCTTGGAATCGTTGAGGATGCTGCTGCCTCATGGGTCCCGCATGTCATCCTCTCAGAACGGTAAATGTTTCTTTTCTTGGATATTGTTTACCAAATGATTTTTGGCTTATTTTTTCTTTCGATATCCTGCCGCCTTTAAAACGTTGAGGACGCTGCTGGCTCACGGGTCCCACATGTCAGCCTCTATGAACAATAAGCGCTGAGGACGCTGCTGCCTCATGGGTCCCGCATGTCATCCTCTCAGAACGAAAATGTTTCTTTTCTTGGATTTTTTACCAACAGATTTTTGGTTTATTTTTTCTTTCCATCCCCTGCCGCCTTTAAAACGACGCTGCTGGCTCATGGGTCCACGATGTCAGCCTCCCCGTACAAGAAACATGTGATATCTTGATTATTTTGCAGACAATAAACAGTGTATTGCGCTCTGAGCTATTGCAAACGGATAAATTAAATCTTTATTTTTACAACATATATCTTGAATCTCCTTGTTTTTTGTTTTGGCGAAGCATAGGACTTTCCTGTTTTTTTTTTGAGAAAAATCCGAACTATCATGTTCTGGAGTGGGCTGAAATTGTACGTGTCCAAAGGCCCAGAAGGATAGTTCGAAGGCCCAGATGTCTAGATGCAGCCCAATTGAAATCTTTCTTTTCTTGGATTTTTTTCACCCCCTGATTTCTGGCTACTTCATTTTTCTTTTGGTCCTGTGCCGCCTTGGAAACGTTCAGACCGCTGCTGCAAAATGGGACCCGCATGTCATCCTCTATGTACAATAAAGTTTCTTTTCTTGGATTATTTTTGGCTCCTGATATTTGGTCACTTGCCTTTTTCTTTCGATCTCATGCCACGTTTGAAACGTTGAGGAATCTGCTGGCTCATGGGACCCGCATGTCATCCTCTATGTACAATAAAATTTTGATTTCTTGGATTTTTTTTCACCCTCTGATTTTTGGCTATTTCCTTTTTCTTTTGATCCCCTGCCGCCTTTGAAACGTTCATAAGCTGCTGGCTCATAGGTCCCACATGTCAGCCTGTATGAACGATAAAGCTTTCCTTTCTTGGAGTTTTTTGACCCCCTAATTTCTGGCTACTTTCTTTTTCTTTTGATCTCAAGCCGCATTTGAAACGTTGGGACCGCTGCTGCAAAATGGGACCCGCATGTCATCCTCTATGTACAATAAAGTTTCTTTTCTTGGATTATTTTTGGCTCCTGATATTTGGTCACTTGCCTTTTTCCTTCGATCTCATGCCACGTTTGAAACGTTGAGGAACCTGCTGGCTCATGGGACCCGCATGTCATCCTCTATGTACTACAAAAGTTTATTTTCTTGAGTTTTTTTTCACTCTCTGATTTTTGGCTATTTCCTTTTTCTTTTGATCCCCTGCCGCCTTGGAAACGTTGAGTAAGCTGCAAACTCGTGGGACCCGCATGTCATCCTCTATGTACAATCAATTTTCTTTTCTTGGAGTTTTTTTACCCCCTAATTTCTGGCTACTTTCTTTTTCTTTTGATCTCAAACCGCATTTGAAACGTTGGGACAGCATGTCATCCTCTATGTACAATAAAAGTTTCTTTTTTTGGATTATTTTTCACCCTCTGATTTTTGGTCACTTGCCTTTTTCTTTCGATCTCATGCCGCCCTTGAAAACGTTGAGGAACCTGCTGGCCCATGGGACCCACATGTCATCCTCTATGTACTATAAAAGTTTCTTTTCTTTGATTTTTTTCACCCTCTGATCTTTGGCTATTTCCTTTTTCTTTTCATCCCCTGCCGCCTTGGAAACGTTAGTAAGCTGCTGACTGGTGGGACCCGCATGTCATCCTCTATGTACAATCAAGTCTCTTTTCTTGGATTTTTTTACCCCCTTATTTTTGGTCACTTGCCTTTTTCTTTCGATCTCATGCAGCCTCTGAAACGTTGAGAAGCTGCTGGCTCATGGGACCCACATGTCATCCTCGATACTATAAAAGTTTCTTTTCTTGGATTTTTTCACCCTCTTATTTTTGGCTGTTTCCTTTTTCTTTTGATCCCCTGCCGCCTTGGAAACATTGATTAAGCTGCTGACACAAGGGGCCCGCATGTCATCCTCTATGTACAATCAACTTGCAAGATCTTGGGGCGGAAGAGCTTGTATAAGTGGGACCCATATGTCATCCTCTATGTACAATAAAAGTTTCTTTTTCTTGGATTATTTTTTGCTCCTGGTATTTGGTCTCTTTCCTTTTTCTTTCGATCTCATGCCGCCTCTGAAACGTTGAGTAAGGTGCTGGGTCATGGGACCCGCATGCCATCCTCTATGTACAATCAACTTTCTTTTCTGGGAGTTTTTTTACCCCTAATTTCTGGCTACTCTTTTTCTTTTGATCTCAAGCCGCATTTGAAACGTTGACACCGCTGCTGCAAAATGGGACCCGCATGTCATCTTTTATGTACAATAAAGTTTCTTTTCTTGGATTATTTTTGGCTCCTGATATTTGGTCACTTGTCTTTTTCTTTCGATCTCATGCCCCCTTTGAAACGTTGAGGAAGCTGCTAGCGCATGGGTCCCGCATGTCATACTCTATGAACAATAAAAGTTTCCTTCCTTGGAGTTATTGTTTACCGCTAATTTCTGGCTACTTCCTTTTTTCTTTTGATCCCCTGCCGCCTTGGAAACGTTGAGTAGATGCTGACACAAGGGGCCCGCATGTCATCCTCTATGTACAATCAACTTGCAAGATCTTGGAGCGAAAGAGCTTGTATAAGTGGGACCCATATGTCATCATCTATGTACAATAAAAGTTTCTTTTCTTGGATTATTTTTTGCTCCTGATATTTGGTCACTTTCCTTTTTCTTTCTATCTCATGCCGCCACTGAAACGTTGAGTAAGGTGCTGGCTCATGGGACTGTACAATAAAGTTTCATTTCTTAGATTTTTTTTACCCACTGATTTTTGCTAACTTGCCTTTTTCTTTTCGATCATATGCCGCCTTTGAAATTGAGGTCGCCGCTGGCTCATGGGTCCCACAAGTCAGCCTCTATGAACAATAAACCTTTCCTTTGTTGTATTTTTTTTACCCCTAATTTCTGGCTATTTGCCTTTTTCTTTTGATCCCCTGCGGCCTTTGAAACGATGAGGACGCTGCTGGCAGGTCGGTCCCACATGTCATCCTCTATGAAGAATATAAGTTTCCTTTTTGGATTTATTTTTGACCCCTAATTTCTGGCTATTTGCCTTTTTCTTCTGATCCCTGCCGACTTCGAAATGATGAGGATGCAGCTGGCAGATCGGTCCCACATGTCAGCCTCTATGAACAATAAATGTTTCCTTTGTAGGATTTATTTTTTACCCCTATTTTCGGGCTACTTGCCTTTTTCTTTGAAACGTTGAGGACGGTACTGTCTCATGGGTCCCACATGGCATCCTCTCTGAACGATAAACCTTCATTTCTTGTTAACGACAGGTTTATCAGTATTATTTTCGCAGACTAATACAAGCTCTTTGGCTCCAAGATCTTGCAAGTTGATAGATTAAATCAAGGAATTATTAGGATATGTTTTAAATTTCAAATCCACTTTATGAATTTTTAAAAATACCGTTATCCATGTGGGTATGGAGCGATCAAGGATTTTCATATTGGGCATGAGCAGTTTCAAAAATTGGAACCCTATAATTCAAAATAAATAAAAACAACTTTTATGTAGAATCTCCGTGTATTTTTTTTTGCCAATCATAGGATCTGTGTTTCATTAGAAAAGGGCCGAAATTGCATGAGCAGAAAGGCCCATTTGAAGTTATTGGGCTTCGACGGCCGGAGCAAGTAGACCGATAACAATTACCATGTAGATGTTCCTTGGCAACCCAAAAGTGAAATATTGGGCCCAACAGGGGAAGGTTGAACAGTACTTTTTCTATTGGGAAGGTGGTACATGGGGTTATCCTGACAAAAAAAATGGAACATGGGTTACTGAAGGTTGCCCATTTGTGCCTAATATGTTTGTCAGCAGGAGCTTTACCTTCCGCCGCCGCCGCTCCGCTTCCGCCGCCGCCGCCATGCCTCGTCGCGGGTCGAGCTACCGGTACGGCGGCGTCTCGAGCTCGGGGTACCGCAGCGTCCGCGCGCGCCCCAAATTAAGGTACTTCCTCCTCGGGACGGCACCTACGATAGGCTCGGCTGGCCTTGGGGCATTTACCCCTAGCCTCTTCCATGCTCAAGTTTTTGAAATGTTTCTGGCTCTGTTCAACACTGGATCAAATTTGTCAACATGACCATTCTTATGGAGTAGCAACGAGTTGAATCTCTCAAAACTCTTTAAGTTCTGCAATATAACGACTAATTGGTACTACCTTATACAAAATGATTACATATCCTTATTTTGGAAGCAAGCAATCACACACTTATAGTTTGCTAGTCAGCTGCACGTAACGTTAAAAATCGGCAATTATAATGAATAAACCTGTAATTTTCACTTAAAATGCATTAAGGAGCATCAAATTTGACAAATCAAACCATGTCGTACTGAAAATTGACATGTCTTTCTCATGCAGAAATGTAAAATTATCCATGCATGTGCGTTTATACAGGTTAAGTTTTGCACGTATTATTTTTTGTAACTTTTCTGACTACCTTCAAAGCTCCAATCCTTCTTCATCATCTTTGTTGTACCGCACTGATGCAAGTGAATGCGAGCTGCTCGCCAGACGCGACTTCGTGTCCGATATGTGTACTATGCCTTCTCCATCTAGTGCTAGTTACGCCTCTGTGCTAATTAATTCAGCACAAACCTCTGTCATTGCAGCTGTGACTCACCTCGACCATTGGAGCCCAATCACAAGAGCGAGCTCAGTCTCAACCAGAGAGGCATGTGTCTCATGGTTAGCTATCTACAACTTGCTGTCTTACTAAAACCGTGCCTATCATATAGAGATCACCTCGCTGGTGTAGCAATGGCTGCAAGTAGCTGCTAGCATGAGCGAAGGGGATAAGGAAGAAAAGATTAAAAAAATGGGGTGGGGCCAACAAGCAGGAAAGCTATCTACTGTACTAGCTTTATGGATGTTTCTGGAATTGGGTAGAAAATAGTACTCGATGACACTGTAGCAGCGAATCCCAGAGACCAAAGGCCGTTGGATGATGTCTAATGAACGGCAGAACAAAATCGGCGAAATTAGCTTGAATTTTGATAATAAATCTTGGGCATTTTCCCTCGAACATGATTTATCAACTTTGGGTAGTCTCTGGACTAGTCTCCCTCGTCCACCAATTATTATCATAAACTACTGCGGAAAGTTGAGGGCAGTCCCTAGTCCCGAGCACTTCGCCCACTTCCCCTGGCCTCATCCCAGAGATCTCACACCAACCACCTCACCGTCGACTAGCCGCCAGTCTACAGCCCTCCGAAGAATCCCCAATGGCGGCGACGCCCCTACTAGAGCGCTCCTCACGCGAGCGCATCATCGAGTCTGGCCCACATGTCTTCCGTGCCTGCCGTGTGTCGGCAAGCACGACCGACTTCTCCGTCGGCGAGCCGCCGGCCGTGGGCGAGGGCGAGGCGTCCCCGTACACTATGACAGTGCACATCTTCTTCTCGAGGACGTACGAGCTCAGGAGGATGGCCGGCCCCCTCCCTGCCCCACTGGATGAGGACGATATCACCACTACACCCTGCGAAGAGGTGGTGCTGGATCTTGGCTTGCCTCCGAGGAAGCTGCGTAGTGGGGGCAATGTCGTGCGAACTATGCGCGAGATTCTTGCCCGTGTATGGCTGCTCAAGAACCTGAACCTCACGGAGGAGGAGTGGGACATCATCATGCCTTACGATGTTATGCACCTGATGTGGCAGCAGGCGTGTCGTCGGCTCGGTGGCCTCCACTTCGACCTCACCCTTAGGGTGGACCACCGGCTCATCGTCAACTTGCCGGCGCTGCAGGACAGTTGGGTCCTAGTTGCGCCGGAGGACGGCCACTGCAGCATATGCATGCTGGGGCTGTCGCAGCGCACAACGGTGCGTCTCCGGGGATGCAAACACCCGTTCCATAGGAAGTGCATCTTCTCCTGGTTTGTAACGAACGCCAGCTGCCCTATCTGCCGCGATAAAGTGCTGACCCATCTTATTTTCGATTTGTAGCATAGTATGAATAAAAACCCTGTATGATAGGGATGCCATGCCAACTTGAATCCTATGTCAAGAGAAATTCTATTTGATTGTGGTTATAAGATATTCTGCATTAGTTTGATCTATTATCATTCTATTTTCCTATGGGATATGACCCTATGAATCAAACAGCATGGGATTACTTCCACACAATTAAGTTTGACCAACTTTTAGTAGGACAACAAACATAAATAATTAGTCATCATGGGATTACAATCCAACAGATAATTGTCTTCAGGACTCATACATTTTCCAAATAGAAAAATCAAAACAAATCATGGTTCTTCATCTCACAGCATGATACAGAGACAAGAGTCATCATCATCATCATCATCATCATCATCATCATCATCATCATCACCTCCGTCTTCATTCTGATATTCGTGCATGGTCTCATCCTGCTCGTCCTGTCCATTCTCCTCCTGAGATTCACCAGGTAGCTTCAGTTTATCCATCTCTTTGTCGACTATGCTAACCTCAACAGTGAAATCTACTTCTCCATCATGTGCAGGGATACCTGTATCCAACGAGGTTTCATCAATGTCAGCAACTTTAGTTTGCATACAACCAGCGAAATCATCTTGCTGGGCACCAATTATTGGATCCGCATTCTCATCCAAATCATATATGTTCCTTGCCACAAACTTTTGCACATACTGCCATCCTTTTCTAGATCTGTCTTCCAAGAAAAGTACCTTGGCCGCTTGAGGTACCAAAATATAAGGATCATCCTTGTACCACTGAGCAGTAGTATCGACTGATATGAAATACCCATCATTTCTGGCACCTTTGCCCTTGTTTGGATCTTGGTTGTACCAATAACACTTAAATAGAACCACAGATCGGACAGTAACCTTATCACTATAGAACAACTGAATAACCTCTTCTATGTGACCATAATGGTCAAATGACTCTGATCTCTTTTTTCTGGTTGTCAAGTGATCTCCACTGGTTGTGATGCCACTATTTCGTGTCTTCAAATGTTGTTCACGCTCATAGGAGCTGTAATGGACACCATTGGCATTGCAAGCTGCAGCTACCAACACCCTCTTATCTGGACCACGTGATAGGACAAGGAGATCAGCACTAACAGCGCCTGGATTCTCCGCATGGAGTTTCGAGATCTACGATTACAAAATAGACAAGAGGTCATCTCATGTGAAAACACATAGACAAGTCAGAGTGCAATTGAACATCTTACATATTTCTCAAACCAGTCCTGAAACCCACTCCCACGTGCCGATAGCTTTCCATTCGTTTCCATGTACAACCTGCAAAACATAGCCAAGTCAGCTGAATATATTTCATTTTGATACAAGTTCATAGTATATGCGAGGAACTGAGTAGTTCGTGTGCATAGTACTCACTTAACATATTCATCAGCCTCTGTAGCATTATTCAGCACATACCAAGACAGCTGTTCAAATTCAGACTGCTCTAATGTTTTTTCGGTCCTCTTTCCTATTAGCTCAACACCATGTTTAAAAACAGATCCTCCAACTTCCAAAATTCTGCGACCCCGATTGAATCTGGTCTCAATATCAGGAATATATCTTGAGGCAAATGTATATGCTTCAGCAGCAATATACGCCACTGCAATGCAAGCCTCCGGTCTAGCTTTGTTCCTAACTGTATTCTTGAAAGTGCACAGTCGACGTTCTATAGGGTACATCCATCCATACTGTACCGGACCTCTTAAAAGTGCCTCATCAGGTAGATGAACAGCCAAATGCACCATCACATCAAAGAAGGCTGGAGGATATATCAGCTCCAGCTTGCACAGGATTACTGCTATGTCCACCTTAAGACGTTCTACAACAGCTCTGCTTAGAGTTTTACTACATATTTCCCTAAAGAACCTTCCCAACTCTGCAATCACGTTGTACATATTTGGCTTCACTAAATCTTTAATGCCAATAGCTAAAAGCCTTTGCAGCAGGATGTGACAATCGTGAGTTTTCAACCCTTGGAGCTTGTTTCCTTCAGCATTGAGACAATTTGCAATGTTGGAAGCAAATCCGAACGGGAACATCACACCTCGGAGGTACTCACAAAATAATCTCCTTTTAGGCATCGGCAATGTGAATTCCGCGCCTCGAAATTTATAATGTTTTTCCTTGCCTTTGTTCACTTTGTCATTACGATCCAGTTGCAAGTGCCTGTTAACATTCAATGTTGCACAATCAATCCTAGCATTTGAGCTATCTTTTGTCTTGGATGGAATGTTGAGTAATGTGCCGACAATGCTGTCACATATATTCTTCTCCATGTGCATGATATCAATATTATGCCGAAGCTTCTTACCAGCCCAATACGGCAAGTCCCAAAGAGTGGTCCTGCGCTTATAAAATATTCTCGGTCTATCATTTTCCATTTCCTTCCTCTTGGTACGTGCTGCTATTTCACCTCCCATCTTCCTTTTGGTAGCTGCTAGACTCAGTTCATCTCGTCTCTTCTTCCTTTTTCTATCTGCTACTACTGCTGCTGCATCTTCTGTATTCTTCTCTGCTGTACCTCCATTTGGCAACGGGGAGAGAAACCGCTGGTTATTACTAAACCAAAACCGTCCCCGTGAGGCAAAGTTCTTCCCGTCCCCATCCCTGATAACTGCCACGGGGACATACTGCATACCATAACCACCACCATCGGGTTAACGGCTAACCAGCGGTTACCCATCCCTGACAATAGGCTAAAAAAAATTGAGCAGCACTTCTCTAGTACCTTAGCTAAAAATATTGACAGCAAATCAATAGGAGAAAACTGGGCACATAGCCGCACAGGGACACATAGCAGTTTAAGTTTCAGCCATTACATGACACAAATGGTAGGAGTAGCAGTTTAAGTTCAGCCATTACATGACACAAATCAATTGGCAGTTTAACTTCAGCCATTACATGACAAGAGTCATGACTCATGACAATACAGAATTCGAATGAACCGAAAATGAAGATAAATTGCAGTCTTTACTCCAAGCTTTGCTTCATCATTTCAGACTTGTAGAAGCACTGAAGTGCAGGCTGCGACTCACTAAACATTACAGCTTCAGGCCCTGCATAAGGTGAAAAGATTAGACTGAAAGCTTGTTCTATACAAGTATCATCATCCTGTCCGAAACAAGTGAATAACTGATGATCCATTCATCTATCATAGTAGTATCATCATCTTGTCCGAAACAAGCAAGTGAATAACTGATGATCCATTCATCTATCATAGTAGTATAGTGAAAATGCTACAGTATTAGAGATAGATGCTAACCTCGAGGCCTTCCTCAATATCTTCAAGAACACTCCAGAAGCTAGCTTCTTGTCCATTGTCATCATCTACAAGCAAACACAAATACAACAATTTAGACATGAAAAATAAAGGAATATAACTAGAGATGTTGCTCTATGCTCTCTGCTGTACGCCTGTACCTGCTGTGGCGGCTGGTGGTTTTCCTGGTTTAACATTTCTGACCGCTTCTAGGTGCGCCTCCAACTCGTGACTCTTAAAGTGCTGCGGTTTAGTCTTTTTACAGGCCTGATCACCAATAAATTGCAATTTTTTTCTATTTTTTCGGAAACTGTGATCTAATGGAAGGAAACGGCGATGGCCCATATAGCATATCTTGTTTATTATCCTCACTGCCAGCTGATCAGTATCACAGTGAACACATGCATTATAACCTGATGTTACTCTGCCTGACATAGTGCCCAAAGCTGGATAATCATGGGTGCAATACAGTACAGCAGCACGTAATAGAAAATTTTGTTCTTTAGGTTGACACACATCCCGTGTAGGGACACCCTCCCATAATGTTTGCAAGTCTCTAATAAGAGGCTGCATGAACACATCAAAATCCTTCCCAGGAGATTTGGGACCTGGGATGAGTAAGGCCATCATACAGTTCGACTGATCGGTGCATGTCCAGGGAGCCTGGTTGTAAGGTGTAACTAGTACTGGCCACATGCTATACGAGTTGCTCATGTTGCCAAATGGGTTGAATCCATCTGTAGCAAGGCCAAGTCTCAGGTTCCTTGGATCTGCAGCAAAATCTGGATGATCCAGGTCGAATTGCTTCCATTCATCGCCATCAGCAGGATGCCTCAGTAAATCAGGGTCGGGCGTGAGAATCTCTTTGTGCCATCTTGTTTCCCGAGATGTTTGTTCTGAAGCAAACAACCTCTGCAATCTTTGTACAAGTGGAAAGTATCTCAGAACCTTCCAAGGAATCTTTTTCTTACCACCAGCTCCATCATGTTTCCATCTTGATTCCTTACATACTGGACATTCATCGAGGTCATTATACTCCATCCAAAACAGTGCACAGTTATTTTTGCAAAAATCAATCTTCTCATATCCAAGTCCCAGTACCTTGATGTACTGCTTCACCTCATAAAAGGATTTTGGCAGTCCAGCCCCAGGGAGTGCATCGCTGTATGTCTTCGCAACTGCATTGAACGCTTTATTGGTAATCCCCTGGTATGACTTGTCATGAAGTAATTTCACAATTAATTCGAATCTTGACACAACAGAACCAGGGGCCACTAAGCGCTTAGCATCTTCTATCAGGTCATGGAAAAGAGGCTTTTTGTGATAAGCATGGGGCTGTTGGCTTGCATATGGATACAGATCCCGTAACAAATTAGCAGTAGCCTCATCCTGGACGAGATCTTCAGGCTGATAACCATCAGAATAAAGAGGATCAATAATGTCAGGCTGATCATAGTGTTCACCATGGTTAATCCACCTGATATATGTCTGGTCCATCCCATAAACGAATAAATGATCTGAGACTACATGTTGAGGCTTGGACCCAATATTCAAACATACGCGGCATGGACAAATCACTTCCTTTGTCTTGTCGCCGTCAGTAAAATCACTAACGTGCTTCATGAAGTCTTCAATACCACTCAAATATGTTGGTGTGGTTAATGAGTCAAATAATATCCAAGTTCTGTCCATCTGTTGAGGAGATAGATGGTCAGAGAAGCGATAAGCTATTTCAACAAACAGGTCACCTACGAATGTAAGCAAGCATACCTGAGCAAACAGGTCGAATATAAAACTATAAATGCTACATTATTTGAGCCGATTTCAGCAAACAAACTGAGTGCAAAACTACGGCTACCTAGCGAACAGATTTTTTTAGGCTGACCACTGGGTTTCCCCACTTTGTATTTTTTTATTAATAAAAAGAGGGAAATATGTACAAAAGTTGCTGGAGAGCAGCAACTAAAAGGATCATAGATCCCAAGCAGCAAAATATATATATAATGTTCTACCCATGATATGATTTCCTCTTTGCCTTATGAACAAGGAGAGCAATTTCATCCTTGAATCTCTTGTGCCATCTATAAATGCTTGGGGGGGAGGGGCGAACAGATCTATCGAAAGCAATACAATACCAACACATTCTTTCTTCTTTTTTGCCGTAATTCCGCCGATCTATTAGCAGTGCAAAGAAGCCAAAAGTAATAAGATTACATACAGGTTCATAGACCACCAGGGCCGTACCTGAGAATACGGAGGGCCTGAGCAAAACAAGAAATAGAGGCCCTCAACATGATCATTGGCAACTAAAATGATTTTATATATACTACTCACTCCATTTCAATAAACAATGCACCCTTGTTTTTCGTATTTTATCTTCGAAAAAATATTAATCTATATCTCTCTATTTAAAAATGATGTTTCAATTTTATGTAGATATACATGTATTTAGATGAGTTTAGTTTGCAGATACATGCAAGTTTTGATGAAGTTGAAACATATTTTTCAGGATGAAGTATATAAAAAAATTGATATAAAACTGGTATCATTAGAAAGTATTTTCCAACACGATTCTAACAATGCTGCTTATGTATTATATGATCGTGATATTGTTGTCCTATTTATTTGGTCAAGGTTCACATTGAAATGTGGTAAAATAAATTAAAAGAAGTGCATCGTGTGAAAAAGCAATCTAAGAATTCAAAAGTGCTAATTGTTAGTCGAAACATGACATCATTGAGACAAAATATTAATATTCATTGGAAGACTAACTGAATTAGCTGCACTCGCGATGAAAAAGAAAGAGAAGATACGGGTAAGAGCAAGTACAATAAGGTACAGTCTTTTTGTTTGTTTGTTTGGGTTGCTCATCAAGCTTATCGCTCGATACAATAAGGTACAGTCAGCGGGAGTGGTGTTTGGAACATGGGTGCATAGTGGGTGGTATCATAGAGTACTATCATAGATATGCTATATTTATTATAGTGGAGTATTGAAAATGGCATATATAGAAGGGGATATTGAGAATTGAGAGTGGCATAAACACAACTTCAGTTTTTGTAATGGCATAAACACAACTTGTGAATTGAGGAGTGGCATAGAACCAATTAACACTTGTTTCAATAACAGCCATCAAAAGCCAATCGAACGCACGAGAATGGATCCAAAATTTACCCATTTTAAGTTTCACGAGAAAATTTTAAACTTAAAATTCGTACTGCCTAGAAGTTTTTGAAACAAAAATCCAGTAAATCTTATATGTCGGGTTATGCATTCTGGGGGAGTTTCATCAGATTCAGCCATATTGTTTATCAATAAACCTCATTTTATGTTTTACAACCAACTTTAAACTTAAAATTCAAACTGTCCAGTAAAAAGAACAACATTCCAGTAAATCTTATATATTTCTTCTGCATTCCGGGAAAGATTGGTCGGATTCAAAAAAAATAGTTTGGGAATAAACATTGTTTTTGTCTGGAAACGACTTATTGTAGAGTGATTTTTGGTTGGATACATTCATGTGTGTTCGATTGGCTTTGGATGGCTGATATTGAACCAAAGTCAACGCTGGGCTTTTGACCTAGCTGAACGTCACTGGAGCTGCGTCAAAAGTCCAGCCATGACTTTGTCTCAATAACAGCCATCAAAAGCCGATCGAACGCACAGGAATGGATCCAACCAAAAATCACTCAACCGCTGGAATTTTGACCTGAAAGTCACTGAAGCTGTGTCCATACTTGCCCAACAGGTTGCGTATGAACGTAAACCAACATATCTGAGCAAACAGGTCGAATATAAAACTATATAACTAAATGCCACGTTATTTGAGCCGATTTCAGCAAACCAACTGAGGTCTATTTTTTTTAGGCTGGACAGTGGTTTCCTCGCTGTGTATTTTTCACTGTAATAAAAAAGAGGGAAAATGTTACTGGAGAGCAGCAACTAAAAGGATCATAGATCCCAAACAGCAAAATCTAGCTAAAAAGGTTATACCCATGATGATAAGCCATGATATGATTTCCTCTTTGCCTTACAAACAAGCAGTGGCGGACCTAGGATTTTAGGAAAGGGTATGACACAACAAAATTTTGGAGTTTCTATTGAATTTCTTTTGTCCTAATAAAAATAATTAAATAAAATACTTTCTCGGATTCATACTAATTAACTCAAATTTGTCTAGATATAAATGTATCTACTCAACAAACTTGTCTAAGATACATCAGTATCTAGACAAAGTTGAGTCAATTAATTTGGATTGAAGGGAGTATGTCAAAATGATTAAATAAAACAGATTTTGCATATAATCAAAATGTAAATTGTTGAAAAATGCACCGTTGACGGGGTGCTCTAATTTTGAACTGAATTCTCACTAAATATATATAATTAATCATATACTTGACTACCAAAGATTAATTATCAGTTGATTAATCGTATATACAGTAGCAAGATATTTCCTTTGATTAATCATGATATCTAATCAGGTCATGGTGCATGGCCATAGCTGGCCTTGTAGGCTTACACGCGAGACAAAATCGCACATCTTGAAAAACATGCAAGTAGACTGTTGGCTAAAGCCAATGCATTAATCAATCGGATGTCTAATCAATCGGTTACATGCACTAGCTCAGTGTTCGCATGGCTGCACGCCACATGTATTAGCACCGCATGTATACATATACATCACTCATCTTGATTAATTGCTCAGCTCATTAAACTATCAAAGATCTTGCACGGCTTGGACGCAGGGTATGCCGTGGCATATACGGCATACCCTGTAGATCCGCCACTGCAAACAAGGAGAGCCATTTCATCCTTGAATCTCTTGCGGCTTCTGTAAAAGCTTGGGGGCGAACAGATCAATCGAAAGCAATATAATACCAACAAATTCTTTCTTCTTTTTGGCCGTAAATCCACCGATGTATTAGCAGTGCAAAGAACCCAGAAGTAATAAGATTACAAACAGGTCCATAGAGGACTGGCACCAAGCGACGACTACAAACATTGGGCAATGGTGAGCAGTACAGTGTACAGTACGAACGAATTCGAGCAAATAGGTAAAGCGGAAAACAATGTCAAACAAACACATCGAGAGGAAAACAATATCAACCGATCGATTCGAACGAACTAACGAACTTATAAGGGCTGGGCGACGGCGACTGACTTCGATTGAGCTATAATGAATCGTACTTGCCCAGGCCTGAAGATAGCATGCATACCGTGAGGATCTACCAGCTGACCGCGCCTGCCGGTGCGGCTGGAGAAGAACGGCGCCACCAGCAGTCGCCGGCTGACGCGGCTGATAGACAGCGTGGGGAAGTTTTGGTGCGCGGCCTGGTTCACCGAGGGTGTGTCTAGAGAAGAACAGGGCGCCGAAGGAGGTGTCTAGAGAAGAACAAGGTGGGCTGGGTGCTGAGTTAAAGGCGAGCGTTCGAAATATTGGGCGCGCGTTCGAAAGTTTAGGAGCGCGAGGGAGGTGTCTGCTGTGCTGAGTTAAAGGCGAGCGTTCGAAATTTCCCCGTCCTCTTCTTTTTTGGGCTAATCTATCTATACCTCTATTCTATCTACATGTTTTTTATTTTTTTTCTATTCTATACATGAGTTTTTGAAATTGAATTTTTTCACTCTGTCAGCCTTCCGGCCAATGCTCATTTGAAGTAATTGAAGCTGTTGATTTGCAGCTTAGAGGTGCTATCTACCGCTCATCATACAAGGACTCTTCAGATCTAAACGGCTGTGAATGCACGGATTCGTCACCCATCCTTCCCTTGGACTGGCGATGCTGAAAGCCTGAAACACTGGAACCCTCTAGATACTTCGGGATACCTCACTGCCCCACATTATTAGACAGGCCTTTTCCGACACGGGAAGTCAAAAGTTGGGGGCTCCATGCAGTACATATGAATACTCGCTAGCTGCATGGTCTAGAAGCAGACTAGAGTAAATCATCAATTCGTCAAATCAATTGGTGTATAATTTTTTTTAGCAGCTAAGACGCCGGCATGAACCATTTTATCAACTTGAATGCTTACTACATGACATAAGAAGACTATGTACTTTGGTTTTTCATTTTTCTGATTTTTTAAATTTTGTGCCCATTTGAATCTTGGTCAAATCCTAGGTTTGACCAAGATTAAACAAGTTTAAAACATGAAAATGAAAAGGTAATCATGGATCCTTCTTAGTCACTCTAAAATGAAGCTTTTGGGATGTTCTTGAAATTTCCATGTTTGAAACCCAAAACGACTTCTCTTCATGCTTGACTTCATAAGACAGAGTTTAGGGGTTAGGGGGTAGATACATGATTTGTCTAGTTTGCATATATCTAGACCTTTTTTGTCAACTTTAATGCTTACTATATGACACAAGAAGACTATGTGCTTTGGTTTTTCATTTTTCTATTTTTTTTGAATTTTTTGCCCATATATTCGAATCTTTGTCAAATCCTAGGTTTGACCAGGATTTAAACAAGTTTAAAACATGAAAATGAAAAGGTAAGCCTGGATCCTTCTTAGTCACTCTAAAATGAAGCTTTTGGGAGGTTCTTGAAATTTCCATGTTTGAAACCCAAAACCACTTCTCTTCATGATTGACTTCATAAGACAGAGTTTAGGGTTAGGGGTAGATATATACATGATTTTCTGGTTTGAATATGTCTAGACCTTGTTTATCAACTTGAATGCTTACTATATGACATAAGAAAATTATGTGCTTTGGTTTTCATTTTTCTGATTTTTTTATGCCCGTTTGAATCTTTTGGTCAAATCTTAGGTTTGACCAAGATTTAAACAAGTTTAAGACATGAAAATGAAAAGGGGAGAATGCATCCTTCTTAATTAGTCACTCTAAACTGAATTTTGTAAGAGGTTTTTGAAATTTCCATGTTTGAAACCCAGAAACCACTTCTCTTCATGTTGGACTTCATAAGACAGAGTTTAGGGGTTAGGGGGTAGATACATGATTTGTCTAGGTTGAATATGTCTAGACCTTGTTTATCAACTTTAATGCTTACTATATGACATAAGAAGACTATGTGCTTTGGTTTTTCATTTTTCTATTTTTTGAATTTTATACCCATATATTTGAATCTTTGTGAAATCCTAGTTTTGACCAATTTAAACAAGTTTAGAACATGAAAATGAAAAGGTAAGCTTGGATCCTTCTTAGTCACACTCTAAAATGAAGCTTTTGGGAGGTTCTTGAAATTTCAATGTTTGAAACCAAAACCACTTCTCTTCATGTAACTTCATAAGACAGAGTTTAGGGTTAGGGGTAGATATATACATGATTTTCCTGGTTTGAATATGTCTAGACCTTGTTTATCAACTTGAATGCTACTATGTGACATAAGTAGACTATGTGCTTTGGTTTTCATTTTTCTATTTTTTATATTTTATACACATATATTTGAATCTTTGTGAAATCCTAGGTTTGACCAGGATTTAAACAAGTTTAGTACATGAAAATGAAAAAGGTAAGCCTGGATCCTTCTTAGTCACACTCTAAAATGAAGCTTTTGGGAGGTTCTTGAAATATCCATGTTTGAAACCCAAAACCACTTCTCTTCATGATTGACTTCATAAGAGTTTAGGGTTAGGGGTAGATATATACATGATTTTCTGGTTTGAATATGTCTAGACCTTGTTTATCAACTTGAATGCTTACTATATGACACAAGAAGACTATATGCTTTTGTTTTTCATTTTTCTGATTTTTTTTGAATTTTATGCCCGTTTGAATCTTTTGGTCAAATCTTAGGTTTGACCCAGATTTAAACAAGTTTAAGACATGCAAATGAAAAGGGAAGCTTGCATCCTTCTTAGTCACTCTAAAATGAATTTTTAAGAGGTTTTTGAAATTTCCATGTTTGAAACCCAAAACCACTTCTCTTCATGCTTGACTTCATAATACAAAGTTTAGGGGTTAGGGGAGATGATTTGTCTGGTTTGAATATGTCTAGACCTTGTTTATCAACTTTAATGCTTACTATATGACATAAGAAGACTATGTGCTTTCGTTTTTCATTTTTCTATTTTTTTGTATTTTATACCCATATATTTGAATCTTTGTGAAATCCTAGGTTTGACTAGGATTTAAACAAGTTTAGAACATGAAAGTGAAAAGGTAAGCCTGGATCCTTCTTAGTCACAATCTAAAATGAAGCTTTTGGGAGGTTCTTCAAATTTCCATGTTTGAAACCCAAAACCACTTCTCTTCATAAGACAGAGTTTAGGGTTAGGGGTAGATATATACATGATTTTTCTGGTTTGAATATGTCTAGACCTTGTTTATCAACTTGAATGCTTACTATATGACATAAGAAGACTATATGCTTTTGTTTTTTCATTTTTCTGATTTTTTTGAATTTATGCATGTTTGAATCTTTTGGTCAAATCTTAGGTTTGACCAAGATTTAAACAAGTTTAAGACAAGAAAATGAAAAGGATGTTTGAAACCCAAAACCACTTCTCTCCATGCTTGACTTCACAATATACAAAGTTTAGGGAAAATGTCAGTCTTTTTATGCAAATCTGCACATAAATGGCTCAAATTAAAATAGTATACTCGTTTCAGTGTTTTTGATTTCCTATAAAAAAATAGATTTTCCTGAGAAGTTCTAATTTTTGCCAGAATTTGAAAATTTTGGATTTCTTGTTCCTATTTAGATATTATAGATACTAGCAAGATGGCCCTCGCAATTTTGATTTACCATGAATAGTTACTATGACATTTCCAAGAATACCATGTCACATATTCTACAATTTATATTTGAGTTTTTGGTATTTAAAATTCCACTGGTTTGATGACTAAATATTGAAGGTGTAGCCTTGCATTAGTGGATTTTTATCGTGACAAAACAACCTATTGTTATTGCTACTCTTACACTTACATCATTATTCTCTCTAATAATAGACCGACGAACTACCTCCATATACATATTGTCCTTACTCTCTCTTCTATTTAATCCAACTATGCTAGTGGATTACTTATGTGCCTATGAGTTTGATTCCAAATAAGAACTCCAATATTGTTGACATGATCTTTCTAAAACTAACACTTAAGGTACAATGGAGCAATCTTGTCCTGATTCTATATCCATACGCCTGTGGAAATTTTGATAAAACCACTTAAATCCACGCAAAATAGTACTCTCACCCGGATATAATTGTTTTTTATTTACCGCGTCGTACCCTCTGACCCGGAGTCCCAATTAGTATAACCATAAACTTGTGTAGCCGACTTAGAAGTGGGACATGACTATCTAGATATTACACTTTGTAAAATTTTCATAAATAAACGTAGCTAAACATGGCGGTGAGCTTTAAATCCAAAATCATATAATAATGTATTTATAATCATCTATAGAGATTTTTCTAACATGTTTCTTCGAAACACAGCACTCTATCGAAAATAATTGGTCTAATTGGAACTTATTCACTCTTCAGAACCAATTACACCCTTCTCTCATAATAACTGATTTAGAATGAATTGGGATAGACCAGATGGAATGTTTGTGTGTGACGAACACAGGATAGCATGTGGTTACCATGAGTGTATATGATTATGGCAATGACCAACCGTATTACCTACAAATGAAGTTTGGGGAAAAACTTCGTATCTAACTATCGAGCAAGATAATTGTGGAGCAAGATGCGTGCTCAATATTTTTAGATAATATTTTTTTATATCATACTTCCTCTGTTTATAAATATTAGACGTTTTAGCTAGCCAATCTAGCTTGTTTAAATGTCATACATTAACAAACGGAGGGAGTACATACATGTGCTCTACTTTGTACTACCTTGTTCAGAAAAAGATGTCGCAATTCTTTTTAAATTTTGATGAATCTATACACTATTTAGTGTAGGTGTAAAGAAACGTCCCAATTTTAAAAATCTGCTATATCCTTCTCGAGAGTGAGGGTAACCTTTTTTCTTTCGATTTGTTTAAGTACACTCAATTCATGTAGTATAAACCACTTCACACTATTTAGCGTACATCCTCATCTTCCAGGCTACCCGGCTCGACGGCAGGACGACCGTAGTAGCTCGACGCATAACACGTCCTCCTCGCCGGCACTCTCGCTCAGCTCATGTGGTTACTAAAAAAATGAATTCTAATTTTAAAATATTACACGTCCTAGTTTAAAAACCTTGTCATGCACGTGTGGTTCAGAATATGTATGCACACGACACAGTCCGACGCTAGGATAATACACAGATAACTCATCTAAACTTTCAAAAAAACTGGTCTAAACGTGACGGGATAGGTCACATGCACGTAAATATATGGCTCAATCTAGATCCCATTTAAACGTGATCTGATAGGATTCTTTTCTTTTTGACAGAATCTGATAGGATTCTTACGGTCAAAGAAAGAAAACAACATATGTTAAACTCGTATGGGCAACAGACTCTGTTTCCATGTTTTTCCCAAAACTACACTTTTACGTGCAACCTTAGACTTTCCCGCACCAAATAAAAAAAATAGATCGTGTCAAGTTTGAGTTCGTGTTACACATGTGTACGTTTAACTCGTATGGGCAACAGACTCTGTTTCCATGTTTTTCCCAAAACTACACTTTTACGTGCAACCTTAGACTTTCCCGCACCAAATAAAAAAAATAGATCGTGTCAAGTTTGAGTTCGTGTTACACATGTGTACGTTTACGTTATATTCATCTATTAGTAAATCCTAGTCACAAATTACAGATCCAACGATTAATAATAATTAAGATGATGTGGATTAACCTTGTGTCTCTATTTAAAACATCTTATTTTGCTTTTAGTATATAATAGAAGACTAGGTGACTCAACGAGAACGACTCAACATTGACTCGACTCAGACACAACTACTACATTGACACAAGTACTAATATAATAAAGTAAGAGTACTAGTTAGTTTACATTTCCACAGGCCAATTTTACGAACAAAATTTCGAAAATTAACCTTCAGAAACTCGGAAGCCAGGTGACACAACAGTCATCAAGGATTGCAGCTAGTGGTACACAGTGACCTGGTCAAGATCTACCTTGAGCCTGCTTGACGCTTCAGCTCGGAGTTGAGAGCCTTCTCCTGTGACAGCTCGGCCTCTAGTTTGTCCGTCCTAACCGTGAGGTTCAGGATCAGTCCGGCGAGTTTGTCCATGGTCTCCGCCTGGCCGAGGCTCCGCCGCTGGATCTCATTACTCGCAGTGAACGATTTCATGGCGATATCGTCGAGAATGCGAATCCGGATCTTCTCAGTGGCGAGCTCAGAATAAAGTCTCATGCACTCATCGGCGAGGGCGCTTCTGTCCGCCGTCTCGACGCAGAAATCGCCCATAACCATTTCTAAAATGGGACCGATCTCGTAGCGGGGCTTCTATCAGATGGGGATGGAGCACAAAATCAGAAGTGTACCCAGAGAAGTACCAAGAAAGAGAAAATGGGAATCCCAATTTGCACGAATGTCTATACCTCGCTGCTTTGAGAACTTGGCTCCGTGGAAGATGTTTCCGCAGGCAGGAGGGCTGCGGGAAAACTAAGGCCGCCCGACCTGAATATACGATTGAGAGAAGGTAAGAAAAGGAGGGGATGATAAGTTGTGAAAGACATAGAAAGATGCGCAAGAACGGAGGATCGCCTGAAGGTAGCAGTCGCGGGCTGCGACGCCCTTGAAGACTCTTGCGCAGAAGGCACCTCGACAGCAGCACAGGGACGCCATTGCTGGGATTCCCTCAGCTTCGCCGCAGCCGCACGAGCCCTTCTGTGGCGAGACTTGCTCCCGGTCATGGTGGCGAAGTAGTATTCCAAGAGGTAAACAAAGTGGTGAACTGAGGAAGACGGCAAGAGCAAAGGTTAGTTCTTAAATTTGGCCTCCCCGTCTCCTCGGCACCTCGCGAGTAGTAATACTGGTCAAAGAGCAAACTTCGAGGCAGAGACTTGGTGGGCCATTCATCTCCAACTATACTTCCTCCGATCCGAATGATACCAAATTTTTGAATGACAAATCACCCAAAACAGTATCTAGGATTTGATCTAGATTCAAATGGGCATAAAATTTCAAAAAAATGAAAAACCAAAGCATATAGCCTTCTTATGTCATATAGTAAGCACTCAAGTTGGTAAACAAGGTCTAGACATATTCAAACCAGAAAAATCATGTATCTACCCCTAACCCTAAACTTTGTCTTAATTATGAAGTCAAGCACGAAGAGAAGTCGTTTTGGGTTTCAAACATGGACATTTCAAAAACCCTCCCAAAAGCTTCATTGTGGTGTGACGTACTAAGAAGGATACATGCTTACATTTTCAACAACCCCCTAAAAGCTTCATTATAGAGTGACTAAGAAAGGATAGTCTGGCGGGCTTACCTTTTATTTTCTTGTTTTAAACTTGTTCAAATCTCGGTCAAACCTAGGATTTGACCAAGATTCAAAATGTGCATCAAAATTTAAAAAATTAAAAACCAAATTAAAGCGCATAGTGTTCTTATGTCATATAGTAAGCATTAAAGTTGATAAACAAGGTCTAGACACATATTCAAACAAGACAAGTCATGTATATATACCCCTAACCCCTAAACTCTATCTTATGAAGTCAACAACATGAAGAGTGTTTGGTTTCAAACATGGAAAATTCAAAAAACCTCCCAAAAGCTTCATTTTAGAGTGACTAATATATATAAGAAGGATACATGCCTGCTTACCACCTTTTCATTTTCATATTTTAAACTTGTTTAAATCCGTGTCAAATTAAACCAAGGATTTGACCAAAAGATTCAAATGGGCATAAAATTTAAAAAAATCAGAAAAATGAAAAACAAATGCATATAGTCTTCTTATGTCATATAGTAAGCATTCAAGTTGATAAACAAGGTTTGGACATGCATATTCAAACCTAGGCAAATCATGTATCTATCCCCTAGCTAGCCCCTAAACTCTATCTTATGAAGTCAAGCATGAAGAGAAGTGGTTTTGGGTTTCAAACATGAAAATTTCAAGAACATCCCAAAAACTTCATTTTAGAGTGACTAAGAAGGATACAGGCTTCCCCTTTTCATTTTCATGTTTTATACTTGTTTAAATCTTGGTCAAACCTAGGATTTGACAAAGATTCAAATGTGCATCTATCAAAATAAAAAAAATCAGAAAAATTAAAAACCAAAGCACATAGTTTTCTTATGTCATATATAGTTATTAAAGTTGATATAAACAAGGTCTAGATATATTCAAACAAGAAAAATGTGTATCTACCCCTAACCCTAAACTCTTATTATGTGTAGTCAAGCATGAAGAGAAGTGGTTTGGGTTTCAAACATGAAAAATTTCAAGAACCCCCAAAAGCTTCATTTTTAGAGTGACTAAGAAGGATCCCGGTCAGGCTTACCTTTTATTTTCATGTTTTAAAATTGTTCAAATCTTGGTCAAACTGTACCTAAGATTTGATCAAGATTCAAATGGGCATAAAATTTCAAAAAAAATGAAAAACCAAGCATATAGCCTGTATGTCATGTAAGCCAAACACGATCAAGTTGGTAGTAAGGTCGTTTATGTTCAAACCAGAAGAAAATCTGTTTCTACCCCTGGCCTAAGCTGTGCTTATGAAGTCAAGCACGAAGAAGTCGTTTTGGATTTCAAACATGGAAATTTCAAAAGCCTCACAGCTTCATTTTGGAGTGACTAAGAAGGATACAGGCTTACCTTTTCATTTTCATGTTTTAAACTTGTTTAAATATTGGTTAAACCTAGGATTTGACCAAGATCAAATGGGCATAAAAATTCAGAAAAAATCAAAAAAATGAAAACCAAAGCACATAGTATTATTATGTCATATAGTAAGCATTCAAGTTGATAAACAAGGTCTAAACAACAAACTAGACAAATCATGTATCTACCCTAACCCTAAACTCTGTCTTGAAGTCAAGCATGAAGAGAGAAGTGGTTTTGGGTTTCAAACATGGAAATTTCAAAAAACTCCCAAAAAATTCAATTAAGAAGGATTCAGGCTTACCTTTTCATTTTCATGTTTTAAACTTGTTCAAATCTTGGTCAAACTTAGGATTTGACCAAGATTCAAATGTGCATAAAAATTGGGAGGAAGGGTATGAATTACAATTCAAAAAAACAAGGTAACTTAAATACTTGGATGCCCCAAAGATGTGTGGAAGCCCAGAACAATGGCAAAACATGTGCGCACGCTGCATCCAATTCAAGTAGAACACATAGTAGGCATCGATAGTTTGACCTAAATTTGAAAAAGAGAAGGTGGTTAGAAAAAATCGAAATTGGCAAAGCAAAGCATGAAATCATAAATTTGTGATGCACTATAGCTATGAAAAGTATCAAACAATGCATACCAAAATGATTTTTTAGAGGAATACTAGTTCAACTTATTTTAATTTTATATTAGTAGCCCAAAATCGAACTAGTAGTTGGATATTTCTGAACTTGATCAGTAGTAGTGGGCAAAACCCTAGTTTAACCTATTTAATCATAGATTCGTAGGTCGATTTTTCTACTTTTATTATTACTATGCAGCACATGTGTGTTTGCCCGTCGAGTGAAACTCGGAGGAGGGATCACTAGGAAGGAGAGAAGAAGGGAGAGAGAGAATTATGGTGTCTCCTCTTTTCGGTTGATGATGTTGACTTTTGTGCGGGGTTTGTCAGTGAGCAGGAGAGGCTGCGAGCGAGCGAGTCGAGCGGGGCCGAGAATGAGAGAGATTTTTTTTTGTGAGAGGGACAACCGAAGGATCCGGAGGACCCATAACTGTCAGCATCGTCGTCGCTATGTGTTCAAAGAAAATGGTACGGAGTTTGCGTACCTATTGCGTGACTTGTGCTCAGCGAAGTGTGGGACCTCTTTGGCATGGGCCTTGTAGCGTAAATTAATGATTGCATTGATGTAAAAGCTAGGTTGATTATTATCTCTGCAATTTATTAAAGTTTCCTATGGATTCAAAGGTACGAAAGCCAAGTTAAATCATTTACATGACATTATTTTTCCATGAAGCAAAAGTTAACTCATTTATCAATTGGTACATTTTGGAGTGACGAAGAAGGATCCAGGCTTACTTTTTCATTTTCATGTTTTAAACCTGTTTAAATCTTGGTCAAACCTATGACTTGACCAAGATTCAAATGGGCATAAAAATTCAAAAAAAAAGAAAAACAAAAGCACACCGTCTTCCTATGTCATATATCAAGGTGATAAACAAGGTCTGCCATATTCAAACCACAAAAATCATGTATCTACCCCTAACCCTAAACAAGGATCCAGGCTTACCCTTTTCATTTTCATGTTTTTAAACTTGTTCAAATCTTGGTCAAACTTAGGATTTGACGAAGATTCAAATGGGCATAAAAATACTTAGAAAAATCATGTACGTATCTACCCCAAACCCTAAACTCTATATCTTCGAGCCAAGCATGAAGAGAGTAGTTTGGGTTTCAAACATAAATTTCAAAACCTCCCAAAAGCTTCATTTTAGAGTGACTAAGAGAGGATCCCATGCCGCTTTTATTTTCATATTTTAAGCATGTTTCAAATCTTAGTCAAAC